>BSBN01000031.1:0-1500000 GCA_027924645.1 Cunninghamia lanceolata
GAGAGAGAGAGAGAGAGAGAGAGAGAGAGAGAGAGAGAGAGAGAGAGAGAATACAAATACAGCATTCTTAATGGTTTTATGATGATGTCAACTTATTTCTCTTATTTTTAATGCCTCTTGGTAATCTTTAGTTATTATCTACTCAATTTTAAATCAAGAGAGATATATTTTAATGGTATTTTCCTACTCCAAGGGTCTTGCTTCCAAGATCCAACAAGATTTAGAAAGTGTTAGTACATTCAAACTTCTAAACTTCTACAACTTATATGAATATATTTGTTGGCCATCTCCATCCTTATAAATACCTCTCTAGATTCCCTTCCTTAATTCCTTTGAAATGGAGAGATGAATAAAGTGGTTGTTTAGGCCATTTCTTGATAATTCATCTAGATGATTCTGATCTCCTCAACCTTAGGTTGTCCCTTTATGCATAACATGTCTATGGATTTCTAATGAGTTTGTTATTTATACAAACTATCTATGATGACACTAGTTGCAAAACCTTATATTTATGTTTGGCTTGGTGAGAGTGCTCTCCAAACTACTTTTTATTGAACTGATGAAAGACCATATACCCTGAGAGAACATGAATTAGTACAACCTTCACAGTTTGTAGGGAGTGATTGAAAAATTCTTTGGTTTCATATGCTTGCTTTACTATGAGAATGGAGATATTTCTTGTTTAGTGGTTTTGAGAATCCTTTACATATTTCTTAAATGAATTCATCCAAGGTTTGGACCTATAAATTCTAAGCATACTATTCAAGTATCAAACTATGTGCATTTCACTAGTCTACTAGAGTGGTTATTTCATTCTTTTCATTGAATATAGATGGAGGGAGAATAAACTATTTCCAAACTTCATTTAACACCAAAAATGATATTGAAATCTTAGGTCAAGAAATTCACTTCCCATTATGTTTGAAACCTCACCAAATTGCTAGAAATTATGGGTGGTACAAAGTGAATACAAATTTTAGTCATACTTTGTCCAATCTATGAGATCTTTAAAC
This sequence comes from Cunninghamia lanceolata, assembly GCA_027924645.1. Lineage (NCBI taxonomy): Eukaryota > Viridiplantae > Streptophyta > Pinopsida > Cupressales > Cupressaceae > Cunninghamia > Cunninghamia lanceolata. Next base: position 1,014 of record BSBN01000031.1, read on the forward strand.
TTGGATATTGAGAACTATGGAAACTTTCAAGATTTCTTCGATAGCTTACATCAATCTAAACCCATCATTAGACTCAATGTTGGCTACTTTGCAACATGAGTGGACCATCATATATGCCATCTTTGAACAAGATCCACTTTCCTCTACTAAATTTAAGACCATGGATCTCACTTAATACCTCTCTAGGAATTAGTGATTGTTTTGTACTCTTACAATATTTTAGTTTTATTTGTTTATTTTTATTGACAGATCTGCCTTTTAAACTATCTTGTCTTTATCATCTTTATTTTGTAGATGGAGCCTCATTTTGCTATCATTATTGGTTATATTTTGCTATTCCATCAATGTACTTTGGTCATAACCTAATTTCATGTGGCATAATGATGTTTTCCATTATGTTTCAAATATAAAACACCTAGCATAGAAATAATGTGCATAGTTGAATAGACATAATTATCAATTAATAAATATGCATATTAGACATCCTAAATCAATGGTAAAAAATACTTACAATGGCATATAGATAGGACATGTTTATTAATGGTCATTGTGGTGATCTCCTAGGTCCAGCTAGTAGAAAGCATGTGACCTATTTGTAGTTCATGTTTTTTGTTTTCACTATTTATATGTAGTTTGTGTACCTATGTCGCATTGCTAGTTTTCCCCACATACCTTGATAATCAAGTTTCCAACTAGGAGGAATATGTCATGACCCACTTATTGGGCTCATTGTTTTGATCTTATATGATGGATTTAATAATGCTTATTAGGTTTATTATGGATGATCATCATGTTGGTACTAATGAGGTTGCAGGTGAAGCAAAGAAATTTGTGGATTATTTTCCTTCAAATGCTATATTTTTCAACTTTAAGTTTTGGTTCTCTCCAAATTATTTAGGACATGTAAATAATAATATTACAAGTACTCAAGCTTTACACACATACAAATAGATATATGTATATGTAAATATATGAATAAATATCAGTATTATGTTTTGTTAAAACCTAAGATCAATGACCATTCAACTTTGTCATAAGCTTTTCCAAATTCAAGAAGCAAGATTCCCGCATTTGGATTTGACTTATTGGCCCATTCCAAGGCTTCCTAGCTAGTGATCAAGTTTTCAAGGATATAGTTGTCCTTGATGAAGCTCATTTGAGTATTATTTATAATCTTGGGGAGAATATCTGTAAGCCTCAAAGCAAGAACCTTGACTAGAATCTTACAAGAAACATTCAACAGAGTAATCGGTCTCCAATTTTTTATATTATTTTTTTCTCCTTTTGGTAGGAGTTTAATAATGCCTCTGTTCACTTTATTTCCCAAAGAACCTCTATGAATAGATTCCTTATACATCTCAAACAAATCATCAACCACCCACTCAATATTAGCTTTGTGTTTCCTATGGAGTTCTAAGATGATAAAAGTATTGTTTCAAGATGCTCTTACTCAAATTGATGTTAACGGCTCACTTTCTGAATGCTTCTTGCTTGAAAGATCTATTAGATAGGGGTACCCCCTTGCACCTGCTCTATTTGTGATTGCCTTGGAATCAGTTACACTACATGTTGACAACTAAAATTCTTGGAGATATGGCGAAAGGGGTTGTTCTTCCTAATAATGGGAAATTTATTGAACATTCAGTTTGTAGATGGCACTATTCTTTTTCCTATGCTTGAGGAAAATAATTTCAAAAACATGGTAGAAAGGTTGAAAATCTTTTGTGATGCTTCAAGTGTCAAAGTCTCTGAAAATAAGTATATTTTGTTGATCTGGTTGGATGAGCCTCCTGATTGGTTTATGAATTATTCTTGGCAATGGGGGGTCCATCCAAACATGTGAGATACTTGGGGATTCCCTTTGTTGTCAAACCTTCTTTGAAGGATATGTGGGACTAGATGAACACTAAGATTGAAAAAAAATTGAGGAGTTGGAATAACAATTACCTTTCCCTCGCTGGAAGGATGCAATGTGCAAAAAGATTTTATCTTCATATTCCATCTATTATGCATCTGTGTGGTTTTTTGCTAGCTATCAAGTTGAGGATGTTCAAAAATTGATAAGGTATTTTATGTGGTCAAATAGTAAAGGGAAGAAGAAAAGACATACAGTGAGATGGGAATGGTGCTGTATGGACAAGAGCAAAGGGGGTTTGGGACCGAAGAATTTGAGGATCCAAGGTGTGGTACTTTCCACAAAGTGGATAATCAAATCGTTTGATGGCAATGAGCCATGGAAAATTTTAGGTCAGAAAGAATATGCAAGATGTGGCTCCTAAAAAAGTCAAGTAGTGGAGGAATTTGCATCCTCATGATATCCTATTTGGGAAGTTTCAAATTAACACTTCAAGGTATGTTGCATTCAACATTATTTGGAAAGCCTTGGATTTAGTAAGGAACCTCATTGTAGGGAAAGAAGCCTTTAATAAGAATACTAATGAGGTCTATAGCTTTAGATCCATTTGGTGGAATTTGTCTTGTAAAAACAAACCACTTGCTTTGCTTCATGGATGCTCTTCAAATAATTGGAATAGTAAAGGAATTACTAAATTTCAAGATTTATTTAGTAATAATGTCTTGAAAACTTGGCCTCAGCTTAGTACTGAATTTAATATGCTTGCTTCTCAAAAAAGACCTTACTCCACTTTGAAGAAAGCCCTATTGATTGTCTAGTTTCCTATCAAGTTGAAATTTAATACTAAGTGTTTGGATAACTTTAAGTGGAGTGATGGTACAAGGTTCATGAAAATAAGCTCTCAAAAACTGTATAAGCTTCTGAACAATTCCCAAGAGGTGTTAAATCATGTCAATCTTGTCTAGAAGATTAATCTTGACAATAAATAATGGACTAATTCGCTAAAATCTTGTTGGTCTAAGATCTTAGAGCCTAAGAAATGTTGCTTTAGATGGCTCATGTTGCTCAAAAAACTTGTTGTTGGTAATCCTTGCAATTTAATCATTGTTCTATCTATAACTGCTTAGAAGATTTTGAGCACATTTTCTTTAATTGTTTGTATGCTAAGTCTATTTGGTCTATCTTTATGGGTAACATTATTGGGTGGGACATTAGAAATAACGTGACTTGGGAAAAGATTCTTTGTGGTTATGTCAAGGGTTTGAATGTCAAACTTAATGCTTTTTGGATTGCTCTTTCTACTGAGATTTTGTGGTTTATTTGGAAAAGAAGAAATAAGGACTTATACCCAGGACAAGAGAAGGCATTGTACAGTCTGTTGGTTTCAAAATTCTTGAACATGTTACCATGACATTGGAGATCCCCACCAAGAGATTCATGAAGATTGTGGATGAAGGATCAACTCTCATAGATACAAGTCTAATATAAATTTTGTGGAATTTTGGCCTCATGACCTAAGGAAGATTGATGATAAAATTTACAAGGAGTATCTAGACTTTCAAAACCAATATTGCAAGCAAAATAAGTATGAATTACTCAGGGATGCAGTAGTCAGAAATTTGTAAATCATGAATCAAAATTTTGCTAATAGTGGTAGTTGAGAGAACATATCTCCTCCTCTTGGTACCTTCCGAGGGATTGATTCGTACAAAGAGAGCAATAACAGAGGCAATAAAGACAATGTTGAAGCTGAATATGTTGTTACAAGAGAATTAAGTAAAGATGATGAATTGTTATAGTTAGAAGAATGTAAAGTTTTGATGTTGTCTCTTTCTCTTGCATACAACTGATATGAACTATAGTATTTTATGAGGTTCCTTTGTATATGATGGTGGTACACACCATGTTTTATACTATTTTAAACAGAACTAGCTTCTAGCCTAGTGGGGCTAATGTGGACTCTTCACATCTATATTGTAACTTGTTTTATTTTATTAGTAATAGATTTGATCCCATATCAATCCAGGAACTTTTGGGTGGCATATGCATAGGAAAATATCAAAAATCTAATTTTAAGTATTTTCTACATCTTCGTAAATCACCTTTTCTGAGGACTTCGGAGCAGAATTTGGCCTCAAGACTTTTGTCGATTGCTTAGAATAGTAGTTGTAGGCATGGTTTGAATCAACTCAAACTAGTTCTCTTAGAGATCTTTCCAACGATTTGAAGAAGTTCATATTCTGACCAAATGGCTAGAAGTTATGACCTTGCCAAGTTGGGGTTCCAAAAATAATAGTTTTTTTGAAAATTTGGTTTATTGGTAGTTTGTTTTGTCACCTCTCAACTGTCCATTTTGAATTCTAAGGACATGGTGACCTTTCATATTCCCTGCATATGTATAAAAATTTAAATTTTAAGTAAATAAACAAGTTTTAGAGGCATACATCTCTTAACGAGTTTGCTAGATTGTTCAAAATTGTTTGTTGTTATTTCTACAATACTGCCTCACCAGGTATTGTCCCCTAAACTAACTTCAGATCATTGGTATCAGAGCTTGTTCATTCCTATATGTCACATCACACATGGTTAGGTTATCAAAGGTTGGGATTGAAGACACGAGACCCATCCCACTATCTTCCTTTGAGATGTACACGACCGAAGATGGCAAAAGAACAAGGTGATTCATCGGATCCTTTCAAGGTGACAGTTGCAGAGGCTTTGACAAAGCAACATGAGGAGATGATGAGTCAATTTTCTCAAATGCTCCAACAAAATCAAGGTAGTCAACAACAAAACATAGCCGAAGCACCATTTGGTGGTCACACTCCTTTCAAGGTCCAAGTAAAATTTGATATCCCAAATTTTGAAGGCAAAATTGATGTAGATGTTGTTGATGACTGGTTGTCAAAATTAAAGAAATATTTTTCTATAAATCACTTCTCTGATGCAGAGAAGATAACATTCACCCTCCTCAAAGTTGAACACCATGTGAAACAATCATGGGAGACTAAGTGGGCATCCAGAGAAGTCCCTGACGATGAAGAAATTGATGCTACATTGGATGATAGCCCCACATGGGGAGATTTTGTGGAAAATATCAAGGAAGAATATTTTCCTGAAGATACATATTGAGAGACATATTTGTGGTGGCAGTTGCTTCAATAGAAAAAGGATCAATCTGTTCAAGAATACACCAACACATTCCACGCTTTATCAACAAAGCTTGGCATCCAAGATATAGATAAACATTAGGTTTTAAAATACCGTAGTGGGCTTCACTGGTATATTCAAATTGAGATGACTTTTCTAAATATTGAGACATTGGGGATCACCTACAAATATGCAACAAAGATTGAAGAAAAATTCAAACAAAAAGGAAGGAAGGATTATTTTGCAAGAAACAAATCAAATGGTGAAGGTAGTAGCAAGTTTCCAGGGAAACAAAAACCAAGGAATTCTCCTCACAGTTACCAAAGAAGGATATCAAAAAGACACAAAAAGGTACGGGCATGTGACCCGTCAAATTCATAATAGTGCCTGGCATAACACCAAGTATTTTTGAGTTGCGAAGACCTTGATGACAAGAACACATGAAGTGGAGATTGAACTGGAAGTATTGCCTGCAGATCCTTTTGAGCAAAAGGATAATGATCAGATTATTAAAGCAGATCCCTATGCAACAATGGTCACTACTAAAATACTGCCCCATGAGGATGAGGAGCACTTATTCCATTCTTAAATGTGGGTAAATGGAAAGGCCCTACATTTTATTGTTGATAGTAGGAGCCAAAAGAATCTAATCTTTGCTAAGACTGTCAAGAGATTAAACCTTCAGACAACACCTCATCCACAACCATACTCAAGGGGTTGGGTATGCCAGGGGTGAGATATCCAGGTAAATAAATAGTGTTGTTTACCTTATTCCATTAAACCATTCAAAGATGAAGTAATTTCTGATGTGGCACCTTTGGATGCGTGTGATGTATTTCTGGGGCAACCATACATGTACAAGTGTCACGACATCTATGAGTCCAGACCACACAGTGTTACTATCAAGCTGGGTGAACAAAAATATAGGATACTTGAGGTAAATCCTACAAAATCTACCTCATTAATCAGTACAAAACAATGTAGACATTTGATTGCTCAAACTAGGGCATTTGTACTATTGATGATTCGACCTAAGGAGACAAGGTCAATTGTAACCAATGCTCATGTCAAAATAACCACCACCACCATCCAACAATGGCAAATGGATCAGATACTGACAAGATACTAGAATGTATTCAACTCACCAATAGGGGTACCATTGCACTGCTTAGTCAAGCATGACATTGATATAATTCCAGGGACATCATAACCGAATGAGCCAATATATAGAAGTTCTATTTTAGAGAATGATGAAATCAAGAGACAAATTCAAGAATTAATTCATAAGGGACACATTCACCCAAGTGCCTCACCATGTGGGATCCCAATTGTTCTTGCTAAGAAGAAGGATGAAACATGGTGACTTTGCATTGACTACCGAGCTTTAAACAAAATCATTGTCAAAAATAGGTATCCAATACTTCGCATTGATGATCTCTTGAACTAGCTCTGGGTGCTAAGTTCTTCACCAAAATTAACTTGAAGTCTAGGTATCACCAAGTTCCAATTGATCCATCGGATGTGTGGAAGATTGCTTTCAAGTCCAAAGAAGGTTTGTTTGAGTGGTTAGTCATGCCTTTGTTGAACTGCACCAGACAACTGAGAGGGGGGGTGAATTAGTTGTACTAAAACTTTTAACCAAATATGATCATCAACTTATCAATTACTTATATTCAAATATAACCATGAAAGCATTAAATGAGAAGCTCAACACAAAAGCATAAACAACATAGGAGACACCAGATTTTTACATGGAAAACCTTAGAAGGGAAAAACCACGGTGGGTGTTAGCCCACAGAAATATATATGTTATATCAATACCAAAAAATAGAGGCTTACTACCTACAGGGCTCACTACCTATGGATGGCTCACTGCCAAAGGGTTGAACTGAGATAACAACATCTACTTCATGCCAAAGTTCAATTCCATTGAAGTGCAAACACCTCTGCTCTACTCTGCGACTTTTCTTCCCTTTTATCTTCACATCTTCGCACTTGGATACATTTTCATGACTCAATTACAAGTATTTATACACTACATCAACCTTGGAATTATCATCAAGGTCGGCATTACAATCATCAATTGTTGGAACAATCTCCAAGGTCGGCATTACAAACATACATAAAATAGGTCTAGACCTAATACAAATTTAGCTAAGGAAAAGATGTAAGAATGTATGTGGATCACGCCACGCCTTAGCTGGGACTCAAACACAATCTTCCACACTACAACACGCTATCACAATCTTCGATCCATCTTAGCAAGTGATGAATTCAACCAGGTCGGCCAAGATTGATGTTAACACAAGTATTCTCAAGAACACGCTTCATTCACAATCTAAATTACACCTTGCGGACCAATCCAAATGTAAGAGCATGATCAAGACACATCCACAAACACATTATAATCACCAGGAACAACCGTACGATCTCTAACAACTCTATCAACAAGATTCCTCAAACTGGAGCACAAGAATAACACTACTAGCCACTGTCATGAGTAAAAGATAGCTTGCAGACCACCAAATCATGAACCATTACAGTTGAAGGCATTTAACATCATCACAGACTTACTTCTAGAATCGCAGACCAAAATACTTCAATGCGGAGGAATGCAGAGCAAAACACTTTTTCCCTGTCACCACTAAACACACAGAAAAAGCTGTTTTCACTCTAGTGAACATAACTCACTCAACTCTTCATACCAGAGGCTCAAAATAGGAATATGACATCTTCAAACAAGCTTCTGAATAACTTCCAATCCACAATTAAAGATATTCATTCTTCAAGAAATGCAGAGCATTCTTCTGGACTGTTCTTCTGCATGTAATGCACTGTTTCTACTACAACACATTGTTATCACCGAAGGTGTTAATTTTCTCAATATCCTCAACAAAGTAAGATCATAGTTGACACCAATGGCAACACAAATATGGTGACATCAATGACAACACCGATTAGGCACATACTTGCAATAGCCTTTTTTTGGTCTTACTAATGACCCTACCACTTTCATGAGGATGATGGATGGGGTACTCAATCCCTTCACAGATTCTTTTGTTGTTGTCTATTTGGATGACATACTCATAGTTAGCAAAACTTGGGATGACCATTTACAACATGTTGAACAAGAGTTAACAACACTGCAACAACATAGACTCTACATGCTAATAGAGAAAAGTGTTCACTTGGGATGGAGAGTATTCAATATTTGGGATCTATTGTGGATAGTTTGGGTGTTCATGTTGATTCTAAAAAGATACAGTAATCAGAGATTGGCCATCTCACAAAAACCTCACAGAGCTTCGTAGTTTCTTGGGATTGGCTAATTTTTATCAGAGGTTTGTACTTGGTTTTTCACTATTATCATTGCCTATGAACCAAACACTCAGGGGAGGAGCAAAGGCAAAATTCATTTAGATAGAGACACAACAAAAAGTATTTGTGGATTTGAAAAGGAGGTTATGTTCAACACATTTGTTGGCACTTCCAAACTTGCAACAGTCTTTTGAAATTGAGACAGATGCTTCTGAGTATGCACGTAGAGTGGTGCTTATGCAACATGGGCATCCCATTGCTTACCATAGTGAGACCTTCTCTGATACAATACATAGATATCCTACCTATGAGGAGTTGTATGCAATTGTTCAAGACTGTAAACAGTGGAAACACTATATCTTGGGAAGGAGACTATCATACACATCAACCACAAACTTCTTCAATTTTTGCAGACACAAGGAAAGTTGTAAAATGATAGGCATCAAAGATGGTCTACCTACTTGCAACAATTTCACCTTAACATCCACCACAAGAAGGGAAGCAGTAACAAAGTTGCAGACTGCTTGAGTAGACCTTCGATTGCCACCCTAATAGTAGTGTTGGATTCTTGTCGTCACAAAATAGTAGAGTGGCCCCAGTTGTATGGTATTGATCCCGAGTTTGCTGAAACCTACAATAGACTCACATAAGGTAAGAACATTCCTAACTTCTACTTGCAAGATGGAATTCTTTGTCACATGGGTCACATATGTGTTCCTACTGAGGAAAGACAAAAGTTGATAGGGAAGCACACTATAGTCATGTTGTTGGACATTTTTGGATAGGTAAAACTATTGTTGTACTTTAGAGGTATTTTTACTGGCTAAAGATGCATCATGATGTTAGTTCCTCTATTCGAGCGTGTTCAACTTGTGTTATCGCAAAGCCTCCAAACCGCAAACAAGGATTGTATACACCTCTTCCTATTCCTGATAAACCATGGCACTTAGTTTCAATGGACTTCATGTGTGGTCTTCCTACTACCAAACATGATCATGACTATGTACATATGTGGTGGTAGATATATTTTCAAAAACAACCATCATGGTAGCTTGCAAGAAGGGGGTCTCCGTAGAAGAAACTGCCAAACTGTTCTTTGAAAATGTATGGGTTCACTTTGGTTTGCCACAAAGTATCATCTTTGACAGGGACAGTAGGTTCCTTAGAAAATTTTGGTCATCACTTTGGGCCATGATGTACACCAAGTTGACAAAAACCACTGCATTCCATCCACAAATAGATGGACAAACTGAAGTAGTGAATAGAATGATCATCCACATTCTACGTATGTATCATTCAAGGCATCCCCACACATGGACCGAGAGCTTACCCTATGTCCAACATGGTTACAACCATGCTCTGCATGGTTCTATAGAGCACAGTCCATTTGAAGTTTGTCTCAAGTATCAGCCTTTGGCCCCCATGGATATAGCCTTACCAGTCATGCTTCCCGATCTGTCAGCACATGCCAAGAAGAAGGTAGATAAAGCATCAAAGTTTGTTGAAAGAATTAGTCATATCCAGCAATAGGTTCATGAGATACTGTAGCACACCAATCAAAAGTATAAAGATAGACATGATCAACATCGTACACCTCATCAGTTTCAGGTTAGGGACAAGGTGTGGCTTCATCTCTAGAAAGAGTGGCTTTAGGGACCATATAGGAAACTCCGTCCTCTTTGTTATGAGCCATACACCATCATCAAACAAATTGGTGAGAATGCTTTTGAGCTCAATCTCCCACCATTTCTGGGGCTGCATCCTATTTTCAATGTTGAGTTGTTGCATCCATATTTCCCACCATTGTTGGACACCTCTAAAGTTGCTAAGCACATTCATCAAACATAGTTGAATCTAGAAACAACAATTCTATCATCAGTTGATTAGGTCACTGATGTTGTGAAGACATTGAAGAAACAATAGCTTCCTCTCTACTGTGTAGTACAGGCTGGACAATTTTCTCACCAAGGGAAGTGGCTCACCAGGGATCAAATTGCAGCATGGTTTCCTCATCTGCTATAGAGCATAGGTGCAATGGGGCTCATTGCTTCTCAAGGGGGGATGAATGATCCCATATCAATCCAAGAGCGTTTGGGTGGCATATGCATAGGAAAATATGAAAAATATCATAAATCTATTTTTCGGTATTTTCTACATCTCCATAAATCACCTTTTCGGTGGCCTTTAAAGTGGAATTTTGCCTCAAGAATTTTGTTGGTTTCTTAGAAAAATAGCTTTAGGCAAGGTTTGAAGCAACTCAAACTAGTTCTCTTGGAGATCTTTCCAATGATTCGAAGAAGTTCAAATTCTGACCAAATGGCTAGAAGTTATGACCCTACCAAGTTGGGGCTCCAAAAATAATAGGTTTTTGAAAATTTGGTTTTTTGGTAGTTTGTTTTGTCACCTCTCAACTATCGATTTTGAATTCCAAGGACATACCTTTCATATTCCCTGCATATGTATAAAAATTCAAATTTGAAGTAAATAAAGAAGTTTTGGAGGCATACATCTCTCAACGAGTTTTCTAGATTGTTCAAAATTGTTTGTTGTGATTTCTACAATACCACAAGTCCATCGCCAGGTATTGTCCCCTGAACCAGTTTTGGATCATAGATCATCAATTTTTTTTACAAAAAACCTAAGATCTAAACAACATCCAACTAACTAAACTTTAAGTTTAATTATATATCTATCATCTAATTAGTCCTTAACAACCACTTCAAATACATTAATAACCTAAATCTATGTAGTTTATTGAGCCACTTGGCATCTATCAAAGGATTGTGCATTGAATAAGGGGCCTACTAATCATATGGTCAAGAAGTACATTGAGAGGGGGGGCTTAACTGCCATTAACTACACAAATCCACCTAGGTAATAGGGAGGAATCAAGTAAAATAAAACATTTTTGAGTTTTGTATTGCTAGGGTATTCTTCTCTTTTGAAACTAGAGATGTTCAAGGGTGCTATTATTTATAATTTCTAGTTTTGGTGTTTATATATATGAAGAAAAAGGGTAGAAAGCGATTCTAGTGTAAAAAAGGATTTTCATTTTTTATTTATTGTTTTGGGATCTGGTGCTCTACTAAAATTATTCCCCAAAAGGCACAAGGCTTACTGAGAGTTGTATAGTTCAACTTACGAATCCTCAACTCTGCACATCTCAATAGAGGTATTTTTATTTTGGTTAAATGTATAGTAATTAAGCTAGACTTTGATATTGTTCTTATGAATGAATTTGTTAGGATTGAAGTTAGTAGAATCTATATGCTGGTTGTAACTTATATTGCGAAAAGGGTATGTTATCTATGAGTTGTTATGCAAGTTCTACTACTTAATAGAAAAAGTAAAGGCCCAAGAGTGTGTGAAACCACAACAACAAAATCTGAAATGTTGTTAGATAAATACAATAAAGCACACACACAAGAAAAATATATTAAAACAATAATTTATATTGATGAAAAATGTTGTAGTATCTAGAGGCACTCTTTCTTCTCTTTTTTTCATCATCCTCTATTGTGTTATAACGATGTTGTGTGTGTGTGTGCAATGTGCATGACTTGCACTCCAAGTTTCTATTTTTGACTTGTACCCCAAGTCTCTAACTTGACTTACACTCCAAGACTCTACCTTGGCTTGAACTGACTTGTACTTCAAGTGTCTAACTTGATTTGCACTCCTTGACTTGACATGACTTGTACTTTTGACATTAATACATTTGTACAATAAAATCTTGAGGGGCAAGATTACATTTTCTAACACTCATCCTTAATATTTACCTGAGCATTGCTATGCATTTGATTTTGAACTAGTGGCTCCGAGATTTGTCCTCAATCTTTCAAAATCTTCTTTTAATAAGGCTTTTGTCAATATGTTTGCAAATTGATTTGCTAACCTACAAGACTCTAAATATATTTATAACCAATTCTCTGATGAAGTGATATCATGTATCAAGATGCTTACTTCTTTTATGAACGATGTGCTTTTTTGATGAATCTATTGTTGAATTATTGTCATAAAAGATTTGTGTTGGTCCTTCTTGCTCAAATATGATAGCATTCTTCTTATCCATGCTGCTTGACATGTTGTTGATGTAGTTGCCACATATTTTTCTTCTATTGTAGAGAGAGTTATAATGGGTTATTGTTTGGAAGCTAATGACACTGCTCCTAAACCAAGGTGAAAGATATATCCTGAGGTACTCTTTCTATCATCAATTCTCCCTACCCAATCACTATTCGTGTAACCAATTAACTCAAATTCTTTAGATCTAGAATATAATATACCATGATCTTTAGTGCCACTGACATATCTTAAGATTCTTTTTCTAACTTGTCAATGAGTATCCTTTGGAGACTCCATGAACCTTGAAATTAAGCTTACTCCATACATGATATCGGGTCATGTGGTTCTCAAGCATATCAAACTATTAATACGTCTTTTGTACAGAGTTGGATCTACATTGGTACTTTTATCTTTGCTCAATTTCAATTCTATAGTGACTAGTGTCATTGTTGGCTTGCAATTCATCATTTTGAACCTCTTCAAAATATCATTTACATATTTTAATTGACAAATAAAAATTCCATCATTTGTTTGGCTCACTTCAATTCCCAAAAAATATTTCATCAATCCCAATTTAATCATCTCAAAATCTTTCTAGCATTGTTGTTTTGAACATGTCAATTGACAAATCTCCTATAGATATCAAATCATCCACATATAAGCACACAATCAAAATATGTCCTTGATAATTCATTTTTTTGTATAGTGTTGGTTCACTATTGCTTTTTCTAAAGCCATTCTTCATAAAATAAGAATCAATCCTGCTATACCAAGCTCTTGGACCTTGTTTGAGTTCATACAAGGCTTTCCTCAATCTCTAAACTTTGTGTTCCTGACCCATAATTTCATATCCTGATGGCTACTGCACATAAACTTCTTCTTATTCTTCTAGAACACCATTTATAATTGTAGATGTGACATTCATTTGATAGACTTTCCATTTATGTTAAGTTGCTATTGCTAAGACAACTCTAATAGTATCTAGTCTAGCCACTAGAGAAAAAGTCTCATTGTAATCAATTCTGAGTTGTTGTGAAAAAACCTTTGCAACCAACCTTGCTTTACGCTTTTCAACCTTTTCATCTACATTGAATTTGATCTTATAGACCCACTTCACACCAATTATAGCTCTTCCTACTGACTAATTTACAAGATCCAAAGTATGATTTTTCTCTATGGCATCATTTTTTTCATTCCTAATTTCTTCCTCAAAAGATATTGGATCAGCTTCAGTAAATAATGCAAAATTAGAAATCAAATAATCGTCATGGATAGTTTGGTCTACCTCATATATTTCCTTTAAATTTCTCATCTTTTTCGGTGTTGAAGAGGGTATTAAAGTGGACCTTCTTCTTATACTTGGTGGAGTGGAAGAAGATGGAACAAGGCTACTAGTAGAAGTTGAAGGTTGACTTGAGTTATTTCTTGCTATAGGTGATTGATTTTGACTTGTAACATTTTCATTAAGGTCTTTAATAGATCAAGATGTTGTTGTAAATCTCCAATCCAAATATATTCCTCATTTTCGAGAAACTCCGCATCTCTGCTAATGATGAGTTGTTTAGTGATTGGGTTGTATATTTTATATGTTTTTTATTTCTCTCTATATCCCACAAAAATACATTTTTCTCCTTTATCATCTAACTTATTTCTCTTTTCATCAAGAACATGTGCATATGTAATGCACCCAAAAACTCTCAAATGAGAAACATTGTGTTTCTTCTTACTCCATGCTTCTTGTGGTACTTTATTTTTTACACTCTTTGGAGGGCAATGATTCAAAATATACACTACACAAGCTACAACTTCAGCCCAAAACTCATTTAGTAATTTTTTGGCCTTCAACATGCTTATGATCATTTCCACGATTGTTCTATTCTTCCTTCTGTCAAATACCATTATACTGTGACATATACCTTGCAGTGAATTTTTTCTTGATTCCATGTGTCTTGCAAAAAATTAAAAATTCATTTGACACATATTCTCCACCTCTGTCTATTCTCAACACTTTTATGTAGTGTCCACTTTTTTTTTTCAAACAAAGATTTAAACTATTGAAATATCCCAAATACTTCTAATTTTTGTTTCAAGAACACCCATGTTTTTCTACTAAAGTCATCAATGAATATTATGAAGTATCTACTATTCCCAAATGAGGGATTTTGCATTGGGTTGCACAAGTCTAAATGTACAATTTCAAGAGGAGCTCTTGCTCTTTATGACTTTCCAATAGGGAATGCTTCTCTATATTGGGTTTCTTAATAAAGAGCAAGCCTTTCACCATATTCCTTCTATATAATAAATTCAGCCCACTAAAATTTAAATGCCCAAATCTCAAATTCCACAACCATTATTGATATTTTATAGTGGCTTTGAAAGCAACATACAATTGATTTCATGTCGTTAATGGAAACATTCTATTTCTTGTCATTGACATTTTTGCAATCAACTTGTTACTTCCATTTTTGTCTAAAATCACACAAGCTCCATTTTCAAAGTAAACTCTATAACCCTTTTCTACTAACTATCCAACACTAATTAGGTTATGTTTTAAGACCTCAAACATAATACACATATGAGATATGCTTCTTCTCTCCTTGCTTTGTTCTAATGCTTATGCTCCCTTTACCCATGACAACTACTTTGTTATCATTCGCACATTTAACTTTAGATTGAATTGATTCATCGATTCTTGAAAACATCTCTCCATTCCCAGTCATATGATTTCTACAACCACTATCTAAATATCAAACATCTTTAAATGTATTTTCTTCAACAACATTACAAGAAATAAACATGAAACCATAATCTTCATTTTCATTTTCTCTTGAAAAAATTGCACTTGGTTTATTCTAATCATACATCTTCCTACATTCATAATGATAATGACCATATTTTTTGCAATAATGGCATTGGATGCTTGATTTATCATACCCTTGATCGTTTCCTTGTGTATAGTTATTCCTTCTTCCTCTTCCACTTGCTTCATGTTAGTTGTGATTTCTCCTTCCTTCATTATGCTTATTGGCCTTGCCTCTTCCAAATCCTCGTCCTCCTCTACTTTTATTGCTTCCTATGCCTCTTTCAAAGCTTGGAGATTCTCCTTTTTGAAATTCTCCTCGTTGGCCTTTGTCCTTGATCAATACTAGTGATTTGAATTCTTGTTCTAGGGAGAAGTTGGTTGACCAATTCAACCTTTGCTCATGAGTTTGTAGGGAACTCATTAATTCATCTAGAGATAATTGTGACAAATCCTTTGATTCTTCAATAGCAATAACAATGGTGTCAAACCTTGTTGGTAAAATTTTCAATATCTTCTCCACTATTCTTTGATCATCAAGAGTTTCTCTATTCATTCTAATTTGATTGACAACACTCTTTGCACAGGTAAAGAAATCACTCATGGATTCAAAATATTTCATCTATAGATTTTTGAACTCCCTTCTCAACATTGGCAATCTCACTAACTTCACTTTGCTAGTACCTTGATAAGAATTTTGTAGGGTCTCCCATGCTTTCTTTTAATTAGT
Source organism: Cunninghamia lanceolata (assembly GCA_027924645.1). Classification (NCBI taxonomy): domain Eukaryota; kingdom Viridiplantae; phylum Streptophyta; class Pinopsida; order Cupressales; family Cupressaceae; genus Cunninghamia; species Cunninghamia lanceolata. The sequence goes on from BSBN01000031.1 coordinate 16,932, forward strand.
TTCTACTACAATCCCTGGAAAGATAGACTTGTCAATTGCTTGTGTTATGAAGAATAGGAATTTTTTATCCCTCTTGTGATTTTAATTCAATAAATCCTTTTGAGATTGAGTGAGAGCCTTATATGCTACTTGATCTCGGGATTCTAGATATCCAATTTATACCAAGTCCCAAAGCTCTTGTTATCCAAATATAATCTTCATCTATATACTCTAATATTTATAATTCTTGCCATTGAAATGTGAAAGTGATGGTTGTGTGAAACGGCTACTCAGTGCATTGGCCATTGTAAATCAACTTCTTTGCTTGACAACTTGTCTCCTTTTATAAGTAGAGGCCCCAGAGTGTGTGAAACCACAACAAAATTTGAAATATTGTTATATAAAGACAGTGAAGCACACACACAAGAAAAATATATTAAAACAATTTCTATTGATAAAAAATGTTGCAATATAGAAGCACCGTTTCTTTTCTCTTTTTTCATCATCCTCTATTGTGTTACAATTATGTATATATAACATGTGCAATGTGCATGAATTTCACTCCAAATTTCAATTCTTGACTTGCACTCCAAGGCTCTACCTTGATTTGACATGACTTGTACTCTTGACTTGACTTGTACTCCAAGTCTCTAACTTAACTTACACTCCAAGACTTTACCTTGACTTTACATGACTTGTACTTTTGACATTAATACATTTGTACAATGAAAGCTTGAATGGAAAGATTACATTTTCAAATGCTTCTTAGCATGAGAGTTGTATGTCAAGTCTGTGTGAGGGAACGAGGTTCTTGTGTTAAAAAATAATGCAAGGTCAATTTTTGAGTTGTATGCCCTTGTAAAGTAGACGTACAAATATATTATGGTTTAAGGGTTCTAATGGTTGTAAGAACCTTAAGCCTTAATGGGTTTTACATAAGTATTGGATGTTGAAATTAGGGCAAACAACTGAGAGGGGGGGTGAATCAGTTGTTTCAAAACTTTATCCTTTTATGTATTTAATCTTCTTTGCAATTTATTAGCAGACTAATGATATAATCATGAAAGCATGAATCAACAACACATGAGCAGAAACATAATCAACACACATAACACTAGGATTTTTATGTGGAAACCCGGTTAAGGGAAAAACCACAGTGGGGGTTAACCCACAAGAATTTATACTCTATTAAAAGTATTACAAATGGGAAGGCACATGCCTTCGGGCACACTACCCAGAGCTCACTGCTCAAAGGAGGCTCACTGCCTACAAAATTGATTACAAGAGTTCACTGAAATGTTTGAACTGAAGAATAGCATCTAACTATGCAAAATAATAGTTCTGGTTAAGCTCAGTACACTGACTTAGCACACTTCATCTCTCACTGCCTTGTTTTACTGTTATGCCATGATCCGAGGCTTAGATCTCTGCTTCACACTTGATATACCCACACTTCGCACCTCTCACCTCATATTCGCACAACCATACCACAAAATGCTCGTACCCATCGATCATATATATCCGCAACATGAAATTACCCCAACTGTAGTTGGCCTTAAGAAAACTTGGAAACTATTTCAAGAACATTGTTCTGTTGGTTGAATCCATGCACAAACATCAATGCGGACCAGAACTTATGTATCTAGGTCACCTCACATGTCAGCCAATACCACTTGATCTCATAAATTACTCGACCAATCACTTCTCTTCATCTGTACAAGGATCAAACACCTAGTCGGCCTGTTCCTCACTAGACTGATCTATCTAACCAAAACCTGATACTCAGATGCTTGTAACTTACAATCCCTTCATCACCGGAGGCTAAAATATTGGATTTGGGTAGCCTTGACATCCCTTAACATTCCCTCAGATCTGCAACACGATATGATTTCCTATGGAGAAATGCGGACCAAAATGTTGAACCCTGTCATATGCCCTATTCTTGTCTATCCAGACTTAGACAAATCTACAATCTGACTTCCGGTATGAACAGATGATACAATGCGGATGTGTAAGATAGATTTAGTTGCCATCAATGACAACATCTGACATGCCTAGCAGTGTCTCTTGCCAACAATCTCCCCCTTTGGCATTGATGGCAACACTTAGTGAAAAATGACTAAGTGTTAGAACAACTCCCCCTTACTATGTACACTTGTGATTTCTAATGCTCCCCCTTTGATGAATTCCTCATTTTTCACTGCTTTTCCTCTCCTCCTTTGACATCAATGACAAAGGCTGGGATCCGCATATCAAAATGCAAACATTTTATGTACATGGGTCAAAACTTTAAGTAAATACTTCCGCATATGAACACACAGTCCTTAAGCCTTGTTCATCAGCAAAAAGATGTCACCAAAAATGTTTTTCAATCCTGACAATTCACTATTCTAGTTCTTTATGTTGCCCAAAACAGAGATATGCCCATTGAACAAAAATGCATGTGATTCTACCTTTTGCAGATCAGTAGGATCACTAGTAGTAGTAGCAGCTTGGGATTATGCCAATAGATCATACATAGTCTCTAACTTGGGGGAAATTAGTCCTCGGAGTTCATCCAATCTGCCCAAAACTTTGACCTTTTCCTTCTCCAAATTACTCAATTCATTTCGCAAACTCACTACTTGGCATTCTTTGGTTATTACAGTCTCAGTTAAAGGACAATAGGATTGAGAAATGTTAGACAGTTTGAGCTCTAAGTCCTTAATCTTCTTCTCAATATCTTCAACAAATTTAGACTGATTTAGACAAAGCTTATAAATCTCTGCACCTTCAGAGAGAGCATTTTGAATACTCTTTACACTGGTATCAAGCACTGCTCTATCATAGCTAATTATTTTCCTTATTTCAGCAAATCTCTTCTCATTATATTCATTTTTTACTTTAACTTCTGCTGATTTCTCAAAAGTTTCAAAATGAGTACTTACAGAGTTTATCAGACTCTTCAACTGACCGGAGGGAGAGTCAGATGAATCTTTTTGAAAGGTTGGCATAATCTTTTCCAAAATTCCAGAGGCAAGACCAAGTAACTCACTGTCCTTAATGTGAGTTTTTAGAATCTCCTCTCTTACTTTTGCTTGTGCCACATATGCTAACTTCATCTTTTGTAGAGGGGAAAGAGTGTCAAAATTGATAGGTCCTTGAATCAGCTCTGGTTCATCAAACTCAAGCTTGTCTTTCTCAAGTAATTTCTTCACTACATCTGCAGTGTCTCTTGCCAAAAATGAAGCTCCATCTTTCAAATCCTTTCCGATACTATCATCTTGCTTTTTCTCTTCAATATTCTCTGTTGTTTTTCCTCCTTGTTCATCCTTGTCCTTAACCTCTTTTGCTTCTTGCCCTTTATTCTTCACAGAGTCATCTTCACCAGGAGCATCTACTTCTGTATTCATCTATGTATATTCTTCAGCAGATTGGTCCGGAGGAATTTGAGTGTCTCTGCACCATCAAAATTAACTTCCTCCACCATCTCTTCATCTCCTTTATTTAGCATTTCATCTTTCAGAGTAGAGATGTCAGCTTTTTGTTTACTTTCTTTCAACTCCTCAACATTTGGAATAAATGCATCATCGGGTTCTTTAGTAACCACATAAAACTTATTCTTGTCTAGTGCTTTCTTAAGATTTTGTTCTATTTCTCTGACAACTTCATCAATGTCTCCAATCATCAGCTTATTCATCCTTTTCTTTCTTCTGAATTCATTCTTAACTTCTTTGAAAATTTTATCAGCTTCCTTTTTGGAGATTACCAGACATAGACTGGATAATACATGTTCCCTTAGTTCCAAGTCTTTTGCTTTGGCAGTTTCTTTTCTCGTTTCTAAGATGTCTCTTAGATTCTTAGGAATCTCTGACAAAATCTCCACAAGTGCTCCGTTGAATATATTCAGGTACTTAACAGTAGCATCCTCCAAGATTTTCTTGTTAGCATCATCAAAACTGAAATAATATTTTGTTATGGGCTTCAAATTCCCATGAACAATTATTGCATTCATAATGTCTTCAATTGACAAGTTAGATTTTTCAACATGTGTCTTAGTCCTTTGCCTTTTGCTTACCCTTATACTTCCAGAGGGCTTGTCTTGGGCAACCCTCGATGCTTCTTTCTTTGATTTTATGCCTCCAGAGGGCTTCTCCTTAGATACTTTAATAGCCTTAGTGCCTGAGGCCTTCAGCTCTTTAACCTCCTCATCTAAATCAGTCTTTTCTTCATCCTCCTTCTCTACACTAACATATGACCTTTTGGCCATTACCTTTGTTCTTTTTCCTTCCTTACCGGTAGGTTTTTCTTTGAATTTCTCTACAATAGGAGAAGGTGATGCACTAGAGGTTATACCTGTACTCCTAGTAGTTCTTGGCTTAGGTTAGGATTTCATCGGAACACTTCCCTATTCTCTTTCATGCTTCTCCTTCTCAGCTTTCTCTATCCTTTCTCTGTTTTGTCTCACAACTTCTCTTGTTATGCCAATGCCTTCTGCATACATTTCAACTTGCCTTTGAATCTTTCTCTTAGATTTAGGTTGCTAGAGCTCAACATGCAGTTTCACACCGAGTTCACCATATGTCCCAAATCTTTCAACTGTGGTGTGTCCTTTGGTTTACTCAGAAGGTGTTGAGCATACATATCCAATACTTGCTCATCAACTTCATACCCCATGGGCATGATCCACATAGTTCTTGGTTCAACTGCTTCCATTAAACACTGATCTGTATCCACCATAAAATAGACTGTATCCTTGTATTTTTCAACCATAGATGTAGGGATTCTTTCCCTTGATTGCATCATGTTCTGAAAATTCTTGAAATATCCCTAAAGAGCAGTCCTTTGGGCATTGGAGTCACCAATATTGTTCAAGTGCTCTCTTATTTGTATGGCAACAATCTTATCACTAGTCCAACACATGCTTTTCTTACCGGGTAACTCATTCATGAAATAGAAGAACAAACATAATACCACTGTACCATACTTGAATGTATTCTTCTTGTCCTTTTTGATCTTGTTCAGGTTTTCCATCAGCTGGTTCTGCAGCAACTCACACAAGTCATAGTTAGCATTCTCTCTCAACATCTGATAAGCTGCATAGATAGCTATACCGGATACATAATTCTCCTTGGTAGAATGATATATCTTGTATCCAATCACCATTGATGCAAATTTGACATCCGGATCAGTGATGTCATTTATTATCATTGCCCTTTTGTCAAACCTTGAACCGGTAGCATCAGTTACAGTTTGATTCTTTACTGACTTCAACATTGGCAGTCCACTGGATGAGTTCAACCCTGTCATGGCCTTGATGGCATCCTTGGTGATCTTGAAAGGTTTCATTAACCACATAAACTCATCATGCATCTGACTCAGCACATACCAGACCCACTCATCTTCATTAAAAGATGGAAACCCTATAATCTGAATGAAATGTTTATCTTGCAGTGCCTTATACTCAGGTTTAAGACCATGAATTTCATCCCTTAGATGATTCTTGAACAAATCTACTAACTTTGAATCCCCAAACTCATCTATGCTAGCATGAATATAAGCCCTAATATCTTCAACGTGCAACACACCATACAAAACATTTGAAAAGGTACCTAACGGATCGACCTCTATTGATTTGTGTGGATGTTCTTTAAACTTTAGCCTAGGTCGCTTAATGATATCCACAACCAGAGGTGTAGCCATTTCAAAAAGATCACAAGTTCAAAGCTTCGCAGAAGAATACCTTTTTCTTCACGGAATTAAGGTTAGCTGTCGAATTCGTTCTTCGCACTTCAAATCTCTGAAATTTCAGCTCAGGCGCTCTTCTCCTTGTTCTCTTCGAATGCAAAGTGATTCAAGTGTTGAATAAATGACTTTTTTATGCTCCACAAAACCTAATTCGTCATTGTAATAAATGCTCTGCCCTAATACATCCGGTTACACTGTTTCTGCATATAGTCAATCTTCAATTGCTCCGCAATCAATCGCATTAGCTTCTTTTCTTCCAGAATTTTCTTCAACAGATCTGCAATAGGCTTCTTTATCTTCATTCATCGTGCCAGATTCAGGCACCCCCTTACTGGCAGGGGGAATTAGATTTTCAATGCAGCTCCCCCTAAGCTAGAGCTCCTGTTTCAATTCCTGAAGGAATTATCAACAGCGGATTCAGGTGCAGACCCATTGTCAACATTCATTTCACCTTTCTTCACCCATGTTTTGTTCATTTCATTCTGGATCTCATTCAGATCAAATTTTCTCTTGCCTTTGTCCAATTTCTACTTTGTTTTTCCTTTACCTGCCTGTGAATTCTCCTTTTTGCTTCTGCAAAATTGAGCAATGTGTTTGGATTTGTTGCAGTTGAAACACACAATCTTATTTTTCTGACAATTACATGTTGGAGCAGGTTTAGATCTGCATTGCATTACACTATGCCCAAACTTATTGCAAGTAAAACATCTTCCATTGAACACTTGTTTGTTCTTAGGAGGATTCCTTCATCCACTTCTGCATTCCTCGGCCTTATGACCTATCCTTTTGCAATTAAAGCATTGACCGGAGAAAGATGATGCATTTTGATTCACTTGACTTCTGCATTGATTAGCTCTATGACCATACTTATTGCATTTGAAACAATTGCCATTGAAAGATGGATACCTCTGAGCATTAGGTTGTCTTACGGGAGGTCTTCTAGGATTCCTTCTTTGATTTCTTGCTTTGAGATTTCTTTGACCAGATCCAGAGCTTTCACCTTTCTCAAATCCTAGACCATGCTTATCATCTGCCTTCTTCTGAATATCCAGCAACACCTCAAGTTTAGCCTAGCTTATCTTGAATTTCTCTTTATATTCATTTGCAACTTCTAGGTCATGTTTGAGAATGACAATTTGTCTTTCAAGTTCTTCCTCATTGTCCCTAGTTTCTATTAGATCAGACTCTAGATGGCCAATTATTCTGTCCAATCTGCAGCACTCTTTTGTTCTTTCTTTTAGAGATTGATTTAGGTTTTCCTCAATCTTCTTCCTATCCTCAATTTCCTTGGTTAGCTTCATCACCCCTGATTCCATTTCATGTTTTAGAACAACTTCTTTTGCTAGCTTCTCACATTCCTTTGACTTCTCCTTCAGGGCCTCATCCATGTCATTGTCTTCATTCTGATTTGCTAGTTGATGAAGTAGCTCCCTCCTCTTTTCATTAGATTTGCTCAGTTGTCCTTTTAAGGTCTCAATGAAATCTTCAACATCTTTAAGGTTCTCTTGTAGATCTCTGATTTCTGCTCTGGACATATCAAGATCTTCTAAGGCTACTTGAAGTTGTTGATTGATACCATTAGAATGCTTGAATTAACCCATTGAAAACACCTTCCCAGATCTTCCTCAAGCTGTTAAACTTCTTCTAAGGAACTTAGATCTGATACCAATTGTCGAAATTAGGGCAGACAACTCAGGGCGGGTGAATCAATTGTCTCAAAACTTTATCCTTTTCTATATTTAATCTTCTTTGCAATTTATTAGAAGACTAATGATATAATCATGAAAGCATGAATCAAGAACACATGAGTAGAAACATAATCAACACACATAACACCAGGATTTTTATGTGGAAACCTGATTGAGGGAAAAACTACGGTGGGGGTTAACCCACAAGAATTTATACTCTGTTAAAAGTATTACAAATGGGAAGGCACACTACCCAGAGCTCACTACTCAAAGGAGGCTCACTGCCTACAAAATTGATTACAAGAGTTCACTGAAATGTTTGAACTAAAGAAAAACATCTAACTATGCAAAATAACAGTTTCGGTTAAGCTCAGTACACTGACTTAGCACACTTCATCTCTCACTACCATGTTTTATTGTTTTGCCATGATCCGAGGCTTAGATCTCTGCTTCGCACTTGATATACCCACACTTTGCACCTCTCACCTCATATTCGCACAACCATACCACAAAATGCTCGCCCCCATCGATCATATATATCTGCAACATGAAATTACCCCAACTGCAGTCGGCCTTAAGAAAACTTGGAAACTATTTCAAGAACATTGTCCTGTCGGCTAAATGCATGCACAAACATCAATGCGGACCAAAACTTATGTATCCAGGTCACCTCACATGTTGGCCAATACCACTTGATCTCATAAATTACTTGACCAATCACTTCTCTTCATCTGTACAAGGATCAAACACCTAGTCGGCCTGTTCTTCACTGGACTGAAATGTCTAACCAAAACCCGATACTCAGATGCTTGTAACTTACAATCCCTTCATCACCGGAGGCTAAAATATTGGATTTGGGTAGCCCCGAAATCCCTTAACATTCCCTTAGATCCCCAGCACAATATGATTTCCTGTGGAGAAATGCAGACCAAAATGTTGAACCTTGTCATATGCCCTATTCCTGTCTATTCGGACTTAGACAAATCTGCAATCTGACTTCTGGTATGAATAGATGATACAATGCGGATGTGTAAGATGGATTTAGTTGCCATCAATGACAACATCTAACATGCCTAGCAGTGTCTCTTGCCAACATTGGAAACACATGATTATTGTCTCCCCACTCTTAAGTGTAAATGGACTTTTTGCTAATGTCAGGTTTGGGGGTTGGGTAGCAAGGAAAGTTCATTATTAGGGTTTTGTAATGTAATACTTCTCTGCTTGGTAAATGTTTTTTATATTGTTCTGAGGAGTACTCAAAAATGTGATTAATTTGTTGAATACTTGTTCAAAATCCCATGGTGTGATCAAGCTTAAAGGAGTTGTTACTTGTTGCAGTTGAAGACATAATTTGAGTTTTCTGAGTTGATAGTTATTGGTTGATCTTGTAAACTTACTTTGTGGTCATTATCTTTTTGCGGTAAATTGATTTGTTCATGTCTGAAGATAAGATGATGTTGGGAATTGAGGTGTGTCAACCTTGGTAATTCCTTGCATTATTTATGATTGTATTTATTTATTCATTGCCTATGTTGTAAATTAGTTGTAAATTCCATATTGTTATTTTGTGGGATGTGGCACGGTGATGTGTCATCCTACATGGAAGATGACAACTTGTAATTTTGTCCTCACATGAGGAGATAGGCATCCCACTTTGTGGTAGGAATATTTTGCCATGTGTCGGTATCTTGGATGTTGTGTAAAGGAATGTTTGACCAAAATGGTTATGACGGATTCCTATGATGAAGTTATGACATGTAAGAGTCAGAAATAGAAGCTTGTAAGACAGGTGAAGACATGTGTCATGAAGCATTTTTGAAAAAGGCATCTTTGGGCACCCCAAGGTGGACTATGACATGTTGTAAGAGAATATGCTATTTATAGCTTGTGTATGACAGATTCTCTTACAGCTGTAAGTTGTAACTGCTATGACAGATTCTATGACGGTCATAAGAGTCATAAGAGCATCTATCATAGCCCATTTTGGAAATAGGTGACCTCTTTGGGATGGGAGTTGTGGACAAGTGTTAGATACATTCTACAATGTTGACCAAGTGTCCTTAGGCGTGGGTTTTGGGCAATGAGGCCAAGTTGGATGCCCATTCCAAGATAGAGCCAATTTTGCCTTGTATATTCTATATAAATAGGTGCTTGGAGGAGGAGGAGATGTATGTGATTGACAGGTACTGTTATGCTGCCGGATTGACCCCAGATATAAGTGTCGAAGACTATTGAAGCTTGCATTGCAAGTGTATTGTAAACAACATTCAGTTTTGATAATACATTGTGCAGGTTTCTGAGTGTGGGGTTTTTCACCCGATAAGGGTTTTCCCCACGTTATATCTTTGTCTTTCTTCTTCTGTCTTCTTTTTAGTTCTATGTGTATTGCTGCAATATCTCTGTTAAATGTTGCTGTAATTGTAAGGATTAAATTGAATTTGCATAGCCCTCTCCTCATTAGATTAGTGTAGGAAGCAATTTCCATACACCTAGCTTCCTTTCAGATGAAAGTGTCTGATGTTGTGTACCCTATTCATGTAGGTAGTAAATTAGCCAAACTGTGATTCGTTGTATTTAGTAATTCTTGAAACATTCTCTAGTTTGTTAAAAAGTGGTTAGTACTAGATTAGTAGGTGGTCTTAAATGATTCATTCAAATGTATTATACTTTGTAATGTTGTGAAGGTGATTCGTTATATTAATGTTGTGAACCTTCAAGCTACTTTGTAATGTTGTATTAAAACTAACCCCTCCTTCAAGCATTTTATTGATCTCTTCTTAGACTTTCATTACATAGTTTTAGTTCATTCTGTATGGTCTTCTTTATATCAGTTGTGCTCTAAGTACCAAGGGAATCCTATGGACACACGGTTCTAGTTCTACTCCCTTCAAATGCTTATACATCCAAGAAAAATAATCTTTGTATTCTAAGAAAATCTTGAATGTTACAACTTTTAATATAGGATTCCAATTATCCCTAACCATTATCACATGTGAACATTCCTGTTTTCCCAAATTCACCTTCATTATGGTGGGTTCTTGATATTTCATGTCTTTTTTACTTTAAACTAATGAGTTGGTGTAACATCCAACTTTGCATCCCCTAACTTATATTCCATAAATTCTAAGGGGAATGTAGAAGTTGATGGTGCAGATGGATCCCCTTTTATACTTTTTCCTTTTCTATCATCTCTTTTTCCATGCTCTTTCTCATTATCTCCATTACTTCAATCATTTTAAAATCATGTTGGAATACTTTGTAGTCTTCCATTCGCCAATAGAACAACCCACTAAAGGAACTTGTTTCATCTTCAAAACATGATTACAAGTCCAATATTCCTTTAATGTTTAGTTACATAAGGCCTTCACCTTTCTCAAGACACCCTTCTCTTGAATACAATTCTAATGAATCTGAGGAGGTTGCTTCCTCACTTACTCCCTAGTTACTTAGATCAATTATGTATTTTTTGTCTTTATTTTCAATGGAGAATATTCCTTTCTAGTTGTGGTCAGCTTTGGTTGCTATTTGTCATCCTTGACCCAACAATGCCTCTTATGCTTTCTTATGTAAAGAAATGACCACAAAATTTAATAAATTTTTTGAGTTCCAATAATACCTTTTGGGCCATTAAAACTCCATGTACCTTGATTCCTTGTTAGTTTGTACCCACTAGTTGAAAAGTTGAAAGACAAATGGTCGATTTGCCCAAACTTCTCCAAGTATCTTAATGAAACACATTTACACTTGATCCTCCATCAATGATTGTGTTAGTGATATTCTTCCCAAGTATTTCCATATGCACCATTGTTGGTTTCTTTTCCAAGTTAACCATCAATAACATAGGATTTATCACCTAGTCATTGCATACTGGAAGTTCTACTATTAAATCCTCATTCTCTTTGTGAGTTGTTTTCTATTCTATTGTGCCACTCTCTATTGCCATTGTAGCAATTAAAGCCCTAAGTTTCAGGATGCTTTGTAGTAAGTCCGTCATCTTGACTAGTATTGTAATCTGTATTACTTGTCATGCGATATTTTTGTCTAACTCCAACCTACTAGTAGAAATACTTGCATGTTCATTAGAGCAATGGTATTCCTTTGCCATCACTTGCTCCACTTCTTATTATGTTTCAATAAGTCTTTCTCCTTCAATACATGGGTTCAAGTACACATCCTTCTTGGCTTAGGCTCAAGTGGCTACTAATAATTCATTGAACTTCTTTCCACGTCAATCATGTTGATGCTAGCCTTTTTCTTTAGACACTCAGTACCATCATGGTCTTCAAGTCCACACCATTTATGTAGTAATCCTTTTTATTCTAGTTTATATGAAAGTCTCTTGCAAAGTATCCCCATTCATTGCATTGTCAACATTGTATAATGGGACGTCCTTTAGAGTCATAATATATCTGACTCCTACCTTCCCCAGTATTATTAATGAATTTGTTATTATGAATACATCTTTGATTCCAATGGCCACTTAGAGATGCATTCTTTTTATTCTACAGTTTTAGTGGAGTGTTGGGTGGAGTAGATTGCTCTCCTTGTGTAAAGAGCACTTATGTTCTCTTACTTTTCATATTGTAGGAGCACTCTTTAATTGAATGGCCCATAATCTGACAAATATTGCAGAACATTTTCTTAGGACAGTTAGCTCTAGTGTAACACTCACTTTGGCAATCTATACACCATAATTCTTTAGGTTCTTTGTTAGATTCCTTGTCTACCTTCAATTCATTATTCAAAACATGTCTCTCCCCTATGCTTGTACTATCCAGATTCACTATCACTACTTCCATCCAATTCATCATCTTCATCCATTTTTCTTTTGAATCGAGAAGACATCTTATCCTCACTTTCTATGTCCACTCTATTATATGCTTCTACTATGATGAAGGTGGTACAACTTTTATCTTCTTCCTTAATGAAGGAATAAGGCTTTCAATGAACCATCTTTTCTTTAAACTGTCTATTGATTCTTTTTCTAACTTCACAAGCAATTCCTTGAGCCTACGATTATAAGTTCTTACACTTCCATGCTTACCTTGTCTAATGTTGTATATTTTTTCCAAAATTTCATTGTCATCTGAAAGCAATATGAATTTCTCTTCAAAACCCTTTCACAATTTCTCCCATATTTTGGGAGGCTGATTCAATCTGTGTACAAATCGATGGTTACACCTCTTAGCATGGTTGGGAAGCACCATAGCTAATATTATTTGTCATTCTAGTCATTTATTTCCCAAATGGTTTCATAAGTCTCACAATGTCTTACTAGATCCTCTAATCCATCTCTTGTAAACTTAGGCAACTTCTGCCTCTCTACACTACGACTTGATGGTAGAGTCACCATGGTTTTACCTTGATGCAAATTTAGTACTTGGAACTTGCTTCTCAGGAAGTTCTGATTCAAACATTTTGGTGCTCCCCCAACAATCTTAAACACGTGAGAATCCTCTATTCTTCCTATAAATTCAGCATTCTACAAACTCATTTCACCTTCATGTTCTATTTTCCTCACTCCAACCCTATGCCCTAGAGTTTGGCTCAATTTCATCTTCTTCTATTAACAACTCTTCAATGCCTCAAAGGTTGCTCTTATATTCTTCCCTCTCTTTGTCTATGAAGGAGTCAGGTCAAACTCTATCTCCAAATGAAGACTTTCCTCATATCGTGGAGGCTATATTGATTCCTTGTACCAAACTTGGTCTACAAGGTCAACGCACACTTCTTCTGATAATGGAAGATGTCTAGTTATTTCCACCCACTCTTCGTATGGTTGTTCATAATGGGTTGAGTGTTTTGATGTCTTCACTCCCAACTATGACATTGACTTACATTGACTTTGACTTATACATTGAGTCAAGCTTCAACTTTGAACTTATACTAATGGAGTCTCTTCAGCTACCTCTCATAGTCATCTTCTCTGCTCTCTTTGCTCTAGCAACCTTGGAGATTGTCTGATCTCTTACTCCACTCTCTAACTACTTTGTGGTCTCTTTATGCCTTCATTTGGGTCTAAGGGCATTATGGGTAGTATGGTGCTAATCTTTTTTCCTATCTTCTTCCTCCCAATGGCTTCTCTCCTCATACCTTTGATGTACTTGTTGCATGTGTGAATCATGATCTCATTTAGCATGCAAGTCTTGTAAAATTATAAAATGCCTTGCAAGGATTCAGGGGAGATGATAGAAGAGTGTGTCCACTTCTTCAATCATCGTTGGGTTGTTCCAAATTATTTCTTGGGATACTGGTTTCCTTTCAATTTATTTGTAAACATGCTCTTTTATTGATATTTCCCACAAATACACAAGATCCTTTGTGAGATCATCCTATCATTGTTGGTTGGACTCTACTGGTTCCTCAACTAGTCATCCCATTTATACGGTCATCTTTACAAACCAACATTGATCTTATTAGACCTAACTTCTTTAGAGGCAATGATGCCAAATGTTTACTTACAAATGATATCACTATCTATTGCAAAGTAAATAGAGATAATAGAGAGAAACAAATTTATACCAAGAACTTGTAGATTAATACTAATGATTTCTTAATCATTCAGAGTATTGCTATACAAAAGTGTAGACCAAGAAACATCTAGCAAGATTAGACTAGCTTTCCTTGACTACGAGAAGCCTATTTAAAACACCTTGATGGTTGCCAAAGAAATAAAACCATCCATAACCACTATCAACTAACACTTAACAACTACCTAAAAACTCACAAGAAAATATTACATAATTGGATACAACCAAATTAATAAAACATAACAAAAACATTTTATGCTAACTACACCTTACCTCTCTAAATTGAGAGACAATGAATGGTGTCTAAATTAGATGCCAACGACAGTTGTGTCGCTGATGATATGCAAACAAAGAGGAAGGTCCATCTTTAAAACAACAATATAACTATGAAGGAGCATGTTGTAGGAACCCTGTCTGGTTTTGCCTTGAATTTTCAGTTTTGGTAGTTTGACATTTTGTCAAACACTTGTCATGCAATGTCACTGTCTTCTAATTTCTGAGTTTAATGTTTAGTTTTGATGCTTGTTTGAGATGTTTTTTGTTGAAAATACATATGCCAATATATAGAAAATATAACCAAATACTTTGCATGCATAAACATCAAAATACCAACACCAAATATGCTTTTATTTCCATCATATCAGGTTTGATTACAATGTTTATCAGGTCCGATACAAACTGTAATAGAGAATACAATGTCTATTCAAATTAAATGTTTGAATACCAAAACATCTACAACATACCCGGATGAAAAGCTACTTCAATTAGGCATGAAATGAGTTCATATAAGGAAATATAATAGTTGATACAAATTGATATGATGTTGTTGTATGGACTCATATCTGATAAGGACTTCACTGATGTAGCATGTGATATAACAGGTCCTCCCTATCCACGAACTTCTCCAAGTATGTTGGCACCTAAACCATAGGTGATGGTGAACACAAATGGATGTCAAAGTCTCCTTAAAGCCCATGACTTCCCTAGGAGGTGATGCGCCAAGCTCCACAAATACCATCAATTCCTTGGACCAGCAAATGCTCATGAACTAGTCCACCTCCTTGCATGCTTTGATTGTCATGTCTCTTTTTTCAAAAATAGCACTTACTAAAAATAGTAAGTCAAGGAGGGTCACAGGGGACATTGGGAAAGAATATATATTTAATATTTATATTGTCCTAATAACATTTACATCATTTGGGCAAATAAATATTAAAATTATAATACTAGCACAAGTGGGGCATAGGAAGTTGGGAGCATCTTGGAAGATTACATGCAATAAATTAAAAGAATCTATGACCGATTTTATGACAAGCCATGATAGATTTTATGACAGCTTGCATGCATGGAGTTGTTATTTATTTTTGGTGGCGAATATTGCAACGATCATTATGGCAGACCTATTTTGGGGGGAAATTGATGTAATAGTATTATTTTATTTAATTTTCCAAGAGGGGAACGTTTTGGCTTGCTTCTCTATATATTTGCAAGAAGAAACACATTTGAGGCTATTACAGATTTACACTTTCTCTTGCAGAGCTAATGCTTTGTGATTTCTTCAGTGGACAGGGAAACCATTGGAGATGAAGCTTGTGGCTGGTGGACATGAGTTTCCGGTAGTCTGAGGGTGGTGTACTTGGATTGTAGATAGCAATCTCATCTAGAGGTTGCATCAGTGTTGAAGGGTTTTGGTAGTTTGGTGTGGTTTGTGTGTAGGGACCTCAAATGCAGTTTTGGTGATTCCTAGAGAGATTTTTTGGTGTTGTAAGTGTCTAATATTGTGGATTTCATGGTTTTCTGTGTGTTTACTGTTATTGCATCAGTCTTGGCACATGTGGCCATTTTGTGCAAGTACTGGTGTTGTTTATGTGAGTTTGGAGCAGTTTTAGGTGATTCGGGAGCTAGGGTTTTGACTAGATTGCAGCTTCTAGTTGTGGGTTAGTTGCAGGAGTTTGCTGCTGTGATTATCAGTTGTATCAGACCTATTTGCATGTGGTTTGCATCAGAAAAATCAATAAATCAGTGTTGGAGTGTTCTCATGTGTTTTGGGTTTCATTGGTTGTCGGCAGTGCTATGCAAATTTGTAGTTTCAGTGAGTATTGGTGTAGAGATCCATTCACAGTTTGTTGTTGTTAGTGTTGTTGTACATTTTTCTGTTGTAGCAGCATATTTCATGTATTTACATAATTATATATCAATAGAAGAAGTCCTGGTAATTTTTGTACAATTTTGTGTCAATCTAGAAACAATACTATGAAGTAATTGTTGGAATTTTATGTGGGTTTTTCAAGACATGTTCGAAAATAATTCCACAAGGGTTTGAAATGCATGTGATTTATTTTATTGTAATTAATTTGGGAAAATAATCCATTTGGGACATTACAATGGTATCAAAGCATGATCTTTCCAGCCTGTAGGGTTGTTTGATTCATGCTTCTTTGTGAAAGAGATCTCAGAGCTTTGAGAAGAGGGCAAAGAAAATTAGCATTTGATTCTGAATTTGGAGAAGAGCAAATCATGGCTGAAGATGTTGAGATATCAAAGTGGTTTGAAGAATATTCCAAGCAATCTGAAGCCTTCAAATCAGCTATTTCATTTGAAAGAATTCTAGAAATTTATGGTAAGAAGCAAAGGAGAAAGGATTCGAAAAAGAAGGCCATAGAACCAGAAAGGGTGATGGATACATTAGTTGAACAAAAGATCAAGGAAGAAAAGAAACCAGAATCAGAGTGTCAGGAGGTTGTTGAGGAAAGTACTTTCTTACAGAAGGAAGAAGAGAAATTAAATTCAGAGAAACCCATGGAGAAAGAACCTGACATGCAGTTAGAAGGTAAAAATTATTTGTCAATAGGAGATGTTTATTTGATTTCTAATGATTACATATGTCAAGAAAATATCAATGAAATCAAAGAAGAAGATTCAAAATTTATAGGAGTAGAGGATGAAAGGAAGAAGGCGGATCAAGAAGATTTTTAGATTATTTTGTCAGAATCTTTAGTTGAAGAGCATGCTGAACATGCTAATTTTGGGAATGAGTTAGTGGTTGATACTCAAAATATCATTATAGATGGATACACACATGCAGAGAACATTGTGGTCAGCGCTAATACAAAAAGATTGAGCCACTTGGAGGGAAGTGTTGAGGTTATCTCAACAATGGCTCTTTTGACAATGGTGGATGAGCACTTTGATGATAGCCTAAGGTATGAACATAATGAGCACATTTTAGATTTAATTCTTCCTATTATTTCACTACAAAACCCTTTTCATCATGGAAGGGATTATAAGAAGGATGAAAGAGTATGTCCATACATGAGAGTATGGGATCCAGGTGATACTTTAAAAAATAGAGATGGTAGAGCATATGATGATGTTAAATTTCCTATCTCTTGCATATGGATTAAAAGGGAGTTAATGAGAAATCACATAGAGTATATTGTGCATACTAACAGTGTTGTGGGGAATCAATGTTCTAGATTTATAGATGGTGGCCAAATAAAATGTATGTGGTGGGAAGATGGTAAGAAAAATATGTCATTTTGATATTTTATGATTGAGCATGGAAAGGTATTTTTGGAATCAAGCTGCGTGTTGGATTTCTATCCTTGGATAAAAGGAGGGGAATTCAAGAAGAATGAGATTTCACAAAGTGGCTTCAAGAAGACTCTAGCTACCAAGGAATCTCCATATGACTTCAAGGTAACCAAATCATGTCTTGCAATATTTTCATATTTCTCACCTCCATCTATGAAAGAATGTTATGTTTTAGGACAAGGTGATTGGGCTTCACTAACACAAAGGTGGAACTCCATTCAAATCATGAGAAAGAAGTTGAAAGATGCAAGAAATGGGTTTTCTATTTCAGAAAAGGGATTTCAGTGTCTTAGAGTTTACTTTGGGTTGTAAGTATGTCATCATCTCACATTATTTTTCAAGTACTGAATGGAGAAGTAGCTACCATCAGTCTCATGTTTGCAAGGAACATATGTAGAAGCTATTTTTCAGAATGTGCATGGCTTACATCGAGTATTTGTTCTTATCATTTTCTGCTCTTTGTGTTTATGAGGAGGAGATATAAGATGACCTTATTGAGAAAAATGCACATGAGAGATTTTTTACAAGATATTAATGTGGGATTTCATCTTGCTAACATTTCTAGAACAACTTTTGGAGAACAATGTTTGCAGCCTATGAGTCAATTGCAAGGAGCCAAAGGATGCCACTTCTTGTGTGACTATGGTAATGAAGCAATTCAGAGTTCAGGTGAGCAGTTTCATAGTATTCTTGTTAGCTTTGAATGTGATTTTTGGAGAAAGAAGACCATCAAACTTGGAATGATATCTACCAATATCATCCATTTTCCAAAACATCCACATGGAGATCTAACATCATATACTTGAGACAAGACTTTGGTGCTCAAAGTATTCAGGAGGATGCTACACAGGAAGTCTTGGAAAAGATCAAAAAGGTGTTTTCAGTTTTGGTCTTCAGTAATTTTCAGATTGTAGCCAATATGGGGGTATTTTCAGTCATTATATGTTTGCTTCCGACCTCTATGTTGCTAATCATGTTTATGGAGAGATTGTGGATTCATACATGGCTTCCCATCAATTTTACATTGATCACACTAATGAGTGATACTCAGGTTTGCTGTTTTTGCAGTCACTACATCATGGGTATGTTGCTGATTTTGATGATTTCAATTATGTACAGCTATAGACTGGTGCACTTTGGAAAAGATTACTTACATGATGATGATAGAAGAAAGTTCTCACTATTAGAGACAATCACTCCAGCCATCATAACACTTTTGGAAAGGAAATTCAAAGAGGTTTTCTATCCTTGGGTATGTAGCTCGGAGGAATTGAGAGGGATGATATTCTACAAAATGAAGTAGCACATGATTTTCTAATAGGTTTGTTGCAACCATTGCTTATTCATCATCAAGAATGGAAAGGTATGTTCAAGGATGTCCTTGCTGATATTCTCGTGATTCATGATGAAGATTATAATAATGATGGAATGGCTTGCTGAGTGTGCCTATATCATTATCATCTATTTTGAATTTAGAGCATATCACATGGGTGAAATATTGTCCAAAGAGTTGACCAAATTACAAGAGTTGTACAAAAATATAGATGCTCATGTTGTTTTCATGATGCCATAGATACTTGGTATCATTGGTGTTTTTTTTTTGAAGATGGGAAGATTTCTATCATGATTGAGTATGTCCAAAATACATTGGTTGCTAACATTTTGGATGAAATTGTGAAGGATGACAAGTATGTGCTAATGGAGGGACTCAAGGAATACATCAATTTTCAGAATAGGTTGTTGTTTGCAGGTTTCATATCCAAAGTTGGGGGGAATATTTGCTGCTGTTACATGATGATACTTGCTGTCCTTCTACAGATAATAAATTAGATAATGAAGCTGAAGGTACCAACTTCCAGCTAGTGTGCATTTCAACCATGTATATTTCAATGTTTTGAAGATAGAAATGATTGTTTATTCCCAAAGATGTACTTGCTGTTACAAAGGATTCAATGGATGTTATAATAGTCCTAATAACAACACAAATCAAATTTATATCAATGGGAGAAGTTACAGGAGTCTCAGGTTTGATTTGCCACAAGATAGTGCTTATAAACAGTGGGAAGCATTTGGTGAGTTTACAAATTTTCTTTTGGAAGATGTGGTTCAGATTTGGGATTGGAGTGATTGTATCAAAGGTTTGCATGGATATTTTTGTTGGTATCATGACATTTTCACATATGAGTTTGACTTTTTAGGATTGCACAATGTTCTTTGGCAAGAGTCATCTCACTTGACAGGTATAGGATCTAGGCTCTATGAAAAGTTTAGCATGATTTATCAATTTGGCATAAGGATTCTAGAGCATTATGGTTGTAAATGCTTGAGGACAAGCAATTTTTTGAAGGGAGGACTTGTCATGTCTCTTTTTTCAAAAATAGCAATTACAAAAAATAGTAAGTCAAGGAGGGTCACAGGGGACATTGGGAAAGAATATATCTTTAATATTTATATTGTCCTAATAACATTTACATCATTTGGGCAAATAAATATTTAAATTATAAATATTAAAATTATAATACCAGCACAAGTGGGGCATAGGAAGTTGGCAGCATCTTGGAAGATTGCATGCAATAAATTAAAAGAATCTATGACTGATTTTATGACAAGCCATGACAGATTTTATGACATCTTGCATGCATGGAGTTGTTATTTATTTTTGGTGGCGAATATTGCAACGATCATTATGGCGGACCTATTTTGGAGGGAAATTGATGTATTAGTATTATTTTATTTAATTTTCCAAGAGGGGGATGTTTTGGCTTGCTTCTCTATATATTTGCAAGAAGAAACACATTTGAGGCTATTGCAGATTTACATTTTCTCTTGTAGAGCTGATGCTTTGTGATTTCTTCAGTGGATAGGGAAACCATTGGAAATGAAGCTTGTGGCCGGTGGATATGAGTTTCCAGTAGTCTGAGGGTAGTGTTCTTGGATTGTAGATAGCAATCTCATCTAGAGGTTGCATCAGTGCTAAAGGGTTTGGGTAGTTTGGCGTGGTTTGTGTGTAGGGACCCCAAATGCAGTTTTGGTGATTCATGGAGAGATTTTTTGGTGTAGTAAGTGTCTAATATTGTGGATTTCATAGTTTTTTGTGTGTTTACTATTATTGCATCAGTCTTGGCACATGTGGCCATTTTGTGCAAGTTATGGTGTTGTTTCTGTGAGTTTGGAACAGTTTTAGGTGATTCAGGAGCTAGGGTTTTGACTAGATTACAGCTTCTAGTTGTGGGTTTGTTGCAGGAGTTTGCTACTATGATTATCAGTTGTATCAGAACTATTTTCATGTGGTTTGCATCAGAAAAATCAATAAATCAGTGTTGGAGTGTTCTCATGTGTTTTGGGTTTCATTGGTTGTCGGCAGTGCTGTGCAAATTTATAGTTTTAGTGAGTATTGGTGTAGAGATCCATTCACAGTTTGTTGTTGTTAGTGTTGATGTACATTTTTCTTCTGTAGAAACATATTTCATGTATTTACATAATTATATATCAATAGAAGAAGTCCCGGTGATTGTTGTGCAATTTTGTGTCAATCTAGAAATAATACTATGAAGTAATTGTTGGAATTTTATGTGGGTTTTTCAAGACATGTTTGAAAATAATTCCATGGGGGTTTGAAATGCATGTGATTTATTTTTATTTTAATTAATTCGGGAAAATAATCCATTTGGGACATTACATCGATCCCTGCACAAATGCTAATGATGTCAATGAAAATCAAGCCCTAAGCGACCAATAATAGATTGTATTCAAATCGCCTTAATTCCAAAATGATATTTGGACAACTCTTCATCATTTTGGTGTCTAAACCCTAGCCACCAATAGCTGATATAAACCTACAAAAATAATGTCCTCCTTGAAGCTTTAATTGATGCCAAAACCTGCAATAATGCTCTATAGCCAACCTTGAATGGATTCGCCTCTCAAGTGGTATTAGGTTTTCGTCCAAACCATAAATGTCTTTAAGGGTTTTTGTCCTTAGAACAGGCTGAACCAGAAGTTGCAGCAGAAAGGAAACTCTCCAATATGCAATTGATAAAATGAACTCCAAATGACCTCCTTATAAAGCCTCCAAGAGGTCCGCTCCAATTTGCCATTTTTAATTCTTTTTTGACATCCATAAGTGGTGCACCCCACTTGCATAATAAAATAATAATTTATTGACATTTTATTATATTTTATTATGTTACTTCTTTCCTTTCTCCACGTGACTTCAAAATTAGCTTCACTTAAATGACTTTCCTTTCTCCAAGTCACTAACTTAACTTACTTTCCTTTAGATCCAAGTCACTTTTGCTACAATGGCTCAACTTAACTTCAATTTTGCTTAGGTGAAGTCGGCTCAGCTAAGGAGGACAAAAAGGGGACATTACACATGTGATCGATTATTAGTATATTACAATCTAATAAAGGAAATCCTACGTAAGAGGTTTGATTTCAATATAGCATGTTGTTGTGACCAATTCCCAACATCGCCCCATTTAAAAATGGGGACCCCTTCCCCCTTTTTCTTCTTGGGTTTTTAGTTTGTGATCTCTTTATCTTTTTGTTTGGCATTCAGGCTTTTGCTTATTCTCTTGTTGCTTAGCGTGTCCACTCAATCTTTGGTCTTAATCAACTTTGTATTTGTCAGTTCTTTCAAATTATGTGAGCTTGGTCCAAGCCTTCGCTTAAGTGCACATGTTAAGTCATCTTCCAAAGGGTTTTATTTTATTTGATTTGTGGTTCATGTTATGTGCGAGGAGTTGAGTTTCCAAGTATGCGTTGGGTTTTTGAATATCCATCTAGTCGGGATTTTGAGTTAACCGTTCTATCCGATCACTCTAAGCACATTCTGATATACATTGCTCGCTTAAGTGTTCGTTCTTGTCGCACTTATGCATGAGGGGATAATAGGTTCGCCCTTGACATTTTATTACGCTTACTCTTACAAGCAGCAGATCTACACTATGCATAATATCCTCGATGATCCATTTCATTTGGCATAATTTCAAAATCATGCGTGGCCTCCTGGAAATACCCGCCTTAAGCGGACTTGCACGGTGCCTTTGCAATAATTGTTTTTCAAGCATTGTTTACAATAAACGGGCCTTGCAAACTCATAATGCTCGCTTAAATGTATCAGACACGTTGACTTTAATGTCTGTTTAAGAGCAATTCTAGGGTCAGTTTGTAATGAACAAAATCCAAATTGTGCAGGAATCATCTTATGATCCGCCCAAGCGCATATTCCTCTGAGCTTTGCAATTGGCATTTACATGGGAGTCTTTAATGTCCACTTGAGCGCCAGCTAATTAGTCGCTTGCAATGGAATCTGGGTTTCAGGATATGCGTTGCCACTCCAAGCATCTGCTCGCTATTGTTAGTAGCATTTTAAATGATATTTGAAAAGTCGCTCCTGGTCCTCTAAAATAAGATCGACTGTCAAAGTGCAAAAGAGACCCCTCCTCAACTTTAAATTTTTGACTATTATTGATGTAGGATGCGTTTGAATATCTGCTTAGGCGGAATTATGTTGATACATTAAATACTCATTTTTTTTGGCATCCATGTCACCATCCAATGTCCGCTCAGCGGACTTTTTGATCCCCCTTGGAAACTTTGTTTTTTTTCTGCTGAATGAAAGATGTCCTCAAACATCCGCTTGGGCAGACATTTTCAAGCTTCATGGATTGCATTCAAGTGTGCCGATTCTTACTGAAAGCATTTAAACCTCTGTCGAGGAAATATAATTCACGGTTTGTGGCTCACTCACCGTCTTAAGCGCATTCATTTAAGATGTCCACCAAGGTATGCATGCAGCTGCTTGATTCCCGCTGGTGCATATCTCATACTGATTTGATGAGCCCGTTATCCTGCCCCAATGTAATTATTCTTCGTAGTATGCATAATGATCGAAGATATCCGCTCAGGTAGACTTTTACGATTCTTTTGCAACCCTTGTGTTATAATGCGATAGGCCTTAATATCCTCGCCCCAGCGTATTGGTTAAAGTGTGTTGTGAGCTGAATTTAAACAATTCTCTGGAGCATCCATAAATACGCTCCACCTCATAAGAATAGTGGTCGATGTGTAACGCCAGAGGTGTAAGCTGTATGCCCCCTCATTCCAATAAGCTGCTCACCTCTACATCATTAATATTACTTATCAAGCACCCAAGACACTCGCCAGGTGTAATAAGCAATTCACATTTTGGAGTTCCTCTTGAGTGTGCATCAGATAGTCATTTCGCGGAGGATAAGTTTTAAACTTTACATTGAGCATCAAAGTGCCCACTCAAGGCACACATCACCAGTCTATGTGTTAGGAATGAAGTTTTAAGGGAGAGCATTGGGAAGGTTGTGCGCACAATATTGGCTTATTCAAAATGCCCACTCGATTGGTATTCACCGGATTCCCATCACTCTACAAACTTTGATTTGTTTTAGATAATACAGAAAAGTCTTCTCTGCATATCATTTGGTTTTGTATAAGGGACAAGAGTATGAAAAAAACAAGAAAATAGGCTGGATGTGCATTTGGTGCTGGTTGTATTCATGCTCAAATACAAATTGCATGTCCAGGTTTTGACGTGGACAGATTAGAGTTGCATTTGTCGATTGAAGTTATTTAAGTATTGATCGAGTTTTGTTTTCACAGGGATTTGTATTTCTGGCCTTTCTCGAAATAGAATCGGGTAATTCAAATTCGCATATTCATTTTATCCTACATGCACTAGGCAGTGTAATTTGTCTTATGTGCTTGTCTTTTATGCATTATTCTATCAAGCTAATGTCTGGATGTTCGTGCAGGGGAGCAATGAGTGCAAAGAATAAACAGGCACTGATGAGGAGCGACATGAAGGGAACGTGGCCAGAAATGAAGATCACATCGAAATGGCAAAATCTAGGCGACACTAATCTCGGGAGGACCAACATGGAAGAAATTTGGCAAAACTTGCACAAACCCAATCCATCAGATCTAATCAGGCGAATGTTGAAGAACGCGATTGTGCAAGCTGCTTGTTTCTTGCTAGCGATGCTGTGTCCAAAGCTAATGTTAGAATGCGCCAAGCATTATAATTATGAAAAAAGATGCATTATGACTAGAGAAGGCAAAGGACTGGCTTATCTGAGAAAGGAGGCGATCGTAGAAGATTTTGACATTCCCTCATACAAAACTACTACATTCTACGACAAGGAGTCTGCCTTGCAACTTTATTTGGCTGGACTTGAGAAATGTATGGAGGTGATAAACAACAACTGGTTGGTGCAACCAAGACCGCATGTAAGCAGAGTACCGAAGAAGCTTCATAAGTCTGACTTTCATCGAGAAATCAATTATATGGTTGTATTTCTGAATTGCATTATGGGCCGCCCGCAATCAACAAATTTCGAGCCTTGGATGTTCTTCTTCATCGAAGAGATCATAAGTGGGAAGAGGATGATAGATTGGGCCGAAATGATCAACAGCAATATCAATGATCAATTGAAGGGTTTGCAGGAAACAAAAACATTTTATATGAGCTCATATGTCATATATATGCTTGCCAGAATCGAAAGATACCCAGGACTAAACTACAAGGGGAGAGTTGGAAATGGAAATGGACAGTTCAAAGTTTATGACTGCTACCTTCAACTGCACTTGCAGGCTATATCCCATTACAGAAGGTTTAATGATGCCTTTTCCATGCACATTGTTAGATTGTTGCAAGGCAACACATGTAGGAGATTGTCGAAGGAGGCCATGAATTTCATGGCGAAATATGGAAAGTGGTTTATTCAGTTTCCAAGATTCACATACATCCGTGTTGAGGGCTTCTCATCATTGCCTTATAGGTTGCCTAGATACCCCACTAACAGAATGGTGTTGTTGGAAGTTACAAGACAGCTGGTTGCATTCGATAAAGTTCAGAGAAAGAGGAAAAAGACCACAACAAAGTTTCCAATTAGCATAGGGAGGCTTGAGACTTGCATGTCACTGCAAGCAGCTGAAAATTCAGAGATAGAGCTGCAAGCTTACAACTTGGTGTGCCACAATGATGCATGCAGTAACTTTGATCCATTTGGCACAGTCAGACAAAAATTTGGGAACAAATACGAGCATAGACCACAGCTCGAGGATCACTGGATGGATGCATATGATGACATAGAAATAAGAAAGAAAGGTTGCTACCGATTGTCTTTAGATTTGGTCAGAGCAACAAGAGTGATCAACATTCCAGATTAGCTTGAGGAGAATCACAAAAGACTTTCACAAAGTTCGTATGAAGAGGAGAAGGACAGGCCTTTCACCATCAATTGGTTAGAGCAGGAAGTCACCCGCAATGACGATTTGATGATGCCAATAGTGGCACATACAAGAAAATATGTGGACTTCCAAATTCGAAGGCTTCAGGAGAAAAATGTCCAATTTACTTATAACTTGATGGGAGGAGTCAGTGTACATTAGTCCAAGGATACTTCAAGTAGCGAGTCAAGCAGTGACTCCAGTCCAAGCTGGAGAGATGGTTGCACCACTTGCGTTGCTCTCGCAGGAGTCTGTGGCACATTTGGAAGAAATGATGTCTTCATCTCAAGTATTGTAGGATTGGGCAGTGGATTTCAAGATCAAAGCTAACGGGTTCATTGATGAAATTGTGAAGTTGTACAAGGAGGCTTCTTCAATATGTGACAGAGTTTAGAATGTTCTGATCACTTGTGCAGAATTCAGAATTGTAAGAGAAGAAGTTATGTCTCAGCTAAAAAAGTTGATTTATACTCCAAATGCCACTTTGATAGATGAAGGAGTAGTTGAACAAGGTTCAACATACAATTTTCCTTCCTGGTATTGTGCACTCGGCATTGTTGTGACCTAATCACATATCGCCCCATTGCAAATGGGGAACCCCCCTTTTTTTTGAGTTTTGATGCTTTGCATGAAGTTTTGATGATGTCTTAGAGCTGTTTCATGATGAAGTCAGTGGTGTTTGAGTCTTGTAGTCCCTTGATGACCTGATCCTGATGTTTGAGATCCTGAAAATGACAGTCTGGTATCCTGATCCTGAAGATCCTGAAAATTGGCTAAGTTTGAAATCTGGTGGATCCTCAAAAATCTAGAATCTGCATGTTAAATCCAGTGGATCTAAGACCTATCTCAAACATCCTGAAAGGTATATTGAAAAATATTTAAAGTATAAGAGTTCTAGGCGTGAATTTGCTCTGGGATGGTAGGCGCATTTCTCCAACTTGTACAACTTCAAAATTCTGCCTAGAGCAAAGGGCACCTTTCATCATTCAAACAAACTCAAAATTGCGCCTTAAGCAAGGAGAAGTGAAGATCAAGGCGCCTTGATGGAAAAAGTTGCCAAAAGACTTTAGGCATTGAAAATTTGACAAAAATAAGACAACTTAAGTTAGGCGCCAATTCATCCTTCAAGTCTAGGCGCATTTTGCATGTGTATCCACCATTTTTGGGCACCTTGATGTGGGAGGAAGTTTAAATCAATGATAGATAGCGCCTAAGGATGAGGTGGTCTCACAGGGGTATAGTCAAGTGTTGAAGAGCCTTAAAGATGTCAACAATGAGCAAATTCAAGTCTGGGCGCCCTTCATGCATTAGACTACCTCATTTTGGTGCCTTAGTAGGAAAGAGATGTTTAAACTAACTCCAAGTGGTGCCTTAGGAAGAAAGAGTATGAAATCCCTCATGTATGTTTGAGATCCTGAAAATGACTAAGTCTGGTAGCCTGAAATCCTGAAACACTGAAAGATTGACTAAGTCTGAAATCTGGTGGATCCTCCAAATTCTATAATCTACATGTTAAATCCGGTGGATTTGATACCTATCTCAAACATCCTAAAAGGTATATTGAAAAATATTTAAAGTATAAACTTATACTTAAATATATTTTTCAATATACCTTACTCTCTGAGACTTCCACTTCTAGGCACGAATTCACTCTAGGAGGCTAGGCGCATTTTTTCACTTCTGCAAACATCATTTTTGCACCTAAGGTGGAGACTTCAATGTGCGCCTAGAGGGAAATCAACTTTCAAACACTCCAAAAGATGGCGCCTTGATTGATATTGAAGATGGAAGGCCATAGACATTGAAAATCCGACAAGAAAGTGCTTAATGAGATTGGGCGCTTTTGCATGTTCAAACAATCAACAAAATTGCGCCTTGGGAGAAGTCATCCTAGAAGAAGGCGCCTATTTCAATTCAAAACCATCTTGTATGGGCGCCTAAGGATAAAAGAGTTAAAATAACACCATTTGTACGCCTAAGGGAAGGGTTGATCATTGAGGTGAGTTTGAGCGCCTGGGGATTCAAGAAGACCACATTTGGTGCCCACAAGTGAGAATGACTATATTAAGTTCATAGGCACATTTTACCCTTTATGCAATTACCTCTAAGCGCCTAGGAATGAAAACTATTTGAAGCCATCTAATCTAGTCTAGTAACAGATATTTGGAGTCATGAAACACCTTTCAAAGAGTCAAATTGACCTTAAGCGCCTCTTGTCACCTAAATACCCCCCAAATCAACGCCTAAATGGAAAGGGAGTAAGTATCTTGAGGTTAGGTGCACTTTGAATCTGGAGTAACCTCATTCTAGCGCCTTGACAATGGAATAACATCATTTGAGCACCTACAAGTTTGAGCGCCTAGTGTTAGGAGTTTCTAAATGACTAAAACCTTGCATGAAGACTCTAGGCGCCTATTGTCATTAGTACCATCAACTTTGAGCGCCTAAGTGTATGAGTCATCTTGAGTTTCCTAGATTAAAGTTGCATCCAAGGACATCTAAGAGTGGGTGCCTAGGTGAGGGAAGTCCTTCTAAGACATTCACAACTGTTTAAAGCATGAAAATGACAAGTATAAAGCTTCATAAGGTTGGGCACCCTTTCACCTCCATGCTACTTACATTGGCACCCTAAGAAAAATCGCTCAAAACTATGTTTAAAAGAGGACGCTTTAAGAAAGGAGAACATTCGAAGGCATGTTTGATTGACTGAGATCATCAAAATGACAAAGTTTAAGACCAAAGTGGCCTAGGCGCCAATTTCTATTGGAACAATCTCAATTTGCACCTTGGATAAGATGCATCAATCCATACTAGATAGTGGGTGCTTGAAGTGTAAAGTCATTCCAAGACATGGTTGATCATTTGGAGTTACAAAATAGCAAGGATAAGGTCATTCAAGACTAGGTGCCATTTTAGGCCTGTTTTGCTTCTAAGTGCGCCTTAAGGTTGATGGAGGAAGAACAACATCATCTAGATATCTAGATTTGCGCCTTAAGGTTGATGGAGGAAGAACAACATCATCTAGATATCTAGATTTGCGCCTAAGGAAGAAATTGCATTGAAAAGTCACCTTTTGAGCGAATCTCTTAAGGGAGATTGACCTTTTAAAGCTATCACAATTGTTTGAAATCCTTTAAAGTGACAATTATGAAGATATACATGCTAGGTGCACTTTGCACCTCCATAACATTAGATAGGCACCTAGATTGAAGTAAGGTTATTCATATGTTTAAAGTTATTTCTTTGTGTTATGAAGTGATTGATATATTGTCTTGTCTTGTAGGAGCATCAACAAATCTAAGGAGTTGTTCAAGGAGTCACCTTTAAGCGAGGAGTAAGGAGTCACCTTCAAGGAAGAGTCATCTTGCTAGCCACCTTTGGAGATCACTTCAAGATCATCATCAAGTTGCATCATTGAAAGAAGGAGTGTTGCTGAAGCCAAGGAATCATCTGAAGGACAAGCACTTGAGTCACCTTCAAATTGTAGAGGAAACATCAATGACATCATGTTAGATCACATCAAGTTCAAGTATACTTCATCAATGGCATCATGTTCGAAGACATTCATCCATCCAAGCTTCAAGTCAAGTTCTCCCAATCTTCAAAGGTTCATTAAGCTTCAAAGTCTCCTTGAGAGGTCATCTACTCCACATCCAAAGGGCCACTTCAAGGTCATCATGCCAAGTGCACTACTTCATCTTCATCATATCATCAAGCAAGGCACTTCATCCATTTAACTTCAAGTTCCATTCAACCTTCAAGTCCAAGAGAGATCTCTACTTCATGTCATCATCATCTACTCTTACATGAAGGAAGCCACATCATTATCATCATCTACTCACTCTTCAAGAAGATGCATTCAAAGAAGATCATCATGTATCCTACAAGAAGAAGAAGCATTACAAAAGTTAAACCAAATGAAGCAACACATGTATACATCCAGTTTACAAGAAGATGAACAAGGAAAGATCAACAAAGCATTCCCAAGCATTCAAGTTCAAGCAATCATATTGAAGACATCATACATTAATGATACAATTTGGGAATATGCCCACAAAACATATTGAATTAATTGTTGGAATCCCTAAGTTTGCTGAAATGACACCTCTGTGGCAAGTACACATCATCATCCAATCATAATCAGCCACATCATATGACTACATACAGTGTATCATTTAATAAAAGAAGCTAAAGGGATGCCTATGTGGAAGATGCTTTAAATGATTTCATCTTATCCTTATCACATTGGAAAACGTGCCTTCATTGCCTCTCTTTTGTACTAAAAATAGCAAGTTGTTGTAACTACCTACTGAGGTGGCATGATCTAAGCCCTTGGCTACATGAAATGATCTTAGCCATTCATTGTAATCTGGACACTATAAAGGCCTTGTTGCCTCATTTGTAACATATAGAGATTAGATAGTAGTTCAAATTGTAGGGTAGTAGAGTAGAATAGAAGAGACTCTCAAAATTCTCTGAGAGGACTTGAAGTTGTAAATATTTCTCAAGATTAATGCAAGGACATTGGAGTTCGCTTGGTGTTTAAGTCTTGTCTTGTGGAATGACATGATTTCTTGTACTTCAATGAAATGGAGAGATGTTTCAAGTAGATTAGAAGTAGATTAGAGC
Organism: Cunninghamia lanceolata; assembly: GCA_027924645.1. Classification (NCBI taxonomy): domain Eukaryota; kingdom Viridiplantae; phylum Streptophyta; class Pinopsida; order Cupressales; family Cupressaceae; genus Cunninghamia; species Cunninghamia lanceolata. The sequence continues at coordinate 47,347 of BSBN01000031.1, forward strand.
TCATTGATGTGATGTATGTATGTATTGAATATTTGATCAACTCCTAGCTCATGCTTTTAACATTCATCGCCGGTGAAGTGTTGTGTAAAGCTAGTCTAAGCTTTATCATTTGCTTAAGTTCGATTGTGGATGCTTGTTTGAGCTGCGCCATCCAATGGGTGCTTATATGAGCCTTCATAATTTGAAAACCATTCGCGTAACCTTAGGAGATTGCACCAACTTCATGTAGTTAAGGGCATCCTTGGCGAAGTGGAGTTAGGTTAATTCAGGAGTTTGTCTATTCGTACATCATCATTGCTTCATTGACCTTAGATTAGTCTTTTTGAACCTTTATCTTTTCCCTTTTCTTTATTGAAGTCTTGTATATATGTCACCCACACTGAAGGAGAAATAAGCTAAATGAAAGAAGAAGAATCTAATGTAAGTCCCTTTGTGATAATCAGCAAGATCACATGTAATCACTGAGCTATCTCTTACAAAATCATAAGAAAGGAACCTTGGAGTTACTTCACTGGATCACATTGTTCAGCCTTTGAAGAGCTTTATTCAAGAGAGAGTGGGATACTCTAGTGTTTTACTCTATTGTTGACTTGTCTAAAAATAATCATCAACAGGCATAAAGGAGCAAGTTCTGGGAAAGATTGAGAGTGACAACACTCGAACAAAAGAAGCACTTCGGGAAATTCAAAGCAAAATACTTGTTTCTATAAACCAGGTAGTTGATTCCAATGGAGAGATTGATGAATACTTGCTGAAAGATAAGATGCATACAAAGTATTTTCAGCATCCACAGGTGGTTTCCAGGGAGTTGTTCAATGATATTTGCACACTTTCCACTTTCATGGGCATGTTTCAGACATCCATGGCTGGTTGGGAGATGACATTCGTCAAATGCACAGACGAGCTGCAAATCATAGAAAGCACCATTCAAACTCTGCCAAGTGTCCCTATAGAGGAGGTTACACGTGTCATGACTAGATTTGTGGAGTTTACCGCAAAAAGGAGAGGTCATAAATGAGGGTACTCCACTTAGTGGGTGCATCATAAATGCAGGATCTAATTTTAGTAAATTTTGGAACCACTTGCCTGTGTGGCACAATAAGGGCCCTCAATTTCAAGTTTTAATCTTAGCCATCCATTGAATTTTGAGGCCTATATAAGCCCATTTTGCTCTCATTTGTAAAGGGGGGAATGCTCTGAGAAATTGTTGCTCAAGACTCTGCTAAAATAAATACAAATTCATTGCTGAAATTTTCATGGTGATTTGTGTTGTTTCAAATGATTGCATGGTTTCTAAGTGTTCACTCATAGAATAAGATTAGTTTAGTTTGTTTTCAGCAAATTTAGTTTTTATGTTTCACGGAAGTTGTTGTTGCTAATTCATGTTTGAAGTCTCCATAGTTCATACCATTTATAATTTGTCAATGGTAGATTGTAGTGCATGGTTAGTCTGAACCTTATCTAAACTTAACTTCAATTACTTTGTGTTCATTTACCTTTATGTGCAGAAGTAATCTGAAAATCTTATTTTTCCTTAGAAGATTGCATCACATTTGCGTAGTTGTTACCTTATGGCGAAGCAAAGTGTGGTTGAGATTCCGGTGAATCATTGGTGATTGCTTGCATTTAGATTAGAGTCTTCTAAACCCATTTCCTTTTGCATTTTCTTTAAAATCCTGTCAGGTTTAGATTCAAGAGCTTCCACTGTCATATCTTAAGTTGTCATATTGTTAGACCTTCGAAGAAGCTATGTTACATGATATCCAAGAGAAACAAGTTTCCTATTGTTGAACATTTACATAAGTCCCTTTGTGTCAAACAGTAATTCGCATCCTACTGCTAAGTTATCCCAAGTCACAACACCAAAAGTAACTAATCAAGAACCTTGGAGTCTACTCATCTGATCACTTAGCTTAACATTTGAGGGATTTTGTTCAAGAGAGGATAGAGTACACCAGTATTTTATTTTGCGTTGTATGTGCAAGGAAAACACATCAACAAAATTAGCGCTAGAAGGAGGGCCTCTCTTGGAATACAAAGTTAGACACACTAGAGCGTATTTTTTTTTTCACTTGAAAAGCACCAGAGGATTCTAAGGTCTACACCACAAACTTCAAAAGAGTTGGTTGAATTGGATTTCAATTCCAAAGCCAAGCGCAATAAGAAGACAAATTCATCAAGTGAAGGATCACCTAGCATAGAGGTCATTGTGAATTTGTTTCAAACTCCACCACGAAATACACAAGGAGTTACTCAAACAGTTCCAGCGCAACAAGCAAACATTCCAATGGCTTGGCTTCTGGCAAATGCTTCTCCTCTTGCTGCTTTCGCAAATTACCATGAAATGCCCAAGAGTCTTGAACAATTTTGCTCCAAATTTTAGGTCAGTGATGTGAACAGGACAGCAGAGGAGCATATTAAGATTTTTGAGGATACTCTTTGAAATAGAAGAATTGTGCATGAAGATGCAGTGTGTAGGTTGTTTCCTTATAAACTGGGCGAAGACGCATACTTTTGGTACATTCATCTACCTGTAGGTTCCATCAATAATTGGCAAAGATTGAAAAACATCTTTCTGGAAAAGTTTAGGATTCTCATCACTCCGTTAGAGCTCTACAAACAGTTCGTTGATGTCAAGAGGCAAGAGCATGAACTCATCAGTTCTTTCAACAATCGATTTCATAAGGCTTATACAAGGTTGCAAGCTCTGTATAATGTCGATGATGCAATGGCGAGGGAAGTATATTATGCAGCACTAGACCGCCTTACTTCCATGTTTGTAAAGAGAGCAACTGCACCTCCAACTACTTTAACGGAGGCCTATGCCGAGGCTGTCAAAGTGAATATTGACTTCGGCATGAACACTCAAGGACCACTTAATCATATAGGGCATCCAGCTATGCCTAATCAAATTCAAGGAATGAACTAGGCTTTGACACAACATACTCCCGTAATGAATCCAATTCTGACACCTAGCAATCAGATGATGTTGCATCTAGGAGCACCCATTTCACAAGCCTCACTGGCACAACCTATGTACTTGCAAGGGTCTTCATCCTCTACAAGGACTCAAGAAGAGAAGGATGAGATGAAAGAGTTAATTGATCAAGTAAAGAGATTATCCATTGAAGTTAACCATCTGAGAAATCAAAATAATCATTTACAAAATATGCAAAGGAGTTTCCAAGGAAATCAGAGGGATCAGGGAAATCAAAATGGATATCAAGGAAATTAGAGAGATCAGGGAATTTATCAAGGTTATAATCAAGGATTTCGAGGAACAAATCAAGGATTCCAAAGACAAAACAAAACATGGAATACATCTCCAAACAACGGGCATGTTCCATCTCCATTGGAAAATAATTCAAATTCAGATTCTAGGCCTACAAATAAGGTATTCTTAGCTGAGGCAGCTTTATCAAGTTGGTGTCGATTGCATAACACAAATCAGCATTCTGAGTTGCAGTGTACAGAGTTCAAAATAGCTGCTGATATATTCCAGAAGGAGATGCAAAGCACACAAACTCAAGAGGCTCCTCAAGCAACGACAGGATATGAGATTGTTCCTACAACAAGGTATGATCAAACCTTGATCATTAAAGACTTCACATTCCCTCCAGTGATGGATTATGATGCAATGGAGTACAATGGAAGGTTCCCTCCAGCATCTGCAAATGGACCAATTGAAAATTCAGATTATTACTCTCCATTTAGTAATGACTTTCAAGCTGAAGCAACAAGAGAAGTACAAGCATTTCAACAATCAGTTGGGAATCCACCCCTAAAAATCTATCAAAGAAATCATTGAGTACAAGATCCATTGACTACATCAGTTCCTCCAAACAATTTTCAAACTCCTCCAAATCCAAAAGCTAGTAATAATCCAAATTTTCCAAAGGATTCACCAGAATATAGACAAAGGGATGCTGCTCAAAGAGCCACTTCAATGCAAGAAGTTCAGTCACGAGACAATCCACAAGGAGCCAATCTTTTGCGAGATGGCGCTGTAATAAATGATGGACTGAAACGTTTAAGTTTAATTGTTATAGAAGAATTCAAGAAAGTAAAGGTGAGCATGCCTTTGGTTGAAATGATGAGAATCCCTGAGATTAGAAACACAGTTTTAAATAGCTTAAATGATACATCTACTTCAAGGAATGCTAGAACGGGCCCTTCTAACTCATCCAATGTTTAGAATGCACATGTTTTGGAAAGCGTGCCAGAGGGCACTTCTCCATCTATCAACTCAGTATGTATAGCCCAAGACCCTACAAAGGATACAAAATAAGGAACTATTGTTAAAAATGAAAAGATTGCAAAAGATCAAATTACACGGTCAAATGATATGGCAAAGAATGCACATTCCAAGTTACCAAACGAAAAGTCGGTAGTTTTCTATCAAGGAAGAGATGACCCTGCCCCTTTCTTATTATCAGTCCGTATTTTTAGGAAGATGTTACACAATTGTTTAATGGAATCAGGAGCATCGAGCAATGTAATGCCACTTTCAATATGTAAAAGGCTGGGTTTGATTCCTACTCAGACCACAAAGAAGGTTACACAGCTGGATAAGACAGAAGTTCATGTGGTTGGAGAGTTGAATAATATACACATGCAGTTATCATCTGATCCAAGAATACAGAACTATACTGATATATCAGTTGTTGATATCCCATGTGGATATGGCATGCTCCTGAGCAGAGATTGGTCGAGAAGATTTAATGGGTATGTAGCTACCGATTTCTCACATGTGGCTACCATGGAAAGGAATTCCAAATCAAATCAGAATTGATAGTACTCCAAGATTAAAACTGATGATCACATAATATGGTGAAGATAATGTGGTTTTATTCCTAGAAATTGATTTGGGAAATTACAGGCCAAATACAGAAGAAGCCCTCATGCTACAAGGTTCAAGAATGAAAGAAGATGAAGGTCACAAATCATTTGATGAAACTGAAATTTTGCTTGATCACAATTATGAGTCTGCTTCTGATGAAGGAGATGGTACATTTGAAAATTTTCAAAATTTCGTACTAAAAAATGTTCAGCAAGCAACAGAGATGGGTCAGCAAACAAATGTCAAAGATCTGTTATTACCTAACTGGTGCCGGATACACAGTGCTTTTCATTCTGAGTTTTCTTGTGCTATGTGTAAAGTTTCCTTAGAACAAGTATACAGGAGAGTTTCGCAGGCTATAAAACTAGAAATTCTAGAAGTAAAGAAAGAAGATAACCCTGTGGAATTACCCACTAAAACTGAAATAATTGAAAAAGTTGAAAAGAGTGACGATCAACCGAAGAAGGAACCAATTTCACTGAGGACTCCCAAGAAGGGTAAGAAAAAAGAAAATCCAAATAAAATTTCAATTGATCAAGAAGGAAATCAAGTATGGACTTTGCATTTTGATGGGTCCAAGTCTAAGCAAGGAGCTGGTGTCGGGTTCGAGTTGATCAATCCATTAGGCGAATCATTCTTGGCTGCGCACAGACTGCAATTTCCATGTACAAATAATGTTGCAGAATATGAATCGTTAGTTCATGGGTTATTGATGGCTATCAAGAAAGGAGCTAAGATCCTACATGTTTATGGAGATTCCGAGGTGATTGTCAAGCAAATAAGGAAGAAGTATGTTTGTCATGATAAGAGATTGAAGAGGTATAGAAATCGTGTTTGGGATTTGATTGAAAGTTTTGATGCATTCAACATCAAATCAGTTTACAAATCAAAGAATCAAGTTGCTAATTCCCTAGCACAGGCTACAAGTTCACTTACACCACTTGCTACATGAGTGGGTTAAAAAAATTCACTGTAGAGTTGGTCTCAGTACCATCAGTTCCAGATAATGTTACAAATTTTCAGGTGTTCAATGATGATAAACACATATTGGATTTCATCACAAACTCTAGAGTCTTTGAAGCTCAAATCATAGATGAAGAAGATATGGAGCATGCCAAATTTGATGCAGAGGGTGTCTTGAACTTGAAGAATAATACAATACCACGAGGAATGATTGAGTTAGAAAGACTCTTTGATTCAGATAAATTGAGTGCATTGAGAGATCATAAGATTCAAGGAGATAAATGCGAACCTGTCAATATGGGAGCAGATAATGAAGAGAAGAATGTGTTAATAGGAAAGGTGTGTAGACCTAAAGAAAAAGAAGGTATACTCAAATGCATGAAAGAATTTTTAGACATTATAGCATGGAGCTATGATGATTTAAAGACTTATGATACCTCAATCATTACGCACACCATACCTCTGAAACCCAACAACAAGCCGTTTAGACAAAGGCAGAGACCTGTCAATCCACTTTTAGAACCACTGATATACAAAGAGGTAAAAAAGCTGTTGAATGCGAGAATAATATTTCCAGTAAGGCACTTAACGTGGGTTGCCAATTTGGTTCATGTTCGTAAGAAAAATGGAGAAATAAGATTGTGCGTGGATTTTAAGAATTTGAATAGAGCATCAGAAAAAGATAATTATCCACTGCCTTCATTGGATGAAGTTTTGCAAATTGTAAATGGTTCCCAGATGATGTCTTTCTTAGATGGATACTCGGGATACAACCAAGTGATGGTGGAACCAGAAGACAGATTGAAGACTACTTTCATGTGCAAGTGGGGAAACTATGCAGATAGGTGAATGCCATTTGGACTGATTAATGCTGGAGCAACCTTTCAGAGAGCTATGGACATTGCTTTTCATGATTTGATTGGAAAATGTATAATCATATACATGGATGATCTCACAGTTTTCTCTCGTAGAAGGGAAGACCACATAGAAGATTTGAGGAAAGTATTTCAAAGATGTAGAAAACACTGAATCTCACTGAATCCAAAAAAGTGTATGTTTGGAGTAACATAAGGCAAATTACTGGGACACGTGATTTTAGAGAAGGGAATTTCAATAGATCCAAGCAGAATAGAGGCTATTTCCAAGATTGATATGCCTGCAAGTAAGAAGGAGCTGAAGTCATTCTTTGCGAAGATAAACTTCTTTAGGAAGTTCATTACAGGATTTGCAGAGATTGTCAAACCATTGAATGACATGTTGAAGAAAGATGCAAAGATAGAATGGACAATTCCTGCAAGAAAAGCATTTGAAGAAATCAAGCAAGCTATTACTGATGCTCCTGTTTTGATAAGCCCGGATTACACAAGGCCATTTTATTTATACTCTTTTGCTTCGGAGCATACATGTGTAGCAACCCTCACTCAGAGAAATGAAGAAAAAGATAAACACCCAATAGCTTTCATGAGCACACCATTAAAAGATGCTGAACTGAGATATCCTAATGTGGAAGAACAAGCTTATGCACTGGTCAAAGCAATTAAGAAATTCAGACATTACATTTTCAGAAGTAAAATATATGCTATTGTTCCAGATGTGGTAGTCAAGACCCTGCTTATGCAGAATGAATTGGGAGAAAGAGGAGGCAAGTGGGTCACCACTATTCAACAATATGATATTGAAATACAACTAATGAAGCTTGTTCGAGGACAAGGACTGACTCAAACAATTGCAATTGATGGACCAGGGTTGGTGCAACAAGTTTATACTCTTGAGGACGTATCACCTGATGAATGGTACAATGACATTATTTATTATCTGCTAAATCATAAATGTCCGGCACAAATGAATTCAACCCAGAAAAGAGCTTTAAGAATAAAAAGTCAGTGTTTTATGCTCCAAGGGTTAGTCTTGTTCCGAAAGAATCATGAAGGGATATATTTGAGATGCATAGGAAAAGATGAAGCAGGTCAGATAATTGAACATTTTCACAACAAATTTGGAACATGTCATGGAGGTGGTTTAGCTACAGCACACCAGATTCTAAGGGCATGTTATTATTGGCCTACTTTATTTCACGATGCATATGATCATGTCAAGAGATGTCACACATGCCAGGTAGCTGCTACCATGCCACTTCAGTTGCTGATCGAAGTAAGACCTTTTTCTCAATGGGGTTTGGACTTTATTGGTATGATTAACCCACCTTCCTTGGCACAACACAGGTATATTCTGACCACTACTAATTACTGCACCAGGTGGTCTGAGGCTCATGCTTTAAAATTTTGTACTTCTGATGTTGTGATTAAATTTCTTGAAGAAAGTATTATCACTAGGTTTGGATGTCCACATGCACTTGTTTGTGATAATGGCCCTGCTTTTACTTCACTGAAATTTTCTAACTGGGCTTTTGAATACGTCATCACACTAAAATTTTTGTCAAACTATTACTCGCAGGGAAATGGCCTAGCAAAATCCACCAACAAAAACTTGCTAGGTGCAATTAAGAAACTACTCGACAAAAACCCAAGAGATTGGCATACACAACTTAAGTTTGCTCTTTGGGTAGATAGGACAAGACTAAAGAGTTCCTTGTGTACATCCCCTTATCATCTAGTTTATGGCCAAGATCCTGTATTCCCAATCCAACTGAGAATTCCCACATTACAATTTATGCAGGATTACATGGAAGAAAACGACAGAGTCCAAACTAGGTTGTCACAACTGCTCCATTTGGAAGAAAAATGAGACATAGCACTTGAAAATTTTGTAAAACATCAAGGAGTTGTGAAGAGATGGTTCGACAGACAAGCAAAGATCAAGTCCTTTCATTTTTATACTGGGACAAAGCTAAAGAGAGATAGGGTGAACACAACAAATTCGATAATCTTTGGAAAGGCCCTTACCAGATTGCTGAAATTTTGGGAGAGAATGCTTTCAAACTGAAAACACTCATTGGAGAATCTGTTCCATTGCCCGTCAATGGGCAATTCTTGAAGCATTATTTCCAACCCTAAGTTCCTTCAGGGACTTATTTGTACATAATTAGGTCAGTTGTTTCCTACTTTCATAGGTTAGTTTTAGGTTGGATTTGCTACATTTTGGGCTTGTTTGTTGTTACTGTAGTTTTTGGGCTTTCCCTGGGGTCCCATTTTTGGGGTAGTATTTTCAATTCATGCACATTCTGGTTGACTTTATGAGGTGATGTCAAGTTTATTTTGGGAATAAATATTCATGAGATTCTCTGAGTCAAAAGGTAATTTTCTTCAGTTTATCTATTGGTTAAGATCTGTACTTGACTTGAGAAGGGAATTATGCATTGTATTTTGACATGAAGATCTTTGATTATATGTTTAAAATGTTTAATCTTTAAATGAATGTTTTTTGTTTTCTTTTGATAAGCTTGTGTCGAATGGATAGATCCATTGCAGACTCCATTGTTAGCATTCGATAGCATGTTGCTTGCTTCGGGAGGATAAATTGACTATTTAGAGTGACTTGAATTGTTTTGAGATCTTATACATTTTCACGCTTTTAAAATCTAGAGGTACCTAAGTGAATCCTTGTGATCTCGCATTAAGTGAAAAATCTAAAGGTCCACCTTTGCCACCATCATAAGTCCACACCCAGCTAGCTGAGTTATCATGTAGCGGTACTGCATTGTACTCTACCAAGCAAAAGCATGTTGAAAATCAAAAGAAAAAGAAAAGAAGAGGAAATCACAAATCACACACTATAACTCAGTTAGATGGACGATCGAATAATCTTTATCGGGGCTATGGATGCCTGACCGACAGTAGGGCTCTGCTCGAGTGGAATTATGAGACAAACCCGTCGGGGCTATAGACGCTCGCTGGCAACGGGGCCATGTCCAGGTAGTTCATGAGGTGTGTACTAATCACGTAGCTTAATGCAGAGGAACTAAGGTGATCTTAGTTGCAGATAGATGGAAATGAACTCAATTGCACACACTTAGATCTTTAGGATGAAAATGGTTGTCCTAAGCTTTTGATTTTGACGCCTTGATTAAGTTTTCATGTTTATTTGATCTGATATGTGGGTGTATATAGGGATTTTGGAGTTTTGATTCTTGCTTATCTCTGGAACACTTGAAGAAGTTTTAAATGAAATTTTTATCCTATGAAACAACAGAGATGGAATGTCGTGATCTAATTTATGACTCTTTTCTCCTTTTGAGTACGTCTCTTAACTAATGGATGGGCTTGAGGGGGTTATTTGGTGATTTAGGGTTTTGAATGAGTCTTTATCCCTGAAATGTTCACGAACATTGCTCTTGTGGTGTCGCCAGATGTTGTGACCAATTCCCAACATCGCCCCATTTGAAGATGGGGACCCCTTCCCCCTTTTTCTTCTTGGGTTTTTAGTTTGTGATCTCTTTGTCTTTTTGTTTGGCATTCAGGCTTCGGCTTATTCTCTCGTTGCTTAGCGTGTCCACTCAAACTTTGGTCTTAATCAACTTTGCATTTGTCAGTTCTTTCAAATTATGTGAGCTTGGTCCAAGCCTTCGCTTAAGTGCACATGTTAAGTCATCTTGCAAAGGTTTTTATTTTATTTGATTTGTGGTTCATGTTACGTGCGAGGAGTTGAGTTTCCAAGTATGCATTGGGTTTTCAAATATCCATCTAGTCGGGATTTTGAATTAACCGTTCTATCCGGTCACTCTAAGCACATTCTGATATACATTGCTCGCTCAAGTGTTCGTTCTCGTCGCATTTATGCATGAGTGGATAATAGGTTCGACCTTGACATTTTATTACGCTTACTCTTAAAAGCAGAAGACCTACACTATGCGTAATATCCTCGGTGGTCCGTTTCATTTGGCATAATTTCAAAATCATGCGTGGCCTCCTGGAAATACCTGCCTTAAGCGGACTTGCGTGGTGCCTTTGTAGTATTTGTTTTTCAAGCATTGTTTACAATAAACGAGCCTTGCAAACTCATAATGCTCGCTTAAATGTATCGGACACATTGACTTTAATGTCTGTTTGAGAGCAATTCTAGGGTCAGTTTGTAATGAACAAAATCCAAATTGTGCACGAATCATCTTAGGATCCGCCCAAGCGCATATTCCTCGAAGCTTTGCAATTGGCATTTACATGGGAGTCTTTAATGTCCGCTTGAGCGCCAGCTAATCGGTGGCTTGCAATGGAATCTGGGTTTTAGGATATGCGTTGCCACTCCAAGCATCTGCTTGCTATTGTTAGTAGCATTTTAAATGATATTCAAAAAGTCGCTCTTGGTCCTCTAAAATAAGATCGACTATCAAAGCACAAAAGAGACTCCTCAGCTTTAAATTTTTGACTATTATCAATGTAGGATGCGTTTGAATATCTGCTTAGGCAGACTTATGTTGATACATTGAATACTCATTTTTTTTGGCATCCATGTCACCATCCAATGTCCGCTTAGCGGACTTTTTGATCCCCCTTGGAAACTTTGTTTTTTTTCTGCTCAATGAAAGATGACCTCAAACATTCGCTTGGGCGGACATTTTCAAACTCCATGGATCGCATTCAAGTGTGCCAATTGTTACTCAATGCATTTAAACCTCTGTCGAGCAAATATAATTCACGGTTTGTGGCTCACTCGCCATCTTAAGCACATTCATTTAAGATGTCCACCAAGCTACGCATGCAACTGCTTGATTCCCGCCGGTGCATATCTCTTACTGATTGGATGAGCCCGTTATCATGCCCCAACATAATTACTCTTCACAGTATGCATAATGCTCGAAGATATCCGCTCAGGCAGACTTTTACGATTCTTTTGCAACCCTTGTGTTATAATGTGATAGGCCTTAATATCCTCGCCCCAGCGTATCGGTTAAAGTGTGTTGTGAGTTGAATTTAAACGATTCTCTAGAGCATCCATAAATACGCTCCACCTCATAAGAATAGTGGTCGATGTGTAACGCCAGAGGTGTAAGCTGTATGCCCCCTCATTCCATTAAGTTGCTCACCTCTACATCATTAATATTACTTATCAAGCACCCAAGACATTCGCTAGGTGTAATAAGCAATTCGCATTTTGGAGTTCCTCTTGAGCGTGCATCAGACAGTGAATTCACGGAGGATAAGTTTTAAACTTTGCATTGAGCATCAAAGTGCCCGCTCAAGGCACACATCACCAGGCTATGTGTTAGGAATGAAGTTTTAAGCGATAGCATTGGGAAGGTCGTGCGCACAATATTGGCTTATTCAAAATGCCCACTCGATTGGTATTCACTAGATTCCCATCACTCTGCAAACTTTGATTTGTTTTAGATAATACAGAAAAGTCTCCTCTGCATATCATTTGGTTTTATAGAAGGGACGAGAGTATGAACAAAACAAGAAACTCGGCTGGATGTGCATTTGGTGCTGGTTGTATTCATGCTCAAATACAAATTGCATGTCAAGGTTTCGACGTGGGCAGATTAGAGTTGAATTTGTCGATTGGAGTTATTTAAGTATTGATCGAGTTTTGTTTTCACAGGGATTTGTATTTCTAGCCTTTCTCGAAATAGAATCGGGTAATTCAAATTCGCATATTCATTTTATCCCGCATGCACTAGGCAGTGTAATTTGTCTTATGTCCTTGTCTTTTATGCATTATTCTATCAAGCTAATGTCTAGATGTTCGTGCAGGGGGGAGCAATGAGTGCGAAGGATAGACAGGCACTGATGAGAAGCGACATGAAGGGAACGTGGCTAGAAACGAAGATCACATCAAAATGGTGAAATCTAGGTGACACTAATCTCGGGAGGACCAACATGGAAGAAATTTGGCAAAATTTGCACAAACCCAATCCATCAGATCTAATCAAGCGAATGTTGAAGAATGGGGTTGTGCAAGCTGCTTGTTTCCCGCCAGCAATGCTATGTCCAGAGCTGATGTTAGAATGCGCCAAGCATTATAATCACGAAAAAAGATGCATTATGACCAAACAAGGCAAAGTACTGGCTTATCTGAGAAAGGAGGCGATCGCAGAAGCTTTTGACATTCCCTCATACAAAACTACTACATTCTACGACAAAGAGTCTACCTTGCAACTTTATTTGGTTGGACCTGAGAAATGTATGGAGGTGATAAACAACAACTGGTTGGTGCAACCAAGACCGCATGTAAGCAGAGTACTGAAGAAGCTTCATAAGTTTGACTTTCATTGAGAAATCAATTATATGGTTGTATTTCTGAATCGCATTATGGGCTGCCCGCAATCAACAAATTTCGAGCCTTGGATGTTCTTCTTCATCGAAGAGATCATAAGCGGGAAGAGGATGATAGATTGGGCTAAAATGATCAGCAGCAATATTGATGATCAATTGAAGGGTTTGCAGGAAACAAAAACATTTTATATGATCTCATATGTCATATATATGCTGGCCAGAAGCGAAAGATACCTAGGACTGAACTGCAAGGGGAGAGTTGGAAATGGAAATGGATAGTTCAAAGTTTATGACTGCTACCCTCAGCTGTACTTGCAGGCTATATCCCATTACAGAAGGTTTAATGATGCCTTTTCCATGCACATTGTTAGATTGTCGCAAGGCAACACATGCAAGAGATTGTCGAAGGAGGCCATTAATTTCGTGGTGAAATACGGAAAGTGGTTTATTCAGTTTCCAAGATTCACATACATCCGTGTTGAGGGCTTCTCATCATTGCCTTACAAGTTGCCTAGATACCCCATTGACAAAATGGTGTTGTTGGAAGTTACAAGGCAGCTGGTTGCATTCGATAAAGTTTAGAGAAAGAGGAAAAAGACCACAACAAAGTTTCCAATCAGCATAGGGAGGCTTGAGACTTGCATGTCACTACAAGCAGCTGAAAATTCAGAGATAGAGCTGCAAGCTTACAACTTGGTGTGCCACAATGATGCATGCAATAACTTTGATCCATTTGGCACAGTCAGACAGAAATTTGGGAACAAATACGAGCACAGACCATAGCTCAAGGATCACTGGATGGATGCATATGATGACATAGAAATAAGAAAGAAAGGTTGCTACCGATTGTCTTTAGATTTGGTCAGAGCAACAAGAGTGATCAACATTCCGGATTAGCTTGAGGAGAATCACAAAAGACTTTCACAAAGTTTGTATGAAGAGGAGAAGGATGGGCCTTTCACCATCAATTGGTCGGAGCAAGAAGTCACCCACAATGACGATTTGATGATGCCAATAGTGGCACATACAAGAAAATATGTGGACTTCCAAATTCGAAGGCTTTAGGAGAAAAATGTCCAATTTACTTACAACTTGATGGGAGGAGTCAGTGTACATCAGTCCAAGGATACTTCAAGTAGCGAGTCAAGCAGTGACTCCAGTGATTTCACTGATTCAGAAGGTGAAGGTGCTGATCCGCATGTAAATATTCAGCCAAGTAAGAAGGCAAAGACGGATGATCAAAAGGCAGCTAGTGCATCTTCAAGGCAGGAGGCTAATGGTATAATAAATATTGAGGAAGATGAAGTAAGACATGATGAACAGACATCTTTAGAAGTACAAACTGATCAAGGAATCAAACAAGGTAATCTGATTGATGAAGTTATGTTAAAATCATCTAAGGAACAAGAAGTGGTCATGATAGAAGTAGAAGCTGAAAATCAAAATGACAAGGAATTGTATGAGTTTGATGAGGAGGCTCTTCCTACTGTTTAGCAGAAGGGAGTTCAGGAGGAAAATCAGGAAGACTTGTCTAACTTGCTAGAGTGGCTAAGAGATTGAGTCAAGGAGAAGTTTGTTATTGAAAGAGAACCCATCCTAAGTTTGGAAGACTTGCTGAGCAGAACCAAAACTGACAATGGAAAGTAGAAAATTACTAAATTCTCAAAGATCATAAGAGGCAGCTCGGGGTCAAGGCAAGTGCATATTGTTATCCCAAAAATCAGTGTAGAAGCAGATGACGGTGTCCCAAGTAGATATGACATCAATACTTTTGATTTGGGACCAGGCACAACAGAGCAAGAGATAGAAGAGTTAGAAGATTCGGTTGCAGTCATCAAAAAAAGATTACAAAAGGAACGGGAACAGAGGATCCAGTTGGAGAGGGATAACTTGGCATTTCAACATTATATTCAGCAGTTGATGAGACCAGTAGGCCAAGCTGGAGAGATGGTTGCACCACCTGCATTGCTCTCACAGGAGTCTGTGGCACATTTGGAAGAAATGAGGTGTTCATCTCAAGTATTGTAGGATTGGGCAGTGGATTTCAAGATCAAAGCTGACGGGTTCATTGATGAAATTGTGAAGTTGTACAAGGAGGCTTCTTCAATATTTGACAGAGTTTAGAATGTTCTAATCACTTGTGCAGAATTCAGAATTGTAAGAGAAGAAGTTATGCCTCAGCTGAAAAAGATGATTTATACTCCAAATGCCACTTTGATAGATGAAGGAGTAGTTGAACAAGGTTCAGCATACAATTTCCCTTCTTGGTATTGTGCACTCCGCATAAAGGAGCAAGTTCTGGGAAAGATTGAGAGTGATAGCACTCGAACAAAAGAAGCACTTCAGGAAATTCAAAGCAAAATACTTGTTTCTGTAAACTAGGTAGTTGATTCCAATGGAGAGATTGATGAATACTTGCTGAAAGATAAGATGCATCCAAAGTATTTTCAGCATCCATAGGTGGTTTCCAGGGAGTTGTTCAATGATATTTGCACACTTTCCACTTTCATGGGCATGTTTCAGACATCCATGGCTGGTTGGGAGATGACCGTTGTCAAATGCACAGAGGAGCTGCAAATCATAGAATGCACCATTCAAACTCTGCCAAGTGTCCCTATGGAGGAGGTTACACGTGTCATGACTAGATTTGTGGAGTTTACCACAAAAAGGAGAGGTCATAAATGAGGGTACTCCACTTAGTGGGTGCATCATAAATGCAAGATCTAATTTTAGTAAATTTTGGAACCACTTGCCTGTGTGGCACAATAAGGGCCCTTGATTTCAAGTTTTAATCTTAGCCATCCATTGAATTTTGAGGCCTATATAAGCCCATTTTGCTTTCATTTGTAAAGGGGGGAATGCTCTGAGAAATTATTTCTCAAGACTCTGCTGAAATAAATACAAATTCATTGCTGAAATTTTTATGGTGATTTGTGTTGTTTCAAATGATTGCATGGTTTCTAAGTGTTCACTCATAGAATAAGATTAGTTTAGTTTGTTTTCAGCAAATTTAGTTTTATGTTTCACGGAAGTTGTTGTTGATTCATGTTTGGAGTCTCCATAGTTCATACCATTTATAATTTGTTGATGGCAGATTGTAGTGCATGGTTAGTCTGAACCTTATCTGAACTTACCTTCAATTACTTTGTGTTCATTTACCTTAATGTGCAAAAGTAATCTGAAAATCTTATTTTTCCTTAGAAGATTGCATCACATTTGCGTAGTTGTTACCTTATGGTGAAGCAAAGTGTGGTTGAGATTCCGATGAATCAGTGGTGATTGCTTGCATTTAGATTAGAGTCTTCTAAACCCATTTCCTTTTGCATTTTCTTTAAAATCCTGTTAGGTTTAGATTCAAGAGCTTCCACTGTCATATCTTAAGTTGTCATATTTTTAGACCTTCGAAGAAGCTATGTTACATGATATCCAAGAGAAACAAGTTTCCTATTGTTGAACATTTACATAAGTCCCTTTGTGTCAAACAGTAGTTCGCATCCTACTGCTAAGTTATATCAAGTCGCAACACCAAAAGTAACTAATCAAGAACCTTGGAGTCTACTCATCTGATCACTTAGCTTAGCATTTGAGGGATTTTGTTCAAGAGAGGATAGAGCACACCAGTATTTTATTCTGCATTGTATGTGCAAGGAAAACACATCAACACATGTCACTTAAGATGTGAAAGTCTCTACACAATCAATAAATTTCTTATTTTTTACATGGAAAACATCTATGCTAACCCTTCTACTTTTCTCTCTTGTTTGTCTTAGAGGTTCTAACACATAACTTAAGGCTTAAGACCACAACCATCACAAACCATAACACAATATTTGAGAAAGATTTTATAAAAAAAACTAAAAAGTTCAAACGAAAAAGAATAGGAAAAAATGATTAATACAATATTTTAAAAAGTTGCTATATAATAAAGTTCAAATGAAAGAAAAAAAAATCAACCAAAACAAAAGAAACAACAAATACAATCCGTAGAGTGGAAGGAACCACAAGATAATGCTAATATCTAGAAGTTAGCCTCTTTTTGACTTAGAAACTGTTTTTAGCATTTTCTTTTATGATTTTTAACCTTAAAATTATTTATGGAACACAAAAGTTAAAACATTATTAATTCATTTGTGAAAATTTGAAGGATTAATGTCAATATGGAATAACAAAGAAGTATTGAAAAATTACCTGTCCATCGCTTGTTCTTTAGGAGGCATAGGTGGAAGTGAGCCATCAAACTTCTTTCCCCAAGGAATTCCATTGGAAGAATATTCATTCAACCATTTCCTAAATGCAACCACAAATGCATCTGCTTTTGTAGGTACATAACAAGCCTTTGTCCAGTTCATTTGACCATACTCATGGAGTTTATACTCCTGCATTGAGACAAAATTATTCTAGCTTAAATGAAAAGAATGAACAAGAATGAAAAGGATGAACAAGAAAATTATGTATTGGCATTTCAATTTCACAAGAAAAATATATCATTATATATCATTGTGAACTTGTTAATATGAGAGAATCAATGACCCCTTGACTTCTTTGGAGCATAACAGGGGTTCCAATCCCCAATAGACATAGGATTTAAATCATGAGTATAGTGGCCCAACAAGAGTACAAAGCCCACAAGCAAGCTAGCCTAGTGAGGGTTTGAACCTAGGTGATTGCTGTAACAACACCACTCCAATACCATTACACTATGGTAGAAAACATAGTAAATCAAAGTATGCATCATAATTTAGGATATTGCCATATGATACTTTTGAAAATAAAAACTTTCTTTATGTTGAACTTGAAAACCATACAAAGGATGTCACAATATGTGCTTGTGTGGAAAATTTGGTTAATCAAATGAAATGTTGAATTTGAAGAGCAATTGTTATAATCATGCACTTCGATGAAAACAATTAATAAGAAAAATATTTTTATCACTTCAAATGAATAATTCAAACAATATGTTTTTTAATTTCATTTAATTTCTCATTGTTTTAAACAAATTATTTTGAGAAATTAACTTTTCTCCCTCTTGCTTTCCTTGAATAACAGTTTTGAAGGGTTGTTCCTAAGTTTCTTTCCTAAGATCTTTTTCTTTCCGACTCTTCTGTTTTTACTCCAAGTTTTGGTTTTCTGCATTTTCTGTGCAAATATTTCCTTTGATCTCCTTTCTTGATCAATCTCTTACTAAGATGCCCGACTCATTACATATCTTGCTTTGGAAAGTGAGGTTCATTTGTTTAATGATTGCTTCTAGTAGTATCAAGCAGGTTCACGTTCACAAGGATCAATAAAAGATTTCAAATTCCATGAATAAACAATTAGTGTAGCCTTTCTTTCTAAGGTAGTTTGAGGTATTTTCAGAATTATACCTATGGTATTGCTTCAATGAACACATTTTACTAAATCTTCAAGGTGAAGCTAGCAAACTTTATATGAGTAAGGGGATGAAGAAGAAGAGACCTACATCAGCATCTATGTAGGCCAACAAGTTTCAACTATTGGCTGCTATCAATGATACTAGTGTCATAAAGCAAGCCAACATAGGTCATGTTCATAACTGTAATTGCCGCGTCACAAATTATATTCCAGAACAATACCAAGGAGAGCATCTCTCAGTCAAATAATTAATTGATCATCATCAGAATATATATTGTTGCTTTTTAGTGTTATTTTGTACTTCTTATTCTTCTTTCAACATAATTGACATGATATGACCTTACCCTTCTATTGACATGAACATACCCTCACTCAAACAATGCTTAACTACAAGTTATACACAATAGAAAGTCTTTAAAGAAAATATTTGTTATGAGTTGAGGAAGAGGAGAATATGATATATTGCTCTCATTCTTAACAATTTTCAAGCTCTTGTTAAACTCTGGAAAGCCATTGAATTTAGATATATTGCATGCTATTTTAGTAAAGTACAGCGGGCTAGATGCTACTTAAAAGAATCAAACTGACAAGAGATCAGTTACCTTTTTATTTTGTTCCATGTGTCAATTTTAGTTTGTGGCAGTCAGAATCAATGGCCACCCATTGGATAATCAATTTGTTTAAGCAAAGACAATAACCTGATTCATATATTAAAGTCCTTTTTGTGTTTATATCATGAGGCATTTTTAATTAATCCCAAAACTTTTGTAAGATTAATATTCTATGCAATTGCCAACAAATCTTATGCACATTTACGCAGACACATATAAAATGACAACTGGCACCAACATGAAAGGATAGCATGCTTTCATATTTATATAGACTAACCACTAACCTCAAGATGAAGAAAGTATAAATCTGAGTCAACAAATAGATTTTGTTTGATATGAAACATCCACCGTGGATAGATATTCTCTACCCACAAGGCAAAATTCCTTGGGAAAAATGCTATAACTCTGCTTCTGCCTGGAGCTACTGGTACACAAAGAAAGACGAGGAAAGAAGAGTCCATTTTCTCCCCTTCAGTTCCTGATATCAAGGTCTGAATTTTACCCTGGACAAAGGAAAACATGCATAAATCATATTAGTTTACATGAGTGACCAAAATAGGTCATTGGGGACTTAGATTACATCCAGTTAAAATAGAACAGTGCTAATGTCGAAGAGAACCCTAGAAATTGAAAAACTAAGTAGGATTGGGCTAGGATTGAGCTAAAAGCACAAAAGCAACAGAAACACAACAGGGGGTAAACTCAGGAAAGGTAAACCCTAGCCATAAAATACAAGTACATATATAAATAGTCAAGTGAGTGAGAGATCCTGCAAGGCAAATGGGGGGAAAAGAAGCAGTATGTTGACTTTATTAGAAAGCTATGGGCAGCTATGTCAAGTTTCAACCATGAAAACAAAAATTCACTGCTATAAATAGTAAAACTAAATCTATTCTCCAACCTTTTTGGATGCTGGAGAGTTGCTTTCCATGATGAGGATGCAGGGAGCTACAAATCTTGCTGGGCCCATTTCTCCTTCACCTTGAAAACCTGATTTATCCAGGCTTTTTAAACGTAAATCAATTGGCTTGCCTGCCCTCTGACCCTTCTAGTATGCCAGAAAAGAAACACAGTAAAATTAAACTCACAAGCTCATTTTTATAGAAGGCCACAACAGTATCACATTCACAATGTTACTGATCATAATTAGGTTTTAATATTTTCAACAGCCCTTCCAAGAGTTATTTTTCTCATGAAGAATGTGAACTGTATTAAACAATAACAGAAGTAACCTGATGGAAAATAAGAAGATAATAAGAAGTAACCTTCGTCGAAACAGATTTATTGTACATTGGAGGGAAAATCCCATGGTGTGCATATGGAACATGGGAGGGGTCCATAAGGTTTTCAATAAGTATTTCATACCTGGAAGGTTTCAGCCAAGATATTAATTTGCTTTGCATGTTACATGCATAATTTCTGAAATACATATTTTAATTTCTTACTTGATCATATCAAATGAGTTTCTTCCTGCTCAATTGTGATCTGTAAACCCTACCAAGAATAATTGGGTGTAAAAAACATAACATATGGGTTTTTTCAATTTGAGGAAAAAACAACTAACTGCTCACTTTCATGAGAAAAAATATTTGGAAACAAAATTTAGGAATGTCTTTCTTTTGTGTAAGAAGTATCCTACCTTGCAACATATTTAGGAAAGACAAACAACAAAAAGTATTAATATTTTGTTTCTTAATCCCACTCAATAAATATGTGCTATCGTCCCCCAACAAGAATTACCCGTAAGGAAAATCTCTCATTGTTCGAGGAGATCGGAATGAGGGATCGCTTAGCACTGGAATGAATGGTGGCTTTTTATCCACAGAAATATCTCTGCTGTTTGGCCAAAACCAAACGATGCCCTGCTGTTGTAGACTTGGATAAACACTTGCACATGCCCTCTTGGAGGTATGCACCTGCACATAACGTAAAATCACTTCACTTAAAAAGCATGAAACTCAATAATTAGAAATCAATTAGCAATTTAAGATGTAAGTGCTTCTAGATTTTTTAACTAGTGTAGTAGTTTTTACATCAACGTTTCTGATCACACTCCATGATCCATCATTTGGATGAAGAGAGCAAGAGAGGAGAATGAAAATGGTAAATTGCAGACCCAAAACCAACTAAATAGAGGAAGAGAGAGGGGATAGGAAGCCCAGGGACTAGAAAGATTAGTGAGAAAAGGGAAAGTATAAGAATTTATGAGAATGAAAATAACAATAAATATGTAAATCTGCATATATATATATGTGTGTGTGTATAAAGAGATATAAGTATATAAGCATATCTAGATATCTAAATATAAATATATGGGAGTATGCTAATAAAATGAGAAAAAAGAGAAAAATTATATGGAAATGTGAGTACCAAAATTGTAAATAATAAGAATAGACAGATAAACAAACATACCAATTAAAAATATGATATAATATAAAGGGCCACATTCATATGTTTTAAGTATAGAAATAAGACAAACTTTAGAAATGCAAAGAATGCATATTTATCTACCAAATACACATGTCTAAGTATCCACCCAAACATGAACAAATACAACTCCATTTATGAGTACTTACATACACATATATACATGCATACATACATACCTACATGCATATATGTATACAATATTATCAAATATATGTATGTATACATTAAAAAACATAAAAAGATTGGGTATGAAGGTTGGTCAAATTATAGTATTAGATATATATAAAAAACATAATAAATATGTTATGGTATCCAAAATTATGTTGTTATCTAAAACAAGGGGAATGGCAATAATGACATTTCCTTTTTACCAACGATGATAATGTTTTTCATAACTTTCCTTGACTTGAAAAAGACAAAAACGGTATTGATAAAAAATAATTGTCTATCATTTGGTATCATAAAAGTAGAGTGAGCATTAAAAATAACAATATATCCGAAATATATTAAAAAGTCAAAATGTTTTTTAGGCAATTTCCTTTTACGGCATAACAAAAACAACTTCTAGAGCAGGGAAAATGGAGCAGTCGTCTGGCGGTGCAAGGTTTTTGTTTGCATGCGAGGCCAGCGATGGAGGGGATGAAGATGATCCAGATGACGAGGATGTGGAGGGTTTGGATGAATGGGCGACATCTTTTGAGGAAGAAGAAGAGGATGAGAGCCTCATGGACATGTGGATGGAGGCTCAGAGAGCCCTTTCGCGGATGCGGAAGCCTTCAGAGGAGGGCAACCTTGGCTACGTACTCTTGAGGAGTTTTCTACTCCAGTTGAAGTCGGGAGTGGCGGCTCCTTCAACTGTTGATGCCTCCTCCAAGTCTGCCAGGCCTATTTGGGGCAATGTGGTGGAAGGGGTTTTGGGGGGATGTGTGCATGGTGTGGCTTCTTATGTGGGAGCCAATGATGAATTCGTAGGTGCTGCTGCTAGGGTTGCCACTGAGGGCACGACTTGCCTGGGCACCGACCTGGTTGAGGGAACTGCTTCTAGGGTTACTCCTATGGCTGATGTGGTCAATGGGTGTTTGTAGGGTACAGTTGTTGGTGTAGGTGTTGACATGCTTGAAGGCACTATAGGAGATGCAGCTAGGAAGGAGTTGGAAACTGCTACGAAGGCCAACATCCCTGCTAAGGAGATTGTTGTTCCTTCTCAAATGCCTGGTGTTGATGTTGCTTCTGACCAAGCTTTGGAGGATGGACAAAACCACCGATTCGTCATCCCTGACTCTCTCATTGAAAGGTCTGCTAGGTGGTTTAGCAACTCGCTTGTTGGGAGATTTTGTGAAAATCGTCCGAATATTGATGTTGTTAGAAGTTGGGTGCTTCGTAAATGGAAGCTAAGGGGGTAGGTTGAGGTGGTTGCTTTGTTGAACAACTTCTTCTTGTTCTCCTTTTCAAACTCAGAAGATTGCTCAAGGATCCTTGATAGCCCTTGGTTTCTTGGGCAAAATGGTTTGTGCCTTCAAAATTGGTAACCGAGATTCAATCCTTTTAAAGCATGTGTTGATGTTTGTTTTTTGACGAGTCAACAATAGAGTAAAACACTAGGGTATCCCACTCTCTCTTGAATAAAGCTCTTCAAACGCTGAAATATGTGATCCAATGAAGTAACTCCAAGGTTCCTTTTCTTATGATTTGTAATGGATAACTCAATGGCTTGACGTGATTTTGCTGATAAACACAAAGGGACTTACACAAACATCTTCATACTTCATTTAGCTTATCTCTCCTAGCAGTGTGGATGATATATCAGTAATAAAGAAAAAGCAAAAAGGTAAGGGTTCAAAAATGCTAATCTAAGGTCAATGAAGCAATGATGATGTATGAATAGACAAACTCCTGAATTAACCTAACTCCACTTCGCCAAGCATGCCTACAACTACATGAAGTTGGTGCAATCTCCTAAGGTTACGCGAATGGTTTTCAAATCATGAAGGCTTATACAAGCACCCATTAAACGGCGCAGCTCAAACAAGCATCCACAATCGAACTTAAGCAAATAATAAGGCTCAAACTAGCTTTACACAACACTTCACCAGCTATGAATGTTAAAAGCATGAGCTAGGAGTTGATCAAATATTCCATACAACATGCATTACATCAAAGAACTGCTAATCTATTTCTAATCTAGTTTGAAACATCTCTCCATTTCATCAAAGTACAAGAAATCATGTCATTCCACAAGACAAGACTTAAACACCAAGCGAACTCCAATGTCCTTGCATTAATCTTGAGAAATATTTACAACTTCAAGTTCTCTCAAAGAATTTCGAGAGTCTCTTCTTATTCTACTCCTACTCTATTGCCTACTGACTACTGAATTACAAATGAGGCAACAAGGCCTTTATATAGAGGTCCAGAACACAATGAATGGCTTGGATTGATCAAGATAGCCAAGGGACTAGATTGTGCCAACAAGGCAGTTAGTTACAACAAATTGCTATTTTTAGTATATGAGAGAGGCAATGAAGGCACGCTTTCCAAGAAGATAAGATAAGATGGAATATTTGGAGCATCTTCTACATGGACGTCCTCTCTGTTGATAACTGAGAGAGGGGGTGAATCAATTATCTTAATTATTTCAGCTTTCTAAACTTTCTTAATAATTAGTGCAGCATCAATTCAAACAAGCAAACATAACCATGAAATGAAAATACACATGACACAATATTTTTGACGTGGAAACCCTATTGAGGGAGAAAACCACGGGGTGATTAACCCAAGATTGTATTCTCTGTTAGAAGAATAGAATTACAAAATGGCACTTGCCAATTAGGGCTCACTGCCCGAGCACATTGCTCACAAGAGGCTCATTGCCTACAAAAGACTTACTGTATACACGAAGAAAACTTGAACTGATGAGAAGCATCCACACATGCTGAAGTTCAGTTCCGGTTAAGCTCAATAGACTGATCTGCTGCACTTCATTCTTACTCTCCTTAAGTGTTGCTGTCCTTTTACATTCTGAATCTGCTTTTCTGCCTTTTGTTCTATTCTGCTTTTATTCGCACTTCCATTCATACACGACACACACATTCACATCTAAATCCGTCTTGTATATATATCCGCACAAGTGATTTCAACACTTTTCTAGTCAGCATCCAGAATAGTCAATATTATCTTAAACTTTAGTTTGTCAGCTGAATCCTTGCTTCCAAGTGAAGCGGATCAAGGATATACTTGTAGAAGTCATCAATCATGTTGACCAATCATAACTTATGCCTTAAGAACCTTTACCATCATCAGTAACGCATCCGGAATAATGTCTGATGTTCTGCCAGTCAGTTCTTCCTCTATCCACACTGCCAATCAGGAACCCGATCCTCAAGTATTCATATCTTTTTCTTCATCTATCACGGGAGGCTAAATCGTTGAAATCTATCAGTCAAGGTAGTCCTCTTGACTTCCCCAAATCTGCACTTCACCAAGATACTTCCTCTGAGAGATCCGGAGCTGACTGTTGGACCTCGCCACATGCTCTATTCTTGCTTACCGGATCACAATACTCTGCAATCTGCCTTCCGGTAGAGACTCATCATGTCCTGCGGATGTGTGGGTTAACCTTTGTTGCCATCAGTGACAACAATAATGAAGCTCCAATGTGTCTCTTGCCAACACTCTCTGTCTTCTTGTTTGTTGAATGATGTGGCGACTTGTGATTGGCTTGATGATAGGTACATGCCACATAGGTGCCATCTCAGCAACTCTCATGGATTCCAATTGTTTATTCAATTTGTTTTGTGGGGAATATTCCCAAATTGTATCATCTCATGTGATGTTACAGATGTGATTGCTTTGATACTTGTATGTTTTAGGAATACTTGGTTGATCTTGCCTTGTTCGTCTTCTTGTAAACTGGATATGTATGATACTTGGTACTCTTTTGACTAACACTGTGATGTTTCTTCTTCTTCTTGTAGTTAAGATACATGATGATCTTCTTTGGATGCATCTTCTTGATAGAGAGTAGTAGAGAGTAGATGATGATACTTGATTCATGATATAGAGTAGATCTCTTTTAGACTTGAAGATTTGAAGAGTCTTGAAGTTGAATGGATGAAGTCTTCAAACATAATGCAGATGATGAAGCATATGAAACTTGATGTGAGCCTTTTAGAATGATGTTTCCTCTGCAACTTGAAGGTGATTCAAGCACTTGCTCTTGATGATCTTGAAATATTGTGGCATGATGACTCTTCCTTGAAGGTGACTCCTTACTCCTTGAATGAAGGTGAACTTTGAAGCGGCTACATGCTGATCTTGAATCTTGAAAGAACTTGAAGTAGAGTGAATGCCTTTGGAAGTCTTGATGAAGATGATGTCTTCTCCAACCTAACAGCTTGCTGACTCCTTTGATGATCCCTCAACTCCATCTTCACTCCTACAACACAAACAAAGAAGCAACATTAATTCTTTTGACAAATGATTAATTTCATAATGCATAAGAATCATTCAATACTTCATCATCAAATTGACTTTTACTTTGGATATCTCAATGATCAAACAATAAAGATGATGATACTTCCAAAGAACCCACTCAAAAAGACTAACTTATGTAAGCTGTTTCTAGGCGCAGCAGATAAAGATTTGAGCTTCTTCTTAATATTGGCGATCTAGTTCAATATTTCAAGCTCTAGTTGAATGAAGGTTAAAAAACTTGGAACTTTTCCTCCTTAAGCTGGCGCAGCAGATGGCACTTTTAGTCACTTCTTGAGATTTCAGATTTTACTTATCATTTGTAGATGCGCATCAGATCAGCATCTATTATAAAATTTGCACTTTGATGCTTAAAACTAACCCCTCCACATAGGGGCATTAGATGAAGGTTTAATTGTCTACTTGAAGATGCTCTAAAAAATTGATTGGGATCTTATCTCATGATGGTGCATTGGTTGAGGAATTTTGATCCTCCTTAAAATGATGTTCAAGAACTTACATTACATCACCCTTCAAAGTGGTGCATTAGTTGATGATATTGAATTCTTCTTGAAAGTGTATCAAGGCCAATCAGTACCTTCCCCACATGTGGCACATTAGATAGTGATGTTAGGATCTTCTTGTAGAAACTTCAAAACACTTGCAATATTCCCCTTTTGAATTGGTGCATTAGATAGACTTTTAGGATCTCCTTGATTTGGATTTGAAAACATCTTCAAAACAGCCAATAGGTGGGCGTTGTAGTTGAGACTTCTGATTTCCCCTTGTTCTGAGCACACTAGATCAATATATTGAGTTCTTCTCAGTTCTAGCATCATGACAACTTGCAACCTTTTTCCATATGTGGCGCATTTGATAAGACTTTTGACTTCTCTTGCCTTTTAAACATCATGACAACTTCCCCTTAACCCTTCCTTATGGCGCATTAGATAAAGATATAGGATCCTCTTGTCTAAAGATTTCTAAAGTTTGCATCCTATTCTCTTAGAGTTGGCGCATTGGATAATAGGCTTGAGATCTTCTTGAGAGGTTTTAACATTCATTTCATCCTTGCATTGGATAAAGGTTATGAGTTCTTCCTAAAATCTTGATATACCTTCAATCTTCTTTATAAAAATGCAGCAGATAACAGTTCACTTCAAACCTTTGATCTCCTTGATTGCTGGCTGCCAGACTTTAAAATTCCACTTACGTCTTGCATTAATCCCCGCCTTGAGGTGTTCACTTCAAACCTTTGAATCCTCATTGAATCCTTAGAATACTTTCAACCTTCTTTCATTGAAGTGGCGCAGCAGATGGTAATTTTAAATCCTCTTGCTTTGAGCGCATCACTTGATCATATTGGGATTCCTTTGTAGGCACATCACTTCAATAATTTGGATCCTCTTGAATATTACCTTATAACTCTTAACAAAATGTCTTCTCCTTTAAGCGCATTGGATCTAGATTTTAACTCTTGATTAAAAGATGTTTTACTTAAACAAACCACCCTCTATAAGGCTGGCGCATTAGATGTGGGTTTAAGATCTTTAAAAACTTCACAAAACTCACTCTAAGCCAATCTTCTTCCAATTTAGAAATTCATCTTTTCTTGAGTATCCTTGTTAGACTTAACTCAATCATCCTTCAATAGTAGCGTATGAGATGAGGTTTTTGATGCTTGTTAGATAGCCTTTGACAAAACTTAAATTCAACCTCATTATAAGGTGGCGCACTAGATCAGGATGTCAAACAAACAATCAGCACCCTTTCAGTATGTGGCGCATTAGATCAACATTGTGAATCCTCCTTGAAATAGATCAAAAAAACTCACCAAATGATGGCGCACTTAGTTTAATAACCTGAGAACTCCTTAAAAGTGTTGAACTTTGATTTTATGTTACACCTATCCTACCCTTGAAATGGCGCAGCACATGAGGTATTTGAATCCTCTACAAAACTCTTAAAATATTCTTGACTTTTCCCATCCTTGAAGTGGCGCAGCACATGAGTGTTTTGATATCTTCTAGAGATGAGCGCATTAGATAAAGAATCCAGATCCCTTCTTAATACCCACCAAGGCAGCGCAGCAGATAGGAAATTTAAATCCTTGTTTTGAAATTATAAGTCTTGGCGCACCACCTCATTTCTCCCTCGTAGACATGGCGCAGCAGATCAGATTTTTGATCTCTCCTTGAAATTGAACCTTTGACCTCACTTTACCTTTTGAAATTGCACTTTGGTTTGGGCGCATTAGATATGGCGCAATGGTTCAAGATTTCGTTGTTTGGTTGGAAGATTATCATCTCATCAAGATTTTGCGCCACATCCAAACCTTGTCACACTGGATCAAGATTTTGGATCCTCTGGAGTAGTTAGCCATTTTCAGGGTCTCTCAGGGTAAAGGTCTATTGAAAAATATATTTAAGTATAAGTTGAACTTATTCTTTAAATATTTTTCAATATACCTTTCAAGATGTTTGAGATAGGTTTCGAATCCACCGGATTTAACATACAAAATCTAGAATTTGGAGGATCCACTAGATTTCAGACTTAGTCAATTTTTTAGGATTTCAGGATTTCAGGCTACCAGACTTAGTCATTTCCAGGATCTCAAACATACATCAAGGTTGGTCTCAATATTCATGATTTGGATGAAATTTGATCAAGACTCTTCATTACTGCAAGTTCATGTTCCAGATGAGACCTCCAATTATAAAGCAAAACCTTCTAGGAGAGAGATTTATTGTTGGATTGGCAGAGGAAATGAACCTAAGACATCATCCAAAACTAAATGCAAAGCATCAGAGCTCAAAAAAGGGGGGTCCCCATTTGCAATGGGGCGATGTGTGATTTGGTCACAACAGCATGTAGTAAAAATTTTCCAGTTTGGGTTAGGTTGCCAGGTCTTCCACTGGAATACTGGGATGAGGAGATATTTATGGGAATTGCCAAGTCTTTTGGGCAATTTGTTGGGGCTGATGTGGTCACAAAATTCAAAAGATGCCTTCTATTTGCTAGATTTTGTGTGTTTGTGGAAGTTGATAGGGTACTCCCTTTTAGGATTACCTTACTATCCAAGTTTGGAAGTTGGATTCAACAGATTGAATTTGAACATTCTTCTATTGTTTGTTTTTGTTGTAATAAAGCTAGTCACTCTGATGTTGCCTATCCAAGTAGTAAGAGGCATCATTCTATTTGGAAGAGAAAGGAGTGCACGACCTCCTTAGAGGATGCGTCTATGAAGATAGCAGTCTTCCTCGTCCAAAATGCGAGATAAATAGAATAGGGATCATAGAGCTATGATGGAGACTCCTTTGCCAGAGGTGCAATGCAATACAAGGACCTCGAGTGGACCTTTGGATTTTCCTAGTTCTTCCAAAAAGAAGAGATCTAAGATCAAGGATTTCAAGTTCAAGATGCAAAGCTCCTTGGAGCAATTCGGTTTCAAACCACCTTGATTTTCAGTTGATTGCTTGCTTGGGGTTCTTGACCCTTCATTTGTTTTTCTGGTTGTTTTTCTAATGTTGTGTTGTTTGTTTGTTGGAGGTTCTTTTTAGTTTTGCTGGGCTTCATTGCTGTATCTGTTCTCTTCTACAAGGGTCTGGGCCCTTTCAAAATCCCTACTTACCTTAATCAAAAACAATATATTGGAAATCTGATAACTTAGAAAAACTCCAGCGACACGGGAAAGAAAAAAGTGAGTGAGACAAACACCTCCATTGGAGAATCTAATTCAGAGATGTCTCTGAAAACATCATGTCCTAACTTAGAACACTTTCATTTCCAGCGAGTGAGACAAACACCTCCATTGGAGAATCTGATTCAGAGATGTCTCTGAAAACATCACGTCCTAACTTAGAACACTTTCATTTCCAATTCCTTCGCCTTTAGAAAGGTATGGTCCGAGACAGATCTGCATAAGTTAGACAAACACAAACGGGGCCAATTTTATTCTGACTCACCTGCAAACCGAAAATTGGCAATCAAATCGAAGCACAAATACAATGGTAGGGATAGAGCTGCTGAAAGCGAGGTCCCACGCGCATGGGAGGATTTGGTGTCACAGGAAGAAATGGTGGGCATTCCAACAACAATAACAATACTATGCATACTATCAGAAAATGTTGGAGGCGCATCCTCTTCTACTCAGAAACTATGCTTGATTCTTGCACTATGTTTTTCTTTACACCATTCTCTTGCTCATGTACAAATTTGTAGATGTGAATGTGATCTATATTTGTATCACGCGGAGAAATCTCAAGAATATTAAGCAAACCCTGGCGATGGAAATGTTTTGGCAATGTATAAGAAGCTTTTATTGGAAGCTCGGAACGACCAGCAACATCCTCAAATGTATTTTGACAGAGCTGTGCAGGCTGCCCCTGATGACTGCTACTCTTCGCTGCCATGAACTATTCTTGACAGCATGTATTGAAGACCCAGATTAAGAAAATTTTAACAGGCATGTATGTGTTCAGCAGTATTCTACTTAAACATCATCCATTTTAATGGTTATACATTTCATTCACAACAAAAAGTGGTAAATATTTGTTCTTTTTTTTATTGGCCAAAATTGAATTTGACTATTGAAGTGGATGATATTTAAGAATAGTGGTTTAGCAACTATATTTAGGGTGGAAACTGTTGAGTAGTGAAGTCCAACGGTCTCCTTCTTGTGGCTGTTCTTTTCGTGTCTATAAAGAATGAGACTTAGTTTCTCATTGTATCACTCATAAACAGAATTGTATAAGCTGCTGTGAATTAATAAAATAGAGTTTCCTTTGCTTTTCCTGTGGACGTAGCCATTAATGGTGAACCACGTAATTCTGGTTGTCTCCATGTGATTGTTTAATATTTGTCTGTTCATTGTTTATTGTTCTATTTAATTAGCTTAATCTTATGCTGCTCTTTATACTCAACAATTGGTAGCAGAGCGTGAGGTGAAATTGTGAAGAGATGGCGGATGGAGTTAGGTTCAGAATTGAAAAGTTCTTGAGTCAGAACTTTAGCATGTGGAAGCTACAGATGGAAGCCTTGTTGATTCAAAAAAACCTCTCAATTACACTACAGGGAGAGTCCAAGAAACCTGTTGTCATGACGGATGATTGGGACAGATTGGACAAGAAAGTGAAGGCAACCATCATCTTCTCCCTTAACAACAATTTTTTGTTCAATGTTGCAACGGAAAAGATAACGAAGGGTATGTGGTACTGTTTGTCAGGTATGTATGAGAGGGCTTCTACTGCTAATAAACTTTTTTTGATGAAGAAATTGTTTAATTTGAAGATGAAGGAAGGCAATAGTGTTTCCAATCATCTAAATGAATTCAATACCATAATCAGCTAATTGACTTTTGTTGACATTGATTTTCAAGAAGAAATCAAAGCCATCCTGCTGTTGTGTTCTCTTCCCAATAGTTGGGAAGGTGTTGTAATGACAATTAACAATTCGATATCCGGAAATAAAAGATCCAATGAGAAGGGAAGTGGTTTGAAACTTGATGATGTGGCTGCAATTCTTCTCAACGAAGACATGAGAAGAAAACATCATAATACTTCATCCGGAGAGGCTTTAATTTTCGGTAATAGGGGGAGATCCTAAGAACGGGGAAGAAATAACAATAGAAGGAGATCTAAGTCCTTCAAGAATTCAGGTTGTTGGTTTTGTGGCAAGGAAGGTCACATTAAAAAGAATTGTTGGTCATACAAGAAAATGGAGAGTAAAGGAAAAGAAAAAGAAAATGTGGTTAATGTAGCGCATGAAGATGATGTTGGTGCATTAATTTTGTTTACAAGTGAATCTATAGTTGATGCATGGGTGTTGGATTTCAGTGCTTTTTTTCATGCCACTCCATGCCGGGAAATTTTCAAAAATTATCAAGGCAAACTTGGTAAGGTATACCTTGGTGACAACGAACCATGTGACATTGTGGGTAAAGGGGATGTGATGTTAAAGTTAAGAAATAGAAATAATTGGTTGTTGTGGGATGTGAGGCATGTTGCTCAACTCAAGAGGAATCTAATTTCTGCGGGACAGCTAGATGCTCAAGGATGTAGCATCACCTTTGAGTCTAACACTTGGAAGGTGACCAAAGGAGCCTTGGTAATTGCAAGAGACAGCAAATTGGGCACTTTGTATGTACTAGAGAGTCACGCTGAAGTGGAAGCTGCGATGGCAGTTGTAGACAATGGGACGAAGCTTTGGCACAAGAGGCTCGAGCATATGAGCAAGAAGGACCTTGAAATTTTTCTCAAGAGGGATCAACTTCCAGGTTTGAAATCTGTTGATTTAGACTTGTGCGAACATTGTATTTTTGACAAATAAAGAAGGATCAGCTTCTCCACTATGGCATATGACAAGAAGTCTACACCATTGGAGCTAGTGCATTTGGATGTTTTCGGTCCTACAGAGGTAACTTCTATCAGTGGCTCTAATTATTTTGTTACTTTTCTTAACGATTGCATTAGAAAAGTTTGGGTGTATATTCTGAAACGTAAATCTGAAGTATTTGTCATGTTCAAGAGTTTTAAAACATTAGTTGAAAATCAAACTAGGTACAAAATTAAATGTTTTAAAATGGATAATAGGGGGGAATTTTGTTCCTTGAAGTTTGATATTTTTTGTGCAGATAATGGTATATAGCGGATAAAGATTGTTCCCTTCACCCCTCAAGAGAATGGTGCAGCAGAGAGGTTGAATCGAACAATCTAGAGAGAGCTCGCAACATGCTCTCTAATGCAGGCTTGGGTAAAGAATTTTGGGTAGAGGCAGTCAACATAGCGGTGTATTTGATCAACCGTGGCCCATAATGTGACAATAGGCCTGGAAAAGCAGGGGATATCTCTAGGAGTGACTACTTGCAGCAGTGGATTGGACTTAAAGTGGGAGATTGTTGAGTAGTGAAGTCCAACGGTCTCCTTGACCGTGTCCCTTCGTCTACTCCTCTTTATCTCTTGTTGCTATTATTTTCGTGTCTATAAAGAATGAGACTTAGTTTCTCATTGTATCACTCATAAACATAATTGTATAACTATAAGCTTATGTGCATGAATAAAACAGAGTTTCCCATGGACGTAGCCATTAATGGTGAACCACGCAATTTTGATTGTCTCCATGTGATTGTTTAATATTTGTCTCTTCATTGTTTGTTGTTCTATTTAATTAGCTTAACCTTCCGTTGCTCTTTATACTCAAAGAAACTGCCTATGAGCTAATTAATAATTGGGCCCACGTGATACATAATTTATTAGAGATCACATGGAAAATTAATTATGGTCTACTCATTAAATTATTGATTGAAAAAAATTGATTAAAGTCCACTCAACTATTTTAGACTATAATAAAAACTAGCATAGATCTCTTAAATACATCTATTTACATTTTTACAAAAATCCAAATCAAAATCAAAGTGAAGCCCTATATAGAAATATATATAATCACATAATATATATTTTTAACAAACCCCCAAAAAATTATCCCTATCCTTAACAGCGACCATACCAAAAAAAAAAAACCATATAAAAACCAAAGTGAAGCCAAATCTACTATATAGAAGTATACATCAACAGATAATATATATTTTTAACAAACCACAAAAGATCTATCCCTAATACCCTATCCTTAACAACTACCACTTGAGCTGTCAAAAACAAAATTGCTTGACAGTAGAGTCAACTGTCAAATTTAGGTTGTGACTTTAACATGCACTATATACCAAATTTGGAAATACTTATGAGAACATAATCTAGCCAAAACTGTGCCTATAACCTAGGAATACGGCTCTGCAACTTCTGTCACCTAACCCTAATCTCACGTTTTTCCCTGTAATCTTCATTCCGTCAGCACGGCTCCTTTCAAGGTTTCCGGGGAAACGTCTGATCCTAACCATCCAGCTCTTGAATCACGACATATTGTAATGTAAAAAATATATCACAATTACTTATAGAAACATAATCTAGTTGATTCTTGATTTAGAGGCAAGGTGGACAAATGTCCATGATAATGACCAGGGCTTAATCTACACCAAACATCCCTCGGTGCTGTTGCAGTTGGATTAATGGAGGCCAAATTTGGATGATACCCAGTGCAAGCATGAGGTGAATTTGACAGCATAGAAACTCCTTGGTCATAGCCTCTAATCTAAGATTGACAGTGCATCCCCTTTAAATTATGAAGTGCTACAATTTACCAGGGAAAATGAATTTTGACAGAAATCGATCGATTGAAAATTCATCTACAAAATCATGGAAAGAATTGCATGGGATTCCTTTTATGTTGGAAATGTAAGGATAAAGAAAAATACCGGAGGTCCATCCAAGGGTGCCTGTGGAATGTGTTTACATTCTCCCCTAGAGCCAAAACACCAGCCATGATAACTGCACTGCAAATCACCATCTTCATCAATTCTTCCTTCAGACAGAGGAGCCCTTCTATGTGGGCAGCTGTCATCAAAGACTCTCCAGCCCTGCTCATTCTTATCCCACCAAATAACTAAGTCAAGCCCCAACACTGTGAATGCATGGGGCACCCTCTTATCCAAATCGTTTTCTGGTGCTACAGGATACCATTGTTCAAACCAATTGAACTTATTTTCATCTTCCTTTATCTCTACTTCACTACTTGCCTTCAGTTGGGAGGAGTCTGGGGAGCTGGTTAAGGGCTGGACAATGGCAGAAGGGATCAATGTCAATCTTTTGTAGTTGAGTCCTTTTCTACCAATGCTAAATATTGAATTGTAGGACATGGGTGCCCTTTTGCAAGGCCTGGAAGTGGCTCCAAGTGGACATGGAGGCCTAATTGAATGGTGAGCTGATGATCTGAGCAAGTCCAAAGTGCAAAGAGCAGCCATGCTTGATGATCTTCACTATGCCTCCAGAAAATGTTGGCAATGAAATAGTAAATACACTCCTCTTACAATCAATTAAAAAATCCCTGCAAATGAGCTCTAAGGCTGGTGATGAACCACATGCCAAAACAGATTTTTAACAAAATAATGTGCTTTGATTTAACTTGATTAAGGCTTAGATTTAATTGGCATCTTTCTTAGTGGAAGATTGTTGCAAAAAATAAGACCAACTGCAAGCCACTCCATCTGCCCAATAAAGTGTTGACTAACTGCAACCCACTCAGTCTGCGTAGTAGGTAAGTGTCTACGTTGCAGAAAATTATTTCACTCCAAAAAAACTTAAAAAATTTTGCCAACTGCTTTCCATACTGCTAAGTTTAAAATATTATAATGATAATAATATATTTATATTTTTTTCATTAATAAAGTTTTTTTTCAATTAAAAAAACAATTATAAGAGAAGATCACCGGCAAACTTTTTAAACACTAACAAAATGTCATATCTATCTGTTTTTTTAATCCATTTTAAAATGGCATACAACGGACCCACCACAAGGTAGCATTTATTGCAAACTTATTTTTTTAAAATTTATTTCTAATTAAAAGATAGACCCGTGACACGAGGGAGAAATTAAAATCTTTTTAATGCTCTTCTTTTCAAAATTTACATTCCAAATTCAATCTTTCTCATTCATACATCTTGTCCAACAATAGCAGCACCCTATACTCGGCCTTAGAAGTAGAAAGTGCAAGAATTGACAGCTTCTAACTTATACAAACAGAATGTGCAATTATCGCCACCAGAAGAGTACTTTATACCTATTACCAAGATGACATGGACCCTTAATATACCTCACATATGTTTACTTGCCACTTAGCCACTTTAGTGAAAAGTAACTTGTTAAGTTCTCCTGCACTATATCTCAAATTTGAAATTAAAAATAAAAACAGAGTCTAGCCAAGACTTTGTATAAGCCGCTGATGATGGCATGGTTCGGTGGTTAAGTCGTTCAGGATGCAGTGGCGGCCACTAGAGTTCAAACCCCCGCTGGGCCAACGAGCTCGCAAGGCTTTACGCCTTCGCTGGGCCAATGAGCTCCTGGGTTTGAAGTGTTCTTCCTAGGGGATGAGGTCCCCCAGTTGTGGCCTCACTGGTTCATTGCTCCGGGCAAAAGCATTTGCGTGGAGCCGGAGGGCGTGTCGCACCAGCGTCGCCGGTCACGTTAAAAAGTTTACCAGGGGCATTTTAAAAAAAAAAAGACTTTGTATAAGCCAAATAAAAATGCTAATCCAAAATGTTTTTAGGCATTCAAGGTGATCTGGGTTTTTGACTTCATGCTTCTGTTGTCACCATGTGAGAACTATAATCTTATGTATCTATTGTATTTTAGTATTTAAATCAATGACAATAACCAAAAGAAATAGTGTAATTGGTTCTGATTTAGAAGCAACCTTGACCAATTGCCAGGATTATGAACTGGGTTTAAGCCACATCGAGTATCCCTTAGTGCCATTGCATCAGGATTAATCCAGGCAACACTTGGACAAACCTCAATGCAAGTCTAGGTGAATTTGACAGAATATGAACACCTTGGACATAGCTTCTCATCCAAGCTTGACAGATTGTCAATTAACCAAGCAAAAACAATTCTAACAAAAACAGAAAGATCGAGAATTACACGACTATGTGAATTGTGAATCTATGCATTGATGGCAAATTGCAGAGTATTGTTTATATAAGGACAAATGTAAATACCGGAGGTCCATCCGAAGGTGCCTGTGGAATGTGTTTACATTCTCCCCCGAAGCCAAAACACCAACCATGGTAACTGCACTGCAAGTCACCATCTTCATCAATTATTCCTTCAGACAGAGGAGCCCTTCTATGGGGGCAGCTGTCATCAAAGACTCTCCAGCCCAGCTCCCTTTTATCCCACCAAACAACAATGTCAAAACCCAAGAGTTTAAATGCATGAGGCACCTCCTTCTCCAAATCATATTCTGGCGCCACAGGATACCATTCTTGAAACCAATTGAACTTATCCTCATCTTCCTTGATCCCAACTTCAGTACTTGTATTCTCCTGGGAAGACTATGAGGAAGTTGTTTAGGGTTGGGCAATAGCAGAAGGGTTGAACGTCATTCTTTTGTAGTTCCATCTTCTTCTAGTAATGTTAAGCATTGAATGAATGAATGAATGACTTTTAATAACGTCCACGAGACCAAACAGTCTATGGGACCAAGTGTCAAATGCACTAGGATTTCTTCAGGTTCCTTTCGATGTCATCCCACCTATGAATCTTGACCAACAACCGGGCCATGTTGTGAAGCCTCTCTTCCTCAAATAATTCACTAAAACTGCCAACATTCACGTTGTTATCCTGTTGCATACGGATATCCTTGTACGCATCGCACTCCCTAATGAAGTGCTGCTCAGTTTCAACCGCTCTATCACTGTAGAAAATGCAAGTCCTATCTTCCCACCTTTCCTTGGGAACCGTCCATCTACCAGTTTCACACCTAAGATGGTGTGAACTGGTCCTCAATTGTGCCACTAAGAACCTAGCCTTACCTTTAAGATTGGCACTTAAGTATGCTTTATCCCCATGCTCCCAAGTGGGATTGAACTCTTTAATATAATGCATGTTTTTACACCCAATCTGATTTGTCCACATGGCAGTCTTGAATTTTTCTAACACAAACTTTTTTATTTCCTCTTTGGTGTTAGGACACTCATGCAACTTAATGTCCCATTTTCCCAACCACTTGATGTTTTGCTTCATCCACGTCTTCTTCCTCCGATCTAACACCACGTTCACCACCACTTTGGGCCACTGGTGATTCCCCATGTTTTCAACCTTTTTTAGGTAACTTAGTAACTGTGATATCACAGCAGTTTCCATTGGGAAAGTACCGACCTCCGCCAAAAGAATCTCATATGAAACAGTTGCTTTAACTTTAAGACTACTGGTGATAAGATGCTTTTGAATTCTTTCCAATTGTCTCCACCTATGATTTGACATGATGCTCCCCCAAACCTCACAACTATAGAGGACAACTAGCATGACCAACAAACCAAAAAGGGTTTTCTTGGTTTTCCAATCCCAAAGTTCCGCTTTCCTACACCTGTTCTAGAGAAGGTAAGAAGCTCTCCAACCCCCCTGTATCCTTTTCGCCCTACAAGTTTTCCAACTGAGCCTATTGTGAAAAACAATGCCAAGATACTTGTATTCTTCGACGATTTCCAGCGGCCTTCCTTCGAAAATAAAATTAGTTTGTTGTTGTTTCCTTTTTAGAGAGAAGATCATGACTTTAGTCTTGCTAATGTTCACTTGCATCCCGACATCTTGACAAAATAGCTCTAAAGCCTTCAAATGACCCCTCAAACCATGGGCTGTTTTTGCAATAAGAATAAAATCATCCGCATATAAAAGTAGCTTTACCACAAAACTGGCCAACTGGATGCCACCCCCTTCGGTTTTATTTATCCATTCCTCAAGTTTGTCAATGTGAAGATCAAACAAAGTGGGAGAAAGTGGGCACCCCTGCTTGACCTTGATGTTGCTGCCAAAGCATTCAGACATGCCTTCTCTAGTTCTAATTTTTGCTCTAACATGCTCATAAAGTTTGTGAACAACTGCTCTAAACTCATCAGGAACCCCCAATTCTTCCATCCTTTTCTAGAGTTTGTCTTTGGGAACCATGTCAAAAGCTTTTTTAAATTCCACAAAACAACAATAAGCTTCCCCACCTTGGGTATTCCAATCATTTTCAATCAAATGCCTAAGAGTAATGCAATTATCAATGGTAGAGTGCCTTGGTCTAAAGCCAACCAGCCTGACCCTTTGCTCTTTTCCCTTCTTTTTCTGCCCAACTGCTGATTTTACGTTCGATCAAGCTCCCAAACAACTTTCCAAGAAGAGGGTTGACCATGATAGTACAATAGTTAGAGGGATTATTGATATCCCCACTCTTGAAGAGAGGGATAACGACACTAGTCGTCCACTCCACTAGAAAGCCCCATTGCGTGACCTCATTAAAAATTCTTTTGATGTGCGGAGCAAGGTGTTCAACTCCCCACTTTAAGAATTCAGCTTGCAGCCCATCAATGTCCTGTGCTTTACCATTTGCTAATTTTTTTATACCATGTTTGATATCCTCATCCGAAAAGAGCTCGGTTGACGTGCTAACATTGGGAGGAGAGGCTTCCTCATGGTCGCGCTCATAAAGCAGTTTTGCATACTCTAACCATTGAGTTTCTATGATATTATTTTCTGTATGTTTCCTCTCTTGCTGCAGCTCCCTCCAAAAGCCTTTGGGATTGTGCTTACCTAACGCTATTAGCTCCTTCCTTCTTAGGATAACAAAACTTTCTTTCTTGGCTTTTAACAACTTCTCATAATTTTTCTTATTTTCTTTGTTTGGCTCACTCTCTTTGTAGGATCTTTTTGCCGCTTTGCACTCTTCATCATACCAGGGGTTAGCTGGGAAAGTGTTAGAGACTCCTTTCCGAGGCCTGGATTTCTTGCAAACTTTTAGAGCCTTGTGAATCAAAGGGACCAACAAACTGTTGTCAATGTGTTTCCTTGTAATATTGTTTTCCTTAAGCCCAACATTGTTTTTGGTCATCTCAATGTGCTGCCCAAGGGCAGCAGTAAAAAGTTCCTATTTTTTTTTATTCAAAATGATTTTACCATGCAGATTAGCTATCTTAACCCTATGTTGAGCTTGCCTTTCACTTTACTTGTTTGTGAGAAAGTCAAACTTAACCAAGAGGGGCATATGGTTAGACTTCATCTCCATAGGGTAGTCCCCTATAACAAACTCCAGCAACCTAGCAGCCAATTTTTTAGAGCAGATGACATAATCAACCACACTTTGACCATTGTAGGTTTTGCATGTAATACCCCCAGATCTTCGCCAAGATCTTGTACCATTACATATAACCATGTCATACAAACTACAAAGACCCAAAAGTTCGGCTCCGAAGTGTGTCACACTGCCTTTTCCATCTTGTGACATTCTTTCCCAAAGTTGGTCCCCACCCTCTTCCAGCCATAAGGGATTGCTATCCCCTCTTTCTTCTCCTCCCATTTGAAGAGATTGATTGTTGGTTGTTCTAGCATTGAAATCTCCTATTAAAATAATTTCCCCTGAGGTGCTAAAAATAGAGATATCTTTCTTTAATGCCACATACGAGTATTCACTGTCCAAGTTTCTCTTTTTGTAGAACTTTGACCCTTTCAGAGCAAAGTAGCAAGCAGTCATCCTGATTATGTCCTTATTGTCTGTTATTTTCAGCCAAATGTATTGTTTATTGGTATCCGCTTTCTCTATTTTCACGGTTCCAACCCACACTTCTTTTATTAGCACAGTGACCCCCCCATGACCTTTACCTATCTTCGTCCCTTCGTTCCACACTGAGATTTTCTTGTACCCTACAAAGTCTGGGACTTTGCATCCATCATATTCATGTGTTTTGATTAGAATAATAATGTCTTTCCCTTTTGCTATGGGCCCCAACCCCGGTCCTCTTCTCCAAGGGTATCCTCTGCAATTCCAACTTATCATGTGTAGAGACTCTTGTGGGGCCCTAAATTCCTATTTTTTGTGGAAAGAACGCTCGTTGATTTGAGCTTTTCCATTTTTCAGCCATGCCCATTTTCCATCCTCCCTTGCTTTTTTCACTTTTTCCCACTTCTTTCTTCATTCTTCTTATTGTGCAAATGTTAAGTCCTCATCGAGGAAAATGTGAGTGCCTCTGAGTAGCCCCCTATTCTTTAGGATTGTGCTCTTATCCTCTATGTTTCTCAAGATGACTCTTACGTGTCTATTCCTTCCTTCTGTTTTCTTTCCAATCATGTTTGCCTGCTTGATAAAACCTATCCACTTCAATTCTTCTTTAAGAAGTCTCTTGCTAAGATGTCAGTTCTTTCTTTCTCGCCAAAATCCCTCAAACCTTTGATGATAATTTTAATCTCCCTGTCCTGTTTATCTTTTTCTTCTTTTATATGCCTCTTGATTTGTTTCTCAATGGTTTCTTTTTTCTCATGAGTTGGTTCACTAACAACCCGGGCCCAGGATTTTGCTTCTTCTAATTGATCTCTTAGCTTATTTTCTCTTAGTTCCATGCTTGCCAGAGCTGTTTGGATCTTTTCTAGCTATGAAATGTCACTTTTTATCATTGTTTCTGGTTTATCTTTTGCTGATTTTGTTTTCTCTAACTCTAGTTTTAGAGAGACCAGCTCCTGCTGACCCCTTACCATGTTGCTTTGCAAGGTTAAAACTTGCTCTTTGAGCAACTTGTTTTCTCTTTCGAGGTTTGAGATGGTTTCCAAAATTTCTTTAATCTTAGTGCTTTCATGTTGCCCTTTCTCTTCTATCTTCTCCAGCCGTTGTTTCATGTTCATAAGCTCATTTACATATAGTTCTGATGACCACATTAGTGGTGTAGTCATAGGGTTGTACAGTCCTACATGGTTTTGTGATCCATCTTCCCCTCCATCTTTGCTTATTAGAACAGTTTCTGTTTTACCTCGTCTGCCTCAAGTTCTTTGTGACGCAGAAGATTCTCAGTCTCTTTCCTACTATCTTCATCTAGTCCTATAGGCTCTCCTTCCAGGTGATTCATTTTGATCGTGGTGTTTGCAGTGTTTCCAACTATCTTGGGTAAAATCTTAATAATCTTTTTATTATGTTTTTACCACTGCTTACGAATTTGCCTGCGTCTTATTATCCCCTTGTATTGCTTTGCATTCACAAATATTAACTTTCCATCCGTTTTGATAGTGTTATCATGAGGGTGTAATAGTGAGATAGGGTCTCCTGTCTCCTTTATACTCTAACCATGAGTGTTTGGATCAATAGGTCCATTTGTTAACTGCAGAGTTGGTTCCAAGGGATGCTTAACCCTTCCTGGTAAAGTACCCTAACCACAGACCCCGTTAGCTGCACTTGGGCCATAAGTTTCCCTTGTAAGAAATGTGGAAAGCTTCATTGGTCCTAGGGTTTGTAAATTTTTGTCCCCTGGTGAAAACTGTGTTTTCTCTGCCATATAACCTTGTGTGGCCAATTGGAGGTTGTCTTTTAACCATTTCCTTTTGTTTACCATGGTTTGCTTTGTTTTGAGATACCCGATGAGAGAGGAAAAAAAAAAACTGTAGAAGCTTGAGAAAACCAAGTGTTGTGGAGCTAATCTGTTCCCCAGCTGTCAGCCAGTAGGACCCACTGAGAGAGAGCCCAGATCTCACAGTTTCCTCTGACAAAACCCTCGAAACGGAGTAGAAACTTGAAACTCGTCACTACTAGATGTCGTTCTCTACTAAACTTGTCGTTCATGTTCGTCGTTCTCTTGGAAGTTTCCAAGTTGATCTGTAATCTACAATTTGAGGATGTGGGTGTCCTTTTGCAGGGTCATGAGATGGATGGACCATATGACTTAGAGGCCTAATTGAATGATGAAGTGATGGTGTGAGCAAGTTCAAACTGCCAAGAACATCCATACTTAGACTATACCTAGAGAAAATGTTGGTAATGAAGAACACTCCTCTTACAATCAAATTGAAAATCTCTGTAAGTTAGC
The DNA here is from genome assembly GCA_027924645.1 of Cunninghamia lanceolata. Taxonomy (NCBI): domain Eukaryota; kingdom Viridiplantae; phylum Streptophyta; class Pinopsida; order Cupressales; family Cupressaceae; genus Cunninghamia; species Cunninghamia lanceolata. Next base: position 89,630 of record BSBN01000031.1, read on the forward strand.
TCAAATGCTGGTGATGAACTCACATGCCCAAAAGAGATCTTCACTGCATTTTATGATAACACTCTGCATTGATTTAATTTGACCAACTTTAGCTATTGTCCAAAAGAAATGAAAATGAAATGAAATTTTTTAATAACTCTACCAGACTAGACAGTCTATATAGGACCTAGAAGCAAAACTGAAACTGTCAGGAAATAAACTAACCAACAACAACCAGCTAGTTATTTTTGATCGTTTTCTAACTCTTTACTCATCTTGATTCTTTTGCTATGAATTTTGATCAAATAACCTTTTACATAAATTTTTAAATTTTTACTTAAAGAAAACACAAATCACATCAACAGAAGCGTGGATTGGACTAGTAGGAATCCCGTGCTTGCTTTGACAAAAAGACGAACTTAAAAAAACTTACAACTTACCTGCTACCTAGATCTCATAGCAAACTTCATTTTCGAATCGAGAGCATTAAATTCAACAAATAATAAAATAAAGGACAATTTAGTGATATTTGATGTCGATTTGTAGGAATTCTAGATATTCAATGCACTAAAAAATCTCAGAACCAACGAAAGTTGCGTAAATTTCATTTGAATATTTTAATTGACATATGTTGCACAGGGCCCAATAGATAACTATGTTTCAATAGTTATTATGGTGTAGCTTTTAGACCTATAGTTAAATATATGAAAAAATAGTAGTTGAGAAATAATAAATAAGGAACTAATACATGTGTAACAATATACTTTACATGTCACATCAATGAAACAACTAATCATATAGTGATACATAAGGTGATTGGTAATAGGTGCCTTGGTGCACATATTTTGGGTTTTAACTTTTTTTTTTTATATTTTTAGAGTACTCTATGAAGACATAGCTGATTAGGCTACATCATTGATAACAATAACTTTAAACTCTTAACTTAGATATGGAGATGGTTGAATTTTTTATGAAAATTTGATGTACCATTTAGGAGCTTGAAGTGCGTAAAGTTAGGATGTACTTGGGTGAAACTTTTATAAATTTCAACTACCTACTACACAAAATCATGTCATTTGTGAGGCTCCCTTGAAAATAAATTTTAATTAATCTTAATTATCACCTTATAATAAAATAGTAAAATAATTATATTAATCTATTAAATGGATTTAGAGTTCAAGTATTACTATTTTGGAAGCTAATTTTTTTTAAATTGGTTAAATCATAGATAGAAAATTGATCCGATAAACTACTCAAAGTAGATATTGGATAATGGTATATCCCAAGCCATGAAGTGTGAAATAGAACAAACCTTAATACATTGACACTGGTTACTTAACCGACAATTATTTTCATTGTAGGAAATTTTATTTTTTTAATTGGAAGAAATGTTATTATTACATAAATTTATGTTAATTAAACAAATGTTTTGATAAAAGTAATCGGGAAGGGCTCGAACCCATATACAAAAGCCAAAAAAGGCGAACCGATCAAGTTTTACGAGAAGTAAAACACCAAATAACAACATAAAACAACATAAATAGAGAAAGGACCAACAAAGCCAGCCAAAAACAAAAGGACCAGCAACATGCCATACTACTACTTTGATAGACTTCAAACTACTAATAGACTATCACTCTCTGTTCAAGAATTTCAGTTTGTCTTCAAAAGTGTTTTCCTCTATATCCCTGTCCTGCTCTTCCTGGATCTCCATGTTGATCTGCTTACCTTTAGCACTTTTTCTTCTAGCCCTCATTTTATTGGTAGGGCCAATAGTGGGTTGGTTCTATATGCCCTGAGCAGTGACCCCTATTTTGGCTTCTCTCATAGCCCTTCGCTTCTCCATCTCCTCCTAAAATATAGCGGCTGAGTTCTTAACCGTTTCCCTGCTAAACTCCATAATCTCGGCCATGTTTTTCTTTATTTGATCCTGATTAGCCTTAATTTTCACTATTTCATCCTCCACGGTCTCCCATTTCTCAAATTTTTTGGCCAAGTCCTCTACTTCACTCCATAGCTCATCATCACTGTCCTTAGGCCACTCAATTGTCTCAAGTTGAGTAATCACCTCAAGATGATGGATCTTGTGCTTTGCATGATGCATTTGTGCCAGTTGCCACTTTAAGACCTAGTTTTGCAAGTCGAAGGCCTGGTAAAGAGTGGCAACCTTCTCCACCAATTGGTTGCAAGAATTGTAGTCTTTCTTCAGACCCCCTTGAGCATGCTGACTGATAGGATGAGATGTAACCTGAATCTTTTTAGGAGGGAGTTCCTGGCCCTTAAGTTTCAAACTCTAATTTTTAGTTTTAGTACTCTTTCTCTTACTAGTGTTGTGACTGAGTTCCTCACCAGCAATGGTGTCTTCTATGATTTTATCCTTACCTTTGATATTCCTAGGCTAGGTAGGGGAAACACTCTCAATTTCACTTTTCCTTTTTAATTAATCCCCCTTAGCATTGAGGTACTTTATGACTCTAAGATTAGGTTTACTGGGGGCATCTTCTAACTCAATCCCTATACTGGTCTCAGTGACAGTATCAGAGATTTTCCTCTTGCCAATCTTCTGGGTCCCTTCCTCCTCAACGAAGACCACTTTGGCATTGTCTTTCCCTTTTTTATGAGCAAGGGAAACAACCATAGCCATGCCCTTACCCTCAATCCTATCTCCCTTGGCAAGGGGGTCCTTGTTGGTTTGCATAATGTTTTTGCAAGAAGATTCACCAATAACCTTGCCTAAACTATACTTAGTGTCCTTATTAATCATGCAAGTATTCTTGGACTAGGTTTTAGAAGTGGAGGCTTCATAGGTTTTAGAAGACAAGAACCCCTCTTCCTTTGTAAGGGTTTCTTCTTGAATAACATGCTTGTTACCTCCCAAATTTCTCCTAGTAACTTTAGGAATTTTCTCTACCAACTTAGGGTTGTAGATTCTAGGTTTGAACGCTAGAGCCGGGGTTAAAGATAATTCAAATTTATACAAAGTGTAGATTAAGCTTTGATGTAGGGGAAGGGTCTTTTCACCTAACAACACTTTTTGCACAAAGTCTTCTAAGGACGTGAAAATCTAGTAAGGGAAATTTATTTTCATTTCATGACAAAAATTATTGAGAAGAGGAAAGAGATATGCATGGAATCTTTTAAACCTGTCCTCTAAAGTTACATACCTCTTCAAGACTTTTGCTATCCTCTTCCAAACCCCTGGAAGATCTTCACGATTGAACCCATTCTGAAGCCTTCGAACATTCTGACCATTTGGAGGAATTTCTTCATGTCCTCTTGATAATTACCCTTAACCTTTCTCGGTAGTCTAGTTCCTTCCATACATAGGCCCGTAACCTCAGCAATCAGCTCCTCTATAACCCCGAATGATATCCCTCTAACATAAACCACCCCTGCCTTCCAAGAAGCAAATTCCCTTGACAGGATAGTGTCATACCCGTTCATGGTCTTAATGTACTAAGTGAGCTTCCCTCTCTCAAGAATATCTCATAGCTCTATGTCTTCGTTGATGTTTTCATACCCAGTAGGTTCAGTTTGAAGGAGGTCGCCACCCATCTTATAGAACCTTGAATCCTTGGCACTCCAACTTGCTCTGAAGGTATCTAGGCCAAGAAAAATCTAGATACACTGAAGAAGAAAGGCATAAGGAATGAGACATTTCAAGCCATGATTAATGGTAGTCCTTTGGTTGAGTTGCCTCGTGCGACTAGTCCCCTTCTTCGCTAGGGTATTCATTGCTTTAAGTTGGATTGGCTTCTTCATTGCAAATAATGTCTTTAAATAGATCAAGGATGACCTCTCCTAAACTCCAATTTAGGATTTCATTGACCTTAGTACCACTGTTAGCTAAGGTATTAGCTTTAGTATTTCCTTGTCTAAAAATGTGACGATATTCAACTTTCTCCAGGGTATTCAACCTGATTTTGCTTAACTCAATTAGGTCCTTAAGAGACCAATTGGGAGTAGCATTGGATTGGAGCATGCTTATCCCTGCATAAGCTCCTAGTATCCTTCCTTCACCGTCTCTTAATAGACCACCCCCACCCGCCTGACCTGGGTTCCCTTTAGAGGCCCCATCGAAATTGAGTTTGATCCATCCGGGGTCAGGGGGGCCTTTATTAAACAAATGTTAACAATGCATAAGGTATTAGTTTTGGAAACAAATGTTATTTTTAAAAATTAAATATAAAGATGGGAGTATTTAGCTTTGGGAACAATGATGAAGAATTAATATTGATGTCATGTAGAATTGGTTGTTAAGGTAAAAACAATAATGCTCATAATTTGATAAAATGTAAACTCATAAATCTTTCTAGGTTGAATTCAAGTCCATCAAGATCGTACTCGAGCATTGTGGGAATGAATTGTGACCTACAAAAATGACAAGATGTAGACTCCAATAAGTTGAGTCATCATATTTCTCTGATCTCTAATTTGATTTTAAGGATGGCGGTGTTTGCAAACATCTTAAAGGAGATTATTGTATCACTAAGGTCAAGTTCTCCAAGGTCAAAACCATGTACAAATCAAATTTATGACTTTGAGCAAATGTTTGAAGACAACACACACAAACATATAGATGGCCTATATGATTCTCATGCAAATTCTAATTCTTTTTAAGATCCAATGCCAAATGTTCCTAGATTAAGTGCTCCTTATTCGACCATATCTCTCTTATTTTTCCTTATGAATTAAGTGTACAAATTAATGTCTTTAAATTCCAAGACATAGTAATAATTCACAAAAACTTGTGTGTAATTCTACTCATAACAACTAGTGAAAAGGGGTGGGAAAACTATAATTTGAATTCAAACATTTAAATTAAGGGTTCAATACCACATTCCTTGGGATACCTTGCGAAAATAAACTAGGTAGGGAAAATGATCAGTTTTCCAAACAAGGATCGAAAGCATAGAAGTGTCTGTGAATATATGTACAATAAATGGCTAATAAATGATGAATATATAGTAATGTGTGTAAATAGGAGGAAATAAGGATAAATATGAATTGAGTTGTGAGCTAAACTTAACAGAAAATTGTATCACTTATTGATCATATGTAATTATATTAAGATGTTCCATCAAACTAAACTAAAATTAGATGATAATTACCATAGATATGCTAATTTTACCATTAAAAATATATATTTAAAAAATATCAATAAAAATGAAAAAAAAGTCTAATAATAGAAATTGGAAAAAAATAAAAATAATTACATTGAGAAGCATTTTATAGTGATAGAAAGTATCCAGCATCATGTCATGACTATGCGCATAAAAACTAAAAAACCAAAACTATAAAATAATTCTTAAGTAAATAAAATAACTCTTAGGTAAATAAAAATAACTCTTTAAATAAAAATAAAGTAAAATAATTTTAAATAATTCTAAAATAAAATAAAACAACTAAAATAAGATAAAACAACTCTTAAGTAAATAAAATAAGTCAATATTATATTTAACATTTTTTAAATAGATGTATCTAAGATATTTATACTAGTTTAAATACATTCAAATAAAATTTAATTTAAAATTAAAATACAAATAATTTACTTAAAATTTAAGATCATTATAAAGATATAATATGAGTATTGTTAAATATATTATATAAATACCTAATCCAACTACTAGTAGTGAAGATAAAATTGGGTCCATGATCACATGGAAACATTAATTATGATCTACTTTGCAAATTATTGAATTGTCTTTTTTACCCATCTAGAATTAAAAAAAAGTTTGATTTAAGTCCACTCAACCATTATTGTCTTATTCTACACTTTGAAGTGAGTTTGAAATTTAAATTTTAGATTATATTAAAATATTTTTTAATAATTAATGGATTTTTTTATTGTACTATGGAACTTAATTACTTGTTAAATCTTTGTGGATCTAAATATTTATATTTTAAGATATGCAAACAAAAATAAAAATGTGTGAAAAAAGCGAAAAAGGTAGTAAGTGCGAGGAGGGGTCGAGGTTTTTGACCAAAGGAAAAGAAGACAATAACGTGGAGGAGGAGCAATGCAAAGGGTGGCAAAGGATAGATTGGAGATGTATAAATTGCACAAAGAATTATGGTTAGAGGATATTTTCGAAGTAAATGGCAACTTTTTAGGGGTATTCATTTTCAACTCTATGGCAACAAACAAGAGTGAACTGGTGACATATGTAAGAATATGTGTAAACTTGGGTTTGAGTAATCCCATTCGACATGATGTGGAATTAAGGCCACCATTGGGGGTGTGGATTCAAGAGCTTGATTATGAGTGTTTGTTGATCCAGTGTTTCAAATGTTAGAAGGTTGGACATGTGGCACACAATTGTGGTAGGATCAATAAGCGACAAGAGATGCCACAAAAGAGGGAGATTAGTCTTTGGCTGAAAATTCCCAAGAAAATTCAAAATTCAAATTATGGTGGGAGAATAAGGGAAGGGAAGGAAAGGAAAGAAACTCTGAGGAAAGTCGATATGGATAGGCATGCTGAACCAGGAATGGATATGCATGCTGAATAAAAATTTTGGGTCAACATGGAAGGAAGCCAAATCTTCCAACACTTTGCATCATTCCCAAAATATCACACAATAAAAAAAGACAACAAAGAGAAGAAAGTAGGAACAAAGGGAACTGACAAACATAAAGTCATGTCATAGGAGAAACATCACGATCAAACAAGCAAACACACAAAACACAAGTAAAGCTCTCATGGGTTAGACGTGAACATGTCATCTTGGTCCCAATCTTGATAAGCATAATGGGATGGTGAAATAGCTGACAACATAACCACAACAAGAGTAGTCGAAGGAGATTCACTTGGTTCTAGGCGTGGAGGAGCAACAGTGCTAGAGCCTCCGAGGCACTAGGAACAAGGGTCAATGATCGTGTGAAGATCATGGACAACCCAGGTATATCAAAAACAAACTCAATGATTTGCTCCTTAGAAGGGGAATCCGGAGAGTCACTATTAGAATAATGAACTAATTGTGGTTCCTCGGTGCTATCAGCTATAACACTAGTATAAGGAAGCACGAGTGGAGGAACAGTCTCTACAAATGAAATGATAGAAGAAGGACTAGCATGCAACGAAGGCAAACCATAGGGTGTGCTTAGGTTTGTGGAATGATGAGGTGGGATAACGCTCAAGTTCACACTTAGGAAATAGAGGTGGAGAGTCAAGGTCAATGGTGGTAGGGTGGAGAACATCAAGAAAAATAGCATGGTGGGTGCACGGAGCAAGCATAAGAGTAGCTAGGGTGGTGCTAGGAGTGACAATAATAGTAGGAGTGGGGGTCGGGGATGGAAGGGATGGAGGGGAAGGAGAAGGCTGAGGCTCCTTGGGAAGAATAGGATTAGAGGGAAGCTTTGAGGGAAAAGGATCCTCAGATGGATGTTGTGCATAGCAACACGCGCTCAGGCCATGACACAGCGGTGACGCTTGTGATCTCTCGCAAGCTGATTTTGCCTAGTACAGGCCAAGGCTTCTATTAATGGAGTTGGAGGGTCTTCCATCATAGGTTCTATGTCATCCACTATCACAAGGATATGTGGAGAAACATAGATAACCATTAATAGTGGAGAGACCACAAGAGAGGGAGAAGGGAAAGGTGTCGGCAACACAGGATACTTGCCTTGTGCCATCGAGGGGGCAGGAGGAACAAAAGAAACCACTGAAGTTCAGGGAGACACCAAAAAATGCGGGGGAGTGCTAAGTAGAGGCGGGCTTCTTGATGCTGTTGAAGAGGTAATAGGAACAAAACCAACCAACAGAGGCTAAGAAGTCCTAGGAGCATGTGGTACATGAGGCTATACTACAGGTTGATCTCAGGATCTTGTATAAGGGACCGGAGGGGGCACTATAGAGTATAGGATAGGAGCAAGGGAGTCAGGAAGTGCACTCTCTATGGGCTACTTTCCTTTATCTACCTAGGAGGCAGAAGAAGGAACAAAAGCATCCTCTAAAGATAGAGGCACCACATGGGGAACAACCGAGGAGGATGAAGAAGAAGAAGGGCCAGTGGATAACTAAGCTATCCTACTCACTTTGAATTTATGATATTGGATAAATAGAAAATCATTGTGAGGCCAGAGCAACTCAGTGGGGGCTAGCTAGAAGTAGTTTAGAGAGAAATTTCCTTGCATGGCAAGTGGTGTAAATATGCTATGGCATATTGTATGCACAACACCATCATGAGGAAACTTCAAGCATTGATGAACCACAGAAGGGACCGCTCTCATGTAAGTGAGCCATGGCTGGCCCAATTTCATGCAAAAATGATTCAAAGCAGGGATAAAGGAAAGGGGAATGTCTAGGGTCTTTGGTCCCACATGGATAGGAAGGGTGATCAAACCCAAAGTAGGACGAGACATCTCATCATGACGCTATATAAAGACAATATATATATCTCATAAATATCTTTATACATCTCATGCACATACATAAATTCCTTAGTAATAACATTGACTATGTAGACAAGATCAATAAGGACACCCTTAACATGTTTCCCATTGATATCTTCAACAATGTACAGAGGTCCTTGAGATGTGTTAGGTGGTATCTTGGAAGAAGAGGAGATAATGGGTTTGAGAATAGAATGTTCTCGAATAGGGTGAGAATGAATGTCCACCATACCAATCATCTTAGAATAAGAAGAAACAAAGGGAACATCAGAAGTTGACTCTAGTGCCACAAAAGGAGAGTGAGGTCAATAAACTTTGAAGAATGGTGGGGTATAGGATCTGTATAAATTTACAATTGTTGATTTAGAGGAGCCACTGACTTGTTCCTTCTGTTATTCACAGTAGAGACTTAGATTATGTTCTGATCAATAAGGTCTTTAATAGTGAACTTAAGACACAAACATCACATAGTTTCATGTTTCGGGACACTACGGAATTGGTAAAAAGCCTTCAGGTCATATGAAGGTGATATAGGCTTAGTCATATCAAGAGGCCTGAGAGGGGGCAGCTACACTAAACTGTTGTTAATGAGCTGTTGCATGATGGTTTAGAGGGACTCCTTTAAAGGAGCAAGCTTTCAATTTATTGATGTTTTCAGAGCAGAGAGGGCTAAAGTAGCTTGAAAGGATGCTTCAACCACTGCATTGCTAACCAGATTTGATGATTTATTCTTTAAAAAAAAATATTTTTCTTATAATTTGTGAATATGAAGAAGCGCTAGATTGGACAACAGGAGCTGATGAGGGAGAAGCCTCAAACTGGCTAAGTGTCTTTTGATAATCATGGAGTGTTGTGCATAAATGTGTAAATGAAGAATATTTCATAAGAAGAATCCTATCCTAGATCTAAGGCTAAAGGTTTCTAATGAAAATCCTCTACACATTAGAGTTAGATAGAGCATAGGGAATATGAGAGAACAGAGATTGATAACAACAAATGAAGTATGTTACCTTCTCAGCACTTCCTTTCTTATAATGGACAAGGTCTATAAAGGTGACCTATGGTCATATGTTCACTTGGAAGTGTTGTAGGAATTGATTAGCAAGCTGATTAAAAGAAAACCAATCCAACGCAGTATCCTTGAGGGATTGCAAGAAAAGTTTTTCGAACAAAGCATCCTAAAACAAAAATTCACCACATAAAGCAGTGAAGGTAGAGATGTGGGTATGTGGATCACCTTTACCAGTGTACTTCTCGAATCTCGACACCTCAAATTTTTGGGGAAACAGTGTAGCAAGGATAGCCAATGAGAGTGGGCTACGTCTATAGTATGTAGGGACATGTGGCTGTGATGTGGAGGTGGAAAGGGTAGGAAGATGTTGTTGCAAGGAGCAAACATTTTGCAAAAGTTGGTTTATGATGGGATCAATAGTATGTGTAGGTGGAAGGAGTGGAGCCGAAGCGAGAGGTTGTGAAAGTTGTGAAACTCCAGGGGCACCAAGAGGAAAAGTGAACTATAAGGGCCTTGAGGGTGGAATGAATCCATATTGATTAATGGGATTCATCGTACCAATAGACAAGCCAAATCCTACACTACCAAATTAAGTATTTTTGATACTCATCTGAAGAGAAGTGAAAGTTTGAACACCTATAGTAGGTAGAGGAAGAGAGAGTTGATTGCCAAGAGTGTTGGATTAAGAGTCTTGAGCACCTAGAACAAAGCTCACCAACAACATGGTATCACTATGCACTATGTGAGAAATCCCATGAAGGAAATTGATACCATAAGGATGATTAGTTAGCATAACATGAAGAGCATTGACCAGAGGGACAACTGAATGAGATATGTCCTCATGACGTAGAAAATCTTGAAAATTAGCGAAGTGGTGATCTAGGTCATTAATTCTTTCTGGAGGGACATATTCAAGGGCTACCTCATGATCAAAGACTGGCTCCACATCATGAAAGGTAGTCATCGATATAGTGCGAGAAGAAGGAGATGAAAGAGAGGTATTAACTTGTTTAGAAGTGAAATGAGTAAAATTAGGAGTAGAGTAAATAGGTGTGGTAGGATTACTCTAAAATGCCATAGTGGTCTAATTCCTCAAACTCCTATGCACCACGTATTTAGAATTATAAGACTAGGTCATGAAGCTCATAAACTACGTTCAAGCCTCACAATGCACAACTTGAAGTGATGAAAAGAAAATGATTACGTGAGCAACATGTTAGGTTCACAAAAATGTAGTGTAGGAAAAAATACTCCTACAAAACCACTAAAATTAAACAACTATGTACAGAATTGAGAAAAATGATAGTAAAGGTAGAAAGAGATAAGAAAATGGAACCTATAGCTAGAGGGAGGAGCTCACTACCTCAGACAATGGAGCACCGCAAGGACGTCTGTGCTAGGCCCTAGAGTCTAAAATGCAACAAAAATTAAATTTATCAGGTCTGTATGAACCTAGAATGTTTGCACACCACAAATTTAGACACAACACATACCCAGTATCATCTAGGTAACATAAAATCTCAAAAGGAAACAACTATGCTATGAAAATCACACAAAGCAAAAGGAAAGAAGAAGGGAAATGAAACCTCCATGTGGTTGTGAAGTCCTCTCCTCAAAAATACCTGCAAAGAGAGAGAAAAATGCTTGGTCTTCTTAGGGACTTGCCTCAGTCAAGTCCCGGTTTTGGTCTTCCAACCTCAACGAGAAATAGATTAATACGTAGAGGAGAAATCAAAGGAAAAACATGTGTGTGCTCTTACCCTAAGTGTGTTTAGGAGCTAAGAGAAACAATAAAACAAATTAACTAAAGGATTTACTTCCCTGGTCCACGGGGAAGGAAACCACAAGCATGCAACCAGTGTAAGACATCACAATGGTGGTCTACACCATGTCAATGTAAGAAAAAGATGGTGGTCTACACCATGCTAAAGCTATGCAATACAAAATAGATTTAAATGAAAAAGTATTGAGCAATACAAATGAAGTGATCTTACCAATATAATGAAGGAGAGAAAGTTATGAATCTACAAGAGATGAAATCTAGTACATAGCTTCGAACCCTAGCAGGATAGAGCTTCGTTAATGAGCACAAGAGTGAACCAAAACCTCCAAGAGCCTTTTGAAAATGATATAGCACTAACAAGAGTACCAAGAATCTCATGTAGTTGTTGTAGAGATTGGATTCACAAAGAAGTATGCAGAGTAGAGCTAAGAGTGTGTTGTGATCTTGGGAGAGTGAGAGAGAGTGAATGAGAGTTTTCCCAATTCCTTTAGATTGATTAAAAAATCCAACCCTTAGAGGGAAAAATCTTGAAAAGGCATGCAAAAAGACATTATGCACCTCGGGGAGGTGTTACTAGAAAGTCTCATGATCACTAGAGGCATATGGTAATGCCCAGAAATGGTCACCTGGCAGCAAACAGATGTGGGACACTGGCACGCCATGCAAACGTCAGCGCTCAGTGCTCAAGTCTAGGCAAAACCAACTCTTGGTCACACAAGATACCTTAGAATCATATGACTATATGAGCATTAGAACAAAATTTGAGGAAAATGAGAGAAAGAAGCTTAAATTAAACAAACCTTAGCCTATAATGCAAAGAGAAGGCCCCAAGCACTAAGGTGGTTGTGAAACGTAGCATGAAATTGCAAGGGTATGCAATTTTGGAGGTTACAATAACTTACATAAAAGAACACATATTAATTTCGACAAAAAAAAATTCCATTTGATTATTATTTATTTAATGACTATATTTACTTATTATTTTCCACCAAAATTTAACAAATTAAATAAAACGACTAATTAATTAAAACATAATACAATAATTACCTTTCAAATGAAAATCATAAGATAATCATCTCCCCAAGCTAAAAATTGACCATAAAACATTACAACTAGCTTTAATACGATTAACTCACTTAATGAGACTTAATTAAAAATTAAAACTTTATTATGATATTAAGGCACACAAAACCCTAAAATCTTGTCTTAAAATGACTACTTAGGGGAGAGGACCCAGTAGTGGTGCATCCTAACTTCACGCCTCTCAAAATCATACATGGCAATTTTGAATCACTCCAAAAAATTTACAATAGCTTACTTGGCAATGCCCCTACTTATAACTAAGGTTTCAGGGCCACATCATCAAATATGATGCCACATCAACATGCTGTTTGTTGAGGTGTCAAATAGTTCCCCCCAAAAAGGGTGCACCAATAGGTGTGTATTAAGTCATGTTTTGTTGGTGGGCTGATATGGCATCACATGATTGGTTGCTTTTTAAATCTAAAGGGCACATTTCATTCAATTATTAGTACTTATAGTAACACTAACAACCTCAAAGTCACAACTACTAGTACTAAACTTCAAAAAATATCGGGCCTTAAAATGCACATATACTATCTCAACCATTGGAACTATCTCACGTATTGGGTCTTTTCCCCTACCTCTTCTTTTTATTTTATTATCTCAGTTGTTACAAGTTTGGGAGAGGCTTGAGGAAGAAAATCCACTCATGGCAATAGTGCTAGTAGAAAATCATTTATTCTTTTCTTTGGTATTTGAATATGCATCCGCATTGCCATTTATTTATTTATTTTGTTTCTGGTTCAAACCCTAACGTGCTCTTCTTTTGGTGTTTTCCTTTTTCTTTCTTTGTTTTACTGTGTTGCAAGGTCAATAAGAAGGAAGACTCTAGATGATGTTATATGGATCCTAATCAGACTCAGAGGTTAAATTTACCCCACTTTTATCAGCGTGGTTTCCCCCCAAATTATTTAAGGTCAAGGGGCAACACCCATTGCGGGGCAGTGTCCCCAAGATGGGGTCAAGGGGCAGCCCCCTGGCGCGCTCCCTATCGCGATATAGGGTAGGATTGAGGGGTAGTGCCCCTGCGGGGGCCCGGGGGCAGCGTCCCCAAAACCTCCAATGATTTTATATTATTTTATTAAGGCGTCGGGAGTTATTTTCTATTGGACAACATAAAAAAACCCTATTTTTGTAACCAACATAAGGCTTGATAAAAGCGGCTAAGGGTTAGGGTTTCAGTTGATGTATTGTAGCATTTTTCAGTGGTATTGAGTTGCAAGGATTGCTGGTTGTAATCGGTTTGATTTACTGGATAATAATATTGGACTCTCTGTTGGTGGATGTAGCTTGGGTTTGGATGAACCACGTTAAAACTTGTCTCTCGTTGTTATTATTTCTATGTATTTTCATTCCTCTGTTTAATCTTTATTTGCATTTAATTGATATCTTCTGCATGCAATCCCTAACACCAGAATGGAGTTTCTTCTTGAACTCATACAAAATTATGGATTGATGCTTAATATTATTTAAAAATGGCATCAGAATCATTGATACTATTCTATTTTATTGGCTGCTAGATTATTTATTTATTTATTGCTATTTTAGATTTTAAAAAAAGAAGTTAAAAATATATGGAAAAATAATTTACATGCATGGAGGGGGATGTATTTGGCCCTGTGGTGTGCCATGACCCCACAAGGGGTTGTGGCACCCCATAGGGTGGGTGAAGGTGGAGCCCTTGCCACTTGCAGCTATTGCTATGGCAGGTAAGGTTTGGCCTGCTCAGTCATAGCAACAATTATGGCTCGGTTGGGCCATGCGCCCACCCAACACAAAAAGAAATTAAAAAAACTTTGCTTCATTTAAAATTTTATTCCACATTCCTTTATTGAATGACTCTCATTTATTTTTTGTTGCAAGTATGTGCTAATCGATGTTGTCAATGATGTCAACATGTTTGTGTTGTCATTGGTGTCAACTGTATCTTCTATTGTTGCAATTGCTGATTGACTAAGTTGTTATGTTAAGATTATTTAAATGCCTTGTAGATGTGCTAAAGATGCTAAGAATATGATCCTGATGTTTGATGTCCAAGTGCTTTTGAGAAAATTTGATAAATACTGAAGACAGTGTTGTGAAGAAGTATTCTGGCTTGGAGGATACCGTCTGAGTTCTTGCTCCGCATTTCTTCTGTGTTGAAGAATGGATGTGAGATTTGGATATGCTTTAGAGAAGTGTTTGAAGATGCTAAATCCAGAATTTGGTGGTCCAAATCACTGTGCAGTAGAAGTTATATTCACCAGTTTGAAGACTATATTTGACAGAGTTTTTGGGTTGTGGAGAGGTGTATGGGAGAAAGTATTTTGCTCTACATTTCTCTGTAGAGTGGTTTCAGGTGATGCAGTTTTGTACATATGTTTATAAGGTCCTTATCCCTCTTCATTCCAAAGGATTTGTGATTTGGTGCTCTAAAAAGCAAGTTATTGATTAGCAGAGTTTGACAGTGTTTGTTGTGAGCAATCTGCTATCTGTCTTCAAGTGATATTTGTCGGATCCCAGGTGATTTTACGTTGTTCATGGATGTCTCCAGATCATGTTAAAGGCTTGTGCTTGGTCTGCAAGCTATGATTGAGTTCTTGGAAGTGTGTGCCTAAGTATTCTTGGTGTTTGCATAAATTTGGCCGACTTGGGTGCTAACACTCTTTGTGGATGTGTTTCGTGGATTGTAGAAGCATGTTGAATCGTGTGAAGATGTATTTAGGTCCGAGCTAAGCCGTGAGGTGTTCTTCCTTCATTCATTTGATTCACAAGTTTGTTTAGGTCTAGACCTAATTCAAATTATGTATGTTTGCCAACTTTGGAGATTGTTTCAAGGATTGTAATGTAGCTTGCCGACCTTGATTAATGTTCCAAGGTTGATGATTGGTATAAATAAATGTAATGAATTCATGTGTAAGGTGTGGATGTGAAGATGAAAGTGTTTGTGTTGTAAGGGAAGTGAAGGTGATATGTATTGTGCTTCAATGGAACTGAACTCAACTATGTTGTAGATGCTATTATATTAGTTCATGGAAGTGAGCCACCCCTCTCGGCATTGAGCCGCCCCTTGGCAGTGAGCCACCCTTTGGCAGTGAGCCTTTTTGTAGTGAGCCTCTTTTGTTATTCGGTATTGTTGCTACATTATATTGTGAGCTAACACTCACCGTGGTTTTTCCCTTTTAGGGTTTTCCACGTAAAAATTCTGGTGTTCATGTGTTTAAGTTTTGTTTCTGCATTTCATGTTTAATCTTCATAACAAATTAAGGGGTTAAAGCAAGTGAATGTGAATGTGATGTTGTTTAAAAGAATTTAAGGTTTTTGATACAACTGATTCACCCCCTTTTAGTTGTCTTGTGCCTTCAACAATTGGTATCAGAGCTTGGTTCCTTGGAAGAAAGCCTAACAACTTAAGGTAGATCTGGGATGCTGTACAAAGAAATTCCTAGGTTTGATGGATTTGACTATGCCTTCTGGAGGGTACGAATGCAAAGTTATCTTGTTTCTATTGGTTTTAATGTCTGGAAAATAGTTGAAGATGAATAACAAATACCTAATGGTGGTCTAAGGATTGCAAGTGAGGTTAGGGCCTATAAGATAAATAGCAAAGCTAAAAATGCTCTACTAAATGCTTTATCTATGTAACATCAGAAAATGTCCCCTTGGGGGCTTTTCCCTCATAAGGTTTAGCTCCTAGGTCTTTAGAGTGCATTTAGGACATTTTAGTTCATATTTTAGCATCCCGATGGAATGAGACCTAAGTCCCATGGCAAATAGGACCTAGGAGGACCCCTTGAGCTGTACCCTGCCTAAAATAGGGGGGCAGGACTTGGGCATCCGTACCCTAGTCCAGCCCTATTTTGGGGCAGCCCCAATTTTTGGGTGTCGGTTAGTGACCGTTATTAGGTCCCTTTGCCGACACGGTAAGTTTGAATTTCAAATATCTTGGCGGGAATGCTTGTAGATGCAGATATAAGCATGTGTAGGCATTCATTTGAAAACTAGATTTCAACTAGATGATTACTAGCAAGCTATTGTGTTCTCAAGGTGATTCAAAGCTTTCATTGTGTTGCAAGAGTAGACTTGTGTGTGTTTTATGTGTTGATATTTGTAGATTTGAGCATTAATCTCCTCATGGCATGAAGAGCATCTTCCTTCATGAGAGCTTCACTACAAGGTGACATAATATTGCGTTTTTATCATTGCTTCTTTGGTTTTTGGCCTCTGCCTCACAAGGGCACACCCTCTTTATCTGAAAATGATGTTTAAAGACTTAAGTGTCCTCTGGGGTTTGACTGAGGCAAACCTCTAAACACCACAACCCCCAAACCAAGTATTGTGATTGTAGGTTACATGTATCGCATCTAGGAAAAGTGGAGTTGCAGGAAGGCTGGGAAGACATCAGGGATTTAGGATCTGAAGAAAAGATAGACAAAGGAGCACTTCCAAGACTAGGGCGCTTGCTCCAGTGTCCTCCACAGACTGATTCCAGAAAATAGAAGTTACAGGGCTGATCAGTGTTCGAAGGAGGTCTGGATTCCTTGAAAAAGCAGGTACCTTGGACTTGGGCACCCACTCCAATGTCCCCGACTATTCTGCTTTGGAACCCCAAAAATAGGTATTCTACAATTTGATATTTTACTCCCTTCTGCAAGAGCTTTTTTCGTAATTCATTAATTTGTTGTTGTATTTGCATAATTAAGGTTTTAATTGTCAATTGAGCATAGGAGAAGGAAAAATTGATAATTAATTCCTTAATCCAAGCTTCTCATCATTTGCAAGTGACATAGGGTATGATAGTGCTCGCCACTCGACCCTATATCCTTCAATGTTAGGGTGAAAGGAGGATTTTAACATCTAAACCACAAAAGATTAACAAATCCAATTTTACCCTAAACATTTTGGTGCACCTGTGTCTTTGAACTTAAATTGCAACTTGCTGAGTGTTTTTCTATAGATTTGGTGTGATTTCATTCATTCATTTGGTCATTGAATTTACTGCATTGAGAAAATTTTTTAAAAAATGAAAAATTGGAAAAATATAAAAAAATTGTATTGTTGGGCTTACTAAATTGTGTCAGTTCTTCCTAAATGTTCCTAATTCATGATTTTTGTATTAGATCTAATATAAACTACAGAAAAATGCAAAAATTCAAAATCTTGCTTTGCATTTTCATCATTTAATTGCTAGGGTTTTGTGGAAATTTTGACAATTTTTTTTAGATAACCTAGTAATTCCAAAATCTAGGGTTCATAGGCAAAATATTTTATCAGATTTTTCTACTAATTTTAGAGGCTCATTCAAATTTTCATTTGTCTATAGTCTTGCATCTTAGTGTGAATTTGCATTTAAATTTAAATTATTTGCATTTTTACATTGAAAATTTCAACAAAACTAGCAATTTTGGCACATTTTCATTAAATTTGCATGGGCATTTTGCATGTTTAACCTTGAAAATCATTTTCAGATCTAAGAGTATTTTAAAATCATTTTCAGATCTAAGAGTATTTAATTTCCATTATAAATCAAACCTTAAATCATTCAAATATCTTTTTGTCCCAAGATTGCAAACCTAGGGCTTCAAAAATGTCAATTTTCACTAAATTTGGCCTTATCGACTCTCCAAACTTACACTACAAGTGTGTTGTGAAAGATATTTTCACATTAATTTTCTTTCATCAGGGTTATTATTTTCTTCCCCTCATAAAAAGCTTCACAACACCCTTTTATCGGGCTCTTGTAGTGAAAATTTCGCAAAAAACTACACATTTTAGCTATTTTTGCCCTAGGGTTTGACCTAGTTTGCACTTCAAGTGTGTTGTGATCAATTATATGGATTGAGATGACTGATATTATTTATATTCTTTGTTTTACCTCCTAAAATTCCTTAAAACACCCCTTTTTCTAGGTCTTGGAATTGAAAAACTGTGGAAAATTGCATATTTTGCTATATTTTCGCTAGGATTTTACCTTAAGTGGCACTGAAAGCATGTTGTGTTGGAAATTTTAACACCAAGTGGCTGTTATTACTAATATTATTTGCTTTCCATAATCATCTTCCTCACAACACCCTTTGTTATGCTATTTTGCATTGAATTTTGGTGAAAAAATTACTTATTTTGACATATTTTTGCTATACTTCGACTTGGCATCAACTTGAAATCGCATCAAGAGTGTGTTGAGAGTGATCCTTTTTCTGTTTTGGACTGATATCAGACATATAACTTGCTTCCCTTAACTGAAATCCTTACAGCATCCTTTTGTGTTATTCATTTGCATTGAAAAATATCAAAAAATCAAGTGTTTTTGCATAAATTTCGCATTAATGGATTCTCCTAATGGTAAATCTTAGAAGATCTATATGAGTACATTGTGAATTATGAGAATTTTTTCAAATTCACTCACAAATATCCTTAGGTCTTGCATCAAATAGCATACATCTATGGCATTGACATAACCAATACTGCTCCATGTGATATCCTTCAATCAATAGCTTACTTCGATAACTTTCGTGAGACTATAGATGTTTTCCCTTCAATCATGGAGAATCTCAAAAATTTAATAGCTGAAAACCACCATGGGGAAAGTAGTGATGATAACTTTACTCCCACTCTCCCTTTGTGTCATGATGATATAATGAAAATCCTTTCTAAAACCTATGAAAAGGAAATAGCAATGGGTGAGTTATCAAACAAAGAGAATTCTCCCAACATAACCCCACTTGGTGAGGATAAATTGGCACAAGAAAAATCTATCATCAATACATTTCTCCACACCTCTCTGCCATCTCTTCCCACTCTCCCTAATCAGGATGAAGCTCTGGATGATGCAGATTCTCTTTGTGACCATTTGCTTGGTTTACCACCAGATGTTCAAGAACTTCTCAATTACATGCTAAATCAGAAAATAGATCATGAACCATCACATACTTTGAAAAGTAATGAAATCCTACATGCTATGGAAGAACAAGCTATTCCTCCAATTCAAGCGATCCCAACACCCTATATAAGGACTGAAATGGGTATCTTTCGGATGCCTCCACAAGCTCATTTAAATGGCATTTCAAATGCTCCTATAGCTGACATAGACAATGGCAACATTCCCTCTCAACCATCATTAAGAGAAACCTTTACTACATGGTTACCCTTGCGAACTCATGAACATATGGAAGAGAGAAGAATTGATAACACCTTAACCATTAAAATAAAGATCAAGATTCGTGATACCCGCTAGCCCAACAGGGGCCCTATAGGTAAGTATCTCTAACCATTTATCTCTCTCATGATGTGCTTCCCCCGTGATGTGTTATGTGTTGTTTAGGCCTCTTGGGATGACCTCGGATTCTCCCGTAAGGTTCGGGATACCAGGAGACTGCCTCTATTATGACCTTCTTCTATTTGTATCATCATTCTTCTATATTGCCTCTCTCTGAGTTCATGGTTGTGTGTTGTGTCTGACAGACATAGCATCGTGGTTGGTGACTTGGGGCACCCACCTACATGACTGTCCCTAAGACACTTGTTTCTCCTCTCTTATTTATTGTTTCCCTTCCTCTAGTGTTTCCACCTAGCTAGCGGATGACGACAAACATTTATACTGATGCGGACCTAGTGTCCCTTTCGAGAGCAATCAAAAAATGGACTATAGTTCCTAATATGACGATGGGGTTGTATATCTTATCCGACACTTGGCTAGTGGAAGCACTCGTGCTTTCCGCGTAGTGAATGATGTTTCTATCACATTTACAAACCTTAACAATACGGCTACTCTGTGCACCTTTGTTTGCCTTTGAATCTGGCCTTGGCGGTACTCGATTCAGAGAGCTTTGTGATATAGCCCCTGGTTATCCTCGAACTCCAAATTTGTTGTATAACCTTGGCTCTTTGTGTGGTTAATCATATGCATTGATGTTGTTGTTTATCATGATGTTGTAGACACTAAATGTTTCTTGCAGGGATGTGTTTGTGGGAACATTTCACAAGAAACATCTCCAGGGGGCATGGGCTTTGCAAAAGTCGGTGTTCCCTTGTGTGTTTTCTTCCTACCTTAATGTGCTTGATATCGATAACTGATATCAACCACCTTAAGGTGGGGGCATATAAGGTAAGCTGCCTATTATAGATGTTAGCAATGTGTTTGACCTCAAATGTAGAGACTTGCACCCTAGAATAGTGCATTGTGCATCCTAAGTTTGTTTGCAATCAATCAATCAATCATGTAAGCCCTCTATAGAGGCGGGATATCAAGCATATCTTTTTTCTTAAGCCCTCTACGGAGGTGGGGATGGTGTATTTCTCGGAGTAGATTGCATCATCCTGTCATTTTCAAAAGCCTCTGCAGAGACGGGGAGCGGTTCTATGACTAACTCAACCCTTAAACGTGTCTTCAGCGATTGTTGTGGCGAAGCCCAATCGTCAGTGTGTGCCTGTAATGTGCCTGACATGGTGATGAGCGTAGAAATAGGGAACACACCATTGCTTGTCTGCTGTGTTTTCTCTATGTCTTCAAGTGTGTGTGTTTTGGTGTTCTTGTTTTGTATGGTGTGTTTGTTGCCCCATATGCAGTGACCAGTGCTCTTGGGGAGTACTTCATGCATTTTGGGAGGTTTTGAGTGTCTTGCATGTTACCCCATATACAGAGACCTGCGCCCTTAAGTGGTGCATTGTGTATTATGGGAGGTTTGTTTACTTTCCAGTAGTTGCATTTTGGGAGGTTTTGCGTGTCTTGTGTGTGTGTTGCCCCATATACAGAGACCTGCGCCCTTAAGTGGTGCATCGTGTATTATGGGAGGTTTGTTTACTTTCCAGTACTTGCATTTGCAGTTCATATATGAGAAAAAGAAAAGAAAAGATATCATTTCTGTCTTCCATATATTAATGTGTCTTCTATGCATTAACTATCTACTCCATGTTCTGCGTGACTGTAACTGTCTTCTTTGTGTTTTGCATTCTTGTTACTGTTTTCTATGTGATTGGCATGTCTTCTCCATGCTTGGTGTGTTTCCTATGTTTGTGACGTTACTTTAATGCATGTATGGGCCTCATGTTCATACATACATTAAAGTGGGGGCTAAATGTAACATCAGAAAATGTCCCCTTGGGGGCTTTTCCCTCATAAGGTTTAGC
Source organism: Cunninghamia lanceolata (assembly GCA_027924645.1). Classification (NCBI taxonomy): domain Eukaryota; kingdom Viridiplantae; phylum Streptophyta; class Pinopsida; order Cupressales; family Cupressaceae; genus Cunninghamia; species Cunninghamia lanceolata. Next base: position 110,986 of record BSBN01000031.1, read on the forward strand.
TCCCGGGTCTTTAGAGTGCATTTAGGACATTTTAGTTCATATTTTAGCATCTCGATGGAATGAGACCTAAGTCCCATGGCAAATAGGACCTAGGAGGACCCCTTGAGCTATACCTTGCCTAAAATAGTGGGGAGGACTTGGGTGCTCGCGCCCTAGTCCTGCCCTATTTTGGGGCAGCCCCAATTTCTAGGTGTCAGTTAGTGACTGTTATTAGGTCCCTTTGTCGACACGATAAGTTTGAATTTCAAATATCTTGGCGGGAGTGCTTGTAGATGCATATATAAGCATGTGTAGACATTCATTTGAAAACTATATTTCAACTAGATGATGACTAGCAAGCTATTGTGTTCTCAAGGTGATTCAAAGCTTTCATTGAGTTGCAAGAGCAGACTTGTGTGTTTTATGTGTTGATATTTGCAAATTTGAGGATCAATCTCCTCATGGCATGAAGAGCATCTTCCTCCATGAGAGCTTCACTACAAGGTGACATAATATTGTGTTTTTATCATTGTTTCCTTTGGTTTTTGGCCTCTGCCTCACAAGGGCCCGCCCTCTTTATCTGACAATGGTGTTCGAAGACTTAAGTGTCCTCTGGGGTTTGACTGAGGCAAACCTCTAAACACCACAACCCCCAAACCAAGTCTTGTGATTGCAGGTTACAGGTGTCGCATCCAGGAAAAGTGGAGTTGCAGGAAGACTGGGAAGACATCAGGGATTCAGGATCTGAAGGAAAGACGGACAAAGGAGTACTTCCAGGACTAGGGCGCTCGCTCCAGTGTCCTCCATAGACTGATTCCAGAAAATAGAAGTTACAGGGCTGATCAATGTTCGAAGGAGGTTTGGATTCCCTGAAAAAGCAAGTACCTTGGACTTGGGCGCCTGCTCTAGTGTCCTCGACTATTCCACTTTGGAACCCTTAAAACAAGTATTCTATAATTTAATATTTTACTCCCGTTTGCAAGAGCTTTTTCCATAATTCATTAATTTGTTGTTGTATTTGTATAATTAGGGTTTTAATGGTCAATTGAGCATAGGAGAAGGAGAAATTGATAATTAATTCCCTAATCCAAGCTTCCCCTCATTTGCAAGTGACCTAGGGTATGATAGTGCTCGCCACTCAACCCTAGATACTTCAATGTTAGGGTGAAAGGAGGATTTTAACATCTAAACCACAAAAGATTAACAAATCCAATTTTACCCTAAACAATCTATCACTGAAATGGCAAAAGTTGTGGATTTGGAAACTACTCATGAGATTTGGGTAAAGCTGAAAAGTATCTATGAAGGTGATGCATCTGTCAAGAAGGCTAAGCTGTAGAACTTGAAGACAAGATATGAAACTATGCAAATGTCTGAAGATGACAACATAACAAGTTACATACAAAAGATTGATGAAGTTGTTAGCAGCATCAAGGGTCTTGGTGGAAAGATAGATGATATGGATGTTGTAGATAAGGTTCTTAGAACTCATCCCAAATCCTATAGTCACAAAGTATCTGCCATTGAAGAATTGTTTGATATGAATAAGCTTTCAAAAGATCAATTGCTTGGTAAATTGACTACTTTTGAAATGATAGAATTTGATACTACTGATGGCCCTGTGACAACTGAGACTACTTTTAAGGCCAAGGAAGAAAAGACTACTAAATCAGATAATTATGTTGTGGAATCAGATGAAGAAGACTTTGATGAGCTTGAGGCAAACTTTGCAAATAGAATGAAAAAGGGAACCAGAAAGTACAAAGGTAAGTTACCTTTCAAATGTTTTAGTTGTGGTAAGATTGGCCATTATGCTTCAAGGTGTCCAGATAGAGCTTTGAAGAATAAGAACACAGAAGGTAGAGGTAAGATGGTAAGGAAAAGTTACTATGTTAAAGAAAATGAAGGTGTAACTGATGATGAATCTAATTTTGAAGATGGTAATGCTAGTGAATTCCTGTTTATTGCTATAAAAGAAGAACCTACTTTTGCTAACCTTGCAAGCTGTGTGAAGGAAGGAAGTCTGGAAGAAGAAAATGAGATATTTGCATTTCATGCTAAAACATAAAAGGATGAATGGGTCATTGACAATGGATGTTCAAATCACATGAATGGAGATAAGAGTAAGTTTGTCAAATTGGAAAGGTATGATGGAGGACTAGTTAGATTTGGTGATGATGCAACTGGTAAGATTTGTGGAAACGATTCAATACTTTTGATGGTAAGCATATTATAGATGATGTTCTTTATGTCAAAGGCCTAAAGCATAATCTTCCAAGTGTTGGACAGATGTGTGACAAAGGATAGAATCTAATATTTAAAGACAATGGATGTGAGATAAGGAAAAGCTCTGGAACAATAATTGTTGCTGGTAAGAAGACTCATGGTAATGTTTATCATTTGAAAGGTACTAACAATTGTTGTTTGTTGGCTCAGACAAATGAATGTTAGATATGGCATAGGAGAATGTGTCATATTAACTTTGATAATCTGGTGAGAATAAGCTCAACTCAAGATGTAAGAGACCTACCTAAGATTGTGAATCTTGCTAATGCCATCTGCAAAGAATGCCAGTTTGGGAAGCAAACAAAGATGAGTTTCAAGAGCAAGGAATAATCCTCTACTAATCTGTTGGAGCCGGTGCATATAGACTTATGTGGTCCTACAAGAACAAGAAGTCTACAAGGTGATAGGTGTTGGGTTGAATTATTGACTTCCTTTTATAATATTTTTATATGTTTTTAAGACCTTTTCATATGATCATGCAAATACTTTACAGACATTACCATTATTAGATGTTGTTTCCCATGTACTTTTTAAAGACTTTAAACCTATGTTGATAAAATGGAATATGGTGGTTATATTATCAAGTGTATGACTTAATTACAAACATGAATGTAATATAAATAGAATTCTATAGTTTAATATGAAAGCTATTTTGAGTGCATATGTTTGGATAATTAACCCTGTGTAGTAAATACGTGGCATCCAGGAAGGAGTAATTTTAGCAAGTTACAGAATAGGGGATTTACGTATGTGCAGTTCAAACACCACAAGCAAAGACCTATGGGGATGAACGTGATCATCATGGAAGAATAAATACAAGGAGAAGAAGACTTGTTCCAGGACTCTAATCACACCTTAAGTATTTCTATTCATGAGCCATTGAATAGGAATTTCTGTTTGAGCAGGACTCTGCTTCCTTTGTTTCAATTAGAATAATAAATTGATCTTAAACCTATACCTTGATATCTAGGGATGAATTGATGATCAAGTTAGTTGGTAGTTATATCGTACTCTTCCATTTTTGTATAAGTTAGAAGGATTGAGTTCGATGGGAAGTTAGTTAGAAGAAGTTTTTCTTTTCCAAGATACTTTAGTTTACAGTTGCTCAACGGTTACTCTATTTATATGTTGAAAGATACAGACATGTTTTATTGAATACAATTTGGAAAGATTTTGTTTATGATATGAAGTGAATACAACTATGAGTTATGAGAATCTGAAGTAGATTTAATTTCCAGATCAAGTGAGATAGTTCCCTAAGTTGGCCACTCAAGGTACTAACTCCCACTTTGTTTTTTTTTTTCCCTTATTTATCCATGCATTTCTAGTTAAAACTGTTTCATGTTATTTTATAAAGTTGCATTGTGGAATGAATAGAATATCTTGATTGCTATTTCCAGTAGTTATGATTCATGAATAGAATACATAATTGAAGTCCTCCGAAGGTTAGTGTCAATTCTTTTATCATTCTATATATTTTGAGTTAATTTTGTAATTCTCTGTTGAATATAGTTATCTTCGTCTTATGCTGAGGGTACCCGTAGCAACTAGATTTTTAACTATTTTTGTTGTTCTTTCATTTATGTAACCTTCAATAAATTAAGTTAATTAGAATAAGTCTTTATGAGTTAGTTTAGGATAGAAATGAGTCTTGAAGGCATATATAGTGCGAGCATCATCATAAGCTTACGCTCCTTGGTCGATAATTCAATGTAGGAATGCAATGATAGAGTGAATTGTTTAGGTAGGTTTACCCCTAAATTTTGTTTAAGTCTACAACGCATTAGTTTTCCTCTACATTTTTGGCACCGTTGCTGGGGATGGTGCTATCTTCATAGTCTCATTAGTTTTATGTGCTTTCATAGATTAAATTCTGATTTCAACATTAGAATTAATGAATTCATTTTTCTTCAGGAAACACCAGACATTATACTAGCATTGTGCAGGACTGTGGAAATATCAAGCTAGAACTATTGTAGGCGGAGGCAGAGAGATCACCGAGGTAGATTCCTCCCTTGAACTTCTTAGGATAATGAGGACACATCTAATTTTATCAACTACACGGTAGAAAGTGCTGAAGAAGAGTTTCCTCTTACTTCTTCATCAACAACTCCTACATCTCCATCAGCTTCCTCCATAGCCACAGAAGGGACTTTTAGAACCATGGAAGATGTTGCAATAGAGGATCCTCCAAGACAAGCAATGTTTGAATTCCCTATCCCAGACCAAGCACAGGCTGCTACTTTGAAAAATATACCACCTTTTGCATTGCCTGTTTTCTACGGCTTGGTGACCAAAGATCCTGACACTTTCCTATTCGAGTTTGATGTCTTGTGTAGGAGTTATGACTACACCACTAATCCTTATAGACTCAATTTGTTCCTTGCCACACTAAAAGATGCTGCTTTAAGGTGGTTTATGGGATTGGGGAAAGATGTCATTCCAGACTGGGATACCATGAAGACAAAGTTCCTAGAAAAATACAAAGACTACTGCAGAGGCCATGATAGGAGGAGAGATGACATCTTTTAGATGTCACAGAAAGATGATGAACCATTAGAAGACTATGTTGAATGATTCTAGTTTTCCTTGAAGAAAAACCCTCAAAATATATTGTTTGAAGAATCATTGAAGCTGGTCTTTTTGAGGGGAGTTAATGATGACTGCATGGATGCCCTCAATCTCATTGGAATAGGGGATATATCTCAGCTTCCCTTTGAAGATGTCTTTAGAGCTTGCAAAAATTATTTTAGAACCTTTTCTAGAAAACCAAAGGGAGAAAGAGCAACCATCACAAGAAAGGCAACTAATGGAGTTTCAAGAGTGGAGATTAGTAACCTGCTGACCAATATGAAGGAGGACATTATTAGGCACATGGCTACACAGCTGGACACTCTTCATATCAAGAAAAAACAAGAAGAGACATATGCAATGCTTATTGAGTACTGACCCGGCTATAGATAGAGGAAGGCCAATTGTAAATGCAAAAGGGTGGCTAGTATCTAGCAAGAAAAGATTGAAAGGCTAGACCTGCAGCCATTTGAAGGAGAAGATGGGCAACTGATCTTTATAGCTCAGAGGAGAACTTGGCAGCAAAGGCAAGGTATGCCCTCTAATCCACTTAATTTTAATTCCCCTTTTCCTACTGCCAACCAGAATTTCTCTTCTTGGAATGCTCAATAGTGGCCTAGTAATCCAAATGCATGGCAAAACCCCCAATGGCCTACTCCCCAATGGCTTACTCCACAAGCTGGTTGGAACCAACAACAACCAAAATCATGGCCTTAACAAAATTTCCAAGGTCCCAACTATAACCCCCAGTGGCCTACTCAGCAGCAACAATGGCAACCTTAGTGGAACAAGGGCCAACAATGGCAGCAAAATGCACAATTTCAGCAACTTATGATTCCATCTCAACCACAACAACCAGTCATAATGTCACCATCAACACCTCAAAATCCACCTCCTAGACCTACCGAAATCCCTGCCCAACCTGCACCTAACCTTAACAACAAGCCTGCTCAACAGGCTTATACTAACGATGTAATGCAATATCCCACCTATGGAGTGGACATGAGTAATGTTCATCTCAAATCAGGGAAACAACTTGCAGGGTCTTCATCTCCCCAAATCACAGAGCTTGAAGATGAAGAACCAACTAAAGAAGCCTCAGATAAGCCACCTTTGGAACCTGAATCAACCCAAGATGCCCAAACTACCTTACAACATAAGTCTCCCCCTTTCCTGGAGTGCTTGGCCATGTAAAAGCAAACAACTCCAACTGATACTGTCCTTCTCAGCCAGCTAAAAGATATAAGTATCAAGATTCCCTTAATCCAAGCTATCAAGGATATCCCTATCTACACCAAAACTATTAGGGATCTTTGCATAAAGAAGCCAGGAAGGAAGAGAATAGACCCTCCAACAATGCATGTGTTAGGTAATCTTGTTGATATCATGTTGGGTAATATAACTGTTCCCAAATATATAGATCCAGGTAGTCTAGTGGTGGATGTCAAGATCAATGGGACTCTGATTAAAAATACTCTGATAGATTTAGGAGCTTCAATTAATGTCATGACCAAGGAAATAATGCAGACACTCCAATTAAACAACCTTAGGCCTACTCAAATAGTTTTGCAATTAGCTAACAGGTCTATAGTCAAACCTAAAGGAGTCATAGAAGATTTGGTCATTGCATTAGACTCTTGTGAATACCCTGCTGATTTTATAGTTTTGCAGCCAAAGGTTAATCTTGTTGGTTATCCTCTTATCCTAGGTAGACCATGGCTTGCTACTGCTGATGCATTTATAGGTTGCAGGTCTGGTAACATGATCATATCCAATGGGACAATGACCAAGAAATTAGTTTTATATCCACCATCCCAGCCATACCATGAGCTTGAGCAGACCATTTGGCCTAGCCTGGAGGATGAGGACACCTATTGTTAGGGTTAGTCAGCAGAAGATATCAATTAAATGCAAATAAAGATTAAACAAAGAAATGGAAATACACAGAATTAATAACAGCGAGAGACAAGATTTAACGTGGTTCACGCAAACTTGGGCTACATCCACCAAATAGAGAGTCCAATATTATTATCTAGTAAATCAAACCGATTACAATCAGTAATCCCTGCAACTCAATACCGCTACAAATACAATATGTCAATACCCTAACCCTTAGCCGCTTTTTATCAAGCTATTTTGTCGGTTACAAAATAGGGTTTTCTTATGTCGGTCAATGAAAAAATTAACTCCCAATGCATTATGAAATAATAAAAACAGTGTGAGGTTTTGGGGGCGTTGCCCCTCGACCCTGCCCTATATCACGACAGGGAACGCGCCAGGGGCACTGCCCCCAGACCCCGCAAGGGGTGCTGCCCCTGGACCCCGCAAGGGGTGCTTCCCCTTGACCTTGTCTTGGGGGTGCTGCCCCCAAACCCCCGCAAGGGGCACTGCCCCTTGACCCCGTAGGAATTTAGGGGGGAAACCACGCTGATAAAAGTGGGGTAAATATAACCTCCGAGTCTGATTAGGCTCCATATAACAACACCTATTCCCTGCAAACCCTAATGACTATTGAACGCAGTCCTTTACTGAATATTCTAGATGAAGATAAATTAATTGCTCATGTTATACAAAATAATTGTGGGAGGCACCCACCACAACAGGATTGCCTATTTTGCTTACAAGACCCTTTGAGTAGCATAATACCTAGCAGTTCATAAGAAGAAGTCTTCCAAATCTTCCATGTGTTATTACCTCAACAATGCTTACCTATATTACCTAGCCTTGATTTATCTTCCATGCAAGAACCATCCAAACAAGTAGAAATCAAGCTAAGTAAGATGTTGAATATCAACAATACATTGACTGATGAACAACATCAATCCCTGCATGAAATATTGCATACATGCTCAGCAACATTCGCCTAGGATTATAGTGACATGAAAGGCATTGATCATGCCTTATGCATGCACAAAATATATATTGATGATGGTTATAGACCTATCGGGCAGTAGCAGAGGCGAATGAATCCATCCCTCAGAGAGATTGTGAAAGCTGAGCTTCAAAAGCTTCTGGATGCAGGCTTTATATACTCAATTTTAGACAGTGAATGGGTCTCACCGTTGGTCATAGTGCCCAAGAAAGGTGGAAAATGGAGAGTTTGTGTTGATTACAAGGAATTGAATACTGCTACCAGGAAGGATCACTTCCCATTGCCATGTATTGACCAAGTTCTTGACTCTTTAGCAGGCAAGAAATATTTTTCCTTTCTTGATGGTTTTAGTGGCTATAACCAGATTAAGATTTCTCTAGAGGATCAGGACAAGACAATGTTTACTTGTCCTTGGGGGACAATCCATATTCTGTCTTACCCTTTGGTTTGTGCAATGATCCAGCTACATTTCAACGAGCAGTCCTTAGTATTTTCTTTGATTTTGCCCATGATAGCATGGATATTTATATGGATGACTTCACCACATATGGTGACACATATGATGAAGCCTTACACAATTTGGAGTAAGTGTTGAAGAGATGTATAGAGCACAACCTCTCTCTGAGTAATGAAAAGTGTTTTTTGATGATGACATAGGGAATAGTCTTGGGACATTTCATCTCAAGTGCAGGCATCCAAGTTGACCCAAAAAAGATCAAGATCATATCCACCCTACCTATTCCACAAAAATAGAAGGATGTAAGGAGCTTCCTGGGCCATGCAGGATATTACAAGAGCTTCATTCAGGATTTCAACAAGATTTTTGCAACTCTATTTACTCTACTGACCAAGGATAGTGAATTTGAATGGACATCAGATTATCAGATCTCTTTTGAAAAGATAAAAACATCCTTGACACAAGCCCCTGTTCTTAGAGGTCTGAATTGGTCACTGCCTTTTCACATCCATACAGATGCATCCAATTTTTCCATTGGGGAAGTCCTAGGTCAACAAGAAGGAAACACAGAGTATGCCATATATTGTGTAAGTAAGAATTTGCAAGGAGTTGAGTTAAACTATACTGTGACAAAGAAAGAGATGTTGGTAGTTGTTTATGCAATTAATAAATTTAGGCACTACATAACTGGTTACAAGGTTTTCATGCATATAGATCATGCAACCATCAGATGTTTGATGAATAAACCAATAGTGGGTGGAAGACTTGTCAGATAGTTATTGTTGTTATAAGAGTTTGATATTATAATTGTTGACAAACCAGGCAAGGCCAATGTAGTTGCTGATTTTCTGTCTAGACTACCTACACAATCTTTAGGAGTGGTTGATGATTCTTTTCTTGATGAGCATCTATTTGCTCTCATTATACACACTCCATGGTATTCATATATAGCCAATTATTTGGTTACAGGGAAGATTTTAGGATACTTCTCTCCAAGGGAGAAGATGCAGCTAGTTCACAAATGTTTTCCTTATTCATGGATTTCTGGATTTCTATTTTACACTGGGCCAGATAATATTATGCGCAGATGTATCAGAGAAGATGAGGTGTTTGATATATTGAAGGTATATCATGATGAGCCTTGTGGGGGACATTTTCTAGCCAAGAGGACAGCCTTCAAAATACTAACAACTAGGTATTACTGGCCAACACTTCATAAAGATGCTATCAAGTACACTAGGAGCTATGATAGATGTTAGAGAATGGGGAGGTCTACAAGAAGTGATGAGATGCCCTTGCAGCCACAAATCTCATTGTGGCCAAATTCCTGTATGAAGACATCTTCACTAGGTATGGTGTTCCAAGAGAGATAGTAACTGACTAAGGACCACAATTTACATCTGATTTGATCACCAAATTGGTTGAGGAATATTAGATTAGACATAAGAAATCTACTCCCTATCATCCTCACGCCAATGGTCAGGTGGAAGTCACAAATAGGGAGATTGAGAACATCTTAACAAAGACAGTGTAGCTTCATAGAAGAGATTGGGTTTCTAGGCTCCCTGAAGCTATTTGGGCATACATAACAACTTGGAAGACAACTACAGGGTTTACACCTTATGAGTTGGTCTATGGCAAGACCACAGTCCTGCCTATAGAATTTAAACATAAAACCTTGAGGACAACAATGGAACTAGGAATGGATTTGACCACAACACAAAAAGAAAGGTTACAACATTTGAATGCTTTAGATGAAATCTGATTGGAGGTTGTTCATCACACAGAGGTCATACAAAAACAAAGAGCAAAATGGGATGACAAGTACATCAAGACAAAGGAATTCATTACAGGTGACTGGGCACTCCTTTATGATTCAAGGTATAAGGACTTCAAGGGCAAGCTTCAGTCATGTTGGTTAGGCCCATATGAGATCAAGCAAGTCTTTCCTAATGGTGTAGTTCAATTGCAGACTATTGATGTAGTTTAATTTTCACTGCTAGTAAATGGGCACATGCTAAAATTGTATAAAAAGCCACTTCAGAGGGATGACTTTCTTGTTTCTCTAGCTACTCAGTATAGTCCTCCCAACACTCCTGATGATGTTGAGGTGACACCTGATGATACACCTTCAGACACTGATCCACCAACACTATCCAGTGATGCAGAGGTTGAGTTGCAATACTCAACCCTTATTGCTGAAACATAATTTTCTTTGCTTTAAAAACACATGCACACACAACACATTGTACCATGGTGACCACTGTCCATTTCAGAGGGACCTATTTTTCACTCATTCAGTTGGGACCTGGTTCAGCTAGGACCTGATATATTGTATTTAAAATTTCACAGTCAGGACCTGTGCTGGAGGCACCCGTAGCAACTTCTATATGCCGCTCTCTTCCATAACTTGGTGAACAATACCTAATTCTTCTAACCCATTCCACATGCCCACATTCATTTCCAACCATTTTGTTCTATTACTACACATCTCCATTCACATTTATGAGTTGGTACTTTTCTTCGTCATCCTGTACCATCACCTTATATCTCTATCGTCATACCTACCACCTTATCATTTGCCACATGCCAATCATATCCAATCATCAACATTGGTCCACAAATTCTGAGGTATGTTAATTATTCATTTCTATTTCATATGTACATTCGATAACTTTCAATTATTACAACTAGATTTCCTTTTATATTCATGATCACTTGTAGTTTATTTCATGCATGCGAGAATATTACCCACCATTTCTTTTAATCACTACTCCTCATTCCGTACTACCTACCATATGAAGTGAGGTCACTTCAATATTAAGTTGGGGGGAGGGGTTTATTTTTCAATTTTTGCCATTTGAACATCTTTTGCCTTTCAAAAAACCTTGCCTTTCAAGAATACCAGATAAACCTCCTGCACCATGAACTTACCTTGTTCTTCTAACAAGTAAATTTGTTACCTTAAGGAAGTCATAGTGGAGGAGAAGAGAAGAGGCAAATTGTAAGATTGGTTCCTTTGGGGTGGTGAGCTAAAGCAACAGATATTGACACTGTGTAGCAGAATTGACACCGTAAAGTTTGAAATTTACAGAAATAATGGGAGGGGATGTAATCAGAAGAGAACCCTCAGCACATAAAGAAATACTGGAGGGTGTGATGGTTCTCACACTCTTCACAAGAGTGGGTTGGTTAAATTACTTCCTAAAACTGATAGAGTATGATGATGAAATGGTAAAGGAATTTGCATTTACATTACAGTATGATGAAGCAATGGTGAAAGGGTTGACTGTAGATGCTTCTGTGTTAGCTATTGCTCATGTCATAGGGTTGCCATGAACAAGGTCCAAGTACCCAGGTAGAGCTGATGCAGTCACAATAAGGGAGGAATTCTGTGAAAGAGGTGAACACCTAGAATCCACCACACAAGGTATGAAATGATTATCTCTTCCTTTCTTTTGGGGGAAATGTGCCTTATACATCATCAAGTATATCACCTGTGATGGTCGATACAATATGTTATATACTGTACATCTCAAATTTCTCAATCATTTATATCATCAAAAACTTGTCAATGTTCCAAATTTTCTATATAGTATGTTGAAAAGGATGTCTTCAGAATATCAGAAATAGCAGACAGACTCCACTCTTTCCCACCATTGTTTAATAGCTCTCTTAATAAAGAGGAGTTTGAGGATTCAGTACCCACAGGTTGAGTGGGAAGCCTTTAAACAATGTGTGGATATTTCAACACTATTAGAGGCACCAGAACCAGAAGATGAGATTCCATATGAACTTGAGCCTCCACATGAAACTAAGCATGAAGAGCCACAAGATGAAAATCCTCAAGAATGTAGGCCTATAGTAGCTGAAGAACCCTCAACATCCACCCCTAAACTTAAAAGAAGCACTCCTTCAACATCTCGTAAAGAAAAGAAGAGTAGGAAGGGTGTGAGGAAGCATAAGAGTACAATATAAGAAGAAAATATAGGGGAGAGAAGGAAGAAGAGGGACAATAAGAGGAGGAAAAAGGGAGATAATTAGGAGATTACCACTCCTAGATGCTCAAGTAGGCTAAATAGACAAAGTACTAAAGAAAAAATTGTTGAGGAATATGAGAGAGAGGACAAATTAAAGGCCAATAGGAAAATGATCTAATTCCACTGAATATAGATTCAGATAAAGGAGAAAACCCTCCTAAGGATGTCTTTGTTGATGCCTGTGAAAATGTTAACATGTGTACAAAGAAAAGAAGGTATATTTCTTCTTCTGATTCTAAGTCAGAAGATTTGTTTACTGCAAGAAAAATGGGTAAGTCTGTGCCTGATGATTCTGCTAAGAAATTGTTGATGTTCCTAAAGAAGGAGATGATGAAAGTTTAAATGTTGAAAAAGAAAAGGAATTATTGGAGGACAGAGTTATTAGGAAGGAAATTCAAGAAGCCTTGGACAGAATAAGACAACTAGAAGAGCAAGTAAAGGGGTATGAATAAAAAGATAAAGAAAAAGAGAAGAGGATTCGGGAGTTGGAAGAGAAAATTCAAACTTATGGCCATGGTTCTAACTTAGATTTATTGGCACAATTGGCTGAAAGTAAAACAAAAATTGAGGAAGAAGTACTCACTCTCCAAACCCGGAGTACCATACCACTCTATCTCTAGGCTTTGAACTAACTAATAAAATTGATTGATAAAACCAATCAGGAAAAAGAGAATTGGGAAAAAGAGAAACACAGTCTCAATGCATCAATTGAAGAAAAAGATTTGACAATTAAAAGGTTGGAGAATCATCTGACAGAGGTCATTAATAGGGCTAAGCAAATCATTGAATGTAGACCTCCACCAAGAATTTATGCATTGTTTTTAAAAGAGAAGTTTCTTAGTTTTTAGTTCAATAGATTTATTAATAAACAACCCGACTTGCATTCAAGGCACATTTTTTGCAATCATTTCAAAGAGGTCAGTTTAGAAGAATAGGACCAGGTGTGTGAATACTATCTGCATAATTACCTGAGGGATGAGGACACAAAATGGAACCCCTGCATCTATGTTGGAGACCTACAGATTAGAGCACTAATGTCATACTTTAAAAATGAACAACTTAGGGGAGAACTGATGGACTGGTATGAGGAATAGGAAAAGAAGGAACCACTACCAATTATGAAAGAAGCCTTAAACCCTGAAGTGATCCTAACCCAATGTCTAACATTACTTTCTCATAAGGGTCCAGGTAAGGTAATCATGGATTTAAGACTCTGGGATTACAGAAGGATACAGAGATTAGCAGTGTCCATCATTTAGAATTGCCAAAGGTATGTGTAGAACAGGTGGGATAGCCTAACTCTAGAATTGCAAAAGAAGGAACCCCACTCTTTCCACAACTTCATGAATATGTTTGAGAAGTTATGTAGGTACATCCAGATCTCAGAGCAAAAGGGAGTAGCATGGTTGCCTCTTACTTATCAGCCTCCTATCTTTCTCTATCCAGTGCCACACTGGACAGGAGGGAGAGGTGATAAGTGTAGGCGTGCTGATCTAAACAGGATGGAGAGACTTGCATGTTACAATGGATTTTATCTTAAACAAGGAGGAGTCAGAGAAAACATGGACCTCAGGAAAATCACTTTGCATTATAATCTTCTGCCCTAGATGTTTAGTACCTTGGTTTTGCTTAGGGACAAGCAAAATTTTAAGTTGGGGGGAGATGTTGGGTTGAATTATTGACTTCCTTTTATAATGTTTTTATATGTTTCTAAGACCTTTTCATATGATCCTACTGATACTTTATAGACATTACCATTATTAGATGTTATTTCCCATATACTTTTTAAAGATTTTAAACATATGGTGATAAAATGGAATATGGTGGTTATATTATCAAGTGTATGACTTAAATTACAAACATGCATGTAATATAAATAGAATTCTATAGTTTAATATGAAAGATATTTTGTGTGCATATGTTTGGATAATTAACCCTATCCAGTAAAGGTGTGGCATCCAGGAAGGAGTAATTTTAGCAAGTTGCAGAATAGGGGAATTAAGTAAGTGCAGTTCAAACACCAGAAGTGGAGACCTATGGAGATGAATGTGATCATCATGGAAGAATAAATACAAGGAGAAGAAGACTTATTCCAGGACTCTAATCATAGCTTATGTATTTTCATTCATGAGCTCTTGAATAGGAATTTTTGTTTGAGTAGGATTGCTTCCTTTGTTTCAGTTAGAATAATAAATTGATCTCAAACCTATACCCTGATATCTAGGATTGAATTGATGATCAATTTAGTTGGTAGTTATATCGTACTCTCCTGTGATGCCTGCATCTCCCATGTGGACACAACACACAAACACGTGTGTCATGCCCACATTTGCCATGTGGTCATGACACAAACTGTGAAATTTTTTTTTTCTCCCTACCCTAAGAACCACCTCACACGCGCTTGCGTGCTCAGTGGCATTACGCCTGAGGCGTAAACATGACAACACTTTTGAATAGGAGTAAGGCTCACAAGGGGTGTGCGACACGAAGTGTGTCGCTTCTAGGATTAGATTAAAACAACCTGAACCCTAAGCTTCTTCCTAGGTGAGATGGATCCAAATTCGCATCATAACATGACACAGAACGGAGGGAAATATTAATTTAGGAGACACGATGGCGCTTGAATACGTTTTGGATGATGGAATGAAACCATAATGAACACATAAATAAACTCTAAAATCTAGTGAAATTTTGGCAGCAATTCATGTTCTCGACGTGGGAGAGAATGTATAGTACCATCGCTAATCTTGATTACGTAGTTTATCCTACGTTTCAAAAAAAAAAGATATATATATATATATATATAAAGAAACGAAACAAAGAACGTTTCCCGCCTCTTATTTAAATAATTGTTGCTATATATATTGACCAAAATTTGATAACCCCTGCCTAAACATTCTCAAGGCCCCATTTGAGTCTAATGATCGATTTGCTTACGGGGTTATATATATTATCAAATTATACAAACGTTTACACCAAACAAATACATTTATCCAAAAAAAAATGAAATTGAATAAATATTAGCAACATTATTATTTATATAGCAACAATATTATATATATATATATATATATATATATATATATATATATATATATATATATATATATATATATATACAAAATGTAATATAATTCTCTTGAATTAATTTAGATGGGAAATCATTATTCGTAATAAAATATAACACTATATATATATAAATATATAATCTATTACAAATATATATATATGTTAATTTAAAGAGTCTACCCCCTTTTTTTTTCTTTTGCAACAACATTTTACATCTATTTATATTTCTACAAATATATGTGTGATATTGATTAAAATAAAGTAAATAGTTCATATATGTATTTATTAAGTAAAATAGAAATTTAACAAAATAAACAAATAGTTTTCCAAACAAGGTTGCCCTAAACCTAATTTCTTTAAAACTATTCCCTATGCCCTAATCTGACATTCATGTTATTTTGTTTGCTTGTTGTTTGCTTCCTTGTGCAGGGTTTAGTAATGGCGGTGGTGTGGCGCGTGGGAATACGGCGACGCACAGGCTGGGGGAGAGGGAGATCGCTCAGCGGGGGAACGGCTGAAGGAGAAGGCACGGCGGGCACTGCGTAGTGTGGGAAGGGGGTGTGGGGCGTCGGAGGTCCCGCGGCGGTGGTGATGGTGGTTAAGGGGAGTGGGGGCATAGGGCGTCAGAGGTCGACGGCTGTAGAAAGTGGTGCAACGGCGGCGCAAACCACAGAGGGGAGGTTTGGGGCTTGGCCCGTCCGCAGGTTTTGGGCGAAGACAGGGGTGTGGGGAGGGGCAAAGCCCCACCCACACCCCACTGTATGGGGTGGGGGTGGTGCTCCGCCCCTCCCCACACCCACCACTTGTAACTACGGTGGGGGGTTGTAACCCCCCCACCTCCATAGTATAACATTTACTTCTCTTTTTTTTTTTTACAATCATTTCTGTGTTATGTGCTACACACAGCAAGTCCGTAAATAATAATTTTTTTTTTATATAATATGTTTAACAAATATATATCTATGTATATATATAATTATATATAAATGTATATACCTGCATATATATATTTATATATAATTATATATACATATTTATCCAAAAATGTTTATTTATTTATTTTGTCTCAAATATAATTACTTCAACATCACAATAATGTATTATAAACAAATATATATATATATATATATATATATATATATATATATATATATATATAACCAGAAGTGTATATTCCAGAGATCAACATAACTTCATTTACAATAAATAGTAGGGATTTAAATTACATTAACTATTTTTTTTTTTTTTTTTGCAAGATTAAATAAACTGAGATACGTATATTTTTTTTTGTAAATCATTTAAAAACTTATATAATTATATATATATATATATATATATGTTTAAGCATATATATATATATATGAATATAACTATATTTATAACATTTTGAATTACATATTCACAACATACGCATATTTTTTTTGAAAGAAAATCAGACATACACAACCCCTTAAAACCGTTTATTCTATGGAATTAAGAGAAATTCAAACCCTATGTATAAATATTTTGTTTAATCTAAGGCTTACTTAGATAGAAAATGAACTTCCCAGTTTATACAACAAGAAAACAAACTAAACAGTAACTCAATAAATATTTTTCCTTTTAAATCACAAAAATGATAGTAATACTGGTGTATTTGTTTGCAACAGGTAAAAATTTACAGAAAACTCATTATATCATATATTTTCTTTTTTGTTCTCTCTGATTTTACATTTAATGGATAACTGAATATATATGCTTTTCTTTTAAAACCAAGAACATATTTAAATGAAAATTTACACCTTTTTTTTGAGAAGTTACAAGAGTACACACATTACATTATTTCTCTTCTGGACAACAATAAGGTGGAAAATGTATTACAATCTAGTTTTACTCTCTCTTTTCAACATCAACTAGTACTCAGAACTTTCACTTCAAATAATTACTAGAAGTTACATCATGAACATAAGTTTCTATAGGGGATAGTGGTAGAATTACATATACCACTTCTCATGGTTTTCACAACTCTTTAACCCCCAAACAGGGTAAATAATCAGCCCAAAATCAGCCACTGAAATACTGCAAATGACCACACCAAATAGGGTTCCATACACTCCATCTCTTCACATATCTACCTGCATCTAAAGCACAGCAAAGAAACAACATTTTCCAGCCACAAAGACAAGGAAAGCTCTCCTCCCTACCATAGACCCGCAAGTGGGTCACCCCCGAGCTAGGGAGGTAGGGGTTTTCACGCAGGTTCCATTCCACAACAGAAACAATTACATCCACACAAACAACCCACAAAGGCTTAACACATTACATCAACTCATAGAAATGAGTTTGGTGAGGGTAGGGAATAGACCTCTCAACTTAAAGGGGCTCCCAATGGTAAGGAAAATCTCATCACATGGCCTCTAGCCAAAATCTCTAAAACAACTCAATTCACAAAAATCACACACCAATATGTTTGGCACTCTTGCCATATATACATCTCCTCCTCAAATGATAATAGGCCCTCATGGCATAAACACATAAACATAGTTTGTGGGAGAGCCCCCAAGGATTGTTCCTCTCCCCTACCCATACTAGTTGAGCATTTCCTCCATTGGAGGTGCTCTCACCATGACAACCCAACCCAACATCAAATGCAAAAGAAACATTTCAATGCAAACAAATTTACAATCAAATTTCAAACATGGAAACATCATAAAGCAAAGCAAGCAACAAGGTAAGAGCCTACCTTCAAGGTCTTGACAATAGATGTAGAAGTTGGTGAAGAGCTCCAAGCCTTCCAACTTTTAGAATCTCCCCCTTCCAACCTTCTCTAACTCTTCCAAAACTTAGTAGAAAAACCAAATTTTTCAAGAAAATCTCTCAAATGCAAGCAAAAACAATGGGGATGGAAGAACCCCCACTCCTCTACAAGAGGAGCTATTATAGGCCCTTTATTTGGCCTTGAGAGAATGAGGTGGTGACATTTGTCACCATCTCTTCCCTCCACCAAAGCCACTTGGAATAGAGAGAAGGTAAGAGGATGACAAGTGTCCTCCTCTCCCTTCACCTCCATCTCCACCTCATCCACTTGTGCTTCCACACAAGTGGGAGGGGGACAAATGGTGAGTTGGATTCCCATTCACCCTTCCACAAGACAATGGCCTTGAGTGGTGTCCCCACTCACTTGGGAGCTTGGGAGGACTCTTGGAGACCTCCCAAGTCCTCCTTGGGAATGTTTCCCCAAACTAGGGATGGGAGAGGTGCTCTTCCCAAGGCAAGGCCCATCCCCATCTCCCCTTTTCCCCATTTTCGTCACTTTGACTCAACCATGGGTTAGGGTGACCTAAGGTGAGTCAAAACTAGGGTTAGGTGGTCCAAGTTGACCCTAGACTCATGGTTGACCACCTAGGGTAACTTTTAGGACCCTAGGGGTCATGAAAGGGGTAAAAAATCCACATAAAAATGGCCCAAATAATATAATAAAAATACCAATTGACATTAATCAATTAAAATTTTACAACACTTATCTTTAATCAAAATAAGAAAGAGAGGGGGTACTAAGGCTTAAAAATAATAATAATTAAAATTTAAACAAAGCACAATAAATCATCATGCAATTTCACACATGATCCTTATCCCTCTTGGGAACGGATCGGCTTAACCGGGAATAACAGGGTGTGAATCCTCTACCTTCGTTTTCCCGTGGCTAGGGAAAGTAAAACCTGCACATCTTGATCAAGTGTCAATTCTACCAAGAAATGATAGCCGAAGCAACTGGAAATTAAATTCATGCAAACAATACAACAATATCCATCAATACATAAATCCAAATTAACTGCATTTCCCATCACATGTCAATTAATTCCAATCACATAAACAACTAGAATCTCATAACAAAATAACATCTAATATAATCCATATATCGAACCACAGCATCTCATCAATATGACCAAATCAAATCACATATATCAAATCAGTGAGATAAATCATCAAGTCTGAAATATGAAACATAGTCACTACTGAATAGCACAATGATCAAAATGTAGGAGGCAAAATAGTCGGCCTCACATCTCCCATTTTTGTATAAGTTAGAAGGGATGAGTTCGATGGGAAGTTAGTTAGAAGAAGTTTTTATTTTCCAAGATACTTTAATTTACAGTTGCTCAATGGTTACTCTGTTTTTATGTTGAAAGATAAAGACATGTTTTATTGAATACAATCTGGGAAGATTTTGTTTCTGATATGAAGTGAATACAACTATGAGTTATGAGAATCTGAAGTAGATTTAGTTTCCAGATCAAGTGAGATAGTTCCCTGAGCTGGCCACTCAAGGTACTAACTCTCACTTTGTATTTTTTTCCTTATTTATCCATTCATTTCTAGTTAAAACTGTTTCATGTTATTTTATAGAGTCGCATTGTGGAATGAATAGAATATCTTGATTGCTATTTCCAGTAGTTGTGATTCATGAATATAATACATAATTGAAGTCCTCTGGAGGTTAGTGTCAATTCTTTTATCATTCTGTATATTTTGAGTTAATTCTGTAATTCTCTATTGAATATAGTTATCTTCATTTTATGTTGAGGGTACCCATAGCAACTAGATTTTTAACTATTTTTGTTGTTCTTTCATTTATGTAATCTTTAGTAAATTAAGTTAATTAGAATAAGTCTGTATGAGTTAGTTTAGGATAGAAATGAGTCTTGAAGGCTTATATAGTGCGAGCATCATCATAAGCTTACACTCCTTGGTCAATAATTCAATGTAGGAATGCAATGATAGAGTGGAATGTTCAGATAGGTTTACCCCTAAATTTTGTTTAAGTCTACAATGCATTAGTTTTCCTCTATAATAGGTATTTCATGCTTCTTATTGATGATTATTCAAGGATGACTTGGGTTACTTTCCTTAGAGAAAAATCAGAAGCCCTAGACAAGTTCAAGACATTTAAAGCAATGGTTGAAAATGAAATGGATTTGAGAATCAAGTGTCTAAGATCTGACAGAGGTGGTGAGTTTACTTCAAATGAATTCAATACTTTTTGTGAATAACATTGGATGAAGAGACAATTGTCTTCCCCCAGAACTCCTTAGCAAAATGGAGTAGTTGAAAGGAAGAATAGAACAGTTCAGGAAGCTGCCAGAACAATGATTAAAGAAGTTGACCTTCTGAAAGTATATTGGAAAGAAGCTATGCATATTGTTGTCTATATTTAAACAGAGTGAAAGTCAAAGCAAATGGAACAAAGACACCTTATGAGTTGTGGTATGGAAGAACTCCTAGTGTCAAGTATTTTAAAGTGTTTGGAAGTAAATGCTATATCAGAATAGATGAATAGTTGGGAAAATTTGATGCTAGATGTGATGAAGGCGTATTTCTTGGGTACTCTACTAAAAGAAAAGCTTACTGGTATTATAACAAAAGATTAAGGAAGATTATTAAAAGTGCAAATGTGAAAGTAGATGAAGGTATTTATAAAATCTCAGTGTTGAATGGATACAAGTCAGATGGATGTGCTGATTCAGAGAAAGTTGAAGAAAAAGACAAGGAAGTTCAGATTGAATTGCAAGATGTTCCAGAAGAAGAAGCTCAAGTTGAAGAACAAGAAGCTCTAGAAAGAGTTCCTAAAATCTCTAGGTATGTGCAAAGAAATCATTCTGAAGATCAAGTCATTGGTGAGAAGAGGAAAGGAGTATTGAAAAGAAAAGGAGCTACAGAAGAACAAGCAAATCTCTGCTTGATTTCAAAGGTTGAACCTAAGACAATTTTTGAAGCATGTAAAGATGAACATTGGGTCAAAGCAATGGAAGAAGAATTGATGCAAATTAAAAAAAACAAGACTGGGGAACTTGTCCCTAGTCCGTAGATAAGAATGTGATTGGAACAAAGTGGGTTTTTAGGAATAAGTTGAATGCGATTGGAGAAGTGGTAAGAAACAAAGCTAGACTTGTATGCAAAGGCTACTCACAAGTGGAAGGAATATATTATGAAGAAACTTTTACTCCAGTGGAAATACTAGAAGCTATTAGATTGTTTCTGGCCTCTGCACCACAAAAAAGATTTCAAAGTATATCAGATGGATGTGAAGTCTACTTTTCTGAATGGTGAATTGGAAGAGGAAGTATATATAGAGCAACCAGAAGGATTTTAGTTATCAGACAAACTAGACATGGTATGCAGATTGAAGAAGGCCTTGTATGGATTGAAACAAGCTCCTAGAGCTTGGTATGCAAGATTGGACAGATATTTGTTGTGGCAAGGATTCAGTAAAGGGTCTGAAGATAGTAATTTGTATATCAAGGTAATCAAAGATCAAATCATGATCATTGAGGTCTATGCAGATGATATAATCTTTGGTGGAAATGAAGGTACATGTGTAAGAATGGTGCAGTCATGGTTAGGAGAGTCCTCAAAGAGAACTATCCAGATTGTGCAGCTAGAGTAAACACAATAGAAACAACTACAAGATATGAAGAAAATGTCGATTCATTCATTCAGTATATCATAGAATTGAAATACAAATTGGCCGGCAACATGCGGGCTTACAATTAGGGCTCACAGGCCTTATTACAAAATATCAGAATATACACTAGATATAGTTTTGAAGTCCTCTCGCAAAGAATCCAAACAATCAACTTCTAAATTATCAATCACTGCTTTCCTAGGGATCTATTACATCATTATATATCATATCTGGAACATAAGATTCCTCTGCGTCAGCCAAGGGAGATCACAAACTCCAATGAAGAGCTATAACGTGTGTACACGAATAGGTCAGACCTAATTGGATAGAACTTCTCTACAAGTGAAAGGAATAATGTGAGGATCTTAGGGAAGGTTGGCCACGAACCAAACAACATTGAACGATGTGTCATTAATATTTGAAGGTTGTGAAATTCTCTATAGGTCTTCTCCTTTAGCTGATTGTATGAGATTGCTAAGATGCTTTGTTTTGAGAAAACAATCAATCTTCTGATAGCGATATCTTTCTGGTACTTGATCCAAATGCTCTGAATTTTGGATATGTTGTGGATGAATGAATTTAGATGTTGAATCTAGCTCTGCAAGGTCTGATATGTAACTTCAGTAGAATTCCGACCAAAATACAGAAACTGCTATTGACTAAACTACTTGAACTAAACTAAAAAATGAAAGGAAATAAACTAAACTGCAAACAAACTGAAATGCAAATGTTTTTGGTTGATGCAAGATTACTCTTGAACCTGGGATGCTCCTACATCAGACATTCAAGGTTATTGAAAAAGTGAGTCCCTTACTTTGTTGGGGCTAGAGGAAAACCAAGGCGGTCTACCTCTGCCTGAGAAATCCATGATGAATCTTCTTCCGGTCTGCCTTTCCACTTTACAAGATATTCTTTGTATTGTCTTCCTTTGGTGTTGCATCCAACTCTGCTATCCAAAATGTCTTCAATCTTCTCCGGTGCTTGTTGTGATAACTACTTCTTCAAGTCTTCTTCAATGTTGTCACTGAACTCTGCTTCATGATACTGGTATAGGTCTACAATGTTGAAAATAGGTGATATACCCAATGTCTCCAGTAACTCTACTTCATATGCATTTCCTAAATCAAATTTCCTGAGTATCCTACAAGGTCCAAACTTCTTCTTCTTCAACTTGTTATATGTCCCAACTAGAAATCTTTCTTTTCTCAAGTACACCATCACTTCATCTCCAATTGCAAATTCCTTGTGTCTTCTCTTCTCATCTTCTTGCTCCTTATACTTGCTGTTCATATCCTCCAAATGCTTCTTCACCTGATTATGCACTGTCTCCATATGTTCTACAAATTCTTCTGCTTTTGCACTTCTCTTATCTTCCATACTGATATCTCTCAACTCTACAACTCCTCTAGGGTTTGCTCTGGTAACAATCTCAAAAGTTGTTCTTCTAGTACTCCTATTCAGTGAATTATTGTATGCAAACTCTGCTTGTGAAAGAATGAAATCCCAACTTCCTATCTTCTCTCCAACCAAACATCTCAACAAGTTTTCCAAACTCCTATTCACTACCTCTGTCTGTCCATCAGTTTGTGGATGAAATGTTGAACTAAACTTCAAATTTGTCTTCATCTTCTTCCAAAGTGCCTTCCAAAAGTATCCAAGAAATCTGGTGTCTCTGTCTAAAATTATGCTCTTACGTAATCCATGCAATCTCACAATCTCCTTGAAAAATAGGTCAACTACATGCACTGCATCAGTTATGTTCTTACAAGGTATGAAATGTGCCATCCTTGAAAATTTGTCTACCACTACAAATATTGAATCATGTCCTCTTTGTGTCTTAGGCAATCCCATTACAAAATCCATACTTATGTCTTCCCAAGGTCTCTCCGGTATTGTTAAAGGTTTATACAATCCAATATTCTGACTACTCCCTTTTGCAACTTGACAAACTCTACAAATCTGCACAAATTTCCTAACATCCTTATGTATTTGAGGCTAAAAGTAGTTTTCACTCACTAAAGCCACTATTTTATCAATACCAAAATGTCTTGCTAATCCACCACTGTGTTTCTCCTTGATCAAATTATCTCTCATTAAACTTCTAGGTATGCACAACTGATTTCCCTTGAACAACATATCTTGCTCAATGAAATATTCCAACCACTTGCTCCTATCTATCAAAACAGGTTCCCTACATGCTTTCCAAGGTTCTGCAAAATCAAGATATTCCTCATATATGTTATTCAATTAATCAAATCCCAACACTTCAACTCTCATCTCTGTCAGCAAGTTCCTTCTCCTATTCAGGGCATCTGCAACTTTGATTGATTTTACACTCCTATGCTTCAATACAAATGTGTAACTCTGCATGAACTCTACCCATCTCATATGTCCTTGATTCAACTTACCTTGACTGTTCATATATTGCAAAGCTTGATGATCTGTATACAACACAAACTCCTTAGGTAACAAATAATGTCTCCACTTCTTCAAGGCTTGAATTATGGCATAGAACTCTTGATCATAAACTGAATATCTTCTCCTTGCATCATTCAACTTCTCACTAAAATATGCTATAGGTCTACCTTCTTGACTTAACACTACTCTTATTGCATTCCCACTTGCATCACATTCTACTTGAAATACCTTATTGAAATCTGGTAATGCTAACATAGGTTGCTCTGTCACCTTCTGCTTCAACAACTCAAAACTTTTGTCTGCTCCTGATGTCCACTTGAAATACTTTCTGTCACCTCTAATTGTATCTGTCATAGGGTTACAAACTGAACTAAAATTTTTGATGAACTTTCGATAGAAACTAGACAATCCATGAAATGATCTAACTTCTCCAATGCTCTCTGGTGTAGGCCATTCAACAATTGCTCTCACTTTCTTAGGGTCCATCTTCAATCCTTCCACAAAAATTACAAATCCCAAGTATACCAACTCTTCCTTCATGAAAGTACACTTCTTGATGTTTATCAACAATTTCTCTTCTCTCAACCTCTGTAATACTTGTCTAAGGTGTTGCAAATGTTCTTCTTTTGTTTTACTAAAAATTAGAATATCATCCAAGTACACAATGACAAACCTACCCAAGAATTTCTTAAAGACTTCATTCATCAATCTCATGAAAGTACTCGGTGCATTTGTCAATCCAAAGGGCATCACTAACCACGCATACAATCCTTCATTTGTCTTAAAAGTAGTCTTCCACTCATCTCCTTCTCTGATTCTGATATGATGGTATCCACTCTTCAAATCTATCTTTGTGAAATATATTTCCTCCACTCAAACAATCCATGATATCATCCATCCTAGGTATAGGAAATCTATACTAAACTAGGATCTTGTTTATTGCTCTAGAGTCTGTACACATTCTCCATTATCCATCTTTCTTTGGTGCTAGCACTGCAGGTACTGCACATGGACTCAAACTTTATTTGATCAAACCTTTCCTCAACAACTCTTGTATCTATCTATTCAATTCTTCATTCTCTGCTGGTGTCATTCTGTGTGCTTCTTTGTTAGGCAAACTAGCTCCAGGTATAAGATCCATGTGGTGGCTGATACTCCTGATTGGTGGTAATCCTTTAGGTAGATTGTCTGATATGATGTACTCATATTTTGTTAGCAATTTAGTTATCTCCTCCAGTTGTACTTCTTCATTCTCCTTCTTCAATGTTTCAGGCCTCTTAGGAATAAAATCATAACACATATTCTCATGTCTCAAAACATCCAGAAATTTCCTTCCATCTACCAAAAAAATTCTAGCATTCCCACATACTTCACTCTTAGAATCATCTTCCAAAGGAATCAAATTAATTCTCTTTTCATTTGATGTTATAGTGTATGCATTCTTTCTCCCATCATGTATATCTTTTCTATCATATTGCCAAGGTCTACCCAACAAAATATGACAAACATCCATAGGCATAATATCACACAAGACTTCATCATGATATGATCCAATATAAAATTTTACCAAACATTACTCACTCACCAGTACCTTATGATCATCCTAAATCCATGCTATCTGATAGGGTTTAGGGTGTTTCAATCTTTCCAACTTTAGCTTAGTCACCATCTCCTCTAAAAATAGGTTATCTAAACTACCACTGTCAATCACAACTTTACAACATTTACCTCCTAATTTGCATCTAGTTCTAAACAAACTTTTCCTTTGTGGTGGTTCCTCATTTGTCTCTACTTGAAATAGTGCTCTTGTCATCACAAGTGATTCTCCTTTCTTAGGTTTACCAACTGAACTCGGTTATCCAACAAGTTCTTCTTCCACATAGGCTGCTCTTCCATTGTTCTCTATCTTCTTGCTTGTACTCCCTTGATTACATTCAAATGCTCTATGTACTTCATTTCCACACTTGAAACAAGTTCCTCTGAATGTCCTCCTATCAGGTATTCTTCCTTCTCTTCTGTATCCTTCACTCCGGTATGGACTAGGGTTTCCTTTGTGGTAGAAATTTCTGTCATCTCTCTGGTATGCATTATTATCTCTGTCATCCTTCTTGAATGTGTTCTCTTGTCTGTTCTGCTCCGCATATGATATTTCTCCTCTTGAAAATGTTCTACCTCTCTGAAATTTACCTCTTCTACCTCTCTATCTTTGAGCATGACTCTTATTCAATTTCTCTTATACCTTCAAGGCAAACTAATATGCTTCTTCTAGAGGTATCATTCTTACCAAACTTAGTTCTTCTTGAATGCTCAATCTCAGTCCATTGATGTATCTAGCCACTTTCTCCTTGCTTGCATCACTATGTCCTGTCCTTATGATTATCTTATGAAATTCTTCAGTATACTCCTTCACAGATTTCTCCTTTTGTCTCAAGTTTTGTAATCTCTTCAATAGTTCCAACTCATAGTCAGCAGGTACAAACTAATTCTTCAATTTTGTCACCATCCTATCCCACTTTGTAATCTTTTCTTTTCCTCTTCTATTTCTATCCAACTAAACTTCTTTCCACTATATAGCAACATGTCCTTTCAACTTTGTCTTTGCAAATTTCACCTTCTCTGAATCTTTGACTTCTTCATACTCAAAGTATTCTTCCATGTCATTTATCCTATCAATCAACTCTTTAGGGTTCAAATTGCCAGTGTAATTAGGTACATCAACTCTAGGTCTCTTTCCAATTTTTGAAATAGCTCACAACATATTGACTTGATCTGATTCTTCTTCTTCATCACCTCCTAGGGTTTTGCCAATTTGTTCCACAGATTGGAATTCCTGTTCATCATCACTTTCAACATTAGGTCTAGGTGTCAATCCTCTTCACCTATCTTCTTCGACAATATCCAATCAAATTCTCATTGTTTTTATCATTTCCATCATCTCATCCATCCTACCATCCATCATTCCAACAATAGGGATTTTCCTTGGTGACATCTTCCTAGGGTTAAGTGCAAACTACCTCAAATTCAGCGATCAGGCTACAAGGTGACAACTACCTCACAATCGATGATCGATTGCAACAAAAGTAACTTGCCTTGGATTTGATGATCTGTCCACAACAAGATCTTAAGGAATTCCTTCACCATCTTCGCTCAATTCACTCCCAAAGATTTGAACTTCACTCTGATACCAATTGGTGTAGTCATGGTTAGGAGGGTCCTCAAAGACAACTATCCAGACCATGCAGCTAGTGTAAACACAATGGAAATGACTACAAGATATGAAGCAAATGCATATTTAGTCCTTCAGTATATCATAGAATTCAAATACAAATTGGCCGGCAACATGCGGGCTTACAATTAGGGCTCACAGGCCTGATTATAGAATATCAAAATATACACGAGATATAGCTTTAAAGTCCTCTCGCAAAGAATCCAAACTATCAACTTCTAAATTATTGATCATTGCTTTCCTAGGGATCTATTACATCATTACATATCATATCCAAAACATAAGATTCCTCCGCGTTAGCTAAGGGAGATCACAAACTCCAATGAAGAGTTGTAATTTGTGTACATGAATAGGTTAGACCTAATTGGATAAAACTCCTCCACAAGTGAATGGAATGATGTATGGATCTCGTGGAAGGTCAGACACAAACCAAACAACATTGAATGATGTGTCATTAAGCTTCAAAGGTTGTGAAATGCTCCATAGGTCTTCTCCTTTAGCCGATTGTCTGAGATAGCCAGGATGCTCTGTTCTAAAAAAATAGTCCATCTTCTGATAGTGATATATTTTCAGTGCTTGATCCAAATGCTCTAAATTTTAGATATGTTGTGGATGAATGAATTTAGATGTTCAATCCAGTTCCACAAGGTCTGAGATAAAAATGCAGTAGAATGCAGACCAAAATACAGAAACTGCTACTGACTAAACTACCTGAACTGAACTGAAAAATGAAAGGAAACAAACTAAACTGCAAACAAACTAAAATGCAAATGTTTTTGGTTGATGCAAGATTGCTCTTGAACTAGGGATGCTCCTGTATCAAAGAACTTTGTAGATGAGATACAAAAAGTGTTGGAGTACAATACCACTGAAAGGGGGGGTGAATCAGTGGTATACCAATTTAAAATGACCTTGAATTAATCTTACATAGCTCTGAACATATAAAATGCAAGTTTTAGAATAGTTCAACTATCATGTGTTGCATCATGCATGTATAGATATCAAGCTTGATTGAAACACAAAGAACATAAGCAAATCATAAAAGCTGAAGACACCATAGAAACTCAAATGCTGAAAGATACACAAGATTGAATGTTTGAACATGCAGACCAAGTAGACCACAAATAATGAGAAACCATAACATAGTGATTTATGAGTGGAAAACCCTCATAGGGATAAAAAACCACTCTTGAATTCTTACACTTTATTATGCCTCACTAGCAAATTCAACAACCTTCACTAGGTACAATTAGTGTCTCACTGACACAACCTCACTGGCAAATCAATAGTGTCTCATTGACACAGCCTCATTGGCAAAATGTGTCTGACTAATAAAGAATCTATTTCAAAAAAAAGGTATGTTGCACATGTTTACATGAATATCACTGGTTACAGATGTGTTCCATAACTCAGATACTAAAACACCTTATCTCTCTTAGTTGATACAAAAGAATACATATATGACTCCTAGTTTCAAGATACACTCCTTTTAGCATAAACCATCACTTTGCTATCATTCATGTATATCATCATGATCTGAATTCAAGACACAAAAACCAAGGTATACCTATTGACTACCCTTTGCCATCAATGTGATCTCATATTTTTTCTCTCTGCAAGTTTCTCTATCAGAAACCCTCATTTGTCCTTCTTTGTATCAGATCTTCAAGAGTACACATTTTGTTTCCCTGTAAACAAACAACATATCTTGAAAATATTCAAACACTATAGTGTCTTTCAACTTTTTGTATCTTCATCACTCCTCAATGCATTACATCAGAACACTCTTTAAAGACATTTTCTTGTAACAACATATTTCAATACAACACTACACACCACAAGACTAAAGGCCTCTCCTCAATCTTCATACCCCTGCACATACTGAAACATATATTAAGTTTGTTTTTCACATAAAATGGTGTGCATTAAAACATTGTTATAAAACCTCTGACCTTGAAGGTATTTCTTCATAGAACCTAATACATCAACTAGCTATGATAGATCTGTCATATAGAATAATTTATAAATTTCTATGGCCATTCTAGTTTGTTAAGAAATTGTCTTAAAGCAGTTAGAATGAATTTGCACATCAAATTTGATTAGTGAAGATGAACCGTTGGAATTTGAAAACTATTTGAGTCTCTACCATTAGATCTTCTCTTCGTGTCTTAGTGTCTTTTAACTATGGCCCTTGATTTCTTTTTGGGCGCCCAATTGACTTGGCAAGCTAATTACCAAGAAGATGGGGCCTATTCCTAAATGTTTATAAAGCCCTTCAACAGGTCATCTTTAAGTGACATGACCTACAATAACCAGTCTCTTTAAAAATATAACATAAAGTGACATGTTGGAGTGATGATTAGAATAGGGTTTAAGACTTAAAACAATTGAGGTATTTGTTTAGGGTTTAAGGTAACAACTAGGTTTTAGAGTGTTGGAACCCTAATTCCATTAGAATTCTGATAATCTTTAAGACTGTAACATTGAATGTAATGTCTTGAAACACAATGTATCTTTGATAAGCATTCTATGATCCCTTTATAACATGATCCCTTTGACAACCTAAGAGGATCCAAGATCATCCTAAAGTGAAAGACATCCTGAGGTCAAAGATCAACATCCTCAACATCCTAGTTCTTTGACACTTTGACATAAATGACAAACAATCTACAATCTCCCCCTTTGTCATTGATGGAAAAAACCAAACGTATTTTCTCGCTCTCCCCATTTGACATCAAGGACAAAGGATCCTAATACACAATGAAGCTCCCCTACAAATGAGAACCAGTCATGACACTTGCATTAGCATCACTCAAAATATTTGCAAACACATTGGCTAGGAGCATTGTGTTCATTATACAAGAAAAGACAACAGATGCATCTACTGTGATAAAAAAGATAGATTAATCTCTGATTGAGAAGAGAATGATAGCTCCAACACCATTTGTGGCTTTGACAATTTTGCATGGAGCAAACTTTTGTTCTTTTTGTGACTGTGAATCATCAAATCTTCTTCCTATTAAATGCTTGGTGACAATCATAGTATTAGTTGGACTAGTCATAGCTTGACACTTTGCAAGGATACAAACACGCATCTCTTTTTTTTATTCACTGCAACAATAGATGGTACCATTTAAGCTCCTTCTGATTTCTCAATCACTTTTGGATTCTTGTCTTCCATTACTACTACACATTAGTTTGTTATTCCCAAACATGAATATCACTAAATTGTCCCATCATACCATTTCAAAGTTTAATTTTCAATAGGTACTATATTGTCACTTCAAAGATCACCTCATTTACTATCCATTGGTACTACATAAGAAACCTTCCTCAGACATGAAGAGCACTGTTACACCTCAGACAAAGGCTTGGCACAATATTTTAAGACATAAACAAAATAGATTAGTCAACTCTCAACTTTGCTAACCAATAACAGTATCAACTAATGGGGCAAACCCATCACTACATGAAAATGGAAATAGATCCACAAGGTCATGAACATAAACTATATAATGATGAACTTCATGGTCAGAAATAAGGCATTGTCAGTGCAAACAAATGATATAAGTATCAAGATCATGAACCATAGCAACCTCAAGTAAAAGCACTAACAACCATCACTGCCACTGCTCCCAAGTCAAGCATATTGTGACTGAAACAAATCATTACCACTACCATTCCTATAACTTCATTCATTGTCATGTATCATGAGGATAAAAATATCTTTCATTTGTCACTTTATTAATGGTCATACCATTGACTAAGATAAGAACCAAGCAACCAAAGATAATGTAAAGAAAATCCATGAACCAATACTTTCAAACCTCTATGTATACCCATCAACATATCATTGTGTCATGCAAGCTTTAGGAATTACTAGAACTATCCAGACAACCATATCAACTACTTCTTGGAAACACTTTGCAAAAAAAAAATCATAGAGCACTGTCAATCTATCAAGCTGAGATCTTTTGCCACTGTGAAAGACAACTGCAAACTCACCAAACAATTTTGACAATATACAAGGTCACACCTTGCCAACATATTGTCCTTAGAGTTTCAAAATACTGTCCAAGTAATCATTAGCTACTCACTGGATACATACCTTCTGACTAGCGTTAAATTCAATATCCAATGGTGCTTTGAATGAACAGATGCTAATTTCTATTGCAGCAACAAACAACACCTCAAGACATCATGACTATCTCAAGTTTTACTGTCTCATGCAATCCCAAAGTTGTCTTGGAGCTATCAATCAAAAGCAAATTGTTACTTGCAAAAATGTTGAATACTGAGAATAGTGATCATATCCCTAATACCATACCACTATCACTAATTTCATCTTTGACAATCAACAATAACAGAAATCACACCATTAGAAGTAGCTATAAGTGTCATTGAAAACACTGCCACCTAGTACAGTCAAGACATTATATAGGCAAGAAGAGATTGAGCAAGAAGACTCAGTAAACTATTTAGTTACTCCTTAAAGTTTTGACAGACCATTTGCCAGCTAATAATGGCACTAGAATACCATTGGCACAACAAGACCACTATGTCAGAAACACCATTGAGAGAAAGAACATTGTTTACAGATCATAATCAATAGACACATCACTGTCATTGATGAAATCACTCATGTCTCAGATACATGGTCAAGAAACATTACCACACTAACCTTCAAAGATCCATACTACATTGTCAACACAACCAAAAAACTTTTGTGCTTCAACCTGTTCTTTATCCAAGTCCAAAACAAGGTGTTCTTCACATGTGCACTGTCTATTGTCAACTTTCCAAATAATGACAAACTGCTGTTAGTTCAAAATTGATTCAAATATCTATGTGCATACTCCATCCTATATAGATTTGAAGAAAAGAAAGAGATCACAACAAACCACTAACACATTACAATAACCTATCACTAACAAGGTACTGTGGGATTGATAACTACTAGCAGCTGAGAGCATGATGACTTTTAGACAAACAAAGCTACTACCCTAAGCATAAAAGCACTGTCTCAGTCAACCTTGAATTATACATGTGCACTGCAATAGACCAAACAAGTGAAGATTTAAAGAACTTGTCTTACAAACCAGACCTTCATTATTTTCACCTAGGGATAAAAGATATGACATTGAACATCTCCACCTGACTCCATGCTAGTTTTTATGCACTTGGTGATATGTCTTGTGCAACATGCACAAGTTTAGGATCCTTCTTGTCTTGATTTTGTTTTCTTCTCCAGATTTTCATAGGCTCCTTCTTTTGCTTGTTTGACATGTTTGACTTCTTAATGTGATTAGATGGCTTCACAGGTTTCTTTTGCAATAATGTGCTGTGTGTCTAAGATTTTTACACCTATAGGATATGATATTTCTATCTAGACCAAAGGAATGAAAATTTCTTGATATTCCAAGAGTACTTCCATAATTATATCTTCTGTGCACCCAACACTTTCTTGCTATATGACCAACTTTATTACAGTTATAAAAAACATTTTTATAGTCCTAATTTGACAAACTATAAGAACTCTTACCCTTATTCCATTCAAGACCATTTCTTGAGTGAGTTCTACAATCTCTAGCTCTATGACCATAAATAGGACAAGAATAGCAATAACCATGAAGCTAAGAGTAGTTGTACCTTATTGAATGGTATTGCCTAATAGGTGGAGGCCTTGAGAATCTGTGTGTTCTTCTTCTTCCAACATCAACAACTTTATCTTTTGCTTTCTTCTTGTCTTCCTCAGGAGTAGCAGAATGATAACCCAAATCTATCTTCTTCCTTGGTGTATTCCTGACTTTAGAAGTCTGCCCTTCTTCATATCCTAGGCCTGTAGTGTCCTTATGATGCTTTTTTCTTGCTTAACATGTCATTTAAGCATTTAGTACTCTTTTCAAACTACAGATTCTTAGAAGATGCCTTTTCCAATTCCTTTCTCAAGGAGATAATTTCTAACTCTAGTTTTAGACATTCATTAGTTTTGACTTCTAGATCAGATTTTGTAAAATCAACTACTCTTTTGGCTTCTTCAACTTTAGTTTTTACACTAATAATTAGTTTGTTAGATGCTTCAACTTGTACCTTTGCCTCTTCAAGATCTAAAGAAATTTTTGTAAATTCTGAACATACCTTGTCCTTGGAATCTTTTTCTTGTTGAAGTTGGTCTATTAGTCTCTTATTCTCTTTTCTGAGTTGCTTGATTGTATCTAGAGCACACAAGAGTTTACCTTATATATCAACTTCACACTCTTGTTCATCATACTCCTATTCATAGTCATCTTCACCCACAAAGAGGTCTCCTTCTTCATCATCAATCTCAACAACAAAATCTTCTTCTCTTTCATCAAGTTCTTGTCCACTTACACTCACAATGAAGTCTTCCTTTTTCTCAAGACTCTCAACTGTAGGACCATTCTCTTTATCATGCTTTGTATCAACATTCAGGGGTGACTCATGCAACAACTCATTGCTTGACTTGACTGGGGCTTGTTTTACAACCTTTTGCTTGGTATCTTTCTTTTCTCTATTTCTTTTACACTTTCCCATAGTGCTCCACTATCAGGATCTCCTAAGTTGGTTATGTTAGAGGAAATATGAACAACAATATTATACAACTAAATATCCAATAACACAATGGAAATGATGCAAATACAAATAAACAAAGATTATACCTTCGTAGACCGATTTACCTCATAGCTTCCAATTGCCTATCTCATATTGATCTTATGAATGAGTTGAGCTCTCAGAAGTGTGTACTTCCTTGTTGTTTGAAGATGACAATATGAGAATGGCTGTAGATGGATAGTGCAATGAAGATTAAACTAACAATGCAACTCTAGGATGATGGATAATGGAGATATGAAGCCATGGTTGGATGATTGTATGATAATGGGATTATGAAAATGCATTGAAGATACTTTGCCAAAGGCACACTGGTAGAATTTCTGTAGAGTAAGTTTACAAAAGATCTTGGATTATTGAAATGAGGGAATGAGGGTTCCTTTTATAAGCCAAGGATGGGCCAATTCCAAGTGTCACGATCTCAACAGTGGAGAAGAAGTCTTGTGATGTGTATGGTGGAGATTGAATTGGTTGGGATGGGGGAGAGAAATATGGAAGATGTTCCTCTCACCTTGACAAGGTGGAGAGAAAGGTGTGACACGAGGCCACATGTCACAAGGCTCACCAAGACCATAGAGTGAAGGTCAAAGAAGGAGACCTTGTTTGTAGGATGGTTGGAAGGAATATAGGGACTTATGGGACAAGTGTCTCAAGGTGCCTTTTGACCAAGATGACATGGAGAGACCATGCTCATGACAATAGGGATGGTTGGAGAAATAATAGGACATGTGGGTGAGGATAAATTAGATAAATAAATATTAAAATATTTAATTATGTGTGCAACATGATGAGGTGGATTGTGAGGTGGATTGGATGATGTGGGATTAGGGACTTTTGACTTTGGGATAAGATGATTGATTAAATAATTTAGGAATTATTTAATTATGGATGGCATTAGAATTGGATGAATTAATTGATTTGTTGTAGAATTATGATGATGTGAATCATATAATAAATTAATGAATTTATTCATTGATAGAAGAATGAGAATAAAATAAATATTAAAATATTTATTTAATTCAACTTAGCCATTTTTAGGTGTATACATTTTGCCCCTCTTTGAGACTGTGTTTTATCACATTGTTTTAAAGAATAAAAATTTTCTACGATTGATACATGCCCCAGTTTGTCCCTGGTATAGGTTTAATGATGGTAGGATGCCCCCTTGAGAGATTGGACAGCAATAATGTGATGACAGGATGATAGACAATCTCACGATGAGATAGGCTGACAGGATAGATGGGAGAAGAAATTGGCTAATGACAGGCAAAAATTAGATAACAAACATGCCCTAGCATGCACAAGGTTAAAACATCTCCAAGTAGGGTTAAATGTGCTCTAAATAGGAGTGTGGGGTTACATTCCTTGTCATTTGCACACTTGTCTTTTGTGGAGAGCTTATAGGAGATCAGAGCTCTAGTGCTAAGGAGAGTCAGCCACAATGCAGCAGATTCCAATTGAATTATGCCACTTTGAGAGGATCTGATGGTTCAACTGTCCAGTAGAGTACGGCCCACCGGTAAGTACTCTTTCAATTTTAGGCTAGGTGCATTTATTTTGGTAAAAAATCTAGGTCAAAGTTAGCTGTTTTGAATGCGCAGCAAGGACGAATCTACACATTTACCCTACAAAACAGTGCAAATGCTGCGATTATATGCAAATATCTCCTGAATATATGAAAATACATGGTTTTCGCAAACAAAGGATAAAACTACACTAAGACAAGGGGTTTCTGCACAATGATATGTAATTGCGCAATTGTCGAAAACCTATGCATGTGGTGTAATGTTGCGCAAATACCTCCTGAATTAGCGCATTTGAATTATGATGCGCAAATGCGAGAGAATTTTGCACATCTACCATGATTTTGTGCAAGTGCTAAATAAAACTGGGCATATACCTTAGATAGCAAAATACTTAGCAAATTTGATAAAGTCGGCATCATGATCGATGTTTGTCAAATGATATTCATCTCTGATATTGATAGAATTTCAAGAGAGATGATAGGATAGATATCCTGATAAAATAGCTAAGTACTTGATGTTTGATAGATAGATTTGTAATTTAGTTGATTTTGTTTGACTAATGCATATTTGGTTGATTGTAGGAGGAGCATGATGATGTACTTATGTCTTGGGAGCAATTTTTGGTGACATAGTTGCTTAGACCGTACTTGACAGCGATTGATCGCTTGATTCTTGGATCGGCAGGGTTATCTTTTATTTACTTTATCCCTGAGATTCAAGCTGATCTCGGTATGCTGACTATGCTTGTTGAGCTATATCATAGCGAGGATGGGACATTTCATATTCCTACTAGGGAGATCACTATGACTTTGGAGGATATCCATCAGATTTTATGGATTCTGATCGATGGAGAGCTCATGGAGTACGAGTCTCAGATTGGGGCTGGGTTAGATGAGTGTCACCGAGTCTTTGATGATGATACCATTAACAGTACAAAGACTAGTTGGGTAGACATGGTTGCCTACTATGAGCCTCTTCTGTCAGTTATTGCTGGGTTGATTGGAGGTATAGTGTGCCCTGATAGGAGGTCACATGGGTTTGAAGTTGGATGGGGGAGAGCTCTAGAGCAAATCACTACAGAGGGCACCTGATATGCTTGGGTGTGTGTTTTCTTGCATAGCTTTATCATGATTTGCACCA
This sequence comes from Cunninghamia lanceolata, assembly GCA_027924645.1. NCBI lineage: Eukaryota > Viridiplantae > Streptophyta > Pinopsida > Cupressales > Cupressaceae > Cunninghamia > Cunninghamia lanceolata. Next base: position 147,642 of record BSBN01000031.1, read on the forward strand.
GTTTCTGTACGATGGATCTTTTAGTTTGTCATGTGGAGTCTCACTTCTATAGATTTGGGCTTGGTGTCACATTATGATTATGCGACCGATTGCTATAGGCATTTACGGTAGAGATCAACCATATTCTTATATGTTCCAGGAGAGTCTTTCCCAACCCAAGCTGGGAAAGCTAGAGTACTGGCGGCATGCTTTTGACAATGTCGATTTAGTTGTTTGGTGCCCCTACCTAGATTGTGAGGTATGGGATGAGGATGCCTCAGAGCTACCTTTTTGTTTCTAGAATAGGTGGTTGATAGGAAGGACTCCCTATATTCTTGAGAGGCACATCATTTCTTGTGTGTACCGGCAATTTGGTATGATCCAGGGGATGCCCTAGGGGAATGGCATCTTTACCCAGACATACAAGGAGCATCCTCAATGGGGTCTTGGTGCATCTTATGAGTAGGCACAACCAAAGTTTTTGCAAATACCATATCAGCCGTGGCCGATGAGGAAGATAGTTGTGGATGCAAGCATGACATAGGATTATGCTGACTACTTTGTTGCACACCCATTCCCTTGATACTCAGGACCTGGAGAGTGGGCCTTGAGACTAGATGATCAGGAGGAGGATGATGATGGGCCTTGGCAGCGATGAAGGCGATGAGGAGGATGAGGTGGCCAGGGTGGCAAGGGTGAGGGTGATGATGATGGAGACGGTGGTGGTGGAGGTGGGAGTGATGGAGATGATAGAGATGGTAGGAGGGTGAGACAACGAGTTGACAAAGATCCATCCCAACAGGCACAGTTGTTACTACAGGGACAGGTACAACCTCCTATATAACCTCCTGTACAGGGATAGGATGATGGGGAGATTGTAGGGTTACAAGCCTAGTTGGCTCAGCAGCAGACATAGCTGACTCAACAACATATTCAGCTGGGTTAGATGTAGGGATAGATCACCTAGCTGCAAGGTGAGCTATAGATGGCTAGATTGGAGAGAGATACCATGATCCAGTGGTATACCAGGGTGGAGAGGCTGCTAGAGCAGGTATAATAGACTGCGAGATAGGGTCCCATAGGGCAGATAGTGGTGGAGATGGTGAGGGCTAGCCAGGAGATATTTTACTTGTTAGAATTAGAGATGACAACTGAGTGGGGGGGTGAATCAATTGTCTTAAAACTTTAAAATTTGCAGTAGTTAATTCCACTTTATTACTTTATTAATGTTATCATGAAAAGCAAGAATCAACAACACATGAGTAGAAATAGAAATAACACATTTGACACCAAGATTTTGACATGGAAACCATGTTAAGGGAAAAACCACGGTAGGGGTTAACCCACAAAGATTATACTCTATTAAAAGTATTACAATGGAGAATGCCAATGCATTTGGGCCCATTGCCCAGAGCTAACTACTCAAAAGAAGGTTCACTGCCTATAGAAATAAGATTATAATGAATCTGAATTGATAAATAGCATCTACCAATGCACGGGTTCAGTTTCGGTTAAGCATAGAATACTGACTTGATACACTTCATCCTTACTCTACCTTGTTTACTATTCTGCTAACTTTCGAACCTTAGATCTCTTCCCTTTTCATACTTAGTCCATATTTGTATCCCACACACACCAAATTTATTCAAATCCATTGGCTATATATATCTGCATCCTGATCTTCAATCACTTTCCAATCGGCTTCAAGAACACTTAGAACTTTATTGAATACTCTGCTTTGTCAGCTAGATCCGTGCATAGCTTGAGACACGAACCAAAACTTGTAGTCACAAATCATCAATTAGGTCATCCACTATCACTGGTCATCACTAATTGCCCAATCAACAACTTCCATACATCCGGAACCAAGATCATTTACAAGGTCGGCCTGTTCTTCTGTCTGCTTTGTCAAACTGTTAACCTGATACTCAAAAGCTAATAAATTTTCAATCCTTTATTACCAAAGGCCAAAAATCTAGATTTAGATTGTCTTGATAGTGCTTATGACTACCTTAGATCCGTAGAAAATTAAGATTTTCCACCAGAGAGATCCGGACCAAGATACCGGACCTTGTCACACACTCTGTTCTTGACTTCTCAGACTTAGACAAATCTTCAATCTGATTTCTGGTATGGGCAAATTATGCAATGCAGATGTGTAGTGGAGAATTAGTTGCCATCAATGACAATACTTATCATGCCTATCAGCGTCTTTTGCCAACAATCTCCCCCTTTGGCATTGATGTCAACACTTAGTGAAAAATGGCTAAGTGTCAGAATAACTCCCCCTTTGCTTGTGCTCCGTACTGTTGTTCACACTGCTTTCCGGTGCTCCCCCTTTGCTGGATTCCTCATTTTTCACTAATCTTCACTCCCCCTTTGACATCAATGGCAAAGGGTGGGGTCCACAAGCCAAAATTCTCCAAAAATTCTGTGTATAGTGCCGCATATGTACAACTAATCATTAAGTTCTATTCACATGAACTTGAGAATGTCTGCAAAACTATTTTTCAATTGCACAAGTTCAAAGGCCCAAGTTCCCTTGATTCCATCCAAAATTGAGATGTGTCCACTCAGAAAAAATGCATATGCTTATGCTTTTGTCAGACCCAGAGGATTACTTGTCTGAAGTGCAGTCTGAGCTTTTGATAAGGCATTAAACATGGTTTCTAACTTGGGGGCAATCAATTCCCGGAGCTCACACATTCTCTTCGTTATGTTACCTTTTTCTTTAACAAGCCTCTTTATCTCATCTGTCAAGCTAATTACTTGACATTCCTAACTTATAGGAGAAACAGTTAGAGGATCAAAAATTTGAGCAAGATTTGACAATTTTTTTTCTTGCTCCTTTATCTTCTTCTCAATATCCTCACTAATTTTGGGCCATGATAGATAGAATTTGTACATATCTCTTCCATCATTTAGAGCATTCTGAACACTCCTTATGCTAATGTCGAGTATCATCCTATCATTTCCTATTAGATTCTTTACTTCACTAAATTTCTTATCCAAAAATTCCTTCTAAACTTTTGCCTCCGTAGATTTTTCAAAAGACTCAAAATGTGTACTTACAACATTTACAAGATTCTTTAGGTGACCGGAGGGGGAATCTGATGGACTCTTTTGGCAAGTTGGCAATAACTTCTCCAAGACTCTGGTTGCAAGCCCTAATAGTTCACTATCCTCCATGTGAGATTTTAACATCTTCTCTCCAGCTTTGGCTTCAGTGAAGGATGCAATCTTCATCACTTTTATCAGAGAGAGCATCTAGATTAATTGGTCCTTGGAGTAATTCAAGTTCATCAAACTCAAGCATCTCTTTATCTAGAAGACTTTTCACTGCATCTACAGTGTCTCTTGCAATAATTTCTAGACCACCCTTTTGTTCCTGAGATTTCTCAGCATCTGTAGATGCATCAACATTTGCACCATCTTCTTCTACTTTGTCTTCATTATCCTTTTCTTTCTCCTTTTCTACTTTACCTTTTTCTATATTATCTACAGGAGGAATCTTCTCCTTGTCTTTACCACTTACAGTCTAATCAGGAGGGCTTTGTGTAGTAGAAACATCATCTTCTTTTCTGGATTGATCAGGTAGAGTAGGAATATCTCCTGCATCATCTACATTATCTATCATCTCTATGTCTTTCTGATTTATTTGTTCCTCTTCTGGAAAAGAGGAGTCATCAAGTTTGGTTTGCTTCTCACCAACGTTTACTTTTTCAGCATCCAAAATCAATGAATCAATTCCATCATCTGTCTCCTCACAAGTTTGCTTCGAAGGATCTAGAGTATTACCTTGGTCATCATTTCCCTTTTCAATCTCTTCTTTTGGAGCTTCTTATTTTGGAACTGAAGGATTGATTTATTCAACTTGTTCCTCTGAAACAATATAGTATTTATCTTTGTCAAGGGCTTTTCTCAAAATTTCTTCTGTTTACTTTACAACTTCCTCAGTTTCACCAAGCATTAACTTGTTCATCCGGATCTTGCTTATGAATTTCTCCTTAACTTCCTTGAGGATTTTATCAGCTTCTCTTTTGGTCATTACTGGACACAGGGTGGAGATAACATATTCTCTACGTTCTATGTCTTTGTCCTTGGTGGCTTCCTTCCTCATTTCTAGTATTTTCCTTAAACTTTTAGGAATTTCTTGCATAATTTCTAGTAGAGCTCTATTGAATTTATTCAAGTACAAGATGGTGGCATCCTCCAAGATTTTCTTATTTGCCTCATCAAAACTACCATAATATATTCTGATAGGCTTTAGACTCCCATGAACAGTAATTGATTTTACAATTTGATCAACAGTCATAGCAACTTTACCAGTCTCTTGCCTTTTACTTTCCTTTTTGCTTCTTGAGGGTTGGTTCTCAGAGGCCTTTGAAGTCTTGGCCTTATTGAATCTCATCTCTTTAACTTCCTCATCTGTCTTTATCTCTTCATCATCTTTTGTGCCCACATACGTTCTTGTGGCCTTTGCTTTCTTTTTCTTACTTGCTTCACTGGATGGTCTGTCTTTTGGTTTTGTAGGTTTGGGGGGAATAGTAGCAGCAACAGAGCTTCTAGTAGTCCTTGAAGTGGAGGATGGTTCCACTAGAGCATCTTCTTGTTTCTTGTCCTATTTTTCTTTTTTAGCCTTTTCAATTCTTTCTCTATTTTGCTTCACTACCTCCTTGGTTAGGCCAATGCTCTCAGCATACCTTTCAACTTGCCTCTGCACTTTCCTTTTGGTCTCTGGCCGTCTGAGCTCCACATGCAATTTTAGACTTAGCTCCTTGTATGTTCCAAACCTTTCCACAGATGTGTCTTTTGATTTGCTCAAGAGATGTTGAGCATACATTTCCAAAACTTTCTCATCAACCTCATATCCCAGTGGCATAATCCATATGGTTCTGGGTTACACAGCCTCCATCAAGCACTGATCAGTGTTAACCATAAAGCATATTTCATTCTCATATTTCTCCACAACTATAGGGATTCCTTCTCTGGCATGCATCATACTCTGAAAGTTTTTGAAGTAACCCCAAATGATTATTTTCTGAGTTTGAGAATCACCAAGGCTAAGTGGATGATCTTTTATTTGCCATGCAACTAGTTGTCATTTGTCCAATGCACACCTTGAATTCCAGGCACTTCATTCATAAAATAGAAGAACAAACATATAATCAAGGAACCATACTTGAAGGTATTTTTCTTATCTTTCTTTATTTTTCTCAGATTCTCAATCAACTAATTTTGTAGTATTTCACCAAGATCATAATCAACATTCTCCTTTAACATTTTATAGACTACATATATTGCAGTTCTAGAGACAAAATTTTCCCTGCTGGAGTGGTAAATCTTGTACCCAATCACCATGGAGGCAAATTTAACATCTGGTTCTATGATATCATTGATGGTCATTGCCCTTTTGTCAAACTTGGCATTGGTAGCATCAGTCACTATTTGGTTTTTCACAGCTTTCAACATGAGTAATCCACCGAATGAATTTAACCCAGTTACAATCTTGATAACATCTTTTGTAATCTTAAATGGTTTCAATAGCCATATGAACTCATCATGTATTCAGTTCAAGATATATCAAACCCATTCATTTTCATCAAATATCAAAAACCTAATGACTTGCAGAAAATGTTTTCTTTCTAGGGTTTTGTATTCCAGTTTCAATTTATGGCTATCATCCCTTAAGTATTTGTTAAGTAAATCCAAGAGTTTTAAGTTTCCAAATTCATCCATGTTACAGTGGATGTATGCCCTAATATCCTCAACATGCAGTATGGAACTCTAGAAAATGCACCTAACGGTTCAACTTCAACTAATTTGTATGGATGCTTCTTAAATATTGGTCAGGGCCTTTCAGTTACATCAACAACTAGAGGTGTAGCCATCTCAACAGATTTTAGATTCAAGACTTTACAGAGAAGTACCTTTTTCTTCTACAGGGTTAGAGTTGATCAATTATTGGTTGAATTCGCTCTTCGTGCTTTAGTTTCTAGATTTGTAGCTCAAATGTACTTCTTCTTATTTCCTTCAAATGCAAAGTGATTCAAATGCATGACCAAGTGACCTTTTATCCTCCACAAAACCTAATTTGTCATTGTAATAAATGTGTTGCCCTAACTCCATCTGGTTACTCTATTTTTGAACAATTCATCAAGGATCACTCCGCAAATTTCCATGTCAACAACTTTTCTTCCAAAGTTTCTGAAACAATTCAAGATATCTTCTCTCATTGTGCCATATCCAGGCACCCACTTACTAGCGGGGGAAATTTGATTTTCAATGTAGCTCCCCCTGAGACAGAGCTCCTAATTCAATTCCTAGGGGAATCATCAGCACTAGATTCCAGTGTGGACCCATTACTATGGTTCACAATTGTTTTCTTGACCCATGTCTTGATCATTTCATTCTGGATCTCATTCTCATCAATTTTTCTTTTGCCTTTGTCTTGTCTCTACTCATCTAGTTTTCTGTTTATCAGATCCCTTCTTTCATTAATCCTACTTCTGCAGAATCTTACATAATGACTGGATCAGTTATAACTGAAGCACACAACATTTCTTTGCCCATTTGATTGATTTCCTCTTGATCTGCACTGAATGGCCATATGTCCAAATCTATTTCATGCAAAGCATTTTCCATTGAAATAATTCCCATTTCCTCTATGTGACGAGTTATTCATTATCATACTTCTGCATTCATTGGATTTATGACCATACCTCTTGCAATTGAAGCATTGTCTGGAGAAGGATGGATTATTTTAATTTACTCTACTTCTGCATTGAGTGGCTCTATGACCAAATTTATTGCACTTGAAACAATTTCCATTGAAAGATGGATACCTTTAAGCGTTAGGCTATCTTACTAGAGGTCTTCTAGGTCTGTTTCTCTCATTCCTTGGTTGAGAGTTTCTTTGTCTAGATCTGGAGATTTCACCTTTCTCATATCCAAGACCATACTTGTCATTAGCCTTTTTCTGACCCACAAGTATTGCTTCAAGTTTAGCTGAACTTATCTTGAACTTCTCCTTGTGTTCATTTGCAACTTCTAGGTCATGTCTGAGAATGACAATTTGTCATTCAAGATCTCTTTCATTGTCTCTACTTTCTTGTAGATCAGACTTTAGATGGCCAGCTATACTATCTAATCTATAGCATTCACCAGTTCTTCTTTTAGAGTTTGATTCAAGTCTTCTTTAGTCTTCTTCCTTTGCTCAATTTCATTAGTTAGCCTCATTGCCCCATATTCCATCTCAATTTTTAGAACAACAACTTCTTTTGATAGCTTCTCGCATTCCTTTGTCTTTTCTTCCAAAGCTTCATTCATGCCATTTTCTTCAGTTAAACTGGATAACTATAGAAGTAGCTCCTTTTTCCTTTCCATAGATTTCTTTAATTTATCTTTTAACATTTCAATGGTATCATCAACATCTTTAAGTTCACATCTCAGATTACTAATTTTTGCTTTAGACTGAACAAGATCTTCTAGGGCCAATTGAATTTGATCTTTGAGTGAACCCATTAAAAATTCTTCCAAGATCTTTCCTTAAGATTTTAGGCTTCACAAAGGAACCTCGCTCTGATACCAATTTTTTGAATTAGAGATGACAACTGAGAGGGGGTGAATCAGTTGTCTTAAAACTTTAAAACTTGCAATAGTTAATTCCACTTTATTACTTTATTAATGTTATCATGAAAAGCAAGAATCAACTATTGGCAAGAGACACATTGTAGCTTCATGAGTGTTTTCATTGATGGCAACAAAGTTCATCTCACCCATTCGCAGGACATGGTGTGTCTATACCGAAAGTCAGATTGTAGAGTAACTTGGTCCGGTGACCAAGAACAGAGTATGTAGCAAGGTCTGACAATCAGGTCCGAATCTCTCAGAGGAAGTATCTATGTAAAGTGTGGACTTGGGGAAGTCAAGAGGAGTACCTTGACTAATAGATTCCAGGGATTGAGCCTCTGGTGATGAAAGAGTGAAGAGATATAAGCACCTAAGTATTGGGTTCCTATTTGGCAGAGTAGACTGAGGAAGAACTGACTGACAGAGCATCAGACCTTGATCCGGATGAGATATTGATGGTGATCAAGCTTACTAAGGTATCATTCATGATTGGCTGACATGATTGATGACTTCTATGAGCATCTCTTTGATACGCATCACTTGAAAAGCAAGGATTCAACCGACAGACCAAGAGTTTGGGAAAATAGTAAGTATTCTGGATGCCGACTAGAAAGTGGATGAAATCCTTGGTGCGGATATATATACCAGATTGATTTTAATATGAAGGTGTGTGTTGTGTGTTGAAGTGTGTGAATGAAAGAAGAAGAGTAGTGTGGAAGTAGTAAGGCAGGTCTGGTATGTGACAGGATAGTAGTACCAAAGAAGAGGAAGAATGAAGTGCAGCAGATCAGTGTATTGAGCCTAACTGGAACTGAACCTCAACATATGTGGATGCTTCTCATCAGTTCAAGTATCTAATTTCCTTGTATAAACTATTGTAGGCAGTGAGCCTTTTGTGAGCAGTGTGCTTGGGTAGTGAGCCCTAATTGGCAAGTGTCATTTTGTACCATCTTATTCTTTTAACAGAGGATACAATCTTGGGTTAGTCACCCCATGGTTTTTCCTTTAACAGGGTTTTCCACGTCAAAATCATTGTGTTATGTATCTTGACTTTGTTTCTGCTCTCATGATTATGAATGCTTATTTGCTTTGATGCTGCACTAGTTGTTAAAGAAGAATAAAATGTTAAATTAATTAAGATAACTGATTCACCCCCCCCTCTTAGTTATCAACAATTGGTATCAGAGCTAAGTTCCTCCTAACAGAGCCTAACAGCTTGAGGAGATCTAGGAATTCAAATGGATGTGTATGGTATGAGGGAACAACTTCAGTCTTCCCTAGATGATCTTGAGCAATCCAACTCTGAAGTTAATGAATTGAAGGAAAGACTCTATGAAAAAGAGAAAGGATCTACTTCGGCAATTGGCAAGTCAAAGTGAAGTCAATGATACAAATGAAGATCTGAAGGAGAAAACCAAGTTATGTGAAAAGTTATCAAAAGAGGTCATTATGGTAAGACATGAAATGGAATCAGGAGTTATGAAATTCACCCAAGAAATTGAAGAGAAAAGAAAAACTGAAGATGATCTAAGACAATCTCTTAAGGAGAAATCAGAAGACTGCCACAAAATGGATAGAATAATCAGGCATCTAGAATCTAATCTTGAAGAAGCTAGAGATAATGAAGAGCAACTTGAGAATCAGATTGACTCTCTTAAAAGGGATCTTCAAACAACAAATGAATACAAAGAGAAATTCAAGATAAGCTCTGCTCAACTTGAAGTTCTTCTTTAAAGCCAAAAGAGGGTAGATGACAAGCAAGGCTTGGGGTATGAAAAAGGTGAAAGCTCCGGATCCGGTCAGAAGAACTCCAGATCAGAAAATCCAAGAAACAGGCCTAGAAGACCTCCGGTAAGGCAACCAAATGCTCAAAGATATCCTTCCTTCAATGGATACTGCCACAACTACAATAACTTTGGTCATAAAGAAAATTAGTGCAGAAAAAGAATGAATCAGACTAATTCATCCTTCTCCGGACAGTGCTTTAATTGCAAAAGGTATGGTCACAAAACTCATGAATACAAAAATATGCAAATGAACAATTCATTTAATGGTAGATGTTTTGCATGCAATAGAATGAGACATATGGCTAATCAATGTAGATCAAGAGGATATCAGTCAAATATGCAAAGAAATGTTGTTTGTTACAATTGCAATAGATCCGGTCATATTGCCAAATTCTGTAGAAGTAAGAATCAGGACAAAAAGGGTCCAGTGCATCATAATCAAAACCAAGACAAAGGAAAAGGAAAAGTGAATGCGGATGAAATTCAAAGAGAGATGAACAAGATATGGGCAAAGAGAAGTATAGAAAATGATGGGGATGGATCCGCACCAGAATCTGGTGCTGATATTCCTTCTGAAAACTAAATAGATGAGCTCTGGCTTAGGGGAGTAACAAAAGAAAAACATTTTCCCCCAGCCAATCAATAGGTGCCTAAAAGTGGCACATGAAAGGTTGCGGACTAAAATGGCTCTCAAAGAAACATCTAAATAACCCTTTGGGAAGATATGGAAGACTCGTAATTAATTTGAAGAGGTTAACCGTCTAAGATTAATCCAGTTTAACAGTCATCCGGTAAGAACAGGTTTTTCCCAGTTAGATCTGGTATGATTCAAATTTGAGGTATCTTGATCTGTGGATAGATCAAATGTTTGGAGAAAGGAAGATAGATTGTCATCAATCACTGAGAATAACTCTAAATGTATCTCAGTGATCCAGAAAAGATCCTTCTTAGAACAAGGAGAACAAGGTAACCAGAATAACTTAAGTTGCACATTTATTGCAATATGGAATTAGGGTTTTCTCAGAGATAAAAGGGTTTATTTTCTCATCACTTGTACATTTGCACTCGAGAAGAAGAGAAAAAGAGCTCTGCAAACAAATTATCTCAAGCCTCTCAAAGATCAACCACAGAAGACAATTCTTCTAGCAATCCAATCCAGCTCATTCTGTGAAACCTAGAAGCGTAAAAAGGTATTCTTCGCTCTTGATCAAACTCTCTCTCTAAATATTTAAGATGGCTACTTTGAATGTTGTAAAGATTTTTGATAGGCCTCACCTCAAATTTAAGAAACATCCCTACAAATCTCTAGAAGTGGATTCCTTATGGGCATTTTCCAGCATTCCGCATGGGGTTTTGCATGTTAGGGCATATATTCATGCGAACATTGAAGATTTTGGGGAATCCAAGCTGGTAGATATCTATCACAATCAGTTAATAGATGACTCATTTGAACTCAAACCATAGTATAAGGCTATCCGGGACAAACATTTTGCACAATGCATTCATTTCCCCTATTTTGCAGAAGATGAATGGGTCCGGTATGTTCTAAGTAGAATGCATGATAACTTTATATGGTTGACAAGGCCATTCAAGATAACCAAGGATTCCATTAGGGCAATTACCAGATTGCACTCATCCGGTGGGATACCTGCTCTCAAATCTGTCAAGAATCAGACAGTGAGTGAGGCAACCGGATCAAAATTTGACAAGAGAGCAATGAAAATTCAAAATATCACTGAGCCGGATATCAAATTTTCATCCATGATAATTGGTTACAAGATATATCACTCCAGTAGGGAAAATTCAGTACCTGGAATTGCAATTTATACATCTTATCAGATGCTAAAAGAAAATGCTGACTATGATCTTTGTGAACTTCTCCTAAGCCAATTGTTGGAGAACCTACAAAAGATCAAAAAGGACAAGAAGAACTCATTCAAGTATGGTGGGCTGATATTATGTTTATTCTTCTACTTCATGAATGAGCTTCCCAGATCCAGTGGTTGGGTATGGCAGAATGATTGACCTATAGCCATTCAAATCAGAGATTATATACATGGGCTTGATGATGCCAAGGCACAAAATACAGCACTTTGGGGCTATTTCAAGAACTTTTAGAGTATGATGCAAGCAAGAGAGAGAATTCCCCAATCTCTAGTTGAAAAGTATAAGGATACAGTATGCTTTATGGTAGAAACTAATCAATGCCTAATGGAGGCAGTAGAGCCAAGGACAGTCTGGATCATGCCAATGGGGTATGAAGTAGATGAGAAAATTGTAGAGCTACATGTTCAACACATGCTTAGTCAACCCAAGGATCCTAAGGAAGAAAGGTTTGGAACCTTTGAAGAGCTAAGTGTGAAGATCCATGTGGAGCTTAGACAACCGGAGATGAAGAGAAAAGTGAGAAAAGAAGTAGAGAATGTTGCCAAAAGGTATGGCATATCAAAAGAGGCACTTGATGCAAACAGAGAAAATATGGAAAGGGTAGAGAAAGAAAAGAAAGAAGCAAAAAAGGAGAGTACTCTGGTAGAAGCCCCCTCCTGAACCAGATCCTTTAAGAGCTCTACACCTACCACTACTAAGAGCTCAAAGGCATCAAAACCGGAAGCAAAATCACCTGATAAAGGAGAAAAGAGAACGAAGACAAAGGCTACAAGATCATACACAAGCCTCAAAGATGATGAAGAGACAGAATCTAATGAAGAGATCAAGAAGATGAAGAAGAAGAAGAAAGTATTTGGAGAATCCTCTACCAGTCTAGACAAGGAAGAAGAAAAGACAGATAAAAGTGTTGAGAAGCCTACTCTTGACAATATCATCAAGGCAATTACTGTGGATGGAAAGCTGAAAACATTAACAGAATTCTATGATGAATGTAGTGAAGCTGACCAGAAGATCCTACAAGATGCCACAGTTAGGTATCTAAATATCTACAACAAAGCTTTCATCAAAATCATATCTCTAATTCCTAAAAGCCTTGAGAAGGAACTTGAAATCAGAAAGAATAATGCTAAAGCAAAGGATATGGAGATTTGGGAATAGATAGCCATTTAGCTCTATCCTTCCATCATTCCTAAGCAAAAGAATATGATCTTCAAAGATTGCATGGATGAGTTCCAGAGCAAAGCTAGGATGAATCAACTTATGCTTGGAGAAACTAACAAGGTGACCAAAGAAACATAAGACATCCTTCGGAATGCATACAAAAGATTCAATATTCCTATTATAGAGGACTTAGGTGATGATCCCTCAGCCATGGATGACAAAGAAGAATCTACTGAGATAGTGGTAGAAGAGGCAAAGGAGACAAGTGAAGAGAAAGCTAAAGACTTAGATTCCTCTGCTCTGGAAGAGGAAGTTCATGAAGAAGAAGACACTTCTCTTTCAAATCCTCCTGCATACTCTGGAACTGAAGGAGAAGAAAGAAAAGAAGAGAGCATCAGTCAAGAAGAACAAGTAAAGAGAAGCAAAGAAGGTCAAATAGAAAAGACCACAGATGACAGTGCTAAGACTGTAGAAGGGGAGAAAACCCCGTCACTAGCAAGAGACACAGTAGAAGCAGTCAAATATTTCTTAACCAAAGAGATGATGGAATTTGATGAACTAGAACTTCTTCAAGGTCCATTCAATTTTGATTCCCTCTCCCCATTTCAAACCATGAAGCTAGCATCCTTTACTCAAGCAAAGGCAAAAGAAAAACTCTTGAAGTCTCACATGGAAGACTGTGAGCTCATAGAAGCTGCATCCGGTGTATTGGAGAAGATCATGCCATCCTTCCAAAAGGATCCTTCAGCCTCTTCATCTGGTAATCTCAAGTCTCTTGTTAGTTCTGTCAGCACTCATTTTGAATCTTTGGAGAAATCAGGTGAGGAGAAGGTCCGGAAAGAGTTTATGGATAAGAGATTCACCGAGTTACAAGGTCTAATTTCAAATGATAGGAGAGTTATGGATATTGGGATAAAGAGCTTAGAAAATACTCTCAAAGATGGTAGAGATATATATAAATTTTGTTTATCCTGGTCTAAAGTGGCCAAGGATATTGAGAAGAAAGCAAAAAAGCAAGAAGATAAACTGTTAAGTTTATCTCAAAGTTTTGGCCCTCTCTCCTATTCCATAGTAAATCAAGAATCTTAGACTATTGCAATCATAGATGAAATAAAGAAGCTAGAGAAGGAGAAGAAAAATAGAACAAATAGGTTAAGTGAACTTAGAGGGATCATTATCTCTAAGTTAGAGGCCATGCATGAGGCCCTAATTGATGCTCAGACAATAGCCCGAACCAGTGATCCGACAGATCTAAAAAGGGAAGAAGCTTTTGCATTCCTGTTGAGTGGTCACATCTCAATTTTGGATAAGATGAAGCAAAGTTGGGTGATAGAAGTTGTATAGTTGAAGAATACTTTTGCAGATATACTTCAGTATATGTAAGTATAGCATGTATATATACTTATGCAGCTAAGTATAGATTGTTTTTGGGAAATTTTGGTTTACGGACCATACCCTTTGCCATTGATGTCAAAGGGGGAGTGAGGAGCAGTGAAAAATGTGGAGCATAGCTAAGGGGGAGCTCTGGAAAAATGTACATTAGAAAAAAGCACCAACCAAGGGGGAGTGTAGTATAACACTTAGTCATTTTTCACTAAGTGTTGCCATCAATGCCAAAGGGGGAGATTGTTGGCAAGAGACACATTGTAGCTTCATGAGTGTTGTCACTGATGGCAACAAAGTTCATCTCAACCATCTGTAGGACTGGTGTGTCTATATCAGAAGTCAGATCATAGAGTAACTTGGTCCGGTGACCAAGAACAGAGTATGCAGCAAGGTCTGACAATCAGGTCCGGATCTCTCAGAGGAAGTATCTATGTAAAGTGTGGACTTGGGGAAGTCAAGAGGAGTACCTTGACTAATAGATTCCAGGGATTGAGCCTCCAGTGATGAAAGAGTGAAGAGATATAAGCACCTAAGTATTGGGTTCTTGTTTGGTAGAGTAGACTGAGGAAGAACTGACCGACAGAACATCAGACCTTGATCCGGATGAGATATTGATGGTGATCAAGCTTACTAAGGTATCATTCATGATTGACTGACATGATTGATGACTTTTATGAGCATCTCTTTGATACACATCACTTGATAAGCAAGGATTCAGCCGACAGACCAAGAGTTTAGGAAAATAGTCAGTATTCTGGATGTCGACTAGAAAGTGGATGAAATCCTTGGTGCAGATATATATACCAGATTGATTTTGGTATGAAGGTGTGTGTTGTGTGTTGAAGTGTGCAAATAAAAGTAGAAGAGTAGTGTAGAAGTAGTAAGGCAAGTTTGGTATGTGACAGGACAACAGTACCAAAGAAGAGGAAGAATGAAGAGCAACAGATCAGTGTATTGAGCCTAACTGGAACTGAACCTCAGCATATGTGGATGCTTCTCATCAGTTCAAGTATCTAGTTTCCTTGTATAAACTATTGTAGGCAGTGAGCCTCTTATGAGCAGTGTGCTTAGGCAGTGAGCCCTAAATGGCAAGTGCCATTTTGTACCATCTTATTCTTTTAACAGAGAATACAATCTTGGGTTAGTCACCCTGTGGTTTTTCCCTTAATAGGGTTTTCCACGTCAAAATCATTGTGTTATGTATCTTGACTTTGTTTCTACTCTCATGATTATGAATGCTTATTTGCTTTGATGCTACACTAGTTGTTAAAGAAGAACAAAAAGTTAAATTAATTAAGATAACTGATTCACCCCCCCTCTCAGTTATCAACATCAACAACACATGAGAAGAAATAGAAATAACATATTTAACACCAAGATTTTGACGTGGAAACCCTGTTAAGGTAAAAACCATGGTGGGGGTTAACTCACAAAGATTATACTCTGTTAAAAGTATTACAATGGAGAATGCACATGCATTCGGGCTCGCTACCCAGAGATCACTGCTCAAAAGAAGGCTCACTACCTACAGAAATAAGATTATAATGAATTTGAATTGATAAATAACATCTACCAATGCAAGGGTTCAGTTTTGGTTAAGCATATAATACTGACTTGATACACTTCATCCTTACTCTACCTTGTTTACTATTCTGCTAACATTCAAACCTTAGATCTTTGCCCTTTTCACACTTAGTCCATATTCACATCCCACATGCACCAAATTCATTCAAATCCATCAGCTATATATATCCACATCTTGATCTTCAATCACTTTCTAGTTGAGTTCAAGAACACTTAGAACTTTATTGAATACTCTGTTCTGTCAGCTAGATCTATGCATAACTTGAGATGCAGACCAAAACTTGCATTCACAAATCATCAATTGGGTCAGCCACCATCACCGGTCATCACTAATTGCCCAATCAACAATTTCCATACATCCAGAACCAAGATCATTTACAAGGTTGGCTTGTTCTTCTTCTATCTGCTCTGTCAAACTGTTAACCGATACTCAGAAGCTAATAAATTTTGAATCCTTTATTATCGGAGGCCAAAACTCTAGATTTAGATTGTCTTGATAGTGCTTATGACTACTTTAGATCCATAGCACATTAAGACTTTCGACCAGAGAGATCCAGACCAAGATATCAGACCCTGTCACACATTCTGTTCTTGACTTCTTGGACTTAGACAAATCTTCAATCTGATTTCTGGTATGGGCAAATTATGCAATGCAGATGTGTAGTAGAGACATAGTTGCCATCAATGACAACACTTATCATGCCTAGTAGTGTCTCTTGCCAACACTATTGGTGGTCACTCTATGAGCAAGCTGTACCTCCAGAGCGACGATCAGGTAGCTTCCACCCGAGCTCCCGCAGTAGATCTCGACAGATATTTATGGAGAGTAGTAGAGTTATGGGGCCACCCAGGGGAGCACCAGGTGTAGGGACATTAGGTGGTGGTGGAGATGATCAGCCACAGCAGCCGGCACCTTCAGGAGGCATTACCTCCTAGATGTTACTAGACATGTATCATTTTTGTAGCATCATTTTGTATACACCATATTGTAGACATTTCGAGATGTATTATTATTTTTTTGATATCATTGGGCACTTGGAAATTATTATTCTTTTGATGATGATGATGATATATATGATCTAGTGTTTGATGGACTATGTTATGATATACTAACGGATGGACACTTCTATATGATGATTTATTATGATTATGGTTATATGCAATGCTGCTAATCATGATGTTTCTAGGAGCTACATGATAGACATGATGACTTATATGCATGTTTATGATCCTATATGTTTACCATTTATGATGACCTAATGCATACACTATGATGATTTAGATGTAACATATGATGTTTTAATTGTTTTATTTATGGATGATGATCTAATATGCAAATACTATGATATCTATGTTTTTATGAGATTTTTGATTTATGAAATGTTATGGTGACTCATGCATCTAAATGACAACATTATATGTAACACAAATATGATCTAAATGCTTATATCATTAATGCACTTAATGTGATGATACTATATGATGACACACCTATTTATGACATGCAAATGTATTATGAATTGTTTTTGTTGTCCCAAGTATACTCAATCATAAAATAAAAGAACACTTAGAAGAATTGGACTTAATAACTGGGATAAATGGGTAACTTAGAAGAAATAACTTGGATAAATGGATAACTAAGATCTTGAGACACTTGGAATTTTGACAAGGATGAAATGCTCATAATGAAATGAAATGCAATTTGATATGTATGGATGTGGATTTTGTCATCTTCGTATACAAGTTTTGAAGTACTTTGTTTCATCATTGAGCTTTTAAAATGTTGTAAGAAAATACAAGCATCTAGGTATAATGAAACCATGATGACCTGAGTATTAGTTACATTAATTTTGATTTAGCAAGTTAATATAAGCATCTAAGTATAATTGAACCAAGATGACCTAAGTATTGCTTGCGTATCAACAAACAAGGATTACACCTGTTTCATGTTTAGACCTCTGATGTCCTTGACGATCTTTTATTGATCATGTCATTAGACAAGGCTTAACATTACTAAAGATAAACTCACAAACAACAAACAAATGAAATAATCATGTTCCATCATAGCATCTCTAGTTTTTGACATCCTTGAGTAGCATAGGAGACATAATAACAAAAATTCTGATAATAAGATTTTAAACAACCATTAAAAACCTTCTTGCCATAGATATATGTTTTCTTGTAATAACTTGATAGAGTCACGTTTGATGTTTTACGTAGGCTGGGATTTGTCAAGTGCAGTTTAAATGTCTTCTTGCCAAGACAATGCTTTAAAGCTTGCTTTGTTGCACTGCTTGCTGTCTAGTGATAAAACCACAATCTGGTTTGTTATCATCTGAGTTGTAGCATTCAACAATCTAATTCACTAACTAGGTCAAGGATTTGCCACCAATCAAGTAATGGATCGATTTATTATGGATGAGCTGATGTAGACTAAAGTGACGGCCCCTAAGGGACTGACCTAGTGCCTCGGGGGCTCATTGCTAAATGGCCTTGCCTACATGACGACGTAGAGGAAACGTAGTTTGACTGTGCAAACCATGGGGACCTAAAGATCTAGGGGGTGGGAAGCCTCAGGGGCTCATCGATGATGGCCTTGCCTACGTGATGACGTAGAGGCAACACAGTTTGACCTTGAAGGCTGACACTAGTGATGGATGAAGATATGGATGAAGAATAAGTTTATGGTAGGATTTGGGATATGGATGAATGGGGAAGGAGCCTTGGGGGCGCATCAATGATGGCCTTGCCTACGTGATAGCTCAGAGGTCACATAGTTTGAGATACTGGTGATACTGACAATGGACTTGTGATAGAATAATAGGATGGATGACAAGATTGGACAACCTTATTGAATAAGGTGATAAGGGTAACAGAGCACCAAGCTATGATAGGTTACCTCTAGGTAGTTGCAAATGGATGTAGTTATTTAATGGATATGGTAGGAAAGATAGATGTGGGTTGGGTTTTTCTAAAAGATGGAGGAAGTGGTTTATCGCAAACAGTGCTTATTTCTAGGTTTTCACCACTTGATTTTTATTGCACCCTCACAAACAGCGCATGTTTTCTAGGTTTTCACTACTTGCTATGTTTTTTTTTAATATCCCTTGCATCAGGGTTATTTAGGTGTAGAACCTTCGAAGATGCATGCTATTGATGGGGTCATCAAACAGTTCTCCTTCTAATGTTGATAGCTGATAAGCACCTTATCCATAGGCAGCAACTATGACATAGGGACCTAACCAATTGGGTTCAAATTTCCCCTTTTTCTCTCTATCTTGCCTATTCTTAGGATTTTCTCTTAGCACCAAATCACCCACCTGGAAGACTCATGGTTTAACCCTGTGATTATAACTTCTTGACATCCTCTATTGTTATGCCTTAGGATGGTTGAATGCATGTTGTCTCCTTTCTTCTAGCAGCTCTAGCTCCTGGAGCCTGGATATTCTATATTTCTCATCATTTATGAGACTGTTTAAAGACACCTTGAGGGAAGGTAACTCAACTTCTATAGGCAAGATGGCTTTGGAGCCATTGACGAGGGCATATGGTGTTGCACCTTTGGGAGTGCATATACTGGTTCTGAAGGCCCACAGAGTGAGGTTTAGTTGCATATGCTAGTCACAACCAACATCATCAACAAACTTTTTGAGTATCTTCAGGATAGTTTTGTTTGATGCCTCAGCCTGGCCGTTACCTTGCAAGTAGTATGGAGTGGAGAAGTAATGCTGAATGTGGAATTTATCACAAAGTTCTTTCACATCCTGATTCTTGAAAGGTCGTCCATTATCTGTGATAATGGATAATGGAATTCCATATCTGCATATGATGTAGTTGAGGATGAAAGAGGATATCTGATTCCTTGTGACATTGGTTAATGGAATAGCCTCAATCCACTTCGTAAAATACTCAGTGGGTGTGATAATGAATTTGTGGCCATTGGAGGATGAAGGGTGGATCTTGCCTACTAGATCAAGTCCCCATTGGTAGAAGGGCCAAGGTGTCGTTAAGGGTTGCAACTCTTGAGCAGGTGCATGTATCAGATTACTGTGAATCTAGCATTTCTTGCACCATTTGACAAAATGATAGGAGTTATATTGCATGCTCGGCCTTGATAGTACCCAAGTCATGTGAGCTTCTTCGCTAAGGTAGGACCACTAGAGTGCGTCCCGCATATTCCTTCATGTACTTCACTTAGAGCAGTCTAATATTTCTCACTATCCAAACACCTAAGGAGAGTACCGTCTAAACCTCATTGATACAGAGTGTCTGCGATGATGGTATATCATGATGCTTGGCATATGAATGTTTGTTTCTAGTTGCTAGATAGGTCGGGTGGTAGGATATTCTATTTTAGATAGGTGTAACTTTTCTATATAAGGGAGAATTGGAACCTACGATATGGTGAATGGTGCTGGTTTCTAGGATTTGATAAGCCAGATGGGAGACTGGCTCCACCAAGAACTCATAACAAGAATGATTTTCAGGTATGTCTAGGAGGGATGCAATAATAGCCATCACATCTACTGCTTTGTTTTCTAATCTTGGTATTTGCTTGAAGGATATCACAAAATATTCCTTAAAGTCATCCACCATACATTTGTATGGTATCATCTTCTCATCCTTAGTTTGATAATCATCATTTACTTGATTAATGACGAGTTGTGAGTCCCCGTACACATGAAGTTCCTTGACCTTCCAATCTATTGCCATCTTAAATCCAATAAATAAAGCTTCATACTCGGCCACATTGTTGGTCCATGGAAATAGAAGTCTATATGACTTAGGGATTGTATCTCTATGTGGTGTTACCAACAAGATTCCCCCTCTAGATCCATGTTGAGTACATGACCCATCAAAGTAGAGTTTCCAAGCTGTGGTAGTGATGTTGAAGATAGACTCATCTGGAAATTCAAATCTTAATGGGTTGTTATTTGTCAAAGGTGCATCTGCTAGTTGATCTACAATGACTTGCCCCTTGCATCTGCTTGGCCTGAATTGGTGGCATCAAGACTGGTGGATTATTAGATATTCCTTTAGATGTTGAAAAGCTTTCTCACACATGTCATCCCATTTGAATGTAATGTCTTTGTGTAAGAGATGGGTGAATGGATGTCACTTATCTGCCAGTTGAGAGATAAACCTTCTGATGGACTGCAACTTTCCTTGTAGAGACCACAACTGACTCAGATTCTTAGGTGGTGGCATTTCCATGATTGCTTTTACCTTGGCTGGGTCCACCTCTATTCCATTAGCTGATACGATATATCCAAGGAGTTTATCGGCTGTGACTCTAAAAACACACTTTTTTGGATTTAACCATACATTAAATTGCTCTAGTCTTGTGAAGATCTTGTCCAAGACTTGAAGATGCCCCTCTCTGGTGAGTTACTTACCTCAGATATCATCAACATAATCTTCCATGATGGTGTGCATCATGTCATGAAAGATCATAATCATTGCCCACTAATATGTTGTCCCACATTCTTTAGTCTGAATGGTATGACGCGCCAACAATAGGTACCTCACAAACATGTGAATGCTGTTTTGTGCCGATCCTCTAGTGCTATTTTGATTTGGTTATAGCTAGAGAACCCATCCATTAATGACAACATGGTGTGCCCTGCTGTTAGATCGACAATGATATCTATGTTTGGTAGAGGAAAGTCATCTTTTGGACAAGCCTTGTCTAGATCTCTGAAGTCATTACACAATTTGATCTGCTTATCGGGCTTGGAAACAGGTCAATGTTAGAAACCCATTTTGGATAATCGATGGATTTCCTCAAACTCTCTAGTACTTTTCAATAGATTTCCTCCAGTATGCTTCTCCAGTTCAGCTGTCTTCTATCTGTTGGATCTAGGGCATACAACTGAGAGGGGGGGGGGTGAATCAGTTGTATAAAACTTCTTGTCTTTCAAACACTTAACTCACTGTTGTTAGTTAGCAGCATATCAAATAATCATCCATGGAAGCATAATACATAAACACAAGAGCAGATAAGCATCAACACATTGAACACCAAGATTTTGACGTGGAAAACCCGGTTAAGGGAAAAACCACGGGGTGATTAACCCAAGAATTATTCTCTGTTAGAAGAATAAAGAAAAATGAATGGCACATGCCAATAAGGGCTCACTGCCCGAGCACACTGCTCACAAAGAGGCCCACTGCCTACAAGGAGACACACTGTCTACAAAGTGATGAAAATCACAGTCTTGAACTGGAGAATGACATCTCTACCATGTCCGGATCAGTTCCAATTAAGCCCAACAATCTCTGCTCTGCCTTTCGCACGTTTCTTCGTTATACCATCCTCATCCTCACACCACACACTGAAATGAACTCACAAACCGTTATTTATACAAGACATCGACTTAGGAACAAACATCTAAGTTGGCAAACAACCATAGGAGTATCCGCAAGATGAATAACACATCCGGTCGGCCATCACAAGAGCATTCGCAGGATGAACAACTCATCCGGTCGGCTACACAGAGCAAGAACTTCATCCGGAAGAATAACTTCAATTCCGAGCTCTACCATCAATGCGGACCAACAACACAACCTAAACATGATCCAAGAACCTTCACAAGCCTGTCTGAATGTCCGGATACTTCCGCACTTCCTCTGCTTACTGGGATCTCTTGTCTTCCTCATCCGGAACTTCAAGAACACAGTCTGTCGCCACTGTCATAATGCAAGAGGTACTTCCGGACCTTCAAATCATACACAAATCAGGATGACACATCACAAGGACATCCCAAACACTCCTTCCAATCCGCAGATTAGGGTAATACAATTCCAGACCTCACCGGACCTTTTTGTGATCCTCTGTCACCTCCGGATACTTGCCGGACCCGGTTCTATACCGGCAGCCACAACTCCTTCAGATCTTCATGCGGACCTCTGAAATCTTAACTGTAGCATCTCAAGACTCATATCTACTAACCCTTTAATCCGCATCCTTCGGTTCTCATTCTATACAGTACATTTACCTTCTTCTCATCACTGTTCTTCACTGTTCCTGACTGAGACTAATTTTCTCAATATCCTCAGCACACAGCTCATCAAATCCTTCTTGTTAATGCAATATGAGTATGTTGTCATCAATGACAACACTGGATAACCTCATACTTGCAACAATCTCCCCCTTTGTCATTGATGGCAACATATGATGTGAAAAACCATTAAGACAAGAACTTCAACTTTTCATATGTCTTCTCTTCCTTTACTGCTCCCCCTTTGATCATCAACCACTTGTTTTTCACATGTCTTCTCTCCCCCTTTGACATCAATGGCAAAGGGCTCATACTTGCAATTCTCATGCATCAGAATCATACTAGCTGCTCCCCCTTAGTTGCAGCTCCTTATTAGTCCGGATCACAAGATATGACTGTGATAGCCACCGGACTGATGCACATCAGTGCATCTTAGTTCATCACCGGAGGGGCCATGACCCCTAACTTCTCTCGGAGATATTCAAAAGAGTCTTTGGGAAGAGGTTTTGTAAAGATATCTGCAATCTAATCCTTGGAGGGAACATACTCCAATCTGACTTCTTCCTTGTTTACTTGTTCTCTCAAAAAGTGAAATTTAATAGATATGTGCTTAGTCTTAGAATGCAATACCGGATTCTTGGAAATATTAATTGCACTTGAATTATCACAGAAAATTGTGATAGGCTCCTCATATTCAACTTTGATGTCTCTTAGCATCTGCTTCATCCATAGGATTTGAGTGCAACTACCTGCTGCTGCAATGTATTCTGCTTCAGTTGTAGACAGAGATATTGCATCTTGTTTCTTGCTTAGCCAAGAAACCAATCTCTTCCCCAAAAAGAATGCTCCACCACTAGTGCTCTTCCGGTCATCCACATCTCCTGCCCAATCTGCATCTGTGTAAGCATGAAGAGAGAAATCCGGATCTCTAGGATACCATAGACCATACTCAACTGTTCCTTTCAAGTATCTAAAAATTCTTTTGATTGCCATAACATGAGATTCTCTAGGATCAGCCTGGAATCTTGCCACAAGACCAACAGCCTGCATTATATCTGGTCTAGTTTGAGTGAGATACAACAATCCACCAACCATTGATCTATACTTTGTCTGATCTGCCTTTGGAGAATCATCATCTTTGCTTAACTTACATCCGGTTGCCATAGGAGTGTTCATAGGCTTTGAGTCTTCCATACCAAATTTCTTTAACAATTCTTTCACATATTTGGTCTGAGAAATGAAGATCCCTTCTTTTGTTTGAGTAATTTGCAGACCCAAGAAGAAATTCATTTCACCAAGCATAGACATTTCAAACTCACTTTTCATCTGATTTGCAAAAGTTTTGCACATACTATCTCTTCCTCCAAAAATGATATCATCCACAAACACTTCAACAATCAGAATGTTTTCATGATCAATTTTGAAATATAAGTTACTGTCAGCAGTACCTTTGTTGAATCCAATCTGCACAAGATGCTTATCCAACCTTTCATACCATGCTCTTGGGGCTTGCTTCAATCCATACAAGGCTTTCTTCAACTTGCAGACCATATCATTATTATCAGACAATTGAAATCCATCTGGTTGTTCAATGTAGACTTCTTCTTCCAGATCACCATTTAGGAAGGCAGACTTGACATCCATTTGATATACCTTGAAGTCTTTGAAGGCAGCAAATGCAAGAAGTAATCTGACTGCTTCAATTCTTGCTACCGGAGCAAAAGTCTCTTCAAAGTCAATTCCTTCTATTTGAGAGTAGCCTTTGCAGACCAATCTGGCTTTGTTTCTGATTACTTCACCAGCTTCATTTAGTTTGTTCCGGAAGACCCACTTGGTTCCAATTACATTCCTGTCTCTAGGTCTGGGAACAAGATCCCAAGTATGATTTTTCTCAATTTGCATCAGTTCATCTTCCATTGCTTTGGTCCAGTTTTCATCATTGCAGGCTTCATTTATTGTTTTAGGTTCAATCTTTGAAATCAGACAACATTCATTCTGATCTTGAGCAATATTCCTTCTAGTTTGTACACCTTTGCTTCTGTCACCTATGATCTGATCTTCAGAGTGATTCAGTCTTACATACCTTGGAATTTTGGGAGTATCCAGCACTGCTGTTTCTTGATCAGGCTCATTCAAACCTAACTCTTCTTCCTGATTTACCGGATCAGGCTGACTCTATCTCACCGGAGAGGATTGAGGTCCTTGAACACTGTCTTGGTCATCTTCATCAAACTCATAAAATCTTGAAGGCTTTTCAATTCCTTCATCAACCTTTACATTGGTGCTTTCTATCATCTTCCTCAATCTCTTATTGTAACACCAGTATGCTTTGCTTTGAGTGGAGTAGCCCAAGAAAATTCCTTCATCACTTCTAGCATCAAACTTTCCTAGATCTTCATCTCTTTTAATATAACACTTGCTACCAAATACTCTGAAATATTTCACAGTAGGAGTGATGCCAAACCAGAGTTCATAGGGGGTCTTACCGGTGTTGTTTCTGATTTGAACTCGATTGAGAGTGTAGACTGCAGTGCTGATAGCTTCTTTCCAAAACATTTGAGGAACATTTGCTTCCAACATCATTGTCCTAGCAGCTTCCTGGATGGTCCGGTTCTTTCTCTCAACTACTCCATTCTGCTGTGGAGTCTTAGGAGCAGACAACTGTCTCCTTATACCCTGTTTCTCACAAAAGTCAATGAATTCACCAGATGTAAATTCACCACCTCTATCAGACCTTAGACACTTTAGTTTCAATCCGGTTTGATTCTCCACCATAGCTTTGAAGATTTTGAACTTCTCAAAAGCTTCTGATTTTTCTTTTAGAAAGGTAACCCACATCATCCGGGAATGATCATCTATTAACAACATGAAATATCTATCACCTTGCAGACTCTTGATTCTTGTTGGTCCACATAGATCAGTATGTACTAATTCCAACAATCCGGTAGAAGACTGATCTTTGCTTTTAAAAGAGACTCTGCTTTGTTTGCCTAACTGACATTCTTTACACACACTATTTGTAGGTTTTATCAACTTTGGAAGATCTCTCACAGCCTGAGTATTGCTTATCTTGATGATGTTATCAAAATTTACATGACACATTCTTCTATGCCATAACCAACTCTGATCAATTTGAACAAACAAACAACTTTTATTTGAACCAACCAGATGAAAGATGTTACCTCTTGTCTGAGTACCGGATGCAATTTCAGTTCCGGAGCTTGTAAAGATTCTGCATTTTCCATTCTTAAACCGGAGATCATAGCCTTTGTCCACTAACTGACCAACACTGAGAAGATTGTGCTTCAATCCTTCAACATACAGTACATTACCTGTTTTGCTCTTACCATCAAAGGAAATAGTTCCCCTACCTCTGATTCTGCCAGCAGAATTGTCACCAAACTTTACCATTCCTCCTTCATATCTTTCCAAGTCTAAGAACTTATTCTTGTCACCAGTCATATGGTGAGAACATCCACTGTCAATAACCCAATCATCCTTTTCTTCCACTTGAGCAGCCAAGGCTTTTTCAACAACTTTGTGATTGACAGATTCAGAGAGCAAGGAATCTTCTTCCTTGATGGCTATAAACACCCACTCATTTCCGGATTTGCTTCCTGGTTCTGATTCATCATCTGTTACTCCTTCATTGTCATCTTCTTCATGAACATAATAGCAATTCTTTTGAAACCTTTGTCTGTGAGTATTAGATCTTGCAGATCTCTTCGGACATCTTGAGGCAAAATGACCAATCTTATTGCAGTTGAAACACTTAAAGGGTAGTTTTCCTTCATACTTACCGGATCCTCTTGGCAGTCTCTTTGCAATGAGGGCTTCAAGTTGAGCTGTTTCTGCTTCTTCTTCTTCCATGTCTCTTCTTGCTTGATCATACCATGACATTTTTTTTGATGAGTTTTCACCCGGATCAAATCTCTGTTTGCCTTTCACATAGGCACTGGCTTTGAAAGCAGATTCAGTCT
This sequence comes from Cunninghamia lanceolata, assembly GCA_027924645.1. Taxonomy (NCBI): domain Eukaryota; kingdom Viridiplantae; phylum Streptophyta; class Pinopsida; order Cupressales; family Cupressaceae; genus Cunninghamia; species Cunninghamia lanceolata. The sequence goes on from BSBN01000031.1 coordinate 174,039, forward strand.
TGGGAGGATCATCTCCAAACTCGGTCATTTCAAATGCAGCTAGTTTGCCAGCCAGTTGTTCTCTTGTGACAGTTGTGTGGGCTCTGAATTCATCAATGGCAGCAACTTTGATTTTGTAGGTAGCAGGAAGGGATCTTAGGATTTTGCAGACAATCTCATTTTCATCTAAAGTTCCACCAGCATTTCTGATTCCACATACCAGCTCATTTACTCTTGGCATAAAGGTAGTGATGTTTTCATCATCTCTCATTTTCAATCTTTCAAATTTCCCTTTCAGACTTTGCAACCTTGCACTTTTGACAAACTCATCTCCTTCATACAGAAGTTCCAGTTTAGTTAGGATCTCATATGCAGTGGGTAGGTCAATGACATTCGAGAGATCTGAGTCATTCAATGCGCTTAGAAGAGCTTCCTTGGTCCGCAGATTGTTTTCAGCTTCTGTGATTTCATTCAGAGTTGTCGGACCACCTTGTGGAGGTACATATGGTTTTGAAATCATACCCAGGTATGCTTTTCCCATGCATTCCAAGTGACACTTCATGCGACCTTTCCAGAGAGTGAAGTTGGTTCCATCGAACTTCGGACTATCCTTCTTGTATGACGACATCCTGGATCTCCTCAAGCGGTTAAGCTCTTGTCAGAGGAACTTGGCTCTGATACCAATTGTTGGATCTAGGGCATACAACTGAGAGGGGGAGGGTGAATCAGTTGTATAAAACTTCTTGTCTTTCAAACACTTAACTCACTGTTGTTAGTTAGCAGCATATCAAATAATCATCCATGGAAGCATAATACATAAACACAAGAGCAGATAAGCATCAACACATTGAACACCAAGATTTTGACGTGGAAAACCCGGTTAAGGGAAAAACCACGGGGTGATTAACCCAAGAATTATTCTCTGTTAGAAGAATAAAGAAAAATGAATGGCACATGCCAATAAGGGCTCACTGCCCGAGCACACTGCTCACAAAGAGGCCCACTGCCTACAAGGAGACACACTGTCTACAAAGTGATGAAAATCACAGTCTTGAACTGGAGAATGACATCTCTACCATGTCCGGATTAGTTCCAATTAAGCCCAACAATCTCTGCTCTGCCTTTCGCATGTTTCTTCGCTATACCATCCTCATCCTCACACCACACACTGAAATGAACTCACAAACCGTTATTTATACAAGACATCGACTTAGGAACAAACATCTAAGTCGGCAAACAACCATAGGAGTATCCGCAAGATGAATAACACATCCGGTCGGCCATCACAAGAGCATTCGCAGGATGAACAACTCATCCGGTCGGCTACACAGAGCAAGAACTTCATCCGGAAGAATAACTTCAATTCCGAGCTCTACCATCAATGCGGACCAACAACACAACCTAAACATGATCCAAGAACCTTCACAAGCCTGTCTGAATGTCCGGATACTTCCGCACTTCCTCTGCTTACTGGGATCTCTTGTCTTCCTCATCCGGAACTTCAAGAACACAGTCTGTCGCCACTGTCATAATGCAAGAGGTACTTTCGGACCTTCAAATCATACACAAATCAGGATGACACATCACAAGGACATCCCAAACACTCCTTCCAATCCGCAGATTAGGGTAATACAATTCCGGACCTCACCGGACCTTTTTGTGATCCTCTGTCACCTCCGGATACTTGCCGGACCCGGTTCTATACCGGCAGCCACAACTCCTTCAGATCTTCATGCGGACCTCTGAAATCTTAACTGTAGCATCTCAAGACTCATATCTACTAACCCTTTAATCCGCATCCTCCGGTTCTCATTCTATACAGTACATTTACCTTCTTCTCATCACTGTTCTTCACTGTTCCTGACTGAGACTAATTTTCTCAATATCCTCAGCACACAGCTCATCAAATCCTTCTTGTTAATGCAATATGAGTATGTTGTCATCAATGACAACACTGGATAACCTCATACTTGCAACACTATCAACTTGCTTTCCTTCTCTTCCCTTGTCTCTTTGTAATCAGATCTCACAGTACTCTTCTCCTAAAACCTCTAAAAAATTGCTTTGAATCTCTGCTATTATCTCTGCTTCTTTGTTTGCCTGAATATCTCCCTTCTCAACTAAAATCCTCTTGACTTTATATGGCACTCGGGGTGGGTCATGGTCTAGGGGTTGTGTTTCTTCATAGCATCTCTTCAAATTAGGGAATTCTCTTATCTTTGTAATTAACATCGTGTTGACATCCAATGATGATTCAAATGACCTTCCAAAACCCTCAAAACTCCTCTCAATATTTACCACATTTTCTCTTCCTTCTCTTATCTCCTTTATGCTTTAGAAAATTAACCCCTCTATATATTCTTCATCCATCTTCAAAATCTTTGGTGTTAGCTCATATGTTCTGGTAGTCTGTGGCCTAAACCCTAATTTACCTGTTTCTTCTCTTTCCCTTCCACATTCTTCTCTGGCAACATCCATAGTGGTGTGCTCTTCCACATTCTCCATAACACCCCCTATGTCTTCACCTTCAGATATCCTTTCTCTGCCAGTACCCTCCTTGGTGCACTCAGTAGCATCCTTCATGACACGCTTGTCCTCTTCCTTCCCATAGCAACCACAGTGGTGTGCTCTTCAAATTCTTCTGTCCTTTCTTCTACACTTTCCATTATCCCTCCTTCCTTCATCATTTGTGACCTTTCCAATCTTCTATTGTAACATTCTTGTCGCTCCTGAGTTTGCTTCAATATCTCTTCTTCACTTATCTTCATTCTGGTCCTGATTTCTTCACCAATCTTCTTTTTCTTCCATTGCTCCCCTTTCGCCATGGGTTTGCTTGATTCAGTGTTCCATTAGTCCTTTTATACCCCACAAAATCATTATTTGAAGAGTCATATCATTTGAAAGGTCCTTGCGGACCTTACCAGCTTCCAACTTGCCATCCCCTTAAGTGCTTTCCCCCCTCTCACAGAGGAAGAAACTTAAGGAGACTTGAATTTCTCCATAATTTGAAAATTTTTCCTGCCAATCTCATCTTTTCTCCTCTCTAGAACTTTGTGCTACTTCTTTGGATGTTTTTACCTTTCAATCTTTAACTACCCTCTACCAGGGTCCTGACAATGGAACCAAATGCTAGCAAGAAATGTAGAGAAGATACCGGTCTAGAGAGCCGGTCCTTAGTCAAGTCTTTGTAGTCAGTTTATACCCCGATTAGGTAGCTAGAGATTGACATCAAAACATAAAGAATAACCAAACAGATCATCACATACACATGAAAATAAGATAACACACATAATTACCCAGTACCGATAGACTTCCACACACACACACACACACACATATATATAAGCAATAATCAAATGTATACATCCATTGTCCATCTTTCAACATAGTTACATACATGACTTCTATGTCATTTCTTACATCAGAATATACCCCTATTCTCCTATCATGCTTGCTTGTATTCTACTATCTCCTATCTCTCTATATATACTATATCTAGTATGTCTAAGGATGTGTTATTTATCATCTTCTATCGGCTTCCAACCTTTGCATCATGTGTAGTCTCCTCCGGTTGGCTCTATTCTCTGTCAAGTATCTTGCTAATAGGATCACCCATTATATATATATATGTGTGTGTGTATACATATATATTATATATGTATATGCATATAATATAATATATTATATTATATATGTAGATATGTGTATACATATATATACACACACACACACAACAAAACATGGAATATACAAGACTAGTGATGTATATAAGAGATAGAAGTAAAGAAAATAAACATGGGGGCTAGGCCATGCGAAATAGATAATAACTGGAGCAATTGGTTCAAGGACTAAAATATGGTGCAATGGCCTATGGCTCAAAGATCAAAATATGGAGTAGGGACCTAATAGTTGGAAATAGTCTTAGGAGTTTCTCCAAAGTCCTTCGATTTAGGTTTAATTTTTGTTTTTAATAAATATTGTAAAAAGGGGCATGCATCTTTTATTTAATAAAAGAAACCCCCTTTAATAAATAAACTTGTGGGACTAGGTTATTTTCCCCTATAATAGTTTTATATATACTTGTTTCTTTCTCCTCAAGCGATAATAACATACACACCATCTTGCACTTGTTTTTTGGTGATTAATAAAATGCTTGATCCATACATAGTGGGAACAAGATTCAATTTATTTGGTTGCATAAATCTGATAAAAAGTAGTCTTGGCCAAACATAAATAGCAACAATAGTATCACACAAAGAACTCATTAGGAAATAGGGAGGACATGTCTCCCTTCAAGTTGGCTAGAAGGAGGCAAATAATATCAGGAGATATAGGAGATGATTAGAAAAAATGGGGTTATGCCCCCAAAAATATAATAATTAGATGCCCCCAAAGGAGGAGCATGACATTGAGTAGTAATGATAGAGAATGTGTTGAACACACCAAGATACTGAGAGGGGGGCTGAATCAGTATCTTAACAATCTTCAATTCTAACAACTTCAACTTTTTCGGAGTAGATTAAATCTTAAGCACCACAATATAATCATAAGCATGAAAGATTAACATAATGCACATTAACACATAACACCAAATATATGTGGAAAACCCTAGAAGGGAAAAACCATGGTGAGGATTAACTCACAATATATGAAACTCAAATAACAATTTTGTTTTAGGGCTACAACCCAAGGAATCTTCTACTCCCTGAAGAACTTTGATTCAGGGTCACTCCCAAGGAAGCTACAACTCCCTGAATACTTTATTTTAGGGTCACTCCCATGGAAGATACAACTCCTTGAATACTTTGTTTTAGGGTCATTGCCAAGGAAGCTACTACTCCCTGAAATGAGAACACACTTACAAAAGATTACAATATGACAGTCCTTCTACTATCTAAAAACTTACATTGAAATTCACACCTTTGATGATTGCACTTCTACCTCTTCACACTTTCTTCTGATGATCTAATTAGTTAGGCACACTCTACGCTTGATCACTATCACATATAAGTCTTCAAGATGAATCAGGACAACATCAACAACTTCTACTCTTTCTCCTTCAGTCGCACATAAAAAATGCATTCATTCTTCTTTTTATTTGCTTGCAAACCTTTTCAATCAACTTGCAATCACACCTCACCTCACTTAATTTGATTCACTATTTATATATGATATTACATTGATTACATTGCTTGTCGGCCAAGTACAACATGAAAAATACATTTATAAGTCGGCCAGACAACGCACAATATGAAATGTGTAGAAGATAGGTCCTAAGTGAAGCCACACGTTACACCAATAGATCCATGCCTTGTAGACACCAACACTTGCTTAACCAGGTCCAAAACATCCTTTATAGCTTTAAACACCAAGGAATGACATCCGCACACTCTGCTCATTTGAAAATAGGACAACTTTAACCAAAAAAACATGAACCTTGAAGCATAACGATCACGTCAACTTGAAAACCTTGCGTAGTACTGGAAACAAGAAATATCTTCATGAAAAATCTTCCAGATGAGTCCACATGACTCATACAACATCTCCAAACACTCCTTTGCCACATCACATGAAAGAATTGTGCCGCACATCTTCAATCATGAACTCTGGGAACAATCTGTCAGCTGGAACACACTGCAACATGCTGTCATTTGAAAAACTAAGTTGCAGACCACCAAGGACCTTGAAACTGCAAGGAAGTATGTAATACACATCCTTAAACATGTCTTCAAAATTGCAAGGTGAATCATTCATTGCCTCTGCATTCCAACAGGCCTTCAACACTATCTTACTCTGCCAGAACACATGTCGGTACTCTATCATGCATAACTTTTATAGTGGAAGGACAAATGATTTGAAAACTTGGAATTATCACCTTCTCATCATCCTAAACACAATTCCAAAACTGCATGGCCATATCTACAAATGTGGAGGAATGCAGAATATTCCATTGTCCTACATAGAACATCTTCACAGAAGTGACACTGTCTTCAATCAATCAACATTAAAACACTCTTTCGATAATGCAATCATCATGGAACTTGGATCATACATACTTCAGGCCATCAGTAGCATCAACAATACATTTGATCATCTTTGTGATTCTAATTCCCATATTAATATGAACTATATCTTCTCCTCTTGTTGGATGGGATATGACATCCAACCATGAACTGTATCTTCTCTTGTTGGATGGGCCATGACATCTAACCATGAACTGTATCTTCTTCTCTTGTTGGATGGGACATGACATCCAACCATGAACACCATCACACCACCATGATAGTGTTGAAATCAATGATAACCTAGTGATAGTGTTGACATCAATGACAACCCTAGGAACCATATGTGTAACATAATGTGAATAAATTAGAAAAATAATAAGAATGAAGAACAATGAAGAGAAGAGAATATCTAGTAAGAGAAAAGAAGATCTTCCAGAAATAGACAAAAGAGTAGGTTTAGAGAAGAAAAGTGAGAAATAGTGATATTGTACGAAAGAGGGCCAAGTCATGATATGTATGAAAGAAGAATAATTGAAAAAGGGAGCTACTATTTTTGAGATATTTTAAGTTTTGTGAAGATGGAAAGAAGAGTAGACACAAAAAACTCAATAGAAATTTGGAAATCAAACTTTAGAAAACCTATAAATAGGATTTGACTTTTCAAATTTACTATTTCATTTTTACTATAGTAAATTGGAGAATGAGAGGTAAAAGCAAGTAAAAATGCCTTAAAGATGATCATTTGTGCCCCAATGAATAGATATTCCATGAGATCAGGTGGAAGTTAGGAAGCCCATGTGAGAGGTAGGTCCTACAAACTTCTTTGGGTCAAATTTGTTCTTATTATCATGGTTTTTGGTGAAATAGAATAGTCATTTATGGTAGCATCTAGTTATTCATAGTAGTATTTGACCTTTTGTGGTACCATTCCAAATTATGTAGTGGCATCCTAGGTTTTATAGAAGTGTCTTGGGAGTTGTGGTAGTGTCCTAGGGCATTTAGAAGTAAATTTAAAAAATGGAGAATGTTGAATTTTTTTAGGTAGAATAATGTGGTGCTTTTGTTTGTGATTTTATGTGGATGAATTATAAATTTTTGTTTCTCTATGATTTTAATTAATTATTGAGTGATAGGAGAGGTCACACAATGATGTGCTTAGGAGTTTTTAGATTTTTTTATCCGACAATGATATAGATTAATCACTTGAGAGTAGTACAATTATATTGGGTGTTTAGATTGCATGATATGTCATACAATGTGAGGATGTTGATGGCATTGATAGAGAGGTGAGATACATACAACTCAATATTTTGATTACTAACTAGAGCTCGCTTACAGTTACTTTAGATGATATGTGGTGGATTATGTGGCTTCTAGTTGGAGGTGAGTAGATGATAGAGAGGGATAGATGTAGTCCCATAGAGATGTTATAGGGGTATGAGTATGGTCTAGGCAAATGGATAGAGAGTGATGCTAGACATATTCCATTATGCTATTTAGTGCATGCACCAACATTTATTTCATGTATACAATATATCCTAATTGTGATTATAGAAATAGTTGTGATGATTGATTACTAGGGCAATTCATTGCATGGGGTTTGCTACATTGTATCTAGGTGATGGAGGCATGGTGAGTTTTATATAGTTAGGGTAGGTGCATGCTAGTGCATTTGTAGCATGACTTGTGAAGATTTGTTTGGTTAGATGGCACAATCTCTTAACATGCACACTACTTCAGGTATGGGCCTTTGAACACATAGATCACACAACTAGTGGACTTGTCCTTAGGGATATACATAGATATATCGTAGGCCCTTAGATGGGGTACAAGCTATGGATTATGGGAGAGGCACTATGGTATACTAAAAATAGAATTTTGATAGATTGCTAGAGGATTATATTACATGGAGGCAATTTAGGTAGATTCTTAGGTGAAATGGGGATGCTCAGATGTTGGCTTGGATACAAAGAACCCAATGGTACAAGGACTATGTATAGACAATTTTAGAATGATTCTTTTATGAGAGAGTCATGTGGTAGTTTGGCCAGGTGTAAGACGAGCCTCTGACATCTTTGATAAATTGTTGAGTAGTGAGGAATGTCCTTAGAGGGAGCTAGATCAGGAGGCTAAGATTCAATGAGAAAGTGTTAGGAGATGATGATGAGTAGGATGAGGTGATAATGGTGATGGATATCAATGATGTAGGGTGAACCCAACATACACTACTTGGTGGGATAGAGAGAAGTTAGTAGAGTTAAAGAGATACATGAGATATAGGTGGAGGGAGGAGTGGTGGTAGGTAGTGAGTGGAGGGAGGATCAAGGAGAGGGAGAGATGCAAGAGACCTCCTTATAGCTTGGGATTAACCTTTTTTCTCTTTTCAAGTGTTACTTGAACAAGATTTAAACCCCATTATTTCTTGGCAACCCTTTGATACCAATTTCCATCCAGTTAGGGTTTGATATTCTAACCACACTATGCATTAATTTGGACTTCCCTCTTGTAGGATTTCTGTACCTCTAATTTAGGTTAAGTTATCACCCATATTGAACTAAAAACCTTTTTAAATGATTAGAGTACTAGATTAATAGATTAATTTCTTGACCCTATATATCACATTTGAATTTAACTACATTAATTATAGACAACAACATATAAGCTACAAAAGATTAAGATACAATATCCTTATTATCAAAAGAGTTTGCTTCCTCAAGTCTTGTACTCTAATACCTAGAACCTTTATTTAGTCATAATACTTTTTTTTGTTGATAGTAATCATATTCTTCTTGTACTCTAATACCTAGAACCTTTGTTTAGTCATAATACTTTTTTTGTTGATAGTAATCATATTCTTTGCTGCATGCCTTTATAGTATTGCCACTTTGTAGATAATGCTTGATTTTAGGTTAAATGATGTGTCAAAAAAAACCTTATCATCAAAATTATAAAAAAATATAATTATGCTCAATAATTATTCTTCCCTAATTAGTACAATCATGGTACACATTCTTACAACTTTTAAACCCTTTAAATCAATTAAAAATATTCACAACATCAATACACATACATTTTCTGTCATGGAAATTTTCAACCACAATTTGCAAGATTTGTGTCTTTCATGAATTTAAGTTATTCTTATCTCTCTTGAGTCATTAGCTACTCATGTCGAGTTTTGTTTTTGAGTCTCAGTTGTGGTAAAATTGCATCAAAAGTCACCATGTTGAAATAATCATTTGCTCACTTCATCTTGGGGATGGCGAATTTTCATGAAAATTGAAAATTTCTTTAAGTTAGAAGTTAAAAAATTCCCTTCGGCAAAGTTCCAAACTTTTCTTGTAGTCTTGCAAGTGTTTGCTTTCTTGCATGGATCCTCGAAAGTTTGTTTTCCTTATAAAAATTAGAGATCCAGACATACCATGCATCCTTACAATCTTTGCATTCTTGCTTCAAAAACCCAGCAAGTCCAAATAGTCTTCAAGCATCATGCACGGACTCGTAATGTGCACACAAAACTTCTACACTTTCAAATGTCATTCTTTCTTTTGTAACTTGTAACTATTGCAAGTATGAGCCTAACTAGTGTTGTCATTGATGTCAACATACTCTTGTTGCATTAATGATAAGGATTGGATGAGCTGTGAGCTAAGGATATTGAGAAAATTAGTCTCAATCAGGAACAGTGAAGAACAATGATGATGGTAAGGAAAAAGTCCAAGATAGGATGAGGATCAGAGGATGAGGATTAAAGGGTTTGTAGATATGTGTCTTAAGGTGGTCTAGTAGAGATTTCAAAGGTCCAAATGAAGATCTGAAGAAGGTGTGGTGGCTCAAGTAAAATCGGTTCTGGTAGGTGTTCAGAGATGATAGAGTGATACAGACAGGTCCGGTGAGATTCGGAATTGCATTGTCCTATTCTGTGGATTTGAGGGAGTGTTGAGGAAGTCTTTGTAGAGTGTCAACTAGATTGGTTCATGGTTTGAAGGTCTGCAAGCATCTATTCCTTTGTGACAGTAATGACAGACTATGTTCTTGAGGTTCCGGATGAAGGGGAGATGGATTTCAGTAAGCAAATGAAGTATGGATGTTCTTGGTGATTCAGGCAAGCTTGTGGAGGTCTTTGGATCGTGTCCAGTTCATGTTGGTGGTCCGCATTGAAGTTGGAGCTCGCATTGAAGAATAACCTCCGGATGATGGTGTTCTTTTTGAGACTGGCCTACCGGATGAGTTACACATCTTGCAGATGTTCTTGTTGATGTTTGCCAACATAGATGATCTTTCCTAAGTTGATGTATTGTATAAATAAGCAATTATGAAGTCATTTCAAAGTTGTCCTTGTGGAGATGAGTGTGTGGTAGCAAGGAGGAGAGCGAAAGGCAGAGCAGAAGTATTGGGCTTAAATGGAATTGATTCAAGCATGGTGAAGATGCTATTCTCTAGTTCATGTATGTGATACTTATTTCTTTGTAGACAGTGTGTCTCTTATAGGCAGTGAGCCTCTTGTGAGCAGTATGCTCGGGCAGTGAGCCCTAATTGGCATGTGCCATTTTGTTCTTTCTATTCTTCTAACAGAGAATACAATCTTGGGTTAATCACCCCATGGTTTTTCCCTTAACCAGGGTTTCCACGTCAAAATCTTGGTGTCTCATGTGTTGATGTGTTTTTGCTCTTAATTTGTTGCATTGTGTTTCCTTGATTGATTTATTATTATACTACTGAAATTGCAAAGTGGAATTAAGTGTTTAATTGAAGAAAGTTTTATACAATTGATTCACCCCCCCTCTCAGTTGTGTGCCCTAAGTCTAACAGTAACTCCATGAACTCAATGTAAATATCAAAAGTGTGGATTCCAAGTGTAGTCACACATAACTTGTAAATTTTCCTTGTGTTCTTAGTTGTCATTTTCCCATGCTAAACTTATTAGAGATGAAGATGTCTCAAGAAATTACACAACGTTTACAAATTGCGTACTGGCTCCCAATTCCCACTTTCCCCTAAAGCTTAGTAAGCATACAGATTAGATGCAAACTTGTGTTGTGTGCAAACATGCCCCCAAACTTTCATTTTGCCTCCTTGTTCCTACAATATATAATTTTTTTGGTCCCTATACTCAATGATGTGAGCACCACACAATACTTACTTCATGCTAAATAAGGAAAGAAACATGACAACCATCTATAGGATGGAATCATCACCAGAGCACACACACATAACACAACCACACAATAGAATATAAGGCATGATAAGATGGATGCTATTAAACAATATCATTTCACAATCATGTGTTCATTGACTAAAATTCATCATAAAATAGAATTGCATATTAATAATTAATTTTTACATGTAGATAAGAAGTCGCTCATTCTAATGCATTTCTAAACAAGATCAATCACTCATAAGTAGATATATTCAATGTATAGTTTTAATGATAATGCATAATTTCATTCATCCACATCAAGGGATCATCGACACATGGTTTACATATAGGTCCATAGGCATAGGGATTCCACGGTCACATTATAGAACCAAGTACTCCAAGAACTAGTTCTAAGTAACCAAGAACTACATGGACTGATGATTTTAGGGCCATGGAGGTCCTCTATGACACTGGTATTGATACACAAGTCAATTGCAAGATCCATGATCTCAAAAATGCTAGAGCATCCCACCTATCCTTCCACTAGGGCTCCTCCATACATTTCCACAATTGACTTGCCTCTTGTTGGTATAAGGGGGTTAACCTCCAAGAGGTAGTCACCAAAATAATATATCACTAGGAAGTTAAATGGATAATGACCATCCCATGCTAACCCACATTTACTTCCATCCTTAAAATTTTCTTGCATCTGCTTCCTTATATACACTCTACTAGAGGCCATTCTCCATCGACATGGTAGGAAGAACATTACAACACAAGGACCAAGATTTGAAAACAAAATGAATTATAGTTTAGCCACCACAATTCCAAAATTACCAAAAGAAAAGAAATTTTAATTCCAATGTCATGACCATCTCCTTCATGAATTAAACTAGGAAAATAATTAATCGATGATAATTGATGAAGGGTACTTGATGTAGAGGCAAATTTGATGGGAAAGGATAGACAAACTAGACAAGGTTCAACTACACCTATTAGCCCCAAAACAGAGATCTTTATGCAAAAGTGGGAACAACAGAAGGAAACTCTAGTATCATCATGGAAATGTTGGTTTGGGATGTCAGGTGACCCATTCCATCCATTGGACAAGGTAGATTGAATTTTGGGTTGGTACTTCCTTCACAAACCACCCAAAATGGCTTGTAGCCCTTCAAAAAGACAACATACCCAATAACTTTTGACTCAGACCTCCAAACCCAGATCTTAGATAATCAGTAGATACCCATAATGGCCTTCTATCACATATCCCAAACTTGGCATAGGTTGTTTTGGATTGACTATCTCAACCAATAACCCCTGTCAGTGGTCTAGTGCCTCAATTAGGCCAAATTTACAAAGAGACTACCCTCAAATGCAATCCCAGAACTCCACCAATGGTTTGGACACTTAGAATACATGCCAAAACAAGTGATTTTGTGGGTTTTAGGCCTATATTAACTGCTATTCCCAAAAACACACCTTTGGTTCCTTCAATGTGCCTTAAACTTACACCTAACACATGGTTTTGTTAGGTTTCTCAATGCAAACTCCTCCTTTGTAAGTTCCCTACCAAAAAACCATCACAACATGTAGCACAGTCCTACTACCTTCCATTCCACTTACCACAAGTGGATCAAATAAGTGGAATGGAAAAGGAATGCATATTTGCTACCAAAAACCCTAAAGGAGGGTTTTACAATCAAATTTAGAATGAAGACTTATAACTCCTCTTAATATTGTTGTTAAGATGCCAAAATACATTCAAATGATAGGTAACTTAGAGTAGCATCAAATCAAAACATGGTAAAGTGATGACAACTTTATACCTTGTTGTAGTACGGCCTGGGACAACGAACTTCACAAGGAAAACAAAGTTGTAAGAGAGCAGCCCACTAACAACTGGCTATAACTTGCTTCATATACAATGTCAAGGCTTCAAAACATGCTTGAAGGAAAATAGTTTCACCACACTTCACCCCCAATGACATAGCAGACATGATAGTTTTGTATAATGGAGAAGTACGACTTGAGTTTCCAAAAAATGTAGAAAAAATAGAAAAATAACAAGGAAATGATGATTTGTTTGTATATATCTTCTCCTCCTTCATACATTTTGTGTTCAAGGGTATATGTGCTTTGTATACTCCTTGTAAAACTTCATTCAAATAATTTGGTGGATCCAAGAGGGTCTCAACCAATTCAAACTTCCTGAACTATTTTGGGCAGTTTGTACTCTTCAACTAATCCTTGGTTGGTTTGCATAGATAATTGGTGTTTATGGTTCTTCAAACACCTCTATTATGTGATTAGACCTTGAACAAGGTATTTAGGCTTCTTGACACTACATTAGTCTCCTTGACATGCCTTAACAAGGCTTATAAACATGGAGACTTACATGACTGCTTTAAACATGGCTTTATGACAACAATAGATGTTTTTTGGACAAAGTCCTTTACAGCATGACATATCAACCTTATTACATCATGAGAATAGTCTCTAGGACCTTATGAAATCAACAAAACAAAATTGAAGATCAAAACAAGACATAGATATCTTGGTGCTCCTGCACCATACTCCCCGGGTGGAAAGAGAACTCAAGTCTCTTGAGGAAGTAGATCAGCAATTGTGAAACCATGCTTCAAGATGTCTTCTTCAGTCATCCAAGTGGCATCTTCAATAGGCAAGCCACTCCATTTGACAAGAAACTACTTGTATGTCTTCTTCCTTGTCTTTTTCAAGACCTTGGTGTTAAGAATGCATTCCAACTTCAATGATTAATTGGGTGGAAGACCTTTGATCCAATCTTCATCTCCTATTGCTGTCATATCTACCTCTAAATCTGCCTTAGAATCACCTTTGAAAGGGAATAAATCTGAAACATTGAAGATAGGAGAGATGGCCAAGCCTTGAGGAAGTTCAATCTCATAGGCATTGGGCCCAAACTTGTGCACAATCCGGCATGGTCCTATCTTCTTCATGAGGAGTTTGGTTGGCTGCCCCTTAGGAAGTCTTTCCTTCTTCAAATGTGCCATGACCAAGTCCCCAACCTTGTATTGTACATCTCTCCTTCGTTCATTGGCTCTCTCCTTGTACTTGTCATTGTTCTTTTGAAGAGTTTCCTTGACATTATCATGAATGTCCTTCATGGTCAATGCAAAGTCTTCACCTTGAGCACTTTTCCTTTCCAATCCATGGAGTTCTCTCAATTCAAGGACACCTCTTGGAAGAAGGCCATAGACAATCTCAAATGGACTCCTTCCTGTGCTTCTATTGATGGAATCATTATAGGCAAAATCTGGTTGAGGGATGATCATATCCCATGCCTCTCCATGCTGCTTGGTAAGACACCTGAGAAGGTTTCCCAAGGACCTATTCACCACCTCAGTTTGGCCATCAATTTGAGGGTGATAGGCTGAAGTAAAGGACAATTGAGTGCCCAACTTCTTCCACAAAGAGCACCAAAAATGGCCTACAAACTTTGGATTCCTGTCAGTCACAATGTTAAGAGGCAAACCATGGTTCTAACAATTTCTTTGAAGAACAAACCAGCAATGTGAGAAGCATCATTAGTGCATTTACATGGCAAGAAATGAGCCATCTTACTAAATCTATCCACCAAAACAAATATACTATCAAAGCCTCTTTGAGTCCTAGGAAGACCCAACACAAAATCCATGCTAATGCTTTCCCATGGCCTATTAGGAATAGGAAGTGGCTGATATAGACCAGCATTAGATGAAGTACCCTTTGCCCTTTGACAAATACTACAACATTCAACAAATTTTCTGATATCTGATTGCATTTTAGGCCAAAAATAAAACCTCTTCACCTGATCCAATGTTTTATCCAATCCAAAATGACCTCCTAGTCCACCACAATGTTTTTCCTTTATAATGTTCTCCCTCATGGAACATTTAGGAACACATAGTTGGCTGCCTTTGAACAACAACCCTTGCTGCAACAAAAACTCAGAAAAATCAAAATGACAAGAGTTTGAAAATTGTGAACAAACTTCGTATACCTCCTTGAAATCTTCATCATCTTGATACATGTGTTTGAGGGCATCAACCCCTACACTTTGCAACTAAATTTCTTGAACCATACACACCCTTCTACTCAATGCATCAGCCAGTTTGTTAGCCTGCCCCTTCTTATGTTTGATTGAAAAAGTATAGGCTTGGAGTTGCTCAACTCACTTCATATGCCTATGATTGAGTTTCTCCTGAATATTCAGAAAACTAAGTGCATGGTTGTCAGTATAAACAATAAATTCTTTTGGAAAAAGATAATGCCTCCATTTTTTCAAAGCTTGCACCATTGCATACAATTCCAAATCATAAGTAGTCTTGCTTTCTCTTAGCATCATTCAATTTTTCATTAAAGAAAGCAACAGGCCTGCCATCTTGACTTAGGACAGCCACTATAGCAAGATTGCTAGCATCACATTCTACCACAAACAACTTATTAAAGTCAGGCAAAACAAGTATGGGCTGTTGTGCTACCTTTTGTTTTAGAATTTCAAAAGAATCATTGGCTGCCTTTGTCCACAAAAACTTACATTTCTGCCCCCGTTTGATAGTATCCAAAATTGGTGCACAAATATGACTAAAACTCCTTATAAATTTCCTATAAAATATTGCCAAACCATGGAAACTTTTCACATCACCTGCTGTTTTTGGAGTTGGCCATGACAAAATGGCTTCTACCTTTGTTGGATCCATCTTCAAACTACCCTATGAAATCACAAAACCAAGATAGGTGAGTTCTTCCTTCATGAAGACACTGTTTTCCATGTTGATCATCAATTGTTCATCATGCAACTTCTTCAAAACCTGAGCCAAATGTTGCAAATGCTCCTCCTTAGTCCTGCTGAAAACAAGAATGTCATCCAAATATACCACAACAAATTTGCCGATGAAATCCTTCAACAGTTCATTCGTGAGATGCATAAAAGTACTTGGAGTATTAGATAGACCAAATGGCATCACCAACCACTCATAAAGACCCTCATTTGTTTTGAATGTTGTCTTCCATTCATCCCCTTGTTTGATTCTAATTTGATGATACCCACTCTTAAGGTCTATCTTGGAAAAGTATCTAGCCCCTCCCAAACAGTCCATTAGGTCCTCAATCCTTGGCATAGGGAACCTATATCTTATGGTAATCTTATTAATGGCTCTAGAATCCATGCACAACCTTCATTTACCATCCTTTTTAGGGGCTAGGACTGTTGGGACAACACATGGGCTAAGACTCTTTCTTACCAATCCGTTATCCAACAATTCTTGCACTTGTTTGGCAATCTCTTCATTTTGTGAAGGTATCATCTTGTAGGCTGCCTTGTTTGGCAAAGTAGATCCCAGTATGAAGTCAATTTGATGGCTTATGTCCCTAATATGTGGCAACTCATTAGGCATTTCTTCTACCATAATCCCCTTATATTTCTCTAGCAATTGTTGTACCTCATTAGGAACTTCTTCCTTACTAGGATCATGCAAACTAGGACTGTTTTTAGGTTTCAAAATCAGAGCATACCCTTGGGCTCCTTCCTCCTTAAGGGCATCTAGAAACTCTTTCCCACTCACAATCATGACACTTGACCCAACATTCTTTTCTACATGCTCATCAGGCAATGGATCCATTCTATACTTTCTACCATTCTTTTAGTTATGATGAAAGAATTAGTTTTACCATCATGTTGTGATTGAACATCATATTGCCATGGATGTCCTAACAACAAATGACAAGCATCCATAGGAATTACATCATACAAAATTTTGTCCTTATATTCTCCTATCTCAAATTCAATCCATGATTGTTCATCTACCAAAACTTGTTGCCCTTTCTTCAACCATGATACTTTATAAGGACTAACATGAGGAAGCCTTTTCAATTTCAATTTGTCTACCATTTCAATGGAAACCAAATTTTCAGTTAAGCTTGAGTCAACAATTACCTTGCAAATCTTACCATAGGCCTTGCATGTTGTCCTGAATAATGTCTTCCTTTGAGGTGGTTCTTGTGTTTGAGGCACCTTCAACATGGTTCTCCTCATCATCAAGCTTTCTCCTTCATGGACCGGGGCTGCACTTCCAATTGGAGAGTTGACAATTTGACAATCTTCCTCTTGGATCACTTGGTTCCTTCTCTCTCCTCCATGAGAGCTTGAGGCTTACTTTTTAGGACACTTGAAGGCTGGATGTCCCACTTGGTTGCAATTGTAGCACCTTCCCGTGGAGACATTAGGACCTCTTCCTAGTCCACCAAATCTACCTCTCCCATTAGGCCTTCTTCCTCTAAAGCCTCCTCTAGAACTAGATTCTCCACTTTGCTCTTGGGAGCTAGATTCCCCTTGGCTTCTTTGGGACTGATTTCTGCCCCCAAAACTGCCCCTACCTCTGAAATTTCTACCACCTCTTCCTCTATTTTGCTGCTCACCTTTCCTCTTCAACTTCTCTTCAGCCCTTAGTGCCACTTGAAAGCACTTCTCCATGGTTTCGGGGGTCAATAAACTAATTTCATCTTGAATATTGAACCTCAAACCATTCAGATACCTTGCCACCTTGGCTTTTTCATCCTCCATGTACCCACAACGAAGAGTGTATTTGTGAAACTCCTCAGTGTAAGTAGCCACATCCAAATCTCTTTGTTTGAGATTTTGCATCCTCTTGTAGATCTGCACCTCATAGTCTGATGGAAGGAATTGGGACTTGATCCTCTCCAACATTCTTCTCCATGAAGAGATCATACTCTTCCCATTCTTTACCCTCTCACCTTGGGTGTAATTCCACCATGTAAGGGCAACACCTTTGAGTTTAGTTTTTGCAAACTTAACCCTCTTACTTTCAGGAACTTCTTTGTATTTAAAGTAGTTGTTTAGAGCCTCAATCCACTCCATGACTTCAGCAGCATTCATCTTCCCACTAAACATGGGAATCTCCATCCGAGCCTCTGAAGAATCCTTGCCAATTGCCTTGATGGCCTCAAGGAAATGCCTTTGATTAGCTGATACCTCTACCTCTTCTTGCTCTTCTTCTTCTTTCTCTTTCTCTTCCTCTTCATCTGAAACTTCATCTATCCTCTTCCCTATCCTTAATGCCTTCAACTCTGCTTGGAGTGCTTCCTTGACTCCACTTTTAATATTTTCTTCCATCTCCTTGAACTTCTTGACAACTTCGGTGGTCGTCCCCTTTGGAGGCATATTTCTAGCCTCTCCTCCACTCTCCTCTGTTGACATATACTAGGCCAACAACATAACCTTTTATGGCTCTGATACCACTATGATGTAGAGGCAAATTGGATGGGAAAGGATAGACAAACTAGACAAGGTTCAACTACACTTATTAGCCCAAAAACAGAGATCTTTATGCAAAAGTGGGAACAGCAGAAGGAAACTCTAGTATCATCATGGAAATGTTGGTTTTGGATGTCAGGGGACCCATTCCATCCATTGTCCAAGGTAGATTGAATTTCGGGTTGGTACTTCCTTCACAAACCACCCAAAATGGCTTGTAGCCCTTCAAAAAGACAACAGACCCAATAAATTTTGACTCAGACCTCCAAACCTAGATCTTAGAGAATCAATAGATACCCATTATGGCCTTCTATAACATATCCCAAACTTGGCATAGGTTGTTTTGGACGGACTATCTTAACAAATAACCACTGTTAGTGGTCTAATACCTCAATTAGGCCAAATTTACAAAGAGACTACCCTCAAATGCAATCCTAGAACTCCACCAATGGTTTGGACACTTATAATACATGCCAAAACAAGTGATTTTGTGGGTTTTAGGCCTATATTAACTACTGTTCCCAAAAATGCACCTTTGGTTCCTTCAATGTGCCTTAAACTTACACCTAACACATGGTTTTGTTAGGTTTCTCAATGCAAACTCCTCCTCTGTAAGTTTCCTACCAAAAAACCATCACAACATGCTAGCACAGTCCTACTACCTTCCATTCCACTGACCACAAGTGGATCAAATCAGTGGAATGGCAAAGGAATGCATATTTGCTACCAAAAACCCTAGAGGAGGGTTTTACAATCAAATTTAGAATGAAGACTTATAACTCCTCTTAATATTGTTGTTAAGATGCCAAACTAGATTCAAATGATAGGTAACTCAGAGCAGCATCAAATCAAAACATGGTAAAGTGATGACAACTTTATACCTTGTTGTAGTACAGCCCGGGATGGCAAACTTCACAAGGAAAACAGAGTTGTAAGTGAGCAACCCACTAACAACTGGCTATAACTTGCTTCATATACAATGTCAAGGATTCAAAACATGCTTGAACGAAAATAGTTTCACCACACTTCACCCCCCCAATGACATAGCAAACATGACAGTTTCATCCAATGGAGAAGTACGGCCTGAGTTTCCAAAAAATGCAGAAAAAATAAAAAAACAGCAAGGAAATGATGATTTGTTTGTATATATCTTCTCCTCCTTCATACATTTTTGTGTTCAAGGGTATATATGCTTTGTATACTCCTTGAAAAACTTCATTCAAATAGTTTGGTCGATCCAAGAGGGTCTCAACCAATTCAAACTTCCTGAACTATTTTGGGCAGTTTGTACTCTTCAACTAATCCTTGGTTGGTTTGCATAAATAATTGGTGTTTATGGTTCTTCAAACACCTCTACTATGTGATTAGACCTTGAACAAGGTATTTAAGCTTCTTGACACTACATTAGTCTCCTTGACATGCCTTAACAAGGCTTATAAACATGGAGACTTACATGACTGCCTTAAACATGGCTTTATGATAGCAATAGATGTTTTTTGGACAAAGTCCTTTACAACATGGCATCTCAACCTTATTACATCATGAGAATGGTCTCTAGGACCTTATGAAATCAACAAAACAAAATTGAAGATAAAATAAGACATAGATATCTTGGTGCTCTTGCACCAGTACTCCCCCTCAAACACACTTAGACACAATAAAATATAAGTGTGCCACAAATTGCTTTAGATTATATTCATAAAAACCTAATTAGAACATGCATTTACCAACATGCAAGGGTCTCAAGACCACATGTTACAACAACACGGGTTGTATTACAATTGAAAACAAAAATATTTTCTAACTCTAAAATTTTGCAAGCTGAAGCTCAAAAACTGCTTTTTGAAAAACTACCTCTATCTTCCCTACTCTACCTTCTTATCCTACCTTTCCCCATTACTTTCTGCTTTCCTTCTCTTGTTCCTTTTGGGGAAAGTCTATCCCTTTCTGGCACCCAAAGAGTCTAGTTATATCTTTCCCACTCAAGAAATATTAAATTTTGAAATTTGGTAACACAACTTCTGGGAGCCATAACTTTTGAACCAGACGTCTGATTGATGAATCGTTTGATGCATTGGAAAGCGGGCATGAAAAATTGAACTTTCAAAAAATATCCTTTAAATGATATTTTGATTTTTGGCCAATTTCTAGGCTTGTACAGGGCTTCTAAGTGCCTCAAATTTGACTTTGAAACTTTTACAAGGGGTTTTGAAAACAAAAACTTTAATATCTCTCAAACCATGAATGATATTGTGATGATTTCTTCACCGTTGGCTTACTTTTACAATTCCGCTTCTCAAGGTAAATTTTTAGGTCCATACATGTACAAATGCAAACTTGCTAAAAATAGCAGGTTACTATTTTTAGATTTTTGAAAATTTTGACTGTCCTGAATCACTGTAAATGTCAACCCAGGCTCCAACACAACTAAACAACAAAAGAAATTTATTTTTGAGTGATGCAAGATTGCCCTTACACCATTGATGCTCCTGCATCCATAATAAAAACATTTGTTAAATTAATTTAATTATTAAATATTGGTAAGATAAAAATGAGAATAAAATAAATAAACAAATAATTAAATATTAGATACAAAATTGATAATAATAAATAAATTTTATTCATACAAAACTGTATAAAATATAATTTAATTAAATAAATTAAGGTAATAGTTAGATGAATAGTTAAGTGATAATTATTTTTGTGTTTTAATAGTTAATAATAGTTAACTAAAATTTAATCTCAAGTTAAGATGAGGAGTTGCATGGAAAAACAATAGTTAACCTACTTAATTTACTTATTAACTACAATCAATAAAGATGTTTTCATGGGAAAAATAATTGTTTTTGTTTTAATAATATTTTTTTCAACCAATTAATGAGTTGAGGAGGAAGATAACTCCTTTGTAATAGTTAATTACTAAATTATCTATTGAATTGTTATGTGGAGAAAATAATTTTTAATTAATTATAAATTATTTGTTCTCAATTAATTAATGAGCTTAATTGATGGAGATAACTATTCTTTTAAATACATTTTAAAAATAATATTTAAAAAAAAAATAAAGGAAAATAGAAAAGGAAAACTATAAATAAGGGAGAAAGTAAAAGAAATGGGGGGGGGGGGGCTGAGAGACATATTGGAGAATTGGGTATGTACCTTTAACTTGCTTGAACTTGTTGATATTGTTGTATAAATTTTATTTGGTAATGCTTTTGGTCCCTGTATTATATCTATGGTTGTGATTAAATTGGATAATAATTCTTTTTCCTCTCTTTTATAGTATTAAGTCAATCTAGAAAGTACCCTATTGCCTTCATTTCCAAGCCAAATTCTTTAAATTTGCATAGATCTTCTACGTTTTTGGATGTGATATGTTTCATGGTCTTGAATCCAACTGTATTCAAGGTTCTTTTAATTCATCAATCTCCTTACCATTTGAACTTCACACACCTGCCCACTTCTGCATAGATGTTTGATAGAAGAACATAAGTTAGGTAGAACTTTTAGGATCCCAATCAAAACTAGTGTCACTATAAATATTCTTATGCCTATATTCATATGTGATCTTTAGGAGAATTATGCTAGCATTAGATGCTTGAAAATGATTTTGTGTATGGAAAAATTGAAATTACCGATTCCATGAGATGACGTTGTGTCTGCATTGTGAGGGGAAGGCTGCGTGCTACCTGTGAGGGCACACACATGTCTTCTTTTCTCTCTGCATGTGCATTATTTGCCTTTGATCGGTGGCTTCTTTCTGTTGGGGGGCATTTTCTGTATTCGGGGTGAGGTTTTTGCTTTTCCTTTTCGTTGTTTTAGCTCTTGCTGCAGAAATTTGACAGAGCGATTGGTGTTGGGTGGAAGTGGGTTTGGTGAAGGTTGCAGGGAGGATTGGAAGTGGTGTGAGGGTAGCATGTAGAGTTTGGTGTTTGGCATGGTGGAATGGTAGGGGCTTCAAAAAGCTTGGTGTTTGCTGGTGTGAAGCCATCTCAAGGTTTGTCTGAGGATTCCTCTTTTGTGGGTGAGAGCTCTAAGCTTAAGAAAGTGAATGGTTGTTTGCCACGGAGTCTCAATCATCAGGTCCTGGTTATCTCTCCTGAATCGGTACAAGAGGACATATCTTACTGGAGCCAACACGTTCTAATTTGTAAGTTCCTGGGTATTAGTATCCCTTTCACAGCCTTGGAGTCCTGGATTCATTAGTCCTGGCAGGTTGAGGGTGATTTTGATATTTTGGTGGCTGCGAGTGGCTATTTCATGGTTGATTTTTCTTGCATTTCGGATCAAAATCACGTTTTTGAGGGAGGGCCATATTTTTACAATCATGTTGGCTTGTTCATGAAGCCCTAGCATGGAGGATTTAATGCGGTAGAGGACTTGCCTTCACGGGTTCCTGTGTGGGTCTGTCTGCCATGGCTACCGCTGGAGTTTTGGAGGGAGGATATTCTGCTCCAAATTGCGGCTTTATTGGGGAAGCTGGATGCCATCGCTCAGAATACTTTGGATAAAAAGGTGTTTTCCTTTGCTCGTATTTGTGTTGAAATTGACTTAAATAATCCATTGCCAGATTCTTTGGAAATTTATCTTGGCTCTACTTCGTGGCTTCAATGGTTAGATTATGAGTCCCTTCCTTTTCATTGTCACTTTTTTCATGAGTATGGTCACCTTTAGCGCTAATGTCCTTGAGCACCCAAAGCAGTAGGGGTTTCTTCTCCTCCTTCATTAGGGCCTTCGGTGGAGAAGGGGGATAAAGGCAAGACACCTATGGCTGAGGGTGAGCTTGATAAGGATGGCTTCATTCCTGTTAAGCCGAGGGCTAAAGGAAGGGGACAAAAGTGGGCCTATAAAGATAGACAGAGTGATCAAGGTTTTAATCATTTTGAAGTCTTGGATAATTAGGCCTTGGAAGAGGGGATTCCTGTTGAGTTTCCTTCTGGGGCCATTGGTATGGATACAGGGCTGGAGCAGACAATTGTTGTTAAGGATAATTCTTCAGCTTTGGAACAGGGGAATTCTGGGCTTCCTGGTGCCTCTACAGATCCACAGGATGACATTGTATTAGTAGATTTAGCTAAGGAGGTGTTGCCTGCCAGTAAGGGACAGGGATCATCTCATGTTCTGGGGGTGCTTCAACCCCCTCTTAAGAGGGGTCATCTTGATAATTCCTCTAAAGCTGGTTGTAAAAAGGATGTGGACAAGATTAAATCCATTAGGGATTTGTTGGTGGAATCTGGGTCGGTTAAGACCATTGATGCCCTCTTCTCTCCACCTTCCTCATGATTATTCTTTCATGGAATACAAGGGGTTTGAATAGCACCCCCTGTCAAAAGTCTATTTAGGATTTGATTGTGGTTCATTCTCTAGATATCTTTTGCATTCAGAAGACTAAGCTTCGAGTGGACTTCATGCTTCAATATGCTCCTCATATTTGGTTTTCTAGTCAATGTCAGTGTATTGGTTCTAGCGGAAACTCTAGAGGTCTGGCTCTTTTCTAAGATCCACGTAAGGTTGTTCCTCACTGGTGGATTTCTAGCCATTCCTCTATTTCTGTGGTGGCTTCAGTTTTAGAATCTGGTGAGACTATTTTGGTCAGTAATGTTTATGCTTTGATTGACATCCATGGTAAATTCCAGCTTTGGGCCCATATCAGGTTTGTTAGGTCTTGTGCTCCTTATCTTCCTTGGATCTTAGCTGGTGATTTCAATTCTGTGTTGTGTTTGGAGGAGAAAAGAGGGGGGTTGCCTAGGCTTGGTCCTGCTTCAAATCTTTTTCAGGCAAATGTGGATTCTCTTGCTCTTGTTGATGTTAAACCCTCTAATGGAATTTTCACTTGGAATAATAGACGAAGTGTGCCGGAAGCGATATCTGAGTAGCTAGATAGATTTCTTGTTTCTAGTTTTTGGATGGGCAGTAGCATGGTCACTTGCTTTGAGATTCTTGATTGGTGTGGCTCTGATCATTGGCCAATTAAGTTTTTTGCTTCTTCTTTTCCTACTCCAAAGAATCCTCCTTTCAAATTTTAGTTTATGTGGCTTCGAAATCCGTCCTTGTATGACCTTATTGCCCAGTGGTGGTGGGATGGGGCCCCTACGTATGGTACAACTATGTATTGTCTTGTTAAGAAGCTGCAATTTATCAAGTATCATCTTAAGCGATGGAATAGGTCATGTTTTGGCAATCTTCGAGCCAAGAAAAGGGAAGCGCAGGATCATCTTTCTATTATTACTCATCAAATTTGAGATTTGGGATTTTTGGAGTCTCTGGGACATGCTGGGTCCCAAGCTCTAAAATTGGTGGAGTGGGAGCTTTGTGAGGAGATTTTCTGGAAATAAAAGGCAAGGATTGACTGGCTTCAAGAGGGTGATAGGAATATTGCTTTCTTCCATCATTCTGTGCAAGCTCATTGGAATAAGTGTTATATCTCTTCTCTTGTTAATTCTGAGGGTCTTTTAATTTCTTCACAATAGGCTTTATCTAGGGAGGCTCATCAGTTTTATTTTGCTCTGTTTACTGAAGACTCACCTCTTGCTAAGGCTGAGGAGAATATGATCCTTGCTTGCATTCCTTCTTTGATTTCTAATGATTTGAATGCTTTTCTTACTCATCCAATTTCACTTTCTGAAGTGGAGGAGGTTGTGTTTGGGATGAATAAGGGGAAAGCTCTTGGCCCTGATGGGTTTCCAGTAGAATTTTTCCAAGAGTTTTGGGATATTGTGAAGCTAGATTTGTTGGAGGTTTTCTGGGAGTCTCTTCATAGTAAGTAGATGCTACGAGCCTTGAATGCTACTTTTCTGGTTCTCATTCCTAAAAAGGAAGCTGCTAATAGGATTGAATTCTTTATACCTATTGCACTCTGTAATGTGGTGTATAAGATTATCACAAAATTAATTACTGAGAGGCTTAAACTGTGCCTACCTGTTGTCATTTCTAAGGAGCAAGGAAGCTTTGTGGCTGGTCAGAAAATTCTGGATGGGGTGGTGGTAGCCTCTGAGGTCATTCATTCCATGGCGACCTCTTCGGAGTGGTCTATGTTCATCAAGTTGGATATGGCCAAAGCTTATGACAGAGTTAAATGGAATTTTCTTCAGAAGATTTTGTTGGCCTTTGGTTTTTCTTTGGATTGGGTGAGTTGGACTTTGAGTTGTGTGACTTCCTACTCTCTTTCAGTTATTGTAAATGGTGAACCTTCAGAGCCTTTTGGTGTTACTAGGGGGGGCCTTCGTCAGGGGGATCTACTCTCTCCTTATCTGTTTATTATTGTGGCGGAGGGGCTGAGTCAGTTTCTTAAATTTTAGGTTTCTCAAGGCTTGATTCATTGTTGGCAGTGGGGCTTGGGTTCTCATCTCCAATTTGTGGATGATACTTCTCTTATGGGGTTGGCTCATATTCAAGAAACTAAATCTTTTAGGCAAGCTTTGGATATCTACCTTGCTGCTTTGGGTTAGAAAGTCAATGAGCAAAAGTCTTCTATTTTCTTTTTTAATATGCCTCAGGCTATCCAAAGGCAGATTGTAGCTATTTTGCAGTTTCAAATTGGGTCTCTTCCCTTTGTCTATTTGGGTATTCCTCTTGCTATTGGGCGTCAGCCTAGGTCCTCCTGGCAGATGTTTCTTGACAATCTGAGGTGGAAGGTAACTCATTAGACTCATCGGTGGTTGTCTACAGCTGCTAGAGTGACTCTTCTCAAGTTAGTAATCCAGGCCCTTCCTATCTACAAATGCTTTGTTCAAGTGGCCCCTATGTATTTCCTTAGGGAATTTGATGCCCTCTCATGTCAATTTCTTTGGAGTGGTAACTTGCTGTCTACTAAGTGGAGCCTTGTTAAGTGGGAATCTATGTGTAGACCAAAGCAAGAGGGTGGTCTTGGTTTACGCTCTGCTATTTTGAACAGGTAAGTTCTTGCTGCTAAGCTTTACTGGTGTTGGTGTACCAATTAGCATCAGTTATGGGCTCATATTCTCAACCTTAAATATCTTAGGGGTGTTGCTTCTTTTGAGGTTCCTCGCTATCCTCTGGAGGGGAGTGGTTCTATGATTTAGCATACTTTGAAATTAGGGGCTTAGTTGATTAAGTGTGCCCTTTTTTGGATTTGTCATTCGGGGTCACAGGCTCTTTTTTGGTTAGATTCTTGGGATGGTCACCCACCTATTCTCTATTCTCTTCCTCACCTCCAGTCACTTTTTGATGTTTTTACTGCGGCTAGCTGGGATACCATTGAGCATTATAAGTTTGCACAACATTGTGGATCAGCTGTAAGCTTTCGTTGGAAGCTTCCTTCTGAGTGGCCACCTAGGGGGTTGGAGGAGGATAGGCATGAGCTTGCTCAGCTTCTAGCTTCCTGTACTTGTAATTCTTTGAGGGGACCTGATGTCTTGGCTTGGGATGGTTCTGATTTGTCTGGGAAGTACTCTATGGCTGCTGGTTATAAGCAACTTGGTAGGTAGTTGTTTGGGGATATTGAGGTCCCTTGGTGGAAGCATGTTTGGCACAAGTTGTCATGGCCCAAGTGCACTTTCTTCATGTGGTTAGTTGCTCAAAATCAGTGTCTTACTTGGGATAATTTGTGTAACCATGGTTTCCAAGGACCTTCTATGTGTGTTTTGTGTCATAACTGTGAGGAGAGTGCCTCTCATCTCTTCTTCCAATGTTCCTATGCTAGGGAGATTTGACATTTTTTGTGGAGGGTGTGGAATACGCCCTGTTGACATGTTTCCTCATTGGCTAATTTTGTGGATTGGTGGGGTAGGGCCCCTATTTCTACTTCCTTTCTTCAAGCTACTTGGGCTATTGGCCCATCCCTTATTATCTGGAACCTTTGGTTGGAGAGGAATCATCAGATTTTCAGGAGGTGATGTTGGTGGCCCCTCACTTGTGGTGGAAAATTCTACATTCTTTGGGAGAATCTGTTGCGGCTAAGTGTGATCTAACGACATCAGTGGATCCTTGTGATGTTGGTTGTTGTAATCATTTTCATTTTCTGCCTTAGCAACGACAGCTCATGCACAACAAATGTAGACATCCTACACCAAAGGTGAATAGGGAGCGAAGATGGTCTCCTCCACCTCAGGGTGTCTTAAAAATCAACATGGATGACTCTTCTTGAGGAAACCATGGTCATGTTGGAATTGGTGGTGTTGGTTAGAATAGATCTGGAGATGTTCAGTTTATCTTCTCTGTTTATAAGGGTCTTCATACTAATAATTTAATGGAGGCTCAAGCTATTTTAATGGCTATGGAGCATGTAAGTCAATTGGGGTGGCGAAGGATCATATGTGAGTCTGATTCCTTAGTTGTGGTGAACTTGTTGAATAGGTAGCATTTAGATGATGTTAGCTGGCATTTGTCTTTGATTGTTGCTCAGATTCTTAACCTCTATGCTTCTTTGGAGTTTGTTACTTTTACTCATATTCCTAGAGAATGGAATGGTGTTGTTGATTGTTTGGCTAAATGGGCTTTTGAGCATATTCATGATTGGAATTTGATGGACCGAGGTCATTTACCCCGGATATATCTTAGCAGTTGGATCACTTGGTGGAGCTTGATAGGGCTATGTAACACCCTTTCTTTGTACTTCTTGATTTAATAAATTTTTACCCATCCTTTATGTTAAAAAAATGACTTTGTGTATGACTCTTGGTAACATGAGCATTCAATATAATTGTATTAGTTGAACCATAACAGAGACCTCTATAAAAATAGTGCTGATGTAAATAGAAATGTTGTGATACACCATAGTTAAAAAAAATGAAATGGTTTTGAAGCTCACAAGGTCTGAACATAGATTACTGGTATCAATGTTGAATGTAAAATATTCTTAATGTTTCAAGGGTTGATCTTCTTATGCTATTTGTTTAAATTGAACTTTAGTAAACATACATCCATTACTAATCATGTTCTATCATTCTCACCTATCTCATAGTTGAGGGCTATCACAAATGCTCCTACTCCTAGTATCTTCTTTCAATGATCCATTCTATTCTTACCCTACAATCCTTACATTCTATGAGATGTCATTTCTTTGAGACTTTTTGTCAAACAGTTCATGCTTTATTGTGTTTCTACATTTTTTTAAATTGAAGAATACTTCCTATTTAACTTATATTAAAAGAGTGAAATAGTACAATATTCACAAAAAGGGTAGGTGGTATGAAGGCACACCCACGAAGTCTCAAAGCTGATCAAAACAAACCTTAAAAATAGGCGAACAAAACAACAAAAAGCCTAACCCACAACAAACTAAGTAGCTAATGCATACTTGTCGACCAAAGAAATTGCAACTACAACTTTTGGTGACAATTCTCTGACCTTTACGCTTTGGTGGATTTCCTTACCTTGTTGCATTTCTCTCATTTTGGCACAAGTAGGGAGGATGCTGGAAAATTTGTAAAATCTGGCTTTATGCCTACAAATTTCATTTGCTTGGAAGTATCTTAAGCCTTAGAACAACTCATTTTTGTGCATATCTGGCAATCATTACATTCCATAGGATAACATATTTTGAGTCATTCTGCCAAATAGTTAAGTGCCTTGTTTATATTTCCCCATTTTGGAAGCTTGTCGACCTGGGAATTCACGAATTTAGTCTCTGTTTAATTCCTCTCTCCTATAAGCTTTGATGGATGTCCATAATTGTTCCAAAACTCCCATTTTGGCACAAGCAGGGAGAACACAAGCAAAGGTTGAGGAATTTGGCTTTATACCTACCAATTATATTTACTTGAAAGTTTCTAAAACCCTTTTATTATAGTTGTGTCAAGTGAGCACAGGAAATTTTCAGAAAAGAAAAGCGTTGTAGTGATTGGAATAATAGAACTTTGGATTAAGCAAAAAAGATAAGTAAAATTTTCCATTATTTAATTTTGTTCATTAAATTCTCCTTCAATTTGGGTAAATGTGAGTTTCTGTGAAAGGACAAATCATTCAAATGGTATATTTTAGATTGGGTTTGTCAAATTTCTGTAAAAGGATAAATGCACTTAGCGGTCAGGGCTGAAATTACAAGGGAAGAACTAATAGTAATGATAGTGAAACAAGTCAGGAGGTAATGTTTGAAACAACAAGAAATATTATGCTGTGTCTGTGGTCTGATCTCCCTGTAGATCCAACTTATTGAGCAAATGGTTTTCTGTAAAATCTGCTTCTGGGTATCATGCCTGGTAACTAGAGAAGAAAAGACCATAATGCGTGGGGATAGGGTCCTAGTCTAAGCCCTTTGAAATCTCAGGGAACAATGATTTACAACCCGCTTCGACCAACCATTAAAGCGCAAGCTGCCAAGGGCAGCACAGGCAAAAGAGTAAGTTTTTCAGAGGAGACCTTTGTTCACAATAGAACACCTCTTCCCCCACAAGGTACTGCTTTCAGGGAGGCAAGAAGTTCTTGGAGTAGGAATGTTCAGGACAAGAAGTTTCAGAATGTTCCTCGAAAAACTCATAGAAGATATAGGACTTGTCAAAGAAGGAAAGGATATTATGGCCAGAAGAACTTTAAAGGAAGCCCTATTTTTCATGCAAGAAGCAGTAAAGACCACATTGACAATAGAGCCCCTACTTCCAAGCCAAAAATACTAGAGGTCTCAAGGAGAAAACCAGTTTCAGTGCTGGTTAGACTCCCAGATGAAGCCGTGAAGTA
This sequence comes from Cunninghamia lanceolata, assembly GCA_027924645.1. Lineage (NCBI taxonomy): Eukaryota > Viridiplantae > Streptophyta > Pinopsida > Cupressales > Cupressaceae > Cunninghamia > Cunninghamia lanceolata. The sequence continues at coordinate 204,088 of BSBN01000031.1, forward strand.
AAGGCAAGCAGTTCTCAAAGACAGAGCATTCATAGGTAAGGTTGTGAGTCCTCATTACTCTTCTGATGATTTCCTAGTTTGGGCTAAAAACACTTGGGGCCAAATGGAAGAAGTTGACTATCTAGGTAACAGGTTTTTCAGGGTTATCTCCTCTGATCAAATGCATAGGGACAAGATCCTAGGTCAAACCCTATGGAAATTTGGGGAAAATTTTGTCTTTTGTCAACCTTGGAAAGCTAATTTTTCTACAGAATCTGAGAGGTTCCTTTTTTACCTCTGTGGGTCCAAATTTCAAATCTGCCAGTAGAATATAGGACCACTGAAATCCTTAAAATTATAGGAGATTCTATGGGGGAATGTCAAGATATCGAGATTTGTAAGGAACCCAACTGGACTTCAGATGTAATACTATGAGTCCTTATGAAGATAGACAAAGAACTCCCTAGAAAAGTCAAAATTCAAAGCTCAGAAGGGCTTTGGGAACAGGAGGTGTTTATAGATGTGCCAGAGGATCAGGAACAGGCCTTAGTGAGTTCCTCAAGGGAAGATCCAAGTGATAATGCTGGCATTCAAGCCCTAAGCCAAGGTTTGAATAATCTCTAGGTGGAAGATGATATTAAATGGAGAGAACAGATATCCCTAACATATAGGAAGAAGATTTTTCCTTGAAAATCCTAGAAAGGGCTCTGGAGGGTTCAACACTGCAAGAAACTATTTTTTCAAAGCTTCAATGACAGGCAGAAGTAATAGTGCTCCAATACACTACCACTGGAGAAGTACAGAATGGAATTCCTCATCTGGATCAGGATGACCCCAAAAAAGGTCATCTTGTATCTGCAACTGGAGAGTTGTCTGCTGGGAAAGCTGAAGAATCCCTAGATAATGGGGAAAGCTCTGAAAATTTAGATGTAAGACTCCAGGATCTCTATGAGGAAGTGCTCACGAAGGTAACAAATTCCACATTTGAAGAGTTGACGAATGAAGTCCTTCAGGAGGAAGACCCAATCCTTGACTCTCCTTCAGTAGGTATTCGACAGACCCCTATGGTCTCCAAAAATATAAAGAATACACCCTTCAGGAGAAGTTCGAGACAGAAGAAAGGTAAAGTGCTTTCAGAGATTTTGGAGGACTCAGAGAAGGGAACACCTAAGACATCCAAAAAGAGGGGAGTAGACAGCTCTCCTAAGGAGCAATGAAGTTCATAACGTGGAATGTTAGGGCCTTAAATGCCCCTAACAAGAGGCATCTCATCAAGTCACAACTTGATGGGGTGAGAGTAGATATTGTGATGTTCCAAGAAACTAAATTAGATTTGGATGTTGGTGCTTTCTGTTTTCTCAAATGGAAGGAATGGAAAGTAGAGTTACACCCATCTAGTGGAACCTCCGGAGGCCTAGCTATCCTATGGAAAAAGAATCTTCCTAGGTTAGAGGTTGTAGGTAATAGAGACCACTGGATTCTAGGTAAATTTCTAGAAGTCTTTTTTGGGAAGGACCTATGGCTTATGAATGTTTATGGCCCTTTAGGCGCATCTCAGAAATTGCAACTCTAGACACACTTGTCAAAGCTGTTACATATGCTAAAAAATGAGATGGTCATCTTGGGAGGAGACTTCAATGCTATTCTAGATGGATTTGAAAAATTAGATGGATCTTTGGTATAGTCTATGTCAGATTTTAAAGGTTTTGTGGACTCCAACAACTTTTTGGGTTGCAGGCCCTCCAATGGGCTCTTTACCTAGTCTAATAGAAGGAATGATTCTTCAAGAATAGCAGAAAGATTGGACAAGTTTCTCTTGTCCCCACAATACATATTGGGAAACCTTAACTTCTCCTCAATGATTCTGCCTCTAACAGGATCAGAACACTTCCCAGTGTGTCTCTCCATTGGCGGAGCACAAAAATCTATGAGCAATTCTTTCAAGTTTCAAGAGATGTGGTTTAGAGATCTAAATTTTCTCCCCAACGTTTAGACTTGGTTGCAGACGGCCCCTTTTGTCAAGGGCTCTAGAATGTTCCAGCTGGCTAAAAAGTTAGAATATGTTAAACTAAAGATTTCAGAATGGAACAAAGCTCACTTTAAGAACATCTTTGGAAAGAAAAGAATTTTGAGTGGTCTTTTATTGAAGAAGAGATCTTCCAGGGAGGTATGAACCAAGACACTTTTTCTACATAAAAACTTCTCAGATCTTAGCTTGAAGAGATTCTCCTTAGAGAAGAAATCTTCTGGCGCCAGAAATCAAGGGAAACCTAGTTGAAAGAGGGTGATTGAAATACTTCCTTCTTCCACTTCTCAACTAAGCCCGCAGGCAGAGTTCTATGATTCATTGTATTAAGAAAGGGGATGGCTTGTTGTTACAAAATATGAAGGATATAAAAGAAGAAGATCGGTCTTTCTTCAAACACCTCCTCTCAATAGATAAACTCCATTCCAGGAGTGACTTTAGTAGTTTCAATCTGCCTAAAAGACTTACGGAGGAAAACAATAAGGAACTCCTTAAGGAATTCATGCAAGAAGAAATCAAATTAGTGGTTTTCTCCATGAATTGGGGTAAAGCTCCAGGGCCGGACGATTGGATAGGTTTTTTTTCCAAAAATGTTGGGAGGTAGTTGGCTGAGATATTTTTTGGCTGTCGAAGAATCTAGGAAGTTTGGCAATGTTCTCAAAGTGTTTAACAGAACCAATTTAGTTTTGATCCTGAAAGTTTGTTCGTCATCAACTTTTGAAGATTTCAGGCCTATCTCCCTCTGTAATTTCATCTACAAGGTAATCTCCAGGGCAGCGGCGTCTAGATTAGCATCCTTACTTCCATAGATCATCTCGGAGGAGTAGGGAGGTTTTGTACCCAGAAAGGAAACAACAGAGGGAGTCATCCTTACGCATGAAGTACTCCACTCTATCAACAAAGAGAGAACCCCTAGCATGGTTTTAAAACTTGACATGTCCAAGGCATATGATAGAGTGGAATGGGATTTTCTGTAGCATGTCCTTTCCTCCCTTGGGTTCTTTGTCCTCAGAGGTCTTAGATGTTCAGTATTAATCAATGAAAGTGAATCCCTCCCCTTTGAGACGTCAAGGGGCTTGAGACAAGGGGACCTCATCTCACCTTATCTTTTTATCCTGATGACTGAAGCTCTTACTTGGATCATAAGACAGGCCAGAAGTAACAAAATTTGGAGGGGTATAAGATTGAAGTCCTACAATGATCCCCTCACCCACACTCTCTTTGCGGACAACACAATTATTTTTGGTAAATCTAGTAAGAAAGAAGCCTCTGCTATCAAAAAGATGATGGCAATGTATTGTGAGGCCTCTGGCCAAGTGGTCAACCCAATGAAGTCTAAAATCTACCTTTTCAACACCTTGCAGGAAGAACAGCCAGGGATTTCAAGTTCTTTTAGCTTCAAATTGGAGTCTCTGCTGGGTAAATACTTAGGGGTTCCACTTTTTAATGGACGACATACAAAGCTCCTATGGAGCGGAGTTATAGAAAATCTACTTCACAAAGTCAGTGCATGGAAAGGCAGTTGGTTATCTCTGGCTGGCAGACTCACCCTTTTAAAAGCAATCCTCTTTGCAGTGCCATTTTATATGATGTTGTCCCTACAAATTCCAAACGGTATCTTGGTTGAAATTGGGAAAATTTGTAGGAAATTTTTATGGCAAGGAACTTTAGACACAAGGAAGATTCACTTAATTGCCTAGGACAAGATTTGTTTACCGAAAATTCAAGGGGGTGCAGGTGTCATCAACCTGGAACTGTAAAACTTGGCTCTAGGAGCAAAATTGGCATGGAAAATGTATAAACATCCTCAAACTAGATGGGTGAAAATTTTACAGAAGAAGTATTTGGACAATAAAGCACCAGAGAGAATTTTCACGGTTGCCAATCCTCTGAAGGGCTCGTCAATTTGGAATTTCATTGTTAAATGCCGCTAGGTAATTCTCCCTAAGTTATCATGGACTATCCATAATGGAAAGAAAGCATCCTTCTGGGATGATCAATGGAATGGCTGGCCAAAAATTTCATCCTAGGGAAATTTTTGGGAAGTAGCAGCTTACCTTAAAAGGTTTTGGGGAGAAAAGGTATGTTCCTATTTTACAATGGATACAAGCACAGTTCCTTTGAAAATTAGATGGAAAAGCTTTGATAATTGTAACTTTCCTCTTGAACAAAAAGTCACCCTTAGAAAGATCTTGGAGGAATGATTTCTCTTTTTTTATCCACAAGAGGATGAACTGATCTGTATGGGAGATGGCTCAAGAAGATACAAAGCCCAATCTAGTTATAAATTTCTATTTGCAAGAGCGAAAGTGGACTGGCCCACTAACCTCTACTGGGCAGATCCAATCCCACCTAAAGCTAGCACTTTTACATGGTTGGCTCCACTCATGGGGGATAGAATTGAAAAGCTTTCTTTAGGTTCAGGTTTTGGCTGTGTGTTGTGCCAGGAAGAAAATGAATCTTTAGATCATCTATTTGCTCATTGTAGCTTTAGTCAACATTGCTGGAAACACATAATGCTTCTTTTGAATTGGTCTTCCCCTCTCTCATGTACGCTAAAGCAGTGGTTGAGATTGGCCTGCTCTAAACAGAAAGGCTTACTTTCATGATCTCTGGGTTGTATGCCCATCTATTATAATATGGTTACTCTAGAAGGAGAGAAACTTTAGGATTTTCAGGAACACCTCTAGATCTATTGTTGAGGTTTGTAGTGAGATGGAGACTTTGATTGTTGAAACAACTTTGGCAAAAAAAAGTGTTCACAGTCTAAAGAGCCCAGATGGACCAATTGGGATGCTCTCATGTCTAAAAATTAGAAAGGGGTTCAGAAGCAGCCCCAAAATATGAATTTGGCAAATTCTCACTTAGGTGTGGACAAATCTTCAATTAAATGGTTACCACCTACTCCCCCCTTTGTGAAAGTAAATTATGATGGAGCAAGTAGAGGAAATCCTAGGCCTTCGGCCTTGGGATGTGTGATCAGAAACAATGAAGGTAAACTTCTAGTAGCTAAAGCAATGAAGATCCCAGAAGGCACAAACAATATGGCAAAAGCTCTAGCTCTTCTCAATGCCCTACAATTGGCTCAAGAAATGGGATATAAGAAGTTCTCAATTGAGGGAGATTCTTTGCTAATTATTTCATCTTTACAAGCAGAGAAAGCTAAGAATTGGTCGATTCATTATATTCTCGATCAAGCCAGGGAAGTTATGAAAGTCATTGACTCTTTTGAAATCTCACACTGCTACAGGGAAGGAAATAAAGTAGCTAACTAGTTGGCGAACTTCACTCTAGACCAACAAGAGAAAGAAGTCTCTTTTGAACATAACCCTCATAATTGGTCAGAAACACTTAACTCTCTACTTTTGGGTGACACATGGTTTTCCTCTCCTTTGGCAATAGTTGAAAGTGGGGTCTTAGGTGTGGGTGTTGATGTGGATGACTAATGGTGCTCTCTTCTGTGGTGGGTCTTGGGTGGTGGCTGGGCAGTGCTTAACGTTGGTGGCTTTTTTGTTTTTTGTTTATCTTATGTCTGTTTTGAGTGGTTTTTGTCCTCATGGCCACTTTGAGGGGTGCAGAAATACTGATCACCCCTCCTTTTTTGTATGACAAACTATATATTTCTAATATCAATATAAGTCTAGGGCTATACCCCTTTTATTAAAAAAAAGTATTATTTCTTGTAGGATGGGTAAAATGCATCACTTTTGTCTTAAGAAACTTAATCAAGTCCAACATGGAAATTGTGCCATGGGTGAAAAAGCTTTGTAGTGTTCTTTTGTATGAGAGATGATTTGAAAAACCCTTCATTTTGGCATATTGGAATCCAACCTTAGAACTTAGAGCAACAGGTATGGAGATGTTTGATAAATGTGGTTCTCCATGATGTAGACTATTATAGGAGCATACACTTATCTACCCATGTGTGATGTTTAGCCAATACGCATTTGTAGGAGAAACATGCTACCAGAATTAAGATAAACATAATTTTAAGATAGCCAAAATTAAGATAATCCAACAGCTACATGAAACTGAAATTCTCTAGGATCACTTTGCAAATATAATATTATTGCCCAGTTAGCTGGGGCAGACATGACTCCCAACCAGCTATGCTACACGCATTTCTCATGCACTGTCTTTCCTTACAATTCCACCATGCTATGCTAGAGCACAGGGAGCCCCTCCACCTCCAAATCCACTCGCACCTATAGATTTCATTTAAACTCTTCATTTTATTCGAAAGGGAAACTAAAACATGGAAGCTGAGGCACAGTTTCAAAGTGCTTATATGCTGCATCCCTCAATTTTTATCACTTGTGATGGATTCTTGGTAATTCTATGATGATTTTCTTCTCTTTATCTCTTAGTCCATATAGAGAGTGATTGAGTGAATGAGAAGCCATAACACAGTGGATGCATCAAAGTGTTGGGGATATGCTTCAGCCACCAGATTAGTAACCCACCTTAATACATTGTATTTTCCGTTCATTCTTACAAGTAAGGGTGACAATGTAAATGGGAAAACATTGAAATAATTCATAGTCAGCAGATATAAACAAATTCTTCAACTTTGTTAGAACCAAGACAGTCCACCTTAGCCAAAGAAATCCATGATGAATCTTCTTTTGGTCTGCCTTTCCACTTCACAAGATATTCTTTGTATTGTCTTCCTCTAGTGTTGCGTCCAACTCTGTTGTCCAAAATGTCTTCTATCTGCTCTGGTGTTTGTTATGGTAATTGCTTCTTCAAGTCTTCTACCATACTATCATTGAACTTTGCTTCATGATATTGATAGAGGTCTACAATGTTGAAAATAGGTGAGATACCCAAGGTCTCTGGTAATTCCACTTCATATGCATTTCTTGAATCAAATTTTCTGAGTCTCTTACAAGGTCCAAACTTCTTCATCTTCAACTTGTTATATGTCCCAACTAGATATCTCTCTTTTCTCAAGTACACCATCACTTCATCACCCTCTTCAAATTCCTTATGTCTTCTCTTCTCATCTGCCTTCTTATACTTACTGTTCATAGCCTCCAAATGCTTCTTCACCTAATTATGCACTGTCTTCATATGATCTGCAAATTCTTCTACTTTTGCACTTCTCTTTTCCTCTGTACTAATGTCTCTCAATTCTGCAACTCCTCTAGGGTTCACTCTGGTAACAATCTCAAAAGGTGTTCTACCGGTACTCTTGTTTACTAAATTATTTTATGCAAATTATGCTTGTGAAACAATCAAATCCCAACTTCTGGTCTTTTCTCCAAGCAAACATCTCAACGAGTTTCCCAAGCTCCTATTCACTACCTTTGTCTGTCCATCTGTCTATGGATGAAAAGTTGAACTAAACTTCAAATCTATCTTCATCTTCCTCCAAAGTGTCTTCCAAAAGTATCCAATAAACTTTATATCTCTATCTGAAACTATACTCTTAGGTAATCCATGCAATCTCACAATCTCCTTAAAAATAGGTCAGCTACATGTACTGCATCAGTTGTCTTCTTACATGGTATGAAATGAGCCATCTTTGAAAATTGGTCAACCACTACAAATATTGAATCATGTCCTCTCTGTGTCTTAGGCAATCCCATTACAAAATCCATGCTTATGTCTTCCCAAGGTCTCTCCGGTACTGTCAAAGGTTTATACAATCCAGTGTTCTGACTATTCCCTTTTGCAACTTGACAAACTCTGCAACTCTGCACAAATCTCTAAACATCCTTATGTATCTGAGGCCAAAAGTAGTTTTCACTCACCAAAGCCACTATCTTGTCAATGCCAAAATGTCCTGCCAATCCACCACTATGTTTCTCCTTGATCAAATTATCTCTCATTGAACTTCTAGGTATGCACATTTGACTTCCTTTGAACAACATATCTTCTTGAATGAAATAGTCTAACCACTTACTCCTATCTATCACAACACGTTCCTTACATGCTTTCCAAGGTTCTGCAAAATTAGTGTCTCCCTCATACATGTTCTTCAATTCATCAAAACCCAACACTTCCACTCTCATTTTTGTCAACATGTTTCTTCTTCTACTCAATGCATTAGCAACTTTGTTTGATTTACCACTCCTATGCTTCAACACAAAAGTATAACTCTGCATGAACTCTACCCACCTCATATGTCTTTGATTCAACTTACCTTGACTATTCAGATATTGCAAAGCTTGATGATCTATATACAACACAAACTCCTTAGGCAACAAGTAATGTCTCCACTTCTTCAATGCTTGAATTATGGCATAGAATTCTTGATCATAAACTGAATATCTTCTTGCATCATTCAACTTCTCACTAAAATATGCTACAGGTCTACCTTCTTGAGTTAATACTGCTCCAATTGCATTTCCACTTGCATCACAATCAACTTGAAATACCTTATTAAAATTTGGTAATGCCAAAACAGGTTGCTCCATTACTTTCTGCTTCAACAATTCAAAACTTTTATCTGCTCCTAATGTCCACTTGAAATCTTTTCTATCACCTCTCATTGTCTCTATCATAGGGTTACAAACTGAACTGAAATTTCTAATGAACTTCCGGTAGAAACTAGCCAATCCATGAAATGATCTAACTTCTCCAATGCTCTCTGCTGTAAGCCATTGAACAATTACTCTCACTTTCTCAGGGTCTATCTTCAATCCTTCCATAGAAATCACAAATCCCAAATATACCAACTCTTCCTTCATGTAACTACACTTTTTGATGTTTATCTGCAATTTCTCTTCTCTCAACCTCTGCAAAACTTGTTTAATATGCCACAAATGTTCCTCTTTTGTCTTACTAAAAATCAGAATATCATCCAAATATACAATCACAAACTTACCCAAAAATTTCTTCAGAACTTCATTCATCAATCTCATGAAAGTACTCAATGCATTTGTCAATCCAAAAGGCATCACTAACCACTCATACAATCCTTCATTGTTCTTAAAAGAAGTCTTCCATTTATCACCTTCTCTGATTTTGATCTAATGGTATCCACTCTTCAAGTCTATCTTTGTGAAATATCTTGCTCCACTCAAACAATCCATGATATCATCCATCCTAGGTAAAATTGTGATCTTGTTTATTGATCTGGAATCAGTACACATTCTCCATTCTCTATCTTTCTTTGGTGCCAAAACTATAGGTATAGCACACGGACTCAAGCTTTCTTTGATCAAACCTTTCCTCAACAATTCTTGTATCTATCTATTCAATTCTTCATTCTCTGTCAGTGTCATTCTATGTGCTGCTTTGTTAGGCAAACTTGATCCCGGTATAAGGTCCATGTGATGACTGATACTCTTTATAGGTGGTAATCCACCAGGTACATTATCTAATATGATGTCTTCATACTCTGTCAACAACTCTCTTATCTCCTCCTGTTCAGTTTCTTTCTTCAATGCTTCAAGCTTCGTAGGGATCAAGGCATAACACATATTCTCATGTCTCAAACCATCCATAAATTTTCTTCCATCTACCAAACAAATTCTAGCATTCCCACATACTTCACTATTAGGGTCATCCTCCAAAGGAATCAAAGAAATTCTCTTTCTATTTGCTGTTATAATGTATGTATTCTTTCTCCCATCATGTATAGCTTTTCTATCATACTGCCAAGGTCTACCCAACAAGATATGACAAACATCCATAGGCATAATATCACACAGGACTTCATCATGATAAGATCCAATATGAAATTTCACCAAACATTGTTCACTCACCAGAACCTTATGATCATCCTGAATCCATGCTATCTGATAAGGCTTAGGGTGTTTCAATCTTTCCAACTTCAACTTAGTCACCATCTTCTTTGAAACTAGATTATCTGAACTACCACTATCAATCACAACTTTACAACACTTACCTCCTAATTTGCATCTAGTTCTAAACAAGCTTTTCCTCTGCGGTGGTTCCTCATTTATCTCTACTTGAAATAGTGCTCTCCTCATCACAAGTGATTCTCCTTTCTCTAGTTTACCAACTAAATAGGGGTCATCTAACTCAACAGGTTCTTCTTCAACATAGGCTGCTCTTCCACTACTTTTTGTCCTCTTACTTGTACTACCCTGATTACATTCAAATGCTCTATGTCCTTCACCTCCACACTTGAAACAAGTACCTCTGAATGTTCTCTTATCCAATCGTCTTCCTTCTCTTCTGTATCCTTCATTCCGGTATGCACTAGGGTTTCCTCTCTAGTAAAAATTTTTGTCATCTCTCTGTTAAGCATTGTTATCTCTGTCATCCTTCTTCAATGGGCTGTCAAACTTGTTCTGCTCTGGGTATGATCTGTCTCCTCCAGAATAAGTCCTACCTCTCTAAAATTTACCTCATCTGCTTCTCTGTCTTTGATCATGTCTTTTATTCAACTTCTCTTCAACTTTCAGGGAAAACTGATATGCTTCATCCAAAGATGTCATCCTTACCAAACTTAGTTCTTGAATGTTCAATCTTAGTACATTGATGTATCTAGCCACTTTCTCTTTGTTTTCTTCATTATGTCCTGTTCTTATGATCATCTTATGAAATTCTTCAGTGTACTCCACAGATTTCTCCTTTTGTCTCAAATTTTGCAATCTTTTCAACAGCTCCAACTCATAGTTAGCAGGTATAAACTAATTCTTCAACTTTGTCACCATCTAGTCCCACTTTGTAATCTTTTCTTTTCCTCTTCTATTTCTCTCTAACTAAACTTCTTTCCACCATATAGCAACATGTCCTTTCAACTTTGTCTTTGCAAACTTCACTTTTTCCAGATCTTCCATCTCTTCATACTCAAAGTATTCTTCCATGTAATTTATCCAGTCAATCAATTCTTCAAGATTCAAATTACTAGTATAGTTCGGCACATCAACTCTAGGTCTATTTCCAATTTTTGAAATAGCTCGCAACATCTTTACTTGATCTGATTCTTCTTCTTCATCACCTCCTAGGGTTTCTCTAGTGTGTTCAACAGATTGAAATTCTTCTTCATCATCACTTTCCATATCAGGGCTCGGTGTCAATCCTCTTCACCTATCTTCTTCAACAACAACCAAATGAATTCACAATGTTTTCATCATCTCCATCATCTCATCCATTCTACCATTCATTGTTCCAACGGTAACAACTCTCCTCAGCGGCATTCTTCCTTAGATCAAGTGCAAACTGCCTCAGGTTCGGCGATCGGGCTACAAGGTGACAACTACCTATCAATTGGCGATCGGTTGTAACACAAGTAACCTGCCTCAATTTGGCAATCTGTCCACAACAAGATCTTATGAAATTCCCTCGCCAATTTGCTCCAAATAATCAAACTTTTTCTCTGATACCACTTGGTGCAGTCACGGTAGGAGGGTTCACAGAATGAATTGTCCAGACCATGCAACAAGAGTAAACACAATGGAAACAACTCAAAGAAATCAAAAAAATGTAGATTCAATCATTCAGTATATCATAGAATTCAAATACAATCTGGTCAGCAACATGCGGGCTTACAACTGGGCACAAAGGCCTGATTACCTACATGCACATGATAAAGCTTTGAAGCTCCTTAGCACAAAATCTAAACTAAGGATTATGAATCAATTGCTAACTTCTAAACTTCTTTCCTAAGGATCTATTACATCTTTATATATCATTTCCAGACCAATGGATTCCTCCGCGTCAGCTAAGGAAGGTCACAAACTCCAATGAAGAGTTATAACGTGTTCACAGGTAGGTCGAACCTATATGCATAGAACACTTCCTCAAATGAATAGAACAATGTGTGGACCCTTGGGGAAGGTTGGCCACAAACCAAAGGACATTGAATGATGTGTCATTGAGATCCATAAGTCAAGGAATGATCTACAAGCCTTCTCCTATAGCTGATTTGTCTGCGACTGTTAGGATGCTCTGCTTTGAGAAAACAGTTGATCTTTTGATAGTGATATCTTTCTGGTAACTGATCCAAATGCTTTGAATTCTTGATATGATGTAGATGAATGAATGTAGATGCTAAGTCTAGATCCGCAAGATGTGAAATGCCAAAATTGGAGCACAAGCTAAAAACTGCTTCTGACTGAACTACCTGAATTGAACTGGAAAATGAAAGAACTGAAATGCAAACACATTGAAATGCAAATGTTTTTGGTTGATTCAAGATTGCTCTTGAACCAGGGATGCTCCTGCATGAAATGGGAAGGGGGATCCTAGTAGTCATGTGTCAGCCTTTACATCTTTGTGCAATGATTTTCTCTTTGATGATGCCTTCTTAGCTAAATTCTTTCCTCGATCACTTAAAGATACGGACTTGGATTGGTTTTGTTCCCTCCCTATGAATTCAATAAATTTTTTCAACAACTTATCAATCAATTTCTACAACAGTTTTCAAGTGAACATTGGACCTCAACTCTCCTTGATTGATTTGGTTCAATGCAAGCAAGGAGTGAAGGAGAAATTGATTGATTTTATTGGGCGTTACCAAGTCCTCTTCTCACAAATACCATATTCTCTTTCAGATGTGGATGTGCAAAGAGTTTTCATTGGAAACTTACAACTTCACATCTATGATAAGATTTTGTTGATGTGTTATAGCGCTTTTACACATCTTTACATGACTCTATGCGATTATCAATTATCAATTAGTTAGTATGAGGATAGCACCTCATCGACTCTCATTGGTAAATCTAAAGTTGCTGCCTTGCATTATCATTCATTCAAAAAGAAAAATAGAAACTTCATAAAAATCAACTCATCTTCAAACAACATTCAGACACAAGTTGCAGCTGCAACACCTTTTTCTCTAGCCCCTTACAAGTTAAAACTAAAAATGTGACATTTTTCATAACTTTCAGAGTCTCTTCATTCAGTAATGTTGCAGCTTCTAAATAATAATCTCATCAAGCTTCCTTAGGTTTGACAGATTGATGCTAGTAAGATGCAATCTCCTTCCTTTGACGCGAAGGCATTTTGCCAATTTCATCGTACCCTTGGACATGACACCGAGCGATATATGTGTCTTAAACATGAAGTTCAAGACCTCATTGACTCTAATTTTATCTAGGTTGCGGGTGAAAATGACAAAGGGAATAAATCGGTTGCTCCTCCAAATTAGAATTTAGAAATCTATACAAATTCATTACCTCATCATCAAGCAAACATTATAGAAACATACATTGATGCAATACATACTCCTACATCATTTGATAGTGTGATTGGTATCATAGATGGTCACCCTCATCGAGAACGAGTGGAACCTGAACCTGCTATCTCTTTCACACCTCATGATGCTTCCATTTAAGCACCTGAGGGACCTCTCTACATTATTGACAAGATTAATGACAAACCTATAAGGGGAGTACTTGTCAATCCTGTATGCATGGTTAATGTGGCGATTGAAGAGTTCCTCTTTATGCATGAATTACATCAAGACAAGTATGATATATCTAAAATCTCAATTAGAGCACATGATGGATCTATCCGTCCAACTCTTGATGCCTTGACTCTTCCTATCAAGGTTGGGCCAAGAACATTAGACGTGTCTCTTGTTATTATTCTAACTCAAGACTTATTTCATGTGAAGTTGGGTCACCCATGGCTCAACTCCATGAAAGTGGTCCCCTTGATTGTTCATAAATGCATAAAGTTTCCATTCTAAGGACATATACACGCTGTACATCATAGTGGGTTCTGACCCTTGGCCTGTCGTGGACACTTTTCACTTGATTATTGCTGACCACAACCAATGGGCTCTATTCAACCTCATGATGATCTATTCTCTCTATCTTATTAAAAATTTAAAGAAAAGAAAATCATTGAATTATCTCTTAGTACACTTGGAGAGTCTCGATCTTCTGTGGTTGTTCAATAGTAGTTCCCCCTACCCTACAAGAACTAAACAGACCAAAGCTTGAATCGAAGGATCCTCCCCATTCTTGAGCATCTGGCATTTATGTTATCGTTCCACCTCCACCATCCTATCTAGGACCATGAGACAAATGCCCAAAACAATCTAGACTTCCCCACAATTTGAGGATTGTTTTTGTTCCCCCTACCTCTTCAGAGACTAGTGGAAAGTGATTGGTTGTGTGGAATCTTTTTCCCGTGGTTTCTCAATTGCTTGAGGATGCTTTAGTACCTCCACTTGTTCCACAGGTTGAGAGAGAAGAGTAGCCCATTTTGAGAGACCCTTCCCTTGTGGTCTCCCAACCTTTAGAAGTTCCTTTTGTTCCTCCTCATGCTCCTCAAGCAAAGGAAGAAAAGGAACCCATTTTGGAAGACATCACAGTTCCCCTAACAAATGTTATAAATTGAACAAAGAGAAATCAAAATACAAGAGAATGTAAGAAGCAACATCGTGCTTTGGCTCACCAACTTGCTATAGGAAAAGAGAACCTTCCTCCTTGCAAGAGTCAACCACCAATGGATTCAAAGGATATATCTATTGCTGCTTCATCTACTCATGCGAATGATACTAATGCATAGCCTATAGTGGCCTGTTAATTCACCTATTGTGCTTTATTTAGATAGTGATACAGAAGATAATGATGAACCAGGTATGACTATCACAACTTGCACCACACTTGCTATAGTCCCTCATGTATCTTGTCCTCAATCCTTTTATGATGAGCAAGATTGGGAGGAAGACGATTTGCTTTAGGCAAACTTGCAAGTGTCGTCTCTCTGTCCCTTTTGTGTTATGATTGCACGTGTTGTTATACCCATATTGTGTTGCTTGATGTGGATTTTGTTTGTTAATTTCTCTTTGGATGACCCTTGACACTCTTGTTGGTGCAAGGATACAAAGGGACCGAACGTGTCGTGACATTCCTCTTTACATTTCTCTTCATTGTTCTATATGTCGTAATTTCCAATTTGCTAATTTTCATGTTCATTGGATGATTTAGCATCCTCCTTTGAGATATTTCATTCTTATGTGATACTTCTTCCTCCATCTTCTTAGTTCTACTGACTAGCGGATGATGACAATTCTGAAAATAATTGTCCCTTTATAATATATAACCATTCATATACTAACACTAGTTGAGTAGATCCCTTTTGTGTTATTTCATTTTTTTATATTATTTGATTCATGTGGCACTTTGTAGTTTACTTGCATTAGGGGCAACCCCTTTTTGTGATGTGACTTTTGAAAACACATATCATCTAAGCATGTGCTTCCATAAAGCTCTTGTGCTTGTTTTATATTGATTATTCATTCTACCTTAAAGCAATTGTTCCCTGATGGAGTTAGCAATCACTTTAAGGTGGGGGCATACATCATGCTATGCATTTTACTTTGTTCGTGCACCACGTGGTTGGTTCCAGAGTAAAAATGGATGAGGAGGAGAGATGTCAAATCTTGCTTTGTTCTTTGCTTGATTCGTGGGATTCTCTTGGTATGGCTATTGGAAGTACTTTTGTTGTCTTGAAAGTTGAAGATGTTGTGGGTTCTTTTATTTCTGAAGAGATGAGTAGGAAGGTATCCATCAGTGCCAAAGAGGCCCTAAATGTTCATGGAAGACCTAAAGAAAAAGGCAAGAAGAGCGAGAAGCATGACAAATCCAAGTCTAAGGGGAGATCAAAATCTCCTAGAAAGTCCAAAGTTATTTGTTGGAACTGTAGTAAGCCTGGACGCTTCCGTAAGAAGTGTAAAGAAAAAAATAAGAAGAAAAGAAGAAATTTAATTATGATTCTGAGTTCGAGAAGGAAGATGGGGATGTGTTCATTGCAACTTTGGCCACTTGTGTAGGTAATGATGCATGGTTAATTGACTCAAGTGCATTTTCCATATGACCCCTAATAGAGATTGGTTTTCTGAAACATGAATAATTTGATGGAGGTAAGGTGTACTTGGGTAATGATTCTCATTTAAATATTGTTGGTCATGGTAAAGTTAAAATCATATTTCTTCATGGTAGAGTAAAAAGGATTAATGGTGTGTTGCATATCCTTGGATTAGAATGAAATTTATTGTTTGTGAGAAAACTAATAGATGCGGGTGTGTAGGTAGTCTTTTCTAATACATGATGCAAGATGGTTAGAGGTTCTACGATGATCACTAAAGGTCTTAGATTTGGCATATTGTGTAAGATTGATGCATGCACTATTGAGTGTAATAGAACTTATGTGAAAAGCAAGTATGTGACTACTTCATTGGAAAAGGAGAGCGTTTCATCTTTAGCAGATGGTCATGGATTCTGGGTGCCTAAGGGTTCTCTTTCTTATGAATCAAAATTACCTATAGAGAAGACTATGTTATGGCACCAACTATTAGCCCACATTGAAGAAAAGAGTCTACGGACCTTGAAAAATAAAAACCTTGTTGAAGGGTTGATTGATTGTAATCTTGATTTCGATTTCCATTAGCATTCTATTTATGGTAAACAAAACCACATTCAATTTTAAGTTGTTGGAGTAGCCAAAATCAGTAGGCACAAATAAAATAACCTTCCACATGTGAAAAATGGAGCACAAGAGCATATCTATCATATACAATGAGAAGCAATGCATAAATAGGAAAGGAGGAGGAGGTAGGAAGGTAGGACTGAACTACTGATTATCTCTACAAGTATGCAACACTTGTCTAACTCACATGACATGTGTGAGGGCAAGTGGAAAGCCAAAAGGAAAGAGGTGTCTCACATATGTGAGTACACATGTCGAAATGAGACAAACTCCTAAAAAACTAAGTAAACTTAAGCCTATGTGTGAATATGTCAAACCTTCAAAGAGGTGATACCTAAACAAGTTAGATAATGACACTATTTATACTAACATAACTGAGTTTTCATAAATCTTGTAGTTTATTGGATCTTATTCATTGTAATGTGTTTGGTCCTGTAGATGTTCCTTCCATTGGAAAATCTACATATTATGTTTCATTTATTGATGATTATAGTAGAAGGGCATGAGTATATTTTCTAAAGAGTAAATCTAAAGTTTTCAGTCTATTTAAAGAATTTAAAGCAATGGTTGAGTTGCAAACTAGAAAGAAAATAAAATGTTTGAGGACTGACAATGGCCATGAATTTTTCTCTAATGATTTTGACAGATTCTGTAAAGATTGTGGCATTTGGAGACAAAATACAACTCTATATTCTCCACAATAGAATGGAGTTGTAGAAAGAATCAATAGGACACTAATGGAGAAGCTAAGAGTATGCTTAGTGGTGTTGGTATACAACAAAGGTTTTGGGTTGAAGCTATTTCCACTGCTTGCTACCTAATTAACGGGTCTCCTATATCAGCCCTTGTTGATAAAATGTCTATGGAGGTGTGGTCGGGTCACAAGACTTTATTGAGACATCTTAGAGTTTTTGGTTGCGAGGCATATGCACATGTGCCAAAGGAGAAGCAAACAAAGTTGGAGAACAAGATTGTGAAATGTATCTTCATCAAGTACAGTTATGGTGTGAAAGGATACAAGCTTTGGGATCTTGTTGCACATAAGGTAATATATAGAAGTGTGATTTTTAGAGAAACTAAGCCTTCTTCTATTACATTGCAGCTAGAACAAAGTGAACAGAAAGATGTGATTCAACTTCCTACTATGCCTGAGAAAGTTGAATTGAGGCCCCTAGATAGACAAGAAGTTTAGGAGAGCTCATCTAACTCTGAATATTCAGAAGAGGAGGAATAATCTCTAACTTAGCTTGTTTGAAGGTCTACAACGCATACACAACCACTTGAAAGGTATTCACCTGATGAATAGAGATGATTTTTTTCTTTGAATATACTAACATGGATAAACCCATATTTGTAGAAGATGCATTAGGTATGAATGATGTAGAGCCCTAAAAGATTGCTATGGATGAAAAAATGACATCTTTAAAAAAGAATGATACATTGAATCTAGTATCATTACCTAAAGGATGAAAACATGTTGGTTGCAAATGGGTGTTCAAGAAAAAGATTGGTTTAGATGGAGGTATTGAGAAGTACAAAGCATAGATGGTTGCAAAAGGTTACTCTCAGGTTGAGGGTGTTGATTACAGTGAAATATTTTCTCTTGTTGCAAAATTGATATCTATTAGATTCTTTCTTTTTATTTCTATATCTTATGATCTAGAGGTTGAACAAATGGATGTGAAAATGAATTTCCTTCATGGTGATTTGGAGGATATTTATATGACACAACCAAAGCACTATGTGGTGAAAGGTAAAAGTAATTTGGTTTGTAAATTGAAGAAATATTTATATGGACTCAAATAGAGTCCTAAGATTTGGTACCAAAAGTTTAATACATATGTGTTGAGTTTGGGATTTGAGTGTTCTAAATCAGATCACCGTGTTTATTATAAATCTTATGTGATCATTTCCTATTTACTACATTAAATGTTGATGTTATGTTAATAATTAGTAAAGGGAAAAGAATGATTTCAGCACTAAAGTATCAACTTGTAGCTAAATTTAAAATGAAAGATCTTGGTGTAGCTAAACACATTCATGGGATGGAAATTAGAAGAGATAGAGTGAACAAAAAACTATGGCACGACCAAAGTAAGTATGCCAATTCAATTTTACAAAGGTTTAACATATAGGATTGTAGACCATTGTGTGTTAAACTTATAGTTGGAATGAGTTATCTACTTCACAAATACCAACATCCCCATCAGAGATGGAATTCATGAGTAGAGTGCCTTACCAAAGTGCACTCAAAATTTTAATGTATGTTATGGTCTGTACTAGACCAGACATTGCCTAGGCAGGTGGAGTTCTTTCCAGATAAATGTCTAATCCTGGTAGAGTTCATTGGGATGTAGTTAAAAGAATCTTCAACTATTTGTAGGGTACCTCAAAGTATTCCTTGTGTTGTCATGGTAATTTGATAGGAGATGGGCATGCCCTTGATATTCATGGTTATATGGATTCAAACTGGGCAAGTGATGTCAACAGTAGAAGATCCACAAGTGCTTATGTGTTTCCTTATTTGGTGGTGAAATTAGTTGGATGAGTAAGCAACAGGCTATGGTTTATTTGTCCACTACTGACGCTGAGTATATGGTAGCTACTCACGCTTGCAAAGAAGCCATTTTTCTTAAGAGATTGTGTTCAAATATTGGAATAAAATAAGGTCTAGTAACAATTTATTATGACAGTTAGAGTGTGATCTTCTTAGCTAAGAACATGACATTTCATGCTAGGACCAAGAACATTGATGTACAATATCATTTTGTCAGAGATATGGTCGAGGATGGTAGGGTGAGGCTAGTTAAGGTAGAGAATTTGATGAATGTTGTAGATTCATTAACTATGCCTATGAGCACGGAGAAGTTTAGGTGGTGTTCAAAGTCTATGGGCCTCTTATCCCCTAGAAATTAAATCATGGTGTTGATACTCCCTTTTCTCTTGCAAGGTGTTTGACAAGTGGAAGAATGTTAGGAAAGGTTTCTCAACTTTGTAATTACAAAAAGTGTGATTTTTCAGTTATAAAAACAATAAAATTCAATTTCTAGGCTATAGGGTTGGTTTTTGGCCAAAATAATTTTTGTGGGTGGTCTGCACTGCCATCAATGGTGCCCCATGCATAGATCTCTTTGAGATCTTCAATTTAAAAAAAATGGGTCCAACTGGCCTCTCAAATCAAAAGTTATGGCCTCTAAAAGTTGGCCCTCCCATATTGGAAAATGTTAAAAACATGATGGACATAGAAAAGAGTTATAAGGGGGAGTTACATGTGTTGATGTGTGTTTTCACACATCATAAGACCTCTTTGATTGTCCATAGATAATGAAATCCTAAGAATTTGGGTGCCATTTTTTGGTGGTTTTAGCTCATGGTTTTGTAATTTCTGTTTACGGTTTCATTTATTGTATCTGCTATATATTAGGTGCTTGAGATGGAGGGTGTGTGAGAGTCTTATAGATGTTGAGTTGACTCTAGATATCTAGTTGGTGATACTCCTGTGAAAGCTTTATCTACAAGTATATTGTAATGTTGTTGATTTATGAATAATATATTAGGCGGCTTTTAGAGTGTAGGGTTTTTCTCTCGAAAGGGTTTTCCCCACATAAATCATTGTGTTGTGGTATGACTGCTATTTATGTTTATTATGTAACTATTGTAAATATCTAAAAGTTTTTGCATAACCCTCCTCTCAATATTAGTATAGGAAGTTGTTTTGTTACATTAGCTTCCTTACAATTATAAATTTTAGTGGCGTTTGTGCACCAGTAACTGAGACTATGAGCGGAGACAAAAGATAATTCAAGTAGACAACAAGAGCACACAAAAGTTGAGTTATTAAATGTGAATCTTACAAAGAAATTAATGTTAGCATTGTCAAATTTTGATAAGGTATTTCAAGTTGATTGTGATGCAAGTGGTAGTGCAATAGGAGCATTATTAGGTCAGGAAGATAGAATAGTAGCATATTTTAGTGAAAATTTGAATGATGCAAAGGAGAGATACTTAGTGTATGATAAATAATTTTATGCAATAATTTAATGATGAATATGTGAACACTTTATTTATTTTCTAAGGAATTTGTGTTGTAGATATAGATCATCAAGCATTACAATATTTAAAAAAACAAGGTAAGTTGAACCAAAGACATGTAAGAGGGGTTGAATTTATACAAAACTATTATTTTGTATTGAAGCATAGGAGTGGAAAGTCAAATAGAGTTGTAGATGCATTAAGTAGAATACATAATTTATTGATTGAAATGAGAGTTGTAGTTGGGTTTTGAGAGATGAAGTGTTCTTATGAAGCTAATGTTGATTTTTCTAAGGCATGGAAGGCATGTAAGGAACCTATAAGAATGAATAGAAATAAATGGCTTGATTATTTGATTTACAATGCTATGTTGTTAAAAGGAAGTCAATTAGGTATTCTTAGAAGCTTAATGAGGGATAATTTGATGAAAAAGAAGCATAGTGGTGGACTAGGATGGCATTTTAGTGTTGACAAGATAGTGTCATTGGTAAGTGAAATTTATTTTTAGTCAGAGACGTATAAGGATGTGAAATAGTATGTTTAAAATTACAAAATTTGTCAAGTTACAAAAGAAAGTAGTCAGAATGTTGGATTAGTCAATATTAATTCCATAAGACCTTGGGAGTATATTAATATGGATTTTATATTAGATTTTCTAAGAATGCGGAGAGGTCATGGTTTAATATTTGAGGTAATTGATATATTTTTAAAGATGACACATTTTATAGGATGCAAGAAGATAAATAATATGATACATATAGCTACTTTTAGAGAACATTGTGGAAGAAGATGAAGATAGAATTCAAATTCAATTTAGCTTATCACCTATAGAGCTCCATGGATAGACAAAAGTCTAGGTAATTTTTTAAGATGTCTAGTAGGAGAGAGGACATGTAACTAGGATATGGCTTTAGTACAAGCTAAGTTTGTTTACAATAATTTATTAAACATGATTATAGAAAGACCACCACTTGAAATAGTATATGGGGTAGTAATCCCAAGTTCATGTATCAAATTTTAGATGCATTAGGAGTGAGGAGAAGAGAAGCACAAAAGTAAAGAAATTTGTAGATCATATGAAGATATTACATGAGGTAAGAATATAAGGAGAACACTGACATGAAAAGGAGACATAAGGATTATGATACATAAGAGATGAGATGATGGTATATCTAAGGAGAGATTTCCACAAGGCACATACAATAAATGAATTTTGTTCCTAGCAAAATAATCAAGAAGTTTGACTCAAGAAATGCATATGAAGTTGAATTAATAGAAGGTTTATGTATATCACCAATATTGCATGAGTATTATGAGTGATCGTTAAAAGATAGAGCAAAGGTGGATTGGAGAAAATAGGTACCAAAATGGTAGGTGGAAGAAATTGAGGAGATTCTAAACAATAGAGTTGGAAAGAGTACAAGGAATAAGAAGTATGAAGAATATTTTGTGAAGTAGAAAGGAAATTTGATTAGAGACTCAACATGGACATCTACAACTGAAGTGAATTGTTTTGGTTTTCCTCTAGTTACCCCAAAGTGAGAGACTCAGTTTTAAGTTATCGAGGTGTCTAATATAGGAGCATCTAGGGGGTAAGATCAATTTTGTGTCACCCAAAAATATTTTCTTTCATGCTTGTTTTGTTTTGTAGATTTCTAAATAAATTTTCAATCATCATATTCTTACTTCACAAGACTATTCATAGTTCTAATCATCATTTCAACACATCAAAGTTCTAGACAATGATATTGTTGTGCAACATTGTATATTGA
Organism: Cunninghamia lanceolata; assembly: GCA_027924645.1. Taxonomy (NCBI): domain Eukaryota; kingdom Viridiplantae; phylum Streptophyta; class Pinopsida; order Cupressales; family Cupressaceae; genus Cunninghamia; species Cunninghamia lanceolata. The sequence continues at coordinate 226,261 of BSBN01000031.1, forward strand.
TTCTAGAGATTCCAAATTGATATCATAGCTTCATCCAATCATAGTCTACCATGCTCTATCATTTCCAAGTATTTGGCTATTGGTCAATGATATGACTTATCAAATTTCTTAAGAAAGACCCATTTGAACCATTTAATAAACATTCAAGATTCACACCAACATTTGAAGACATCAATTTTATTAGTCCCAAGGAAGTTCATGATTATAACTACATCAAGTTCCAATGCTTACATCTTGTTACATGCATCCTAGGTGGATCCTTCTATACATCTCATTGTGCATTGAGTGTTGTGCCACCTTGATAGTTGGCACATAACATCATATTTGCTTGCAAACACTATAAACATAATTCATTCTACATTGGAAGATATCTCTGAAATGCGAAGAGAAAGATTCAGTAGCATATTGAAGAGTATTGTATTGTATATCAACTAAGAAGATTGCAATTAATCTACACACTGATTTTGCATGTCATACTTTAAAGGTTGAGGCCTCATGCTATTGTAAGCCCTTGCAACAAGATTAAAGTTCAAACTATGAATCAATAATATATTGTTCCATCTATTTATGGTGTTATTTGTTTCTAATGCGAGTAATGTATCTGTTACATGGTTGGAGATTTCTTAATTGGATCCTCCATCCATAACAACATAAATTTTGTAGTTTTCTTAGGATACACTCTTGCACTGTCCTTGTCCTCTCTATGTTATATCTCTTTCAATCCTTACTAATTTTAATCTTTCACAAACATTAATACATAAATTAAAATTAAATTAAATATACCAAATACTATTATTGAACCATATCTACATTCTATTTTCTAGAAACGTATTGTTAATTTGCGTAAGAAATAAAATTTATATTATATGTGCCTTATACCACAAATATGATGTGCTTTGACTAGATTTATTTCCTTAAGGAACCACAAATATTAGACTAGATAAATAATTTTGTTCATTTTGCAAAGCAACAAGTATCAGTTACATTGACATTGATAACATTAGAGGGGAAAAATCCATAGTTTTCACTAAGATTTATTTTACAACTACACAAATATGCATTTTGTTCTCTTTGTTAATGTTTTTTATTTTAAAGTAATTATAATGATTTCCATGTGAAATGGGATGAGTTTCATAAATAAATTATCAAAAATTTTACAATGAAAACTTTTACTAGTCTTTTAATGATTTATGTGAAAGTGTTTTAACTATTTTATCGGTAAAATTGTTTGACAAAATAAAATGTTTGTGTTAGAAGTTGAGAACAATCTATCCAATGTTTAATAAGTAATTTTGAAGTATAGTTCATTAAAACACATCTTTTTTTTCTGACAACAAAATAATAATAATAAGAAAACCACTCATATATATTCATAATACAAATGATTATAATTTTGCAGAATGAAATATTTAACAATACAATGTTTACAAATTATTTTCAAAATAATTTCATTTGGACTACAGTAATTTCCAATTTCTCATACCACTATAAGCTAAAATATAACTATATTGAATGTTGGGATATTTTATAGAACTTGTGTATATTTTATGTTTAGGTAGTATTTGATTCTATATGTCACTTGACAAGTGCATGATTATAGTCGTGGAAATAATAACTCTTATAGATGAAGTGTGATAACCATCTCGATGCCAAGCAACAAGCTAATGCTGCACTTCCAATCAAGAGTTTGTTCCAAACATATAAATATGGTGATGATGTTTGTCTGTTGATAGCTTTAACTCCAAGCATTGCAACACATACAATGGATAAAGCTTGTGTGATAATTTCAAGTGCTCTAAACACTCTTAGTACACCTTTACAACTAGGACACTTTACTACATGTGACCACTATCTGAAAAATATGTAAGGTTTAAAACAATTAGCAACTATTCAAGGAAAAAGGTATTTTGATGACAATGACAACTTTTAATGTCTGTTAAATGAAATTAGTCTACGTAGCACCTACCAAAGTGTATCATCTAAACATATAATCTTGTTTAGCCTTTAATAACACTATACCACATATAATTTTTAATTGCTAATATTGTTGACATATAATTACAAGAAGAATGCTAAATTATAAAAAATATTCCCAAAAGTATTCAACAAAAATTTCTAAATAATATCATTCTTTTACATCATTGATAAGGAACAACTACTTATATGATTCACTATTATGTTTCTATATTCTATGTCATCTCTTATGCTAGTTATAAACATAAATGCATATAACAATTCAATTATTATTTTTAAAATATGATCCTCAACACAATGCTCATTAAACTGAAAAAATCTAAAACAATAGTCAATATGCAATATAATTGATTAAAAATAGCCAAACTTGATTATTCTCATATGTTAGTTTCACCCAAAGGGTGTATAGTTCAACTAAGAAGGTGACATTTTAACCAATTATAAGTTTTAAAACCATTGAGAGGTCAATCAAATAAAAGCAAGAGAAAGATAAATTCACATTCTTCCAAGAAGGTGAATAAAATTTCAGTTTATGAACCATGCTTATTAAGTAGGTCATTGCAAGGAGATGGGTCTACCTAACATGTTAGAATTAACAAGAGCATAAGAAATCATTTCTAGGTGCACAAGGAAAGGTTCATGTCTAAATGCGACTCTAAAATAACCAATACAATGGTATTTTTACATTTATCTTCAAGGCTCTTATAATTTGATAAGTTAAAAGACATTTTTAATTTTTAAAAATTTTAGATTTTCATAGTCATATTGATGTAGAAGTATCCCCAGTCTACAAGTAATCTTATATCAACCAAAAAGAGTTTGTTTACTTTTCTTTGTTTTAAGGTTCTATATGTGGGTTTGGAGTTAGAGTTTGTGTCTTCATCAATATACTTTTGAAGTGTTATGTTAACAAATAAGTATTGGGTTGTGGCATTCTTGTTGCACTTACTCACAAAAGGGTCTTATCAAATATTTCTTTCTACATTGACAATATGAGTTGTGTAGTAATGACCTAATCATGTTTGCAACTCAAAATTGTTATGGGACTTTACCTAACATCATTCTACATGTTTGATATTTTAGAAGTCAAATTCACACTTATATTCCTTTAAGCATTCACGTTTTCATCTAAAGGTGTAATACATGTTTGCACTCAAACTTTTGAATTCAAATCTCGTCTAAAATTTATTTGAAATTTTGAATTTGGTATCATAGATGATCTCAACATGAATATACCTTAGAGGGTGTGTTGGAATTGAAATACACTTCTTGATAGGATTTGAAAGCTTCCATCATGAAAGGGCTAGTATGTTCTAAGGTTGAATGTCAACCTATTCAATATTCTCATTAATGTGCCTATAATTACTTAAAACAATTAAAATTAAAATTTAAGTCTATGTAGAACTGCCCAAAATGGCTCACATAACTCTTGTACATGATGAGGTGCATACACTCCAAGCTCTTGGGAATGAATCTACACCTTTACACTATTTAGTAATTTGAGCTCCTTTAGTGAATGCCAATTCATTCAATATTTAGGAAAGAAATGGACTTCATTAATTATGATGTACAATAATACATTTGGTGGTTTAGAGCTAAGATTGTAAACAATATTTATCTATCTCAATTCATGTTATAGTAGAAATCACGATATAAACATATAAGACTATGTAGAGGTTTTGTGCACAAGGTCTTGTGATGAGGGTGTACTCCACCCAACACACTCACAACAACAAAATGAGAACAATAGTGATTTACATGGAGAAACCCTTTCAGGAGAAAATTGTTGACCCCTTTGACATTGGTTTTGGCATTGATGTCAAGTGTTCACCTTGGCATACACAGAAGTGGCATATATTGAGATGCTCTCGTTACTTTGGCACTTTAGTGAAGGATATGAGACAACTTGGTTTGGTTGACTTTGCATGAGCATTGATAATTCATTAAGGTAGAAATACTTTATGTGCTTATAGTTTTTTGGACATATTGATACATTTGTACATCTTTGATTTGATACCTGGTGACTAACATCTACATTTGTTTTTGATGTTGAGGTAACATTTATTCAAGGGCTTTGGGACAACATTGTTACATGAGAATTGTCTTAATCTTTAATACATTTGAAGACACAATGCATATTTGTGAAAAGGGAACCTTATCATGGTTTCATTGATTATTTCTAAGGCAACACTATTCTTATCAAGGTTATATTGATGGTATTTATTTTTGTTTACCATGCAAAGTGAAAAAGGCAATAATGAAATGCCTTGGTTTCAATGGTTTACAAAGGTTTGTGTCAAAGGCACTTCATTTCATAAATAGTATAGTGTTTTGGTTGGTAGACTTTTGCATATATTTGAAAGTTTCTTAATGCACATTATTATGTGCTAGGGCATGAAATTTTTGACTATTTGAAGGGTTCTTTAGTCATACCATTTTATCGGCCCCATTTAGGGTTACCGGGATAGCAGGGAAACAAAGTAAAAAGTGAGAAATGCATTGTGCATTGGGCAATTTCACAAAGTTAGACTTTGGTATATATCTCAACAAACTTAGGGTTTGACCTGTGGTGGTATCCATCATGGCACGAAGAGGTTGAAGAGGTTTGGAGAACATTGAGACAGTTGGAGATTCAGTCTGTCAGTTGTGATTTTGGACTGTCAGTTGTGATTTGTAAGTGGTAGTTTATTGAGAATGAACAAGGTATGGTTATTACACATTTTATGAGGCCAAGGGTTTATTTATATGTGAATTTTTTAGGGTTTTCGTGTTGGTTAAGAAAAAAACTGTGGAAAAAGAATAGAGTAATAGCAAAAGGTTGTATTGTTATTTTCTTCATTGTGTTGTTAAGGGTTAGCAATATTCATGAAACCCTAAGAAGTGTTTGAGTTTATAGTTTGCTCTTTGAGTTTGAAAGCTTGCATTCGAGATTCTTGAAGGTTTTAGTAGAACAAACGTATGCCTGTGAAATACACAGTTTCATAAAACCTTAAGGCTGTGACTAGTTTGATATTCTTTGAAGATTGAAAAAACTACATTCTATGATGTTTGAAAGGTTATTGAAAAACCCATAGTAATATGTGTTCTTGTGCTTCTTAAAAGACTGTATTCTATATACTTGAAGGGTTACTACAAATGATTCTTGAAGGCTTGTTGATGAAAAGTGGTCTGTAAAATAGTGATATGTATTCTTGAAAATCTATATTTTGATCTTGAAGGGAACAGTATACTCTATGCCTTATAGGTTTCAAACATAATGAAATCTATAGGACAGATAGTATAGTAGGTAGATAAATAAACTGCCATGAATAGCAGTGAAATAGAGAAACCCTCTATATTTTGTATCTTGATTTGATCTTTGAGATATTATTTGCCAGTGAGGTAGATTACTATATGAGGCATTCATTTGCTATGTGAGGCAGATTGCTATGTGAGGCATTCATTTGCTATGTGAGGCATTTTTGTATAGTGAGGCCTAATAAAGTGGACTTTTAAAAGTGGTTTTTTTATCCGTTTAAGGGTTTTCCACTCATCAAAACATGTGTTATGGTTCATGTTAATTGTCTCTATGTGTGCCCTAATGTTTTATGATTGATCAAGGTCTTGAACATTCTTATTATCATTATACTTGTGCATATGTGTTCAATGAATCTTTGAGGTCTCTCTCATTTTCTATCTAGTGAGATAAAAAGGTGTAAAAAGTGTTAAAAGTTTATAGACCATTGATTCACCCTCCCCTCTCAGTGGTCCTGTACTCCAACAAAAACCCCCACACTGAAAAACAACTCAATATATTATTTAGAAATCTCGACAAAATTACAATATGCTTGCAGAACAAGCTTTCATATGAGGATCACCAACCAGAAATTTAGAGTGTTAACATCTATATTACTCTCCCCCACAACCTCTATCTCAAGCACCTGATATATACTAGATATAATACAGAAAACCATCAACAGTAATTACAAAACCATTAGCTAAAACCACCCAAAAGTTGTGCCCAAATTATCTCCAATAAAATATGCCTTATGATGTGTCAAAACACATGCCAACATGTGTAACTCCCCCCTTTACAACTCTTTTTAAGTGACCAACACGTTTTCACATTTCCCAAACAGGAGGCCTAACTTTCAGAGGCCATAACGTTTGGTCCAGGAGGTCAATTGATGAACCATTTAATGATTTGGAAAACTCATAAAGAGATCTATCAAGATATAACTAGATTCACAAGTTATGACAACTTTTGGGGTAAATCAGGCCTCTAAGTGCCTCAAAATTAACTTCAAAACTTTTTTGAGAGTTTAAAAAATGGAAACTTTAATATCTTGCAATCCAGGCATGATCTTAGGTCAAAACTCACCCAGAATGTTTATTTGGTAGTTCCATAGCTTTTGGGAAAATTTCAATTCCATCTGTACTCAAATGTAGACTTACTAAAAAGAGTAATTCCTATCATTTTTGGCCATTTTTGGAAACCTTGAATGTTTTAAACCATTCTTCAAGATAATGGGTATTTGCTAAAACCAAAATTGAAAAGATTAGAAAATAAAATCATGTTTTTTTGGGTGATTCAAGATTGCTTTTACACCTCTAGATGCTCCTACATCAGACACCTAGGGTTATTTGAGAAGTGACCTTGTCACGTCTCCAAGGTTTGAGGAAAACCAATGCAGTCAACCTCTGATTTGGATAACCATGATGAATATTCAATATACCTTCCCCTCCATTTGACCAAGTATTCTTCATACTACCTATTTCTTGTGCTCCTTCCTACATGACTATCTAAGATTTCTTCAATTTCTTCCTTCTCTAAAATAGGTGTTGGGATATGCCACTGTCTTTTCATTTGTCCATATTTTGTACTTCCTTCATGATATTCTATCAAATCAATAATATTAAACATAGGTGAAATATTGATTCCACTTGGAAACTCAACTTCATAGGCATTCCCTAATTCTTGCTTCTTCAAAATTCTGCAAGGTCCAAATTTCTTCATCTTCAACTTGTTATTTATTCCTACAGGGAACCTTTCCTTCCTAAGGTGAACCATGACCTCATCTCCAACATTGAACTCTTTGAATCATCTTTTCTGATATGCCTTCTCCTTATACTGATTATTCATTTTATGGATATGTTTCCTTACCTCCTCATGTAGGTTCTTCATGTGTTCTACAAAATCTTCTACATGTGCACTCCTCTTCTCCTCCTTATTCACCTTCCTCAACTCTAAAAAATTTCTGAGACTACTTCCATATACAATCTGTAAGGGTGACTTTCATTTACTCCTATTAACTGAATTGTCGTATGCAAACTCAGCCTGTGGAAAAATTAAGTCCCATCCCTTTGGCTTTTCTCCTACCAAACATCTCAAAATGTTTCCCAAGCTTCTGTTTACTACTTCTGTCTGGCCATCAATTTTTGGATGAAGTGTAGAACTAAACTTTAAATCCCTCTTCAACTTCTTCCACAATGTCCTCCAAAAATATCCAACAAATTTCATATCTCTATCTAAAACTATACTCTTCGGGAGACCATACAATCTAACCACTTCCTTGAAAAATATCTCTCCAATGTGAACTTCATCATTTGTCTTTTGGAAATGAATGAAATATGTCATCTTGGAAAATATGTCAACCACCACAAAAATGGAATCATGACCTCTCTGAGTCCTTGGTAAAACAAGTACAAAATCCATGCTAATGTCTTCCTATGGTCTTTCAGCTATAGGTAAAGGTTGATACAAACCAATATTTTGACTCACTCCCTTAGCCATTTGACATACCTTGCAACTCTGTACAAATTTTTTCACATCCTAATATAACTGTGGCCAATAATAGTTCTCACTAACTAAGACAATGGTTTTGTCTCTTCCAAGATGTCATGTTAATCCTCCACTATGATTTTCTTTTAGTAAGTTCTCTCTCATCGAACTTCTTGGAATGCATAACTAACTTCCTCTAAATAAAATGGCATATTGGATTATGTAATCCAAGCACTATGTTCTGTCCATGGTGACAGGCTCTAGGCATGCTTTCCATGCCTCTGAAAATTTTGGATCTTTAGGATATAAATGCTTGAGTTCTTCAAACCCAACAACTTCAATTCTCATCTCTACCAACAAATTTTGCCTCCTACTCAAGGCATCTGCAACTCTATTAGACTTCCCACTTCTATGCTTCAACACAAATGTATAGCTTTGCAAAAACATGACCCATTTCAAATATCTTTGATTCAACTTCACTTGGCTATTCAAATACTCTAAGGCTTGATGATTAGTGTACAAAAAAAATTCCTTAGGCAAAAGATAATGTCTCCATTTATTTAATTATTGAACAATAGCATAAAATTCTTGATCATAAACACAATACTTCTTCCTAGCATCATTGAGTTTTTCATTGAAATATGCAATGGGTCTTCCTTCTTGACTTAATACAACTCCTATGGCACTGCCACTAGCATCACAATCTACTTGAAATACCTTGTTAAAATCTGGAAGTGCTAAAACAAGTTGCTCTATAACTTTTTGCTCCAACAAATCAAAAATCTTGGCTACCCCTACAGTCCATTTAAATTCTTTTCTATCTCCTCTCATTGTTACAATTAAAGGTGCACATATGCTCCTAAAATTTCTAATGAACTTTTTGTAAGAACTATCCAATCTATGAAATGATCTTACCTTAGTCATACTCCTTGGTGTAGGCCAATAGCCTTTACTTTCTCTAGATCCATCTTAAGACCCTTAGTTGAGATCAAAAATCCCAGGTACACTAACTCCTTCACAAAGCTGTACTTAAAATTTATCAACAATTTCTCTTCTTTAACCTCTCAAAAACTCTATGAGCATACATCAAATGTTCCACCAAGGTTTTTCTAAAAATTAGAATATCATCCAAATAAATAATAACAAACTTACCCAAGAATTCGAGTACCTTGTTCATGAGCCTCATGAAAGTGCTCGGTGCATTAGTTAGTCCAAATGACATCACTAACCACTCATACAATCCTTCTTTTGTTTTGAATTATGTCTTCCATTCATCTCCTTCTATATCCTAATTTGGTGATACTTGCTCTTCAAATCTATCTTTGTGAAGTACTTCTCTCTAGTTAGGAAATCCATGATATCATCCATCTTTGGAAAATGAAATCTATACTTGATTTTGATTTTGTTGATGGCCCTAGAATCAATACACATCTTCCATTCTTCATCCTTCTTAGGTGTTAGCATTGCAAGTACTACACATGGACTCAAATTCTCTCTGATTAGCCCCTTTTTCAATAATTCTTGAACTTGTTCGTTCAACTCCTCATTTTCTATAGGAGTCATTCTATGGGCTGCATTGTTAGGCAAACTAGCTCCTAGTATCAAATCCATTTGATGACTTATGCTTCTCATTAGCAACAAACCTTCAAGCACATTATCTGAAACTATCTTTAAATTCATCCAACAAATCTACAATTTCTATAGGCACATCTTCTCCTTCCTCTTTATTGATTTTACGAATCAAAGAAAAGTACATATGTTCGTGCTTCATTCCATCCAAAAATATCTACCATCTACCAAACAAATTCTAGTATTAATACATACCTTTTCCTCCACTTCTCTCACAGGTTTCAACTTGTCTCACTCCATCTTCCTCCAAAGAATAGGTGTTAGCACAACTATTATGGATACCACACCTATAATACTGCCACAATCTTCCCAATAAAAAGTGACATACATCCATTGGCATAATGTCACATAACACCTCATCACGATAATCTCCAATCTTAAACTTTACCAAAAGGCCTTATAATCTTTTTGCAACCAAGCAATCCTATAGGGATGTGGATGCTCTATTCTCTTCAAATTCAACTTTCTAACCATCTCTTCAGAGACTAGATTATATGAACTTCTAGTATCAATAATCACATCACAACACTTACCTTCTGATTTACACCTTGTTTGGAATAGGCTCTTTCTTTGTGCTAGTTCTTCTTTTCCGTCTTCTTTTAAGAAGGCTCTTCTAATAACAAGAGCTTCTAATATTTCTACATCTTCTAGATGTTCAGATCTAGCCTCCTCATCAACATAGGCAACCCTGACATTACCCTTTGGCCTTCTATTTGTTCCTCCCTAATTTTGTTGATAGTCATATGCTCTATGCCCTTCTTCACTGCATCTGAAACAAGTTCCTCTAAATCCTCCTCTTCTAGGTCCTCTTCCAAATCTAGATCTTCCTCTCTAGTACCCATCATTTTTTCCTCGAGGGTGGTATGCATTTTCACCTCAATTATTTTGACTGGTGCTTGCATCTTCATTTTTCTTTTGCTCATCTTGTTATCCATGACCCCCATATGATCTTCCACTAGTTCTTGCACCACGACCTCTTCCTCTTTGTTTTCTCTCAAATTTTCTATTCAACTTTTCTTCTACCTTCATCGCAAACTGATTTGCACCTACAATAGTTGTCAACCTGACTAGGCTTAATTCTTCTTGGATACTAGCTTTCAATCCATTGATATACCTAGCTACCTTCTCTTTATTAGCCTTTGTGTGACGTGTTCTGATGATAAATTTGTAAAACTCTTCAGTGTATTTTTTGACTGTCCTGTTTAGTTGTCTTAAACCTTGCATTTTCTTCAAAAGTTCCAACTCATAATCCACAGGAATAAACCGTCTCTTCAATTTATCCACCATTCGATCCCATTTGGTGGTATTCTCTTTTCCTCTTCGATTTCTTTGTAACTGCACCTCCTCCCACCAAAGATAGCATGACCCTTGAGCTTGGTCTTGGAAAACTTGACCCTCTCACAATATTTTATTTCTTCATATTCAAAATACTCCTCTATATCATTGATCTAATCTATCAATTCTTCTAGATTGAGACTACCGAAATAAGTAGAGATATCAATCTTTAGCCTTTTCCCAATTTTTATTATGGCCTTCAACAGTCTAACTTGTTCAAGTTCCGCTTCAACCTCATTTTCTTTAGATTGTGCATCATCTTGGGCTACATCATCTTCATATTCACTTTCATCTCTCATTCTCGATTCAAACCTTCTTCTCATTTCCTATTGGATTGCATTAGTTTGTCTCTGTAGAGATCTAAAACATTCTTCTGTCACAACATAATTTCTACCACCAAAGTTTCTTCATGGAGGCATCTTGATTTTGTTCCTTCCTCTCTTACACTTAATGTAAAAATTCCTCAGTGTGAAGCTACCTCAAATCGGCGGTTCTGCTTCCACCTTCAAACACACAATCTCAAGGTCCTGGCACAAACTACCTCACTGTTTGGTGATCTATTTGCACACTCAGGATATACTCACTCTAATACAACTTGATGAGGGTGTACTCCACCCAACACACTCACAACAATAAAATGAGAACAACAATGATTTATGTGAGGAAACCCTTTCAAGAGAAAAACCCTACACTGAAAAACAACTGAATATATTATTTAAATCTCAAAAAAATTACAATATGCTTACAGAACAAGCTTTCATATGAGGATTACCAACTAGAAATCTAGAGGCAACTCAAAATCTATATTACTCTCCCCCACAACCTCTATCTCAAGCACCTGATAAATAGGAGATATGATATAGAAAATCATCAACAATAATTACAAAACCATGAGGTAAAACCACCCAAAAGTGGTGCCCAAATTTTCTCTAATCAAAGATGCCGTATGATGTGTCAAAACACATGCCAACATGTGTAACTCCCCCCTTTATATCTCTTTTTAAGTGACCAACACGTTTTCATATTTCCCAAAACGGGATGCCTAACTTCCAAAGGCCATAACTTTTGATCTAGGAGGCCAATTAATGAACCGTTTGATGATTTGGAAAGCTCATGAAGAGATCTATCAAGCTATAACTAGATTCACAAGTTATGACAACTTTTGGGGCAAATCAGGGCCTCTAAGTGCCTCAAAACTAACTTCAAAACTTTTTTGGGAGTTTAAAAAATGGAAACTTTAATATCTTGCAATCTAGACATGATCTTGGGTCAAAACCCATCCAGAATGTTTATTTGGTAGTTCCATAGCTTTTGGGAAAATTTCAAGTCCATCCATGCTCAAATGTAGACTTACTAAAAATAGTAAGCTCTGCTATTTTTAGCCATTTTTAGAAACTTTGAATGTTCTAAACCATTCTTCAAGATAATGGGTATTTGCTAAAACTAAAATTAAAAGGATTACAAAATAAAATCATTTTTTTGGGTGATGTAAGATTGCTCTTACACCTCTGGATGCTCCTACATCATGTTCTATCTCTTTACACTCTACTTAAACATCACTCTTCAATGGTCAAATAGTTAACAAATTTTACACTTCATCCCTACCAAAAAGTGGTAATTAATGAAGTCCATTTCTTTCTTAAATATTGAATGAACTAGCATTCACTAAAGGAGCTAAAATTACTAATACTGCAACAACTATTACACACTTAGCATGATTATGCGGCATGTAACATGAGTCACACAAAGGTATTTCCTCTTGCATGTTCACTTCATCTCTTTTCAATGGGTCTAGAATTTCTTTCTCATACGATCTTTACGATGAGATTTAAATTCAAAAAATAACTTGAAGAAAGATATACATATTATTTTAAATTGTGCTTTTCAATTCTAGGCATAGCTCACATCATATGAGTTGTTTACATTATGTTTTAAACATTTGTTGACAATAGAATTCAAGGGTATAAATCTTCTCCAAGAGCAAGTTTAATCAAGCTATAACACTATGGATTTTATCCAAGTTATCTAATAATTTATCAATATTTGATAGTAGTTAATATTATATATAAATTAATCAAGAAAAACTCTGAAAATTTATATATATGTAATTTAGTATGTAAATATCATTTTTTAATAAATAATTTAATTTGATAACATGATGTAACTTTTATCTCCTCCTTTAAGAGACTAAATTCATTAGTCTTATATGTATATATAAAGAATTTTGTTACATGGTGAAATTTCACGAATTTAATATTTTATTTTATGTGAAAAAATTAATTTAAGAAAAACGAAGAGAAAGCATTTCATCTATAAAATATTTTATTATAAAAACTAGAGATTTGTACCACTGAAATCTTATTGAGGACAAAGTCTTAAAAATATTAATTAAAAAAATGAAAAGAAAACATTTTACCTAGTAAAATATTCATATATAAATCATAAAACACTATAAAATTGTAATCTTATGAAAAATAAATCATGCGAATATTAATTCAAGGAAAAGAAAAATATTAATAACCTATATCATAGGTAAAAATATAATTTCTATAGAAGAATTTAAAAAAAAACAGAGTATCCCAAAACTCTATACAACTTGAATATTGTCAATAAGAAGAAAAAAATCTTCAAGCATATTATTTCAAAAGAAACAGAGAGAAAGTCAGCCTACGATGTTACTAGTTTCTCTATTTGTGCTTCCAAATGCAAGATATAATATTTATATAAACATTTAATAGCTTTATTTTGTTTCTCTTTAATTACGAAACAAGGTTGTTGTACTAAAACAAGCAGGCTGGGAACATTCTAGAATGGGTTAGGGTAGTGGTTTAGTTAGTGCCTCATGAAGGGGCTCTAGTTCTACTCACTTGGCTCATGTTTTTTATGAGGATTACAAAGCATGATTTTGTGTATTATCCTTTTCTTAATGAGCAGGAGTATGTTAATAATTTGTTGATGCTTTCTTGATAGAAAATAAAATTACATTGTTTCATCTATTAAAGAGAAGGGTCATCTTCTACTACTCATGATCACTTGTAGTGTGTGGAGAAAATTTTCAAGCATGCATGCTAGCATTAGATTCCCCTTGTGATGAAATCCATACACCTCCTCTGCCTCGTGTAGAAGATATGAAAAAAGATTGTGATTTAAGTACAAAATAGGTATTATAAATTTGGTGATTTGCACACTCCATCATTCCTCTTGCTCCTCCTAAGACCAACAAGCCCTCTTACTGAAGATTCAAAGGCATTTTCTTCAAAATGAGTGATTTATCAAGAACTTTTCAATGTGGAAGGTATTGAGGAATTTCCATAATGCACTGTAAAAATTATGTTGCATATGAATTCAATTTGAATTGAATTTATAATAGTTTGGTGGGTGTAGAATTGGTAGCTTACAATGGACAGTTGTATGTATCCAATTTGATTTACGACATCTAGGAAAATCAAATCGAATACAACTACATGGATATTGATGAGTCATGTGAAATTATTCCACAATAATGTGAGAGCAATTACATCATTTTCAAGTGGGGGAGACGTGGCCAAATTAATCTACAAAAGAGTGCATAATATTTGATAACATGTTAACTATGTCCAAAGTAGAGTGGTTTATTATTCTTAAGTCCAAAATCCATGGGCAAGTTGAGTATTGAAAGATTGGATTGAAGTCGCTCATAGACTAAAATAATTATCCCAAATTTTCACACCATCATCCACACAAGTAAGACTTGACTCATCAGTCATCAACCACATTTCCTTGTCGATGCCTACAATTATAAAACTAAAGTGAACAATTATTTTTTCTCATCATTTGTGGTGTTTTTTGAAAACATCAATGATCAAGATCCATTTCATGGTAGTCCTTTTAATCTGTACCATCGATCTATATATTTCATCTAGTGCTCCTCACCAAGGGAATACTTATCAATGTAATAATAATTATGGTTTGAGGAAGGTTGGCCCTATAACTTTATAACTATAGATTTATTCTTTTTTATTTTTAAAAGGGATTTATTATTCCTAAAAATTAAAACTAATGTTTTGATTGAGATAAGTTGGTTTTAAAGGGACCATAAACCTTGTACAAAGCAAAAGATACAACAAAAACAACCATCCTTGGGTTTTGATAGAACCTAAAACCTTACAAAGTTGTAGCCAAGCTTCCCGAAAGAACATAAACTCCCAAAACACAATGGGCCATCCTACATAACATCAAACCTTGAGTGAGCAATCTACACATGCTTGACCTAAGTATGAGAATCAGACATAGATTTGGGAAGACCCCTCTTCCTTCTATGAACAATCATCTAGGAAACACCATTATCTAAATCCTTCGATTAAGGAGAGGGAAATCCTATACCTCAACCTCAACCAAATCTACCTCCAATGAGGAGGGAGAATGTCTATCCATAGAATTTAGATGCCGCATAAAATTAGTTGACATAGCGGGAGCAGGGGTCCCATCACAACGAGTGGTGGGGGGATGGGAACCGATGAGGGAGTAACTAGAATTGATTCTGAAGAAGAGATCTTGACATGAATCTAGGAAATCACCAAATCCACACTACCCCATGGGGAACTGCTTTAGTCACGAGATTCATCATAGGGGAAACAGGAGAAGGAGGCCTTTCATCTTTAGAGTCAGAATCACTAATAGTCAAGTGGTTGGTGAGAGCATTCCACCCCCACGTAGTCAGACTTGCTTTTTGATGAGAATAAGGAAAATCAGAAGCCAAGTGTTTGATGGTAAAGCATCATCTGCAATGGAAGGGGAGACCCTCATAATCAAGCGGTTGAGTCCAAGACCTATTCTCCACCATCAAAATAATAACCCTAGGAGGAATCTTGGAGGTATTAGTGTCCACTAGAATACAGGTGAAGTAGGGTTTCCCATGAGGGTAGTGGTTGAATCAACCTTCAAAAAATAACCAATCACATTGCCAATGGCCTCATAACAAGAATCTTCCTAGAACTAAAGAGGGAGATGGGGGAGTTTGACCCAAACTGGCTTAATATTGAGTGATCCTGAAAGTGAGTTGAAAGAGGTAGACCATGGCTTAAGAGAAAGGGAATGCTAACCCCACATCCACAACTAGTGATCTAAAATCAAATCCTTGTCATGTGAAGATTTGAAGATCACAATAAAAAAGCCCCTAGCACAAGGGTATAACTTAATTTTCCCATCAACAAGATGCTACCAAGATTCCAAAACCCACATGTGCACGTTAGGAAGAGAGGGCACAAGTTGGTAGATTTGCAAACCAAGCCATGGGAAGCATAAAAATATTCATTGTTAATCACATCCTATCCACACACTATGATGGGAGGATTGAGAGTAGGGGATGGGCTAAATTTTATCACATGGAGGGTGAGATGGAGCCCCCTTACTAAAACTAGCCACATAGGATGAGGGGGAGCCATGACCCAAACCCATTGCAAGTGTAGACCTATCAATTAAAACCTCCACACCACCTACAACTAGGGGAGCATGACCAAGGGAAACCATTCTCCAGACCACTAGCATTGTCACCAATACTAGCCCCACAGACCGAGCCACCACTAGCAGAAGGCGTGTAATAGAAAAATAGCCTCATGAAGAGAAGATGCTACATAAACCTTGCAATCTTGCTTCTAAAATCCAACAAGACTTAGAAAGTGTTAGTACATTCAAACTTCTAAACTTCTACAACTTATATGAATATATTTGTTGGCCATCTCCATCCTTATAAATAGCTCTCTAGATTCCCTTCCGTAATTCCTTTGAAATGGAGAGATGAATAAAGTGGTTGTTTAGGCCATTTCTCGATAATTCATCTAGATGATTCTGATCTCCTCAACCTTAGGTTGTCCCTTTATGCATAAGATGTCTATGGATTTCTAATGAGTTTGTTATTTATACAAACTATCTATGATGACACTAGTTGAAAAACCTTATATTTATGTTTGGCTTGGTGAGAGTGCTCTCCAAACTACTTTGTATTGAACTGAAGAAAGACCATATACCCTGAGAGAACATGAATTAGTACAACCTTCACAGTTTGTAGGGAGTGATTGAAAAATTCTTTGGTTTCATATGCTTTCTTTACTATGAGAATGGAGATATTGCTTGTTTAGTGGTTTTGAGAATCCTTTATATATTTCTTACATGAATTCATCCAAGGTTTGGACCTATAAATTCTAAGCATACTATTCAAGTATCAAACTATGTGCATTTCACTAGTCTACTATAGTGGTTATTTCATTCTTTTCATTGAATATAGATGGAGGGAGAATAAACTATTTCCAAACTTCATTTAACACCAAAAATGATATTGAAATCTTAGGTCAAGAAATTCACTTCCCATTATATTTGAAACCTCACCAAATTGCTAGAAATTATGGGTGGTACAAAGTGAATACAAATTTTAGTCATACTTTGTCCAATCTATGAGATCTTTAAACTTTGATATTGAGAACTATGGAAACTTTAAAGATTTCTTCGATAGCTTACATCAATCTAAACCCATCATTAGACTCAATGTTGGCTACTTTGCAACATGAGTGGACCATCATGTATGCCAGCTTTGAACAAGATCCACTTTCCTCTACTAAATTTAAGACCATGGATCTCACTTAATACCTCTCTAGGAATTAGTGATTTTTTTGTACTCTTACAATATTTTAGTTTTATTTGTTTATTTTTATTGGTAGATCCGCCTTTTAAACTATCTTGTCTTTCTCTTCTTTATTTTGTAGATGGAGCCTCATTTTACTATCATTATTGGTTATATTTTCCTATTCCATCAATGTACTTTGGTCATAACCTAATTTCATGTGGCATAATGATGTTTTCTATTATGTTTCAAATACAAAACACTTAGCATAGAAATAATGTGCATAGTTGAATAGACATAATTATCAATTAATAAACATGCATATTAGACATCCTAAATCAATGGTAAAAAATACTTATAATGGCATATAGATAGGACATGTTTATTAATGGTCATTGTGGAGATCTCCTAGGTCTAGCTAGTAGAAAGCATGTGACCTATTTGTAGTTCATGTTTGTTGTTTTCACTATTTATATGTAGTTTGTGTACCTATGCTGCATTGATAGTTTTCCCACATACCTTGATAATCAAGTTTCCAACTAGGAGGAATATGTCATGACCCACTTATTGGGCTCATTGTTTTGATCTTATATGATGGATTTAATAATTCTTATTAGGTTTATTATGGATGATCATCATGTTGGTACTAATGAGGTTGCAGGTGAAGCAAAGAAATTTGTGGATTATTTTCCTTCAACTGATATATTTTTCAACTTTAAGTTTTGGTTCTCTCCAAATTATTTAGGACATGTAAATAATAATCATTACAAGTACTCAAGCATTACACACATACAGATAGATATATGTATATGTAAATATATGAATAAATATTAGTATTATGTTTTGTTAAAACCTAAGATCAATGACCATTCAACTTTGTCATAAGCTTTTCCAAATTCAAGAAGCAAGATTCCCACATTCTGATTTGACTTATTGGCCCATTCCAAGGCTTCCCAGCTAGTGATCAAGTTTTCAAGTATATAGCTGTCCTTGATGAAGCTCGTTTGAGTACTATTTATAATCCTAGGGAGAATATCT
This sequence comes from Cunninghamia lanceolata, assembly GCA_027924645.1. Taxonomy (NCBI): domain Eukaryota; kingdom Viridiplantae; phylum Streptophyta; class Pinopsida; order Cupressales; family Cupressaceae; genus Cunninghamia; species Cunninghamia lanceolata. The sequence goes on from BSBN01000031.1 coordinate 244,593, forward strand.
GTAAGCCTCAGAGTAAGAACCTTGACTAGAATCTTATAAGAAACATACAACAGAGTAATCGGTCTCCAATTTTTTATATTATTTTTTCCTCCTTTTGGTAGGAGTTTAATATTGCCTCTGTTCACTTTATTTCCCAAAGAACCTCTATGAATAGATTTTTTATACATCTCAAACAAATCATCAACCACCCACTCAATATTAGCTTTGTGTTTCCTATGGAGTTCTAAGATGATAAAAGTATTGTTTCAAGATGCTCTTACTCAAATTGATGTTAATGGCTCACTTTCTGAATGCTTCTTTCTTGAAAGATCTATTAGATAGGGGTACCCCCTTGCACCTGCTCTATTTGTGATTGCCTTGGAATCATTACACTACATGTTGACAACTAAAATTCTTGGAGATATGGCGAAAGGGGTTGTTCTTCCTAATAATGGAAATTTATTGAACATTCAGTTTGTAGATGGCACTATTCTTTTTCCTATGCTTGAGGAAAATAATTTCAAAAACATGGTAGAAAGGTTGAAAATCTTTTGTGATGCTTCAAGTGTCAAAGTCTCTGAAAATAAGTATATTTTGTTGATCTGGTTGGATGAGCCTCCTGATTGGTTTATGAATTATTCTTGGCAATGGGGGGTCCATCCAAACATGTGAGATATCTGGGGATTCCCTTTGTTGTCAAACCTTCTTTGAAGGATATGTGGGACTAGATGAACACTAAGATTGAAAAAAAAATTAAGGAGTTGGAATAACAATTACCTTTCCTTGGCTGGAAGGATGCAATGTGCAAAAAGATTTTATCTTCATATTCCATCTATTATGCATCTGTGTGGTTTTTTGCTAGCTATCAAGTTGAGGATGTTCAAAAATTGATAAGGGATTTTATGTGGTCAAATAGTAAAGGGAAGAATAAAAGACATACAGTGAGATGGGAATGGTGCTGTATGGACGAGAGCAAAGGGGGTTTGGGACTGAAGAATTTGAGGATCCAAGGTGTGGCACTTTCCACAAAGTGGATAATCAAATCTTTTGATGGCAATGAGCCATGGAAAATTTTGGTCAGAAAGAATATGCAAGATGTGGCTCCTAAAAAAGTCAAGTAGTGGAGGAATTTGCATCCTCATGATATCCTATTTGGGAAGTTTCAAATTAACCCTTCAAGGTATGTTGCATTCAACATTATTTGGAAAGTCTTGGAGTCAGTAAGGAACCTCATTGTAAGGAAAGAAACCTTTAATAAGAATACTAATGAGGTCTATAGCTTTAGATTCATTTGGTGGAATTTATCTTGTAAAAACAAACCACTTGCTTTGCTTCATGGATGCTCTTCAAATAATTGGAATAGTAAAGGAATTACTAAATTTCAAGATTTATTCAGTAATAATGTCTTGAAAACTTGGCCTCAGCTTAGTACTGAATTTAATATGCTTGCTTCTCAAAAAAACCTTACTCCACTTTGAAGAAAGCCCTGTTGATTGTCTAGTTTCCTATCAAGTTGAAATTTAATACTAAGTGTTTGGATAACTTTAAGTGGAGTGATGGTAGAAGGTTCATGAAAATAAGCTCTCAAAAACTGTATAAGCTTCTGAACAATTCCCAAGAGGTGTTAAATCATGTTAATCTTGTCTAGAAGATTAACCTTGACAATAAATAATGGACTAATTCGCTAAAATCTTGTTGGTCTAAGATCTTAGAGCCTAAGAAATGTTGCTTTAGATGGCTCATGTTGCTCAAAAAACTTGTTGTTGGTAATCCTTGTAATTTAATCATTGTTCTATCTATAACTGCTTAGAAGATTTTAAGCACATTTTCTTTAATTATTTGTATGCTAAGTCTATTTGGTCTATCTTTATGGGTAACATTATTGGGTGGGACATTACAAATAACGTGACTTGTCAAAAGATTCTTTGTGGTTATGTCAAGGGTTTGAATGTCAAACTTAATACTTTTCAGATTGCTCTTTCTACTGAGATTTTTTGGTTTATTTGGAAAAGAATAAATAAGGACTTATACCCAGGACAAAAGAAGCCATTGTACAGTCTATTGTTTTTAAAATTCTTGAACATGTTACCATGACATTGGAGATCCCCACCAAGAGATTCATGAAGATTGTGGATGAAGGATCAACTCTCATAGATACAAGTCTAATATAAATTTTGTGTAATTTTGGCCTCATGACCTAAGGAAGATTGATGATAAATTTTACAAGGAGTATCTAGACTTTCAAAACCAATATTGCAAGCAAAATAAATATGAATTACTCAGGGATGTAGCAGTCAGAGATTTGTAAATCATGAATCAGAATTTTGCTAATAGTGGTAGTTGAGAGAACATATCTCCTCCTCTTGGTACCTTCTGAGGGATTGATTCTTACAAAGAGAGCAATAACAGAGGCAATAAAGACAATGTTGAAGCTAAATATGTTGTTGTTCCTATGCTAGATCTTGATATGGAAGGGCAGATGTGAATCTACAAGAGAATTAAGTAAAGATGATGAATTGTTATAGTTAGAAGAATGTAAAGTTTTGATGTTGTCTCTTTCTCTTTCATACAACTGATATGAACTATAGTATTTTATGATGTTCCTTTGTATATGATGGTGGTACACACCATGTTTTATACTATTTTAAACAGAACTAGCTTATAGCCTAGTGGGGCTAATGTGGACTCTTCACATCTATATTGTAACTTGTTTTATTTTATTAGTAATAAATTTGATCCCATATCAATACAGGAACTTTTGGGTGGCATATGCATAGGAAAATATGGAAAATATCAAAAATCTAATTTTTAAGTATTTTCTACATCTTCGTAAATCACCTTTTCTGAGGCCTTCAGAGCAGAATTTGGCCTCAAGACTTTCGTTGATTGCTTAGAATAGTAGTTGTAGGCATGGTTTGAATCAACTCAAACTAGTTCTCTTAGAGATCTTTCCAATGATTTGAAGAAGTTCATATTCTGACCAAATGGCTAGAAGTTATGACCTTGCCAAGTTGGGGTTCCAAAAATAATAGTTTTTTTGAAAATTTGGTTTATTGGTAGTTTGTTTTGTCACCTCTCAACTGTCCATTTTGAATTCTAAGGACATGGAGACCTTTCATATTCCCTGCATATGTATAAAAATTTAAATTTTAAGTAAAAAAACAAGTTTTAGAGGCATACATCTCTTAACGAGTTTGCTAGATTGTTCAAAATTGTTTGTTGTTATTTCTACAATACTGCCTCACTAGGTATTTTCCCCTAAACTAACTTCAGATCATTGGTATCAGAGCTTGTTCATTCCTATATGTCACATTGCACATGGTTAGGTTATCAAAGGTTGGGATTGAAGACATGAGACCCATCCCACTATCTTCCTTTGAGATGCACACAATTGAAGATCATAGAAGAACAAGGTGATTCATCAGATCCTTTCAAGGTGACAGTTGCAGAGGCTTTGACAAAGCAACGTGAGGAGATGATGAGTCAATTTTCTCAAATGCTCCAACAAAATCAAGGTAGTCAACAACAAAACATAGCTGAAGCACCATTTGGTGGTCACACTCCTTTCAAGGTCCAAGTAAGTTTTGATATCCCAAATTTTGAAGGCAAAATTGATGCAGATGTTGTTGATGACTGGTTGTCAAAATTAAAGAAATATTTTTCTATAAATCACTTCTCTGATGCAGAGAAGATAACATTCACCCTCCTCAAAGTTGAACGCCATGTGAAACAATCATGGGAGACTAAGTGGGCATCCAGAGAAGTCCCTGACGATGAAGAAATTGATGCTACATTGGATGATAGCCCCACATGGGGAGATTTTGTGGAACACATCAAGGAAGAATATTTTCCTGAAGATACATATTGAGAGACATATATGTGGTGGCAGTTGCTTCAATAGAAAAATGACCAATCTGTTCAAGAATACACCAACACATTCCACGCTTTATCAGCAAAGCTTGGCACCCAAGATACAGATAAACATTAGGTTTCAAAATATCATAGTGGGCTTCACCAGTATATTCAAATTGAGATGACTTTTCTAAATATTGAGACATTGGGAATCACCTACAAATATGCAACAAAGATTGAAGAAAAATTCAAACAAAAAGGAAGGATTATTTTGCAGGAAACAAATCAAATGGTGAAGGTAGTAGCAAGTTTCCAGGAAAACAAAAAACCAAGGAATTCTCCTCACAGTTACCAAAGAAGGATATCAAAAAGACACAAAAAGGTACGAGCATGTGACCTGTCAAATTCATAATAGTGCCTGGCATAACACCAAGGATTTTTGAGTTGCGAAGACCTTGAGGATAGGAACACATGAAGTGGAGACTAAACTTGAAGTATTGCCTACAGATCCTTTTGAGAAAAAGGATAATGATCAGATTATTAAAGCAAATCCCTATGCAACAATGGTTGCTACTAAAATACTGCCCCATGAGGATAAGAAGTGCCTATTCCATTCTTAAATGTGGGTAAATGGAAAGGCCCTACATTTTATTGTTGACGGTAGGAGCCAAAAGAATCTAATCTTTGCTGAGACTGTCAAGAGATTAAACCTTTAGACAACACCTCAGCCACAACCATACTCAATGGGTTGGGTATGCCAGGGGTGAGATATCCAGGTAAATAAATAGTGTTGTTTACCTTATTCCATTAAACCATTCAAAGATGAAGTAATTTCTGATGTGGCACCTTTGGATGCGTGTGATGTATTTCTAGGGCAACCATACATGTACAAGCGTCACGACATCTATGAGTCTAGACCACACAATGTTACTATCAAGCTGGGTGAACAAAAATACAGTATACTTGAGGTAAATCCTACAAAATCTACCTCATTAATCAGTGCAAAACAATGTAGATGTTTGATTGCTCAAACTAGGGCATTTGTACTATTGATGATTCGACCTAAATAGACAAGGTCAATTGTAACCAACGCTCATGTCAAAATAACCACCACCACCATCCAACAATGGCAAATGGATCAGATATTGACAAGATACCAAAATGTATTCAACTCATCAATAGGGGTACCATTGCACTACCTAGTCAAGCATGACATTGATCTAATTCTAGGGACACCATAACCGAATGAGCCAATATATAGAAGTTCTATTTTAGAGAATGATGAAATCAAGAGACAAATTCAAGAATTAATTCAGAAGGGACACATTCACCCAAGTGCCTCACCATGTGGGAGCCCAATTGTTCTTGCTAAGAAGAATGATGAAACGTGGTGACTTTGCTTTGACTACTAAGCTTTAAACAAAATCTTTATCAAAAATAGGTATCCAATACTTCACATTGATGATCTCTTGAACTAGCTCAGGGGGCTAAGTTCTTCACCAAAATTGACTTGAAGTCTAGGTATCACCAAGTTCCAATTGATCCATCGGATGTGTGGAAGATTGCTTTCAAGTCCAAAGAAGGTTTGTTTGAGTGGTTAGTCATGCCTTTGTTGAACTGCACCAGACAACTGAGAGGGGGGGGTGAATCAGTTGTACTAAAACTTTTAACCAAATATGATCATCAACTTATCAATTACTTATATTTAGATATAACCATGAAAGCATTAAATGAGAAGCTCAACACAAAAGCATAAACAACATAGGAGACACCATATTTTTATGTGGAAAACCCTAGAAGGGAAAAACCACGGCGGGTGTTAGCCACAGAAATATATATGTTATATCAATACCAAAAAATAGAGGCTTACTACCTACAGGGCTCACTGTCCAAATTGTTCACTGCAAAGAAAGGCTCATTGCCTATGGATGGCTCACTGCCAAAGGGTGGCTCACTGCCAAAAGAAGGCTCACTGCCAAAGGGTTGAACTGAGATAACAACATCTACTTCATGCCAAAGTTCAGTTCCATTGAAGTGCAAACACCTCTGCTCTACTCTGCTACTTTTCTTCCCTTTTATCTTTGCATCTTCACACTTGGATACATTTTCATGACTCAATTACAAGTATTTATACACTACATCAACCTTGGAATTATCATCAAGGTCAGCATTACAATCATCAACCGTTGGAACAATCTCCAAGGTCGACATTACAAACATACATAAAATAGGTCTAGACCTAATACAAATTTAGCTAAGGAAAAGATGTAAGAATGTATGTGGATCATGCCACGCCTTAGCTGGGACTCAAACACAATCTTCCACACTACAACACATTATCACAATCTTCGATCCATCTTCGCAAGTGATGAATTCAACTAGGTCAGCCAAGATTGATGTTAACACAAGTATTCTCAAGAACACGCTTCATGCATGATCTAAATTACACCTTGCGGACCAATCCAAATGTAAGAGCATGATCAAGACACATCCACAAGCACATTATAATCACCAGGAACAACCGTACGATCTCTAACAACTCTATCAACAAGATTCCTCAAACTGGAGCACAAGAACAACACTACAAGCCACTGTCATGAGTAAAAGATAGCTTGTGGACCACCAAATCACAAACCATTATAGTTGAAGGCATTTAACATCATCACAGACTTAATTCTAGAATCACAGACCAAAATACTTCAATGTGGAGGAATGAGGAGCAAAACACTTTTTCCATGTCACCACTAAACACACAGAAAAAGTTGTTTTCACTCTAGTGAACATATCTCACTCAACTCTTCATACCAGAGGCTCAAAATAGGAATATGACATCTTCAGACAGGCTTCTGAATAACTTCCAATCTGCAGTTAAAGATATTCATTCTTTAAGAAATGCAAAGCATTCTTCTGGACTGTTCTTCTGCATGTAATGCACCGTTTCTACTACAACACATTGTTATCACCGAAGGTGGTAATTTTCTCAATATGCTCAACAAAGTAAGATCACAGTTGACACCAATGGCAACACAAATATGTTGACATCAATGACGACACCGATTAGGCACATACTTGCAACAGCCTTTTGGTCTTACTAATGCCCCTACCACTTTCATGAGGATGATGGATGATGTACTCAATCCCTTCACAGATTCTTTTGTTGTTGTCTATTTGGATGACATACTCATAGTTAGCAAAACTTGGGATGACCATTTACAACATGTTGAACAAGAGTTAACAACACTACAACAACATAGACTCTACATGCTAATAGAGAAAAGTGTTCATTTGGGATGGAGAGTATTCAATATTTGGGATATATTGTGGACAATTTGGGTGTTCATGTTGATTCTAAAAAGATATAAGTAATCAGAGATTGGCCATCTCACAAAAACCTCACAAAGCTTCGTAGTTTCTTGGGATTGGCTAATTTTTATCAGAGGGTTTTACTTGGTTTTTCACTATTATCATGGCCTATGAACCAAACACTCAGGGGAGGAGCAAAGGAAAAATTCATTTAGACAGAGACACAACAAAAAGTATTTGTGGATTTGAAAAGGAGGTTATGTTCAACACAAGTGTTGGCACTTCCAAACTTGCAACAGTCTTTTGAAATTAAGACAGATGCTTCTGAGTATGCACGTAGAGTGGTGCTTATGCAACATGGGCATCCCATTGCTTACCATAGTGAGACCTTCTCTAATACAATACGTAGATATCCTACCTATGAGGAGTTGTATGCAATTGTTCAAGCCTGTAAACAGTGGAAACACTATATCTTGGGAAGGAGACTATCATACACATTGACCACAAACTTCTTTAATTTTTGCAGACACAAGGAAAGTTGCAAAATGATAGGCATCAAAGATGGTCTACCTACTTGCGACAATTTCACCTTAACATTCACCACAAGAAGGGAAGTAGTAACAAAGTTACAGATTGCTTGAGTAGACCTTCGATTACCACCCTAATAGTAGTGTTGGATTCTTGTGGTCATAGAATAGTAGAGTGGCCCTAGTTGTATGGTATTGATCCTGAGTTTGATGAAACCTACAATAGACTCACATAAGGTAAGAACATTCCTGACTTCTACTTGCAAGATGGAATTCTTTGTCACATGGGTCACATATGTGTTCCTACTGAGGAAAGACAAAAGTTGATAGGGAAGCACACTACAGTCATGTTGCTGGACATTTTTTGGATAGGTAAAACTATTGTTGTACTTTAGAGGTATTTTTATTGGCTAAAGATGCATCATGATGTCAGTTCCTCTATTCGAGCATGTTCAACTTGGGTTATTGCAAAGCCTGCAAACCACAAACAAGGATTGTATACAACTCTTCCTATTCCTGATAAACCATGGCACTCAGTTTCAATGGACTTCATGTGTGGTCTTCCTACTACCAAAGATGATCATGACTATGTACATATGTGGTGATAGATATATTTTCAAAAACAACAGTCATGGTAGCTTGCAAGAAGGGAGTCTCCGTAGAAGAAACTGCCAAACTATTCTTTGAAAATGTATGGGTTCACTTTGGTTTGCCACAAAGTATCATCTTTGACAAGGACAGTAGGTTCCTTAGAAAATTTTGGTCATCGCTTTGGGCCATGATGTACACCAAGTTGACAAAATCTACTGCATTCCATCCACAAATAGATGGACAAACTGAAATAGTGAATAGAATGATCATCCACATTCTACGTATGTATCATTTAAGGCATCCCCACACATGGGATGAGAGCTTACCCTATGTCCAACATGGTTACAACCGTGCTCTGCATGGTTCTACAGAGCACAGTCCATTTGAAGTTTGTCTCAGGTATCAACCTTTGGCCCTCATGGATATAGCCTTACCAGTCATACTTCTCGATCTGTCAACACATGCCAAGAAGGAGGTAGATAAAGAATCAAAGTTTGTTGAAAGCATTAGTCATATTAAGCAATAGGTTCATGAGATACTGTAGCACACCAATCAAAAGTATAAAGATAGACATGATCAACATCATACACCTCATCAGTTTTAGGTTAGGGACAAGGTGTGGCTTCATCTCTAGAAAGAGCAGCTTTAGGAACCATATAGGAAACTCCATCCTCTTTGTTATGATCCATACACCATCATCAAACAAATTGGTGAGAATTCTTTTGAGCTCAATCTCCCACCATTTTTGGGGCTGCATCCTATTTTCAATGTTGAGTTGTTGCGCCCATATTTCCCACCATTGTTGGACACCTCTAAAGTTGCCGAGTACATTCATCAAACATAGTTGAATCCAGAAACAACAATTCTATTAGCAATTGATCAGGTCACTGATGTTGTGAAGACATTGAAGAAACAATAGCTTCCTCTCTACTGTGTAGTACAGGCTGGACAATTTTCTCACCAAGGGAAGTGGCTCACTAGGGATCAAATTGCAGCATGGTTTCCTCATCTACTATAGAGCATAGGTGCAATGGGGCTCATTACTTCTCAAGGGGGGATGAATGATCCCATATCAATCCAGGAGCGTTTGGGTGGCATATGCATAGGAAAATACAAAAAATATCATAAATCTATTTTTTGGTATTTTCGACATCTCCATAAATCACCTTTTCAAAGGCCTTTGAAGCAGAATTTTGCCTCAAGACTTTTGTTGGTTTCTTAGAAAAATAGCTTTAGGCAAGGTTTGAAGCAACTACTAGTTCTCTTAGAGATCTTTCCAATGATTCAAAGAAGTTCAAATTCTGACCAAATGGCTAGAAGTTATGACCCTACCAAGTTGGGGTTCCAAAAATAATAGGTTTTTGAAAATTTGGTTTTTTGGTAGTTTGTTTTGTCACCTCTCAACTATTGATTTTGAATTCCAAGGACATACCTTTCATATTCCCTGCATATGTATAAAAATTCAAATTTGAAGTAAATAAAGAAGTTTTGGAGGCATACATCTCTCAACGAGTTTTCCAGAATGTTCAAAATTATTTGTTGTTATTTCTACAATACCACAAGCCCATTGCCAGGTATTGTCCCCTGAACCAGTTTTGGATCCTAGATCATCAATTTTTTTACAAAAAACCTAAGATCTAAACGACATCCAACTAACTAAACTTTAAGTTTAATTATATATCTATCATCTAATTAGTCCTTAACAGCCACTTCAAATACATTAATAACCTAAATCTATGTAGTTTCTTGAGCCACTTGGCATCTATCAAAGGATTGTGCATTGAATAAGAGGCCTACTCATCATATGGTCAAGAAGTACATTGAGAAGGGGGGCTTAATTGCCATTAACTACACAAATGCACCTAGGTAATAGGCAGGAATCAAGTAAAATAAAACATTTTTGAGTTTTGTATTGCTAGGGTATTCTTCTCTTTAGCTCTACATGGTGGCCACCATTACCATCACATGCAAGCTCGAAGAGACAATTGTTAGACTTGAGCTAGTCTTCTGAAACTAGAGATGTTTAAGGGTGCTATTATTTATAATTTCTAGTTTTGGTGTTTATATATATGAAGAAAAAGGGTAGAAAGCGATTCTAGTGTAAAAAAGGATTTTCATTTTTTATTTATTGTTTTGGGATCTGGTGCTCTACTAAAATTATTCCCCAAAAGGCACAAGGCTTACTGAGAGTTGTATAGTTCAACTTACGAATCCTCAACTCTGCACATCTCAATAGAGGTATTTTTATTTTGGTTAAATGTATAGTAATTAAGCTAGACTTTGATATTGTTCTTATGAATGAATTTGTTAGGATTGAAGTTAGTAGAATCTATATGCTGGTTGTAACTTATATTGCGAAAAGGGTATGTTATCTATGAGTTGTTATGCAAGTTCTACTACTTAATAGAAAAAGTAAAGGCCCAAGAGTGTGTGAAACCACAACAACAAAATCTGAAATGTTGTTAGATAAATACAATAAAGCACACACACAAGAAAAATATATTAAAACAATAATTTATATTGATGAAAAATGTTGTAGTATCTAGAGGCACTCTTTCTTCTCTTTTTTTCATCATCCTCTATTGTGTTATAACGATGTTGTGTGTGTGTGTGCAATGTGCATGACTTGCACTCCAAGTTTCTATTTTTGACTTGTACCCCAAGTCTCTAACTTGACTTACACTCCAAGACTCTACCTTGGCTTGAACTGACTTGTACTTCAAGTGTCTAACTTGATTTGCACTCCTTGACTTGACATGACTCGTACTTTTGACATTAATACATTTGTACAATAAAATCTTGAGGGGCAAGATTACATTTTCTAACACTCATCCTTAATATTTACCTGAGCATTGCTATGCATTTGATTTTGAACTAGTGGCTCCGAGATTTGTCCTCAATCTTTCAAAATCTTCTTTTAATAAGGCTTTTGTCAATATGTTTGCAAATTGATTTGCTAACCTACAAGACTCTAAATATATTTATAACCAATTCTCTGATGAAGTGATATCATGTATCAAGATGCTTACTTCTTTTATGAACGATGTGCTTTTTTGATGAATCTATTGTTGAATTATTGTCATAAAAGATTTGTGTTGGTCCTTCTTGCTCAAATATGATAGCATTCTTCTTATCCATGCTGCTTGACATGTTGTTGATGTAGTTGCCACATATTTTTCTTCTATTGTAGAGAGAGTTATAATGGGTTATTGTTTGGAAGCTAATGACACTGCTCCTAAACCAAGGTGAAAGATATATCCTGAGGTACTCTTTCTATCATCAATTCTCCCTACCCAATCACTATTCGTGTAACCAATTAACTCAAATTCTTTAGATCTAGAATATAATATACCATGATCTTTAGTGCCACTGACATATCTTAAGATTCTTTTTCTAACTTGTCAATGAGTATCCTTTGGAGACTCCATGAACCTTGAAATTAAGCTTACTCCATACATGATATCGGGTCATGTGGTTCTCAAGCATATCAAACTATTAATACATCTTTTGTACAGAGTTGGATCTACATTGGTACTTTTATCTTTGCTCAATTTCAATTCTATAGTGACTAGTGTCATTGTTGGCTTGCAATTCATCATTTTGAACCTCTTCAAAATATCATTTACATATTTTAATTGACAAATAAAAATTCCATCATTTGTTTGGCTCACTTCAATTCCCAAAAAATATTTCATCAATCCCAATTTAATCATCTCAAAATCTTTCTAGCATTGTTGTTTTGAACATGTCAATTGACAAATCTCCTATAGATATCAAATCATCCACATATAAGCACACAATCAAAATATGTCCTTGATAATTCATTTTTTTGTATAGTGTTGGTTCACTATTGCTTTTTCTAAAGCCATTCTTCATAAAATAAGAATCAATCCTGCTATACCAAGCTCTTGGACCTTGTTTGAGTTCATACAAGGCTTTCCTCAATCTCTAAACTTTGTGTTCCTGACCCATAATTTCATATCCTGATGGCTACTGCACATAAACTTCTTCTTATTCTTCTAGAACACCATTTATAATTGTAGATGTGACATTCATTTGATAGACTTTCCATTTATGTTAAGTTGCTATTGCTAAGACAACTCTAATAGTATCTAGTCTAGCCACTAGAGAAAAAGTCTCATTGTAATCAATTCTGAGTTGTTGTGAAAAAACCTTTGCAACCAACCTTGCTTTACGCTTTTCAACCTTTTCATCTACATTGAATTTGATCTTATAGACCCACTTCACACCAATTATAGCTCTTCCTACTGACTAATTTACAAGATCCAAAGTATGATTTTTCTCTATGGCATCATTTTTTTCATTCCTAATTTCTTCCTCAAAAGATATTGGATCAGCTTCAGTAAATAATGCAAAATTAGAAATCAAATAATCATCATGGATAGTTTGGTCTACCTCATATGTTTCCTTTAAATTTCTCATCTTTTTCGGTGTTGAAGAGGGTATTGAAGTGGACCTTCTTCTTATACTTGGTGGAGTGGAAGAAGATGGAACAAGGCTACTAGTAGAAGTTGAAGGTTGACTTGAGCTATTTCTTTCTATAGGTGATTGATTTTGACTTGTAACATTTTCGTTAAGGTCTTTAATAGATCAAGATGTTGTTGTAAATCTCCAATCCAAATATATTCCTCATTTTTGAGAAACTCCGCATCTCTGCTAATGATGATTTGTTTAGTGACTTGGTTGTATATTTTATATGTTTTCGATTGCTCTCTATATCCCACAAAAATACATTTTTCTCCTTTATCATCTAACTTATTTCTCTTTTCATCAAGAACATGTGCATATGTAATGCACCCAAAAACTCTCAAATGAGAAACATTGTGTTTCTTCTTACTCCATGCTTCTTGTGGTACTTTATTTTTTACACTCTTTGGAGGGCAATGATTCAAAATATACACTACACAAGCTACAACTTCAGCCCAAAACTCATTTAGTAATTTTTTGGCCTTCAACATGCTTATGATCATTTCCATGATTGTTCTATTCTTCCTTTTGTCAAATACCATTATACTGTGACATATACCTTGCAGTGAATTTTTTCTTGATTTCATGTGTCTTGCAAAAAATTAAAAATTCATTTGACACATATTCTCCTCCTCCGTCTGTTCTCAACACTTTTATGTAGTGTCCACTTTTTTTTTTCAAACAAAGATTTAAACTATTGAAATATCCCAAAGACTTCTAATTTTTGTTTCAAGAACACCCATGTTTTTCTACTAAAGTCATCAATGAATATTATGAAGTATCTACTATTCCCAAATGAGGGATTTTGCATTGGGTTGCACAAGTCTAAATGTACAATTTCAGGAGGAGCTCTTGCTCTTTATGACTTTCCAATAGGGAATGCTTCTCTATATTGGGTTTCTTAATAAAGAGCAAGCCTTTCACCATATTGCTTCTATATAATAAATTCAGCCCACTAAGATTTAAATGGCCAAATCTCAAATTCCACAACCATTATTGATCTTTTATAGTGGCTTTGAAAGCAACACACAATTGATTTCACATCGTTAATAGAAACATTCTATTTCTTATCATTGACATTTTTGCAATCAACTTGTTACTTCCATTTTTGTCTAAAATCACAGAAGCTCCATTTTCAAAGTAAACTCTATAACCCTTTTGTACTAACTACCCAACACTAATTAGGTTATGTTTTAAGACCTCAAACATAATACACATATGAGATATGCTTCTTCTCTCCTTGCTTTGTTCTAATGCTTATGCTCCCTTTACCCATGCCAACTACTTTGTTATCATTCCCAAATTTAACTTTAGATTGAATTGATTCATCAATTCTTGAAAACATCTCTCCATTCCCAGTCATATGATTTCTACAACCACTATCTAAATATCAAACATCTTTAAATGTATTTTCTTCAACAACATTACAAGCAATAAACATGAAACCATAATCTTCATTTTCATTTTCTCTTGAAAAAATTGCACTTTGTTTATTCTAATCATACATCTTCTTCCTACATTCATAACGATAATGACCATATTTTTTGCAATAATGGCATTGGATGCTTGATTTATCATACCCTTGATTGTTTCCTTGTGTATAGTTATTCCTTCTTCCTCTTCTACTTGCTTCATGTTAGTTGTGATTTCTCCTTCCTTCATTATGCTTATTGGCCTTGCCTCTTCCAAATCCTCGTCCTCCTCTACTTTTATTGCTTCCTATGCCTCTTTCAAAGCTTGGAGATTCTCCTTTTTGAAATTCTCCTCATTGGCCTTTGTCCTTGATCAATACTAGTGATTTGAATTCTTGTTCTAGGGAGAAGTTGGTTGGCCAATTCAACCTTTGCTCATGAGTTTGTAGGGAACTCATTAATTCATCTAGAGATAATTGTGACAAATCCTTTGATTCTTCAATAGCAATAACAATGGTGTCAAACCTTGTTGGTAAAATTCTCAATATCTTCTCCATTATTCTTTGATTATCAAGAGTTTCTCTATTCATTCTAATTTGATTGACAACACTCTTTGCAAAGGTAAAGAAATCACTCATGGATTCAAAATATTTCATATATAGATTTTTCAACTTCCTTCTCAACATTGGCAATCTCACTAACTTCACTTTGCTAGTACCCTTATAAGAATTGTGTAGGGTCTCCCATGCTTTCTTTTAATTAGTTTCTACTACAATCCTTAGAAAGATAGACTTGGCAATTGCTTGTGTTATGAAGAATAGAAATTTTTTATCCCTCTTGTGATTTTAATTCAATAAATCCTTTTGAGATTGAGTGAGAAATTTATATGCTACTTGATCTCAGGGTTCTAGATATCCAATTTCTACCAAGTCCCAAAGCTCTTGTTATCCAAATAGAATCTTCATCTGTATACTCTAATATTTATAATTATTGCCATTGAAATGTGAAAGTGATGGTTGTGTGAAACGGCTACTCAGTGCATTGGCCATTGTAAATCAACTTCTTTGCTTGACAACTTGTCTCCTTTTATAAGTAGAGGCCCCAGAGTGTGTGAAACCACAACAAAATCTGAAATATTGTTATATAAAGATAGTGAAGCACACACACGAGAAAAATATATTAAAACAATTTCTATTGATAAAAAATGTTGCAATATAGAAGCACCGTTTCTTCTCTCTTTTTTCATCATCCTCTATTGTGTTACAATTATGTATATCTAACATGTGCAATGTGCATGAATTTCACTCCAAATTTCTATTCTTGACTTGCACTCCAAGGCTCTACCTTGATTTGACATGACTTGTACTCTTGACTTGACTTGTACTCCAAGTCTCTAACTTAACTTACACTCCAAGACTTTACCTTGACTTTACATGACTTGTACTTTTGACATTAATACATTTGTACAATGAAATCTTGAATGGCAAGATTACATTTTCTAATGCTTCTTAGCATGAGAGTTGTTTGTCAAGTCTGTGTGAGGGAACAAGGTTCTTGTGTTAAAAAACAATGCAAGGTCAATTTTTGAGTTGTATGCCCTTGTAAAGTAGACATACAAATATATTATGGTTTAAGGGTTCTAATGGTTGTAAGAACCTTAAGCCTTAATGGGTTTTACATAAGTATTGGATGTTGAAATTAGGGCAAACAATTGAGAGGGGGGGTGAATCAGTTGTTTCAAAACTTTATCCTTTTATGTATTTAATCTTCTTTGCAATTTATTAGCAGACTAATGATATAATCATGAAAGCATGAATCAACAACACATGAGCAGAAACATAATCAACACACATAACACCAGGATTTTTACGTGGAAACCTGGTTAAGGGAAAAACCACGGTGAGGGTTAACCCACAAGAATTTATACTCTGTTAAAAGTATTACAAATGGGAAGGCACATGCCTTTGGGCACACTACCCAGAGCTCACTGCTCAAAGGGGGCTCACTGCCTACAAAATTGATTACAAGAGTTCACTGAAATGTTTGAACTGAAGAATAGCATCTAACTATGCAAAATAACAGTTTCGGTTAAGCTCAGTACACTGACTTAGCACATGTCATCTCTCACTGTCTTGTTTTACTAGTCTGCCATGATCCAAGGCTTAGATCTCTACTTCACACTTGATATACCCACACTTCGCACCTCTCACCTCATATTCGCACAACCATACCACAAAATGCTCGGACCCATGATGAAGGGGGTAAATCACAAAACACACAATAACAAATATTAAACACAACAAATAGAACTTTCTTTTATTGAACTGGGCAACTCATTACATTACGGAAGCTCAATTACAATTAGGGGATGAATCCTCTACTGGTTGCAACACATTGCAGCTTTCCCAACCTCAAGACTCTATAATCTTCAGCCTTCTGTAACCCCAAATCAGCTAGGGTTTCTATTTTCCCCCTATTCTAGACTCTACACTGGCCCCCCTTGACTCTATTATTGCCCAGGGTTCCCAAAATAGTCATAAATAGCACTTTTTGGCGGCCTCCAGCTAAATTTCAAAATTTGCAACTCCCTCCAAAAGTAGGTCAACTTCCGGGAAGCATAACTTTTGATCCGGGTGTCTGATTGACGAACTGTTTTAAGCGTCAAAAAGCTCATGATGTGAACTATCACTTTAGAAATCCATAAATGGATTTCCATCAAATTTTTGATACGTTATGAGAAGTTTTAGTGCCTCATATCTCATTCTGTAAATTTTCAGGGGCTTTTCAGAAAACAAAAACTTTAATATCTTTCAGCTCACAAATGATCTTTGCCTGATTCCTTCGCCAAAGGTCTTATATTTCCATTATGTAACTTTCTGAAATTTTTTTGCTTCATTATGTGCCCAAATGCAAACTTTCTAAAAATAGCAGGTACACTTTCCTAAATAGGCAGGTCGCTATTTTTAGCAGTTTTGGAAAAACTGAAAGTCCTACATTATTATTCTGGATATTATGGAACCAAAAACATGAATTATGGGAAGAAATGAGAACAACTACAATTGTTTTGAATTAACTTATTTTTGGGTGATGCAAGATTGCCCTTACGCCTCTGGATACTCCTGCATCAGACACCCAGGGTAATTTGAGAAGTGAACCTATCACGTCTCATGTGTTTGTGTGAGGAAAACCCAAATGGTCAACCTCTACCTTAGACAACCAAGAAGAATCTTCAATAGGCCTTCCTTTCCATTTCACTAGATATTCTTCATATTGCCTGTTTCGAGTGCTCCTTCCCACATGGCTATCCAAGATCTCTTCTACCTCCTCTATTGAAGTAGATGCCAGAATACTCCACTGCACTTCTGTTGGTCCATCCTCTATTCCACCTTCATGATATTCTGATAAATCAGCAATGTTGAAAATAGGGGAAATATTGATCCCACTCGGCAGCTCTACCTCATATGCATTTCCTGAATCATGCTTCTTCATGATTCTGCATGGTCCAAATTGCTTCATTTTCAACTTATTATATGTTCCAATTGGGAACCTTTCTTTTCTTAGGTGAACCATGACTTCATCTCCTACCTAGAATTCCTTATATCTCCTCTTCTGATCTACCTTAGCCTTGTACTGAATATTCATTTTATTAATGTGCTTTCTCACCTCTTCATGCAAATTCTTCAGATGTTCTGCAAAGTCTTCAGCTTCAGCACTTGTCTTTTCTCTGTTGTCCAGCTTCCTTAACTCAGAAGCATTTCTTGGGCTATTGCCATATACAATCTGGAATGGTGATTTACCAGTACTCCTATTGATAGAATTGTTGTAAGCAAATTCTGCCTGTGGTAAAATCAAATCCCATCCCTTGGGCTTATCTCCTACCAAGCATCGTAGTAGGTTACCCAAACTCCTATTCACCACTTCAGTTTGTCCATCAGTCTGTGGATGGTGTGCAGAACTGAACTTCAAGTCTATCTTCAACTTCTTCCATAATGTCCTCCAGAAATAACCAACAAACTTGGTATCTCGGTCTGAAACTATGCTTTTTGGTAGACCATGTAGTCTCACCACTTCCCTGAAAAATAACTCTGCAATATGAATAGCATAATTAGTCTTCTTACAAGGAATAAAATGTGCCATTTTTGAGAATCTATCCACCACCACAAAAATAGAATCATGTCCTCTCTGTGTCCTTGGTAAACCAAGAACAAAATCCATGCTAATATCATCCCATGGCTTCTCCGGTACAGGTAATGGTTGATACGACCCTGTATTCTGAATTGTGCCTTTTGCCATCTGACACACTCTACAACTCTGCACAAATTTCCTCACATCTTGTTGCAACTGTGGCCAATAATAATTTTCACCAATAATAGCAATGGTCTTATCTTGACCAAAGTGTCCAGCCAATCCCCCACTATGCTTCTCCTTAATCAGGTTCTCTCTCATGGAACTCCTTGGAATGCACAACTGGCTTCCTCTAAACAACATGCCATCTTGGATAATGAAATCCAACCATTTTGTCCTGTCTAAAGTAACAGGTTCCAAACAATCTTTCCAGGCCTTTGCAAAATCTGGATCTTTAGGATACAAACTTTTGAGCTCATCGAACCTAACAACCTCTATCTCCATTTCTGTCAACAAATTTTGCCTTCTGCTTAAGGCATCTGCAACTCTGTTGGACTTCCCACTCCGGTGCTTCAAAACAAAAGTATAGCTTTGCAAAAAATAACCCATTTTAAGTGCCTTTGATTTAACTTTCCTTGACTATTAAGATACTGTAAAACCTGATGATCAGTATATAAAACAAACTCCTTTGGCAACAAATAATGTCTCCATTTCTTCAAAGCCTGAACTATTGCATAAAACTCCTGATCATAAACAAAATACTTTTTCTTGGCATCATTAAGCTTCTCACTAAAATAGGCAATGGGC
The DNA here is from genome assembly GCA_027924645.1 of Cunninghamia lanceolata. NCBI lineage: Eukaryota > Viridiplantae > Streptophyta > Pinopsida > Cupressales > Cupressaceae > Cunninghamia > Cunninghamia lanceolata. The sequence continues at coordinate 263,677 of BSBN01000031.1, forward strand.
TTACCTTCTTGGCTCAAAACAACTCCTATACCACTACCACTAGCATCACAATCTACCTAAAATACCTTATTAAAATATGGAAGTGCCAAAACAGGTTGTTCTACCACTTTCTGTTTCAATGTATCAAAGCTCTTGTCTGCTCCTTTAGTCCATCTAAACTCTTTTCTATCCCCTCTCATTGTCTCAGTTAGGGGTGCACAAATGCTACTGAAACTCCTAATAAACTTTTTATAAAAACTTGCCAAACCATGAAAAGATCTTACCTCTGTGACACTCCTTGGCGTAGGCCATTCAATGATAGCCCTTACTTTTTTTGGGTCCATCTTAAGACCTTCTTCTGAGACAACAAATCCTAGGTACACCAACTCCTTCTTTGCAAAACTACATTTCTTTAGATCAATCAACAACTTCTCCTCCCTCAGCTTCTCTAGAACTCTTTTGATATGCATCAGATGCTCATCCCAAGTCTTACTGAAAATCAAAATATCATCCAAATAAACAATAACAAAACTTCCCAAAAATTCCTTCAGTACCTCGTTCATGAGCCGCATGAATGTGCTTGGTGCATTGGTTAGCCCAAATAGCATGACTAACCACTCATACAAACCTTCCTTTGTCTTGAAGGCTATCTTCCATTCATCTCCTCTGATACGAATCTAGTGATATCCACTCTTTAGGTCAATTTTCGTGAAGTACTTGGCTCCACTCAAACAATCCATGATGTCATCCATTCTTGGCAATGGAAATCTACTTGATCATTATCTTATTGATGGCTCAAGAGTCTGTACACATCCTCCATTCTCCATCCTTCTTTGGTGCTAGTACTGCAGGTACCGCACATGGGCTTAGACTCTCCCTTATCATTCCCTTCCTCAACAACTCCTGAACTTGTTTGTTTAGCTCTTCATTCTCTGCAGGGGTTATTCTACGGGCTGCCTTGTTTGGCAAACTGGCTCCCGGTATCAAATCCATTTGATGACTTATCTTCCTTACTGGTGGTAAACCTTCTGGTACATTATCAGAGATAATGTCCTGGAACTCTTCCAACATATCTGAAACTTCTGCTAGTACATCTTCACAGTTCTCTTGACTAATCTTAGGAATCAATGCAAAGTAATGACGCTCATGCTTCATACCCTCCAAAAATTTCCTACCATCTACCAAGCAAATTTTGGCAGTACTACATACCTTTTCTTCCACCTCCTTCAAGGGCTTCAATTTATGACGAACTCCATCTTTTGTTAGGGAATATGTGTTTGCACGGCCATCATGGACAACACTCCTATCATACTGCCACAGCCTTGCCAACAGTATATGACATGCATCCATCGGTATGATATCACACAGTACCTCATCATGGTAGTCCCCAATCTTGAACTTCACTAATCACTGCTCATTGACCAAAGCTCTATGGTCTTTCTGCAACCATGCAATCTGATATGGATGCGGATGCTTTCTTCTTGTCAACTTCAACCTGTCAACCATCTCTTCTGAAACCAGATTATCAGTGCTTCCACTATCAATAATAATATCACAACACTTACCTTCACATTTGCACCTTATGCAGAATAAACTCTTCCTCTGATTTGGTTCTTTCTCCTCATTCAACAAGGTTCTTCTAACAACTAGGGTTTCTCCCCTTTCAGCATCTTCAGAATGCTCAAACTGTGTATCTTCATCTACATGTGCAACTCGTGCATTACCTTCAGGTCTCCTATTCGTCCTTCCTTGATGTTGCGGACACTCATATGCTCGATGCCCTTCTTCTCCACATTGGAAATAGGTTCCTCTGAAACCTCCTCTTCTAGGTCCTTGCCCAGGTCTAGCTCTTCCTCTTCCTCTTTGCTCACCATTGTTCTGGTCACGAGGATGGTAAGTGTTATCTCCTCTCTGATTTCGACTGGTGCCAGCTTCTTCACTTTTCTTTGCATCTTCATTTCGGCCCCCATAGGGTCTTCCACCAGTCCTTCCACCTTGACCTCTTCCCCTTTGCTTGTTGTCAAATCTTTTATTCAGCTTCTCTTCCACCTTCAAGGAAAACTGGTATGCATCTTCTATGGTGGTCATTCTGACCAGGCTCAGCTCCTCCTGAATACTCAGCCTCAACCCATTAATGTAACGGGCTACCTTTTCCTTGTTGGGCTCTGCATGGCCTGTCTTGATAGTAATCTTATAAAACTCTTCTATATACTCCTTAACAGACTTGTTACCTTGCTTTAGTCCTTGCAGCTTCTTCAACAACTCCATCTCATAGTCCACAGGAATGAACTGCTTCTTCAGTTTCTCCACCATCCAATCCCATCTAGTGATCTTTCCTTTTCCTCTTCTATTCCTCTCTAATTGGACCTCCTTCCACCAAATACTGGCATGGTTCTTCAACTTTATTTTTGCAAACTTGACTCAATCTAGGTCCTCCATGTCTTCGTACTCGAAATACTCCTCCATGTCATTGATCCAATCAATGAGCTGTTCTGAATTCAAATCTCCAGAATATGTAGAAACTTCAATTCTGGGCCTCTTTCCAATCTTTGAAATGGCCCTCAACAACCTAACCTCTATAGGATCTCCTGCAGCTTCTTGTTCTTCCTCAGATAGCTCTTCTTCGGCTTCATCTTTGCTTTCTTCTCTTGTTCTCGAATCAAACCCTCTTCGCAGCTCCTCTTGCAATGCTTCGATTTGCCTTTTTAGGGCTCTAAAACCCTCTTCCGTCAAAGCATTCCTCCCAACATGATTTCTTCATGGAGGCATCTTGGTCTCTGCAGCAAACCCACAACCTTAGGTCCTGGTGCAAACTGCCTAACGGTTGGCGATCTGTCTACACACTCAGGAACCCTTGCTCTGATACCACTTGATGAAGGGGTAAATCACAAAACACACAATAACAATTATTAAACACAACAAATAGAACTTTCTTTTATTGAATTGGGCAACTCATTACATTACAGAAGCTCAATTACAATCAGGGGATGAATCCTCTACTGGCTGCAACACATTGCAGCTTTCCCAACCTCAAGACTCTAGAATCTTCAGCCTTCTGTAACCCCAAATCAGCTAGGGTTTCTATTTTCCCCCTATTCTAGACTCTACACTGGCCCCTCTTGACACTACTACTGCCCAGGGTTCCCAAAATAGTCATAAATAGCACTTTTTGGCGGCCTCCAGTTAAATTTTGAAATTTGTAACTCCCTCCAAAAGTAGGTCAACTTCCGGGAAGCATAACTTTTGATCCGGGTGTCCGATTGACAAACTGTTTTAAGTGCCAAAAAGCTTGCGATGTGAACTATCATGCCAAAAATTTGTAAACAGACTTCCATCAACTTTTTGAGATGTTATGAGAAGTTTTAGGGCCTCATATCTCATTCCATAAATTTTCAGGGGCTTTTCGGAAAACAAAAACTTTAATATCTTTCAGCTCACAAATGATCTTTGCCTGATTCCTTCACCAAAGGTCTTATATTTCTGTTATGTAACTTTCTAGAAGTTTTTTGCTTCATTACGTGCCCAAATGCAAACTTTCTAAAAATAGCAGGTACACTTTCCTAAATAGGCAGGTTGCTATTTTTAGCAGTTTTGGAAAAACTGAAAGTCCTACATTATTATTCTAGATATTATGGAACCAAAAACACTAATTATGGGAAGAAATGAGAACAACTACAATGGTTTTGAATTAACTTATTTTTGGGTGATGCAAGATTGCCCTTATGCCTCTGGATGCTCCTACATCAACCCATCGATCATATATATCTGCAACATGAAATTACCCCAACTACAGTTGGCCTTAAGAAAACTTGGAAACTATTTCAAGAACATTGTTTTGTTGGTTGAATCCATGCACAAACATCAATGCGGACCAGAACTTATGTATCCAAGTCACCTCACATGTTGGCCAATACCACTTGATCTCATAAATTACTTGACCAATCACTTCTCTTGATCCATACAAGGATCAAACACCTAGTCAGCCTGTTCTTCACTAGACTGATCTGTCTAACCAAAACTTGATACTTAGATGCTTGTAACTTACAATCCCTTCATCACTAGAGGCTAAAATCTTGGATTTGGGTAGCCCTAACATCCCCTAACATTCCCTCAGATCTGCAACACAATATGATTTCCTATGGAGAAATGCGGACCAAAATGCTAAACCCTGTCATATGCCATGTTCCTGTCTATCCAAACTTAGACAAATCTACAATCTGACTTCCGGTATGAATAGATGATATAATACGAATGTGTAAGATGGATTTAGTTGGCATCAATGAAAACATCTGACATGCCTAGCAGTGTCTCTTGCCAACAATCTCCCCCTTTGGCATTGATGGCAACACTTAGTGAAAAATAACTAAGTGTTAGAACAAGTCCCCCTTACTATGTACACTTGTGATTTCTAATGCTCCCCCTTTGATGAATTCCTCATTTTTCACTGCTTTTCCTCTCCCCCTTTGACATCAATGGCAAAGGCTGGGATCCCCATATCAAAATTCATGCAAAAATTTTATGTACATGGGTCAAAACTTTAAGTATATACTTCTGCATATGAACACACAGTCCTTAAGCCTTGTTCATTAGCAAAAAGATGTCAACAAAAATGTTTTTCAATCTTGACAATTCATTATTCCAGTTCTTTATGTTGCCCAAAATAGATATATGCCCACTAAACAAAAATGCTTGTGATTCTACCTTTTGCTGATCAGTAGGACCACTAGTAGCAGCAGCAACTTGGGATTATGCCAATAGATCATACATAGTCTCTAACTTGGGGGAAATTAGTCCTCGGAGTTCATCCAATCTGCCCAAAACTTTGACCTTTTCCTTCTCCAAATTACTCAATTCATTTCGCAAACTCCCTACTTGGCATTCTTTGGTTATTACAGACTTAGTTAAAGGACTATAAGACTGAGAAATGTTAGACAGTTTGAGCTCTAAGTCCTTAATCTTCTTCTGAATATCTTCAACAGATTTAGACCAATTTAGACAAAGCTTATAAATCTTTGCACCTTCAGAGAGAGCATTTTGAATACTCTTTACACTGGTATCAAGCACTGATCTATCATAGCTAATTATTTTCCTTATTTCAGCAAATCTCTTCTCATTATATTCATTTTTTACTTTAACTTCTACTGACTTCTCAAAAGTTTCAAAATGAGTACTTATAGAGTTTATCAGACTCTTCAACTGACAGGAGGGAGAGTCGGATGAATCCTTTTGAAAGGTTGGCATAATCTTTTCTAAAATTCCAGAGGCAAGACCAAGTAACTCACTGTCCTCAATGTGAGTTTTCAGAATCTCCTCTCTTACTTTTGCTTGTGCCACATATGCTAACTTCATCTTTTGTAGAGGGGAAAGAGTGTCAAAATTGATAGGTCCTTGAATCAGGTCCGATTCATCAAACTCAAGCTTGTCTTTCTCAAGTAATTTCTTCACTGCATCTGCAGTGTCTCTTGCCAAAAATGCAGCCCCATCTTTCAGATCCTTTCTGATACTGTCATCTTGCTTTTTCTCTTCAATATTCTCTGTTGTTTTTCCTTCTTGTTCATCCTTCTCCTTAACCTATTTTTCTTTTTGCCCTTTATTCTTCATAGAGTCATCTTCACCAGAGCATCCACTTTTGTATTCATCTCTGTATATTCTTCAGTAGATTGGTCTGGAGGAATTTGAGTGTCCTCTGCACCATCAAAATTAACTTCCTCCACCATCTCTTCATCTCCTTTATTTAGCATTTCATCTTTCGAAGTAGAGATGTCAACTTGTTGTTCACTTTCTTTCAACTCCTCAACATTTGGAATAGATGCATCATCGGGTTCTTCAATAACCACATAAAACTTATTCTTGTCCAGTGATTTCTTAAGAATTTGTTCTATTTCTCTGACAACTTCATCAAAGTCTCCAATCATCAGCTTATTCATCCTTTTCTTGCTTCTGAATTCATTCTTAACTTCTTTGAAAATTTTATTAGCTTCCTTTTTAGAGATCACCAGACACAGACTGGATAATACATGTTCCCTTAGTTCCAAGTCTTTTGCTTTGGCAGTTTCTTTTCTCATTTCTAAGATGTCTCTTAGATTCTTAGGAATCTCTGACAAAATCTCCACAAGTGCTCTGTTGAATATATTTAGGTACTTAACAGTAGCATCCTCCAAGATTTTCTTGTTAGCATCATCAAAACTGTCATAATATTTTGCTATGGGCTTCAAATTCCCATGAACAATTACTGCATTCACAATGTCTTCAATTGACAAGTTAGATTTTTCAACACGTGTCTCAGTCCTTTGCCTTTTGCTTACCCTTATACTTCCAGAGGGCTTGTCTTGGGTAACCCTCGATGCTTCTTTCTTTGATTTTATGCCTCTAGAGGGCTTCTCCTTAGATACTTTAACAGCCTAAGTGCCTGAGGCCTTCAGCTCTTTAACCTCCTTATCTGAATAAGTCTTTTCATCCTCTTTCTCTACACTAACATATGACCTTTTGGCCATTACCTTTGTTCTTTTTCCTTCCTTACCGGTAAGTTTTCCTTTGAATTTCTCTACAATAGGAGAAGGTGATGCACCAAAGGTTATACCTATACTCCTAGTAGTTCTTGGCTTAGGATAGGATTTGATCAGAACACTTCCCTATTCTCTTTCATGCTTCTCCTTCTCAGCTTTCTCTATCCTTTCTCTATTTTATCTCACAACTTCTCTTGTTATGCCAATGCTTTTCGTATACATTTCAACTTGCCTTTGAATCTTTCTCTTAGATTTAGGTTTCCAGAGCTCAACATGCAGTTTCACACTGAGTTCACCATATGTCCCAAATCTTTCAACTGTGGTGTCCTTTGGTTTACTCAGAAGGTGTTGAGCATACATATCCAATACTTGCTCATCAATTTCATACCCCATGGGCATGATCCACACAGTTCTTGGTTCAACTGCTTCCATTAAACACTGATCTGTATCCACCATAAAATAGACTGTATCCTTGTATTTTTCAACCACAAATGTAGGGATTATTTCCCTTGACTGCATCATGTTCTTAAAATTCTTGAAATATCCCTAAAGAGCAGTCCTTTGGGCATTGGAGTCACCAATATTGTTCAAGTGCTCTCTTATTTGTATGGCAACAGTCTTATCACTAGTCCAACACATGCTTTTCTTTTCAGGTAAATCATTCATGAAATAGAAGAACAAACATAATACCACTATACCATACTTGAATGTATTCTTCTTGTCCTTTTTGATCTTGTTTAGGTTTTCCATTAGCTAGTTCTGTAGAAACTCACACAAGTCATAGTTAGCATTCTCTCTCAACATCTGATAAGCTGCATAGATAGCTATACTAGATACAAAACTCTCCTTGTTAGAATGATATATCTTGTATCCAATCACCATTGATGCAAATTTGACATCTGGATCAGTGATATCATTTATTGTCATTGCCCTTTTTTCAAACCTTGAACCGGTAGCATCAGTTATAGTTTGATTCTTTACTGACTTCAACATTGGCAGTCCACTGGATGAGTTCAACCCTATCATGGCCTTGATGGCATCCTTGGTGATCTTGAAAGTTTTCATTAACCACATAAACTCATCATGCATCTGACTCAGCACATACCGGACCCACTCATCTTCATTGAAAGATGGAAACCCAATAATCTGAATGAAATGTTTATCTTGTAGTGCCTTATACTCAGGTTTAAGACCATGAATTTCATCCTTCAGATGATTCTTGAACAAATCTACTAACTTTGAATCCCCAAACTCATCTATGCTAGCATGAATATAAGCCCTAATATCTTCAACGTGGAACACACCATACAAAACATTTGAAAAGGCACCTAACGGATCAACCTCTATTGATTTGTGTGGATGTTCTTTAAACTTTAGCCTAGGTCACTTAGTGATATCCACAACTAGAGGTGTAGCCATTTCAAAAAGATCACAAGTTCAAAGCTTCGCAGAAGAATACCTTTTTCTTCACGGAATTAGGGTTAGCTATCGAATTTAATCTTCGCACTTTAAATCTCTGAAATTTTTGCTCAGGCGCTCTTCTCCTTGTTCTCTTCGAATGCAAAGTGATTCAAGTGTTGAATAAATGACCTTTTTATGCTCCACAAAACCTAATTCATCATTGTAATAAATGCTCTACCCTAATACATCCAATTACATTATTTCTACATATAGTCAATCTTTAATTGCTCCGCAATCAATTGCATTAGCTTCTTTTCTTCCAGAATCTACTTCAATAGATCTGCAATAGGCTTCTTTATCTTCATTCATCATGCCAGATTCAGGCACCCACTTACTGGTAGGGGGAATTAGATTTTCAATGCAGCTCCCCCTAAGCTGGAGCTCCTGTTTCAATTCCTAAAGGAATTATCAACACCAAATTTAGGTGTGGACCCATTGTCAACAATAATTTCACCTTTCTTCACCCATGTTTTGTTCATTTCATTCTGGATCTCATTCATATCAACTTTTCTCTTGCCTTTGTCCAACTTCTGCTCTATTTTTCCTTTACCTGCCTGTGAATTCTCCTTTTTGCTTCTACAAAATTTAGCAATGTGTTTGGATTTGTTGCAGTTGAAACACACAATCTTATTTTTCTGACAATTACATGTTGGAGCAGGTTTAGATTTGCATTGCATTGCACTATGCCCAAACTTATTGCAAGTAAAACATCTTCCATTAAACACTTGTTTGTTCTTAGGAGGATTCCTTGATCCACTTCTGCATTCCTCAGCCTTATGACCTATCCTTTTACAATTAAAGCATTGACCAGAGAAAGATGATGCATTTTGATTCACTTGACTTCTACATTGATTAGCTCTATGACCATACTTATTGCATTTGAAACAATTGCCATTGAAAGATGGATACCTTTGAGCATTAAGTTGTCTTATGAGAGGTCTTCTAGGATTCCTTCTTTGATTTCTTGCTTCAGGATTTCTTTGACCAGATCTAGAGCTTTCACCTTTCTCAAATCCCAGACCATGCTTATCATCTGCCTTCTTTTGACTATCCAGCAACACCTCAAGTTTAGCTGAGCTTATCTTGAATTTCTCTTTATATTCTTTTGCAACTTCTAGGTCATGTTTGAGAATGACAATTTGTCTTTCAAGTTCTTCCTCATTGTCCCTGGTTTCTTGTAGATCAGACTCTAGATGGCTAATTATTCTGTCCAATCTGTAGCACTCTTTTGTTCTTTCTTTCAGAGATTGATTTAGGTTTTACTCAATCTTCTTCCTTTCCTCAATTTCCTTGGTTAGCTTCATCACCCTTGATTCCATTTCATGTTTTAGATCAACAACTTCTTTTGCTAGCTTCTCACATTCCTTTGACTTCTCCTTCAGGGCCCCATCCATGTCATTGTCTTCATTCTGATTTGCTAGCTGGTGAAGTAGCTCCCTCCACTTTTCATTAGATTTGCTTAGTTGTCCTTTTAAGGTCTCATTGAAATCTTCAACATCTTTAAGGTTCTCTTGTAGATCTCTAATTTATGCTTTGGACATATCAAGATCTTCTAAGGCTACTTGAAGTTGTTGATTGATACCATTAGAATGCTTGAATGAACCCATTGAAAACACCTTCCTAGATCTTCCTCAAGCTGTTAAACTTCTTCTAAGGAACTTAGATCTGATACCAATTGTTGAAATTAGGGTAGACAACTCAGAGGGGGGGTGAATCAGTTGTCTCAAAACTTTATCCTTTTCTATATTTAATGTTCTTTGCAATTTATTAGAAGACTAATGATATAATCATGAAAGCATGAATCAACAACCCATGAGTAGAAACATAATCAACAGACATAACACCAAGATTTTTACGTGGAAACCCGGTTGAGGGAAAAACTATGGTGAGGGTTAACCCACAAGAATTTATACTCTGTTAAAAGTATTACAAATGGGAAGGCACATGCCTTCGGGCACACTGCCCAGAGCTCACTACTCAAAGGAGGCTCACTGCCTACAAAATTGATTACAAGAGTTCACTGAAATGTTTGAACTGAAGAACAACATCTAACTATGCAAAATAAAAGTTTCGGTTAAGCTCAGTACACTGACTTAGCAAACTTCATCTCTCACTGCCCTATTTTATTGTTTTGCCATGATCTGAGGCTCAGATCTCTGCTTCGCACTTGATATACCCACACTTTGCACCTCTCACCTTATATTCACACAACCATACCACAAAATGATCACCCCCATCGATCATATATATCCGCAACATGAAATTACCCCAACTGCAGTCGGCCTTAAGAAAACTTGGAAACTATTTCAAGAACATTGTTCTGTCGGCTAAATCCATGCACAAACATCAATACGGACCAAAACTTATGTATCTAAGTCACCTCACATGTTGGCCAATACCACTTGATCTCATAAATTACTTGACCAATCACTTCTCTTCATCCGTACAAGGATCAAACACATAGTTGACATGTTCTTCACTGGACTGAACTGTCTAACCAAAACCTGATACTCAGATGCTTGTAACTTACAATCCCTTCATCACCGGAGGCTAAAATATTGGATTTGGGTAGCCCTGACATCCCTTAACATTCCCTCAGATCCCTATCACAATATGATTTCTTGTGGAGAAATGCAGACCAAAATGTTGAACCTTGTCATATGCCCTATTCCTGTCTATCCGGACATAGACAAATATGTAATCTAACTTCCGGTATGATGAGATGATACAATGCGTATGTGTAAGATGGATTTAGATGCCATCAATGACAACATCTAACATGCCTAGCAGTGTCTCTTGCCAACATTGGAAACACATGATTATTGTCTCCCCACTCTTAAGTGTAAATGGACTTTTTGCTAATGTCAGGTTTGGGGGTTGGGTAGCAAGGAAAGTTCATGGTTAGGGTTTTGTAATGTAATACTTCTTTGCTTGGTAAATGTTTTTTATATTGTTCTGAGGAGTACTCAAAAATGTGATTAATTTGTTGAATACTTGTTCAAAATCCCATGGTGTGATCAAGATTAAAGGAGTTGTTACTTATTGCAGTTGAAGACATAATTTGAGTTTTCTGAGTTGATAGTTATTGGTTGATCTTGTAAAGTTGCTTTGTGGTCATTATCTTTTTGCGGTAAATTGATTTGTTCATGTCTAAAGATAAGATGATGTTGGGAATTAAGGTGTCTCAACCTTGGTAATTCCTTGCATTATTTATGATTGTATTTATTTATTCATTGCCTATGTTGTAAATTAGTTGTAAATTCCATATTGTTATTTTGTGGGATGTGGCACGGTGATGTGTCATCCTACATGGAAGATGACAACTTGTAATTTTGTCCTCACATGGGGAGATAGGCATCCCACTTTCTGGTAGGAGTATTTTTTCATGTGTCGGCATCTTGGATGTTGTGTAAGGGAATGTTTGACGAAAATGGTTATGACGGATTCCTATGACAAAGTTATGACATGTAAGAGTCAAAAATAGAAGCTTGTAAGACAGGTGAAGACATGTGTCATGAAGCATTTTTGAAAAAGGCATCTTTGGGTGCCCCAAGGTGGACTGTGACATGTAAGAGAATATGCTATTTATAGCTTGTGTATGACAGATTCTCTTATAGCTGTAAGTTGTAACTTCTATGACAGATTCTATGACGGTCATAAGAGTCATAAGAGCATCTGTCATAGCCCATTTTGGAAATAGGTGACCTCTTTGGGATGGGAGCTATGGACAAGTGTTAGATACATTCTACAATGTTGACCAAGTGTCCTTAGGCTTGAGTTTTGGGCAATGAGGCCAAGTTGGACCCCCATTCCAAGATAGAGCCAATTTTGCCTTGATTATTCTATATAAACAGGTTCTTCGAGGAGGAGAAGATGTATGTGATTGACAGTTACTGTTATGCTGTCGGACTGACTCCAGATACGAGTGTCGTAGACTATTGAAGCTTTTGCAAGTGTATTGTAAACAACATTTAGTTTTGATAATACATTGTGCAGGTTTCTGAGTGTGGGGTTTTTCACCCGATAAGGGTTTTCCCCACGTTATATCTTTGTCTCTCTTCTTCTGTCTTCTTTTTGGTTCTATGTGTATTGCTGTAATATCTCTATTAGATGTTTAATGTTGCTATAATTGTAAGGATTAAATTGAATTTGCATAGCCCTCTCCTCATTAGATTAGTGTAGGAAGCGATTTCCATACACCTAGCTTCCTTTTAGATGAAAGTGTCTGATGTTGTGTACTCTATTCATGTAGGTAGTAAATAGCCAAACTGTGATTCGTTGTATTTAGTAATTCTTGAAACATTCTCTATTTTGTTAAAAAGTGGTTAGTACTAGATTAGTAGGTGGTCATAAATGATTCATTCAAATGTATTATACTTTGTAATGTTGTGAAGGTTCTTTATATTACTTCTCCATTCATACAATTCGTGACTTAGATCCATTTGGGTTATGTATACAAATCTGCCTTGGTAATTTTTGGATTGTATATTGTGTTCATGAAAGAATAAATTTACTAATTCTTCAAGGATGAAGTCTATAAATGGGATAGGGAATGGGTCTATAATTATGACCATGTTCAAGCTTTGAAAGTCCATGCATCCTTATTTTTTTCGACTCCTTAAGTGAGATGACTATGGGTGACACCCAATCACTTGTCTCCACTTTAAAACTAACCCCTCCTTCAAGTATTTTATTAATCTCTTCTTAGACTTTCATTATATAGTTTTAGTTCAATCTATATGGTCTTCTTTATATCAGTCGTGCTCTAAGTACCAAGGGAATCCTATGGATACATGGTTCTAGTTCTACTCCCTTCAAATGCTTATACATCCAAGAAAAATAATCTTTGTATTCTAAGAAAATCTTGAATGTTGCAACTTTTAATATAGGATTCCAATTATCCCTAACCATTATCACATGTGAACATTCCTGTTTTCCCAAATTCACCTTCATTATGGTGGGTTCTTGATATTTCATGTCTTTTTTATTTTAAACTAATGAGTTGGTGTAACATCCAACTTTGCATCCCCTAACTTATATTCCATAAATTCTAAGGGGAATGTAGAAGTTGATGGTGCAGATGGATCCCCTTTTATACTTTTTCCTTTTCTGTCATCTCTTTTTCCATGCTCTTTCTCATTATCTCCATTACTTCAATCATTTTAAAATCATGTTGGAATACTTTGTAGTCTTCCATTCGCCAATAGAACAACCCACTAAAGGAACTTGTTTCATCTTCAAAACATGATTACAAGTCCAATATTCCTTTAATGTTTAGCTACATAAGGCCTTCACCTTTCTCAAGACACCCTTCTCTTGAATACAATTCTAATGAATTTGAGGAGGTTGCTTCCTCACTTACTCCCTAGTTACTTAGATCAATTATGTATTTTTTGTCTTTATTTTCAATGGAGAGTATTCCTTTCTAGTTGTGGTCAGCTTTGGTTGCTATTTGTCATCCTTGACCCAACAATGCCTCTTATGCTTTCTTATGTAAAGAAATGACCACAAAATTTAATAAATTTTTTGAGTTCCAATAATACCTTTTGGGCCATTAAAACTCCATGTACCTTGATTCCTTGTTAGTTTGTACCCACTAGTTGAAAAGTTGGAAGCCAAATGGTCGATTTGCCCAAACTTTTCCAAGTATCTTAATGAAACACATTTACACTTGATCCTCCATCAATGATTGTGTTAGTGATATTCTTCCCAAGTATTTCCATATGCACCATTGTTGGTTTCTTTTCCAAGTTAACCATCAATAACATAGGATTTATCACCTAGTCATTGCATACTAGAAGTTTTGCTATTAAATCCTCATTCTCTTTGTGAGTTGTTTTCTATTCTATTGAGCCACTCTCTATTGCCATAGTAGCAATTAAAGCCCTAAGTTTCAGGATGCTTTGTAGTAAGTCTGTCATCTTGACTAGTATTGTAATCTGTATTACTTGTCATACGATATTTTTGTCTAACTCCAACCTACCAGTAGAAATACTTGCATGTTCATTAGAGCAATGGTATTCCTTTGCCATCACTTGCCCCACTTCTTATTATGTTTCAATAAGTCTTTCTCTTTCAATACATGGGTTCAAGTACACATCCTTCTTGGCTTGGGCTCAAGTGACTACTAATAATTCATTGAACTTCTTTCCACATCAATCATGTTGATGCTAGCCTTTTTCTTTAGACACTCAGTACCATCATGGTCTTCAAGTCCACACCATTTATATAGTAATCCTTTTTATTCTAGTTTATATGGCAGTCTCTTGCAAAGTATCCCCATTCATTGCATTGTCAACATTGTATAATGGGACATCCATTAGAGTCATATTATATCTGACTCCTACCTTCCCCAGTATTATTAATGAATTTGTTATTATTAATTCATCTTTGATTCCAATGGCCACCTAGAGATGCATTCTTTTTATTCTACAATTTTAGTGGAGTGTTGGGTGGAGTAGACTGCTCTCCTTGTGTAAAGAGCACTTATGTTCTCTTACTTTTCATATTGTATGAGCACTCTGTAATTGAATGGCCCATAATCTGACAAATATTGTAGAACATTTTCTTAGGACAGTTAGCTCTAGTGTATACACCATAATTCTTTAGGTTCTTTATTAGATTCCTTGTCTACCTTCAATTCATTATTCAAAACATGTCTCTCCCCTATGCTTGTACTATCCAGATTCACTATCACTACTTCCATCCAATTCATCATCTTCATCCATTTTTCTTTTGAATTGAGAAGACATCTTATCCTCACTTTCTATGTCCACTCTATTATATGCTTCTACTATGATGAAGGTGGTACAACTTTTATCTTCTTCCTTAATGAAGGAATAAGGCTTTCAATGAACCATCTTTTCTTTAAACTATCTATTGATTCTTTTTTCTAACTTCACAAGCAATTCCTTGAGCCTATGATTATAAGTTCTTACACTTCCATGCTTAGCTTGTCTAATGTTGTATATTTTTTCCACAATTTCATTGTCATCTGAAAGCAATATGAATTTCTCTTCAAAACCCTTTCACAATTTCTCCCATATGTTGGGAGGTTGATTCAATCTTTGTGTACCAATCGATGGTTACACCTCTTAGCATGGTTGGGAAGCACCATAGCTAATATTATTTGTCATTCTAGTCATTTATTTCCCAAATGGTTTCACAAGTCTTACAATGTCTTACTAGATCCTCTAATCCATCTCTTGTAAACTTAGGCAACTTCTGCCTCTCTACACTACGACTTGATGGTAGAGTCACCATGGTTTTACCTTGATGCAAATTTATTACTTGGAACTTGCTTCTTAGGAAGTTCTGATTCAAAAGTTTTGGTGCTCCCCCAACAATCTCAAACACGTGAGAATCCTCTATTCTTCCTATAACTTCAGCATTCTACAAACTCATTTCACCTTTATGTTCTCTTTTCCTCACTCGAACCCTATGCCCTAGAGTTTGGCTCAATTTCATCTTCTTCTATTAACAACTCTTCAATGCCTCAAAGGTTGCTCTTATATTCTTCCCTCTCTTTGTCTATGAAGGAGTCATGTCAAACTCTATCTCCAAATGAAGACTTTCCTCATATAGTGGAGGCTATATTGATTCCTTTTACCAAACTTGGTCTACAAGGTCAACGCACACTTCTTATGATAATGGAAGATGTCTACTTATTTCCACCCACTCTTTGTATGGTTGTTCATAATGGGTTGAGTGTTTTGATTTCTTCACTCCCAACTATGACATTGACTTACATTGACTCTGACTTATACATTGAGTCAAGCTTCAACTTTGAACTTATACTAATGGAGTCTCTTCAGCTACCTCTCATAGTCATCTTCTCTACTCTCTTTGCTCTAGTAACCTTGGAGATTGTCTGATCTCTTACTCCACTCTATAACTACTTTGTGGTCTCTTTATGCCTTCATTTGGGTCTAAGGGCATTATGGGTAGTATGGTGCTAATCTTTTTTCCTATCGTCTTCCTCCCAATGGCTTCTCTCCTCATACCTTTGATGTACTTGTTGCATGTGTGAATCATGATCTCGTTTAGCATGCAAGTCCTGTAAAATTATAAAATGCCTTGCAAGGATTCAGGGGAGATGATAGAAGAGTGTGTCCACTTCTTCAATCACCGTTGGGTTGTTCCAAATTATTTCTTGGGATACCAGTTTCCATTCAATTTATTTGTAAACATGCTCTTTTATTGATATTTCCTAGAAATATACAAGATCCTTTGTGAGATCATCCTATCATTGTTGGTTGGACTCTACTAGTTCCTCAACTAGTCATCCCATTTATACGGTCATCTTTACAAACCAACATTGATCTTATTAGATCTGACTTCTTTAGAGGCAACGATGCCAAATGTTTACTTACAAATGATATCACTATCTATTGCAAGGTAAATAGAGATAATAGAGAGAACCAAATTTATACCACGAATTTGTAGATTAATACTAATGATTTCTTAATTATTTAGAGTATTGCTATACAAAAATGTAGACCAAGAAACATCTAGCAAGATTAGACTAGCTTTCCTTGACTATGAGAAGCCTATTTAAAACACCTTGATGGTTGCCAAAGAAATAAAACCATCCATAACCACTATCAACTAACACTTAACAACTACCTAAAAACTCACAAGAAAATATTACATAATTGGATACAACCAAATTAATAAAACATAACAAAAACATTTTATGCTAACTACACCTTACCTCTCTAAATTGAGAGGCAATGAATGGTGTCTAAATTAGATGCCAATGATAGTTGTGTCACTGATGATATGCAAACAAAGAGGAAGGTCCATCTTTAAACAACAATATAACTATGAAGGAGCATGTTGTAGGAACCCTATTTGGTTCTGCCTTGAATTTTTAGTTTTGGTAGTTTGACATTTTGTCAAACACTTGTCATGCAATGTCACTGTCTTCTAATTTCTGAGTTTAATGTTTGGTATTGATGATTGTTTGAGATGTTTTTTGTTGGAAATACATATGCCAATATATAGAAAATATAACCAAATACTTTGCATGCATAAACATCAAAATACCAACACCAAATATGCTTTTATTTCCATCATATCAGGTTTGATTACAGTGTTTATCAGGTCCGATACAAACTGTAATAGAGAATACAATGTCTATTCAAATTAAATGTTTGAATACCAAAACATCTACAACATACCCAGAAGAAAAGCTACTTCAATTAGGCATGAAATGAGTTCATACAAGGAAATATAATAGTTGATACAAATTGATATGATGTTGTTGTATGGACTCATATCTGATAAGGACTTGGCTGATGTAGCATGTGATATAATAGGTCCTCCCTATCCATGAACTTCTCCAAGTATGTTGGCACCTAAACCCTAGGTGATGGTGAACACAAATGGATGTCAAAGTCTCCTTAAAGCCCATGACTTCCCTAGGAGGTGATGCACCAAGCTCCACAAATACCATCAATTCCTTGGACCAGCAAATGCTCGTGAACTAGTCCACCTCCTTGCATGCTTCGATTGTCATGTCCCTTTTTTCAAAAATAGCAATTACTAAAAATAGTAAGTCAAGGAGGGTCACAGGGGACATTGGGAAAGAATATATATTTAATATTTATATTGTCCTAATAACATTTACATCATTTGGGCAAATAAATATTAAAATTATAATACTAGCACAAGTGGGGGATAGGAAGTTGGGAGCATCTTGGAAGATTGCATGCAATAAATTAAAAGAATCTATGACTGATTTTATGACAAGCCATGACAGATTTTATGATAGCTTGCATGCATGGAGTTGTTATTTATTTTTGGTGGTGAATATTGTAACAATCATTATGGTAGGCCTATTTTGGAGGGAAATTGATGTAAGAGTATTATTTTATTTAATTTTCCAAGAGGGGAACATTTTGTCTTGCTTCTCTATATATTTGCAAGAAGAAACACATTTAAGGCTATTGCAGATTTACACTTTCTCTTGCAGAGCTGATGCTTTGTGATTTCTTTAGTGGACAGGGAAAGCATTGGAGATGAAGGTTGTGGCTAGTGGACATGAGTTTCTAGTAGTCTGAGGGTGGTGTAATTGGATTGTAGATAGCAATCTCATCTAGAGGTTGCATCAGTGTTGAAGGTGTTGATAACTGAGAGGGGGGGGGTGAATCAGTTATCCTAATTATTTCCCTTATTGAACTTTCCTTTTAATTGAAGCAGCATAAAATCAAACACAAAACATTAACCATGAAATAAGAAACACATGACACAGTATTTTTGACGTGGAAACCCTGTTAAGGGAGAAAACCACGGGGTGATTAACCCAAGAATTATTCTCTGTTAGAAGAATAGGAAATTACAAAAATGGCACTTGCCAGTTAGGGCTCACTGCCCGAGCACACTGCTCACAAGAGGCTCACTGCCTACAAGAAGACACACTGTCTTACAAAGTGATAAGAATCACAGTTTTGAACTGATTGGAAGCATCTGCATATGCTGGAGTTCAGTTCCGGTTAGGTTCAGTATACTGATCTGCTGCACTTCATCTTTCCTCTGTTCTTTAGTCTGCTGTCCTTTCACATACCGGATCTTTCTTGCTACTTCTGCTCTACTCTGGACTTGTTCGCATATCCTCTCACACATTCACACACTTTACAACTAAATCCATCCTCTATATATATCCGCACAAGTAATTTCATCATCTTTCTAGTCGGCATCCGGAACAGTCTAGTTTCTTACAAACTTAGTTCTGTCGGCTGAATCCTTGCTCACCAAGCAATGCGGATCAAGCATATACTTGTAGATATCATCAATTATGTCGGCCAAACATGATTCATGCCTCCGCAACCTTTATCATCATCTGTAACACATCCGGAAAGTAGTTTGATACTCAGTCAGTCAGTTCTTCCTCTGTTTTCACTGTCTCTCAGGAATCCGGTTCTCAACTATTCATATCTTTTTCCTTGTCCATCTCCGGAGGCTAAATCCTTGGAATATACTACTCAAGATAGTCCTCTTGACTTCCCCAGATCCGCACTGTGCCAAGACACTTCCTCTGAGAGATCCGGACCAATCTGTCGGACCTTGCCACATGCTCTGTTCTTGTTCACCGGACCACAACAATCTTCAATCTGACTTCCGGTAGAGATATATCATGACTTGCGGATATGTGGAATGACCTTTGTTGCCATCAATGACAACAACCATGAATCCATATAGTGTCTCTTGCCAACAATCTCCCCCTTTGGCATTGATGGCAACACTTAGTGAAAAATGACTAAGTGTTTACACTATGCTCCCCCTTTGCTGATGCTCTGTCTTTATATACAATTTCCGGAACTCCCCCTGAGTTGGATTCCTTATTTTTCACTGCTCCTCACTCCCCCTTTGACATCAATGGCAAAGGGTAGGGTCCGCACACCAAAATTTTCAAAAATTTTCTATATATAGCCGCATATTTACATACTCACATATACTGCAGAATGTCTGCAAAGGATGTCTGCAGTTGAACCATTTCAGTAGCCCAACTTAGCTTCATTCTGTCCAAGATTGAAATGTGACCACTCAACAAAAATGCAAAAGCTTCTGCCCGCCTGAGATCTGTCGGATCTTTTGTATGGGCGGTGGTCTGGGCATCACTGATGGCCTCATGCATAGTTTCCAACTTAGGGACTATAATCCTTCTAAGTTCTCCCATCCGGTTGGTAATGTTCTTCCTCTCCTTCTCAAGATTCTTTATTTCATTCAAGACTGCAATAGTCTGACATTCTTGATTTATTATAGAGGAAGAGAGAGGATCAAAACTTTGAGATAAGCTTTGAAGCTTGTCCTGTTCCTCTTTTATTTTCTTGTCAATTGCTGCTGTTGCCTTTGACCAAGATATACAAAATTTGTAGATGTCACCGCCATCCTTAAGAGCATTTTCTAAGCTCTTTATTCCAATGCTTACAATCTTCCTATCCTTAGAGATTAATTCTAATATTTCAGAAAATCTCTTATCCAAAAATTCCTTCCGGACCTTTTCTTCAGCTGATTTTTCTAGAGAATTAAAATGTGTATCAATACTGCTGACTAAGGTTTTTAGATTACCAGAAGTGGAGGCTGTCGGATCTATCTGGATTGATGGCATGATCTTTACAAGTACTCCGGAAGCAGCCTCTATCAACTCATAGTCTTCCATATGAGACTTCAGGAGTTTTTCATTTGCCTTGGCATTTGCAAATGAAGCTATCTTCATTGTTTGTACCGGAGAGAGAGAGTCAAAATCAAATGGACCTTTTAGAAGCTCCGGTTCATCAATCTCTAGAGTTTCTTTGCTCAAAAATTGTTGAACAGTTTGTGCAGTGTCTCTTGCCGGAGACAGATGTTTCTTTTCTTCTGCAGTCTTAGAACTGTCAACCTCTTTGTCTGTCACCACTGCTTCCTTCTCCTGCAATTGCTCTTCTTCTTTGGATCCGGAGACTGTAGGGGAAACCGGAGGAGAGATGCTTGCTTGTTCATGGGCCACTTCTTCTGGAGCAGAGGGTCCCAAGTCCTCACTTGTCTGTTCATGGCTCACTTCTTCCGGAACAGAAGATTCCAAATCAGCAGCTGTTTCTGCACCTAAGTCCTCTACAACAGGAAGATTGAACCTTTTGAAGGCCTTCCGGAGGATCTCTTCTGTCTCTTGTGCCACTTTGTCAGTCTCACCAAGCATGAGCTGATTCATCCTGGCTTTACTTCTGAACTCATCTCTGCAGTCCTTGAAGATCATGTTCATTGTCTTGGGATCAATTTGAGGATATAACTGAATAGCTATCTGCTCCCGGATCTCAAGATCTTTGGCATGAGCATTATTCTTTCTTACTTCCATTTCCTTCTCTAGGCTTTTAGGAATGAGAGATATGATCTCAATGAAAGCCTTATTGTATGTGTTCAGATATTTAACTGTGGCTTCCTGCAGAGTCTTTTGGTCTGCCTCACTGAAGTCATCATAGGATTCAGTCATTGGTTGAAGGTTTCCATCCACCGTGACCGACTTGATTATGCTCTCTAGTGACAGAGTGGGCTTTTCAACAGTTACCTCTGCCATTTCATCCTTGTCTTGGCCTGTGGAGGGCTTACCGGATCCTTTCTTCTTCTGTTTCTTTACTTCTCTTACTTCCTCATCTGATTCTGTTTCCTCTTCATCCTTTTGGCTTTCATAAGCCCTTGATGCTTTTGTTTTGGATCTTTTACCGGATGCCTGGACTTCCGGTTTTGAGCTTTTGGTTGTGGAAGGTGCAGATCTCTTTGATGATCTGGTCCGGGTGGGGGTTTCAACCGGAGCACTTTCTTTGCTTTTCTCTTCTTCCTCAGCCTTTCTCCTCTTTTCTCGGCTGGCATCAAGTGCCTCTTTTGAGATGCCTAGGCCTTGAGCAATGTGCTCTACTTCTTTTCTTACTTTTCTCTTAATCTCAGGTTCCCTGAGTTCTACATGTAATTTCACACTCAGCTCCTCAAAGGTTCCAAACCTTTCTGCCTTAGGATCTTTGGGCTGACTTAGCATGTGTTGAACATGCAGCTCTACTATCTGTTCATCAACTTCATACCCCATGGGCATGATCCAGACAGTCCTTGGCTCCACTGCCTCCATTAGGCACTGATCAGTGTCAACCATAAAGCATACTGAGTCCTTGTATTTCTCAATGAGAGACTGGGGAATTCTCTCTCTTGCTTGCATCATGCTCTGAAAGTTTTTGAAGTATCCCCATAGAGCTGTATTTCTCGCTTTTGCATCCCCAAGTCCATGCAAATAGTCTCTTATCTGGACTGCAACAGGTTTGTCATTCTGCCATACCCATCCACTTGTTCCGGGTAGCTCATTCATGAAGTAAAAGAATAGACATACAATGAGAGTACCATACTTAAAGGAGTTCTTCTTGTCTTTCTTGATTTTCTGTACATTTTCCATTAATTGGCTTAGTAGTAGTTCACAAAGATCATAATCTGCATTCTTTCTTAGCATTTCATATGCTGTGTATATTGCAGTTCCGGATACAGAATTCTCCCTGCTGGAGTGATAGATCTTGTATCCTATTATCATTGATGCATATTTGATATCCGGATCCGAAATATCTTCAATGGTCATTGCCCTCTTATCATATTTTGATCCGGTGGCCTCAGTTACAACGTTGTTCTTGACAGATTTGAGGATAGGTACCCCCCCGGAAGAGTATAGACCAGTTACTGCTCTAATTGCTTCTTTTGTGATCTTACAGGGTCTATCTAGCCAAAGGAAGTTGTCATGCATCCTGCTCAGTACATACCGGACCCATTCATCTTCTTCAAAGCTAGGGAAATGAATGAATTGCTCAAATTGTTTCTTCTGGATACCCTTATGCTCTGGTTTGAGCTCAAAAGCATTGTCTATCAGTTGCTTGTGATAGAGGTCTCTTAATTTGAATTCCCCAAATTCCTCAATGTTTGCGTGTATGTAAACCCTAATATCTTCAGTATGTAAGACTCCGTGGGGAACACTAGAGAAGGCTCCTAGTGGATCTACCTCCAATGATTTGTAGGGATGTTTCTTGAATGAGGGGCGAGGTCTATCAGAGATCTTAACTATGTTTGGAGTAGCCATTCTTCAAAGATTTGCAGTGAGGCAATGAAAAACGAAGAATACCTTATGCGCCTTCGGTTTGCACGGAGTGGTTGGATTGATTTCTTTATGCAATAGCTTCGGCAGGAGATCCTTGGTGTGCTTGATGAACCTTGTTGCAGAGCTCCACTATTCGCTTCTTCTCAAGTGTAGAATGAGCAGATAACTTTTGAGAAATCCCTTATATTGCTCCGCAAACCCTAATATCTGTCTGCAATAAATGCTTCACCTGCATTATTCCGGTTTACCATGTCTGGACAGCTTGGAGTATCCCGGATTAGTCCTGATCACTGAATATCATCCGGATCTTTAAATCATGAATAAATCTAGGTAACATATTACAAGAACATCCCAAACACTCTGTCCAATCCGCAAGACAAGATCGTGCACTTCCGGATCTCTCCGGACCTTTTTGTAATCCTTTATCATACCGGAGCACCTCCCTGAACAGGTCTAACTTAATCGAACACAGCTTCTTCATAACTCCATGCGGACCTCTGAAAACTTGACTGAAGCATCTCAGGACTTATATCTACAAACCCTTTAATCCGCATCTTGTGCCACATCCGGCACAACTTGTTTGGCTGGGGGAACAGAATCTTCTTTGAGTCCCCCAGAGCCTGAGCTCACTTTTTAATTTCCGGAAGAAATATCAGCACCAGAATCTGGTGCGGATCCACCCTCTACATTCTCTGAGCTTTTCTTCACCCAAATCTTGCTCATTTGATTTCTAACTTCATCCGCATTCATCTTTTGTTTACCCTTGTCTTGATTCTGATTATACACCGGACCTCTTTTGTCCTGATTCTTGTTTCTGCAGACTTTAGCATTATGACCGGACCTATTGCAGATTTGGCAAATAACATTTCTTTGCATATTTAACTGATATCCCCTTGATCTGCATTGATTAGCCATATGACCTACTCTATTGCATGTAAAGCATCTACCTTTGAATGATTTGTTTACTTGCATAATTCTGCATTCATGGGATTTGTGTCCATACCTTTTGCAGTTGAAGCACTGTCCGGAGAAGGATGAATTAATCTGATTCATTCTCATTCTGCACTGATTAGCTTTGTGACCAAAATGGTTGCAGCTGTGGCAGTATCCATTGAAGGATGGATATTTTTGAGCATTTGGCTGTCTTACCGGAGGTCTTCTAGGCCTGCTCCTTGGATTTTCTGATCCAAGATTCCTTTGACCGGATCCGGAGCTTTCTCCTTTCTCATATCCCAAACCATACTTGTCATCAGTCCTCTTTTGACTTCCAAGAAGAACTTCAAGTTGAGCAGAACTTATCTTGAATTTCTCTTTATATTCATTTGCTGTTTGAAGATCTCTTTTGAGAGAGGTAATTTGATCCTCAAGTTTTTCTTCATTATCTTTGGCATCTTCAAGATCAGATTCAAGATGTCTGATAATCCTGTCCATCTGGTGGCATTCTTCTGATTTTTCCTTAAGAGATTGTCTTAGATTGTCTTCAGCCTTTCTTTTTTCTTCAATCTCTTGAGTGAACTTTATAGTTCCTGATTCCATTTCATGTCTTAACATAATGACTTCTTTTGATAACTTTTCACATAACTTGGTTTGCTCAGTCAATTCTTCATTTGTATTGCTTTCTTCACTTTGTCTTGCCAACTGTTGGAGCAGCTCCTTTCTCTTTTTCATAGAGAGACTTAATTTGTCTTTTAATTCCCTCATGAATTCATCAGCCTGTTTGAGTCTTTCTCTTAATTCACTGACTTCAGAATTTGACTGTTCAAGATCCTCAAGGGCAGTCTTGAGTTGCTCCTTTAAACCATATGCATCCATTTGAAATCCCAGATCTTCCTCAAGCTGTTAGGCTCTATTAGGAGGAACTTGGCTCTGATACCAATTGTTGATAACTGAGAGGGGGGGGGTGAATCAGTTATCCTAATTATTTCCCTTATTGAACTTTCCTTTTAATTGAAGCAGCATAAAATCAAACACAAAACATTAACCATGAAATAAGAAACACATGACACAGTATTTTTGACGTGGAAACCCTGTTAAGGGAGAAAACCACGGGGTGATTAACCCAAGAATTATTCTCTGTTAGAAGAATAGGAAATTACAAAAATGGCACTTGCCAGTTAGGGCTCACTGCCCGAGCACACTGCTCACAAGAGGCTCACTGCCTACAAGAAGACACACTGTCTTACAAAGTGATAAGAATCACAGTTTTGAACTGATTGGAAGCATCTGCATATGCTGGAGTTCAGTTCCGGTTAGGTTCAGTATACTGATCTGCTGCACTTCATCTTTCCTCTGTTCTTTAGTCTGCTGTCCTTTCACATACCGGATCTTTCTTGCTACTTCTGCTCTACTCTGGACTTGTTCGCATATCCTCTCACACATTCACACACTTTACAACTAAATCCATCCTCTATATATATCCGCACAAGTAATTTCATCATCTTTCTAGTCGGCATCCGGAACAGTCTAGTTTCTTACAAACTTAGTTCTGTCGGCTGAATCCTTGCTCACCAAGCAATGCGGATCAAGCATATACTTGTAGATATCATCAATTATGTCGGCCAAACATGATTCATGCCTCCGCAACCTTTATCATCATCTGTAACACATCCGGAAAGTAGTTTGATACTCAGTCAGTCAGTTCTTCCTCTGTTTTCACTGTCTCTCAGGAATCCGGTTCTCAACTATTCATATCTTTTTCCTTGTCCATCTCCGGAGGCTAAATCCTTGGAATATACTACTCAAGATAGTCCTCTTGACTTCCCCAGATCCGCACTGTGCCAAGACACTTCCTCTGAGAGATCCGGACCAATCTGTCGGACCTTGCCACATGCTCTGTTCTTGTTCACCGGACCACAACAATCTTCAATCTGACTTCCGGTAGAGATATATCATGACTTGCGGATATGTGGAATGACCTTTGTTGCCATCAATGACAACAACCATGAATCCATATAGTGTCTCTTGCCAACAGAAGGGTTTTGGTAGTTTGGTGTGGTTTGTGTGCAGGGACCTCAAATGTAGTTTTGGTGATTCCTAGAGAGATTTTTTGGTGTTGTAAGTGTCTAATATTGTGGATTTCATGGTTTTCTATGTGTTTACTATTATTGCATCAGTCTTGGCACATGTGGCCATTTTGTACAAGTTCTGGTGTTGTTTCTGTGAGTTTGGAGCAGTTTTAGGTGATTCAGGAGCTAGGGTTTTGACTAGATTGTAGCTTCTAGTTGTGGGTTAGTTGCAGGAGTTTTCTTTTGTGATTATCAGTTGTATCAGACCTATTTGCATGTGGTTTGCATCAGAAAAATCAATAAATCAGTGTTGGAGTGTTCTTATGTGTTTTGGGTTTCATTGGTTGTCGGCAGTGCTATGCAAATTTGCAATTTTAGTGAGTATTGGTGTAGAGATCCATTCACAGTTTGTTGTTGTTAGTGTTGTTGTATATTTTTCTGTTGTAGCAGCATATTTCATGTATTTACGTAATTATATATCAATAGAAGAAGTCCCGGTAATTTTTGTACAATTTTGTGTCAATCTGGAAACAATACTATGAAGTAATTATTGGAATTTTATGTGGGTTTTTCAAGACATGTTTGAAAATAATTCCACGAGGGTTTGAAATGCATGTGATTTATTTTATTGTAATTAATTTGGGAAAATAATCCATTTGGGACATTACAGTGGTATCAAAGCATGATCTTGCCAGCCTGTAGGGTTGTTTGATTCATGCTTCTTTGTGAAAGAGATCTCAGAGCTTTGAGAAGAGGGCAAAGAAAATTAGCATTTGATTCTGAATTTGGAGAAGAGCAAATCATGGCTGAAGATGCTGAGATATCAAAGTGGTTTGAAGAATATTCCAAGCAATCTGAAGCCTTCAAATTAGCTATTTCATTTGAAAGAATTCTAGAAATTTATGGTAAGAAGCAAAGGAGAAAGGAGCCGAAAAAGAAGGCCATAGAACCAAAAAGGGTGATGGATACATTAGTTGCACAAAATATCAAGGAAGAAAAGAAACTAGAATCAGAGCATCAGGAGGTTGTTGAGGAAAGTACTTTCTTACAGAAGGAAGAAGAGAAATTAAATTTAGAGAAACCCATGGAGAAAGAACCTGACATGTAGTTGGAAGGTAAAAATTATTTGTCAATACGAGATGTTTATTTGATTTCTAATGATTACATATGTCAAGAAAATATCAATGAAATCAAAGAAGAAGGTTCAAAATTTACAGGAGTAGAGGATGAAAGGAAGAAGGTGGATAAAGAAGATTTTTAGATTATTTTGTCAGAATCTTTAGCTGAAGAGCATGCTGAACATGCTAATTTTGGGAATGAGTTAGTGGTTGATACTCAAAATATCATTATAGATGGATACACACATGCAGAGAACATTATGGTCAGCCCTAATACAAAAAGATTGAGCCACTTGGAGGGAAGTGTTGAGGTTATCTCAACAATGGCTCTTTTGACAATGGTGGATGAGCACTTTGATGATAGCCTAAGGTATGAACATAATGAGCACATTTTAGATTTAATTCTTCCTATTATTTCAGTACAAAACCCTTTTCATCAAGGAAAGGATTATAAGAAGGATGAAAGAGTATGTCCATACATGAGAGTATGGGATTCAGGTGATACTTTAAAAAATAGAGATGGTAGAGCATACGATGATGTTAAATTTCCTATTCTTGCATATGGATTAAAAGGGAGTTAATGAGAAATCACATAGAGTATATTGTGCATACTAACAGTGTTGTGGGGAATCAATTTTCTAGATTTCACAAAGTGGCTTCAAGAAGACTCTAGCTACTAAGGAATCTCCATATGACTTCAAGGTAACCAAATCATGTCTTGCAATATTTTCATATTGCTCACCTCCATCTGTGAAAGAATGTTATGTTTTAGGAGAAGGTGATTCCAGGCTTCACTAACACAAAGGTGGAACTCCATTCAAATCATGAGAAAGAAGTTGAAAGATGCAAGAAATGGGTTTTCTATTTCAGAAAAGGCATTTCAGTGTGCCTTAGATTTTACTTTGGGTTGTAAGTATGCCATCATCTTGTTGGTTTTTTCCCTGACTGGATGCTCATTCCCAGATTTCCCTACAAGGTAGCCATCCATGATCAACAGGATCTCTGGGCCAGGGGCCAACAGTGTAGGAAATACACTCTATTTTTTCTCCTCTTCTTCTTCAGGCTCTGCAAAACCTAGGGGGGTATTCCCTATTCAACACCCATGAGAATATGCTTGTGGGTTGGCTTGGGATGTTGATACAAAGCAGATAAATCCTCCTATATGAAGACCAAAACTGTGGGATAAGTGAAAAGGGGCTAGCTTTGGGCTTATGTTCAGTTGTGAATCAGAGTACCTTGGTCCTAAACTACTCCTACAGTCCTAATGGTTGTTTTGGAAGTTTGAATTTGATTTTATGCTTGGATGCAAACTTGGACCTAGTGTATAACCTCAACACAAAGCTAGATTGGTGCCTATCCAGGGCTTGGAGTCAGTAGACATATATATGAATGTTTACCATAGACATAAAACATCAAATTTCAAGGGGTTTCTAAAATGTCTGCCTTACAGACAATACCTAAGAGAGAGTATTTAGTTATTTCTGCTTACAAATATTTCTTTCTGTAATGTATTTTCCTCAACACATAGTCCAAAACATTCAATCTACTCCTTGAGTAGAAGTAAAAGACTAAGTATTCAATATATAAAACATATATTCTAGAATCTACAACACCCCTTAGATGCTCATAGTCAAAAGAAAAACACATTTAGTCTGGAGACAAATAACAAAACACATGCTATGAAGCATTACTCATTTAAATCAACATGAAATTGATAATTCTATGCATAATACATACAACATACAATTCATAAACTACCAGAGACACCTGAAATAAGATCACCAGAAAGTTGTATTCCTATTGCAACACCAAAATTTGTCCAAGTTTCCAACCAACAACAACTGACATAGTTTGGTTTTTATAGCAAGACTGTGTACTTAGCAACATTCATTACATGACAGGGCCAAAATTCTGCCAGATACAAAGCATGAGAAAATGGCGCTCCAAAAACATAAATGCAGCAGAGGACAAGATGGGAAAGAGCAAGAGAAGGGCAAGGGGCAACCGAACTCGAGCCTTGTGCTGCCGCTGGAAAGCTCTCCATTATAAATTAGGTACATGGTTGTTCAACCGTCGGCCCATGCCTCTGCATATCGCCATTAATGGCTCAACCACCCACATCTTCTCTTGGAAACTATCACAGCACTCATATGGAAATTTCCCACTCAAAACATGCCTGAAGACACAAAGGAAACCCATACTCCAACTTTAAAACATGGCCGTCGATTCCTCCCATCATTTGAAAATCCATGGCACCAAATCCATGTTGAAAAGTCGCCGTCTTGCGAAAATGTGCCACGTAGGCACCTTGCATATGCATGTTCTACTTTGTGTATCATGCCATCAGCATGACCAAGACTATCAGGGAGACCTTCATATTTGCATGATTTAATATCCCACATTCTTCAAGCATGGATCCCCCTGATCACTTTATATGCCAAACTGCATGCAAACAAACTGTCGCACATTTTACCCTACTTGACCTGCGAGCCAACCGCTACCAGTTTATCGGTGTAACTCCTGCCATCGGAGCAAATGAAAACCAACTTGCCGACATCACATGTTTCCCTAATGACCACCTCCGTTGACCAGACATAGACTATCAGAGTGACAAAAAACACCCTTGCCGATCACACAACTCTCGTCGATGATTACCTTGAACAACCCTCATCGGCCTGACCATTACCATCGGTGGGACACATAACACTACTGCCGATACAACCCGTCACACCGATGGGAAAATAAAACTAAGGGCTCAAGATGAAAAGTACCCACTATTTCTCAACTTTGAAACCCTAATTACAGGTATGGCATCACCACAATTCATGAGGGCAAAGACTTAATAACCAGGAACCCACCATATAAAACCAGCATCAGATCAGATAAAACAAAGCAATACTCCAAGACTCAAGAAATTCAGGGTTGGAATGAGAAAACCTGGAAATGTTCAAGCTTGGAACCCTAAACATAAATGAGTACCAACACAGGCTCCGTCTGGGGACGCATGCCTCTTGCAGGCATGGCGAGAACCTCAGATCTCTGGGATGCAGACCAGTCCTTATCCATTGGGCAATAGAGTCAAACTTGCACCAACCTACATCACAAACTAGATTTTTAAAACATCATTTTGGCGGCCCCGGGTAGCCAAAAATGAAGAACCACAACTTTATCCTATCAAATGCCTGATTCAAAACTGAATAATCCCAACCATGGTTGAAAAAATTAAAACAATTTGCCCACATGTTGAACTTATGAATTACATGCTTCACCATTTTTGAAAACTTGCCCCTGTCAGTGTAGCCTCTATCACTCTGGATTTGAAAATTAGACATATAACCACACATAGTAGAATATGTTTCATCATTAGGTAACATATGTAGGTTAAAATCCTCAAACAGTATATCCTCATATTGCATTTGGCAATATTCATTATCTACCTGGCTATTGCATATGACCAAACACACATCCAGCTGATCCAAAAACTGAAAACACTCAGAAAATATGAGACCCTCATCATCACTTAAATCACTTATGGATAATGATAACAAAACCTGATTCACATAGCCATAATTGCACATGTCTTAGCCAACTGATGATGAACATCTATCATCCACAGTTTGCAAACCAGTATCATCATCTTCAAACATAGGGTTATTTCTGCACCAATGTGGGTCATGACTCAAAACATCAAAGACATTTGCAGGCTCATCATAAAGGGGATTCACACTCATTACAAAGGTCTCTGTTTCTTCTCCATGACAATCCATTTCTTTTTCCTAATCATCAGACCTAGAGTCATAAGAAGAACAAACCTAATCCATGAACTGGTCATGAATATTATCACCGTCATCTTGAACATCTGATTTCCCCACATACAAAATTTTTGCTACTTCGACGCACTCTGAAGTTGAACTATCTGCATCATTTCCCAGCCCTCCAATGCTTCCTGATGAAACTGATATTGATTCTTGATCCATATGATTACAACTTTGCATAATTGGATCATTTAAACATGAATGTTCTTTGTTTAGGACTGGTATGCAAATATCACTTGAAAAATTATTATTATCAACTTCATTTGTTGAGCAAATTAGGACCTCCTCCTTTATAACATAAACATCATCAACTTGGAATGATGCAAAAACTGGGACAATAGGGGTGTGAGTACTTTGACCTTCATCCCCAACATTTAAACTATATCTTTTATCAACATTGGGGACTGCAGGACAACAAAAGTTTTTCAGAAAAATAACCCTTTTGTATTCCATACCTCCAATTGTTTTCAATATCTATTGCAAACTGTCAAGCCTGATGCAATGTGGTGGGCTCCTTATCTCTCAATCTATAACTCATTTTCTTATCAAAGGCTCCTAAATAGACAACTAAGCACAGTGCATTATTAGGTCTCATGCATTCTGGGATTCTATTCAAAGCCCTCATAAATCTGAGGTTAAAGGCTGGGATCAACTCATCTTCTTCAATATGGATATACATAAAATCACTAATAACTGCATATTCAGAAATTCTTTCACCATATTGTTTTAGAAATGCAAATTTAAATTCTTGCCAAGAGCTGACAGAGTGAGCTGGAAGGTAGGAGAACCAATCCCTTGCATCTTCCTCTAGAGATTGAACAAATAATCTCATAACTACATCTTCATGGTCAATCTCAAAATCATCTATCACATTTATAAACTACTGCAAGTGTCTCTCAGCTGATTCATCCTTCTCACCATTGAAGGGCAAATACCTTCTGATTTTAGATGGAAAAGCATTTGGGTAGCCACAAATACCATTGAAATTGATGGGCTTATATCTGTCAATACTGAAACTTTTTCTATGACATGGTCGGGACTAATTATTATACTTTATTGCATTTGACATCTCACAAGGGTGCATGGGTTGATAATACATCATTGTGCATTTCGGCAATCCTCTTTTCAACGTAGATTTTCTATAAACAATGACTTTAGGCACTTAAAATTCAGACTCTTGTTTCAACTTTCCTAAAGTCCTCTAAATGAGTCTTTGAACAATATTGCATGCTCTTTTGAAATATAGAGTAGGTTCTAACAAAAGCATGCAAGCTCTGCTTTCACCAATGTTTCCCTTTTAACCAGTGCTATTTCACCAAATAGGGAATCTTTTAAAATTTGTGGAAATACTTGGATATGTTGCAGCTGCTGATAGGTTCATTCAACAGAGTCTCCACCTCCTTGGCAGAGGAATGAGCTTCAAACTGGCTGAAGCTGAAAATGCATTTCTTTCTATTTGGGTTCTCCCACAGCAGAGTCACACATACAACTTTTTCCTTTCCTACAACAAAGCACCTCCAAGTCTAATTTTTCAATCTTTTAGACCCAAACTTTCATGGATATGACATTGATCTCCCCAGCGGAGTTAGCAATTTCTGTTGCGACTCAGATGGGCAATAAATATATCACCAGAGATGACTAGATAGTACTTTCACTTCACATCCCCAGTAGAGTCACCAATTTCTTTCTTGTTTTTTCCCTAACTGGATGCTCATTCCCAGATTTCCCTACAAGGTAGCCATCAGTGATCAACAGGATTTCTAGGCCAGGGGCCAACAGTGTAGGAAATAGACTCTATTTTATCTCCTCTTCTTCTTCAGGCTCTACAAAACCTAGGGGGTATTCCCTATTAAACACCCATGAGAATATGCTTGTTGGTTGGCTTGGGATGTTGATACAAAGCAGATAAATCCTCCTAAATGAAGACCAAAACTATGGGATAAGTGCAAAGGGGCTAGCTTTGGGCTTATGTTCAATTGTGAATCAGAGGATCTTGGTCCTAAACTACTACAGTCCTAATGGTTGTTTTGGAAGTTTGAATTTGATTTTATGCTTGGATGCAAACCTGGACCTAGTGTATAACCTCAACATAGAGCTAGATTGGTGCCTATCCAGGGCTTGGAGTTAGTAGACATATATATATATGTGAATGTTTACCACAGACATAAAACATTAGATTTCAAGGGGTTTCTAAAATGTCTGCCTTACAGACAATACCCAAGAGAGAGTATTTAGTTATTTCTGCTTACAAATATCCTTTCTGCAATGTATTTTCCTCAACACATAGTCCAAAACATTCAATCTACTCCTTGAGCAGAAGTAAAAGACTAAGACATTCAATCTACTCCTTGAGCAGAAGTAAAAGACTAAGTATTCAATATATAAAACCTATATTCTAGAATCTACAACACCCCTTAGATGTTCAGAGTCAGAAGAAAAACACATTTAGTCTGGAGACAAATAACAAAACACATGCTATGAAGCATTACTCATTTAAATCAACATAAAATTGATAATTCTGTGCATAATACATACAACATACAATTCATAAACTACCAGAGACACCTGAAATAGGATCACCAGAAAGTTGTAATCCTATTGCAACACCAAAATTTGTCCAAGTTTCCAACCAACAACAAGTGACATAGTTTGGTTTTTATAGCAAGACTGTGTACTTAGCAACATTCATTACATGACAGGGCCAAAATTCTGCCAGATACAAAGCATGAGAAAATGGCGCTCCAAAAACATAAATGCAGTAGAGGACAAGATGGGAAAGAGCAAGAGAAGGGCAAGGGGCAGCTAAATTCGAGCCCTGTGCCGCCGCTGGAAAGCTCTCCATTATAAATTAGGTACATGGTTGTTCGATCGTCAGCCCATGCCTCTGTATATCGCCATTAATGGCTCAACCACCTACATCTTCTCTTGGAAACTGTCGCAGCGCTCATATGGAAATTTCCCACTCAAAACATGCTTGAAGACGCAAAGGAAACCCATACTCCAACTTTAAAACATAGCTGTCAATTCCTCCCATCATTTGAAAATCCATGGCACCAAATCCACATTGAAAAGTCACCGTCCTGCAAAAATGTGCCACATAAGCACCTTGCATATGCATGTTCTGCTTTGTGTATCACGCCATCAGCGTGACCAAGACTATCGGGGAGACCTTCATATTTGCATGATTTAATATCCCACATTCTTCAAGCATGGATCCCCCTGATCACTTTATATGCCAAACTGCATACAAACAAACTGTCGTGCATTTTACCTTGCGTGACTTGCGAGCCAACCGCTAGCAGTTTATCCGTGTAACTCCCGCCATCGGAGCAAATGAAAACCCACCTGCCGACATCACATGTTTCCCTGATGACCACCTCTGTTGACCAGACATAGACTATCGGAGCGATAAAAAACACCCTCGCCAATCACACAACTCTCGCCAATGATTACCTTGAACAACCCTCATCGGCTTGACCATTACCATCGATGGGACACATAACACTGCTGCCAATACAAACCGTCACACCGATGGGCAAATAAAACTAAGGGCTCATGATGAAAAGTACCCACTATTTCTCAACTTTGAAACCCTAATTATAGGTATGGCATCACCACAATTCATGAGGGAAAAGATTTAATAACCAGGAACCCACCATATAAAACCAGCATCAGATCAGACAAAACAAAGCAATACCCCAAGACTCAAGAAATTCAGGGTTGGAACGAGAAAACCTACAAATGTTCAAGCTTAGAACCCTAAACATAAATGAGTACCAACATAGGCTCCATTTGGGGATGCATGCCTCTTGCAAGCATGGCGAGAACCTCAGATCTCTAGGATGCAGACCAATCCTTATCCATTGGGCAATAGAGTCAAACTTGTACCAACCTGCATTACCAACTAGATTTTTAAAACATCATTTTGGGGGCCCCGGGCAGCCAAAAAGGAAGAACCACAACTTTATCCTGTCAAATGCCTGATTCAAAACTGAATAATCCCAACCATGGCTGAAAAAATTAAAACAATCTGCCCAAATGCTGATCTTATGAATTACATGCTTCACCATTTTTGAAAACTTGCCCCTGTCAGTGTAGCCTCTGTCACTCTGGATTTGAAAATTAGACATATAACCACACATAGTAGAATATGTTTCATCATTAGGTAACATATGTAGGTTAAAATCCTCAAATAGTATATCCTCATATTGCATTTGGCAATCTTCATTATCTACCTGGCCGTTGCATATGACCAAACACATATCCAACTGATCCAAAAATTGAAAACACTCAAAAAATATGAGACCCTCATCATCACTTATATCACTTATGGATAATGATGACAAAACCT
The DNA here is from genome assembly GCA_027924645.1 of Cunninghamia lanceolata. Classification (NCBI taxonomy): domain Eukaryota; kingdom Viridiplantae; phylum Streptophyta; class Pinopsida; order Cupressales; family Cupressaceae; genus Cunninghamia; species Cunninghamia lanceolata. The sequence goes on from BSBN01000031.1 coordinate 298,514, forward strand.
GATCCACATAGCCATAATTGCACATGTCTGAACCAACTAATGATGAACATCTATCATCCATAGTTTGCAAACCAGTATCATCATCTTCAAACATAGAGTTATTTCTGCACCAATGTGGGTCATGACTCACAACATCAAAGACATCTGCAGGCTCATCATAAAGGGGATTCACACTCATTGCAAAGGTCTTTGTTTCTTCTCCATGACAATCCATTTCTTTTTCATCTTCATCAGATCTAGAGTCATAAGAAGAACAAACCTGATCCAATAACTGGTCATGAATATTATCATCATCATCTTCAACATCTGATTTCCCCACATACAAAATTTCTGCTACTTCGACACACTCTGAAGTTGAATTATCTGCATCATTTCCTAGCCCTCCAATGCTTCCTAATGAAATTGATATTGATTCTTGATCCATATGATTACAACTTTGCATTATTGGATCATTTAAACATGAGTGTTCTTTGTTTAGGACTGGTATGCAAATATCACTTGAAAAATTATTATTATCAACTTCATTTGCTGGGCAAATTAGGACCTCCTCCTTTATAATAGAAACATCATCAACTTGGAATGATACAAAAACTGGGACAGCAGGGGTGTGAGTACTTTGACCTTCATCCCCAACATTTAAACTATATCTTTTATCAACATTGTGGACTGCAGGACAACAAAAGTTTTTCAGAAAAATAACCCTTTTGTATTCCATACCTCCAATTGTTTTCAATATCTATTGCAAACTGTCGAGCCTGATGCAATGTGGTGGGCTCCTTATCTCTCAATCTATAACTCATTTTCTTATCAAAGGCTCCCAAATAGACAACTAAGCACAGTGCATCATTAGGTCTCATGCATTTTGGGATTCTATTCAACGCCCTCATAAATCTGAGGTTAAAGGCTGGGATCAACTCATCTTCTTTAATATGGATATACATAAAATCACTAATAAATGCATATTCAAAAATTCTTTCACCATATTGTTCTAGAAATGCAGATTTAAATTCTTACCAAGAGCTGACAGAGTGAGCTGGAAGGTAGGAGAACCAATCCCTTGCATCTTCATCCAGAGATTGAACAAATAATCTCATAACTACATCTTCATGGTCAATCTCAAAATGATCTATCACATTTATAAACTTTTGCAAGTGTCTCTCAGCTGATTCATCCTTCTCACCATTGAATTTGGGCAAATAACTTCTAATTTTAGATGGAAAAGCATTTGGGTAGCCACAAATACCATTGAAATTGATGGGCTTATATCTGTCAATAATGAAACTTTTTCTATGACATGGTCGCGACTGATTATTATACTTTATTGCATTTGACATCTCACAAGGGTGCATGGGCTGATAATACATCATTGTGCGTTTTGCAATCCTCTTTTCAACGTAGATTTTCTATAAACAATGACTTTAGGCACTTAAAATTTAGACTGTTGTTTCAACTTTCCTAAAGTCCTCTAAATGAGTCTTTTAACAATATTGCATGCTCTTTTGAAATACAGAGTAGGTTCTAACAAAAGCATGCAAGCTCTGCTTTCACCAATGTTTCCCTTTTAACCAGTGCTATTTCACCAAATAGGGAATCTTTTAAAATTTGTTGAAATACCTGGATATGTTGTAGCTGCTAATAGGTTCATTCAATAGAGTTGCCACCTCCTTGGCAAAGGAATGAGCTTCAAACTGGCTGAAGCTGAAAATACATTTCTTTCTATTTGGTTTCTCCCACAGCAAAGTCACACATACAACTTTTTCCTTTGCTGCAACAAAGCACCTCCAGGTCTGATTTTTCAATCTTTTAGACCCAAACTTTCATGGATATGACATTGATCTCCCCAGCGGAGTCACCAATTTCTGTTGCGACTCAGATGGGCAATAAATATATCACCAGAGATGACTAGATAGTACTTTGACCTCACATCCTCAGTAGAGTCGCCAATTTCTTTCTTGTTTTTTCCCTGACTAGATGCTCATTCCCAGATTTCCCTACAAGGTAGCCATCCGTGATCAATAGGATTTCTAGACCAGGGGCCAACAGTGTAGGAAATAGACTCTATTTTATCTCCTCTTCTTCTTTAGGCTCTGCAAAACCTAGGGGGGTATTCCCTATTCAACACCCATGAGAATATGCTTGTGGGTTGGCTTGGGATGTTGATACAAAGCAGATAAATCCTCCTATATGAAGACCAAAACTGTGGGATAAGTGCAAAGGGGCTAGCTTTGGGCTTATGTTCAGTTGTGAATCAGAGGATCTTGGTCCTAAACTACTCCTACAGCCCTAATGGTTGTTTTGGAAGTTTGAATTTGATTTTATGCTTGGATGCAAACCTAGACCTGGTGTATAACCTCAACACAGAGCTAGATTGGTGCCTATCCAGGTCTTGGAGTCAGTAGACATATATATGTGAATGTTTACCACAGACATAAAACATCAAATTTTAAGGGGTTTCTAAAATGTCTGCCTTACAGACAATACCCAAGAGACAGTATTTAGTTATTTTTGCTTACAAATATCCTTTCTGCAATGTATTTTCCTCAACACATAGTCTTAAACATTCAATCTACTTCTTGAGTAGAAGTAAAAGACTAAGTATTCAATATATAAAACCTATATTCTAGAATCTACAACACCCCTTAGATGTTCAGAGTCAGAAGTAAAACACATTAAGTTTGGAGACAAATAACAAAACACATGCTATGAAGCATTACTCATTTAAATCAACATGAATTTGATAATTCTGTGCATAATACATACAACATACAATTCATAAACTACCAGAGACACCTGAAATAGGATCACCAGAAAGTTGTATTCCTATTGCAACACCAAAATTTGTCTAAGTTTCCAACCAACAACAAGTGACACAGTTTGGTTTTTATAGCAAGACTGTGTACTTAGCAACATTCATTACATGATAGTGCCAAAATTCTGCCAGATACAAAGCATGAGAAAATGGCGCTCCAAAAACATAAATGCAGCAGAGGACAAGATGGGAAAGAGCAAGAGAAGGGCAAGGGGCAGCCGAACTCGAGCCCTGTGCTACCGTTGGAAAGCTCTCTATTATAAATCAAGTACATGGCTATTCAACCATTGGCCCATGCCTCTGCATATCGCCATTAATGGCTCAACCACCTACATCTTCTCTTGGAAACTATCGCAGCACTCATATGGAAATTTCCCACTCAAAACATGCCTAAAGACACAAAGGAAACCCATACTCCAACTTTAAAACATGGCCGTCGATTCCTCCCATCGTTTGAAAATCCATGGCACCAAATCCACGTTGAAAAGTTGCCATCCTGCGAAAATGTGCCACGTAGGCACCTTGCATATGCATGTTCTGCTTTGTGTATCACGCCATCAGTGTGACCAAGACTATTGGGGAGACCTTCATATTTGCATGATTTAATATCCCACATTCTTCAAGCATGGATCCCCCTGATCACTTTATATGCCAAACTGCATGCAAACAAACTGTCGCACATTTTACCCTGCGTGACCTGCGAGCCAACCACTAGCAGTTTATCGGTGTAATTCCTGCCATTGGAGCAAATGAAACCCCACCTGCCGACATTACGTGTTTCCTCGATGACCACCTCCATCAACCAGACATAGACTATCAGAGCGACAAAAAACACCCTCGCCGATCACACAACTCTCACCGATGATTACCTTGAACAACCCTCATCGGCCTGACCATTACCATCGGTGGGACACATAACACTGCTGCTGATACAACCCGTCACACCGATGGGCAAATAAAACTAAGGGCTTGGGATGAAAAGTACCCACTATTTCTCAACTTTGAAACCCTAATTACAGGTATGGCATCACCACAATTCATGAGGGCAAAGACTTAATAACTAGGAACCCACCATATAAAACCAGCATCATATTAGACAAAACAAAGCAATACCCCAAGACTCAAGAAATTCAGGGTTGGAATGAGAAAACCTGCAAATGTTCAAGCTCGGAACCCTAAACATAAATGAGTACCAACACATCTCACATTATTTTTCAAGTATTGAATGGAGAAGTAGCTACCATCAGTCTCATGTTTGCAAGGAACATATGTAGAATCTATTTTTCAGAATGTGCATGGGTTACATCGAGTATTTGTTCTTATCATTTTCTGCTCTTTGTGTTTATGAGGAGGAGATACAAGATGACCTTATTGAGAAAAATGCACATGAGAGATTTTTTACAAGATATTAATGTGGGATTTCATCTTGCTAACATTTCTAGAACAACTTTTGGAGAACAATGTTTGCAGCCTATGAGTCAATTGCAAGGAGACAAAGGATGCCACTTCTTGTGTGACTATGGTATTGAAGCAATTCAGAGTTTAGGTGAGCAGTTTCATAGTATTCTTGTTAGCTTTGAAAGTGATTTTTGGAGAAAGAAGACCATCAAACTTGGAATGATATCTACCAATATGATCCATCTGCCAAAACATCCACATGGAGATCTAACATCATATACTTGAGACAAGACTTTGGTGCTCAAAGTATTTAGGAGGATGTTACACAGGAAGTCTTGGAAAAGATCAAAAAGGTGTTTTCAGTTTTGGTCTTGAGTAATTTTTAGATTGTAGCCAATATGGGGGTATTTTTAGTCATTATATGTTTGCTTCCAACCTCTATGTTGCTGATCATGTTTATGGAGAGATTGTGGATTTATACATGGCTTCCCATCAATTTTACATTGATCACACTAATGAGTGATACTCAGGTTTGTTGTTTTTGCAGTCACTACATCATGGATATGTTGCTGATTTTGATGATTTCAATTATGTACAACTATAGACTGGTGCACTTTGGAAAAGATTACTTACATGATGATGATAGAAGAAAGTTCTCACTATTAGAGACAATCACTCCAGCCATCATAACACTTTTGGAAAGGAAATTCAAAGAGCTTTTCTATCCTTGGGTATGTAGCTCGAAGGAATTGAGAGGGATGATACTCTACAAAATGAAGTAGCACATGATTTTCTAAGAGGTTTGTTGCAACCATTGCTTATTCATCATCAAGAATGGAAAGGTATGTTCAAGGATGTCCTTGTTGATATTCTTGTGATTCATGATAAAGATTATAATAATGATGGGAATGGGCTTGCTGAGTGTGCCTATTTCATTATCATCTATTTTGAATTTAGAGCATATCACATGGGTGAAATATTGTCCAAAGGGTTGACCAAATTACAAGAGTTGTACAAAAATGTAGATGCTCATGTTGTTTTCATGATGCTATAGATACTTGGTATCATTGGTGTTTTTTTTTTAAGATGGGAAGATTTCTATCATGATTGAGTATGTCCAAAATACTTTGGTTGCTAACATTTTGGATGAAATTGTGAAGGATGACAAGTATGTGCTAATGGATGGACTCAAGGAATACATCAATTTTCAAAATAGGTTGTTGTTTGCAGGTTTCATATCTAGAGTTGGGGGGAATATTTGCTGCTGTTACATGATGATACTTGCTGTTCTTCTATAGATAATAAATTAGATAATGAAGCTGAAGGTACCAACCTTCAAGTTGAGGTAAAGTTTGGGCCAGCTAGTGTGCATTTCAACCATGCATATTTCAATGTTTTGAAGATAGAAATGATTGTTTATTCCTAAAGATGTACTTGCTGTTACAAAGGATTCAATGGATGTTATAATAGTCCTAATAACAACACAAATCAAATTTATATCAATGGGAGAAGTTGCAGGAGTCTCAGGTTTGATTTTCCACAAGATAGTGCTTATAAACAGTGGGAAGCATTTGGTGAGTTTACAAATTTTCTTTTGGAAGATGTGGTTCAGATTTGGGATTGGAGTGATTGTATCAAAGGTTTGCATGGATATTTTTGTTTGTATCATGACATTTTCACATATGAGTTTGACTTTTTAGGATTGCACAATGTTCTTTGGCAAGAGTCATCTCACTTGACAGGTACAAGATCTAGGCTCTATGAAAAGTTTAGCATGATTTATCATTTTGGCATAAGGATTCTAGAGCATTATGGTTGTAATTGCTTGAGGACAAGCATTTTTTGGAAGGGAGGACTTGTCATGTCTCTTTTTCAAAAATAACAGTTACTGAAAATAGTAAGTCAAGGAGGGTCACAGGAGACATTGGGAAAGAATATCTATTTAATATTTATATTGTCCTAATAACATTTACATCATTTGGGAAAATAAATATTTAAATTATAAATATTAAAATTATAATACCAGCACAAGTGGGGCATAGGAAGTTTGCAGTATCTTGGAAGGTTGCATGCAATAAATTAAAAGAATCTATGACTGATTTTATGACAAGCAATGACAGATTTTATGGCATCTTGCATGCATGGAGTTGTTATTTATTTTTGGTGGCGAATATTGCAACGATCATTATGGCGAGCCTATTTTGGAGGGAAATTGATGTATTATTATTATTTTATTTAATTTTCCAAGAGGGGGACGTTTTGGCTTGCTTCTCTATATATTTGCAAGAAGAAACACATTTGAGGCTATTGCAGATTTACATTTTCTCTTGTAGAGCTGATGCTTTGTGATTTCTTCAGTGGATAGGGAAACCATTGGAGATGAAGCTTGTGGCTGGTGGACATGAGTTTCCAGTAGTCTGAGGGTAGTGTTCTTGAATTGTAGATAGCAATCTCATCTAGATGTTGCATCAGTGCTAAAGGGTTTGGGTAGTTTGGCGTGGTTTGTGTGCAGGGACCCCAAATGCAGTTTTGGTGATTCCTAGAGAGATTTTTTGGTGTTGTAAGTGTCTAATATTGTGGATTTCATAGTTTTTTTTTTATTTACTATTATTGCATCAGTCTTGGCACATGTGGCCATTTTGTGCAAGTTCTGGTGTTGTTTCTGTGAGTTTGGAGCAGTTTTAGGTGATTCAGGAGCTAGGGTTTTGACTAGATTGCAGCTTCTAGTTGTGGGTTTGTTGCAGGAGTTTGCTGCTATGATTATTAGTTGTATCAGACCTATTTTCATGTGGTTTGCATCAGAAAAATCAATAAATCAGTGTTGGAGTGTTCTCATGTGTTTTGGGTTTCATTGGTTGTCGGCAGTGCTGTGCAAATTTACAATTTCAGTGAGTATTGGTGTAGAGATCCATTCACAGTTTGTTGTTGTTAGTGTTGATGTACATTTTGCTTCTATAGCAACATATTTCATGTATTTACATAATTATATATCAATAGAAGAAGTCCCGGTAATTGTTGTGCAATTTTGTGTCAATCTAGAAATAATACTATGAAGTAATTGTTGGAATTTTATGTGGGTTTTTCAAGACATCTTTGAAAATAATTCCATGAGGGTTTGAAATGCATGTGATTTATTTTTATTTTAATTAATTTGGGAAAATAATCCATTTGGTACATTACATCGATCCCTTCACAAATGCTAATGATGTCAATGAAAATCAAGCCCTAAGCGACCAACAATAGATTGTATTCAAATCGCCTTAATTCCAAAATGATATTTGGACATATCTTCATCATTTTGGTTTTTAAACCCTAGCCACTAATAGTTGATATAAACCTACAAAAATAATGTCCTCCTTGAAGCTCTAATTGATGCTAAAACCTGCAATAATGCTCTATAGCCAACCTTGAATGGATTTGCCTCTCAAGTGGTATTAGGTTTTTGTCCAAACCATAAATGTCTTTAAGGATTTTTGTCCTTAGAACAAGCTGAACCAAAATTTGCAGCAGAAAGGAAACTCTCCAATATGCAATTGATATAATGATAATAATAATGAAATGAACTCCAAATGACCTCCTTATAAAGCCTCCAAGAGGTCCGCTCCAATTTGCCATTTTTAATTCTTTTTTGAGATCCATAAGTGTTGCACCCCACTTGCATAATAAAATAATAATTTATTGACATTTTATTATATTTTATTATGTTACTTCTTTCCTTTCTCCAAGTGACTTCAAAATTAGCTTCACTTAAATGACTTTCCTTTCTCCAAGTCACTAACTTAACTCACTTTCCTTTAGATCCAAGTCACTTTTGCTACAATGGCTCAACTTAACTTCAATTTGGCTTAGGTGAAGTCGGCTTAGCTAAGGAGGACAAAAAGGGGACATTACACATGTGATCAATTATTAGTATATTACAATCTAATAAAGGAAATCTACGTAAGAGGTTTGATTTCAATATAGCATGTTGTTGTGACCAATTCCCAACATCGCCCCATTTGAAGATGGGGACCCCTTCCCCCTTTTTCTTCTTGGGTTTTTAGTTTGTGATCTCTTTGTCTTTTTGCTTGGTGTTTAGGGTTCTACTTATTCTCTTGTTGCTTAGCGTGTCCACTCAGTCTTTGGTCTTAATCAACTTTGCATTTGTCAATTCTTTCAAATAATGTGAGCTTGGTCCAAGCCTTCGCTTAAGTGCACATGTTAAGTCATCTTGTAAAGGGTTTTATTTTATTTTATTTATGGATCATGTTATGTGTGAGGAGTTGAGTTTCCAAGTATGCGTTGGGTTTTCAAATATCCATCTAGTCAGGATTTTGAGTTAACCATTCTATCCGGCCACTTTAAGCACATTCTGATATACATTGCTCGCTCAAGTGTTTGTTCTCATCGCACTTATGCATGAGGGGATAATAGGTTTGCCCTTGACATTTTATTACGCTTACTCTTACAAGCAGAAGATCTACACTATGCGTAATATCCTTGGTGGTCTATTTCATTTGGCATAATTTCAAAATCATGTGTGGCCCCCTGGAAATACCCACCTTAAGCGGACTTGCACAGTGCCTTTGTAGTATTTGCTTTTCAAGCATTATTTACAATAAACGAGCCTTGCAAACTCATAATGGTCGCTTAAATGTATGGGACACGTTGACTTTAATTTTTGTTTGAGAGCAATTCTAAGGTCAGTTTGTAATTAACAAAATCCAAATTGTGCACGAATCATCTTAGGATCTGCCCAAGCGCATATTCCTCTGAGCTTTGCAATTGACATTTACATGGGAGTCTTTAATGTCTGCTTGAGTGCCAGCTAATCAGTGGCTTGCAATGGAATCTAGGTTTCAGGATATGTGTTGCCACTCTAAGCATCTGCTCTCTATTGTTAGTAGCATTTTAAATGATATTCGAAAAGTCACTCCTGGTCCTCTAAAACAAGATCGACTGTCAGAGCGCAAAAGAGACCCCTCAGCTTTAAATTTTTGACTATTATTGATGTAGGATGCATTTGAATATCCACTGAGGCGGACTTATGTTGATACATTGAATACTCATTTTTTTTGGCATCCATGTCACCATCCAATGTCCGCTCAGCGGACTTTTTGATCCCCCTTGGAAACTTTGTTTTTTTCTGCTTAATGAAAGATGGCCTCAAACATCCGCTTGGGCGAACATTTTCAAACTCCGTGGATTGCATTCAAGTGTGCCGATTCTTACTTAATGCATTTAAACCTCTGTTGAGCAAATATAATTCACAGTTTGTGGTTCACTTACCGTCCTAAGCACATTCATTTAAGATGTCCACCAAGCTACGCATGCAGCTGCTTGATTCCTACCGGTGCATATCTCTTACTGATTTGATGAGCCCGTTATCTTGCCCCAACATAATTATTCTTCACAGTATGCATAACGATCAAAGATATCCGCTTAGGCAGACTTTTATGATTCTTTTGCAACCCTTGTGTTATAATGCGATAGGCCTTAATATCCTCGCCCCAGTGTATTAGTTAAAGTGTGTTGTGAGTTGAATTTAAACGATTCTCTGGAGCATCCATAAATACGCTCCACCTCATAAGAATAGTGGTCGATGTGTAACGCCAGAGGTGTAATTTGTATGCCCCCTCATTCCATTAAGCTGTTCACCTCTACATCATTAATATTACTTATCAAGCACCCAAGACACTCGCCAAGTGTAATAAGCAATTCACATTTTGGAGTTCCTCTTGAGTGTGCATCAGACAGTCATTTCGTAGAGGATAAGTTTTAAACTTTGCATTGAGCATCAAAGTGCTCGCTCAAGGCACACATCACCAGGCTATGTGTTAGGAATGAAGTTTTAAGGGAGAGCATTGGGAAGGTTGTGTGCACAATATTGGTTTATTCAAAATGCCCACTCGATTGGTATTCGTCAGATTCCCATCACTCTGCAAACTTTGATTTGTTTTAGATAATACAGAAAAGTCTCCTCTGCATATCATTTGGTTTAGTAGAAGGGATGAGAGTATGAACAAAAGAAGAAAATAGGCTGGATGTGCATTTGGTGCTAGTTGTATTCATGCTCAAATACAAATTGCATGTCAAGATTTTGACTTGGGTAGATTAGAGTCGCATTTGTCGATTGAAGTTATTTAAGTATTGTTCAAGTTTTGTTTTCACAGGGATTTGTATTTCTAGCCTTTCTTGAAATAGAACCAGGTAATTCAAATTTGCATATTCATTTTATCCTGCATGCACTAGGCAGTGTAATTTGTCTTATGTGCTTGTCTTTTATGCATTATTCTATCAAGCTAATGTCTAGATGTTCGTGCAGGGGAGAAATGAGTGCGTAGGATAGACAGGCACTGATGAGGAGCGACATGAAGGGAACGTGGCTAGAAACGAAGATCACATTGAAATGGCAAAATCTAGGTGACACTAATCTTGGGAGGACCAACATGGAAGAAATTTGGCAAAATTTGCACAAACCCAATCCATCAGATCTAATCAAGCGAATGTTGAAGAATGAGATTGTGCAAGCTGCTTGTTTCCTGCTAGTGATGTTGTGTCCAGAGCTGATGTTAGAATGCGCCAAGCATTATAATCATGAAAAAAGATGCATTATGACCAGAGAAGGCAAAGTACTGGTTTATCTGAGAAAGGAGGCGATCGCAGAAGCTTTTGACATTCCCTTATACAAAACTACTACATTCTGCGACAAGGAGTCTGCCTTGCAACTTTATTTGGCTGGACCTGAGAAATGTATGGAGGTGATAAACAACAACTGGTTGGTGTAACCAAGACCGCATGTAAGCAGAGTACCGAAGAAGCTTCATAAGTCTGACTTTCATCGAGAAATAAATTATATGGTTGTATTTTTGAATCGCATTATGGGCTGCCCACAATCAACAAGTTTTGAGCCTTAGATGTTATTCTTCATTGAAGAGATCATAAGTGGGAAGAGAATGATAGATTGGGCTGAAATGATCAGCAGCAATATCGATGATCAATTTAAGGGTTTGCAGAAAACAAAAACATTTTATATGAGCTCATATGTCATATTTATGCTTGCCAGAAGTGAAAGATACCCAGGACTGAACTACAAGGGGAGAGTTAGAAATGGAAATGGACAGTTAAAAGTTTATGACTGCTACCCTTAGCTGCACTTGCAGGCTATATCCCATTATAGAAGGTTTAATGATTCCTTTTCCATGCACATTGTTAGATTGTTGCAAGGAAACACATGCAGGAGATTGTCAAAGGAGGCCATGAATTTTCTGGTGAAATATGGAAAGTAGTTTATTCAGTTTCCAAGATTCACATACATCCGTGTTGAGGGCTTCTCATCATTGCCTTATAGGTTGCCTAGATACCCCACTGATAGAATGGTGTTGTTGGAAGTTACAAGATAGCTAGTTGCATTCGATAAAGTTCAGAGAAAGAGGAAAAAGACCACAACAAAGTTTCCAATCAGCATAGGGAGGCTTGTGACTTGCATGTCACTGCAAGCAGCTGAAAATTTAGAGATAGAGCTGCAATCTTACAACTTGGTGTGCCACAATGATGCATGTAGTAACTTTGATCCATTTGGCACAGTCAGACAGAAATTTGGGAACAAATACGAGCATACTCCATAGCTCAAGGATCACTGGATGGATGCATATGATGACATAGAAATAAGAAAGAAAGGTTGCTACCGATTGTCTTTAGATTTGGTCAGAGCAACAAGAGTGATCAACATTCTAGATCAGCTTGAGGAGAATCACAAAAGACTTTCACAAAGTTCATATGAAGAGGAGAAGGACAGGCCTTTCACCATCAATTGGTTGAAGCAGGAAGTCACCCGCAATGATGATTTGATAATGCTAAGAGTGGCACATACAAGAAAATATGTGGACTTCCAAATTTGAAGGCTTCAGGAGAAAAATGTCCAATCTACTTACAACTTGATGGGAGGAGTCCGTGTACATTAGTCCAAGGATACTTCAAGTAGTGAGTCAAATAGTGACTCTAGTGATTCCACTGATTCAGAAGGTGAAGGTGTTGATCCACATGTAAATATTCAGCCAAGTAAGAAGGCAAAGATGGATGATCAAAAGGCATCTAGTGCATCTTCAAGGCAAGAGGGTAATGGTATAATAAATATTGAGGAAGATGAAGTAAGACATGATGAACATGTAGCTTTAGAAGTACAAACTGATCAAGGAATCAAACAAGGTAATCCAATTGATGAAGTTATGTCAAAATCATCTAAGGAATAAGAAGTGGTCATGATAGAAGTAGAAGCTGAAAATCAAAATGACAAAGAATTGTATGAGTTTGATGAGGAGGCTCTTCCTACTATTCAGCAGAAGGGAGTTCAGGAGGAAAATCAGGAAGACTTGTCTGACTTGCCAGAGTGGCTTAGAGATCAAGTCAAGGAGAAGTTTGTTATTGAAGGAGAACCCTGTTGGATCTAGGGCATACAACTGAGAGGGGGGGGGTGAATCAGTTGTATAGAACTTGTTCTCTTTCAAACACTTAATTCTCTGTTGTTAGTTAGCAGCATATCAAATAATCATTCATGGAAGCACAATACATAAACACAAGAGCAGATAAGCATCAACACATTGAACACCAAGATTTTGACGTGGAAAACCCGGTTAAGGGAAAAACCACGGGGTGATTAACCCAAGAATTATTCTCTGTTAGAAGAATAAGGAAAAATGAATGGCACATGCCAATAAGGGCTCACTGCCCGAGCACACTGCTCACAAAGAGGCCCACTGCCTACAAGGAGACACACTGTCTACAGAGTGATAAAAATCACAGTCTTGAACTGGAGAATGACATCTCTACCATGTCCGGATCAGTTCCAATTAAGCCCAACAATCTCTGCTCTGCCTTTCGCACCTTTCTTCGCTACTCCATACTCATCCACATGCTACCTCACTGAAATGAATTCACAAATCATTATTTATACAAGACATCGACTTAGGAACAAGCATCTAAGTCGGCAAACAACCATAGGAGTATCCGCAAGATGAATAACACATCCGGTCGGCTAAACAGAGCAATAACTTCATCCGGAAGAATAACTTCAATTCCGGGCTCTGCCAACAATGCGGACCAACAACACAACTTAAACATGATTCAAGAACCTTCACAAGTCTGTCTGAATGTCCGGATACATCCGCACTTTCTCTGCTTACTGGGATCTCTTGTCTTCCTCATCCGGAACTTCAAGAACACAGTCTGTCGCCACTGTCATAATGCAGGAGGTACATCCGGACCTCCAAATTACACACAAATCAGGATGAAACATCACAAGGACATATAAAACACTCCTTCCAATCCGCAGATTATGATAATACAATTCCGGACCTCACCGGACCTTTTTGTGATCCTCTGTCACCTCCGGATACTTGCCGGACCCGGTTCTATACCGGCAGCCATAACTCCTTCAGATCTTCATGCGGACCTCTGAAATCTTAACTGTAGCATCTTAAGACTCATATCTACTAACCCTTTAATCCGCATCCTCCGGTTCTCATCCTATACAGTATATTTACCTTCTTCTCATCACTGTTCTTCACTGTTCCTGACTGAGGCTAATTATCTCAATATCCTCAGCACAAAGCTCATCAAATCCTTCTTGTCAATGCAGTATGAGTATGTTGACATCAATGACAACAATGGCTCACCTCATACTTGCAACAATCTCCCCCTTTGTCATTGATGGCAACATATGATGTGAAAAACCATCAAGACAAGAACTTCTCTTTTCTGTCACAGCTCCCCCTATCAACAACAACTCCTCACATGTCTTCCTTTGCTGCTCCCCCTTTGATCATCAACCACTTGTTTTTCACATGTCTTCTCTCCCCCTTTGACATCAATGGCAAAGGGCTCATACTTGCAACTCTCATGCATCAGAATAATACCAGCTGCTCCCCCTTAGTTGCAGCTCCCCATTAGTCCGGATCACAAGATATGACTGTGATAGCCACCGGACTGATGCACATCAGTGCATCTTAGTTCATCACCGGAGGGGCCATGACCCCTAACTTCTCCCGGAGATATTCAAAAGAGTCCTTGGGAAGAGGTTTTGTAAAGATATCTGCAATCTGATCCTTGGAGGGAACATACTCCAATCTGACTTCTTCCTTGTTTACTTGTTCTCTCAAAAAGTGAAATTTGATAGATATGTGCTTAGTCTTAGAATGCAATACCGGATTCTTGGAAATATTAATTGCACTTGAATTATCACAGAAAATTGTGATAGGCTCCTCATATTCAACTTTGATGTCTCTTAGCATCTGCTTCATCCACAAGATTTGAGTGCAACTACCTGCTGCTGCAATGTATTCTGCTTCAGTTGTAGACAGAGATATTGCATCTTGTTTCTTGCTTAGCCAAGAAACCAATCTCTTCCCCAAAAAGAATGCTCCACCACTAGTGCTCTTCCGGTCATCCACATCTCCTGCCCAATCTGCATCTGTGTAAGCATGAAGAGAAAAATCCGGATCTCTAGGATACCATAGACCATACTCAACTGTCCCTTTCAAGTATCTAAAAATTCTTTTGATTGCCATAACATGAGATTCTCTAGGATCAGCCTGGAATCTTGCCACAAGACCAACAGCTTGCATTATATCTGGTCTAGTTTGAGTGAGATACAACAATCCACCAATCATTGATCTATACTTTGTCTGATCTGCCTTTGGAGAATCATCATCTTTGCTTAACTTACATCCGGTTGCCATAGGAGTGTTCATAGGCTTTGAGTCTTCCATACCAAATTTCTTTAACAATTCTTTCACATATTTGGTCTGAGAAATGAAGATCCCTTCTTTTGTTTGAGTAATTTGCAGACCCAAGAAGAAATTCATTTCACCAAGCATAGACATTTCAAACTCACTTTTCATCTGATTTGCAAAAGTTTTACACATACTATCTCTTCCTCCAAAAATGATATCATCCACAAACACTTCAACAATCAGAATGTTTTCATGATCAATTTTGAAATATAAGTTGCTGTCAGCAGTACCTTTGTTGAATCCAATCTGCACAAGATGCTTATCCAACCTTTCATACCATGCTCTTGGGGCTTGCTTCAATCCATACAAAGCTTTCTTCAACTTGCAGACCATATCATTATTATCAGACAATTGAAATCCATCCGGTTGTTCAATGTAGACTTCTTCTTCCAGATCACCATTTAGGAAGGCAGACTTGACATCCATCTGATATACCTTGAAATCTTTGAAGGCAGCAAATGCAAGAAGTAATCTGACTGCTTCAATTCTTGCTACCGGAGCAAAAGTCTCTTCAAAGTCAATTCCTTCTATTTGAGAGTAGCCTTTGCAGACCAATCTAGCTTTGTTTCTGATTACTTCACCAGCTTCATTTAGTTTGTTCCGGAAGACCCATTTGGTTCCAATTACATTCCTGTCTCTAGGTCTGGGAACAAGATCCCAAGTATGATTTTTCTCAATTTGCATCAGTTCATCTTCCATTGCTTTGGTCCAATTTTCATCATTGCAGGCTTCATTTATTGTTTTAGGTTCAATCCTTGAAATCAGACAACATTCATTCTGATCTTGAGCAATATTCCTTCTAGTTTGTACACCTTTGCTTCTGTCACCTATGATCTGATCTTCAGAGTGATTCAGTTTTACATACCTTGGAATTTTGGGAGTATCCAGTACTGCTGTTTCTTGATCAGGCTCATTTAAACCTAACTCTTCTTCCTGATTTACCGGATCAGGCTGACTCTGTTTCACCGGAGAGGATTGAGTTCCTTGAACACTATCTTGGTCATCTTCATCAAATTCATAAAATCTTGAAGGCTTCTCAATTCCTTCATCAACCTTTACATTGGTACTTTCTATCATCTTCCTCAATCTCTTATTGTAACACCGATATGCTTTGCTTTGAGTGGAGTAGCCCAAGAAAATTCCTTCATCACTTCTAGCATCAAACTTTCCTAGATCTTCATCTCTTTTAATATAACACTTGCTACCAAATACCCTGAAATATTTCACAGTAGGAGTGATGCCAAACCAAAGTTCATAGGGGGTCTTACCGGTGTTGTTTCTGATTTGAACTCGATTGAGAGTGTAGACTGCAGTGCTGATAGCTTCTTTCCAAAACATTTGAGGAACATTTGCTTCCAACATCATTGTCCTAGCAGCTTCCTGGATGGTCCGGTTCTTTCTCTCAACTACTCCATTCTGCTGTGGAGTCCTAGGAGCAGACAATTGTCTCCTTATACCCTGTTTCTCACAAAAGTCAATGAATTCACCAGATGTAAATTCACCACCTCTATCAGACCTTAGACACTTTAGTTTCAATCCGGTTTGATTCTCCACCATAGCTTTGAAGATTTTGAACTTCTCAAAAGCTTCTGATTTTTCTTTCAGAAAGGTAACCCACATCATCCGGGAATGATCATCAATTAACAACATGAAATATCTATCACCTTGCAGACTCTTGATTCTTGTCGGACCACATAGATCAGTATGTACTAATTCCAACAATCCGGTAGAAGACTGATCTTTGCTTTTAAAAGAGACTCTGCTTTGTTTGCCTAACTGACATTCTTTACACACACTGTTTGTAGGTTTTATCAACTTTGGAAGATCTCTCACAGCCTGAGTATTGCTAATTTTGATGATGTTATCAAAATTTACATGACACATTCTTCTATGCCATAACCAACTCTGATCAATTTGAACAAACAAACAACTTTTATTTGAACCAACCAGATGAAAGATGTTACCTCTTGTCTGAGTACCGGATGCAATTTCAGTTCCGGAGCTTGTAAAGATTCTGCATTTTCCATTCTTGAACCGGAGATCATAGCCTTTGTCCACTAACTGACCAACACTGAGAAGATTGTGCTTCAATCCTTCAACATATAGTACATTACCTGTTTTGCTCTTACCATCAAAGGAAATAGTTCCCCTACCTCTGATTCTGCCAGCAGAATTGTCACCAAACTTTACCATTCCTCCTTCATATCTTTCCAAATCTAAGAACTTATTCTTGTCACCAGTCATATGGTGAGAGCATCCACTGTCAATAACCCAATCATCCTTTTCTTCCACTTGAGCAGCCAAGGCTTTTTCAACAACTTTGTGATTGACAGATTCAGAGAGCAAGGAATCTTCTTCCTTGATGGCTATAAACACCCACTCATTTCCGGATTTGCTTCCTGGATCTGATTCATCATCTGTTACTCCTTCATTGTCATCTTCTTCATGAACATAATAGCAATTCTTTTGAAACCTTTGTCTGTGAGTATTAGATCTTGCAGATCTCTCCGGACATCTTGAGGCAAAATGACCAATCTTATTGCAGTTAAAACACTTAAAGGGTAGTTTTCCTTCATACTTACCGGATCCTCTTGGCAGTCTCTTTGCAATGAGGGCTTCAAGTTGAGCTGTTTCTGCTTCTTCTTCTTCCATGTCTCTTCTTGCTTGATCATACCATGACATTTTCCTTGATGAGTTTTCACCCGGATCAAATCTCTGTTTGCCTTTCACATAGGCACTGGCTTTAAAAGCAGACTCAGTCTTGGGTGGATCATCTCCAAACTCGGTCATTTCAAATGCAGCTAGTTTGCCAGCCAATTGTTCTCTTGTGACAGTTGTGTGGGCTCTGAATTCATCAATGGCAGCAACTTTGATTTTGTAGACAGCAGGAAGGGATCTTAGGATTTTGCAGACAATCTCATTTTCATCTAGAGTTCCACCAGCATTTCTGATTCCACATACCAGCTCATTTACTCTTGGCATAAAGGTAGTAATGTTTTCATCATCTCTCATTTTCAATCTTTCAAATTTCCCTTTCAGACTTTGCAACCTTGCATTTTTGACAAACTCATCTCCTTCATACAGAAGTTCCAGTTTAGTTAGGATCTCATATGCAGTTGGTAGGTCAATGACATTCGAGAGATCTGAGTCATTCAATGCGCTTAGAAGAGCTTCCTTGGTCCGCAGATTGTTTTCAGCTTCTGTGGTTTCATCAGGAGTTGTCGGACCACCTTGTGGGGGTATATATGGTTTTGAAATCATAGCCAAGTATGCTTTTCCCATACATTCCAAATGACACTTCATGCGACCTTTCCAGAGAGTGAAGTTGGTTCCATCGAACTTCGGACTATCCTTCTTGTATGACGACATCCTGGATCACCTCAAGCGGTTAAGCTCCTATCAGAGGAACTCAGCTCTGATACCAATTGTTGGATCTAGGGCATACAACTGAGAGGGGGGGGGTGAATCAGTTGTATAGAACTTGTTCTCTTTCAAACACTTAATTCTCTGTTGTTAGTTAGCAGCATATCAAATAATCATTCATGGAAGCACAATACATAAACACAAGAGCAGATAAGCATCAACACATTGAACACCAAGATTTTGACGTGGAAAACCCGGTTAAGGGAAAAACCACGGGGTGATTAACCCAAGAATTATTCTCTGTTAGAAGAATAAGGAAAAATGAATGGCACATGCCAATAAGGGCTCACTGCCCGAGCACACTGCTCACAAAGAGGCCCACTGCCTACAAGGAGACACACTGTCTACAGAGTGATAAAAATCACAGTCTTGAACTGGAGAATGACATCTCTACCATGTCCGGATCAGTTCCAATTAAGCCCAACAATCTCTGCTCTGCCTTTCGCACCTTTCTTCGCTACTCCATACTCATCCACATGCTACCTCACTGAAATGAATTCACAAATCATTATTTATACAAGACATCGACTTAGGAACAAGCATCTAAGTCGGCAAACAACCATAGGAGTATCCGCAAGATGAATAACACATCCGGTCGGCTAAACAGAGCAATAACTTCATCCGGAAGAATAACTTCAATTCCGGGCTCTGCCAACAATGCGGACCAACAACACAACTTAAACATGATTCAAGAACCTTCACAAGTCTGTCTGAATGTCCGGATACATCCGCACTTTCTCTGCTTACTGGGATCTCTTGTCTTCCTCATCCGGAACTTCAAGAACACAGTCTGTCGCCACTGTCATAATGCAGGAGGTACATCCGGACCTCCAAATTACACACAAATCAGGATGAAACATCACAAGGACATATAAAACACTCCTTCCAATCCGCAGATTATGATAATACAATTCCGGACCTCACCGGACCTTTTTGTGATCCTCTGTCACCTCCGGATACTTGCCGGACCCGGTTCTATACCGGCAGCCATAACTCCTTCAGATCTTCATGCGGACCTCTGAAATCTTAACTGTAGCATCTTAAGACTCATATCTACTAACCCTTTAATCCGCATCCTCCGGTTCTCATCCTATACAGTATATTTACCTTCTTCTCATCACTGTTCTTCACTGTTCCTGACTGAGGCTAATTATCTCAATATCCTCAGCACAAAGCTCATCAAATCCTTCTTGTCAATGCAGTATGAGTATGTTGACATCAATGACAACAATGGCTCACCTCATACTTGCAACAAACCCATCCTTAGTTTAGAAGACTTGCTGAGCAGAACCAAAACTGACAATGGAAAGCAGAAAATTACTAAATTCTCAAAGATCACAAGAGGCAGCTCAGGGTCAAGGCAAGTGCATATTGCTGTCCCAAAAATTAGTGTAGAAGCAAATGATGGTGTCCTAGGTAGATATGACATAAATACTTTTGATTTGGGACCAAGCACAACAGAGCAACATATAGAAGAGTTAGAAGATTTGGTTGTAGTCATCAAAGAAAGATTATGAAAGGACAAGAATAGAGGATCCAGTTGGAGAGGGATAACTTGGCATTATATTCAAGTATTACAAGATTGGGCAGTGGATTTCAAGATCAAAGCTGACAGGTTCATTGATGAAATTGTGAAGTTGTACAAGGAGGCTTCTTCAATATGTGACAGAGTTCAGAATGTTCTAATCACTTGTGCAGAATTCAGAATTGTAAGAGAAGAAGTTATGTCTCAGCTGAAAAAGCTAATTTATACTCCAAATGCCACATTGATAGATGAAGGAGTAGTTGAACAAGGTTCAACATACAATTTCCCTTCCTAGTATTGTGCACTCAGCATAAAGGAGCAAGTTCTAGGAAAGATTGAGAGTGACAGCATTCGAACAAAAGAAGCACTTCAAGAAATTCAAAGCAAAATGCTTGTTTCTGTAAACCAAGTAGTTGATTCCAATGGAGAGATTGATGAATACTTGTTGAAGGATAAGATGCATACAAAGTATTTTCAGCATCCACTGGTGGTTTCTAGGGAGTTGTTCATTGATATTTGCACACTTGCCACTTTCATGGGCATGTTTCAGACATCCATGGCTGGTTGGGAGATGACAGTCATCAAATGCATAGAGGAGCTACAAATCATAGAATGCACCATTCAAACTCTGCCAAGTGTCCCTATGGAGGAGGTTACATGTGTCATGACTAGATTTGTGGAGTCTACCACAAAAAGGAGAGGTTATAAATGAGGGTACTCCACTTAGTGGGTGCATCATAAATGCAGGATCTAATTTTAGTAAATTTTGGAACCACTTGCCTACGTGGCACAATAAGGGCCCTTGATTTCAAGTTTTAATCTTAGCCATCCATTGAATTTTGAGGCCTATATAAGCCCATTTTGCTCTCATTTGTAAAGGGGGGAATGCTCTGAGAAATTGTTGCTCAAGACTCTACTAAAATAAATACAAATTCATTGCTGAAATTTTCATGGTGTTTTGTGTTGTTTCAAATGATTGCATGGTTTCTAAGTGTTCACTCATAGAATAAGATTAGTTTAGTTTATTTTCAGAAAATTTAGTTTTATGTTTCACGGAAGTTGTTGTTGCTAATTCATGTTTGGAGTCTCCATAGTTCATACCATTTATAATTTGTCGATGGTAGATTGTAGTGCATGGTTAGTCTGAACCTTATCTAAACTTAACTTCAATTACTTTGTGTTCATTTACCTTTATGTGCAGAAGTAATATGAAAATCTTATTTTTCCTTAGAAGATTGCATCACCTTTGCGTAGTTGTTACCTTATGGTGAAGCAAATTGTGGTTGAGATTCTGGTGAATCATTGGTGATTGCTTGCATTTAGATTAGAGTCTTCTAAACCCATTTCCTTTTGCATTTTCTTTAAAATCCTGTCAGGTTTAGATTCAAGAGCTTCCACTGTCATATCTTAAGTTGTCATATTGTTAGACCTTCAAAGAAGCTATGTTACATGATATCCAAGAGAAACAAGTTTCCTATTGTTGAACATTTACATAAGTCCCTTTGTGTTAAACAGTAATTCGCATCCTACTGCTAAGTTATCCCAAGACTCAACACTAAAAGTAACTAATCAAGAACCTTGGAGTCTACTCATCTGATCACTTAGCTTAGCATTTGAGGGATTTTGTTCAAGAGAGGATAGAGTACAGCAGTATTTTATTCTGCATTGTATGTGCAAGGAAAACACATCAACAAAATTAGCGCTAGAAGGAGGGCCTCTCTTGGAATACAAAGTTAGACACACTGGAGCATATTGTTTCTTTTTCACCTAAAAAGCACTAGAGGATTCTAAGGTCTACACCGCAAACTTCAAAAGAGTTGGTTGAATTGGATTTTAATTCCAAAGCCAAGCGCAATAAGAAGACAAATTCATCAAGTGAAGGATCACCTAGCATAGAGGTCATCGTGAATTTGTTTCAAACTCCACCACAAAATACAAGAATTGCTCAACCAAGTAATACACAAGGAGTTACTCAAACAGTTTCGGTGCAACAAGCAAACATTCTAATGGCTTAGCTTCTGGCAAATGCTTCTCCTCTTGCTGCTTTCGCAAATTACCATGAAATGCCCAAGAGTCCTGAACAATTTTGCTCCAAATTTTAGGTCAGTGATGTGAACAGTACAGTAGAGGAGCATATTAAGATTTTTGAGGATACTCTTCAAAATAGAAGAATTGAGCATGAAGATGTAATGTGTAGGTTGTTTCCTTATTCACTGGGCGAAGAAGCATACTTTTGGTACATTCATCTACCTGCAGGTTCCATCAATAATTGGCAAAGATTGAAAAACACCTTTCTGGAAAAGTTTAGGATTCTCATCACTTCGTCAGAGCTCTACAAACAATTTGTTGATGTCAAGAGGCAAGAGCAAGAACCCATCAGTTCTATCAACAATCGATTTCATAAAGCTTATACAAGGTTGCAAGCTCTGTATAATGTCGATGATGCAATGGCGAGGGAAGTATATTATGCAGCACTAGACCGCCTTACTTCCATGTTTGTAAAGAGAGCAACTGCGCCTCCAACTACTTTAATAGAGGCCTATGCCGAGGCTGTCAAAGTGAACACTGACTTGGGAATGAACACTCAAGGACCACTGAATTGTATAAGGTATCTGGCTATGCCTAATCAAATTCAAGGAATCAACCAGGCTTTGACACAGCATACTCCCGTAATGAATCCAATTTTGACACCTAGTAATCAGATGACGTTGCATCTAGGAGTACCCATTTCACAAGCCTCACCGGCACAACCTGTGTACTTGCAAGGGTCTTCATCCTCTACAAGGACTCAAGAAGAGAAGGATGAGATGAAAGAGTTAATTGATTAAGTGAAGATATTATCCACTTAAGTTAACCATCTGATAAATCAAAATAATCATTTACAAAATATGCAAAGGAGTTTCCAAGGAAATTAGAGGGATCAAGGAAATCAAAATGGATATCAAGGAAATCAGAGAGACCAGGGAAATTATCAAAGTTATAATCAAGGATTTTGAGGAATAAATCAAGGATTCCAAAGACAAAACAAAACATGGAATACATCTCCAAACAACGAGAATGTTCCATCTCCATTGGAAAATAATTCAAATTTAGATTCTAGACCTACAGATAAGGTATTCTTAGCTGAGGTAGCTTTATCAAGTTGATGTCGATTGCATAATACAAATCAACATTCTGAGTTACAGTGTATAGAGTTCAAAATAGCTGCTGATATATTCTAGAAGGAGATGCAAAGTACACAAGCTCAAGAGGCTCCTCAAGCAATGACAAGATATGAGATTGTTCCTACAACAAGGTATGATCAAGCCTTGATCATTAAAGACTTCACATTCCCTCCTATGATGGATTATGATGCAATGGAGTACAATGGAAGGTTCCCTCCAACATCTGCAAATGGACCAATTGAAAATTTAGATTATTACTCTCCATTTAATAATGAATTTCAAGCTGAAGCAATAGGAGAACTACAAGCATTTCAACAATCAGCTGGGAATCTACCCCTAAAAATCTATCAAAGAAATCATTGAGTACAAGATCCATTGACTACATCAATTCCTCCAAACAATTTTCAAACTCCTCCAAATCCAAATGCTAGTAATAATCCAAATTTTCCAAAGGATTCACCAGAATATAGACAAAGGGATGTTGCTCAAAGAGCCACTTCAACGCGAGAAGTTCAGTCACGAGACAATCCACAAGGAGCCAATCTTTCGCGAGATGGCACTGTAACAAATGATGGACTGAAACATTTAAGTTTAATTGTTATAGAAGAATTCAAGAAAGTAAAGGTGAGCTTGCCTTTGGTTGAAATGATGAGAATCCCTGAGATTAGAAACATAGTTTTAAACAGCTTAAATGATACATCTACTTCAAGGAATGCTACAGCAGGCCCTTCTAACTCATCCAATGTTCAGATTGCACATGTTTTGGAAAGCGTGCCAGAGGGCACTTCTCCATCTATCAACTTATAGTCCAAGACCCTACAAAGGATACAAAAGAAGGAAGTATTGTTAAAAATGAAAAGATTGCAAAAGATTAAATTACATGGTAAAATGATATGGCAAAGAATGCACATTCCAAGTTACCAAACGAAAAGTCGGTAGGTTTCTATCGAGGAAGAGATGAGCCTACCCCTTTCTTATTATTAGTCTATATTTTCAAGAAGATTTTACACAATTGTTTAATGGATTTAGGAGCATCGAGCAATGTAATGCAACTTTCAATATGTAAAAGGCTGGGTTTGATTCCTACTCAGACCACAAAGAAGGTTACACAGCTGGATAAGACAAAAGTTCTTGTGGTTGGAGAGTTGAATAATATACACATGTAGTTATCATCTGATCCAAGAATACAAAACTATATTGATATATCAGTTGTTGATATCCCATGTGGATATGGCATGCTCCTAAGCAGAGATTGGTCGAGAAGATTGAATGGGTATGTAGCTACCGATTTCTCTCACATGTGGCTACCATGGAAAGGAATTCCAAATCAAATCAGAATTGATAGTACTCCAAGATTAAAACTGATGATCACATAATATGGTGAAGATAATGAGGTTTTATTCCTAGAAACTGATTTGGGAAATTACAGGCCAAATACGAAAGAAGTCCTCATGCTACAAGGTTCAAGAATGAAAGAAGATGAAGGTCACAAATCTTTTGATGAAACTAAAATTTTGCTTGATCACAATTATGAGTCTGCTTCTGATGAAGGAGATGGTACATTTAAAAATTTTCAAAATTTCATACTCAAAAACGTTCAGCAAGCAACAGAGTTGGGTTAGCAAGCAAATGTAAAAGATCTGTTATTACCTAACTGGTGCCGGATACACAGTGCTTTTCATTCTGAGTTTTCTTGTGCTATGTGTAAAGTTGCCTTAGAACAAGTGTATACGTCTAAAAATGACACAAATCATCCTAAATAAATATTCTAAATATTTATTCCCTCCTTCTATCAATTAAATAAATATTCCCAATTTATTTAATCAATTCACTAATCCATAATTAAATAAATTCAATTTATTTAATTAAAATTCTTCTAAATGTCCTACACAATTAAATAATCATAAATTATTTAATTAATCCATATTCCTCTATCCTAAGTTCTAAATTCAAAAATCCACCTTACCTTTACACCTCACTTTTCCACCTCACCTTGTCCACCTCATTAGGTTGCACATGTAATTAAATATATTTAATATTTAATTACCTTACTTACCCTCACCCACATGGCCAATTTCTTCTCAAATCAGAAGTTAGTTAACTAACCAATCAAAAGTGTTAACTAACCTATTAATTGAGTTAATCCCTCAATCAATTCAGTCAGTTCCATAATTCATTCTTCTAACTGATCAATCAAGTCTGTTAATTGTTCAATCAATGGAGATAACTCTCCAATCAATTTTGTCACATCCCCTCTTTCATGGAGCTGAGACACTTGTCATATTCCTACTGGTTGCACATTCCTCAACCATCCTCAGCCGTTGATCTCCATATCTCCTCTCAACCGTTGATCTTCATTCTTCTGAGTCTATAAAAGAAGCTTCATCCCTCCATTCTATTCATCCAGGCTTTTGATATTGTTACTCTGTAGAAATTCACCAGCGCGCCTTTAGCACCCCCTTACCATTCACTAGCTTGAGATCACATATTTTCTTTAAAGCTCATCTTCATTGCATATCACAACAGCCATTTACTATCGACTTCCTCGAACACAGCTAAAAGAGTGCACTCTCTGAGGGCCTACTTCATCAGCAAAAGGACGGTTGTAATAGGTGAACAACAGAAGCATCGATTCAGGGAAGGTTTGCTTTGTGTTATTCATTGCTATATTCATTCAACCTTTCTTGCTCTCACTTATTCTGTTGATGTTTGGGTCTTATATAATTCAATTGATTGATCCATGTTTTACCCTTACATTTTTGGCGCCCACCGTGGGGCCTTTGCCCCTTTATCTCATCAAAATCTGAGCTTTTTTGAAGGCAGGTTCCGTACAGGTCACGCAAAGTCACGCACAGGCTATTTCAGTGCATCTAAACACTTCTACGGTGCATATATTCACTGTTACGGTGCTTTTACTATTATTGCACATATGTTCCTTTTTACGGTGCATATATACATTGTTACGGTGCATTCATAATTGCTGCGCATCTGTTAATTTATACGGTGCATTTGATCATAGTTACTGCGCATTTGTTACTTCTACGCTTCTGTGTATTCCTACTGTGCTTTTACACACTATTACGGCATATTCATTATTTCTACGCTTCTATTGATTATTTCTGTGCATTTAATCACTGAAGCTGTGCATTTGTAATGAGCAATAGTTCTAGTGCTTTTTTTTAGGAAAGTTTGCTAACACTAACCTTTCCGCAGGTGTTTTCTAGAGCTGTTTTGTAGGATAGGCTCGAGTTTAGTTCCATATAGTTGCATTTAAATAGTTCACACTTCACTTTCCAAGGGATAGTAAAACTGATTGCATTCAAATCCTCACCTAGCCCTAATTAGGAAAGAAGTAACTGGATCATTTGTTTCTTGCATTGCAACACTTTCCAAGTTATTGCTATTTGGAAGTAAAACTGAACTCACCTTTGATTTTGGGGTTAAAATTGAACTACTGCTATCTCATGAGACCAAAACTTCAAAGTTAACTATTTCGTGCTATGAGGATTAAAATAAATTCACCATTGATTTTGGGGTTAAAATTGAACTATTGCTATCTCGTTGGACCAAAACTTCAAAGTTAACTATTTCATGCTACGAGGATTAAAACTGAATTCACCATTGATTTCTGGGATTAAAATTGAACCAATGCTATCTTGCTAAAATCACTTCAAAGTTCTATGCTTGAGTAGATTAGCCCATTCAGTTTTTCTAATTTTAACTAGGTTGGATTAACCAGTTTATTCTGTGCTTACGAATGACAATAGGCTTATGCTCTCCCCTTTACTGGGTGATCAGAGTGCCAGACTTGTCATTCTATTTGTTTAACCTTTAGGAGGGGCCTACCCTTGGATGCACACTTATCCAAGTGGGAACGACCCTGAGTGGTAACAGGCTAACGCCAAGCCCTACCAAGCCACTTAAAATAAGTTGTGCTTGAGGTGAAAACTTCCTGCAACAAGTGCTGTTATGTTACACCGACGGCCAACCTCCCCCAAAACCCTCTAAGGCGCAACCCTTTGAGGCTGGGAGACTCCATAACGGAGAGTAGTGCCACCGCATGTGTAACCACTTGAATGGTTGCCCACATTAAATACCTCTTGTTCTAGTGGCCCAAATCCCTTATAATCCATTTCTCGCCTAGGATTTTTGTGCTTGCTTTTGTTCAATTTAGTCCAAAATAGAGTAAAAAAAACTACAAAAACAATGAAAAACTACAAAATATTCTTTGTGCTTGCTATGTTTTCTTACTGTTAATTCATAAAATCAGATTAGGAAGACCTTTTCCAGCCAAAAAAATACCAAAAACAAGAGAAAAGTCCAAAATTTTGCCAAAAATATCAGAGCTGCACATATACTCTTTTCTGCTGCGCCTTTGTAGTGATTTGCCGCACATACATATCAACTTGCTATGCATATAAACTATTGTTGCGCATATACAGACTGTTGCTGTGCATTTGTATTTCACCAGAGCAGCGCATATACTGCGACTTGCGGCACATATATTCATTCCTGCTGCGCATTTGTTTCGATGCATATACGATAGCGAGCACTTGCCCTATTTTTGAGAAAATATTTTCACCTGTTTGGAGCACCCACTTCAGCCTAGTTTCACTTTTTGGGATCATATTCAACCTTGCCGTCAATCTTCATCCGTTTCACCCAAATCTCTCTTTCATCAACCATCCCATTCACTTTCTATCCAAATCCCTCTTGTCCCAAAGTCAGTTTATCCCATACTGGTTTGACATAGGTCCCTTTTCATGTCATTACTGAATTCATGTAAGCCTAGTAGGTCACAGTACCTTTGCTAGTAGTCTTGTTGAACGACTAGTCCATATATAGTAAGACGGGTATCAACTACCCTTACTAGTGGCTACTGTCTTGTGTCAACCGTCTTACTTGAAGTCATTGAGTGAGAAAATCCTTTGTCCAAGTCGTATCCTAGTTATCCCATCCACTGTAGTCTCCGTCGGCACCTCGCCAAAATTTCTAGTCCCAGTCCCCTCCATCCCACGTCACCTTGCATGGTTCTTACTCGATCCCAATACAACAAGCAGAAAGAAATGGCCGGCTCATCCAATCACCTTGTCCCACCACGTGATGGTGACGAAGAAATTTCTCATGAAGAATTAGTAGCGCACAGCCAAGATAGAAAATTTCCAATGCCTAGTAGAGAAGGTGCTCCTTGAAGACCCCCATAAATACTTCCATCATCTTGCTAGTCTCGGCATCAAACTCCCCACTAACTTTGATATAAGTACAATCATGGAAAATGTAGACGAGGATCATGAGAGGGGTACAAATGACACAGTCCCGCATACAAATGAGAGGGATACGAATGACACAGTCCCGCATGCAAATGATAGAGAAAAGAAACCCATAGATCAAAATGCTCCTATGGAAGAAATGAGAAAATGACTCGAGAGCCTCACACAAACAGTGTCAGACCTTAAGACAGTTACAAGTACCAAGAACTACTCCTTGGAAGATATAGCACCGTATCCCTTTGACAAAAATTTGGTCATGAAACCATTCCCCTATCAATTCGGAGTGCCAAAGTTTGACAAATATAAAGGGAAGGGGGACCCTAGGGATCATATCAGGGAATTCACTGCAGCATGTTTAGAAGTAGCTCACAACAAGACCTACTTGATGAGACTATTCCCAAGATCTTTAGGTGGTCAAGCTATGGAGTGGTTCTCGCGTCTCCCACCAGGAATCAGAACTTTTGGTGAACTTGTCAATAAATTTATAACGTACTTCTCTTACAACATAGAACACGAAGTATCTATGCTAGATCTATGCAACACCAAACAAAAGAGTGGTGAGTCATTCGCCACCTTCTTACAACGATGGAGACAGCTAGCTAGTAAGTGTTCTTATGATATGCCTGAGAAGTAGTTATTGGAGATGTTTGTCCACAACCTAAACACTGATCTTAGCTATCAGATACAAATACAATGCCCTACATCTTTCTCAAAAGTCATTGAAATGGGCTTATTTATCGAAAAGGCTATGATCGCTAAAGGAGCTATCAAGATCTACAAGGACACACCTACTTCCAATTACACAATGGATAAATCAAATTTTTGGACCAAGAACAAGAATGTGGTCAACGATGGAGTAGTGGATGCCAAGGCGGCAGCTCCCAAGCAACAACCCATATTCACTCTAAAGGGTGAAACAAACAATGGTACAATCAACAAACCACCTTCTCAGGAGCCCAGACCTTGGTTCAATTCAAATCCAAGGAGAAAATTCACACCATTGGGTGAGTCTCAAGAGTCTGCACTAAGGAAGTTGTTGGCAAACAATGAAATTTCTCTACCGCCTACAAGTGATTACGAGCCCATAGTCAAACCTCCCTACTGGAAGGACACAGACTATTGTGAATATCATCGAGGAAGGGGGCATACAACAAACAACTACATACGCCTCAAAAATGTTATCCAAGATGTGCTAGATCAGAACCAGGGAGGGACACAACAGCATACCTCCAATGAAACTTATGTAGCCTACAGGGATCCACTTTTGAATCACAACAGGCCATATAACTACAACAACAATGGCAACAATAGTAACGACAACAACAATAATCGCAACCGGCCAAATCAGAGCAGCGGGACTAGTAATGCCAACTATGCAAGTGTGCCATTTGACTACACCATAAACTGCATTTTCAAGCAATTCCCGCAGGTCAATGTCATCTCACCCAACCAACAACCAGGACCTAACAGAACTAGTTGTAGCATAATTACCCGCAGTGGTAAAGTCACGCTCAATACCGCCCCTCCAAGGTCGCCATCATCTTCATCCAATTTCTGTCAATACAATGTCATCGACCAGTTACAAAAAACTCCAGCTCACATTTCTATATTGGAGCTCTTGTGTCTATCTCCTTCTCATAAGGAGATTCTTGAGAAAGCCTTAGTGGAAACCACTGTCCCCACTAATTTGGCCCAAGAAAAGTTTCAGACCATGGTAGGCAATCTGACCTCTTCCAACTCCATATCTTTTACTGAGCAAGATGATCTCTCTGTATCCTAGCCTCATAACACCCCTCTGCACATTGTCGCATTCATACACAAACACCGCATCAAGCGGGTTCTCATTGATGGAGGTGCTGGTTATATATTTGCACCTTAAAGCTAGTCCTTGCACTGGGGTTCTCCGAACAGGCAGTTGATCCAAGGAGGAAAATTACCATCAAAGCATATGACAAGGAAGAAAGAACCACAAAGGGAACCGTTGTCCTACCCATTCAAGTGGGACCAGTCATAAAAGATGTGGTGTGTCAAGTCCTTGATCAGGAGCTTGCTTATAATATCCTACTTGGGAGACCATGGATTCACGCCATGAAGGTTGTCCCCTCAACCTATCATCAATGCATTAAGTTCTCGCACAATGGCAAGCAAGTCACCATTCATGGAGACCCTGACCCCTACCAACATTGCAATTCTTTCCGTGCAAAACCTGAGTGTGTCATACCCAACAACAGAGCCTACATTTCCCCTACCTTGCAACAGGACCATACTGCTGAAGCTTCCTCCTCATGACCCAAAGCGTAGAAAATCACCATAAAAGAAAGTGGAGTGGGGGAATACTCCATTGAGCATAGCCTCAATCTTGCCAAGATGCCTTTGTCTCCTCACTCTTTTGGCCAACCCAACTATCAACCCCAGCATTTTCCAAAGCCATCTGCTCCTTCTGTAGCTCCCGCAAATCCCTTTGTAAAATGGGGGACTTTATCTGATGAAATAGAGGAGCGAGATCTCCTGCAATGGCTTTATGCTGAAGAAGAAAACACACCCCAAGATCCACCTAGACTCCCAATAGAACTCTATGGGCGAGGTGAGACTATTTTGCACAGGATGGGGTACAAAGGACAAGGCCCCATCGGCCTCAGAAAAGAAGGAATCATTGAACCTATACAACCTTCTTCATCCTCTTCGGCTAGAAACACAAGTGGCCTAGGATACAAAGGCAAGGGTAAAGCCAAGGAAAATGCCTGCCTTGTGGAGACAATCCAAACACTCCAAGTGGACAGCGACACAGATTCAGATGATTCAAATGAGTATGAGTGGGACGAGCTAACAAAGCACTCCTATGACGACAAAGAGGTCGACACCATCCAAACTCTTAGCCCCTACTGTGAGGGACAAACACAATGGGATAGACCACTGGAGTCTGATTTGCCCATCCCTGAGATTATGGCTTTCGAGGAAAGTTTCAATTCCATTGCAATAAACAACTTGGAGGAAAGTACCACCCGGAACACTACCCCTACCAATGCTCTTAACATTTCCATTCACACCATCAATGAATCAGGTCTATTGTCTAACTCCCTTCCCCTCTTGCACCCTAAGCTTATTGACTGGGATCTGCAAGGAACCCCCCCAACTAGATATGTTCCAAAACGACGATGCTTACATTGATTATATGGAACTTAGGGACCACTTACCCAAGGGAGATCATAAAGCTGGTTTTGCTATCAAACTGAATACCGTGGCTTACTTTGGGGAGGGTGCCAAGCCTTCCAGTCACAAAAATATCAAGATCAAAAATGGATTTGACAGTGAAAACCACCTTGTGGCAGTGTCAGATCAAAAACAGTAAAAAGAAAGGACGCAGCCAAAGGTGAAAACCCAACTATGGCACTTGACGATGGAATGCTTGACACTCTCCCTAGTGATATGTACCAGGAAAGGTCACAGATTGTTGTGGAACTAACAGAGCCTGTGAATATTGGAACAGAAGAACAGCCCAAGGTTATCCACTTTGCCAAATCTCTTACACCCCTAGAGAAAACCAAATTTGTACCATTTTTCAAACAAAAGAGAGGCAGCTTTGCTTGGTCGTATGCAGACATGCCAGGTCTAGACCCAAACTTGATTCTACATCACCTGCCATTGGATCCAGGAGTAAAACCAGTAAAATAAAAGCTGAGAAAGATGCATCCTCACATAGCCCTTTTGGTCAAAGAAGAACTCAAGAAATTGCTGGATGTGGGGTTCATTAGAGCCATAGATTACCCAGAATGGATATCCAATATTGTGCCAGTGTCTAAACTAGATGGTCGAGTTCGACTATGCAATGATTTTCAAGACTTAAACAAAGCATGTCGCAAGGATGACTTTCCATTGCCAAACATCGATATCATAGTCAACCTAACTACAGGACATACAATGCTATCACTCATGGACGGATTCTCAGGGTATAATCAAATCAAAATAGCACCAGAGGACAAACACAAGACGGCTTTCACTTGCCCATGGGGTACGTTTTGCTGGAATGTCATGCCATTTGGGCTGAAAAACGCAGGTGCCACTTATCAAAGAGCTATGACTACTATATTTCATGACATGATGCATGTAACTATGGAAGACTATGTCGATGATATCCTAGCAAAGTCTCTCACAAGGGATTCACATCTGAATGTACTAGAAAAAGTTTTTCAAAGGTTGGACCAATTCCAAGTCAAGCTGAACCCAAAGAAATGTGTGTTTGGGGTAACTTCAGGCAAGTTGCTAGGCTTCATCATGTCGGCAAATGGAATAGAGGTAGACCTGGCTAAGGTCAAAGCTATAATGGACATGCCACCACCCAGGACTCTATCTCAATTGAGATCCTTACAGGGCAAGCTGCAGGCCATCCGCAGTTCATATCATAGCTAGCAGACAAGTGCCAACCTTTTAGCCATCTCCTGCATAAGAACATTCCATTTAGGTGGGATGAGCGGTGTGAAGAGGCATTCAACAAGCTAAAGGAGTACCTTATGAATCCACCCATTCTCATGCCTCCGATCCAAGGAAAGCCTCTAATTCTCTACATATCAGCTACACCTAGTGCTCTTGGAGCTCTTCTAGTGCAACAAGATTACGACAACAAGGAAAGAGATGTATACTACATCAGTCGAACCTTAGTGGGCTATGAGTTACAATACTCACAAGTGGAAAGATCATGTCTCGCGGTAGTTTTTGCTTCACAAAAACTCTGGCATTACATGCTTGCACATCCAGTTAAGCTCATTGCCAAAATAGACCCATTGAAGTATCTTCTCAGCAAAGCAGCTCTCACGGGTCACCTAGCAAAGTGGGTAATGCTTCTCAGTGAGTATGACATCGAATATGTGGATAGAAAAGCCATCAAGGGACAAATCATAGTTGACCAACTAGCCAATGCACCGTTGCAAGATAACAAGCCCATGCAGTTTGAGTTTCCTGATGAGTCCTTATTCACTATATCAACATCTTCTTGGAAACTCTACTTCGACGGGTCTTACACAAACCATGGATCGGGGGCAGGCATCCTGTTCATAACTCCCCAAGGCGACACAATTCCAAAGTCTTACCATTTGTTATTTCCATGCACCAATAACATAGTGGAGTATAAAGCCTTGGTAATTGGTCTTAAGATGGCAACTGAGTGGAAAATCCAAGAACTACATGTCTATGGTGATTCTCAACTTATAGTCAACCAGGTCAACGATGAGTATCAAACCAAAGATGAAAAGCTCATCCCCTACAAAAGAATGGTTGACGACTTCAAAGAGCACTTTGGGACCATCTCCTTCAAGCAAATACCCAGAATCGAGAACAAAGCAACAGATGCAATGGCTACCATAGCCTCTCTTCTAGAAATACCTGAAAATGAGTCACAGTATGAGTTCTTAGTGGACACTATCTGGCAACCAGCTTATGATCTTTTTGAGACCCATTCCATCTGCCTTCTAGTTGGATCTAATTCACCTTGGTACGGTAAGACTTACACTTACCTCAAGGACAACATTCTCCCACCTGACCTCTCTTCCAACCAAAAGTGAACTTTCATCTGACAAACCTCTCGCTACACCATCATAGCCGATACCCTTTACCGACGTGGTCTGGATGGTACTTTACTCCGTTGTTTAGAACAAGAAGAATCCATAACTGCCTTACGAGATGTACACGAAGGGATCTGCAGAACACACTCCAGCGATCCTTCCTTAGCCAAGAAACTCATGCGTTTGGGTTATTACTGGCTAAACATGGAAATGGACTCATACCAGTTCGTCAAAAAGTGCAAACAGTGCCAAATACACGGGAACCTGATCCATGCACCTGCTCAAGAGTTGAGACCTTTAACGACACCCTGGCCCTTTTGCCAGTGGGGACTTGACCTTGTGGCCAAGATTCATCCACCCTCTTCCAATGACCACAAATTCATCATAACCGCCATTGAGTATTTCACAAAGTGGATTGAAGCCGTTCCCCTAACCACCGTCACAGGTAAGCAAATTTCATCTTTCATTCTGAATTACATTATCTGCATATATGACATTCCTTCATCTATTATCACAGATAATAGAAGACCATTCAAAAATTAGGATGTCCAAGAACTCTGTGAGCATTTCAAAATCCAACATCGTTTCTCCACTCCATACTACCCCCAAGGTAACGGCCATGCTGAGGCATCGAACAAAACCATTCTAAAAATCCTAAAGAAGACTGTCACTGATGCTGGCCGCGATTGGCATGTCCAACTCAATCCTGCTCTGTGGGCCTACAGAACCAGTATACGCACTCCCACAGGTGCTACACCCTATGCCCTTGTCTATGGTTAGAAGCCATCCTCCCCATTCAGGTTGAACTACCATCTCTCAGGGTGTCATTGAAAAGTCTCATATCAGACAAAGAATACAGAGTCTCCAAGTTACAAGAACTAGAGCTGCTAGAAGAAAGGAGCCAGAAAGCCTTTGATCATCTCAAAGCATATCAACAGATGATGTCAAGAAGCTATAACCACAAAGTTCACCCAAGAATATATAAGGTTGGGGACCTCGTTCTCAAAGAGAATCCTCGCAATCAACAAGACAGAGAAAAGAAAGGCAAGTTCGAACCTAACTAGCTTGGGCCCTATGTGATTGTAGCTGCTTACAGATCGGGGGCATATCAGTTGGCCACATCTGAGGGTGAGTTGTTCGATGATCCAATCAACAGCATGCACCTTCATCGATTCTATACCTAGGAGAACCCCAATGCAAGGGGGCACAATAAAATCAAAAAAAAAAATCAAAAAAGTAGAAAAGAGAAAATACAAAAAAATAAGAAAAAAATAGAAAGCATACAAAAAAATCATCCTTTGGTGAAAACCTGGCAAATAGGTGCCTTGGATAGGTGTCATGATGAAAACTTGGCAAAGCCGGTATCATGTTACTTTCTAGCTTTTCATGCAAATAAAAGCAAGTAATGAAAGCCTAGTAAATAGGTGTTACTTGTGATAAACCGCCTTCTCCATCTTTGGGAGTCCAATCACCTTGAGTCCATTCTTTCTCCATATGCCCCATTTGATCCATATTTGTTCCACAATAAACACTTGACAGTTACCTATCATGGCTTGATACTCTCCTTGTGGCCTTGTCAACCAAGGTTTTGTCCCATACCGTCTCCTCAATGTGAGCCTAGTATAGTGTCTCTCGTTAGTGTCCATGGTCCAAATCTGTGAACTACGTTGCCTCTGCACCATCATGTAGGCAAGGCCATTATTCTAATGTGCCCCCGAGGCTTCCTTGTCTCCCATTCGTCCCTTTTCTTGTCTTCTTTCTTGTCATCTTTCTTCTAGTCCATCCATGGTCCATTAGGGTTTACCCTGAACTACATTGCCTCTGCGTCGTCACGTAGGCAAGGCCATTTAGCAATGAGCCCCTCAGGCACTAGGTCAGTCCCTTAGGGTCCGTCTCCCCAATAAGGATTGTGCAATCTTCTCACCAATCAAGCCAATGCGAGCAAAACCTGCGCTTCCAGTAGAACTCTTGACTATGAGCACTTTAACCTATCCAATGCAAAGCAAGTACCCAAGGTCTTCTAAATGATTTTATTCAACTTACAGCAAGAAATAAACACATCTAATGGCAAGAATGTTTTGTGGATTGGAACCTGGGTTAGGTTACAGAGTCTTGATGTTTGTTATCATGTCTTTCTATGCTACTCAAGGATGCCAAACGCTAGAGATGCTATAATGGGGGCATGATTATTTTCTTTGTTTGCTGTTTGTGGATTAAACTTTAGTAATGTGACGCCTTGTCTAAAGACATGATCGGCAAAAGATCATCGAGGACATCAAAGGTCTAACATGAGTGAGGGCAATCCTTGTTTGTTGACACACAAGAAGTACTTAGGTCATCTAGATTCCATTTTGACTAGATGCTTGTATTCACTTGCTAAATCAAAATCCATGTAAGTCATACTCAGGTCATCTCGGTTCAATTATACCTAGATGCTTGTATTCACTTGCAACATTTTAGAAAATGTACCAAAAACAAAATGCCCAATGATGAAATAAAGCACTCCAATAGCAAAGCATCCATCCTATATCCATTTATGCATCCATACCATACCCCATGCACAAAGATCCAACAATGCAGAGTATTAATACAAATAAAAGCTTGTGAGTCCTTCTATCGAGTCTTTCTTCTATCAATCAGATTTCTCTCTATCATCATATCTTTCATCCTTGTCCAGTCAGTCTGAGCAATGTTCCAAATGCAAGGTCCATCCTTAATCCATACCAATCATGTCAAGTCAATCTTGCACAAATGATCCAATCACAATCAGGGGTCTTGATCTTTGTCTGGTCGTAAACCAACTCGATCAGTTAATCAATCAATTGTCTTATACAGGATGTTGCATTGTTGAAATCAGACCAATACACGCATCTTACATGACATGCTTCATTTCCTGAAACCAGACACTATCCTTCATGTTGCTCTAGGGATCTATCA
Organism: Cunninghamia lanceolata; assembly: GCA_027924645.1. Classification (NCBI taxonomy): domain Eukaryota; kingdom Viridiplantae; phylum Streptophyta; class Pinopsida; order Cupressales; family Cupressaceae; genus Cunninghamia; species Cunninghamia lanceolata. The sequence continues at coordinate 335,364 of BSBN01000031.1, forward strand.
TTCCCCGCCATGACAACATGCCTGCCGTGTTGGTCTAGGGATATATCGTTCCCCGCCATGACAACACTGTCGTATATCATTATTAGTATATCATTGGTTTACCACTTGATAAGGGCAATACCTTGTTTGTTCTTGTGCCATTTGTGCATACTTGCTTGCTTGCTTGTGTGTGTCATCATTCCATCTTGCATCACATATCATTCGACTCTTTCTTCAACCGATTTCTTCATTCTAACCTCGCTTCCCTTCATCTTCGTGAGATTGTCCGTCTCACGCCTCCTGCCTTCTTCCCGTGCAATCTCCCGAGGGGGCATCCTATCATCATTAAACCTATACCAGGGGCAAACTGGGGCATGTATCACTATCAGACTATCGACTTCTTTGAAGCAATGCTGTAAACTGCATCGCATCAAAGAGGGGCAAAATGTATACGTCTAAAAATGACACAAATCATCCTAAATAAATATTCTAAATATTTATTCCCTCCTTCTATCAATTAAATAAATATTCCTAATTTATTTAATCGATTCACTAATCCATAATTAAATAAATTCAATTTATTTAATTAAAATTCTTCTAAATGTCCTGCACAATTAAATAATCATAAATTATTTAATTAATCCAAATTCCTCTATCCTAAGTTCTAAATTCAAAAATCCACCTCACCTTTACACCTCACTTTTCCACCTCACCTTGTCCACCTCATCAGGTTACACATGTAATTAAATATATTTAATATTTAATTACCTTATTTTCCCTCACCCATATGGCCTATTTCTTCTCAAATCAGAAGTTAGTTAACTAACCAATCAAAAGTGTTAACTAACCTGTCAATTGAGTTAATCCCTCAATCAATTTAGTCAGTTCCATAATTCATTCTTCTAACTGATCAATCAAGTCTGTTAACTGTTCAGTCAATGGAGATAACTCTCTAATCAATTTTGTCACATCCCCTCTTTCATGATGGAGTTGAGACACTTGTCATATTCCTACTGGTTGCACATTCCTCAACCATCCTCAGCCGTTGATCTCCATATCTCCTCTCAACCGTTGATTTTCATTCTTCTGAGTCTATAAAAGAAGCTTCATCCCTCCATTCTATTCATCCAGGCTTTTGATATTGTTACTCTGCAGAAATTCACTAGCGCACTTTTGGCACCCCCTTACCATTCACTAGCTTGAGATCACATATTTGCTTTGAAGCTCATCTTCATTGCATATCACAACAGCCATTTACTATCAACTTCCTCGAACACAGCTAAAAGAGTGCACTCTCTAAGGGCCTACTTCAACAGCAAAAGGACAGTTGTAATAGGCGAACAACAGAAGCATCGATTCAGGGAAGGTTTGCTTTGTGTTATTCATTGCTATATTCATTCAACCTTTCTTGTTCTCACTTATTCTGTTGATGTTTGGGTCTTATATATGCACGGCTTTAACATATGCACTGCTACATGAAACATATGTGTCGCTTAAATACACATGCGCTACCTAACTACCAAAGCACCGCTACAATGAACATATGCGCCGCCAAATTTGGCATATGCGCGGCAAAACTACGAAAGCGCCGCTTCGCGCAGCATATGTGCCATTCTGCATTTCGGTGCATATGTTTGACCTGTTTTCTACATGCATTTATGACACCCTAATTCGACCCTAGGAGAAATTTTTCAGAGCACATACCGGGGGTCCTACCCCTGCTGCTGTGGTACCTGCTGGGGTGGTAGCATCTGCACCTGCTGAGGTATCTGCTGCTGTGCCACCTGTCCTGGCACTGCCTGCTCAGCCTGAACCATCCTCCTCTGCTGTCTCGACCGCTCTCTAGCTCTACCACCCTGTCCTCCTCGACCCCGTCCTCCTCTAACTCCCCTTCGCCCTCGGCCAACCTGTGCCTCCTCCTCTGAGTCTACCTCATCAATACGAGGCACCAACATGCTAGGTCTTGAATACCTCAGGAAAGGATGTGTAATCATCCAATCCTTGTAATCCTGTGTCACCCTTGCGTCCGCTATCTCTGTCCTCATGTCCCACACCACATAGGGAGTCTACCGGAACTCTGCCAGGGCCTCCTCATATGAAGCCATCGGCCCCCATCGGACTCTCTCTGCATGTGTCCGCGCAAATAGCGCCTGTCCCTGTGGCATACCCTGCCTCCTGCCAAACTGTCACAGCACCCAACCCACCATCTGCTCTCCAGTATATGCTGTGTCCAGCCTATCAGCCACCTCGTCTGAAAACAATATGGCAGCTCGTCTCCCTCGTCATCCCACGGCTCACAATCCAGATATGGTCGCCAGACGACCCCATCTATGCCATCCAATGTATGCCTCCAGTACTCCAACTTCCCCAGCATGTGCTGGGAAATCACTCCTGCATAGCCATAACTGTATGGCTCTCCTCACTGCCTCACAAAGACACATATCAGCCTAGTCATCGCTATGTGCTCCCACAACTAGAACTGTAGCAGTAGTACCCCAGCCGATAGACTCGTGTTGCGGTGGTACACCACCTGGTGCATGTCGTGGTACAAGTGGGCCAGTACGCAGACTCCCCATGCATATCGGGTGCCCTTCGTCAGCATCTGCTCCATGATCCTGCCCCATCCAATGGGGAACCCATGCAATCTCCTATCGAGGCATACAATGCCCCCGATCAATCCAGCCACATTCCTTGAGAAGTAGTCATAACAATCGTGTATATCATGCCATGGGATGACCTATCCCACCAGCTCAGGATCATCAAACACTCACTTGCACTCGACGAGTCCCGCATCCCGCTGTGCGTCATACTCTACCAACTCACCTATAATAGGTAAGTGCAGTATCCGGTAGACGTCCTCTAATGTCACAATCATCTCTCCAGTAGGAAAGTGGAAGGTCCCATCCTCACTGTGGAATCTCTCCACAGTAGCTGTCAGCAATCCCCGGTTCGCCCGCACCTCAGGCATGAAGCACACATAGTCCAAACCCATGGCACCAAGCACCACTCTGTCAATCTCTGTCAGCATGTATCTCTACAAAAGGGGCATGGGAAATGTCTCCCTCGACTGCAGTGTGTCTCGAATATCCTCCTGCAAGCAAGCAAAGCAAGGTGTCAGTCCAAAGCGGCATATATCATACTCAACATATATCAAATAAACTTAGCATCCCAAATTGATTAAAAACAACACACTACATCTCTTGACTAGATTCCTACAATCTCAGAGATAGCTCATCGATTCCTGCATCAAACAGGACGCTAATTGAATCAATTTGGCTAAGTAAATTGGCTATCCAAGGCAAATGCGCCACTATAGGAGGTAAAAGTGCCGTTTTTTGATATATGCACCGCTAAAATCAGCATATGCACCACTTAAACACAGATGCGCAGTTCCATATCACATATGCGCAGCTTTAGTACATGCACCGCAACATTCGGCATATGCGCCGCCATATCATGGAAGCGCCGCTAAAATCGGTATATGCATGGCTTTAACATATGTGCCGCTACATGAAACATATGCACCGCTTAAATACACATGCGCTACCTAACTACCAAAGCACCGCTATAATGAACATATGCATTGTTTTAACATATGCGCCACCAAATTCGGCATATGCGCGGCAAAACTATGAAAGCACCGCTTCGCACAGCATATGCGTCCTTCTGGATTTCGGCGTATATGTTTGACCTATTTTTTACATGCATTTATGACACCCTAATTCAACCCTAGGAGAAATTTTTCGGAGCACATACCGGGGGTCCTGCCTCTGCTAGCCGCCTGAATCAACGGACTCGCTCGAATCAATGCTCCTCGCATGGAATGTTTGCTGCTCTGGCTGCCATGCTGCTCTAAGTTTACTCTAAGCTCTCTCTATCCCATCCAGATCAAACAAGTGTACAAATGACTATTCTTGTGGACCCAGCTCCCATTTATAGCCTCCAAACCCTAATTCTGGCTAGGTGATGACTGTGACTACTTCTTGGGCCCGTTTTTCCTCCCATTTCCTTGAAACGCGTCCCTTTTCCTCCAACCTATCCTAACCCCTTCGTCTTCGTGAGATTGTCCGTCTCTGATTCTTTCGCCCTTTTTCCATCCAATTTCCTGAGGGGGCATCCTAATGTGATTAAACCTGTACCAGGGGCAAACTGGGGCATGTATCACTATCAGACTATTGACTTCTTTGAAGCAACGCTGTAAACTGCATCGCATCAAAGAGGGGCAAAATGTATACGTTTAAAAATGACACAAATCATCCTAAATAAATATTCTAAATATTTATTCCCTCCTATCAATTAAATAAATATTCCCAATTTATTTAATCGATTCACTAATCCATAATTAAATAAATTCAATTTATTTAATTAAAATCCTTCTAAATGTCCTTCACAATTAAATAATCATAAATTATTTAATTAATCCAAATTCCTCTATCCTAAGTTCTAAATTCAAAAATCCACCTCACCTTTACACCTCACTTTTCCACCTTACCTTGTCCACCTCATCAGGTTGCACATGTAATTAAATATATTTAATATTTAATTACCTTATTTTCCCTCACCCACATGGCCTATTTCTTCTCAAATCAGAAGTTAGTTAACTAACCAATCAAAAGTGTTAACTAACCTGTCAATTGAGTTAATCCCTCAATCAATTCAGTCAGTTCCATAATTCATTCTTCTAACTGATCAATCAAGTCTGTTAACTGTTCAGTCAATGGAGATAACTCTCCAATCAATTTTGTCACATCCCCTCTTTCATGATGGAGTTGAGACACTTGTCATATTCCTACTGGTTGCACATTCCTCAACCATCCTCAGCCGTTGATCTCCATATCTCCTCTCAACCGTTGATCTTCATTCTTCTGAGTCTATAAAAGAAGCTTCATCCCTCCATTCTATTCATCCAGGCTTTTGATATTGTTACTCTGCAGAAATTCACCAGCGCACCTTTGGCACCCCCTTACCATTCACTAGCTTGAGATCACATATTTGCTTTGAAGCTCATCTTCATTGCATATCACAACAGCCATTTACTATCGACTTCCTCGAACACAGCTAAAAGAGTGCACTCTCTGAGGGCCTACTTCATCAGCAAAAGGACAGTTGTAATAGGCGAACAACAGAAGCATCGATTCAGGGAAGGTTTGCTTTGTGTTATTCATTGCTATATTCATTCAACCTTTCTTGCTCTCACTTATTCTGTTGATGTTTGGGTTTTATATAATTCAATTGATTGATCCACGTTTTACCCTTACAACAAGTATACAGGAGAGTTTTGTAGGCTGCAAAACCAGAAATTCTAGAAGTAAAGAAAGAAGATAACCCTGTGGAATTACCCACTAAAACTAAAATAATTGAAAAAGTTGAAAAGAGTGACGATCAACCGAAGAAGGATCCAATTTCACTGAGGACTCCCAAGAAGGGTAAGAAAAAAGAAAATCCGAATAAAATTTCAATTGATCAAGAAGGAAATCAAGTATGGACTTTGCGTTTTGATGGGTCCAAGTCTAAGCAAGGAGCTGGTGCTGGGTTCGAGTTGATCATTCCATCAGGCAAATCATTCTTGGTTGCGCACAGACTGCAATTTCCATGTACAAGTAATGTTGCATAATATGAATCATTAGTTCATGGGTTATTGATGGCTATCAAGAAAGGAGCTAAGATCCTACATGTTTATGGAGATTCCGAGGTGATTGTCAAGCAAATAAGGAAGAAGTATGTCTGTCATGATAAGAGATTGAAGAGGTATAGAAACCGTGTTTGGGATTTGATTGAAAGTTTTGATGCATTCAACATCAAATCAGTTTACAGATCAAAGAATCAAGTTGCTAATTCCCTAGCACAAGCTGCAAGTTCACTTACACCACTTGCTATGAGTGGGTTAAAAAAATTCACTGTAGAGTTGGTCTCAGTACCATCAGTTCCAGATAATGGTACAAATTTTCAGGTGTTCAATGATGATAAACACATTGGATTTCATCACAAACTTTGGAGTCTTTGAAGCTCAAATCATAGATGAAGAAGATCTGGAGTAGACCAAATTTGATGCAGAGGGTGTCTTGAACCTAAAGAATAATACAATACCACGAGGAATGATTGAGTTAGAAAGACTCTTTGATTTAGATAAATTGAGTGCATTGAGAGATCATAAGATTCAAGGAGATAAATGCAAACCTATCAATATGGGAACAGATAATGAAGAGAAGAATGTGTTAATAGGATAGGTGTGTAGACCTGAAGAAAAAGAAGGTATACTCAAATGCATGAAATAATTTTCAGACATTATAGCATGGAGCTATGATGATTTAAAGAGTTATGATACCTCAATCATTACGCACACCATACCTCTGAAACCCAACAACAAGCCGTTTAGACAAAGGCAGAGACCTGTCAATCCACTTTTAGAACCACTGATATACAAAGACGTAAAAAAGCTATTGAACACGAGAATAATATTTCTAGTAAGGCACTCAACATGGGTTGCCAATTTGGTTCCTGTTCGTAAGAAAAATAGAGAAATAAGATTGTGCGTGGATTTCAGGAATTTGAACAGAGCATTAGAAAAAGACAATTATCCACTGCCTTCATTGGATGAAGTTTTGCAAATTGTAAATGGTTCCTAGATGATGTCTTTCTTAGATGGATACTCGGGATACAACCAAGTGATGGTGGAACCAGAAGACAGATTGAAGACTACTTTCACGTGAAAGTGGGGAAACTATGCATAGAGGCGAATGCCATTTGGACTGATTAACACTGGAGCAACCTTTCAGAGAGCTATGGACATTGCTTTTCATGATTTGATTGGAAAATATATAATCATATACATGGATGATCTCATAGTTTGCTCTTGTAGAAGGGAAGACCACATAGAAGATTTGAGGAAAGTATTTCAAAGATGTAGAAAATGCAGAATCTCACTGAATCCAAAAAGGCAAATTACTAGGACATGTGATTTCAGAGAAGGGAATTTCAATAGATCCAAGCAAAATAGAGGTTATTTCCAAGATTGATATGCTTGCAAGTAAGAAGGAGCTGAAGTCATTCTTTGGGAAGATAAACTTTGTTAGGAAGTTCATTACAGGATTTGCAAAGATTGTCAAACCATTGAATGACATGTTGAAGAAAGATGTAAAGATAGAATGGACAATTCCTGCAAGAAAAGCATTTGAAGAAATCAAGCAAGCTATTACTGATGCTTCTGTTTTGATAAGCCCGGATTACACAAGGCCATTTTATTTATACTCTTTTGCTTTGGAGCATACATGTACAACAACCCTCACTCAAAGAAATGAAGAAAAAGATGAACACCCAATAGCTTTCATGAGCACACTGTTAAAAGATGCTAAACTGAGATATCCTAATGTGGAAAAACAAGCTTATGCACTGGTCAAAGCAATTAAGAAATTTAGACATTACATTTTGAGAAGTAAAATATATGCTATTGTTCTAGATGTGGCAGTCAAGACCCTGCTTATGCAGAATGAATTGGGAGAAAGAACAGACAAGTGGGTCACCACTATTCAACAATATGATATTGAAATACAACCAATGAAGCTTGTTTGAGGACAAGGACTAACTCAAACAATTGCAATTGATGGACTAGGGTTGGTGCAACAAGTTTATACTCTTGAGGACATATCACCTGATGAATGGTACAATGACATTATTTATTATCTACTAAATCAGAAATGTCCGGCACAAATGAATTCAACCCAGAAAAGAGCTTTGAGAATAAAAAGTCAGTGTTTTATGCTCCAAGGGTCAGTCTTGTTCCGAAATAATCATGAAGGGATATATTTGAGATGCATAGGAAAAGATGAAGTAGGTCAGATAATGGAACATTTTCACAGCAAATTTGGAACATGTCATGGAGGTGGTTTAGCTACAGCACACCAGATTTTGAGGGCAGGTTATTATTGGCCTACTTTATTTCACGATGCATATGATCATGTCAAGAGATGTCACACATGCCAGGTAGCTGCTTCGAGAGAGAGAAATCTAGCCATGCCACTTCAACCGGTGATCGAAGTAAGACCTTTTGCTCAATGGGGTTTGGACTTTATTGGTATGATTAACCCACCTTCCTTGGCACAACACAGGTATATTCTGACCGCTATTGATTACTGCACCAGGTGGTCTGAGGCTCATGCTTTAAAATTTTGTACTTCTAATGTTGTGATTAAATTTCTTGAAGAAAGTATTATCACTAGGTTTGGATGTCCACATGCACTTGTTTGTGATAATGGTCCTGCTTTTACTTCACTGAAATTTTCTAACTGGGCTTTTGAATATGTCATCACACTAAAATTTTTGTCAAACTATTACCCACAGGGAAATGGCCTAGTAGAATCCACCAACAAAAACTTGCTAGGTGCAATTAAGAAACTACTCTACAAAAACCCAAGAGATTGGCATACACAACTTAAGTTTGCTCTTTGGGAAGATAGGACAAGAATAAAGAGTTCCTTGGGTACATCCCCTTATCATCTAGTTTATGGCCAAGATCTTGTATTCCCAATCAAACTGAGAATTCCCACATTACAATTTATGTAGGATTACATGGAAGAAAACGACAGAGTCCAAACTAGGTTGTCACAACTGCTCATTTGGAAGAAAAACGAGACATAGCACTTGAAAATTTTGTACAACATCGAGTTGTGAAGAGATGGTTCGACAGACAAGCAAAGTTCAAGTCCTTTCATATATCTAATTTGGTTTTATACTGGGACAAAGCTAAAGAGAGAAAGGGTGAACACAACAAATTTGATAATCTTTGGAAAGGCCCTTACCGGATTGCTGAAATTTTGGGAGAGAATGCTTTCAAACTGAAAACACTCAATGGAGAATCTGTTCCATTGCCCATCAATGGGCAATTCTTGAAGCATTATTTCCAACCCTAAGTTCCTTCAGGGACTTATTTGTACATAATTAGGTTAGTTGTTTCCTACTTTCATAGGTTAGTTTTAGGTTGGATTTGCTACATTTTGGGCTTGTTTGTTGTTGCTGCAATTTTTGGGCTTTCCCTGGGGTCCCATTTTTGGGGTAGTATTTTCAATTCATGCACATTCTAGTTGACTTTATGAGGTGATGTCAAGTTTATTTTGGGAATAAATATTCATGAGATTCTCTGAGTTAGAAGGTAATTTTCTTTAGTTTATCTATTGGTTAAGATCTGTACTTGACTCAAGAAGGGAATCATGCATTATATTTTGACATGAAGATCTTTGATTATATGTTTAAAATGTTTAATCTTTAAATGAATGCTTTTTGTTTTCTTTTGATAAGCTTGCGTCGGATGGATAGATCCATTGCGGACTCCATTGTTAGCATTCGGTAGCATGTTGCTTGCTCCGGGAAGATAAATTAACTATTTAGAGCGACTTAAATTGTTTTGAGATCTTATACATTTTCACACTTTTAAAATCTAGAGGTACCTAAGTGAATCCTTGTGATCTCGCATTAAGTGAAAAATCTAAAGGTCCACCTTTGTCGCCATCATAAGTCCACACCCGGCTAGCTGAGTTATCACGTAGTGGTACTGCATTGTACTCTACCAAGCAAAAGCATGTTGAAAATCAAAAGAAAAAGAAAAGAAGAGAAAATCACAAATCACACACTATAACTCAGTTAGATGGACGATCGAGTAGTCTTTATCGGGGCTATGGATGCCTGACCGACAGTAGGGCTCTACTCGAGTGGAATTATGAGACAAACCCGTCGGGGCTATAGATGCTCGCTGGCAGCAGGGCCATGTCCAGGTAGTTCATGAGGTGTGTACTAATCATGTAGCTTAATGCGGAGGAACTAAGGTGATCTTAGTTGCTGATGGATGGAAATGAACTCAATTGCACACACTTAGATCTTCAAGATGAAAAAGGTTGTCCTAAGCTTTTGATTTTGACGCCTTGATTAAGTTTTCATGTTTATTTGACCTGATATGTGGGTGTACATAGGGATTTTGAAGTTTTGTTTCTTGCTTATCTCTAGAACACTTGAAGAAGTTTTAAATGAAATTTTTATCCTATGAAACAACAGAGATGGAATGTTGTGATATAATTTATGACTCTTTTCTCCTTTTGAGTACGTCTCTTAACTAATGGATGGGCTTGAGGGGGTTATTTGGTGATTTAGGGTTTTTAATGAGTCTTTATCCCTGAAATCTTCATGAACATTTCTCTCATGGTATTGCCAGATGTTGTGACCAATTCCCAACATCGCCCCATTTGAAGATGGGGACCCCTTCCCCCTTTTTCTTCTTGGTTTTTTAGTTTGTGATCTCTTTGTCTTTTTGTTTGGCATTCAGGCTTCAACTTATTCTCTCATTGCTTAGCGTGTCCACTCAAAATTTGGTCTTAATCAACTTTGCATTTGTCAGTTCTTTCAAATTATGTGAGCTTGGTCCAAGCCTTCACTTAAGTGCACATGTTAAGTCATCTTGCAAAGGGTTTTATTTTATTTTATTTGTGGTTCATGTTACGTGTGAGGAGTTGAGTTTCCAAGTATGCATTGGGTTTTTGAATATCCATCTAGTTGGGATTTTGAATTAACCGTTCTATCCGGTCACTCTAAGCACATTCTAATATACATTGCTCACTCAAGTGTTCGTTCTCGTCGCACTTATGCATCAGCGGATAATAGGTTTGCCCTTGACATTTTATTACGCTTAGTCTTAAAAGCAGAAGATCTACACTATGCGTAATATCCTCGATGGTCTGTTTCATTTGGCATAATTTCAAAATCATGTGTGGCCTTCTGGAAATACCTGCCTTAAGTGGACTTGCGCAGTGCCTTTGTAGTATTTGTTTTTCAAGCATTGTTTACAATAAACGAGCCTTGCAAACTCATAATGCTCACTTAAATGTATCGGACATGTTGACTTTAATTTTTGTTTGAGAGCAATTCTAGGGTCAGTTTGTAATGAACAAAATCCAAATTGTGCACGAATCATCTTAGGATCTGCCCAAGCGCATATTCCTCTAAGCTTTGCAATTGGCATTTACATGGGAGTCTTTAATGTTCGCTAGAGCGCCAGCTAATCGGTGGCTTGCAATGGAATCTAGGTTTTAGGACATGTGTTGCCACTCCAAGCATCTGCTCGCTATTGTTAGTAGCATTTTAAATGATATTCAAAAAGTTACTCCTGGTCCTCTAAAATAAGATTGACTGTCAGAGCGCAAAAGAGACTCCTCCCCAGCTTTAAATTTTTTACTATTATCGATGTAGGATGTGTTTGAATATCTGCTTAGGCAAACTTATGTTGATACATTGAATATTCATTTTTTTTGGCATCCATGTCACCATCCAATGTCCGCTTAGCAGACTTTTTGATCCCCCTTGGAAACTTTGTTTTTTTCTGCTCAATGAAAGATGGCCTCAAACATCCGCTTGGGCGGACATTTTCAAACTCCATGGATTGCATTCAAGTGTGCTAATTGTTACTCAATGCATTTAAACCTCTGTCGAGCAAATATAATTCACAGTTTGTGGTTCACTCACTGTCTTAAGCGCATTCATTTAAGATGTCCACCAAGCTACACATCCAGCTGCTTGATTCCCGTCGGTGCATATCTCTTACTGATTGGATGTGTCCGTTATCGTGCCCCAATGTAATTATTCTTCGCAGTATGCATAATGCTCGAAGATATCCACTTAGGTGGACTTTTATGATTCTTTTGCAACCATTGTGTTATAATGTGATAGGCCTTAATATCCTCACCCCAGTGTATCAGTTAAAGTGTGTTGTTAGCTGAATTTAAACGATTCTCTGGAGCATCCATAAATACGCTCCACCTCATAAGAATAGTGGTCGATGTGTAATGCCAGAGGTGTAAACTATATGCCCCCTCATTCCATTAAGCTGCTCACCTCTACATCATTAATATTACTTATCAAGCACCCAAGACACTCACCAGGTAATTCACATTTTGGAGTTCCTCTTGAGCGTGCATCAGACAGTTAATTCACAGAGGATAAGTTTTAAACTTTGCATTGAGCATCAAAGTGCCTGTTCAAGGTACACATCACCAGGCTATGTTAGGAATGAAGTTTTAAGCAAGAGCATTGGGAAGGTCGTGCACACAATATTGGCATATTCAAAATGCCCACTCGATTGGTATCCACTGGATTCCCATCACTTTGCAAACTTTGATTTGTTTTAGATAATACAGAAAAGTCTCCTATACATATCATTTGGTTTTGTAGAAGGGATGAGAGTATGAACAAAAGAAGAAACTCAGTTGGATGTACATTTGGTGTTGGTTGTATTCATGCTCAAATACAAATTGCATGTCAAGGTTTCGATGTGGGCAGATTAGAGTTGCATTTTTTGATTGAAGTTATTTAAGTATTGATCGAGTTTTGTTTTCACAGGGATTTGTATTTCTAGCCTTTCTCGAAATAGAACCGAGTAATTCAAATTCGTATATTCATTTTATCCCGCATGCACTAGGAGGTGTAATTTGTCTTATGTGCTTATCTTTTATGCATTATTCTATCAAGCTAATGTCTGGATGTTCGTGCAAGGGAGCAATGAGTGCAAAGGATAGACAGGAACTAATGAGGAGTGACATGAAGGGAACGTGGCCAGAAATGAAGATCACATCAAAATGGTGAAATCTAGGCGACACTAATCTTGGGAGGACCAACATGGAAGAAATTTGGCAAAATTTGCACAAACCCAATCCATCAGATCTAATCAGGCGAATGTTGAAGAACGAGATTGTGCAAGCTACTTGTTTCCCACCAGCGATGCTGTGTCTAGAGCTAATGTTAGAATGCGCCAAGCATTATAATCATGAAAAAAGATGCATTATGACTAGAGAAGGCAAAGTACTAGCTTATCTGAGAAAGGAGGCGATCGCAGAAGCTTTTGACATTCCCTCATACAAAACTACTACATTCTACGACAAGGAGTCTGCCTTGCAACTTTATTTGGCTAGACCTAAGAAATGTATGGAGGTGATAAACAACAACTGGTTGGTGCAACCAAGACCGCATGTAAGCAGAGTATCGAAGAAGCTTCATAAGTCTGACTTTCATCAAGAAATCAATTATATGGTTGTATTTCTGAATCACATTATGGGCTACCCGCAATCAACAAGTTTTGAGCCTTGGATGTTCTACTTCATCGAAGAGATAATAAGTGGGAAGAGGATGATAGATTGGGCTGAAATGATTAGCAGCAATATCGATGATCAATTGAAGGGTTTGCAGGAAACAAAAACATTTTATATGAGCTCATATGTCATATATATGTTTGCCAGAAGTGAAAGATACCCAGGATTGAACTGCAAGGGGAGAGTTGGAAACGGAAATGGACAGTTCAAAGTTTATGACTGCTACCCTCAGCTGTACTTGCAGGCTATATCCCATTACAGAAGGTTTAATGATGCCTTTTCCATGCACATTGTTAGATTGTTGCAAGGCAACACATGCAGGAGATTGTCAAAGGAGGCCATGAATTTCATGGTGAAATATGGAAAATGGTTTATTCAGTTTCCAAGATTCACATACATCCATGTTGAGGGCTTCTCATCATTGCCTTACAAGTTGCCTAGATACCCCACTGATAGAATGGTGTTGTTGGAAGTTACAAGACAACTGGTTGCATTCGATAAAGTTCAGAGAAAGAGGAAAAAGACCACAACAAAGTTTCCAATCAGCATAGGGAGGCTTGAGACTTGCATGTCACTGCAAGCAACTGAAAATTTAGAGATAGAGCTGCAAGCTTACAACTTGGTGTGCCACAATGATGCACACAGTAACTTTGATCCATTTGGCACAGTCAGACATAAATTTGGGAACAAATACAAGCACAGACCACAACTCGAGGATCACTGGATGGATGCATATGATGACATAGAAATAAGAAAGAAAGGTTGCTACCGATTGTCTTTAGATTTGGTCAGAGCAACAAGAGTGATCAACATTCTAGATCAGCTTGAGGAGAATCACAAAAGACTTTCACAAAGTTTGTATGAAGAGGAGAAGGACAGGCCTTTCACCATCAATTGGTCAGAGCAGGAAGTCACCTATAATGACGATTTAATGATGCCAATAGTGGCACATACAAGAAAATATGTGGACTTCCAAATTCGAAGGCTCCAGGAGAAAAATGTCCAATTTACTTACAACTTGATGGGAGGAGTCAATGTACATCAGTCCAAGGATACTTCAAGTAGTGAGTCAAGTAGTGACTCCATTGATTTCACTGATTCAGAAGGTGAAGGTGCTGATCTGCATGTAAATATTCAGCCAAGTAAGAAGGCAAAGGTGGATGATCAAAAGGCAGCTACTGCATCTTCAAGGCAAGAGGGTAATGGTATAATAAATATTGAGGAAGATGAAGTAAGACATGATGAACAGACATCTTTAGAAGTACAAATTGATAAAGGAATCAAACAAGGTAATGTGATTGATGCAGTTATGTCAAAATCATCTAAGGAACAAGAAGTGGTCATGATAGAAGTAGAAGTTGAAAATAAAAATGACAAGGAATTGTATGAGTTTGATGAGGAGGTTCTTCCTACTGTTCAGCAGAAGGGAGTTTAGGAGGAAAATCAAGAGGACTTGTCTAACTTGCCAGAGTGGCTAAGAGATTGAGTCAAGGAGAAGTCTGTTATTGAAAGAGAACCCATCCTAAGTTTGGAAGACTTGCTTAGTAGAACCAAAACTGACAATGGAAAGCAGAAAATTACTAAATTCTCAAAGATCACAAGAGGCAGCTCAGGGTCAAGGCAAGTGCATATTGCTGTCTCAAAAATTAGTGTAGAAGTAGATGATAGTGTCCTAGGTAGATATTGTTAGACTTAGGGCACACAACTAAGAGGGGGGCTGAATCAGTTGTGTAAAACTTTCTCCAATTAAACACTTAAATCTTCTTAGTGATTGGCAGAATATTAATCATGAACCATAATGCATTCAAATCAAAAGCCAAAACATATCAACACATAAGATACCAAGATTTTGATGTGGAAAACCTAGTTAAAGGAAAAACCACGGGGTGATTAACCCAAGATTTTATTCTCTGTTAGAAGAATAGAAAGAACAAAATGGCACATGCCAATTAGGGCTCACTGCCCGAGCACATTGCTCACAAGAGGCTCACTGCCTAGAAGAGACACACTGTCTACAAAGAAATAAATATCACATACATGAACTGGAGAATAGCATCTTCACCATGCTTGAATCAGTTCCATTTAAGCCCAATACTTCTGCTCTGCCCTTCGCTCTCCTCCTCGCTACTACACTCTCATCACAACAAGGACAACTTCAAACTGACTTTGCAATCCCTTATTTATACAAGGCATCAACTTAGGAATGATCATCTAAGTCGGCAAATATTCATAAGATCATCCGCCAGATGCATAACTCATCCGATCGGTCTGTCTCAAGAAGAACACCATCATCCAGAAGTTACTCTTCAATTGCGAGCTTTAACTTCAATGCGGACCACCAACAAGAATTGGGCACGATCCAAAGACCTCCACAAGCTTGCCTGAATCACCAAGAACATCCACACTTTTTCTGCTTACTGAAATCCTTCTCTCCTTCATCCAGAACCTCAAGAACACAGTCTGTCATTACTGTCATAAAGGAATAGATGCTTGTGGACCTTCAAACAATAAACTAATTGAGTTGATGCACCACAAAGACTTCCTCAGAACTCCCTCAAATCCGCAGAACAGGAAAATCCATTTCCAGATCTCACTGGACCTTTCTTGTTACACTCTGTCACCTCTAAACACCTATCAGAACCGGTTTTACTTGAGCGGCCACAACTTCTTCATATCTTCATGCGGACCTCTCAAAATCTCTACGGGATCACCTACAGACACATATCCACAAATCCTTTAATCCACGTCCTTTGATCCTCATCCTATCTTGGAATTTTGCCTTACTGTCATCATTGTTCTTCATTGTTCCTAATTGAGACTAATTTTCTCAATATCCTCAGCTCATAGCTCATCCAATCCTTATCATTAATGCAACAGGAGTATGTTGACATCAATGACAACACCAGTTAGGCCAATACTTGCAACAATCTCCCCCTTTGTCATTGATGGCAACATATGATGTGAAAAACTATTTTAACCATCATGACATGAACTTCTCCTTACTGTCACAACTCCCCCTATCAGCAACAACCATTCACATGTCTTCTCTACCTTAACTGCTCCCCCTTTGATCAGCAACCACTTGTTTTTCACATGTCTTCTCTCCCCCTTTGACATCAATGGCAAAGGGCACATACTTGCAATTCTAACATTTCAGAATCATACCTGCTGCTCCCCCTGAGTAGCAACTCCCCATCATCAATCCAGATCGCAAGATATGACTATGATATCCACCGGACTGATGCACCTTAGTGCTTCTTAGTTCATCACCGGAGGGGCAATGACCCCTAGCTTCTCCCTGAGATACTCAAAAGAATCCTTAGGTAAAGGTTTAGTAAAGATGTCTGCAATCTGATCCTTGGAAGGCACAAACTCCAATCTGATTTCATTCTTGTTCACTTGCTCTCTCAAAAAGTGAAACTTAATGGATATATGCTTAGTCTTTGAATGCAACAATGGATTCTTAGATATATTTATTGCACTTGAATTATCACAGAAGATTGTGATAGGTTCCTCATACTCTACTTTGATATCTCTTAGCATCTGCTTCATCCACAAAACTTGAGTGCAACCACCTACTGCTGCAATATATTATGCTTCAGTTGTAGACATAGATATTGCCTCTTGTTTCTTGCTTAGCCAAGAAACTAGTCTCTTCCCCAAAAAGAATGCTCCACCACTAGTACTCTTCCGGTCATCCACATCTCCTGCCCAATCAGCATCTGTATATGCATGAAGAGAGAAATCATGATCTCTAGGATACCACAAACCATACTCAACCGTCCCTTTTAGATATCTAAAAATCCTCTTGATTGCCATGACATGGGATTCTCTAGGATCATATTGGAATCTAGCAACAAGACCAACAGCTTGCATAATATCTGGTCTTGTTTGAGTGAGATACAACAATCCTCCAATCATTGATCTGTACTTTGTCTAGTCTACCTTAGGAGAGTCATCATCTTTGCTCAACTTACATCTGGTTGCCATGGGAGTATTCATTGGCTTTGAATCTTCCATCCCAAATTTCTTCAATAATTTTTTCACATATTTGGTCTGAGAAATGAAGATTCCTTTCTTTGTTTGAGTGATTTGCAGACCCAAGAAGAAATTCATTTCACCAAGCATAGACATCTCAAACTCACTTTTCATTTGATTTGCAAAAGTTTTACACATACTATCTCTTCCTCCAAAAATGATATCATCAACAAATACTTCAACAATCAAGATGTTTTCATGATCAATTTTGAAATATAAGTTACTGTCAGCAGTACCTTTGTTGAAACCAATCTTCAAAAGATATTTATCCAATCTTTCATACTAGGCTCTTGGGGCTTGCTTCAATCCATACAGTGCCTTCTTCAACTTGCAAACCATATCACCATGATCAGACAATTGAAATCCATCTGGTTGCTCTTATACACTTCTTCCAAGTCACCGTTTAGAAAGGGACACTTGACATCCATCTGATATACCTTGAAATCCTTGAAGGTAGCAAAGGCAAGAAATAATCTAACTCCTTCAATTCTTGGTACCGGAGCAAAAGTTTCTTCAAAATCAATTTCTTCTATTTGAGAGTAGCCCTTGCAGACTAATTTGGCTTTATTTCTAATTACTTCACCAACTTCATTTAGTTTGTTCTGGAAGACCCATTTGGTTCCAATCACATTCTTATTTCTAGGTCTGGGAACAAGATCCCAAGTGTGATTTTTCTCTATTTGTACTAGCTCTTCCTCCATTGCTTTAGTCCAGTTTTCATCATTGCAAGCTTCATTCACTGTCTTAGGTTTAATCTTTGAAATCAAACAATACTCTTCTAAATCTTGAGTAATTCTCCTTCTTGTTAGTACTCCTTTACTTTTATCACCTATGATCTGATCTTCAGAGTGGTTCAGTCTTACATACCTGGGAACTTTAGGATTTTCTTGCACTTCTGATTCTTGATCAGGCTCATTGAAACTCATTTCTTCTTCCTGGTTTACCAGATTAGCTTGAATCTAACTAACAGATGAGGCTTGGGCTCCTTAAGTCAGAACACCATTCTGATCATCTTCATCATATTCATAAAACCTTGAAGGTTTCTCAATTCCCTCATCAACCTTCACATTTGTACTTTCTATCATCTTTCTCAATCTTTTGTTATAACACTGGTATGCTTTGCTTTGAGTAGAGTAACCCAAGAATATTCCTTCATCACTTCTAGCATCAAACTTTCCTAGATCTTCATCTCTTATAATGTAACATTTGCTACCAAAAACTCTGAAATACCTCACAGTAGGAGTGATGCCAAACCAAAGTTCATAAGGAGTCTTACCAGTATTGCTTCTGATTTGAACTCGATTGAGAGTATAGACTGCAGTGCTGACAGCTTCTCTCCAATAGATGTGAGGAACATTTGCTTCCATCATCATGGTCCTAGATGCTTCCTGTATGGTCCGGTTCTTTCTTTCCACTACTCCATTTTGTTGTGGAGTCCTAGGAGCAGACAGTTGTCTCTTTATTCCATGTTTCTCACAGAACTCTATGAACTCACCGGATGTGAATTCTCCACCTCTATCAGACCTCAGACATTCCAATTTCAATCTGGTTTCATTCTCTACCATAGCCTTGAATATTTTGAATTTCTCAAAAACTTCTGATTTCTCTTTCAGAAAAGTTACCCACATCATCCGAGAATAGTCATCAATTAGTAACATGAAGTATCTATCACCTTGCATACTCCTGATTCTTGCCGAGCCACAAAGGTCAGTATGAACTAAGTCCAATAATCTGGTAGAAGACAGTTCCTTACTCTTGAATGTGATTCTGCTCAGCTTACCCAACTGACATTCTTTGCACAAGCCATTAGTAGGTTTCACCAATTTAGGAAGATCTCTTATAGCCTAAGTATTGCTTATCTTGATGATGTTATCAAAATTCACATGACACATTCTCCTATGCCATAACCAACTCTGATCAACTTGAACAAATAAGCAACTTTTACTAGTGCCAACCAAGTGGAAGATATTACCTTTAGTTTGGGTATCGGATGCAATCTCTATTCCGGAGCTTTCAAATATCTTGTATTTTCCATTCTTGAACCGGAGATCATAGCCTTTGTCCACCAACTATCCAACACTGAGAAGATTGTGCTTCAAGCCTTCAACATATAGAACATTACCGGTTTTGTTCCTTCCATCAAAGGAAATAGTTCCTCTTCCTCTGATTCTACCAGCAGAATTATCACCAAACTTCACCACTCCTCCTTCATACCTTTCCAAATCTATGAACTTATTTTTGTCACCTGTCATATGGTGAGAGCAACCACTGTCAATGACCCAATCATCCTTTTCTTCAATTTGGGTAGCCAGAGCTCTTTCTACAACTTTATGATTGACAGATACAGAGGATATTGGTTCTTCTTCCTTGATGGCAATAAACACCCATTCACTTCCAGATTTGTTTCATGTCTCTGATTCATCATCTGTTACTCCTTCATTATCATCTTCTTCACGAACATAGTAACAATTCTTTTAGAACCTTGATCTGTTAGGATTTGGCCTTGAAAATCTTTCCGGACATCTCGAGGCAAAATGACCAATCTTATTGCAGTTAAAACACTTAAAAGGTAATTTTCCTTCATACTTACCGGATCCTCTTGGCAATCTCTTTGCAATGAGGGCTTCAAGTTGAGTAGTTTCTACTTCTTCTTCTTCTAGGTCTTGTCTTGCTTTTTCATACCATGACAGTTTCCTTGATGAGTTCTCTCCCGGATCAAACCTTTGTTTACCTTTTATAGAGGCACTGGCTTTGAATGCAAATTCAGTCTTGGGGGGATCATCTCCAAACTCGGTCATTTCAAATGCAGCCAATTTGCCAGCCAATTGATCTGTTGTGACAGTTGTATGGGCTCTAAATTCATCAATGGCAGCAACCTTGATTTTGTAAGAAGCAGGGAGGGATCTGAGAATTTTGCCAACAATCTCAATTTCATCCAAGACTCCTCCAACATTTCTAATTCCACAAACAAGCTCATTTACTCTTGGCATAAAAGTAGTAATATTTTCACCATCTCTCATCTTCAAGTTTTCAAATTTCCCTTTCAGACTTTGTAACCTTGCACATTTAACATACTGGTCTCCTTCATGCTAAAGTTTCAATTTTTTCCAAATATCAAAAGCAGTTGGAAGGTCAATAACATTTGAGAGCTCTGAATCAGATAATGCACTTAGAAGAGCTTCTATAGTCTGCAGATTGTTTTTAGCATCTGTGATTTTATTTGGAGCTTTTGGACCACCCTATGGAGGTACATACTGTGTTGTAACCATGGTCTAGTATGCTATTCCCATGCATTGCAAGTGACACTTCATGCGACCTTTCCATAGATTGAAATTGGTTCCATCAAACTTCGGACTATCCTTCTTGTAGGAAGACATCCTGGATCTCCTCAAGTGGTTAAGCTCTTTTCAAGGAACTTGGCTCTGATACCAATTGTTAGACTTAGGGCACACAACTGAGAGGGGGGGTGAATCAGTTGTGCAAAACTTTCTCCAATTAAACAATTAAATCTTCTTAGTGATTGGCAAAATATTAATCATGAACCATAATGCATTCAAATCAAAAGCAGAAACATGTCAACACATAAGACACCAAGATTTTGACGTGGAAAACTCGGTTAAGGAAAAAACCACGGGGTGATTAACCCAAGATTGTATTCTTTGTTAGAAGAATAGAAAGAACAAAATGGCACATGCCAATTAGGGCTCACTGCCTAAGCACACTGCTCACAAGAGGCTCACTGCCTACAAGAGACACACTATCTACAAAGAAATAAATATCACATACATGAACTAGAGAATAGCATCTTCACCATGCTTGAATCAGTTTCATTTAAGCCCAATACTTCTGCTCTGCCTTTCACTCTCCTCCTCACTACTACACTCTCATCATAACAAGGACAACTTCAAACTGACTTTGCAATCCCTTATTTATACAAGGCATCAACTTAGGAATGATCATCTAAGTCGGCAAACATTCATAAGATCATCCGCCAGATGCATAACTCATCCGATCGGCCTGTCTCAAGAAGAACACCATCATCCGGAAGTTACTCTTTAATTGCGAGCTTCAACTTCAATGTGGACCACCAACACGAATTGGACATGATCCAAAGACCTCCACAAGCTTGCCTGAATCACCAAGAACATCCACACTTTTTCTGCTTACTGAAATCCTTCTCTCCTTCATCTGGAACCTCAAGAACACAGTCTGTCATTACTGTCATAAAGGAATAGATGCTTGTGGACCTTCAAACAATGAACCAATCGAGTTGATACACCACAAAGACTTCCTCAGAACTCCCTCAAATCCACAGAATAGGAAAATCCATTTTCGGATCTTACCGGACCTTTCTTGTTACACTCTGTCACCTTTGAACACCTACCGGAACCAGTTTTACTTGAGCGACCACAACTTCTTCATATCTTCATGTGGACCTCTAAAATCTTTACAGGATCACCTACAGACACATATCTACAAACCCTTTAATCTACATCCTCTGATCCTGATCCTATCTTGGACTTTTGCCTTACTGTCATCACTGTTCTTCACTGTTCCTGATTGAGACTAATTTTCTCAATATCCTCAGCTCATAGCTCATCCAATCCTTATCATTAATGCAATAGGAGTATGTTGACATCAATGACAACACTGGTTAGGCCAATACATGCAACATATATGACATCAATACTTTTGATTTGGGACCAGGCACAACAGAGCAAGAGATAGAAGAGTTAGAAGATTCGGTTGCAGTCATCAAAGAAAGATTACGAAAGGAACGGGAACAGAGGATCCAGTTGGAGAGGGATAACTTGGCATTTTAGCATTATATTCAGCAGTTGATGAGACTAGTAGGCCAAGCTAGAGAGATGGTTGCACCACCTACGTTGTTCTCGCAGAAGTCTGTACAGCACATTTGGAAGAAATGAGGTCTTCATCTCAAGTATTGCAGGATTGGGCAGTGGATTTCAAGATCAAAGCTGACGGGTTCATTGATGAAATTGTGAAGTTGTACAAGGAGGCTTCTTCAATATTTGATAGAGTTTAGAGTGTTCTGATCAATTGTGCAGAATTCAGAATTGTAAGAGAAGAAGTTATGCCTCAGCTGAAAAAGCTGATTTATACTCCAAATGCCACTTTGATAGATGAAGGAGTAGTTGAACAAAGTTCAGCATACAATTTCCCTTCCTGGTATTGTGCACTCGACATAAAGGAGCAAGTTCTGGGAAAGATTGAGAGTGACAGCACTCGAACAAAAGAAGCACTTCAGGAAATTCAAAGCAAAATACTTGTTTCTGTAAACCAGGTAGTTGATTCCAATGGAGAGATTGATGAATACTTGCTGAAAGATAATATGCATACAAAGTATTTCCAGCGTCCACAGGTGGTTTCCAGGGAGTTGTTGAATGATGTTTGCACACTTTCCACTTTCATGGGCATGTTTCAGACATCCATGGCTGGTTGGGAGATGACAATTGTCAAATGCACAGAGGAGTTGCAAATCATAGAATGGACCATTCAAACTCTGCCAAGTGTCCCTATGGAGGAGGTTACACGTGTCATGACTAGATTTGTGGATTTTACCACAAAAAGGAGAGGTCATAAATGAGGGTACTCCACTTAGTGGGTGCATCATAAATGCAGGATCTAATTTTAGTAAATTTTGGAACCACTTGCCTGTGTGGCACAATAAGGGCCCTCGATTTCAAGTTTTAATCTTAGCCATCCATTGAATTTTGAGGCCTATATAAGCCCATTTTGCTCTCATTTGTGAAGGGGGGAATGCTCTGGGAAATTGTTGCTCAAGACTCTACTGAAATAAATACAAATTCATTGCTTAAATTTTCATGGTGATTTGTGTTGTTTCAAATGATTGCATGGTTTCTAAGTGTTCACTCATAGAATAAGATTAGTTTAGTTTGTTTTCAACAAATTTAGTTTTATGTTTCACGGAAGTTGTTGTTGCTGATTCATGTTTGGAGTCTCCATAGTTCATACCATTTATAATTTGTCGATGGCAAATTGTAGTGCATGGTTAGTCTAAGCCTTATCTGAACTTAACTTCAATTACTTTGTGTTTATTTACCTTTATGTGCAGAAGTAATCTGAAAATCTTATTTTTCCTTAGAAGATTGCATCACCTTTGCGTAGTTGTTACCTTATGGCGAAGCAAAGTGTGGTTGAGATTCCAGTGAATCATTGGTGATTGCTTGCATTTAGATTAGAGTCTTCTAAACCCATTTCCTTTTGCATTTTCTTTAAAATCCTGTCAGGTTTAGATTCAAGAGCTTCCACTGTCATATCTTAAGCTGTCATATTGTTAGACCTTCAAAGAAGCTATGTTACATGATATCCAAGAGAAACAAGTTTCCTATTGTTGAACATTTACATAAGTCCCTTTGTGTCAAACAGTAATTCGCATCCTATTGCTAAGTTATCCCAAGTCGCAACACCAAAAGTAACTAATCAAGAACCTTGGAGTCTACTCATCTGATCACTTAGCTTAGCATTTGAGGGATTTTGTTCAAGAGAGGATAGAGTACACCAGTATTTTATTCTGCATTGTATGTGCAAGGAAAACACATCAACACATGTCACTTAAGATGTGAAAGTCTCTACACAATCAATAAATTTCTTATTTTTTACATGGAAAACATCTATGCTAACCCTTCTACTTTTCTCTCTTGTTTGTCTTAGAGGTTCTAACACATAACTTAAGGCTTAAGACCACAACCATCACAAACCATAACACAATATTTGAGAAAGATTTTATAAAAAAAACTAAAAAGTTCAAATCCGTAGAGTGGAAGGAACCACAAGATAATGCTAATATCTAGAAGTTAGCCTCTTTTTGACTCAGAAACTGTTTTTAGCATTTTCTTTTATGATTTTTAACCTTAAAATTATTTATGGAACACAAAAGTTAAAACATTATTAATTCATTTGTGAAAATTTGAAGGATTAATGTCAATATGGAATAACAAAGAAGTATTGAAAAATTACATGTCCATCGCTTGTTCTTTAGGAGGCATAGGTGGAAGTGAGCCATCAAACTTCTTTCCCCAAGGAATTCTATTGGAAGAATATTCGTTCAACCATTTCCTAAATGCAACCACAAATGCATCTACTTTTGTAGGTACATAACAAGCCTTTGTCCAATTCATTTGACCATACTCATGGAGTTTATACTCCTTCATTGAGACAAAATTATTCTAGCTTAAATGAAAAGAATGAACAAGAATGAAAAGGATGAACAAGAAAATTATGTATTGGCATTTCAATTTCACAAGAAAAATATACCATTATATATCATTGTGAACTTGTTAATATGAGAGAATCAACGACCCCTTGACTTCTTTGGAGCATAACAGGGGTTCCAATCCCCAATAGACATAGGATTTAAATCATGAGTATAGTGGCCCAAAAAGAGTACAAAGCCCACAAGCAAGCTAGCCTAGCGAGGGTTTGAACTTAGGTGATTGCTGTAACAACACCACTCCAATACCATTACACTATGGTAGAAAACATAGTAAATCAAAGTATGCATCATAATTTAGGATATTGCCATATGATACTTTTGAAAATAAAAACTTTCTTTATGTTGAACTTGAAAACCATACAAAGGATGTCACAATATGTGCTTGTGTGGAAAATTTAGTTAATCAAATGAAATGTTGAATTTGAAGAGCAATTGTTATAATCATGCACCTCGATGAAAACAATGAACAAGAAAAATATTTTTATCACTTCAAATGAATAATTCAAACAATATGTTTTTTAATTTTATTTAATTTCTCATTGTTTTAAACAAATTATTTTGAGAAATTAACTTTTCTCCCTCTTGCTTTCCTTGAATAACAGTTTTGAAGGGTTGTTCCTAAGTTTCTTTCCTAAGATCTTTTTCTTTCCCACTCTTCTGTTTTTACTCCAAGTTTTGGTTTTCTTCATTTTCTGTGCAAATATTTCCTTTGATCTCCTTTCTTGATCAATCTCTTACTAAGATGCCCGACTCATTACATATCTTGCTTTAGAAAGTGAGGTTCATTTGTTTAATGATTGCTTCTAGTAGTATCAAGCAGGGTCACGTTCACAAGGATCAATAAAAGATTTCAAATTCCATGAATAAACAATTGGTGTAGCCTTTCTTTCTAAGGTAGTTTGAGGTATTTTCAGAATTGTACCTATGGTATTGCTTCAATGAACACATTTTACTAAATCTTCAAGGTGAAGCTAGCAAACTTTATATGAGTAAGGGGATGAAGAAGAAGAGACCTACATCAGCATCTATGCAGGCCAACAAGTTTCAACTATTGGCTGCTATCAATGATACTAGTGTCATAAAGCAAGCCAACACAGGTCATGTTCATAACTGTAATTGCCGCATCACAAATTATATCCCAGAACAATACCAAGGAGGGCATCTCTCAGTCAAATAATTAATTGATCATTATCAGAATATATATTGTTGCTTTTTAGTGTTATTTTGTGCTTCTTATTCTTCTTTCAACATAATTGACATGATATGACCTTACCCTTCTATTGACATGAACATACCCTCACTCAAACAATACTTAACTACAAGTTATACACAATAGAAAGTCTTTTAAAGAAAATATTTGTTATGAGTTGAGGAAGAGGAGAATATGATATATTGCTCTCATTCTTAACAATTTTCAAGCTCTTGTTAAACTCTGGAAAGCCATTGAATTTAGATATATTGCATGCTATTTTAGTAAAGTACAGCGGGCTAGATGCTATTTAAAAAAATCAAACAGACAAGAGATCAGTTACCTTTTTATTTTGTTCCATGTGTCAATTTTAGTTTGTGGCAGTCAGAATCAATGGCCACCCATTGGATAATCAATTTGTTTAAGCAAAGACAATAACCTGATTCATATATTAAAGTCCTTTTTGTGTTTATATCATGAGGCATTTTTAATTAATCCCAAAACTTTTGTAAGATTAATATTCTATGCAATTGCCAACAAATCTTATGCACATTTACGCAGACACATATAAAATGACAACTGGCACCAACATGAAAGGATAGCATGCTTTCATATTTATATAGACTGACCACTAACCTCAAGATGAAGAAAGTATAAATCTGAGTCAACGAATAGATTTTGTTTGATATTAAACATCCACCGTGGATAGATATTCTCTACCCACAAGGCAAAATTCCTTGGGAAAAATGCTATTACTCTGCTTCTGCCTGGAGCTACTGGTACACAAAGAAAGACGAGGAAAGAAGAGTCCATTTTCTCCCCTTCAGTTCCTGATATCAAGGTCTGAATTTTACCCTGGACAAAGGAAAACATGCATAAATCATATTAGTTTACATGAGTGACCAAAATAGGTCATTGGGGACTTAGATTACATCCAGTTAAAATAGAACAGTGCTAATGTGGAAGAGAACCCTAGAAATTGAAAAACTAAGTAGGATTGGGCTAGGATTGAGCTAAAAGCACAAAAGCAACAGAAACACAACAGGGGGTAAACTCAGGAAAGGTAAACCCTAGCCATAAAATACAAGTACATATATAAATAGTCAAGTGAGTGAGAGATCCTGCAAGGCAAATGGGGGGAAAAGAAGCAGTATGCTGACTTTATTAGAAAGCTATGGGCAGCTATGTCAAGTTTCAACCATGAAAACAAAAATTCACTGCTATAAATAGTAAAACTAAGTCTATTCTCCAACCTTTTTGGATGCTGGAGAGTTGCTTTCCATGATGAGGATGCAGGGAGCTACAAATCTTGCTGGGACCATTTCTCCTTCACCTTGAAAACCTGATTTATCCAGGCTTTTTAAACGTAAATCTATTGGCTTGCCTGCCCTCTGACCCTTCTAGTATGCCAGAAAAGGAAAAGAGTAAAATTAAACTCGCAAGCTCATTTTTATAGAAGGCCACAACAATATCACATTCACAATGTTATTGATCATAATAAGGTTTAATATTTTCAACAGCCCTTCCAAGAGTTATTTTTCTCATGAAGAATGTGAAACTGTATTAAACAATAACAGAAGTAACCTGATGGAAAATAGGAAGATAATAAGAAGTAAACTTTGTCGAAACAGATTTATTGTACATTGGAGGGAAAATCCCATGGTGTGCATATGGAACATGGGAGGGGTCCATAAGGTTTTCAATAAGTATTTCATACCTGGAAGGTTTCAGCCAAGATATTAATTTGCTTTGCATGTTACATGCATAATTTCTGGAATACATATTTTAATTTCTTACTTGAACATATCAAATGAGTTTCTTCCTGCTCAATTGTGATCTGTAAACCCTAAAAAGAATAATTGGGTGTAAAAAACATAACATATGGGTTTTTTTCAATTTGAGGAAAAAACAACTAACTGCTCACTTTCATGAGAAAAAATATTTGGAAATAAAATTTAGGAATGTCTTTCTTTTGTGGAAGTAGTATCCTACTTTGCAACATATTTAGGAAAGACAAACAACAAAAAGTATTAATATTTTGTTTCTTAATCCCACTCAATAAATATGTGCTATTGTCCCCCAACAAGAATTACCCCTAAGGAAAATCTCTCATTGTTCGAGGAGATCGGAATGAGGGATCGCTTAGCACTGGAATGAATGGTGGCTTTTTATCCACAGAAATATCTCTGCTGTTTGGCCAAAACCAAATGATGCCCTGCTGTTGTAGACTTGGATAAACACTTGCACATGCCCTCTTGGAGGTATGCACCTGCACATAACGTAAAATTACTTCACTTAAAAAGCATGAAACTCAATAATTAGAAATCAATTAGCAATTTAAGATGTAAGTGCTTTTAGATTTTTTAACTAGTGTAGTAGTTTTTACATCAACGTTTCTCATCACACTCCATGATCCATCATTTGGATGAAGAGAGGAAGAGAGGAGAATGAAAATGGTAAATTGTAGGCCCAAAACCAACTAAATAGAGGAAGAGAGAGGGGATAGGAAGCCCAGGGACTAGAAAGATTTGTGAGAAAAGAGAAAGAATAAGAATGTATGAGAATGAAAATAACAATAAATATGTAAATCTGCATATATATGTGTGTGTGTATAAAGGGATATAAGTATATAAGCATATCTAGATATCTAAATATAAATATATGGGAGTATGCTAATAAAATGAGAAAAAAGAGAAAAATTATATGGAAATGTGAGTACCAAAATTGTAAATAATAAGAATAGATAGATAAACAAACATACCAATTAAAAATATGATATAATATAAAGGGCCACATTCATATGTATTAAGTATAGAAATAAGACAAACTTTAGAAATGCAAAGAATGCATATTTATCTACCAAATAAACGTCTAAGTATCCACTGAAACATGAACAAATACAACTCCATGTATGAGTACATACATACACATATATACATATATACATGCATACATACATACCTACATGCATATATATATATACAATATTATCAAATATATGTATGTATACATTAAAAAACATAAAAAGATTGGGTATGAAGGTCAGTCAGATTATAGTATTAGATATATATAAAAAACATAATAAATATGTTATGGTATCCAAAATTATGTTGTTATCTAAAACAAGGGGAATGGCAATAATGACATTTCCTTTTTACCACAGATGACAATGTTTTTCATAACTTTCCTTGACTTGAAAAAGACAAAAACGGTATTGATAAAAAACAATTGTCTATCATTTAGTATCATAAAAGTAGAGTGAGCATTAAAAATAACAATATATCCAAAATATATTAAAAAGTAAAAATGTTTTTTAGGCAATTTCCTTTTAAGGCATAACAAAAACAACTTCTAGAGCAGGGAAAATGGAGCGGTTGTCTGGCGGTGCAAGGTTTTTGTTTATAGGCGAGGCCAACGATGGAGGGGATGAAGATGATACAGATGACGAGGATGTGGAGGGTTTGGATGAATGGGCGACATCTTTTGAGGAAGAAGAAGAGGATGAGAGCCTCATGGACATGTGGATGGAGGCTCAGAGAGCCCTTTCGCAGATGCGGAAGCCTTTAGAGGAGGACGACCTTGGTCACGTACTCTCGAGAAGTTTTCTACTCCAGTCGAAGTTAGGAGTGGCGGCTCCCTCAACTGTTGATGCCTCCTCCAAGTCTGCCAGGCCCATTTGGGGCAACGTGGTGGAAGGGGTTTCGGGGGGATGTGTGCATGGTGTAGCTTCTTATGTGGGAGCCAATGATGAATCCGTAGGTGCTGCTGCTAGGGTTGCCACTGAGGGCATGACTTGCCTGGGTAGTGACTTGGTTGAGGGAACTGCTTCTAGGGTTACTCCTATCATTGATGTGGCCAATGGGTGTTTGCAAGGTGCAGTTGTTGGTGTAGGTGACGACCTACTTGAAGGCGTTGTAGGAGATGTAGCTAGGAAGGAGTTGGAAACTGCTACGGAGGCCAACATCCCTACTGAGGAGATTGTTGATCCTTCTCAAATGCTTGGAGTTGATGTTGCTTCTGACCAGGCTTTGGAGGATGGACAAAACCACTGATTCGTCATCCCTGGCTCTCTCATTGAGAGGTCTGCTAGGTGGCTCAACAACTCGCTTGTTGGGAGATTTTGTGAAAATCATCTGGATATTGATGTTGTTAGAAGTTTGGTGCTTCGTAAATGGAAGCTAAGGGGGTAGGTTGAGGTGGTTGCTTTGTTGAACAACTTCTTCTTGTTCTCCTTTTCAAACTTAGAAGATTGCTCAAGGATCCTTGCTAGCCCTTGGTTTCTTGGGCAAAATGGTTTGTGCCTTCAAAATTGGTCACCGAGCTTCAATCCTTTTAAGGCACGCAGTAAAAAGTTTCTAGTTTGGGTTAGGTTGCCAGGTCTTCCACTGAAATACTGGGATGAGGAGAATTTTATGGGAATTGCCAAGTCTTTTGGGCAATTTGTTGGGGCTGATGTGGTCACGAAATTCAAAAGATGCCTTCTATTTGCTAGATTTTGTGTGTTTGTGGAAGTTGATAGGGTACTCCCTTCTAGGATTACCTTACTATCCAAGTTTGGAAGTTGGATTCAACAGATTGAATTTGAACATTCTTTTGTTGTTTGTCTTTGTTGTAATAAAGCTAGTCACTCTAATGTTGCCTATCCAAGTAGTAAGAGGCATCATTCTATTTGGAAGAG
Source organism: Cunninghamia lanceolata (assembly GCA_027924645.1). Lineage (NCBI taxonomy): Eukaryota > Viridiplantae > Streptophyta > Pinopsida > Cupressales > Cupressaceae > Cunninghamia > Cunninghamia lanceolata. Next base: position 365,627 of record BSBN01000031.1, read on the forward strand.
AAAGGAGTGCACGACCTCCTTAGAGGATGCGTCTATGAAGGGTAATAGGGGGATTTATGAAGATAGCAGTCTCCTTCGTCTGAAATGCGAGATAAATAGAATAGCGATCATAGAGTCGTGATGGAGACTCCTTTGACAGAGGTGCAATGCAATACAAGGACCTCGAGTGGACCTTTGGATTTTCCTAGTTCTTCCAAAAAGAAGAGATATGAGATCAAGGATTTCAAGTTCAAGATGCAAAGCTCCTTGGAGCAATTCAGTTTCAAACCACCTTGATTTTCAATTGGTTGCTTGCTTGGGGTTCTTGACCCTTCGTTTGTTTTTCTGGTTGTTTTGCTAGTGTTGTGATGTTTGTTTGTTGGAGGTTCTTTTTAGTTTTGCTGGGCTTCATTGCTATATCTATTCTCTTGTACAAGGGTCTGGGCCCTTTCAAAATCCCTACTTACCTTAATCAAAAACAATATATTGGAAATCTAATAACTTGAAAAACTCTAGCGACACGAGAAAGAAAAAAGTGAGTGACAAACACCTCCATTGGAGAATCTGATTCATAGATGTCTCTGAAAACATCACGTCCTAACTTAGAACACTTTCATTTCCAATTCCTCTGCTTTTAGAAAGGTATGGTCCGAGACAGATCTACACAAGTTGGACAAACACAAATGTGGCCAATTTTATTCTGACTCACTTGCAAACCAAAAATTGGCAGTCAAATCGAAGCACAAGTACAATGGTAGGGATAGAGCTGTTGAAAGTGAGGTCCCACGCGCATGGGAGGATTTAGTGTCACAGGAAGAAATGGTGGGCATTCCAACGACAATAACAATACTATGCATACTATCAAAAAATGTTGGAGGCGCATCCCCTTCTACTCAGAAACTATGCTTCATTCTTGCACTATGTTTTTCTTTACACCATTCTCTTGCTCATGTACAAATTTGTAGATGTGAATGTGATCTATATATACATCACGAGGAGAAAGCTCAAGAATATTAAGCAAACCCTGGCGATGGAGATGTTTTGGCAATGTATAAGTGTTGGGCATGTGGACTGTGAAGCCCATTGGCAATGGCCACTTCTTGTCTTCGCTGATTCCTTGAAACCGTTCTTCTACCTACTGCCATTCTTGGCTTGTAACCGTTGCCAGTTCTAGGTCGTTGATTCCAGATGTAAGATGTTTGGTAGGAGTTTGGAGAATAGAGTCTTTTGGATGCAAGGTATTTTTGGCTGTTGTTCTACAGTGATACAAAGATGTATGAAAACATTAGAGAGAGATGTATTATCTAAATAAATGAATGACCTTCGTTGTGGATGTAGCCATGAAATGGTGAACCACGTTAAACTCCTTGGTCTTCTGTATGTGTGTTGTTTTTAATCTTTCTTTCTGAGTATTCAATTGATTTGCTGTTGCTCTATTTTTGGTTCTGTTGCTTTGATTCTTGCTTTTACAATTGGTATCAGAGCTCTGTGTGAAGCTTGGTCCAGGAGATAGCTTGTGAAGTTTTTTTTGGAACCTGTACAACAATCAAAATGGATGATACAGAAAAATGGAAAATAGAGAAATTTACAGGCCAAAACTTTGGTCTTTGGAAAGTGCATATGGAGTCTCTTCTTATCAAATAGGACTTCTCTCTTGCCTTATAGGGAAAAGCCAAAGGACAAGGTTCTATGATAGATGAAGACTGGGAAAAACTAGACATAAAAGCGAAGGCAACTATATTTCTCTCATTGTCCAGCAATGTATTATTTAATGTCTCAAATGAGAGTACTACGAAAGAGCTTTGGGAAAAGCTCTCCAGCATGTATGCGATTGCTTCGGCTTCGAATAAGGTATTTATTATGAAGAAATTGTATAACCTGAAAATGAAAGAAGGTGGGGTTATGTCCAATCATCTGAATGAATTTAACACCTTAGTTACTCAATTAACTTCGGTGGGTATCAAATTAGATCCTGAGATTAAAGAAATTTCACTGTTGTGTTCCTTACCAAATAGTTGGGAAGGTGTTGTCATCACTGTGAGCACTTCTGTAGCAGCCAAGAGTACATTAGTTTTTGATGACGTTGCAGCTACACTTCTCAGCGAAGACATGAGAAGGAAACATTAGGAACCCTCATCCAATGATGCTCTAATAGTTGTAAGTACAAGCAATAGGGGAAGAAGCCAAGACAGAGGTAGATACAACAACGGGAGAAGGTCACAATTTGGTCCGCAATTGAAGTCTAGGGGCAGAACCGGTGCGTGTTGGTTTTGTGGAAAACCCAGACACAATAAGAAGAACTGCTGGAATTACAAGAAAGCTCAAGGCAAAGTGAGCATAAATAATCAAGCAAACACTGCATGTGATGGTGTTTTGGTCCTATCAGCTAGTGATGCAAATGCAGATTCGCGGGTTCTTGATTTTGGTGCTTCATTTCATGCCACTTCATGCCATCAAGCTTTCACAAATTTTCAAGAAGGCACATTCGGTAAGGTGTTTCTTGGTGACAATAAAGAATGTGACATTTTAGGAAAAGGTGATATAATATTGAATCTGAAAAATGGAGCCAAATTAACTTTGACGGATGTTAGATATTTACCCATGTTAAAAAAGAATTTAATTTCTGTTAGTCATCTTATAGGCAATGGATGCAATGTTAAATTTTCTCTTGATTCATGGAAAATTACAAAGGGGCTTTTAGTAATGGCAAGAGGAAAGAAGCAAGGTAATCTCTATATTCTGGACTGTTTTGGTGAAGTGGGAGCTGCCTTGCTAGCTATGGAATAGTGGGTCTAAAATATGGCACAAACAGCTTAGTCATATGAGCCAAAAAGGTCTTCAAGTTATGCTTCAGCGCAATTAGCTTCCAGGTCTCACTTCCATCGATTTAGAATTATGTGAACATTGCCTTTATGGAAAACAGTGTCGGACCAGTTTCTTAAGAATGGGGCATGATAAGAAAACTACTCTGTTGGAACTTGTTCATTTTGATGTTTTCGGTCTGACTTAGGTAACTTCTTTTGGTGGAGCAAATTATTTTGTAACCTTTCTAGATGATTGCACTCAAAAAATATGGATTTATATGTTGAACAGAAAATCTGAGGTATTTTCAAAATTTAAGATTTTTACGGTTGTTGTTGAAAATCAGATAGGGCATAAAATTAAATGCCTACTAATAGACAATGGTGGAGAATATTGCTCCTCAGAATTTGATTCATTTTGTGTAGACCATGGTATTCGATGGATCAAGACTGTCCCTTATACACCTCAAGAACTGAGCGGCTCAATCGCACGATACTTGAGAGAGCTAGATGCATGCTCTCCAATGCCGGATTGGGCAAAGAGTTTTGGGCAGAGGCATGTAATACTATAGTGTATCTGATCAATCGAGCTCCATCGTCTAGGCTATATTTTGACATACCTGAGGAGACATGGCTTGACAAACGAATTTCCTATTATCATTTGCAGGTGTTTGGCTGTGTCGCTTTTGTTCACATTCCGAAAGAGAAGAGAACTAAGTTAGATTTCAAGTCAAAAAGGTGTGTTTTTCTCGGCTATGGTGAAGATCAATTTGGCTTTCGCCTTTGGGATCCCGTTGCAAAGACCATAATCCGTAGCCGCGATGTTGTGTTTAATGAGAAGCATTTTCCAAGTTTGTAACCTTGCAATTCACCTCTGTCAGAATATGTTGATGTGGATTTGTTTGATAATGGTTGGGCCAAGCAACCTACCATTACTTTCTCTCAGCCATTAGTTACCTCTACTCATTATTATACCACATCAACTCCTATTTCCACCTCTACTCTACCTTCAGTTGGATGCTCTTTACCCACGCAGCCTTTGTTTAATATACCGCTACCTTCACCAAGTACCACACAGTCATTAGGTGACTCTTTAAGTGGTTCTGATACCACACAGCCTTCTAATATCAAATTGTTGCCTCTTGAACAATCAATGCTACCTTCATCAGGTGTTATGCTCCCTTCCTCAGGTGCTACGCTACCTCCACAAGTTGCATCACTGCCTTTGTTTGACATAACGTAGCCCTTGTTTGACATACCATTGCCTGTGTTATGTCAAATGCAGCCTCCCTTTAGCCAATCGCTGCCATCTAACATTCCAATGCAACTTCCCACTCACCAATCGCTGGCCTCATCCCATGTTACGCTGCCCTATGCTTCATCAAGCTTTATGCTGCCACCACCAAGCATTTCACAGCCTTCCTCAAGACATACGCTGCCCTCACAAAGTGATACGCTGCCATCTAGAACTCCAACGTAGCATAGAGGAGACTTAGTCCCCACGTCCTTATAAGGTGAGCCTTCAGACCTATATAAAGGTCACTCTTCTACATAGATAGGAGACATGTTGCAGGACAGTGTGACTGGGCAGAGCACTCTAGGTGCACAAATATAAAGACAGGGGAGTTTTCCTCAGGGTCCTCTACAATCAGAGGTTGATGATGTTCAACACTTACTCCAGAGACTCAATCTGGACTCAAATATACAGCCAGAGCAAGGAATGACATTGAGGAGGTCTACCCGTGAGAAGTGGATACCTGCGAAATATGATGACTATGAGTTATTGCTCTCTGATTATGCAGAGCCGACAACATATAAACAAGCCTGCAAGCATGAAAATGTACACAATTGGATGGTAGCCATGAACGAAGAAATGGAGTCATTGAGAGTCAATAACACCTAGGATTTGGTTCCTCTTCTGCCAAATCAAAAGCCTCTCAAGAACAAATGGGTTTATCCTTTGAAAGATGAAGATGGTGGGAGTAAAAGATACAGGGCCAGATTAGTTGTCAAGGGGTTTGATCAACAAAAATGTATTGATTTTACTGAAATTTTTTCTCCAGTTGTTAGAATGGACACAATCCGTGCTATGTTGGGTTTGGTAGCTATTTGGGATTTAGAACTTGAGCAACTCGATGTGAAAACAACATTTCTACATGGAGACATTGTTGAGGATTTATACATGGAGCAGCCTGAAGGCTTTTCTCAACTAGGTAAAGAGCATTTATTTTGCAAGTTGAAGTGGAGTTTGTATGGGCTGAAGCAAGCTCCAAGACAATGGTATTTAAAATTTGACCGCTTCATGACTGATAACAATTTTAGTCGGTGCGAATCAGATCCTTGTGTTTACCACAAGAAGCTCAATACTGGTGAGTTCATCATACTTTTACTTTATGTTGACAATATGTTAGTTGCTGGTACTAGTGTTAAGATTATTGCTCAGCTGAAGCAATAGTTGGCTCTTCGTTTTGCCATGAAAGACCTTAGACCAGCCAAAAGAATACTTGGGATGTACATATTTAGAAACCAAAATAAAAGAGAACTCAGGTTGTCCCAAGCAAACTACATTGCCAAAGTGTTGGACAGATTTAATATGTCTCATGCCAAACTGATATCTACTCCTTTGGCTAATCATTTCCGCCTATCTTCCGCTATGTCTCTGAAAAATTAGGAAGAGGAAGAATAGATGAGGTCTATTCCATATACATCTGCAGTTGGCAATATAATGTATGCAATGGTGTGTACTCATATGGACATTGCACAAGAAGTTGCAGTTGTGAGCAGATTCATGAGTCATCCAGGCAAATTATAGTGGCAGGTGGTTCAGTGGATTCTACGGTACCTGAAAGGTACTTCACATTTTTGTTTATGTTTTGGAGATACTGACATTCAGCTCCATGGTTATGTTGATTCAGATATGGCCAGAGATTTAGACAAACGCCGGTCTACCACTGGTTATGCCTTTACATTTGTTGGGGCAGCCATTAGCTAGGTTTCTTGTTTGTAACAAGTTGTAGCTCTGTCATCCATAGAGGCTGAATACATTGCATTTTTAGAAGGAGCAAAAGAAATGATATGGCTTGAGTGTTTGTTGACCGAACTGGGCTGTCTGAAATCAATATTTCCATTATATTGTGATAGCAATAGTGCTATTCACTTGGCCAGAAATTCAACTTTCCACAGTCGACCCAAGCATATTGACCTTCGATACCACTTTATCCGCCATTTTATTGATGAAGGCAAGTTGCAGGTCACAAAGATTGACACAAAGGTCAATTCGGCAGATGCATTAACCAAGGTTGTTCCTCAAGAGAAGTTCAAGTTCTGTAGATCTTCTCTCAGTCTTGTTCCTCTATGACATTGAATTTCACAAAGGGGATCTCTCTCAGAGCAGCTTCATTGCCGATCCCATTGGTCTTCAAGGGGGAGAATGTTGGGCACGTGGACTGTGAAGCCCATTGGTAACGACCACTTCTTGTCTTCATTGATTCCTTGAAACCGTTCTTCTGCCTACTGCCATTCTTGGCTTGTAACCGCTGCCAGTTTTGGGTTGTTGATTCCAGATGTAAGATGTTTGGTAGGAGTTTGGAGAATAGAGTCTTTAGGATGCAAGGCATTTTTGGCTGCTATTCTATAGTGATACAAAGATGTATGAAAACATTAGAGAGAGATGTATTATCTAAATAAATGAATGCCCTTAGTTGTGGATGTAGCCATGAAATGGTGAACCACGTTAAACTCCTTGGTCTTCTGTATGTGTGTTGTTTTTAATCTTTCTTTCTGAGTATTCAAATGATTTGTTGTTGCTTTGTTTTTGGTTCTGTTGCTTTGATTCTTGCTTTTACAATGAATCTTTTATTGGAAGCTCCGAACAACCAGCAACATCCTCAAATTTATTTCGACAGACCTATGTAGGCTACCCTTGATGACTGCTACTCTTTGCTGCCATGAACTATTCTTGATAGCATGTATTGAAGACCTAGATTGAGAAAATTTTAACAGGTATGTATGTGTTCAGCAGTATTCTACTTAAACATTATCCATTTTAATGGTTATACACTTCATTCACAACAAAAAGTGGTAAATATTTGTTCTATTTTTAATTGGCCAAAATTGAATTTGACTATTGAAGTGGATGATATTTAAGAATAGTGGTTTAGCAACTATATTTAGGGTGGAAAATTTTGAGTAGTGAAGTCCAACAGTCTCCTTGATTATGTCCCTTTGTCTACTCCTGTTTATCTCTTGTGGCTGTTCTTTTCGTGTCTATATAGAATGAGACTTAGTTTCTCATTGTATCACTCATAAACATAATTGTATAAGCTACTGTGCATTAATAAAATAGAGTTTCCTTTGCTTTTCCCGTGGACGTAGCCATTAATGGTGAACCACATAATTCTGGTTGTCTCCATGTGATTGTTTAATATTTGTCTGTTCATTGTTTATTGTTCTATTTAATTAGCTTAATCTTCTGCTGCTCTTTATACTCAACAATTGGTAGCAGAGCGTGAGGTGAAATTGTGAAGAGATGGCGGATGGAGTTAGGTTCAGAATTGAAAAGTTCTTGAGTCAGAACTTTAGCATGTGGAAGCTACAGATGGAAGCCTTGTTGATTCAAAAAGACCTCTCAATTATGCTACAGGGAGAGTCTAAGAAACCTATTGTCATGACAGATGAGTGGGATAGATTGGACAAGAAAGTGAAGGCAACCATCATCCTCTCCCTTAACAACAATTTTTTGTTCAATGTTGCAATGGAAAAGATAACGAAGGGTTTGTGGGACTATTTGTCAGGTATCTATAAGAGGGCTTCTGCTGCTAATAGCATTTTTTTAATGAAGAAATTGTTTAATTTGAAGATGAAGGAAGGCAATAGTGTTTCCAATCATCTGAATGAATTCAATACCATAATTAGCCAATTGACTTATGTTGACATTGATTTTCAAGAAGAAATCAAAGCCATCCTGCTGTTGTGTTCTCTTCCCGATAGTTGGGAAGGTGTTGTAATGACAATCAACAATTTGATATCTAGAAATAAAAGATCCGATGAGAAGGGAAGTGGTTTGAAACTTGATGATGTGGCTGCAATTCTTCTCAACGAAGACATGAGAAGAAAACATCATAATACTTCATTCGAAGAGGCTTTAATTTTCGGTAATAGGGGGAGATCCTAAGAATGGGGAAGAAATAACAATAGAAGGAGATCTAAGTCTTTCAAAAGATTTAAATCAAGGGGCAGAAATTCAGGTTGTTGGTTTTGTGGCAAGGAAGGTCACATTAAAAAAAATTGTTGGTCATACAAGAAAGTGGAGAGTCAAGGAAAAGAAAAAAAATGTGGTTGATACAGCACATGAAGATGATGTTGGTGCATTAATTTTGTTTCCAAGTGAATCTATAGTTGATGCATGGGTGTTGGATTCCGGTGCTTCTTTTCATGCCACTCCATGTTGGGAAATTTTCAAAAATTATGAAGAAGGCAAACTTGGTAAGGTATACCTTGGTGACAATGAACCATGTGACATTGTGGGTAAAGGGGATGTGATGTTAAAGTTAATAAATAGAAATAATTGGTTGTGATGGGATGTGAGATATGTTCCTCAACTCAAGAGGAATCTGATTTCTGTGAGACAGCTAGATGCTCAAGGATGTAGCATCACCTTTGAGTCTAACACTTGGAAGGTGACCAAAGGAGCCTTGGTAATTGCAAGGGATAGCAAATTGGGCACTTTGTATGTAGTAGAGAGTCACACTGAAGTGGAAGCTGTGATGGCAGTTGTAGACAGTGGGACGAAGCTTTGGCACAAGAGGCTCGAGCATATGAGCAAGAAGGACCTTGAAATTTTTCTCAAGAAGGATCAACTTCTAGGTTTGAAATCTGTAGATTTAGACTTGTGTGAACATTGTATTTTTGACAAATAAAGAAGGACCAGCTTCTCCACTATGGCATATGACAAGAAGTCTACACCATTGGAGCTAGTGCATTCGGATGTTTTCAGTCCTACAGAGGTAACTTCTATTGGTGGCTCTAATTATTTTGTTACTTTTCTTGATGATTGCACTAGAAAAGTTTGGGTGTATATGCTGAAATATAAATATGAAGTATTTGTCATGTTCAAGAGTTTTAAAACATTAGTTGAAAATCAAACTAGGCACAAAATTAAATGTTTTAAAATGGATAACAGTGGGGAATTTTGTTCCTTGGAGTTTGATAATTTTTGTGCAGATAATGGTATATAGCAAATAAAGATTGTTCCTTTCACCCCTCAAGAGAATGGTGCAGCAGAGAGGTTGAATCAAACAATCTGGAGAGAGCTCGCAACATGCTCTCTAATGCAGGCTTGGGTAAAGAATTTTGGGTAGAGGCAGTCAACATAGCGGTGTATTTGATCAACCGTGGCCCATAATGTGACAATAGGCCTGGAAAAGCAGGGGATATCTCTAGGAGTGACTACTTGCAGCAGTGGATTGGACTTAAAGTGGGAGATTGTTGAGTAGTGAAGTCCAACGGTCTCCTTGACCGTGTCGCTTCGTCTACTCCTCTTTATCTCTTGTTGCTATTATTTTTGTGTCTATAAAGAATGAGACTTAGTTTCTCATTGTATCACTCATAAACATAATTGTATAAGTTGATGTGCATTAATAAAACAGAGTTTCCCATGGATGTAGCCATTAATGGTGAACCACGCAATTCTGATTGTCTCTATGTGATTGTTTAATATTTGTCTCTTCATTGTTTGTTGTTCTATTTAATTAGATTAACCTTCTGTTGCTCTTTATACTCAAAGAAACTGCCTATGAGCTAATTAATAATTGGGCCCACATGATACATAATTTATTAGAGATCACATGGAAAATTAATTATGGTCTACTCATTAAATTATTGATTGAAAAAAATTGATTAAAGTCCACTCAACTATTTTAGACTATAATAAAAACTAATATAGATATCTTAAATACATCTATTTACATTTTTACAAAAATCCAAATCAAAATCAAAGTGAAGCCCTATATAGAAATATATATAATCACATAATATATATTTTTAACAAACCCCAAAAAAATTATCCCTAATACCCAAAAAAACTTATCCCTAATACCCAAAAAAAAAAACCAAATAAAAACCAAAGTGAAGCCAAATCTACTATATAGAAGTATACATAAATAGATAATATATATTTTTAACAAACCACAAAAGATCTATCCCTAATACCTATCCTTAACAACTACCACTTGAACTGTCAAAAAAAAAATTGCTTGACAGTAGACTCAACTGTCAAATTTAGGTCGTGACTATAACATGCACTATATACCAAATTTGGAAATACTAATGAGAACATAATCTAGCCAAAACTGTGCCTATAACCTAGGAATACCGCTCTACAACTTCTATCACCTAACCCTAATCTCACATTTTTTCCTGTAATCTTCATTCCGTCAGCACAACTCCTTTCAAAGTTTCTAGGGAAACATCTAATCTTAACCATCCAGTTCTTGACCCACGACATATTGTAATGGAAAAAATATATCACAATTACTTATAGAAACATAATCTAGTTGATTCTTGATTTAGAGGCAAGGTGGAAAAATGTCCATGATAATAACTAGGGCTTAATCTACACCAAACATCCCTCAGTGCTATTGCAGTTGGATTAATGGAGGCTAAATTTAGGTGATACCCAGTGCAAGCATGAGGTGAATTTGACAGCATAGAAACTCCTTGGTCATAGCCTCTAATCTAAGATTGACTGTACATCCCCTTTAAATTATAAAGTGCTACAATTTACCAGGGAAAATGAATTTTGACAGAAATCGATCGAATGAAAATTCATCTACAAAATCATGGAAAGGATTGCATGGGATTCCTTTTATGTTGGAAATGTTAGGATAAAGAAAAATATTGGAGATCCATCCAAGGGTGCCTATGGAATGTGTTTACATTCTCCCCTAGAGCCAAAACACCAGCCATGATAATTGCACTGCAAGTCACCATCTTCATCAATTCTTCCTTCAGACAGAGGAGCCCTTCTATGGGGGCAGCTGTCATCAAAGACTCTCCATCCCAGCTCCCTTTTATCCCACCAAACAACAATGTCAAGACCCAAGATTTTAAATGCATGAGGCACCTCCTTCTCCAAATCATATTCTGGCGCCACAGGATACCATTCTTGAAACCAGTTGAACTTATCCTCATCTTCCTTGATCCCAACTTCAGTACTTGTATTCTCTTGGGAAGACTCTGAGGAAGTTGTTTAGGGCTGGGCAATAGCAGAAGGGTTAAACGTCATTCTATTGTAGTTCCATCTTCTTCTAGTAATGTTAAGCATTGAATGAATGAATGAATGAGTTTTAATAATGTCCATGAGACCAAACAGTCTATGGGACCAAGTGTCAAATGCACTAGGATTTCTTTAGGTTCCTTTCGATGTCATCCCACCTCCTATGAATCTTGACCAACAGTTGGGCCATGTTGTGAAGCCTCTCTTCCTCAAATAATTCACTAAAACTACCAACATTCACGTTGTTATCCTGCTGCATATGGATATCCTTGTACGCATCACACTCCCTAATGAAGTGCTGCTTAGTTTCAACCGCTCTATCACTGCAGGAAATGCAAGTCCTATCTTCCTGCCTTTCCTTGGGAATTGTCCATCTACCAGTTTCACACCTAAGATGGTGTGAACTGGTCCTCAATTATGCCACTAAGAGCCTAGCCTTACCTTTAAGATCAACACTTAATTATGCTTTATCCCCATGCTCCTAAGTGGGATTGAACTCTTTAATATAATGCATTTTTTTACGCCCAATTTGATTTGTCCACATGGCAGTCCTAAATTTTTCTAACACAAACTTTTTTATTTCCTCTTTGGTGTTAGGACACTCATGCAACTTAATGTCCCATTTTCCCAACCACTTGATGTTTTGCTTCATCCACATCTTCTTCCTCTGATCTAACACCTTGTTCTCCACCACTTTGGTCCATCGGTGATTCCCCATGTTTTCAACCTTGTTTAGGTAACTTAGTAACTGTGATATCACAATAGTTTCCATTAGGAAAGTACCGACCTCCACCAAAAGAATCTCATATGAAATAGTTGCTTTAACTTTAAGACTACTGGTGATAAGATGCTTTCGAATTCTTTCCAACTGTCTCCACCTGTGATTTGACATGTTGCTCCTCCAAACCTCACAACCGTAGAGGACAACCGACATGACCAACAAACCAAAAAGGGTTTTCTTGGTTTTCCAATCCCAAAGTTCTTCTTTCCTCCACCTGTGATTTGACATGCTGCTCCCCCAAACCTCACAACCATAGAGGACAACCAACATGACCAACAAACCAAAAAGGGTTTTCTTTTTTTTCCAATCCCAAAGTTCTTCTTTCCTACACCTGTTCTAGAGAAGGTGAGAAGCTCTCCAACCCCCTTGTATCCTTTTTGCCCTACAAGTTTCCCAATTGAGCCTATTGTGAAAAACAATGCCAAGATACTTGTATTCTTCGACGATTTCCAGCGGCCTTCCTTCAAAAATAAAATTAATTTGCTATTGTTTCCTTTTTAGAGAGAAGATCATGACTTTAGTCTTGCTAATGTTCACTTGCATCCTGACATCTTGACAAAATAGCTCTAAATCCTTCAAATGACCCCTCAAACCATGGGCTATTTTTGCAATAAGAATAAGATCATCCACATATAAAAGTAGCTTTACCACAAAACTGGCCAACTGGATGCCACCCCCTTCAGTTTTATTTATCCATTCCTCAAGTTTGTCAATGTGAAGATCAAACAAAGTGGGATAAAGTGGGCACCCCTGCTTGACCCTGATGTTGCTACCAAAGCATTCAGACATGCCTTCTCTAGTTCTGATTTTTGCTCTAACACGCTCATAAAGTTTGTGAACACCTACTATAAACTCATCAGGAACCCCCAATTCTTCCATCCTTTTCCAGAGTTTGTCTCTGGGAACTGTGTCAAAAGCTTTTTTAAAATCCACAAAACAACAATAAGCTTCCCCACCTTGGGTGATCCAAGCTTTTTCAATCAAATGCCTAAGAGTAATGCAGTGATCAATGGTAGAGTGCCTTGATCTAAAGCCAGCCAGCTTGACCCTTTGCTCTTTTCCCTTCTTTTTCTGCCCAACTGCTAATTCTATGTTCGATCAAGCTCCTAAACAACTTTCTAAGAAGAGGGTTGACCATGATAGTATGATAGTTAGAGGGATTATTGATATCCCCACTCTTGAAGAGAGGGATAATGACACTAGTCGTCCACTCCACTGGAAATCTCCATTGCGTGACCTCATTAAAAATTCTTTTGATGTGCGGAGCAAGGTGTTCAACTCCCCACTTTAAGAATTTAGCTTGCAGCCCATCAATGTCCTGTGCTTTACCATTTGCTAATTTCTTTATACCATGTTTGATATCCTCATCTGAAAAGAGCTTGGTTGATGTGCTAACATTGGGAGGAGAGGCTTCCTCATGGTTGTGCTCATAAAGCAGTTTTGCATACTCTAACCATTGAGTTTCTGTGATATTATTTTCTGTATGTTTCCTCTCTTGCTGCAGCTCCCTCCAAAATCCTTTGGGATTGTGCTTACCTAATGCTATTAGCTCCTTCCTTCTTAGGATAACAAAACTTTCTTTCTTGGCTTTTAACAACTTCTCATAATTTTTCTTGTTTTCTTTGTTTGGCTCGCTCTCTTTGTAGGATCTTTTTGCCGCTTTGCACTCTTCATCATACCAGGGGTTAGCCGGGAAAGTGTTAGAGACTCCTTTCTGAGGCCTGGATTTCTTGCAAACTTTTAGAGCCTTGTAAATCTAAGGGACCAACAAACTGCTGTCAATGTGTTTCCTTGTAATATTGTTTTCCTTAAGCCCAACATTGTTTTTGGTCATCTCAATAAAGTTCCTAGTTTTTTTTATTCAAAATGATTTTACCATGCGTGGTGCAGAAGCACCTACCTAACAGCTGGCCTCCTTGAGGCAGTTAGTTTGTTATAGGTCCGCATGATGACGTACATGATCAGGATATAGGATAACATGATCAGGATATAGGTGAATTGTCCGCATGATGACAGGGCAGTAGGCTATTTTTAGTATGTTTGACTTTATCTTGTAATAAGGTCCATTGGACCGATGCTATGTATTAGATCAGCATAGGAGTATGTGTAGGCAGTTAGAGATCGGGATAAGGTTATCTGAGCTGTCCTCTCTCCCAGCCGCTTGGAAGCTCCCAGCCGCTGGGAAGTGAAGTTAGTAGTACTCGAAGGATTTGTTATATATACCTTCGACCTGTTAGGGTTTAGACACAGTTCATATTGACAGTTCATTTTGATTTTGATAGTTGTCATGTTCAGGAGAGTAGTACTGGTGATATGCTGTACTGGTGATCAGTCCAGATATTGTGAAGTAGAATTGTAAAAGCAGGACATTTGAATCTCAATTGAATAAGATCTCATCTTTTGCAGTATTTGAGTTGATCAGTTGTATCTGTGTTGATTTCCTTTTCTGTTTGCAAGTTAATGGGCACTTTCAACCCTTCCACCGGTTGATCCTGCAAATCGGTGGAATGGTCCTGTATCATAGCTTAGGTTGCATTTGTGTTTTCTATTTATGCATTGCATTGTTCAGGAGATCAGTCAGGAGCATGCTGTGAATCAGCCTAGCATCCTCATGTGCTAGGTCTAGAAGATAAGTTGTTAGATTTTGGTTTGAAGGTGATCCGGCCCGGTCGTCACATGATCTTTGTGAAATAGAGTGGTTCGGAGTGCTTACATGCAGTGGAAGGATACACAGGAGTCTGCATGTGCGTTTCCAGTCGGAACGAGCCGCATCATCATCTGCAGATCCATCGCCATCAGGATCGGGTCATGAAGTTGTTGAAGTTTGCATGTTGCAAGTGCATCATGATGTTTTGAGTTGGAGATATACTCAGTGTATATATCGCAGTCAGGATCATCTCTCGGGGAAGTTCATCATCCGCATATCGCTAACGGATGCGGGTGTGAAAGTTAAGTTTTTTGGCTAAGTGTTGAAGAGTTCATCAGGATGATGTGTGACGTCATCGTCATCAGGATATGACGTCATCGTCATCAGGATATTAAGAAGTCCCTCAATGCGAGTTTATCCTGTTGTCACTAAGTGGTAAGGTATCGGTGTAGGCAGGAAGTTGTATTAGCATCATCAGGAGGTTTCGAGGAATCGGATGAACAATATCATGATGCTGTTGCTTGTATCGTCGGGCAGTGGAGCATCGAAGGCCAGTTGTTGAAGTGCAACGTCATCAGGATATTTGGAGCAACCGGATATTTGGATATCCTGCTGACGAAGGTGATATTGAATATCATGATGATGCCGCTTGTATTTGGCACCCGATGAACAGTGCAACCGGAGGATGTTTGCGCCCGTTGATTATCATGATGATGATGATAGGCGACAAACGGAGGAGGTAAATAGTAGCCGACAGGAGGATGTCTGCGATCATCCGAAATATGATGATGCTGTTGAAATGTGATGATGCTGTTGGTGTCTCTAGGAAATATGATGATGATGTTCAGCCGATAGAGAATTTTATCATGCTGTTTGTATTGTTGGCTACTCCTTCCTGTTAGTTAGCCTCCGTTGCGTCCCACTCTGCATCATAGTGGTATCAGAGCAAAGGTTAGGATCTTTTGGAAAAGATAGGCAGGATGTCAGACGAAGAAGGAACATCTGAGTTTCCAGCAAGGATGACCAACGCTGAGTTGGCAGTTCTGGTGAAGAAACAGATTGCAGAAAGCAAGGCCGTGAAGGCTCAGAATCAGGAGTTGAAAGATGAGTTAGCAAAGTTGAGGAGTAGAGTAGGTTCTGGTAGAGAAGATGATAGGGAAGAAGAAGATATCCCTAATTGGAGCGAGGAGGTCGTTCCTGCAGACCAGAGACCGCTGTTGAACGCCCTCAAGGCCATGGAGAGGAGAACCATGGATGTGAAGCTGGATTTGCCAGTATTTACAGGTAAGATGGACCCTGATTCAGTAATGGAATGGATAGATTGTTTGAACAATTTCTTTGTAACAGAGGAGATACCAGAACAGCAGAGAGTGAAGATAGCACAGTCAAAGATGAAAGAAGCTGCCTTGACATGGTGGAACTTTGTTCAGGATGATAGAGTACAGGAGGGAAAACGTAGAGTTGCCACATGGAAGAAGATGATGGAATTGGTGAAGGAAGCTTATATTCCTTTGGATTACAGTATCCAGTTACACAAGAGGAAGCAAAACCTGAAGCAGAAGGAGCTAGATGTCAGCTCATATACAGAAGAGTTCATGAAACTCTGTATGAAGACCAAGGTGAAAGAAAGTGAAGAAGAGAAGGTAGCCAGATACCTTAATGGATTGAGGTTTAATATTCAGGAAGATCTCAGTCTGCATAACCCAGATACAGTGCAGAAAAGCTTTCAGTTGGCACTGAAAGTGGAAGAAAAGCTGAAGAGAAAACAAGAACAAAACAATAGAGGAAGAGGATCAGCCCATAGAACAAAGCAAACCAATGAAAGTCAAGAAGATACTGGTAAAGGACAGGGACAGTCTGATTTTAGAGGTGGATGGAAAGGTAGTAAAGGAAGATTTGGAGGTGGTAGAAGTTCTACTACATTTTCAGGGAAATGTTACACCTGTGGTGAGTTTGGTCATCCATCCTTCAAATGTCCAGAAAACATAGGTTCATCATCTAGAAATGATAGAACTAATGACAAGAGAGTACAACTTGTGCAAGAAGAGAAAGAAGAGAAAAGTGTGCAGAGTCCAAACATTTATCAAAAGGATCAGGAGGCTGATAATGTTGGATATCCAGAGAGTGGAGAATCATTGATGCTAAGGAGAATTAGTTTGCAGGCATCAAAGGATATGATGCAAAGAAGAGCTCTTTTCAAGACCACATGCAAGAGCAAAGGTAAGGTATGTAAAGTTGTCATTGATACTGGTTCAACAGACAACATGGTATCTCAAGAGATGGTGGATAAACTGCATTTGGAAAGGATTCCACATCCACACCCTTACAAGGCATCTTGGGTAAGTGATAGGCATTCACTTTTTGTCTCTGAACAGGCATATGTTGATTTCCAGATTGGAGCATATCAGGATAGAATTTTGTGTGATATTTTGCCCATGGAATGTTGTCACCTACTGTTGGGTAGACCATGGCAATTTGATAGGAGGGTACTGTATGATGGGTATGCTAATACCTACACCATCCAGAAAGATGGAAAGACTATTAAGTTGATGCCATTACAGGAAGCAGCTGCAGCACAGAAGGCAGCCAAAGTCATTTTAATGGGAAAGAAGGAATTTGTGCAGAAGCCTATAGGAGCAGGCAGGCAGGCAGTTGAAGACACTGCAAGGAAAGGAGTTGTGAAATACAACAAGCTGAAGAAAGTTTCAGTTGTGACTGACAGAGGTCAGCAGCAGGTTCAGAAACAGGTGTGTAAACAGCAACCAGTTGAGAGGCATGACAAGGATGTTGTCATAGTAGGGACTATTGCTTGTCCTATAAAGATTGAAAGGAAGATAGCGTTGGACATTTCAGAAGTTCAAGAGGCAGTTCAGCAAGAGGTTCTGGTCAGGCAACCTGACAAACACAAGGTATGTGAGAGACAAGCCTACATCAACAGGCATGAGGATTTACTTGCCAGCAAGCAAGTTACAGTTCAGAAGTCTTGGAGCAGCCAAGTGACAGCAGTAGACAAAGCTGGAACAGGGCAGAACATTACACAGGCAAAGTGTAAAGGGGGAGGACTTCCATATCCTAACTCATGGGACATGAGTTATTTTCTTTTGGGGAGTATGGTGCAGAAGCACCTACCTAACAGCTGGCCTCCTTGAGGCAGTTAGTTTGTTATAGGTCCGCATGATGACGTACATGATCAGGATATAGGATAACATGATCAGGATATAGGTGAATTGTCAGCATGATGACAGGGCAGTAGGCTATTTTTAGTATGTTTGACTTTATCTTGTAATAAGGTCCATTGGACCGATGCTATGTATTAGATCAGCATAGGAGTATGTGTAGGCAGTTAGAGATCGGGATAAGGTTATCTGAGCTGTCCTCTCTCCCAGCCGCTTGGAAGCTCCCAGCCGCTGGGAAGTGAAGTTAGTAGTACTCGAAGGATTTGTTATATATACCTTCGACCTGTTAGGGTTTAGACACAGTTCATATTGACAGTTCATTTTGATTTTGATAGTTGTCATGTTCAGGAGAGTAGTACTGGTGATATGCTGTACTGGTGATCAGTCCAGATATTGTGAAGTAGAATTGTAAAAGCAGGACATTTGAATCTCAATTGAATAAGATCTCATCTTTTGCAGTATTTGAGTTGATCAGTTGTATCTGTGTTGATTTCCTTTTCTGTTTGCAAGTTAATGGGCACTTTCAACCCTTCCACCGGTTGATCCTGCAAATCGGTGGAATGGTCCTGTATCATAGCTTAGGTTGCATTTGTGTTTTCTGTTTATGCATTGCATTGTTCAGGAGATCAGTCAGGAGCATGCTGTGAATCAGCCTAGCATCCTCATGTGCTAGGTCTAGAAGATAAGTTGTTAGATTTTGGTTTGAAGGTGATCCGGCCCGGTCGTCACATGATCTTTGTGAAATAGAGTGGTTCGGAGTGCTTACATGCAGTGGAAGGATACACAGGAGTCTGCATGTGCGTTTCCAGTCGGAACGAGCCGCATCATCATCTGCAGATCCATCGCCATCAGGATCGGGTCATGAAGTTGTTGAAGTTTGCATGTTGCAAGTGCATCATGATGTTTTGAGTTGGAGATATACTCAGTGTATATATCGCAGTCAGGATCATCTCTCGGGGAAGTTCATCATCCGCATATCGCTAACGGATGCGGGTGTGAAAGTTAAGTCTTTTGGCTAAGTGTTGAAGAGTTCATCAGGAT
The DNA here is from genome assembly GCA_027924645.1 of Cunninghamia lanceolata. NCBI lineage: Eukaryota > Viridiplantae > Streptophyta > Pinopsida > Cupressales > Cupressaceae > Cunninghamia > Cunninghamia lanceolata. The sequence goes on from BSBN01000031.1 coordinate 384,327, forward strand.
GATATGACGTCATCGTCATCAGGATATGACGTCATCGTCATCAGGATATTAAGAAGTCCCTCAATGCGAGTTTATCCTGTTGTCACTAAGTGGTAAGGTATCGGTGTAGGCAGGAAGTTGTATTAGCATCATCAGGAGGTTTCGAGGAACCGGATGAACAATATCATGATGTTGTTGCTTGTATCGTCGGGCAGTGGAGCATCGAAGGCCAGTTGTTGAAGTGCAACGTCATCAGGATATTTGGAGCAACCGGATATTTGGATATCCTGCTGACGAAGGTGATATTGAATATCATGATGATGCCGCTTGTATTTGGCACCCGATGAACAGTGCAACCGGAGGATGTTTGCGCCCGTTGATTATCATGATGATGATGATAGGTGACAAACGGAGGAGGTAAATAGTAGCCGACAGGAGGATGTCTGCGATCATCCGAAATATGATGATGCTGTTGAAATGTGATGATGCTGTTGGTGTCTCTAGGAAATATGATGATGATGTTCAGCCGATAGAGAATTTTATCATGCTGTTTGTATTGTTGGCTACTCCTTCCTGTTAGTTAGCCTCCGTTGCGTCCCACTCTGCATCAATGCGGATTAGCTGTCTTAACCCTATGTTGAGCTTGCCTTTCACTTTACTTGTTTGTGAGAAAGCCAAACTTAACCAAGAGGGGCATATGGTCAGACTTCATCTCCATAGGGCAGTCCCCTATAACAAACTCCAGCAACCTAGCAATCAATTTTTTAGAGTAGATGACATAATCAACCACACTTTGACCATTGTAGGTTTTGCATGTAATACCCCCAGATCTTCGCCAAGATCTTGTACCATTACATATAACCATGTCATTCAAACTACAAAGACCCAAAAGTTTGGCTTCGAAGTGTGTCACACTGCCTTTTCCATCTTGTGACATTCTTTCCCAAAGTTGGTCCCACCCTCTTCCAGCCATAAGGGATTGCTATCCCCTCTTTCTTCTCCCATTTGAAGAGATTGATTGTTGGCTGTTCTAGCATTGAAATCTCGTATTAAAATAATTTCCCCTGAGGTGCTAAAAATAGAGATATCTTTCTTTAATGCCGCATACGGGTCTTCACTGTCCAAGTTTCTCTTTTTGTAGAACTTTGACCCTTTCAGAGCAAAGTAGCAACTAGCCAACCTGATTAGGTCCTTATTGTTTGTTATTTCAGCCAAATGTAGTGTTTATTAGGATCCTCTTTCTCTATTTTCACGGTTCCAGCCCACACTTCTTTTATTAGCACAGTGACCCCCTAATGACCTTTACCAATCTCCGTCCCTTTGTTCCACACTAAGATTTTCTTGTACCCTACAAAGTCTGGGACTTTGCATCCATCATGTTCATGTGTTTCAATTAGAATAATAATGTGTTTCCCTTCTGCTATGGGCCCCAACCCCGGTCCTCTTCTCCAAGGGTATCCGCTGCAATTCCAAATTATCATGTGCAGAGACTCTCATAGGGCCCGAATTCCTATTTTTTGTGGAAAGAACGCTCGCTGATTTGAGCTTTTTCATTTTTCAGCCATGCCCATTTTCCATCCTCCCTTGTTTTTTTCACTTTTTCCCACTTCTTTCTTCGTTCTTCTCGTTGTGCAAATGTTAAGTCCTCATCGAGGAAAATGTGAGTGCCTCTGAGTAGCCCCCTATTCTTTAGGATTGTGCTCTTATCCTCTATGTTTCTCAAGATGACTCTTACGTGTCTATTCCTTCCTTCTTCTATTTTCTTTCCAATCATGTTTGCCTGCTTGATAAAACCTGTCCACTTCAATTCTTCTTTAAGAAAGTCTCTTGCTAAGATGTCAGTTCATTCTTTCTCGCCAAAATCCCTCAAACCTTTGATGATAATATTAACCTCCTTGTCCTGTTTATCTTTTTCTTCTTTTATATGCCTCTTGATTTGTTTCTCGATGGTTTCTTTTTGCTCATGAGTTGGTTCACTAACAACCTGGGCCCAAGATTTTGCTTCTTCTAATTGATTTCTTAGCTTATTTTCTCTTAGTTCCATGCTTGCCAAATCTGTTTGGATCTTTTCTAGCTATGAAATGTAACTTTTTATCACTGTTTTTGGTTTATCTTTTGCTGATTTTGTTTTCTCTAACTCCAATTTTAGAGAGACCAGCTCTGCTGACCCCTTACCATGTTGCTTTGCAGGGTTAAAACTTGCTCTTTGAGCAGCTTGTTTTCTCTTTCAAGGTTCGAGTTGGTTTCCAAAATTTCTTTAATCTTAGTGCTTTCATGTTGCCCTTTCTCTTCTATCTTCTCTAGCCGTTGTTTCATGTTCATAAGCTCATTTACGTACAGTTATGATGACCACATCAATGGTGTAGTCGTAGGGTTGTACGGTCCTACATGGTCTTGTGATCCATCTTCCCCTCTGTCTTTGCTTATTAGAATAGTTTCTGTTTTACCTCGGTCTACCTCAAGTTCTTTGTGACGCAGAAGATTCTCAGTCTCTTTCCTACATCTTCATCTAGTCCTATAGGCTCTCCTTCTGGGTGATTCATTTTGATCGTGGTGTTTGTAGTGTTTCCAACTATCTTGGGTAAAATCTTAATAATCTTTTTATTATGTTTTTGCCACTGCTTATAGATTTGCCTGCATCTTATTATCCCCTTGTATTGCTTTGTGTTCACAAATATTAACTTTCCATCCATTTTGATAGTGTTATCATTAGGGTGTAATAGTGAGAAAAGGTCTCCTATCTCCTTTATACTCTGACCATGAGTGTTTGGATCAATAGGTTCATTTGTTAACTACAGAGTTTGGTTCCAACGGATTCTTAACCCTTCCTGGTAAAGTATCCTAACCACAGACCCCATTAGCTGCACTTGGGGGCCACAAGTTTCCCCTGTAAGAAATGTGGAAAGCTTCATTGGTCCTAGGGTTTGTAAATTTTTGTCCCCTGGTGAAAACTGTGTTTTCTCTGCCATATAACCCCATGTGACCAACTAGAGGTTGTGTTTTAACCATTTCCTTTTGTTTACCATGGTTTGCTTTGTTTTGAGATACCCGATGAGAGAGGAAAAAATAAATAAAAAACAAATAACTGCAGAAGCTTGAGAAAACTAAGTGTTGTGGGGTTAACCTGTTCCCCAACCATTGGCCAATAGGACCCACCGAGAGAGAGCCTGGATCTCACAGTTTCCTCTGACAAAACCCTTGAAATGGAGTAAAAACTTGAAACCTGTCACTGCTAGACGTCGTTCTCTGCTAAACTTGTCGTTCCTATTCATCGTTCTCTTGGAAGTTTCCAGGTTGATCTGTAATCTGTAATTTGAGGATGTGGGTGTCCTTTTGCAAGGCCATGATATGGATGGACCAGATGACTTAGAGGCCTAATTGAATGATGAAGTGATGGTGTGAGTAAGTTCAAACTGCTAAGAACATCCATACTTAGACTATACCTGGAGAAAATGTTGGTAATGAAGAACACTCCTCTTACAATCAAATTGAAAATCTCTGTAAGTTAGCTCAAATCCTGGTGATGAACTCACATGCCCAAAAGAGATCTTCACTGCATTTTATGATAACACTTTGCATTGATTTAATTTGACCAACTTTAGCTATTGTCCAAAAGAAATGAAAATGAAATGAAAGTTTTTAATAACTCTACCAGACCAGACAATCTATATAGGACCTGGAAGGAAAACTAAAATTGTCAAGAAATAAATGAACCAACAACAACCAGTTGGTTATTTCTGACCGTTTTCTAACTCTTTACTCATCTTGATTCGTTTGCTATGAATTTTGATCAAATAACCTTTTACATAAATTTTTAAATTTTTACTTAAAGAAAACACAAATCACATCAACAGAAGTGTGGATTGGATTAGTAGGAATCCCATGCTTGCTTTGACAAAAAGACAAACTTAAAAAAACTTACAACTTACCTGCTACCTAGATCTCATTGCAAACTTCATTTTCAAATCGGGAGCATTAAATTCAACAAATAATAAAATAAAGGACAATTTAGTGATATTTGATGTTGATTTGTAGGAATTCTAGATATTCAATGCACTTAAAAATCTCAAAACAAGCGAAAGTTGCACAAATTTCATTTGAAATATTTTAATTGACATATGTTGCACAGGGCCCAATAGATAACTATGTTTGAATAGTTATTATGGTGTATTCTTTTAGACCTATAGTTAAATATATGAAAAAATAGTGAGAAATAATAAATAAGGAACTAATACATGCGTAACATGTAGGAGTAAAGGGCAACACTGAGAGGGGGGGTGAATCAGTGTTGTGTGAATTTTCAAATCTTTTTATAAACATTAACTTTCAGAGCACAAAAAGAAAGATACCATTGATTTGTCAAATACATATGCACATGACTGTGAATGTAGAAAGAGAACAAAACTTCATAAGTAAATCAAACACACACAAAGAAGATCAATATGAATCATGACACAAGATATGCACGAGTGGAAAACCCATCAGGGGTAGAAAAACCACTCCAAAAACTACCTCACTGGCTTAAATGAAAAACTTCTTACAAATGTCTCACTGACATAAACAGATGTCTCACTGACCACAAGCCTCACTGGCATAGAAAGGTCTCACTAACCACAAGCCTCATTGGCATACTGTGCCTCACTGTCATAACAAACACCATCATCAAAACATACTATAAAATATGTGCAAGAAATGATTGCAACTCAATCTGATTTGCACCATTACAAAACATGTCTTCTCAATCCAATCCAAATGTCAATCTCATGATCTTTGCACAATCAAATTCATCTGTGTCTTCATATTTGGCATGATTCAATTTGTAAATTCCCTGCATAATATCTTCATCCTTGTTTGATTCAAAAATTATAATCTCATATATCTCTCAAATTATGATGCATTTGTTTCTTCACAAAAATCTCTGCATGTTGGTTCAACACTTCTCAATTTTGCAATGCATCTGCAATACCATTATATATGAAAGAGAATGTCCTTTCATATTCTTCTCAATCCTCATTTTTATTTCCTTTTAGAGATGAAAGAATATCTTTTCATATTTGAGACCTTTCATTTCAATTTCTTCATCTCCCTGCAAATAAACTCTTTATCTTCACAAAATATTAACAACCAACTTCAATACATTATTTCCTCCCTGATTCATAAAATAGAATTCTTTATTTTCTTACAAGACAAATCTTCTCCATGAAAACCTTTCATATTCTATGATCAAACTTAGATATTCTTATGTGTGCAATTTTATCTTCATCTATAGAAATGACCCTTCAATTTCCTTTGCATTGCAAATAAAAAATGTCCACCAAAAAAAATCTTCATTTTTCTTCATTCCCCGTCAGAAATCTATTCTTCAAGAATATATCTTCAAAATGAATATTAATTCATTCAGCCCCTGTTCACAAAAAATTCTTTCCATATCTTTCATATTCAAGCCCAAAAATTTTCTTCATAATAAGCTTTGCCTTCACAAAAAAAATATCTTCAAAATATATATATATATCATCTCAAAAAATCAACTTCCAAAAAAAAAACTTTTCTTATTAATCTCTCTCTACTACGAGAAATAGAAAGAGTTTCCTTAAATCATGGCTTTAGGTATTATGTGACTAGTTTCCTTTAGAAACATTCTAAAAAAAACTTTTAAACCAAAAAATCATTGCAGATTAAACTATATGACGTCCCTGTGCCCGTCAAACATAAACCAAGGAAGTCGGGGGCAGTTTGAATGATTACCGTTGATATTTGAAAGCGCACTCAAACCAAATTAAAAGAGAGCGCTTGATTTCTTTTTGGCACCCATCGCGCTAAAAGATGAGACTGGGAGTGGCGGTGAAACTAGGAAGGGGGCCGGTCAAGAGTATGTTAAAGAACCCTCCAAGCGGTGATGTTTTAAGTTATAAACCCGCTATTATAAGTCACTTCACAAATATGACATAAAGTGCATTAGGATATATGACGGTTAGATGTTTGAATGGATAGATCTTAAATATGCATCCCTTCCTAAAATGACACCTATAAATCACAATTACCACTGAGCTTCACCATTTAGCAATAACTGATAACTCTGTCAACACTGAGACCAACATTCTTCTGTCATGAAAGACAAACCATCTTTTGTACCTTAGATAACATAAAGACCATACATGATGCCATGTTGCAAAGAATGCCACTGAGATCAAATGAAAACCATGAAGATCATGCAACTGTATACCATGAAGAACATGCTACTATAAATGATGACTTGAAAGCAACTGAGATCAAGTGAAGACTATGCCACAACTGTGATATCACATGTCATAAATCATAACAAGAAGACACTCTAACCAATGAAGACCAAAAGCAAATCCAACTAAGGGTTATTTGATCAATTCCCATTCTGAGTTACCAATGTCAAATACCTTTGTTGAGAATATTTTAATTTCTACCAAGCATCACTTTCACTAATCAATGTTATCATCAACAATTCAAATCAACACATTGTGTTCATCCTGAGATCCATTGAAACATCAAATGAACTCCACAATGAAGACATTAACTAAAACACAACCCACTATTACTGACCTTAAAAATGATATGAACTACAACATGAGCATGATGAACCAAGACCCTTCTATGCATTTGCAAGTCATCATCCTCCTGTTGAAGCTTTTCCAACCTTGATGAACAAGTATCTTGTGAAAACATCCTGATACATGATCAACACACTTATTCTGATTCTCCTGACATAAGTGAACAACTTGTGAAGATGCACAAGAATTCAACTGTGAAATGCAAGATCAGATGTTCCTGATATTCTGAAATATCACTACCATTATTACCAAATGAACATTATGAACCAAACAACTCTAGATGAAGCAAGAGCAAAACAACTTGTGCACTAACCAAGCAATGAACAACTATCTCCTCCTGATGTCTTGCAACAACACACTTTTGACATCAATGACAATCTATCACTATCATAACAATATACTTTACATGTCACATCAATGAAACAACTAATCATATAGTGATACATAAGGTGATTGGTAATAGGTGCCTTGGTGAACATATTTTGGGTTTTAACTTTTTTTTGGATATTTTTAGACTACTCTATGAAGACATAGCTGATTAGGTTGCATCATTGATTACAATAACTTTAAACTCTTAACCTAGATATGGAGATGGTTGAATTTTTTATGAAAATTTGATGTACCATTTAGGAGCTTGAAGTGCATAAAGTTAGGATGTACTTGGGTGAAACTTTTATAAATTTCAAATACCTACTACACAAAATCATGTCATTTGTGAGGCTCCCTTGAAAATAAATTTTAATTAATCTTAATTATCACCTTATAACAAAATAGTAAAATAATTATATTAATCTATTAAATGGATTTAGAGTTCAAGTATTACTATTTTGGAAGCTAATTTTTTAAAAATTGGTTAAATCATAGATAGAAAATTGATTCGATAAACTACTCAAAGTAGATATTGGATAATGGCATATCCCAAGCAATGAAGTGTGAAATAGAACAAACCTTAATACATTGACACTGGTTACTTAACCGACAATTTTTTTCATTGTAGGAAATTTTATTTTTTTAATTGGAAGAAATATTATTATTACATAAATTTATGTTAATTAAACAAATGTTTTGAAAAAGTAATTGGGAAGGGCCCGAACCCATATACAAAAGCCAAAAAAGGTGAACCGATCAAGTTTTACGAGAAGTAAAACACCAAACAATAACAAAAAACAACATAAATAGAGAAAGGACCAACAAAGCCAGCCAAAAACAAAAGGACCATCAACATGCCATACTGCTTTGATAGACTTCAAACTACTAATAGACTGTCACTCTCTATTCAAGAATTTCAGTTTGTCTTCAAAAGTGTTTTCCACCATATCCCTATCCTTCTCTTCCTGGATCTCCATGTTGATTTGCTTACCTTTAGCACTTTTTCTTCTAGCCCTTGTTCTATTGGTCGGGCCAATAGTGGGTTGGTTCTATATGCCTTGAGTAGTGACCCCTATTTTGGCTTCTCTCATAGCCCTTCGCTTCTCCATCACCTCCTAAAATATAGCATAGTGGATGATTTCTTAACTATTTCCCTGATGAACTCCACAATCTTGGCCATGTTTTTCTTTATTTGCTCCTGATTAGCCTTAATTTTCACTATTTCATCCTCCACGGTCTCCCATTTCTCAAAATTTTTGGCCAAGTTCTCTACTTCACCCCATATCTCATCATCACTGTCCTTAGGCCACTCAGCTGTCTCAAGTTGAGTAATCACCTCAAGATGCTGGATCTTGCGCTTTCCATGATGCATTTGCGCCAGTTGCCAGTTTAAGACCTGGTTTTGCAAGTCGAAGGCCTGGTAAAGAGTGGCAACCTTCTCCACCAATTGGTTGCAAGAATTGCAGTCTTTCTTCAGACCCCCTTGGGCATGCTGACTGATAGGATGAGATGTAACCTGAATCTTTTTAGGAGGGAGTTCCTGGCCCTTAAGTTTCAAACTCTAATTTTTAGTTTTAGTACTCTTTCTCTTACTAGTGTTGTGACTGCGTTTCTCACCAGCAATGGTGTCTTCTATGATTTTATCCTTACCTTTGATATTCCTAGGTTAGGTAGGGGAAACACTCTCAGTTTCACTCTTCCTTTTTAATTAATCCCCCTTAGGATTGAGGTCCTTTCTGACTCTGAGATTAGGTTTGTTGGGGGCATCTTCTAACTCAATCCCTATACTGGTCTCAGTGACAGTATCAGAGATTTTCCTCTTGCCAATCTTTTGGGTCCCTTCCTCCTCAATGGAGACCACTTTGGTATTGTCTTTCCCTTTTTTCTGAGCAAGGGAAACAACCATAGCCATGCCCTTACCCTTGATCCTATCTCCCTTGGCAAGGGGGTCCTTGTTGGTTTGCATAATGTTTTTGCAAGAAGATTCACCAATAACCTTGCCTAAACTGTACTTAGTGTCCTTATTAATCATGCAAGTCTTCTTAGACTAGGTTTTAGAAGTGGAGGCTTCATAGGTTTTAGCAGACAAGAACCCCTCTTCCTTGGTAAGGGTTTCTTCTTGAATAACATGCTTGTTACCTCCCAAATTTCTCCTAGTAACTTTAGGAATTTTCTCTACCAACTTAGGGTTGTAGATTCTAGGTCTAAACGCTAGAGCCAGGGTTAAAGATAATTCAAATTTATACAAAGTGTAGATTAAGCTTTGATGTAGGGGAAGGGTCTTTTCACCTAACAACACTTTTTGCACAGAGTCTTCTAAGGATGTGAAAAGGCAGTAAGGGAAATTTATTTTCATTTCATGACGAAAATGATTGAGAAGAGGAAAGAGATATGCATGGAATATTTTTAACCTGCCCTCTAAAGTTACATACCTCATCAAGACTTCTGCTATCCTCTTCCAAACCCCTGGAAGATCTTCACGATTGAATCCATTCTAAAGTCTTCGAACATTCTAACCATTTTGGGGGAATTTCTTCATGTCCTCTTGATAATTACCCTTAACCTTTCTCGTAGTCTAGTTCCTTCCATACATAGGCTCATAACCTCGGCAATCAGCTCCTTTGTAACCCTGAGCGATATCCCTCTAACATAAACCACCCCTTCCTTCCAAGAAGCAAATTCCCTTGACAGAATAGTGTCTTACCCATTCATGGTCTCAATGTATTGAGTGAGCTTGCCTCTCTCAAGAATATCTCATAGCTCCATGTCTTCGTTGATGTTTTCATACCTAGTAGGACAGTTTGAAGGAGGTTGCCACCCATCTTATAGAACCTTGAATCCTTGGCACTCCAACTTGCTTTGAAGGTATCTAGGCTGAGAAAAATCTAGATACACTGAAGAAGAAAGGCATAAGGAGTGAGACGTTTCAAGCCATGATTAATGGCAGTCCTTTGGCTGAGTTGCCTTGTGCAACTAGTCCCATTCTTCCCTAGGGTATTCATTGCTTTAAGTTGGATTGGCTTCTTCATTGCAAATAATGTCTTTAAATAGATCGAGGATGACCTCTCCTAAACTCCAATTTAGGATTTCATTGACCTTAGTACCAATGTTAGCTAAGGTATTAGCTTTAGTATTTCCTTGTCTAAAAATGTGACGATATTCAACTTTCTCCAGGGTATTCAACCTAATTTTGCTTAACTCAATTAGGTCCTTAAGAGATCAATTGGGAGTAGCATTGGATTGGAGCATGCTTATCCCTGCATAAGCTCCCAGTATCCTTCCTTCACCGTCTCTTAATAGACCACCCCCACCCACCTGACTCGGGTTCCCTTTAGAGGCCCCATCAAAATTAAGTTTGATCCATCCAGGGTCAAGGGACTTAATTAAACAAATGTAAACAATGCATAAGGTATTAGTTTTGGAAACAAATCTTATTTTTAAAAATAAAATATAAAGATGGGAGCATTTAGCTTTGGGAATAATGATGAAGAATTAATATTGATGTCATGTAGAATTGGTTGTTAAGGTAAAAATAATAATGCTCATAATTTGATAAAATGTAAACTCATAAATCTTTCTAGGTTGAATTCAAGTCCATCAAGATCGTACTTGAGCATTGTGGGAATAAATTGTGACTTACAAAAATGACAAGATGTAGACTCCAATAAGTTGAGTCATCATATTTCTCTAATCTCTAATTTGATTTTAAGGATAGCGGTGTTTGCAAACACCTTAAAGGAGATTGTTGTATCACTAAGGTCAAGTTCTCCAAGGTCAACATCATGTACAAATCAAATTTATGACTTTCAAAAAATGTTTGAAGACAACACACACAAACATATAGATGGCCTATATGATTCTCATGCAAATTCTAATTCTTTTTAAGATCCAACACCAAATGTTCCTAGATTAAGTGCTCCTTGTTCGACCATATCTCTCTTATTTTTCCTTATGAATTAAGTGTACAAATTAATGTCTTTAAATTCCAAGACACAGTAATAATTCACAAAAACTTGTGTCTAATTCTGCTCATAACAACTAGTGAAAAGGGGTGGGAAAACTATAATTTTAATTCAAACATTTGAATTAAGGGTTCAATACCACACTCCTTGGGATACCTTGCGAAAATAAACTAGGTAGGGAAAATAATTAGTTTTCCAAACAAGGATCAAAAGTATGGAAGTGTGTGTGAATATATGTACAATAAATGGCTAATAAATGATGAATATATAGTAATGTGTGTAAATAGGAGGAAATAAGGATAAATATGAATTGAGTTGTGAGCTAAACTTAACACAAAATTGTATCACTTATTGATCATATATAATTATATTAAGATGTTCCATCAAACTAAACTAAAATTAGATGATAATTACCATATATATGCTAATTTTACCATTAAAATATATATATTTAAAAAATATCAATAAAAATGAAAAAAAAATCTAATAATAGAAATTGGAAAAAGAATAAAATAATTACATTGAGAAGCATTTTACAGTGATAGAAAGTATCCAGCATCATGTCATGACTATGCACATAAAAACTAAAAAACTAAAACTATAAAATAATTCTTAAGTAAATAAAATAACTCTTAGGTAAATAAAAATAACTCTTTAAATAAAAATAAAGTAAAATAATTTTAAATAGTTCTAAAATAAAATAAAATAAAACAACTCTTAAGTAAATAAAATAAGTTAATATTATATTTAACATTTTTTAAATAGATGTATCTAAGATAATTATACTAGTTTAAATACATTCAAATAAAATTTAATTTAAAATTAAAATACAAATAATTTACTTAAAATTTAAGAACATTATAAAGATATAATATGAGTATTGTTAAATATATTATATAAAGACCTAATCCAACTACTAGTAGTGAAGATAAAATTGGGTCCATGATCACATGGAAACATTAATTATGATCTACTTTGCAAATTATTGAATTGTCTTTTTAACCCATCTAGAATTAAAAAAAGTTTGATTTAAGTCCACTCAGCCATTATTGTCTTATTCTACACTTTGAAGTAAGTTTGAAATTTAAATTTTAGATTATATTAAAATATTTTTTAATAATTAATGGATTTTTTTATTGTACTATGGAACTTAATTACTTGTTAAATCTTTGTGGATCTAAATATTTATATTTTAAGATATGCAAACAAAAATAAAAATGTGTGACAAAAGTGAAAAAGGTAGTAACTACGAGGAGGGGTCAAGATTTTTGACCAAAGGAAAAGAAGACAATAAACGTGGAGGAGGAGCAACGCAAAGGGTGGCAAAGGATAGATTGGAGATGTATAAATTGCCCAAAGAATTATGGTTAGAGGATATTTTTGAAGTAATTGACAACTTTTTAGGGGTATTCATTTTCAACTCTATGGTAACAAACAAGAGTGAACTGGTGACATATGGAAGAATATGTGTAAACTTGGGTTTGAGTAATCACATTCGACATGATATGGAATTAAGGCCACCATTGGGGGTGTGGATTCAAGAGCTTGATTATGAGTGTTTGTTGATCTAGTGTTTCAAATGTTAGAAGGTTGGACATGTGGTACACAATTGTGGTAGGATCAATAAGCGATAAGAGATGCCACAAAAGAGGGAGATTAGTCTTTGGCCAAAAATTCCCAAGAAAATTCAAAATTCAAATTATGGTGGGAGAATAAGGGAAGGGAAGGAAAGGTAAGAAACTCTGAGGAAAGTCGATATGGATAGGCATGCTGAATAAAATCTTTGGGTCAACATGGAAGGAAGCCAAATCTTCCAACACTTTGCATCATTCCCAAAATGTCACACAATAAAAAAAGACAACAAAGAGAAGAAAGTAGGAACAAAGAGAACTGACAAACATAAAGTCATGTCATAGGAGAAACATCACGATCAAGCAAGCAAACACACAAAACACAAGTAAAGCTCTCATGGGTTAGACGTGAACATGTCATCTTGGTCCCAATCTTGATAAGCATAATGGGACGGTGAAATAGATGACAATAGAACCACAACAAGAGTAGTTGAAGGAGATTCACTTGGTTCTAGGCATGGAGGAGCAATAGTGTTGGAGCCTTTGAGGCACTAGGAACAAGGATCAATGATCGTGTGAAGATCATGGACAACCCAGGTATATCAACAACAAACTTAATGATTTGCTCCTTAGAAAGGGAATTAGGAGAGTCACTATCAAAATAATGAACTAATTGTGGTTCCTCGATGCTATCAGCTGTAACACTAGTACAAGGAAGCACGAGTGGAGGAACAATCTCCACAAATAAAATGATAGAAGAAGGACTAGCATGCAACGAAGGCAATTATAGGGTGCGCTTAGGTCTGTGGAATGATGAGGTGGGATAACGCTCAGGCTCACGCTTAGGAAACAGAGGTGGAGAGTCAAGGTCAATGGTGGTAGGGCGGAGAACATCAGGAAAAATAGCATGGTGGGTGCACGGAGTAGGCATAAGAATAGCTAGGGTGGTGCTAGGAGTGACAATAATAGTAGGAGTGGGGGTCGGGAATGGAAGGGATGGAGGGGAAGGAGAAGGCTGAGGCTCCTTGGGAAGAATAGGATTAGAGGGAAGCTGTGAGGGAAAAGGATCCTCAGATGGAGGTTGCACATAGCAGCACGCGCTTAAGCCATGAAAATGGTGGTGACGCTTGTGATCTCTTGCAAGCTAATTTTGCCTAGTATAGGCCAAGGCTTCTACTAATGGAGCTGGAGGGTCTTCCATCATAGGTTCTATATCATCCACTATCACAAGGATATGTGGAGAAACATAGATAACCATTAACGGTGGAGAGACCACAAGAGGGGGAGAAGGGAAAGGTGTCGGCAACACAAGGTACTTGCCTTGTGCCATCGAGGGGGCAGGAGGAACAAAAGAAACCACTGAAGGTCAGGGAGACACCAAAAAAGGAGGGAGAGTGCTAAGTAGAGGTAGGTTTCATGATGCTGTTGAAGAGGCAATAGGAACAAAACCAACCAACAGAGGCTGAGAAGTCCCAGGAGCTTGTGGTACATGAGGCTATACTACAGGTTGATCTCGGGATCTTGTATAAGGGACTGGAGGGGGCACTACAGAGTACAAGCCAGGAGCAAGGGAGTGGGGAGGTGCACTCTCTATGGGCTACTTTCCTTTATCTACCTAGGAGGTAGAAGAAGGAACAAAAGCATCCTCTAAAGATAGAGGCACCACATGGGGAACAACCGAGGAAGATGAAGAAGAAGAAGGGCCAGTGGATAACTAAGCTATCCTACTCACTTTGAATTTATGATATCGGATAAATAGAAAATCATTGTGAGGCTAAAGCAACTCAGTGGGGGCTAGCTAGAAATAGTCTAGAGAGAAATTTCCTTGCATGGCAAGTGGTGTAAATATGCTATGGCATATTGTATGCATAACACCATCATGAGGAAACTTCAATCATTGATGAACCATAGAAGGGACCGCTCTCATGGAAGTGAGCCATGGCTGGCCCAATTTCATGCGAAAATGATTCAAAGTAGGGATAATTGAAAGGGGAATGTCTAGGGTCTTTGGTCCCACATGGATAGGAAAGGTGATCAAACCCAAAGTAGGATGAGACATCTCATCATGATGCTATATAAAGACATTATATATTTCTCATAAACATCTTTATACATCTCATGCACATACATAAATTCCTTAGTAATAACATTGACTACACAGACAAGATCACTAAGGACACCCTTAACATGTTTCCCATTGATATATTCAACAATGTACAGAGGTCCTTGAGATGTGTTAGGTGGTATCTTGGAAGAAGAGGAGATAATGGGTTCGAGAACAGGACGTTCTCGAATAGGGTGAGAATGAATGTCCACCATACCGATCATCTTAGAATAAGAAGAAACAGAGGGAACATCAGAAGTTGACTCTAGTGCCACAAAAGGAGAGTGAGGTCAATAAAGTTTATAGAATGGTGGAGTGTAGGATCTGTATAAATTTACAATTGCTAATTCAGAGGAGCCACTGACTTGTTCCTTTTGTCATTCACAGTAGAGACTTAGATTATGTTCTGATCAATAAGGTCTTGCATAGTGAACTTAAGACACAAACATCACTCAGTTTCATGTTTAGGGACCCTATGGAATTGGTAAAAAGCCTTCAGGTCATATGAAGGTGATATAGGCTTAGTCATAGCAAGAGGCTTGAGAGGGGGCAGCTGCACTAAATTGTTGTTAATGAGTTGTTGCATGATGGTTTAGAGGGACTCCTTTAAAGGAGCAAGCTTTCAATTTCTTGATGTTTTTAGAGCAGAGAGGGCTAAAGTAGCCTGAAAGGATGCTTCAACCACTGCATTGCTAACTCAATTTGATGAATTATTCTTAGAAAAAAAAATTCTTATAATTTGTGAATATGAAGAAGTGCAGATTGGACAACAGGAGCTGATGAGGGAGAAGCCTCAAACTGCCTAAGTGTTTATTGATAATCACAGAGTGTTGTGCATAAATGTGTAAATGAAGAATATTTCATAAGAAGAATCCTATCCTAGATCTAAGGCTAAAGGTTTCTAATGAAAATCCTCTACACATTAGAGTTAGGTAGAGCATAGGGAATTTGAGAGAATAGAGACTGATAACAACAAATGAAGTCTGCTACCTTCTCAACACTTCCTTTCTTATAATGGACAAAGTCCATAAAGTTGACCTATGGTCCTATGTTCACTTGGAAGTGTTGTAGGAATTGATTAGCAAGATGATTAAAAGAAAACCAATCCAACAAAGTATCCTTGAGGGATCGCAAGAAAAGTTTTTCCAACAAAGCGTCCTAAAACAAAAAATCACCACATAAAGCAGTAAAGGCAGAGATGTGGGTATGTGGATCACCTTTACCAGTGTACTTCTTGAATCTTTGTAGCTTAAATTTTTGGGGAAACAGTGTAGCAAGGATAGCCAATGAGAGTGGGCTACTTCTATAGTATGTAGGGACATGTGGCTATGATGTGGAGGTGGAAAGGGTAGCAAGATGTTGTTGCAAGGAGCCAACATTTTGCAAAAGTTGATTTATGATGGGATCAATAGTACGTGTAGGTGGAAGGAGTGGAGCAGAAGTAAGAGGTTGTGAAAGTTGTGAAACTCTAGGGGCACCAATAGGAAAAGTGAACTATAAGGGCCTTGAGGGTGGAATGAATCCATATTGATTAATGGGATTCATCGCACCAATAGACAAGCCAAATCCTGCACTACCAAATTAAGTAGAATTGGTACTCATCTGAAGAGAAGTGAAAGTTTGAACACCTATAGTAGGTAGAGGAAGAGAGTTGATTGCTAAGAGTGTTGGATTAAGAGTCTTGAGCACCCAGAACAAAGCTCGCCAATAACATGGTATCACTATGCACTATGTGAGAAATCCCATGAAGGAAATTGATACCCTAATGATGATTAGTTAGCATAACATGAAGAGCATCGACCAGAGGGACAACTGAATGAGATATGTCCTCATGACGTAGAAAATCCTAAAAATTAGCGAAGTGGTGATCTAGGTCATTAATTATTTCTGGAGGGACATATTCAAGGGTTACCTCATGATCAAAGATTGGCTCCACATCATGAAAGGTAGTCATCGATATAGTCTGAGAAGAAGGAGATGAAAGAGAGGTATTAACTTGTTTAGAAGTGAAATGAGTAAAATTAGGAGCAAAGCAAATATGTGTGGTAGGATTAGCAGAAAATGCCATAGTGGTCAAATTCCTCAAACTCCTATGCACCACGTATTTAGAATTATAAGACTAGGTCATGAAGCTCATAAACTACGTTCAAGCCTCACAATGCACAACTTGAAGTGATGAAAAGAAAACAATTAAGTGAGCAACATGTAAGGTTCACGAAAATGTAGTGTAGGAAAAAATACTCCTTAATTGAATAACTAAAATTAAGTGAATTCTCCATTAACATCACACTCGGATTCTATTATCTAAGGTTTTGGATGTTCAAGAAGCTACTCTAGGTCTTAAAAGAACCACTATGCATCCCAATCAAAGAAAGACAACTAGACTAGGTGCTTGACAATGAAGGGAAAAGAACAAAACCACTAAAATTAAACAACTATGTACATAATTGAGAAAATGATAGTAAAGGTAGAAAGAGATAAGAAAATGGAACCTGTAGCTAGAGGGAGGAGCTCACTACCTCGGATGATGGAGCACTGCAAGGACATCTGCGCTAGGCCCTGGAGTCTAAAATGCAACAAAAATTAAATTTACCAGGTCTGTATGAACCTAGAATGTCTGCACAACACAAATTTAGACACAACACATACCCAGTATCATCTAGGTAACACAAAATCTCAAAAGGAAACAACTATGCTATGAAAATCACACAAAGCAAAAGGAAAGAAGAAGGGAAATGAAACCTCCATGTGGTTGTGAAGTCCTCTCCTCAAAAATACTTGTAAAGAGAGAGAAAAATGCTTGGTCTTCTTAGGGACTTACCTTAGTCAAGTCCCAGTTTTGGTCTTCCAACCTCAACGAGAAACAAATTAATATGTAGAGGAGAAATCAAAGGAAAAACACGTGTGTGCTCTTACCCTAAGTGTGTCTAGGACCTAAGAGAAACAATAAAACAAATTAACTAAAGAATTTACTTCCTTGGTCCATGGGGAAGGAAACCACAAGCATGCAACCAGTGTAAGACATCACAATGATGGTCTACACCATGCTAAAGCTATGCAATACAAAATAGATTTAAATGAAAAATTATTGAGCAATACAAATGAAGTGATCTTACCAATATAATGAAGGAGAGAAAGTTGTGAATCTACAAGAGATGAAATCTAGTACATAGCTTCGAACCCTAGCAGGATAGAGCTTCGTTAATGAGCACAAGAGTGAACCAAAACCTCCAAGAGCCTTTTGAAAATGATATAACACTAGCAGGAGTACCGAGAATCTCATGTAGCTGTTGTAGAGATTGGATTCACAAAGAAGTATGCAGAGTAGAGCCAAGAGTGTGTTGTGATCTTGAGAGAGTGAGAGAGAGTGAATGAGATTTTTCCCAATTCCTTTAGATTGATTCAAAAATCCAACCCTTAGAGGGAAAAATCTTGAAAAGGCATGCAAAAAGACATTATGCACCTCGGGGAGGCGTTACCAGAAAATCTCATGATCACTAGAGGCATTTGGTAATGCCCAGAAATGGTCACCTGGTAGAAAATAGACGTGGGACACTAGTACGCCATGCAAATGTCAGCGCTCAGTGCTCAAGTCTAGGCAAAACCAACTCCTGGTCACACAAGATACCTTAGAATCATATGACTATATGAGCTCAGAACAAAATTTGAGGAAAATGAGAGAAAGAAGCTTAAATTAAACAAACCTTAGCCTATAATGCAAAGAGAAGGCCCAAGCACTAAGGTGGTTGTGAAACGTAGCATGAAATTGCAAGGGTATGCAATTTTGGAGGTTACAATAACTTACATAAAAGAACACATATTAATTTCACCAAAAAAAAATTCCATTTGATTATTATTTATTTAATGACTATGTTTATTTATTATTTTCCACCAAAAGTGTAATAATATTTAACAAATTAAATAAAATGACTAATTAATTAAAACATAATACAATAATTACCTTTCAAATGAAAATCATAAGATAATCATCTCACCAAGCTGAAAATTGACCATAAAATATTACAACTAGCTTTAATATGATTAACTCACTTAATGAGACTTAATTAAAAATCAAAACTTTATTATGATATTAAAGCACACAAAACCCTAAAATCTTTTGTCTTAAAATGACTACTTAGGGGAGAGGACCCAATAGTGGTGTACCCTAACTTCATGCCTCTCAAAATCATACGTGGCAATTTTGAATCACTCCAAAAATTTTACAATAGCTTACTTGTTAACGCCCCTACTTATAACTAAGGTTTCAGGGCCACATCATCAAATATGATGCCACATCAACATGCTTTTTGTTGAGGTGTCAAATAGTTTCCCCCAAAAAGGGTGGACCAATAGGTGTGCATTAAGTCATGTTTTGTTGGTGGGCTGATATGGCATCACATGATTGGTTGCATTTTAAATCTGAAGGGTACATTTCATTCAATTATTAGTACTTATAGTAACACTAACAACCTTAAAGTCATAACTACTAGTACTAAACTTCAAAAAATATTGGGCCTTAAATGCACATATACTATCTCAACCATTGGAACTATCTCACCTATTGGGTCTTTTCCCCTACCTCTTCTTTTTATTTTATTATCTTGGTTGTTACAAGTTTGGGAGAGGCTTGAGGAAGAAAATCCACTCATGGAAACAATGCTAGTAGAAAATGATTCATTCTTTGCTTTGGTATTTGAATATGCATCCACATTTCCATTTATTTATTTTTTTTGTTTCTGGTTCAAACCCTAATGTGCTCTTCTTTTGGTGTTTTCCTTTTGCTTTCTTTGTTTTACTATGTTGCAAGGTCAATAAGAAGGAAGAATACAGATGTTATTATATGGAGCCTAATCAGACTCGGAGGTTAAATTTACCCCACTTTTATCGGCGTGGTTTCCCCCCAAATTATTTAAGGTCAAGGGGTAGCGCCCATTGCGGGGGTTTGGGGGCGTCGGGAGTTATTTTTCTATTGGCTGACATAAAAAAACCCTATTTTTGTAACTAACATAAGGATTGATAAAAGCGGCTAAGGGTTAGGGTTTCAGTTGATGTATTGTAGCATTTTATAGTGGTATTGAGTTGCAAGGATTGCTAGTTGTAATCGGTTTAATTTACTAGATAATAATATTGGACTCTCTGTTGGTGGATGTAGCTCGGGTTTGGGTGAACCGCGTTAAAACTTGTCTCTCGCTGTTATTATTTCTATGTATTTTCATTCCTTTGTTTAATCTTTATTTGCATTTAATTGATATCTTCTGCATGCAATCTCTAACACCAGAATGGAGTTTCTTCTTGAACTCATACAAAATTATGGATTGAAGCTTAATATTATTTAAAAATGGAATCAGAATCATTGATACTATTCTATTTTATTGGCTACTAGATTATTTATTTATTTATTGCTATTTTAGATTTTAAAAATAATTTACATTCATGGAGGGGGCTGTATTCAGCCCTATGGTGTGCCATGACCCCACGAGGGGTTGTGGCACCCCATAGGGTGGGTGAAGGTGGAGCCCTTGCCACTTGCAGCTATTGCTACAGTAGGTAAGGTTTGGCCTACTTAGTCATAGCAACAATTATGGCTAGGTTGGGCCATGCGCCCACCCAACACAAAAGAAATTAAAAAATCTTTGCTTCATTTAAAATTTTAGTCCACATTCCCTTATTGAATGAATCTCATTTATTTTTTGTTGCAAGTATGTGCTAATCGATGTTGTCAATGATGTCAACATGTTTTTGTTGCCATTGGTGTCAACTGTATCTTCTATTGTTGCAATTGCTGATTGATTAAGTTGTTATGTTAAGATTATTTAAATGCCTTGTAGATGTGCCGAAGATGCTAAGAATATGGTCCTGATGTTTGATGTCCAAGTGCTTTTGAGAAAATTTGATAAATACTGAAGACAGTGTTGTGAAGAAGTATTCTGGCTTGGAGGATACCGTCTGAGTTCTTGCTCCGCATTTCTTCTATGTTGAAGAATGGATGTGAGATTTGGATATGTTTTAGAGAAGTGTTTGAAGATTCTAAATCCATAATTTGGTGGTCTGAATCATTGTGCAGTAGAAGTTATGTTCACTAGTTTGAAGACTGTATTTGATAGAGTTTCTGGGTTGTGGAGAGGTGTTTGGGAGAAAGTATTTTGCTCTGCATTTCTCCGTAGAGTGGTATCAGGTGATGCAATTTTGTATATATGTTTATAAGGTCCTTATCTCTCTTCATTCCAAAGGATTTTTGGTGCTCTGAAAAGCAAGTTATTGATTAGCAGAGTTCGACAGTGTTTGTTGTGAGCAATCTGTGATCTGTCTTCAAGTGATATTTGTCGAATCCCAGGTAATTTTACATTGTTCGTGGATGTCTCCAGATCATGTTAAAGGCTTGTGCTTGGTTTGTAAGCTATGATTGAGTTCTTGGAAGTGTGTGCCTAAGTATTCTTGGTGTTTGCATAAATTTGGCCGACTTGGGTGCTAACATTCTTTGTGGATGTGTTTCATGGATTATAGAAGCATGTTGAATCGTGTGAAGATGTATTTAGGTCTGAGCTAAGCCATGAGGTCTTCTTCCTTCATTCATTTGATTCACAAGTTTATTTAGGTCCAGACCTAATTCAAATTATGTATGTTTGCCAACTTTGGCGATTGTTTCAAAGATTGTAATGTAGCTTGCCGACCTTGATTAATGTTCCAAGGTTGATGATTGGTATAAATAAATGTAATGAATCCGTGTGTAAGGTATGGATGCGAAAATGTGAAGATGAAAGTGTTTGTGTTGTAAGGGCAGTGAAGGTGATATGTATTGCGCTTCAATGGAATTGAACTCAAGCATGTTGTAGATGCTATTATATCAGTTCAAGAAAGTGAGCCACCCCTCTCGGTAGTGACCCACCCCTCGGCAATGAGCCATCCTTTGGTAGTGAGCCTTTTTGCAGTGAGCCTCTTTGGTTATTTGGTATTGTTACTACATTAAATTGTGAGCTAACACTCACCGTGGTTTTGCCCTTTTAGGGTTTTCCACGTAAAAATTTTGGTGTTCATGTGTTTAAGTTTTGTTTCTGCATTTCATGTTTAATCTTCATAATAGATTAAGGGGTTAAAGCAAGTGAATGTGAATGTGATTTTGTTTAAAATAATTTAAGGTTTTTGATACAACTGATTCACCCCTCTTTTAGTTGTCATGTGCTTTCAACAATTGGTATCAGAGCTTGATTCCTTGGAAGAAAGCCTAACAACTTAAGGTAGATCTGGGATGGTGTACAAAGAAATTCCTCAGTTTGATGGATTTGACTATGCCTTCTGGAGGGTACGAATGCAAAGTTATCTTGTTTCTATTGGTTTTAATGTCTGGAAAATAGTTGAAGATAAATAAAAAATACCTAATGGTGGTCTAAGGATTGCAAGTGAAATTAGGGCCTATAAGATAGATAGCAAAGCTAAAAATGCTCTCTAAATGTTTTATCTATGTAACGTCAGAAAATGTTCCCTTGGGGGCTTTTCCCTCATAAGGTTTAGCTCCCGAGTCTTTAGAGTGCATTTAGGACATTTTAGTTCATATTTTAGCATCCCGATGGAATGAGACATAAGTCCCATGGCAAATAGGACCTAGGAGGACCCCTTGACCTATACCCTACCTAAAATAGGGGGGGAGGACTTGGGCACCTGCGCCCTAGTCCTGCCCTATTTTGGGGCAGCCCCAATTTTTGGGTGTCGGTTAGTGACCGTTATTAGGTCCCTTTGCCGACACGGTAAGTTTAAATTTCAAATATCTTGGCAAGAGTGCTTGTAGATGCATATATAAGCATGTGTAGGCATTCATTTGAAAACTAGATTTCAACTAGATGATTACTAGCAAGTTATTGTGTTCTCAAGGTGATTCAAGGCTTTCATTGTGTTGCAAGAGCAGACTTGTGTGTTTTATGTGTTGATATTTGTAGATTTGAGCATCAATCTCCTCATGGCATGAAGAGCATCTTCCTCCATGAGAGCTTCACTACAAGGTGACATAATATTGTGTTTTTATCATTGTTTCCTTTGGTTTTTGGCCTCTGCCTCACAAGGGCATGCCCTCTTTATCTGAAAATTGTGTTCGGAGACTTAAGTGTCCTCCAAGGTTTGACTGAGGCAAACCTCTAAACACCACAACCCCCAAACCAAGTCTTGTGATTGTAGGTTACAAGTGTCACATCCAGGAAAAGTGGAGTTGTAGGAAGGCTGGGAAGACATCAGGGATTTAGGATATGAAGGAAAGATGGACAAAGGAGCACTTCCAAGACTAGGGCGCTCACTCCAGTGTCCTCCACAGACTGATTCTAGAAAATAGAAGTTACAGGGCTAATCAGTGTTTAAAGGAGGTCTGGATTCCCCGAAAAAGTAGGTACCTTGGACTTGGGTGCCCGCTCTAGTGTCCTCGACTATTCCGCTTCAGAACCCCAAAAATAGGTATTCTGTAATTTGATATTTTACTCTCGTCTACAAGAGCTTTTTCTATAATTAATTAATTTGTTGTTGTATTTGCATAATTAGGGTTTTAATGGTCAATTGAGCATAGGAGAAGGAAAAATTGATAATTAATTCCCTAATCCAAGATTCCCCTCATTTGCAAGTGACCTAGGGTATGACAGTGCTCGCCACTCGACCCTAGATCCTTCAATGTTAGGGTGAAAGGAGGATTTTAACATCTAAACCACAAAAGATTAACAAATCCAATTTTACCCTAAACATTTTGGTGAACCATTTCTTTGAACTTAAATTACAACTTGATGAGTATTTTTTTGTAGATTTGGTGTGATTTCATTCATTCATTTGGCCATTCAATTTATTGCATTGAGAAAATTTAAAAAAAATTGAAAAATTGGAAAAATATAAAAAAATTGCATTGTTAGGCTTACTAAATTGTGTCGATTCTTCCTAAATTTTCCTAATTCATGATTTTTGTATCATATCTGATATAAACTATAGAAAAATGCAAAAATTCAAAATCTTGCTTTGCATTTTCATCATTTAATTGCTAGGGTTTTGTGGAAATTTTGACAATTTTTTTTAGATAACCTAGTAATTCCAAAATCTAGGGTTCATAGGCAAAATATTTTATCAGATTTTTCTACTAAATTTAGAGGATCATTCAAATTTGCATTTTCCTGTAGTCTTGCATCTTAGTGTGAATTTGCATTTAAATTTAAATTATTTGCATTTTTGCATTGAAAATTTCAACAAAAACTAGTAATTTTGGTGCATTTTCATTAAATTTGCATGGGCATTTTGCATGTTTAACCTTGAAAATAATTTTCAGATCCTAGATTATTTAATTTCCATCATAAATCAGACCTTAAATCATTCAAATAGATTTTTGTCCCAAGATTTCAAACCTAGGGCTTCAAAAACGACAATTTTCACTAAATTTGGCCTTATCGACTCTCCAAACTTACACTACAAGTGTGTTGTGAAATATATTTTCACATTAATTTTATTTTATCAGGGTTATAATTTTATTCCCCTCATAAAAATCTTCACAACACCCTTTTTTCGGGCTCTTGTAGTGAAAATTTCACAAAAAACTACACATTTTAGCTATTTTTGCCCTAGGGTTTGACCTAGTTTGCACTCCAAGCATGTTGTGATCAATTTTATGGATTGAGGTGATTGATATTATTTATATTCTTCTCTTTGCCTCCTAAAATTCCTTAAAACACCCCTTTTGCTAGGTCTTGGAATTGAAAAACTATGAAAAATTGCATATTTTGCTATATTTTCACTAGGATTTTACCTTAAGTGGCACTGAAAGCGTGTTGTGTTAGAAATTTTAGCATCAAGTGGCTATTATTTATGATATTATTATCTTTCCATCATCATCTTCCTCACAACACCCTTTGTTATGCTATTTTGCATTGAATTTTGGTGAAAAAAGTGCTTATTTTGACATATTTTTGCTATACTTTGACTTGGCATCAACTTGAAATCACATCAAGATTGTGTTTAGAGTGATCCTTTTGCTGTTTTGGACTGATATCAGACATATAACTTTCTTCCCTTGACTGAAATCCTTACAACATCCTTTTGTGTTATTCATTTGCATTGAAAAGTATCAAAAAATCAAGCGTTTTTGCATAAATTTTGCATTAATGGATTCTCCTAATTGTAAATCTTTAGAAGATCTATATGAGTACATTGTGAATTATGAGAATTTTTGCAAATTCACTAACAAATATCCTCAAGTCTTGCATCAAATAGCATACATCTATGGCATTGACATAACCAACACTGCTCCATGTGATATCCTTAAATCAATAGCTTACTTCGATAACTTTCGTGAGACTATAGATGTTTTCCCTTCAATCATGGAGAATCTCAAAAAATTTATAGCTGAAAACCACCATGGGGAAAGTAGTGATGATAACTTTACACCCACTCTCCCTTTGTTTCATGATGGTATAATGAAAATCCTTTCTGAGACCTATGAAAAGGAAATAGCAAGGGTGAGTTATCAAACAAAGAGACTTGTCCCAACATAACCCCACTTGGTGAGGATATATTGGCACAAGAAAAAGATATCATCAATACATTTTTCCACACCTCTCTACCATCTCTTCCCGCTCTCCCTAATCAAGATGAAGCTCTAGATGATGCAGATTCTCTTTGTGACCATTTGCTTGGTTTACCACCAAATGTTCAAGAACTTCTCAATTACATGCTAAATTAGAAAATAGATCATGAACTATCACATACTTTGGAAAGTAATGAAATCCCACATACCATGGAAGAACAAGCTATCCCTTCGATTCAAGCCATTCCAACACCCTATATAAGGACTGAAATGGGTATTTTTCGGATGCCTCCACAAGCTCATTTAAATGGCATTTCAAATGCTCCTATAGCTGACATAGAGAATGACAACATTCCCTCTCTACCATCATTAAGAGAAACCTTTACTACACGGTTACCGTTGCAAACTCATGAACATATGGAAGAGAGAAGAAGTGATAACACCTTACCCATTAAAATAAAGATCAAGATTTGTGCTACCCGCTAGCTCGACAGGGGCCCTATAGGTAAGTATCTCTAACCCTTTATCTCTCTCATGATGTGCTTCCCCCGTGATGTGTTATGTGTTGTTTAGGCCTCCTGGGATGACCTTAGATTCTCCCGTAAGGTTTGGGATACTAGGAGACCGTCTCTGTTATGACCTTCTTCTATTTGTATCATCATTCTTCTATATTGCCTCTCTCTGATTTCATGGTTATGTGTTGTGTCTGATGAACATAGCGTCGTGGTTGGTGACTTGGGGGCACCCTCCTACATGACTGTCCCTAAGACACTTGTTTCTCCTCTCTTATTTATTGTTTCCCTTCCTCTAGTGTTTCCACCTAGCTGGCGGATGATGACAAACATTTATACTGATGCGAACCTGGTGTCCCTTTCGAGAGCAATCAAAAAATGGACTATAGTTCCTAATATGATGATGGGGTTGTATATCTTATTCGATGCTTGGCTAGTGGAAGCACTCGTGCTTTCCGCATAGTGAATTTTAATGATGTTTCTATCGCATTTACAAACCTTAACAATACTGCTGCTCCATGCACTTTTGTTTGCCTTTGAATCTAGCCTTGGCAGTACTCGATTCAGAGAGCTTCGTGATATAGCCCCTGGTTATCCTTGAACTCCAAATTCGTTGTATAACCTTGGCTCTTTGTGTGGTTAATCATATGCATTGATGTTATTGTTTATCATGATGTTGTAGACACTAACATGTTTCTTGCAGGGATGTGTTTGTGGGAACATTTGGCGATCGTAAAGTGTACATGTCATCTCTGGGGGGCATGGGCTTTGCGAAAATCGGTGTTCCCTTTTGTGTTTTCTTCCTACCTTAACATGCTTGATATTGATAACTGATATCAACCACCTTAAGGTGGGGGCATATAAGGTAAGCTGTCTATTATAGATGTTAGCAATGTGTTTGACCTCAGATACAAAGACGTGTGCCCTAGAGTATTGCATCGTGCATCCTAAGTTTGTTTGAAATCAATCAATCAATCATGTAAGCCCTCTGCGGAGGTGGGATATTGAGCATATCCTTTTTCTTAAGCCCTCTACAAAGGCGGGGATGGTGTATTTCTCAGAGCAGATTGCATCATCCTGTCACTTTCAAAAGTCCTCTGTGGAGGCGGGGAGCGGTTCTATGACTAACTCAACCCTTAAGCGTGTGTTCGGCGATTATTGTGGTGAAGCCCAATTATCAGTGTGTGCTTATAATGTGCTTGACATGGTGATGAGCCTAGAAATAGGGAACACACCATTGCTTGTCTACCATGTTTTCTCTATGTCTTCAAGTGTATGTGTTTTGGCGTTCTTGTTTTGTATGGCATGTTTGTTGCCCCATATGCAGTGACCAGTGCTCTTGGGGAGTACTTCATGCATTTTGGGAGGTTTTGAGTGTCTTGCATGTTACCCCATATACAGAGACCTGCACCCTTAAGTGGTGCATTGTGTATTATGGGAGGTTTGTTTACTTTCCAGTAGTTGCATTTGCATTTCATATATATTAAAAAAAGAAAAGAAAAGATATCATTTCTGTCTTCCATGAATTAATGTGTCTTCTATGCATTAACTGTCTGCTCCATGTTCTGTGTGACTGTAACTGTCTTCTCTGTGTTTTGCATTCCTGTTACTGTTTTCTATGTGATTAGCGTGTCTTCTCTATGCTTGGTGTGTTTGCTGTGTTTTTGACCTTACTTTAATGCATGTATGGGCCTCGTGTTCATACATACATTAAAGTGGGGGCTAAATGTAACGTCAGAAAATGTCCCCTTGGGGGCTTTTCCCTCATAAGGTTTAGCTCCTGGGTCTTTAGAGTGCATTTAGGACATTTTGATTCATATTTTAGCATCCCGATGGAATGAGACATAAGTCCCATGGCAAATAGGACCTAGGAGGACCCCTTGAGTTGTACCCTGCCTAAAATAGGGGGGAGGACTTGGGCGCCCACACCCTAATCCTACCCTATTTTGGGGCAGCCCCAATTTATGGGTGTCGGTTAGTGACCATTATTAGGTCCCTTTGCTGACATGATTGTAGTTAGGGTAAAATTGCAAATTAGGGCAAATGAATAACTAGCAATGATAAAACCCTAGCAATGCACAATGAAGTACAAGACAACCTGAAAATCAAAATAAGAAATGTAAATGCAAACCGATCTCCACGCTATGCTTGATTTATCTCCATTGCTCTTCTCCACCTCGCATGAGCATGCAAGATTTTGAAGGATTATTGTTGGAAGAATGTTGGGTGCTCATTTCTGCAGCATAACATTAAGATGAAGATGACATGAGGATGATAGTTGAAGGATGCAAAGGCTCTAATGGTATTTCAACAGCATAATGTTACTTGAAGCTCCATGCATTTTAGAAAATTTGGCAGAATAATGTTACTTAAAGCTCAATGCATGCTAATGGCTTATGAGGGGGTTGATTTATAGAAAAGGCTTGGTTCAAATGAATGGTTGAGATTAAAAAGCTAATTGATTGATGTGGACGGCTAGGATTGATTAGTTATCTCACTCTTCAAGGGAGTTGTAGTCATTTGACAAGTGTCAAGGAGAATAGGGCTCATGTGTGCTTGTGTACATAAAAAGTACTACATATAAAAGATATTAAATAAAAGGCTGTAGTACCACTTATCTTTTTTAAATGAAAGAGACACACATGTCGGCTTAATGATAAGATAAATTAATTAAATAAATAAGATTTATTTAATTAATTAGAAAGTCGGCTTATGATGAGAACTTAATTCAAATAAAATATTTGAATTAGTTGGGATATGAGTTGGATATTAATTAAATAAATTAAGATTTATTTAATTAATTGGATAGTGGGATTAGGATATGATGTGGAAATTAATTAAATAAATAAAATTTATTTAATTAATTGGAAAGTGGGATTATGAATGTGAAATTAATTAAATAAATAAAATTTATTTAATTAATTGGCTAAGTGGGATTAGGATATGATTGGGATATTAATTAAATAAATAAAATTTATTTAATTAATTAGCTAATGGATAAATGGGATTAAGAGTGGGATTTAGGACAAAATGCTACATGATGTTTAAGTGATGTTTTTATCAAGGTGTTGCAAGACATGAACAAAGTTGGGACAAATTTGGGTGTCTACATTTTGCCCCTCTTTGAGATGATGTTCGAGATGATAAGCTTTATGTTGAGTAACATCATTTCAAAGAAGTTAAGGTATGGATAATTGATAGGGATGCTGATGATGATGATGATGATGAGATAGGATGATGATGCCCCCTCGAGAGGATAGGTAGGTTGGACAAACACGGGTATGCTCTCGAAAAGAAATGGCTTGGCTACAAAAGAAAGCTAAGGGAATGGATAGAAGAAATGGATGATGTGTTATGCTGCAATGAAAGTGAGCAACCATAATGTTTGATATAGCACTTGACGTTATGCACCAAGGTATAAGGACCAGGGTGACGATGTGTCTCGTGCCCCAGCGTAATACAACCTTGTCTGGATACAAGATATGAATATTAGCTAGATTGATACCGATGTGATACAAATGCAAGATAAAATGATAACACACACAAGCAAGCAAGCATGCACAAATGATTCAAAAACAAACAAGGTATTGCCCCTATCAAGCTATAAACCAATGATTAATTGCTGATTGTTGTTTTGTTTGTTGAGTGTTGAGAGTGTTGTCATTGTGGGGAAAGCTATATCCCTAGATCAACACAGGGTTGTTTGCTGAGTTGGTTGGCTGATTAATTGATTGATTTGGCTTACAACAAGGCTAGGATCAAGACCATGGATTGTGTTGGGATAACTTGGCTTGATTGATTATCTTGATTGGTATGGCTTTTAAGGATGGGCTTGCATTTAGATTATTGCTTGGAATGATTGGAGGATGATTGAAGGAAGATTAGATGAAGTGATGATTGGATTGATGTGCTATGATAGATTGATTGGAAGAAGTTGTTTATTGATGATGTATAAGATAGATGATAGAAGAAATGATGAGAGAAGAAAGAGGAAAATCGCTTGTGCCTGAATCTGGGCACTTCCTTCGTACTCCAGACTGCCTACATACCCTATATCCATGGGATCAAGGCACTTAACGATGGAAATGTGATGTAGTTCTGATTTATGTTTTATTGATGAGATGATGAAAATGGATTGAGATTGATGAAATATTGATGATGTGATGATATGTGGTGGATTGAGTTACTTCTGATTTGCTGAAGTGATTGGATTTGTTTTGATGGCTAGCTTGATGTGCTTGAGTTGATTTGCTATTGCTGGGTTGATTGTTTTGATGATTGGATTGTTTTGAATGATGATAGTGATGGTGTGATGATTAGAGTGTCCATTCAATCTAAGCATAAGCAAGTGTTCTCAGTATGCTCAAAGGATGTAAAATAAACAAGGTATTGCCCTTGTCAAGTCATAAACCAATAATTGATTGTTTGATTTGTTGATGATAATAGATAGTGTTGTCATTGTGGGGAAAGCTATATCCCTAGATCAACACAAGGATGTGGGAATGCGATATCCCATTGATGATGATTGATTGGGCTCATGACAAGATTAGGATCAAAAACTTGTTGATTTGATTGGATAATGTTCCTTGATTGATTAGCTTGCTTCATATGGATTAATGTGACTTGGATTTAAGATCATTGCTTAGATTGATTTGATTGATATGATTGGAAATGGATTGATTGAAATGGATGAATGAATGTTATTGATAGGAAGAATTGATGATTGATGATTGAAGATGATGATGAATTGATTTTGATTGAATGTTGATGAAGTGGATTATTTTGGATTGATGATGATTGGTTTTATTGCTTGGAGTTTTCGTTGGATAGTTGATTTTTTGGATTTTTTGACAATATGTTATTTTTTTATTTTTTGAAATGTTTTGGGATGTCAATGGATTTACAATTTAGGTAGCCTTTGTGCTTGATACCAATGACAAGGGAGAAAACTAAGTCTAGGTGTAAAGATGGATGAATGGGATTGGATGGATAAAAGGATGGGCTCATAGTAAATGTGATGAAAGGCTCATGATAGATGGATAGATAAGAGGATAGGCTGTATAAGGTATGTATGCATGTCTCATGAAAAATGGATAGGTAGGCTATAGTGGAAAGCTTGTGATAAACAGATGGGGATAAGCTATAAGATGGAAAGCTCATGATAAGGATATGCCATAGTGGATGGATCATAAGGGAGCTAGGATGTGATCTTCAAAGGCTATGTTGCATAGGAAGAACTTGCCCCCATTCTAGGTGGTAATGCTTAGGATTTTTACATGACAAAGTTCATGACCAAGGGATGACATGATGGATTGGTTTTGGATGGGATGGAAGGTTCATAGATAGAACTTGGTTTGGAAAGGAGGTATGTCAAGAAATATCCAAACATGTTTCAACTTTTTTTCCCTATGTCTTCATCAAGATCAAAAGGAGGAGGATGGATAAATTGGTTCAATATGATAGGCATGTTTATGTAATGGCTAAGGATGGTATGATGGCAAGATAGGATAAGATAGGTTGGTACGACATAATTGGATAGATAGTTGGGAAATGGATAAGTTGGATGAGACAATGTGCCCCCAAGTGTAGGTGACATAGAAGATCAACCTACACATGACGCCTGTTTGCCAGGTTTTCATCATGGTACTTATCCAAGGCGCCTGTTTACCAGGTTTTCACCATTGGACGAAGGGCTTTCTTTTTACTATTTTGATTTTTTCTTCTTTTTTTTTTTTTCTTTTTTGCTTTTAGATGTGTTGACAATTACACATGGCGCCTGTTTGCCAGGTTTTCACCATCGTAATGGATAGGAGGGAATCAAGTGGCTAGTTCAATGGATGTTGGTAGTCCCATTAGAGATAGATGATGTCTTCGCATGGACCATGTCAAGTGTGCTCATTGATGTTGATAAGGGATTGCATGGATGGGAGATGGATTAGGTAGATAGTGGATGATGATGTGGAATTATGGTAGGGTAGGCTAGTGGCTTATGGTGTGGATTTATATAGGCTTATGGAATGAAGATGGACGAAAAGTTTATGCCAAAGCATGGACCATAGGGATAGCATGGGGGAGATATGTAGGATAATGGATAGAAGATGGGGAGATGTAGGCATGTGTGAATGTTTTGGAATGGAAGGGAATCATGACCAACGGTTGCACACACTGTGATAAACATTGAAGCTTTTGATGAGATGGTGGTGTAGGAAGCAATGGAGATGTTTGCTTAGGATATCGTTGATGAAGTGATTTAGGAACCCACATTGATTTAGTATTTTTAGTGCTTTTGCTTTTCTTGTGGGAGTTTTTAAGGGAATGGAAGTTTTGAATAGAAGTAGGCTTTTGGATGGAGATAGGTGATTGGGATTCTTGAGATGTGGATGAGGATGCCTCATTTGTTTTGTTAGTTATTTTCTTAGGAACCCAAACCATTTTGCTTTTGGGCTTTGTATTTGGAGGTATGGGCTTGGATAGCTTCTTAGATGAACTTTGCTTTGATTTTGATTCTTTATGTCCTAAGGTATGAAGACCTTTAGGGTTTTTGGTAGGCTTTTTAGCTTTATAAGTAGAGACATCAAAATTTTTGCTTTTGAATCCCATGGGGTGGGTGGAGTGGATGGAATTATTGGAAGCTTTATGTTTAAACGATGTGTGCTTTTGTTGGCCATGATTAGGGATGCAAGGATACTTATGAGTGATATGTATACTAGGTGTTGGCAGCAATGGTGGCAAGGTGGATGGAGGGATATTTGGAGTTGGTAAAAGTGGAGGCAAAGTAGATGGCGGAAGATGTACGGTCACATGCTTTTGACATTTATAGGATGATGGAGATGGAATGGCTACATGTATTTTGGGTAGAGGATGGGGGGTGCGATGGAAAGTAGTAAATTTAGGATGCATGAAGGGATTACCAACATCTTGACCTTGTTTACCTTGGGGTGTGTATCCAAGGCCATATGAGCATGGAGGAATTTTGACATGGTTTGGCTCCAAAATACCTTGTTCATAAAGGCCTAGACCTTTGCCTTGGTAGTTCATGTTTTGGAGGATGCGATGGACAATGAGACTTGATTTGCTTTGAACATTAGACTTGAGTTCTTTATTGGAGGGAGAAGGTGAAGTGGATAAAGGTTGTTGTTGTCCTAAGGAAGAACACTCATGTATAAGGGTGGTAAGACCAATAGGACATGATGGTGGACTTGAAATGGGATCAATGATGGATGTGGAAGGGGGATCATTAGGATCTTGATTAGCATTATGTTCACTAAGATCCAAGTTATTTGTTTGATCTTTTATGCTTACTTGGGGGACAAGTGTCTCATCATGACAAGTGGATGTTTGCTCATTATGGATAGGGCTAGATGGAGGATGACTAGGAGCAATGTGGATATCTTGCTCATGGATAGATATAGGATTATAGATAGGATCAAGGTGCTCATGGATAGCTTCTTCATAGGTATCATCTTGATCATAAAGAAGGTAAATGTTATGGATGGGTTGCATGAAAGTGTGTTGATCATGAGTTGGACTAGGGCTTAATGTTTCCACATGCTTAGGATTAAACCTTTGACAAACCTCTTGAGTTGCTTGAATGGAATTGGATGACCCTTGTAAAGGCTTGATGGCTTGTAGGTCACATGATGGGCTTGAAGGGCTAGACATGTTAATGGAGGGATCTTTGATAGGCTCAACGAGAGGTGGACCACATGATGGGACTATAGGATTAGACATGACCTTTGGAAGTTCTTTGGTAGGCTCATGAATTGGTGTTTGACATGGGGGTAGTTTATTCCTATCTAGCAGCCAATGGATCACATCCTTTGCAAGTGTATGAGTGGATGGGAAATATAATGGATGGATGATAAGGGTAGATGGTGTTGTCGGCTTATGATTAGGATTAGGTTGAGGGCTAATTGGATTGGATGGATTAGGATTAGAGGGGGGTGACACATAGGATTTGGATGATGTGGCATGTTTTCCCATTATAGGTAGGTACACCTTGTAAACAATTGAGACAAATATTGGGCATTGATTTGTATTGTGGCCTTTGGTCCTATGGTATGCACAATAATCATGTTCATCATATGGACTTTCTTCACATGGTTTGACTTCAGGAAGTTCAATGAGTTTTTCTTCAAGCATTCTTTGTAAAACTATCTCAGCCGCATCCTTTGGTGAAGGATTAGAATGACATGGTGATGAAGGTATTGAAGGGCTTGGTGGTTTGGAAGGTTGATGGATTAATGGACTAGGAATGGGATCACATGATGGTGTTGGGATAGGACTTGTTGGCTCATGTGTTGGCATGTGATTGGATGATGGTGGCCACTCTAGATTGGTATCTCCCTTGTCAAAGGTTATTAGATCTTGCATAGAATAACTTGGACTCATTTGATTTATGTACAAGGGACCATTGGGATTTGGATATTGTTCTTGTTGGAAAGGTGGACTTAGGTCTATCAATGGTGCTTGGTGGTCTTGTTGAAAATGTGTACTTGGACTTGCTTGATTTATGTACAAAGGACCATTGGGACTTGCATGTTGTTCTTGTAATATCACTTGATTGCTTTGTGGATGGGCTTGATAGTGCATTGGAATGGTGGTATGAGGGATTGGATAAGCTTGAGGTGGATGTTCATAGGTTGATATGGTGTTGACTTGGTGGATAGGTGGATTAAGTTGATATGAAGTGGATGGATATGACATGTGGCTATGAGGTGGATTAGGTTGGTATGGAGTGGCTAAGGATTGTTGTACTTGTCGAGCTTGACTAGTGGCTAAAAGGTGTTGGACTTGGGCTATGAAGTGTTGTAGTTGAGGTGATTGGCTTGCATGGGGTTGAGCTCTTTGGATGAAGAATTGTAATATTTCAATGGCATCTTGGTTTAGGGGTTGTAATCCTTGATAAATATTTTGGAGGAATCTTTGGAATTTGATTGTTGGGTCTTCTAGCGTAGACATGTTGTCACCAAGTGTTTGTCTTAAGTCCTTTTAACAAGTGCTTGCTTAGGGATTTGGATGATGATGTGGAATGTTTAGATGATGTGTTTAGATTGATTTGTTTATGTGTTTGGGTGTTTAGAGCTTGATATGGCAATATTCAAACAAATGATTATGCATATACACAAATGAATCACTCACGCAAGACACATAAGTAAGTTATTAGTTTGGAATAATGTGATGTTGGTTAAGCAAGCACGTGAAGACAATTCAACAAGTCCTAGTCAAGGCAAGGCCACTATCACAAGGAGGTTCTAGTGAAAATCCGGGGGACCGGCACCCCACGAGCATCCAGCAAGCCACTTAAGACTTTAACTAACCCTACTAGGAGTTTTAATATACACAAAGGTACACCTCCTTTCGAGTTAGCACTGTATGGTGAGCGCTAATACCGGTTAGACTTGGCTTTCGCCTTATCCTCTAATTTTTATAGCGGACCGGATGAAAGTACCGCTTGAGGTCGTTCCCTTGGAGTGGATACCAAGGCAGGCCTCTCTAAGGCTAAACAAAAGCAACACAAGTAAATGTTTTTGATCTCCAAGTTCGTGTTGGGACGCGAGGAGAGAGCATACACATTTACTTGGTCACACTCGCATAGGGTTCATTAACCTTAGAAATTCAATGTGTGGAAGACAATGCAAGCACTTGTTTGTTTTAAAGCCCAAATCCAAATGTGATGAAAGACAATGGTTCGTTTTAGCCCAATGTTTTGATGTGAATTTGCAAACAATTGTTCATTTTATGCCCAAAATCCAAATGTGTTTGCAAACAATGATTAGAAGATGAGAAATGAAATAATTGCACCTGGTTAATTCGCTATCCAAATTGTTGTAGATGTTGATGCCAATGCTGCTCCAGCTCCTTATGATCACCTACAACATAAAAAAAATGATATTATAATGCAGGCATAAAAAATAGGCTCATCAGGCAAAGAAAATTGTAATTTTAGATGCATAGCCGAATTAGATTTGATTATTTTGATAGATTTTTGATTCGAAAATTAAAAAATCAAAGAAGAGACCCCCATTAATTTTTAAAGAGCTTTCCGAAAATGTAAAGAAATCAGAAAAATTCCCTAATTTGCGCCTAAAAACGCGGATTTATGAAAACAGTACAGTCGGCAAAGATCTGATTTTTTCGCATAGTAAACGACCTCCAAATTAAATCTGCAAAACATAGACCCTAATTAGAATTTCAAGAGATTTCCAAAAATGTAAAAATTTCTGAAAAATTCGCTGATTTGCGCCCAGAATTGCGATTTTATGAAAAAACATAAAAAAAACATAAAAACGTGATAGATCCCGCAAAAATCGCGATAAACTTGAAATTTTTCTGCTGTAGCTTCCTTATATCATGGACAAACTTCTGCTAAAATCTTGTAGAAAAATTCGTAGCCGTTTGGAAGATATGATGAAATCTTTAAAACCTAGGGTTTTGTCCAAAAAGTAGCAGATCTGCAACAAAAAGTTAATTAAACCTGCAAAACTCAACAATGGGGGTTATATGAATACAAATTTTTATTACAAAAACCTGCAAAAAAGATCAAACGAAGTGAGTCCCACCGGGCGTGCCAAATGTAGTTAGGGTAAAATTGCAAATTAGGGCAAATGAATAACCAGCAATGATAAAACCCTAGCAATGCACAATGAAGTACAAGACAACCTGAAAATCAAAATAAGAAATGTAAATGCAAACCGATCTCCACGCTATGCTTGATTTATCTCCATTGCTCTTCTCCACCTCGCATGAGCATGCAAGATTTTGAAGGATTATTGTTGGAAGAATGTTGGGTGCTCATTTCTGCAGCATAACATTAAGATGAAGATGACATGAGGATGATAGTTGAAGGATGCAAAGGCTCTAATGGTATTTCAACAGCATAATGTTACTTGAAGCTCCATGCATTTTAGAAAATTTGGCAGAATAATGTTACTTAAAGCTCAATGCATGCTAATGGCTTATGAGGGGGTTGATTTATAGAAAAGGCTTGGTTCAAATGAATGGTTGAGATTAAAAAGCTAATTGATTGATGTGGACGGCTAGGATTGATTAGTTATCTCACTCTTCAAGGGAGTTGTAGTCATTTGACAAGTGTCAAGGAGAATAGGGCTCATGTGTGCTTGTGTACATAAAAAGTACTACATATAAAAGATATTAAATAAAAGGCTGTAGTACCACTTATCTTTTTTAAATGAAAGAGACACACATGTCGGCTTAATGATAAGATAAATTAATTAAATAAATAAGATTTATTTAATTAATTAGAAAGTCGGCTTATGATGAGAACTTAATTCAAATAAAATATTTGAATTAGTTGGGATATGAGTTGGATATTAATTAAATAAATTAAGATTTATTTAATTAATTGGATAGTGGGATTAGGATATGATGTGGAAATTAATTAAATAAATAAAATTTATTTAATTAATTGGAAAGTGGGATTATGAATGTGAAATTAATTAAATAAATAAAATTTATTTAATTAATTGGCTAAGTGGGATTAGGATATGATTGGGATATTAATTAAATAAATAAAATTTATTTAATTAATTAGCTAATGGATAAATGGGATTAAGAGTGGGATTTAGGACAAAATGCTACATGATGTTTAAGTGATGTTTTTATCAAGGTGTTGCAAGACATGAACAAAGTTGGGACAAATTTGGGTGTCTACAATGATAAGTTTGAATTTCAAATATCTTGGCGGGAGTGCTTGTAGATGCATATATAAGCATGTGTAGGCATTCATTTGAAAGCTAGATTTCAACTAGATGATTACTAGCAAGCTATTGTGTTCTCATGGTGACTCAAGGCTTTCATTGTGTTGCAAGAGCAGACTTGTGTGTTTTATTTGTTGATATTTACAGATTTGAGCATCAATCTCCTCATGGCATGAAGAGCATCTTCCTCCATGAGAGCTTCACTACAAGGTGACATAATATTGTGTTTTTATCATTGTTTCCTTTGGTTTTTGGCCTCTACCTCACAAGGGCACGCCCTCTTTATCTGACAACGGTGTTCAGAGACTTAAGTGTCCTCTGGGGTTTGACTGAGGCAAACCTCTAAACACCACAACCCCCAAACCAAGTCTTGTGATTGCAGGTTACAGGTGTCATATCTGGGAAAAGTGGAGTTGCAGGAAGGCTGGGAAGACATCAGGGATTCAGGATCTGAAGGAAAGACAGACAAAGGAGCACTTCCAGGACTAGGGCACTCACTCCAGTGTCCTCTGTAGACTGATTCTAGAAAATAGAAGTTACAAGGCTGATCAGTGTCTGAAGGAGGTCCAGATTCACTGAAAAAGTAAGTACCTTGGACTTGGGTGCCTGCTCCAGTGTCCCCGACTATTCTTCTTTGGAACCCTAAAAACAAGTATTCTATAATTTAATTTTTACTCCTGTCTATAAGAGCTTTTTTTGTAATTCATTAATTTATTGTCGTATTTGCATAATTAGGGTTTTAATGGTCAATTGAGCATAAGAGAAGGAAAAATTAATAATTAATTCCCTAATCCAAGCTTCCCCTCATTTACAAGTGACCTAGGGTATGATAGTGCTCACCACTCAACCCTAGATCCTTCAATGTTAGGGTGAAAGGAGGATTTTAACATCTAAACCACAAAAGATTAACAAATCCAATTTTACCCTAAACAATCTAACATTGAAATGGCAAAAGTTGTGGATCTAGAAAATACTCATGAGATTTGGGTATAGTTGAAAAGCATCTATGAAGGTGATGCATATGTCAAGAAGGATAAGCTATAGAACTTGAAGACAAGATATGAAACTATACAAATGTCTGAAGATGAGAACATAACAAGTTACATACAAAATATTGATGAAGTTGTTAGTAGAATCAAGGGTCTTGGTAGAAAGATAGATGATATGGATGTTGTAGATAAGGTTCTCAAAGCTCGTCCCAAATCCTATAGTCGCAAAGTATCTTCCATTGAAGAATTGTTTGATATGAATAAGCTTTCAAAAGATCAATTGCTTGGTAAATTGACCACTTTTGAAATGAGAGAATTTGATACTACTGATGGCCCTGTGAAAATTGAGACTACTTTTAAGGCCAAGGAAGAAACGACTGCTAAATCAGATAAGTATGTTGTGGAATCAGATGAAGAAGACTTTGATGAGCTTGAGGAAAACTTTGCAAATAGAATGAAAAAGGGAACTAGAAAGTACAAAGGTAAGTTACCTTTAAAATGTTTCAGTTGTGGTAAGATTGGCCATTATGCTTCAAGGTGTCCAGATAGAGCTTTGAAGAACAAGAACAAAGAAGGTAGAGGTAAGATGGTAAGGAAAAGTTACTATGTTAAAGAAAATGAAGGTGTAACTGATGATGAATCTAATTTTGAAGATGGTAATGCCAGTGAATGCCTATTTATTGCTATAAAGAAGAACCTACTTCTACTAACCTTGCAAGCTGTGTGAAGGAAGGAAGTCCGGAAGAAGAAAATGAGATATCTGCATTTCATGCTAAAATGGAAAAGGATGAATGGGTCATTGACAACGGATGTTCAAATCACATGAATAGAGATAAGAGTAAGTTTGTCAAATTGGAAAGGTATGATGGAGGACTAGTTAGATTTGGTGATGATGCAACTGGTAAGATCTTTGGAAAAGGGTCAATTACTTTTGATGGTAAGCATATTATAGATGATGTTCTTTATGTCGAAGGCCTAAAGCATAATCTTCCAAGTGTTGGATAGATGTGTGACAAAGGATATAATCTGATATTTAAAGACAATGGATGTGAGATAAGGAAAAGCTCTAGAACAATAATTGTTGCTTGTAAGAAGACTCATGGTAATGTTTATCATTTGAAAGGTACTAACAGTTGTTGTTTGTTGGCTCAGACAAATGAATGTTGGATATGGCATAGGAGAATGTGTCGTATTAACTTTGATAATCTGGTGAGAATAAGCTCAACTCAAGTTGTAAGAGACCTACCTAAGATTGTGAATCTTGCTAATGCCATCTGCAAAGAATGCCAGTTTGGGAAGCAAACAAAGATGAGTTTCAAGAGCAAGGAATAATCCTCTACTAATCTATTAGAGCTGGTGCATACAGACTTGTGTGGTCCTACAAGAATAAGAAGTCTACAAGGTGATAGGTGTTGGGTTGAATTATTGACTTCCTTTTATAATGTTTTTTGTGTTTTTAAGACCTTTTCATATGATCATGCAGATACTTTACAGACATTACTATTATTGGATGTTGTTTCCCATATACTTTTTAAAGACTTTAAACCTATACTGATAAAATGGAATATGGTGGTTATATTATCAAGTGTATGACTTAAATTACAAACATGCATGTAATATAAATAGAATTGTATAGTTTAATATGAAAGCTATTTTGAGTGCATATGTTTGGATAATTAACCCTGTGCAGTAAAGATGTGGCATCTAGGAAGTAGCAAGTTACAGAACAGGGGAATTAAGTGCAATTCAAACACCAAAAGTGAAGACCTATGGGGATGAATGTGATCATCATGGAAGAATAAATACAAGGAGAAGAAGACTTGTTCTAGGACTCTAATCACACCTTATGTATTTTCATTCATGAGTTGTTGAACATGAATTTCTGTTTGAGCTAGACTCTGCTTCCTTTGTTTCAGTTAGAATAATAAATTGATCTCAAACCTATACCCTGATATCTAGGGATGAATTGATGATCAAGTTAATTGGTAGTTATATCATACTCTCCCATTTTTGTATAAGTTAGAAGGGATGAGTTCAATGGGAAGTTAGTTAGAAGAAGTTTTTCTTTTCCAAGATATTTTAATTTACAGTTGCTCAACATTACTCTATTTTTATGTTGAAAGATACAAACATCTCTTATTAAATACAATCTGGAAAGATTTTGTTTATGATATGAAGTGAATACAACTATGAGTTATGAGAATCTGAAGTAGATTTAGTTTCCAGATCAAGTGAGATAGTTCCCTGAGCTGGCCACTCAAGGTACTAACTCTCACTTTATATTTTTTTTCCTTATTTATCCATGCATTTCTAGTTAAAACTGTTTCATGTTATTTTATAAAGATGCATTATGGAATGAATAGAATATCTTGATTTCTATTTCTAGTAGTTGTGATTCATGAATAGAATACATAATTGAAGTCCTCTGGAGGTTAGTGTCAATTCTTTTATCATTCTGTATATTTTTGAGTTAATTTTGTAATTCTCTGTTGAATATAGTTATCTTCGTCTTATGCTGAGGGTACCCGTAGCAACTAGATTTTTAACTATTTTTGTTGTTCTTTCATTTATGTAAACTTCAGTAAATTAAGTTAATTAGAATAAGTCTGTATGAGTTAGTTTAGGATAGAAATGAGCCTTGAAGGCATATATAATGGGAGCATCATCATAAGCTTATGCTCCTTGGACGATAATTTAATGTAGGAATGCAATGATAGAGTGGACTGTTTAGATAGGTCTACCCCTAAATTTTGTTTAAGTCTACAATGCATTAGTTTTCCTCTACATTTTTGGTACCATTGCCAGGGATGGGGCTATCTTCATAGTCTCATTAGTTTTAATTGCTTTCATAGATTAAATTCTAATTTCAGCATTAGAATTAACGAATTCATTTTTCTTCAGGAAACACCAGGCATTATACTAACATTGTGCAGGACCGTGGAAATATCAAGCTAAAACTATTATAGGCGGAGGTAGAGAGATCACCAAGGTAGATTCCTCCCTTGAACTTCTCAGGATAACGAGGACACATCTGATTTTATCAACTACATGGTAGAAAGTGCTGAAGAAGAGTTTCCTCTTACTTATTCATCAACAACTCCTACATCTCCATCAGCTTCCTCCACAACCACAGAAGGGACTTATAGAACCATGGCAGATGCTACAATAGAGGATCCTTCAAGACTATTAATGTTTAAATTCCCTATCCTAGACCAAGCACGGGCCACTACTTTGAAAAATATACCACCTTCTGCATTGCTTGTTTTCTACAGCTTGGTGACCAAAGATCCTGACACTTTCCTATTCAAGTTTGATGTCTTGTGTAGGAGTTATGACTATACCACTAATCCTTACAGACTCAAGTTGTTCCCTGCCACACTAAAAGATGCTACTTCAAGGTGGTTTATGGGATTGGGGAAAGAAGTCATTCCAAATTGGGATACCATGAAGACAAAGTTCCTAGCAAAATACAAAGACTACTGCAGAGGCCGTGACAGGAGGAGAGATGACATATTTTAGATGTCACAGAAAGAGGATGAACCATTAGAAGACTATGTTGAATGATTCCAGTTTCCCTTGAA
Source organism: Cunninghamia lanceolata (assembly GCA_027924645.1). Taxonomy (NCBI): domain Eukaryota; kingdom Viridiplantae; phylum Streptophyta; class Pinopsida; order Cupressales; family Cupressaceae; genus Cunninghamia; species Cunninghamia lanceolata. The sequence goes on from BSBN01000031.1 coordinate 426,232, forward strand.
GAAAAACCCTCAAACTAGATAGTCTGAAGAATCATTGAAGCTAGTCTTTTTGAGGGGAGTTAATGGTGATTGCATGGATGCCCTCAATCTCATTGGAATAGGGGATATATCTTAGCTTCCATTTGAAGATGTCTTTAGAGCTTGTAGAAATTATTCTACAACCTTTTCTAGAAAACCAAGGGGAGAAAGAGAAGCCATCACAGGCAAGGCAACTAATGGAGTTTCAAGAGTGGAGATTAGTAACCTGCTGACCAATATGAAGGAAGACATTATTAGGCACATGGCTACACAGCTGGACACTCTTCATATCAAGAAAAAATAAGAAGAGACAGATGCAATGCTTACCGAGTATTGCCCCAACTGTAGATAGAGGAAGGCCAATTGTAAATGCAAAAGGATGGCTAGTATCTAGCAAGAAAAGATTGAAAGGCCAGACCTGTAGCCATTTGAAGGAGAAGATGGGCAATTGTTCTTTATAGCTTAGAGGAGACCTTGGTAGCAAAGGCAAGGTATGCCCTCTAATCCACTTAATTTTAATTCCCCTTTTCCTGCTGCCAACTAGAATTTCTCTACTTGGAATGCTCAATAGTGGCCTGGTAATCCAAATGCATGGTAAAACCCCCAATGGCCTACTCCCCAATGGCTTACTCCACAAGCTGGTTGGAACCAACAACAACCAAACTCATGACCTCAACAAAATTTCCAAGGTCCCAACTATAACCCCCAGTCGCCTACTCAGTAGCAACAATGGCAGCCTCAGTGGAACAAGGGCCAACAATGGTAGCAAAATGCACAATTTCAGCAACCTATGATTCCATCTCAGCCATAGTAGCCAGCCATAATGTCACCATCAACACCTCAAAATCCATCTCCTAGACCTACCCAAATCCCTGCCCAACCTACACCTAACCCTAACAACAAGCCTGCTCAGTAGGCTTATACTAACGAGGTAATGCAATATCCCACCTATGGGGTGGATGTGAGTAATGTTCATCTCAGATCAAGGAAACAACTTGCAGGGCCTTCATCTCCCCAAATCATAGAGCTTGAAGATGAAGAACCCACTAAAGAAGCCTCATATAAGCCACCTTTGGAACCTGAATCAACCCAAGATGCCCAAACTACCTTACAATAGAAGTCTCCTCCTTTCTCGGAGTGCTTGGCCATGCAAAAGCAAACAGCTCCAACTGATATTGTCCTTCTCATCCAGCTAAAAGATATAAGTATCAAGATTCCCTTAATCCAAGCCATCAAGGATATCCATATCTACAACAAAACTATTAGGGATCTTTGCATAAAGAAGCCAAGAAAGAAAATAATAGACCCTCAAACAGTGCATGTGTTAGGTAATCTTGCTGATATCATGTTGGGTAATATAATTGTTCCCAAATATATAGATCCAGGTAGTCCAGTGGTGGATGTCAAGATCAATGGGACTCTAATTAAAAATACTCTGATAGATTTAGGAGTTTCAATTAATGTCATGACCAAGGAAACAATGTAGACACTCCAATTAAACAACCTTAGGCCTACTCAAATAGTTTTGCAATTAGCTGACATGTCTATAATCAAACCTGAAGGAGTCATAGAAGATTTGGTCATTGCATTAGACTCTTGTGAATACCCTGCTGATTTTATAGTTTTGTAGCCAAAGGTTAATCTTGCCAGTTATCCTCTTATCCTACGTAGACAGTGTCTTGCCACTGCTGATGCATTTATAGGTTGGAGGTCTGGTAACATGATCATATCCAATGGGACAATGACCAAGAAATTAGTTTTATATCCACCATCCCAGCCATACCATGAGCTTGAGCAGACCATTTGGCCTAGCCTAGAGGATGAGGACACCTATTCCCTACAAACCCTGATGACTATTGAATGCAGTCCTTTACTAAATATTCTAGATGAAGATGAATTAATTGTTCATGTTATACAAAATAATTGTGGGAGGCACCCACAATAGTAGGATTGCCTATCTTGTTTACAAGACCCTTTGAGTAGCATAATACCCAACAGTTCATAAGAAGAAGTCTCCCAAATCTTCCATGCGTTACTACCTCAGCAATGCTTACCTATATTACCTAGCTTTGATTTATCTTCCATGCAAGAACCATCCAAATAAGTAGAAATCAAGCCAGGTAAGATGTTGAATATCAACAATACATTGACTGATGAACAACATCAATCCTTGCATGAAATATTGCATACACACTCAACAACATTCGCCTAGGATTACAGTGACATGAAAGACATTGATCCTACCTTATACATGCACAAAATATATATTGATGATGGTTATAGACCTATCAGACAGTAGCAGAGGTGAATGAATCCAACCCTCAGAGAGATTGTGAAAGCTGAACTTCAAAAGCTTCTGGATGCAGGCTTTATATACCTAATTTCAGATAGTGAATGGGTCTCACCGTTGGTCATAGTGCCCAAGAAAGGTGGAAAATGGAGAGTTTGTGTTGATTACAGGGAACTAAATACTGCTACCAGGAAGGATCACTTCCCATTGCCATTTATTGACCAAGTTCTTGACTCTTTAGTAGGCAAGAAATATTTTTCCTTTCTTGATGGTTTTAGTGGCTATAACTAGATTAAGATTGCTTTAGAGGATTAGGATAAGACAGTGTTTACTTTCCCTTGGGGGGCATATGCATATTCTGTCTTACCCTTTGGTTTGTGCAATGCTCCAGCTACATTTCAACGAGCAGTCCTTAGTATTTTCTTTGATTTTGCCCATGATAGCATGGAGATTTATATGGATGACTTCACCACATATGGTGACACATATGATGAAGCCTTACACAATTTGGAGTAAGTGTTGAAGAGATGTATAGAGTACAACCTCTCTTTGAGTAATGAAAAGTGTTTTTTGATGATGACACAGGGAATAGTCTTGGCACATTTCATCTCAAGTGTAGGCATCCAAGTTGACCCAAAGAAGATCAAGATCATATCCACCCTACCTATTCCACAAAAATAGAAGGATGTAAGGAGTTTGCTGGGCCATGCAGGATATTACAAGAGGTTCATTTAGGATTTCAGCAAGATTGTTGCCCCTCTATTTACTCTACTAACCAAGGATAGTGAATTTGAATGGACATCAGATTGTCAGATCTCTTTTGAAAAGATAAAAACATCCTTGACACAAGACCCTATTCTTAGAGGTCTGAATTAGTCACTACCTTTTCACATCCATACAGATGCATCCAATTTTTCCATTGGGGAAGTCTTGGGTCAACAAGAAGGAAACAAGGAGTATGCCATATATTGTGTAAGTAAGAATCTGAAAGGAGCTGAGTTAAACTATATTGTGATAGAGAAAGAGATGTTGGTAGTTGTTTATGCAATTAATAAATTCAGGCACTACATAACTGGTTACAAGGTTTTCATATATATAGTGTTAGATTTAGAGTAGACAATTGAGAGGGGGGTGAATCAGTTGTACAAAACTTTCTTCCAATTAAACACTTAACTTCACTTTGTAATTCAATAGCATAATAATAAATCAATCATGGAAACATAATGCAATGAATCAAGAGTAGAAACACATTAACACAAGAGACACCAAGATTTTGACGTGGAAAACTTGGTTAAGGGAAAAACCACAGGGTGGTTAACCCAAGATTGTATTATTTGTTTAGAAGAATAGAAAGAACAAATGGCACATGCCAATTAGGGCTCACTGCCTAAGCACACTGCTCACAAGAGGCTCACTGCCTACAAGAGACACACTACCTACAAAGAAATAAGTATCACATAAATGAACTGGAGAATAGCATCTTCACCATGCTTGAATCAGTTCCATTTAAGCCCAATACTTCTGCTCTACCTTTTGCTCTCCTCCTCGCTACCACATACTCATCTCAACAAGGACACCTTTGAAATGACTTTGCAATCCCTTATTTATATAAGACATCAACTTAGGAATGATCATCTAAGTCAAAAAACATCAACAAGAACATCCGGAGGATGTGTAACTCATCCAGTCGGCCAATCTCAGGAAGAACACCATCATCCAGAAGTTATTCCTCAATTGCGAGCTCCAACTTCAATGTAGACCACCAACATGAATTGGACATGATCCAAAGACCTCCACAAGTTTGCCTGAATCACCAAGAACATCCACACTTCATTTGCTTACTGAAATCCTTCTGCCCTTCACCTGGAACCTCAAGAACACAGTATGTCATTACTGTCACAAAGGAATAGATGCTTGCGAACCTTCAAACCATGAACCAATCGAGTTGATACTTCACAAAGACTTCCTCAACACTCCCTTAAATTTGTACAATAGGATAATGCATTTCTGGATCTCACCGGACCTATCTATATCACTCTGTCACCACTGAACATCTGCCGGAACCAGTTTTACTTGAGCAGACACAACTTATTCAGATCTTCATGCGGACCTGTGAAATCTCTGCTAGACCACCTTAAGACACATATCTACAAACCGTTTAAACTGCATCCTCTAATCCTCATCCTATCTTGGACTTTTACCTTACTGTCATCACTATTCCTGATTGAGACTAATTTTCTCAATATCCTCAGTACACAGCTCATCCAATCCTTATCATTAATGCAAAAGGAGTATGTTGACATCAAATACAACATCGGGTAGGCCCATACTTGCAACAATCTCCCCCTTTGTCATTGATGGCAAGATATGATGTGAAAAACTGTTTTAACCATCAAGACAAGAACTTCTCCTCACTGTCACAACTCCCCCTATCAGTAACAACCATTCACATGTCTTCTCTCCCTTTACTGCTCCCCCTTTGATCAGCAACCACTTGTTTTTCACATGTCTTCTCTCCCCCTTTGACATCAATGGCACAGGGCACATACTTGCAATTCCACCATTTCAAAATCATACCTGTTGCTCCCCCTGAGTAACAGCTCCCCATCATCAATCCAGACCACAAGATGTGATTGTGATATCCACTAGATTGATGCACATTAGTGCACCTTAGTTCATCACCGGAGGGACAATAACCCCTAACTTCTCCTTGAGATAATCAAAAGAGTCCTTAGGTAGAGGTTTAGTAAAAATATCTACAATCTGATCCTTGGAAGGCACAAACTCCAATCTGACTTCATTCTTGTTCACTTGCTCTCTCAAAAAGTGAAACTTGATGGATATGTGTTTAGTCTTTGAATGCAACACCGGATTCTTCGATATATTTATTGCACTTGAGTTATCACAAAAGATTGTGATAGGTTCTTCATACTCCACTTTGATATCTCTTAGCATCTGCTTCATCCACAAAACTTGAGTGCAACTACCTGCTGCTGCAATATATTTTGCTTCAGTTGTAGACAAAGATATTTCCTCTTGTTTCTTGCTTAGCCAAGAAACCAATCTCTTCCCCAAAAAGAATGCTCCACCACTGGTACTCTTCCGGTCATCCACATCTCCTGCCCAATCTGGATCTGTATATGCATGAAGAGAGAAATCATGATCTCTAGGATACCACAAACCATACTTAACTGTCCCTTTTAGATACCTAAAAATCCTCTTGATTGCCATGACATGAGATTCTCTAGGATTAGCCTGGGATCTAGCAACAAGACCAACAGCCTACATAATGTCTGGTCTAGTTTGAGTGAGATACAACAGTCCTCCAATCATTGACCTATACTTTGTCTGATCAGCCTTAGGAGAATCATCATTGCTCAATTTACATCCAGTTGCCATGGGAGTGTTCATTGGTTTTGAGTCTTCCATCCCAAATTTCTTCAACAATTCTTTCACATATTTGATCTGAGAAATGAAGATTCCTTTCTTTGTTTGAGTGATTTGCAGACCCAAGAAGAAATTCATTTCACCAAGCATGGACATCTCAAACTCACTTTTCATTTGATCTGCAAAAGTTTTACACATACTATCTCTTCCTCCAAAAATGATATCATCAACAAACACTTCAACAATCAAGATGTTTTCATGATCAATTTTGAAGTATAAATTACTATCAACAGTACCTTTGTTGAAAGCAATCTTCAAAAGATGCTTATCCAATCTTTCATACCAGGCTCTTGGGGCTTGCTTCAGTCCATACAGTGCTTTCTTCAACTTGCAGACCATATCACCATGATCAGACAATTGAAATCCATCTAGTTGCTCTATGTACACTTCTTCCAAGTCACCATTCAGGAAGGCAGACTTGACATCTATCTAATTTACCTTGAAATCCTTGAAGGAAACAAAGGCAAGAAATAATCTGACTGCTTCAATTCTTTCCACCAGAGCAAAAGTTTCTTCAAAATCAACTCCTTCTATTTGAGAGTAAACCTTGTAGACCAATCTAGCTTTATTTCTGTTTACTTCACCAACTTCATTCAGTTTGTTCCAAAGACCCATTTTGTTCCAATCACATTCTTGTTTCTAGGTCTGGGAACAAGATCCCAAGTGTGATTTTTCTCAATTTGCATCAGCTCTTCCTCCATTGCTTTAGTCCAGTTTTCATCATTGCAAGCTTCATTCACTATCTTAGGTTCAATCTTTGAAATCAGACAATACTCTTCTGAATCTTGAGCAATTTTCCTTCTTGTTTGTACTCCTTTGCTTTTATCACCTATGATCTGATCTTCAGAGTGGTTTAGTCTTACACACCTGGGAACTTTGGGAATTTCTTGCACTTTTGATTCTTGATTAGGCTCATTGAAACTCATCTCTTCTTCTTGGTTTACCAGATTAGTTTGAATCTGACTTACAGAGGAGGCTTGGGCTCCTTGAGTCAAAACACCATTCTAATCATCTTCATCATATTCATAAAACCTTGAGGGTTTCTCAATTCCCTCATCAAGTTTCACATTTGTACTTTCTATCATCTTTCTCAGTCTCTTGTTATAACATCGGTATGCTTTGCTTTGAGTAGAGTAACCCAAGAATATTCCTTCATCACTTCTAGCATCAAACTTTCCTAGATCTTCATCTCTTTTAATGTAACATTTGCTACCAAAAACTCTAAAATACCTCATAGTAAGAGTGATGCCAAACCAAAGTTCATAAGGAGTCTTACCAGTATTGCTTCTAATTTGAACTAGATTGTGAGTATAGACTGTGGTGCTGACAACTTCTCTCTAATAGATCTGAGGAACATTTGCTTCCATCATCATGGTCCTAGATGCTTCCTAGATGGTCCGGTTCTTTCTCTCCACTACTCCATTCTACTGTGGAGTCCTACGAACAGACAACTATCTCTTTATTCCATGTTTCTCACAAAACTCTATGAACTCACCAGATGTGAATTCTCCACCTCTATTAGACCTTAGACATTTCAATTTTAATCCAGTTTCATTCTCTACCATAGCCTTGAATATTTTGAATTTCTCAAGAGCCTTTGATTTCTCTTTTAGAAAGGTTACCCACATCATCCGGGAATAGTCATCAATTAGCAACATAAAGTATCTATCACGTTGCACACTTATGATTCTTACCAGACCACAAAGATCAGTATGAACTAAGTCCAATAATCCGGTAGAAGACAGGTCCTTACTTTTGAATGTGACTCTGCTCAGCTTACCAAACTGACATTCTTTGTACAAGCTATTAGTAGGTTTTTCCAATTTTGGAAGATCTCTTACAGCCTGAGTATTACTTATCTTGATGATATTATCAAAATTCACATGACACATCCTCCTATGCCATAACCAACTCTGATCAACTTGAACAAATAAGCAACTTTTACCAATACCAACCAAGTGGAAGATATTGCCTTTAGTTTGAGTACCGGATGCAATCTCTATTCTAGAACTTTCAAAGATCTTGCATTTTCTATTCTTGAATCAGAGATCATAGCCTTTTTCCACCAACTGTCCAACACTGAGAAGATTGTGCTTCAATCCTTCAACATATAGTACATTACCAGTTTTGTTCCTTCCATCAAAAGAAATAGTTCCTCTTCCTCTAATTCTACCAGTAGAATTATCACCAAACTTTACCACTCCTCCTTCATACCTTTCCAAATCTACGAATTTGTTTTTGTCACCTGTCATATGGTGAGAGAATCCACTGTCAATGACTCAGTCATCCTTTTCTTCAACTTGGGCAGCCAGAGCTCTTTCCACAACTTTATGATTGATAGATACAGAGGATATTGGTTCTTCTTCCTTGATGGCAATAAACACCCATTCACTTCCAGATTTGTTTTCTGTCTCTGATTCATCATCTGTTACTCCTTCATTATTATCTTCTTGATGAACATAGTAGCAATTCTTTTGGAACCTTGATCTGTTAGGATTTGGCCTTGAAAATCTTTCTGGACACTTTGAGGCAAAATGACCAATCTTATTGCAGTTAAAACATTTAAAAGGAAATTTTCCTTCATACTTACTAGATCCTCTTGGTAGCCTCTTTGCAATAAGGGCTTCAAGTTGAACAGTTTCTACTTCTTCTTCTTCTAGGTCTTTTCTTACTTTTTCATACCATGATAGTTTCCTTGATGAGTTCTCTCCCAGATCAAACCTTTGTTTACCTTTTACAGAGGCATTGGCTTTGAATGCAGATTTAGTCTTGGGGGGGGTCATCTCCAAACTCTGTCATTTCAAATGAAGCCAATTTGCCAGCCAATTGATCTCTTGTGACAGTTGTATGGGCTCTAAATTCTTCAATGGCATCAACCTTGATTTTATAAGAAGCAGGAAGGGATCTGAGAAATTTTCCAACAATCTCATTTTCATCCAAGACTCCACTAGCATTTCTAATCCCACAAACAATCTCATTTACTCTTGGCATAAAAGTAGTAATATTTTCATCATCTCTCATCTTCAGATTTTCAAATTTCCCTTTCAGACTCTGTAACCTTGCACATTTAACATACTTGTCTCCTTCATGCAAAAGTTCCAGTTTTTGCCAAATCTCAAAAGTAGTTGGTAGGTCAACAACATTTGAGAGCTCTGAATTAGATAATGCGCTTAGAAGAGCTTCTATAGTCCGCAGATTTTTTTCAACATCTGTAATTTCATTTGGGGCTTTCAGACCACCCTATGGAGGTGTATATGGTGTTGTAGCCATGGTCCAGTATGCCATTCCCATACATTGCAAGTAACATTTCATGTGACCTTTCCAAAGATTAAAATTGGTTCCATCAAACTTTGGACTATCCTTCTTGTAAGACGACATCCCAGATCTCCTCAAGAGGTTAAGCTCCTTTTAGAGGAACTTGGCTCTGATACCAATTGTTAGATTTAGGGTAGACAACTGAGAGGGAGGGTGAATCAATTGTACAAAACTTTCTTCCAATTAAACACTTAACTTTACATTGCAATTTAGCAGCATAATAATAAATCAATCATGGAAACATAATGCAATGAATCAAGAGAAGAAACACATTAACACAAGAGACACCAAGATTTTGACATGGAAAACCTAGTTAAGGGAAAAACTACGAGGTGATTAACCCAAGATTGTATTTTTTGTTAGAAGAATAGAAAGAACAAATGGCACATGCCAATTAGGGCTCACTGCCCAAGCACATTGCTCATAAGAGGCTCACTGCCTACAAGAGACACACTATCTACAAAGAAATAAGTATCACATACATGAACTGGAGAATAGCATCTTTACCATGCTTGAATCAGTTCCATTTAAGCCCAATACTTCTGCTCTGCCTTTCGCTCTCCTCCTCACTACCACATACTCATCTTAATAAGGACACCTTTGAAATGACTTTGTAATCCCTTATTTATACAAGACATCAACTTAGGAATGATCATCTAAGTTGGTAAACATCAACAAGAACATCCACAGGATGTGTAACTCATCCGGTCAGCCAATCTCAGGAAGAACACCATTATCTGGAAGTTATTCCTTAATTGCGAGCTCCAACTTCAATGCGGACCACCAACACGAACTGGACATGATCCAAATACCTCTAGAAGCTTGCCTAAATCACCAAGAACATCCAAACTTCATCTGCTTACTAAAATCCTTCTCCCCTTCATCCGAAACCTCAAGAACACAGTCTATCATTATTGTCACAAAGGAATAGATGCTTGTGGACCTTCAAACCATGAACCAATCGAGTTGATCTTCACAAAGACTTCCTCAACACTCCCTCAAATCTGTAGAACAGGATAATGCATTTCCAGATCTCACCGGACCTATCTATATCACTTTGTCACCACTGAACATCTGTCGGAACCGGTTTTACTTGAGCGGACACAACTTATTCAGATCTTCATGTGGACCTCTAAAATCTCTACTAGACCACCTTAAGACACATATCTACAAACCCTTTAAACCACATCCTCTAATCATCATCCTATCTTGGACTTTTACCTTACTGTCATCACTGTTCTTCACTGTTCCTAATTGAGACTAATTTTCTCAATATCCTCAGCACACAGCTCATCCAATCCTTATCATTAATGCAACAGGAGTATGTTGACATCAATGACAACACTGGTTAGGTCCATACTTGCAACATATAGATCATGCAAACATCAGATATTTGATGAATAAACCAATAGTGGGTGGCAGACTTGCTAGATGGTTATTGTTGTTGCAAGAGTTTGATATTACAATTGTTGACAAACCAGGCAAGGCCAATGTAGTTTCTGATTTTCTATCTAGACTACCTACACAATCTTCAGAAGGAGTGGTTGATGATTCTTTTCTTGATGAGCATCTATTTTCTCTCATTATACACACTCCATGGTATGCAGATATAACCAATTATTTGGTTACATGGTAGATTTTAGGATACTTCTCTCTAAGGGAGAAGAGGCAGCTAGTTCACAAATGTTTTCCTTATTCATGGATTTCTGGATTTCTATTTTATACTGGGCCAGATAATATTATGCGCAGATGTATCTGAGAAGATGAGGTGTTTGATATATTGAAGGTCTATCATGACGAGCCTTATGGGGGACATTTTGCAGCCAAGAGGACAACCTTCAAAATACTAACAATTGGGTATTATTGGCCAACACTTCATAAAGATGCTATCGAGTACACTAGGAGCTATGATAGATGTTAGAGAATGGGGAGGCCTACAAGAAGTGATGAGATGCCCTTGCAGCCACAAATCTCATTGTGGCCAAATTCCTGTATGAAGACATCTTCGCTAGGTATGGTGTTCCAAGAGAGATAGCAACTGACCAAGGACCACAATTTACATCTGATTTGATTACAAAATTGGTTGAGGAATATTAGATCAGACATAAGAAATCTACTCCCTATCATCCTCAAGCCAATGGTCAGGTGGAAGTCACAAATAGGGAGATTGATAATATCTTGACAAAGACAGTGTAGCTTCATAGAAGAGATTGGGTTTCTAGGCTCCCTAAAGCTCTTTGGGCATACAGAACAACCTGGAAGACAACTATAGGGTTTACACCTTATGAGTTGGTCTATGGCAAGACCATAGTCCTCCCTATAGAATTTGAACACAAAACCTTGAGGACAACAATGGAACTAGGAATGGATTTGACCACAGCACAACAAGAAAGGTTACAACATTTGAATGCTTTGGATGAAATCTAATTGGAGGTTGTTCAACACACAGAGGTCATACAAAAAGAAAGAGCAAAATGGCATGACAAGTACATCAAGACAAAGGAATTCATTGCAGGTGACTGGGCACTCCTTTATGATTCAAGGGATGAGGACTTCAAGGGTAAGCTTTAGTCACATTGGTTAGGCCCATATGAGATCAAGCAAGTCTTTCCTAATGGTGCAGTTCAACTGCAGACTATTGATGCAGTTCAGTTTTCACTACTAGTAAATGGGCACATGCTAAAATTGTATAAAAAGCCACTTCAGAGGGATGACTTTCTTGTTTCTCTAACTGCTCAATATGGTCCTCCCAACACTCCTGATGATGCTGAGGTGACACCTGATGATACACCTTTAGATACTGATCCACCAACACTGTCCAGTTATGCGGAGGTTGAGTTGCAATACTCAACCCTTATTGCTGAAATATAATTTTCTTTGCTTTAAAAACACATGCACACACAACACATTGTACCATGATGACCACTGTCCTTTTCAGAGGGACCTATTTTTCACTCATTTAGTTCAGACTTGACTCAGCTGGGACCTAATATATTGTATTTAAAATTTCATAGTCGGGACCTATGCTGGAGGCACTCGTAGCAAGTTCTGTATGCCGCTCTCTTCCATAGCTTGGTGAACAATACCTAATTCTTCTAGCCCATTCCATATGCCTGCATTCATTTCCAACCACTTTGTTCTATTACTACACGTGTCCATTCACATTTATGAGTTGGCACTTTTCTCCGTCATCCTGTACCATCACCTTATATCTTTGTCGTCATACCCACCACCTTACCATTTGCCGCATGCCGATCATATCCAATCATCAGCATTTGTCCACAAATTTTGAGGTATGTTAATTATTCATTTCAATTTCATATGTACATTCGATAACTTTCAATTATTACAACTAGATTTCTTTTTATATTCATGATCACTTATAGTTTATTTCATGCATACGAGAATATTACCCACCATTTCTTTTAATCACTACTCCTCATTCCATACTACCTGCCATATGAAGTGAGCTCACTTCAATATTAAGTTGGGGGGAGGGGTTTATTTTTCAATTTTTTCCATTTGAACATCTTTTGCCTTTCAAGAATACCAGATAAACCACCTGTACCATGAACTTACTTTGTTCTTCTAACAAGTAAATTTGTAAACTTAAGGAAGTCATAGTGGAGGAGAAAGAAGAGAAGAGGTAGATTGTAAGATTGGTTCCTTTGGGGTGGTGAGCTAAAGCAGCAAATATTGACACTATGTAGCAGAATTGACACCTCAAAGTTTGCAATTTATAGAAATAATGGGAGGGGATGTAATTAGAAGAGAACCCTCAGCACATAAAGAAATACTGGAGAATGTGATGGTTCTCCCACTCTTCACAAGAGTGGGTTGGTTAGATTACTTCCTAAAACTGATAGAGTATGATGATGAGATGGTAAAGGAATTTGCATTCACATTACAGTATGATGAAGCAATGGTGAAAGGGTTGACTATAGATGCTTCCATGTTAACTATTGCTTAGGTCACAGGGTTGACACGAATAGGGTCCAAGTACCCAGCTAGAGCTGATGCAGTCGCGACAAGGGAGGAATTCTGTGAAAGAGGTGAACACCTAGAATCCACCACACAAGGTATGAAATGATTATCTCTTCCTTTCTTTTGGGGGAAATGTACCTTATACATCATCAAGTATATCACCTGTGATGGTCGATACAATATGTTATATACTATACATCTCAAATTTCTCAATCATTTATAGCATGAAAAACTTGTCAATGTTCCAAATTTTCTATATAGTATGTTGAAAAGGATGTCTTCAGAATATCAGAAATAGCAAACAGACTCCACTCTTTCCCACCATTGTTTAATAACTCTCTTAATAAAGAGGAGTTTGAGGATTCAGTACTCACAGGTTGAGTGGGAAGCCTTTAAACAATGTGTGAATATTTCAACACTATTAGAGGCACCATAACCAGAAGATGAGATTCCATATGAACCTGAGCCTCCACATGAAACTGAGCATGAAGAGCCACAAGATGAAAATCCTCAAGAATCTAGGCCTGTAGTAGCTGAAGAACCCTCAACATCCACCCCTAAAATTAAAAGAAGCCCTGCTTCAACATCTGGTAAAGAAAAGAAGAGTAGGAATGGTGTGAGGAAGCATAAGAGTACAATAAAAGAAGAAAATACAGGGGAGAGAAGGAAGAAGAGGGACAATAAGAGGAGTAAAAAGGGAGATAATCAAGAGACTACCACTCCTAGACACTCAGGTAGGCTAAAGAGACAAAGTGCCAAAGAAAAAGTTGTTGAGGAACATGAGAGAGAGGACAAAAGTCAAGGCCAATAGGAAAATGATCCAATTCCACTGAAGATAGATTCAGATAAAGGAGAAAACCCTCCCGAGGATGTCTCTACTGATGCTTGTGAAAATGTTAACATTTCTGCAAAGAAAAGAAGGTATATTTCTTCTTCTGATTCTAAGTCAGAAGATTTTTTTAATGCAAGAAAAATGGGTAAGTCTGTGCCTGATGATTCTGCTAAAGAAATTTTTGATGTTCCTAAAGAAGGAGATGATGAAAGTTTAAATGTTGAAAAAGAAAAGGAATTATTGGAGGACAAAGATATTAGGAAGGAACTTCAAGAAGCCTTGGATAGAATAAGACGGCTGGAAGAGCAGGTAAAGAGGTATGAAGAAAAAGATAAAGAAAAAAAGAAGAGGATTCAGGAGTTGGAAGAGAAAATTCAGACTTATGGCCATGGTTCTAACTTAGATTTATTAGCACAATTGGCTGAAAGTAAAACAAAAATTGAGGAGGAAGAAGTACTCACTCTCCAACCCCAGAGTACCATACCACTCTATCTCTAGGCTTTGAACTAATAAAATTGACTGATAAAACCAATCAGGAAAAAGAGAATTGGGAAAAAGAGAAACACAGTCTCAATGCATCAGTTGAAGAAAAGGATTTGACAATTAAAAGGTTGGAGAATCATCTGACAGAGGTCATTAATAGGGCTAAGCAAATCATTGAATGCAGACCTCCACCAAGAATTTATGCATTGTTTTTAAAAGAGAAGTTTCTTAGTTTTCAATCCAATAGATTTATTAATAATCAACCTGACTTGCATTCAAGGCACATTTTTTGCAATCATTTCAAAGAGGTTAGTTTAGAAGAACAGGACCAGTTGTGTGAATACTATCTACATAATTACCTGATGCATGAGGACACAAAATGGAACCCCTGTATCTATGTTGGAGACCTACAGATTAGAGCACTAATGTCATACTTTAAAAATGAACAACTTAGGAGAGAACTAATAGACCAGTATGAGGAATAGGAAAAGAAGGAGCCACTGCCAATTAGGAAAGAAGCCTTAAACACTGAAGTGATCCTGACCCAATGGCTAACATTACTTTCTCATAAGGGTCCAGGTAAGGTAATCATGGATTTAAGACTCAAGGATTATAGAAGGATACAAAGATTAGTAGTGTCCATCATTTAGAATTGCCAAAGGTATGTGCAGAACAGGTGGGATAACCTAACTCCAGAATTGCAAAAGAAGGAACTCCACTCTTTCCACAACTTCATGAATATGTTTGAGAAGTTACGCAGGTACATCCAGATCTCAGAGCAAAAGGGAGTAGCATGGTTGCCTCTTACTTATTAGCCTCCTATCTTTCTCTATCCAGTGCCACATTGGACAAGAGGGAGAGGTGATAAGTGTAGGTGTGCTGATCTAAACAGGATTGAGAGACTTACATGTTACAATGGATTTTATCTCAAACAAGGAGTAGTTAGAGAAAACATGGACCTCAGGAAAATCACTTTGCATTATAATCTTCTGCCCTAGATGTTTAGTACCTTAGTTTTGCGTAGGGACAAGCAAAAGTTTAAGTTGGAAGGAGATGTTGGGTTGAATTATTGAATTCCTTTTATAATGTTTTTATATGTTTCTAAGACCTTTTCATATGATCCTACAGATACTTTATAGATGTATACGCTTAAAAATGGCACGATTCATTTTAAATAAATATTCTAAATATTTATTTCCTTTCTGAATTCCTTCTATTATTCTAAATATTTATTCCATTCTTTTATAAATTAAATAAATATTCTAAATTTATTTAATCGATTCATTATTCCATAATTAAATAAATTCAATTTATTTAATTAAAATTCTTCTAAATGTCCTATACAATTAAATAATCATAAATTATTTAATTAATCCAAATTCCTCTATCCTAAGTTCTAAATTCCAAAAATCCACCTCACCTTTCCACCTCACCTTGTCCACCTCATCAGGTTGCACATGTAATTAAATATATTAAATATTTAATTACCTATTTTTCTCTCACCCACATGGCCTATTTCTTCTCAAATCAAAAGTTAGTTAACTAATCAATCAAATCTGTTAACTAATTAGTCATTTGAGTTCACTGGTCAATCTATTATGTTGACTCCTCAATCAACCTAGTTCACTAGTCAATCAATTCAATCAATCCCATAATCCACTCTTCTAACTGATCAATCAAGTTTGTTAACTGATCAGTAAATGGAGTTAACTCTCTAATGAACTTTGTCAAATCCTCTCTTTCATGATGGAGGTGGGACACTTGTCATATTTCTACTGGTTGCACATTCCTCAACCATTCTCAACCATTGATCTTCATATCTCATCTCAACCATTGATTCTCATTCTTCTGAGTCTATAAATGAAACCTCATCCCTCCATTCTAATCATCCAAGCTATCTACATTGTTACTCTGCAGAAATTCACCAGCGCGCCTTTGGCACCCTCTTACCATTCACTAGCTTGAGATCACATACTTGCTTTGAAGCTCATCTTAATTGCATATCACAACAACCATTTACCATCGACTTCCTCGAACACAGCTAAAGGAGTGCACTCTCTGAGGGCCTACTTCATTAGCAAAAGGACGGTTGTAATAGGCGAACAACAGAAGCATCGATTCAGGGAAGGTTTGCTTTGTGTTAATTCATTGCTATTTTCTTTCAATCTTTCTTGTTATCTTCTATTCTGTTGATGTTTGGGTCTTATAAAATTCAATTTGATTGATCCACGTTTTACCCTTACATTTTTGGTGCCCACCGTGGGGCCTTTGCCCCTTTATCTCATCAAAATCTGAGCTTTTTTGAAGACAGGTTCTGTACAGGTCATGCACAGGCTAGGTCGACGCATTTGAACATTTCTGCGGCGCATATACCCATTGTTACGACGCTTCTGTCATTTCTGCGCATCTGTGTTTTTTAGCTGCGCTTTTGCGCACTGTTACGACACATATGTTATTCCTGCGCATCTGTTCATTCTTAGTGCGCTTTTAAACACTGTTCTAGTGCATATACCTTCTTTCACAGTGCATATGTTCTTACTACGCTTTTAAACACTGTTCCGGCACATATACCTTCTTTTACGGCACATATGTTCTTTCTGCACATATACGCTCTGTTTCGGCACATTTGTTTCATTCTACAGTGCATTTGTTATCCTGCAGTGCATATGTTAAATTCTACAGCGCATATGTTACTTCTTGTAGCGCATATGTTACTTCCTGTAGCGCATCTGTTTGGCAGTGAATTTTAGAAACATTGTTTTCTTCGCCAAATGCTCTATTTTTCATAAAATCTAGGCAAATTTGTACTCAAAATTTATGGAAATGCCCCCCCCAGACGCAATGGTGAGGTTAGATTTGAGCTAAGAGATCATCTACATATATTTTTATCCAAATCTTTACAAACTAGGGTTAGAAAAATGCAAATTTCTGTTGACTGTTTCTGTGCATTCAGTCTCTGAAGTGGTGCTTCTGTAGTAGGTAGTGATTTTAGGATTTTTTAGAAGATTTTTGCTAATGCTAACATCTTTGCAAGAATACTCTAGATCTGTTTTGCAGGTTAGGCCACTGGTTTAGACTCATCTAGCTGCATTTACTAAACTCACACTTCAATTTATAAAAGGACAGTAAAATGAACATTCATACAAATTCCACATAGCCTTAACTAGGAAGAGAGTAATTGAACCATTGCAATATCTGCATAATGCTATCTTCCATAGTTAGATTATTGCTATCTCACAAATGGTAATGAACAATGCTATCTTTTAAACCACTTTAAAGTTAACAACAGTGTGAGTGCACAAGTAATATTAGCTCATTTAGTTTCTCTACTTTTAACTAGGTTGGATTAATCAGTGTCTTCTGTGTTTGACAAATGACAATAGGCTTATGCTCTCCCCTTTACTAGGTGATTAGAGTACCAGACTTGTTATTCCATTTGTTTAACCTTTAGGAGGGGCCTACCCTTGGATGCACGCTTGTCCAAGTGGGAACGACCCTGAGTGGAAACAGGCTAAAGCCAAGCCCTACCAATCCACTTAAAATAAATGTGCTTGAGGTGAAAACCTCCTGCAACGAGTGCTGCTATGTTACACCGACGGCCAACCTCCCCCAAAACACTCTAAGGCGTAACCCTTTGAGGCTGGGAGACTCCATAATGGAGAGTAGTGCTGCCGCATGTGTAACCACTCGAACGGCTGCCCTCATTAAACACCTCTTGTTCTAGTGGCCAAAACCCCTTGTAATCCATTTCTAGCCTAGGATCTTTGTGCTTGCTTTTGTTTCAGTTTAGTCCAAAATAGAGTTGAAAAAATTAAAAAAAAACAATGAAAAACTATAAAATATTCTTTGTGCTTATTGTGTGTTCTTGCTGTTAATTCATAAAATCAAACCAAGAAGGCCTTTTTCCAGCCAAAAATACCCAAAACACCAGAAAAATCTAAAAATTTTGCCAAAAAATAGAGCTACGCTTATACCCATTTGCACTATTTTTGAGGAAAAATTTTCCACCTTTCTGAGTACCCCTTTCAATCTCGTGTCAATTTCTATGGAGATGAAAACTGAATTAGAAGAGCTTACCCAAGAACTCAAATACCTAAAATTGCAATTAACCCTAGACACCTCACCCCAAGGTCGTATAGCAATTGCTCAAGAACTCCAAGTCAGACAACAAGAAATGGCAATCTTGCAAGCTGCACATGCCAGTACTAGCTACGCCTCACCCCGAACTCATACATCTGTTTCCCATCTTAATGATGCTCATGACAAGGCAAGCACCACCTTAAGTTGGAAATCCTATACCACCCCATCTACTAGTCCTCCTTCGCCACCTTCTACGACACATATTCTAAAACATACCAGTTCTACACCAACACCACCATCTAGTTCCTCAAACTCTAAATGGATGATCAAAAAAGAATCAAATGAGTGGTGGGAAAGAGTTTTTCCAAATTTATACAACCAGAGAAAAGCTTGGGAGAAAGCTAAATCCCCTCATTCGTCTACCCATACACCTATGAAGGATGTGATCCAAGGGCTACTAGCAAAGAGTCAACCATGTCCCCAAATTCCAGCCCTTGACCTTACCAAAAATCCTTCATGTCATTCGCAACCCCTTGAGCTTATCGAAGAACCTCCTACCATGAACCAAAGTCACGGTCCATCAAACATCTATGTTGTCAACCAAGAAGCTATCCAAGAGCTATCCACTTCCATTCCAGCAACCCAAGAGGTATGTCAAGAGTCTAATCCTAAGCATGAGGAAACATTAATCCCTAGTCTAAGTCTAGATCAAATCACTTTCTTGCAACCTATCCATAACATGTATCTTTTCTATGATCAAGATGATATCCATAATAATGAACCTCTCTGTGAGCCACTTGATCCTATCCATTTCCCAACACCTATACATGAGAAGGAAATCCAATTCCATCCCATGCATAACCTTTATCTTTTCTATGATCAAGCTATTATCACCGATGAAGAACATATACAAGAGAA
Organism: Cunninghamia lanceolata; assembly: GCA_027924645.1. Lineage (NCBI taxonomy): Eukaryota > Viridiplantae > Streptophyta > Pinopsida > Cupressales > Cupressaceae > Cunninghamia > Cunninghamia lanceolata. The sequence goes on from BSBN01000031.1 coordinate 445,599, forward strand.
CTTTAATCCCATCATGCTAAATCCTATCTATGATCAAGATCCCATCTATGATAAAGAGCCTATCTATGATCAAGCAGACCATGATGATCCTCTAAGCCCACTTTATGTGTTCCATGGTCCTCAGCCTATAACCCCATCTAGTCCTATCCAAGATCTGGCAACTTCCACTTCCCTTGATGAGACACTTGCCTCCCAAGCAAGCGTAGAAGATCAAACTAGTAATCCTCCTCCGCCATCCATTATCGACCATGCTGCAAATCTCTCACCATATATCCTTGGTCTTACCACCTTCATTCATGAGTGTTCCTCCTTAGAACACCAACCACCATTATCCTCTATCTCATCTCCTTCATCCAATAAGGAACTTGTGTCTAATGCTCCACCTACCCATAATCCCACTATCCACCGCATACTCCAACATATGAACTATCAAGGTAAAGGCTTAGGCCTTCATGAACAAGGTATTTCGGAGCCCGTCCATGTCAATGTTCCTCCTCCTTCATATGGCCTTGGATACATACCCCAAGGTAAGCAATCTCAAGATGTTGGTACTTCCTCCATTCCTTCAAAATCTCCCACTTTCCATCACAAACCCTACCATATCCCCAAAACATATGTTACCATGCCACCTCCATCATCCTACAATTGTCAAAAGCATGTGACCATACACCTTCCACCATCCAATCTACCTCCACTACTTCCAATTCCTAATATCTCTCCATACATTTTACCACCAATTCTGCCAACACCTTATTCACCCATCTATGAATCTTCTAACAACCCCAATCATGACCAACAGATGCACATGTTGTCTAAACAAAGAACTTCCTTGAACTCCACTTCCACCATCTCAAGAAAATTCAACCATAAAAATCTGGATGCCTCTACCTATCAAGTCAAAAATCCTAAGAGTCCTCATGACCTAGGATACAAAAGCCAAGAATCAAAGAAGTGTCCTTCTCAAGAGCTACATACACCCACAGACTTATACGCCAAGCTAAAAAAGGTGTGGGTCCGCATCTAACAAATGATTACTCCAAAAGCTATACAAAAGTTGCATACACCCAAACCCATACCTTCACAGGTACTATCTAAAAACAAAATGGTTTGGGTACCTAAGCAAAAAGCCCTCAAGTTACATGAGGCATCTACCTCTCAAGAATCTCAACCATCCACTTTCTCCCATTCCATCCAAAAGTCTCAAATTCTTTCATCCCACATGACAAGCAAAAATCAGCAAAATACTCAGTCTATGTGGATCCCTACATGCCTACATTATTCATCCACAAGCAAAAGTCTCTGTTGCTTCTTACACTACTTTCCCATCACCAGCTTCAATGTTTATCACGGTATGTGCAACCGTTGGTCATGATTCCCTTCCATTCCACAACATTTTCATATTCCTCCATCTCCCCTTCCTTCCACTATTATCCTACATATCTTCCTCATCCTATTCCTATGGTCCATGCTTTTGCATAAACCTTCCCTCCATATTCTGCATCATAATCCACTATCTACCTACGACATATCACTTTCATGTGATCCCCTACCAACATCTGTGAGAAAACTTGACATTGTCCATGCGACAACATCCATCTAGTGGGACTGTCACCTTTCACGGAACTAGATCCTTGAGTCTCTCCCTTCCATATCCGCGTTTTCCTACCCAAATGTTTTAAAAAAAAAAAGGAAAAAAAGAAAAAAGCAAAGAAAAATCCTTTCATCCAATGGTGAAAACCTGGCAAATAGGCGCCTTGGATAAGTACCATGATGAAAACCTGGCAAACAGGCGTCATGTGTAAGTTGATCTTCTATGTCCCCTACACTTGGGGGCACCTTGTCTCATCAACATATCACTTTTCTCCTACCAATTTCCTTTCATACCATTTCCTATCCTATCCTCTATCCATTGCATAACTATACTGTCCCATCCATCCATCTAATCTTCCTTTCCTCTATTCTTTTGTCTTGATAAAGATTGGGGGCACAATGTTGACAAATGTTTTAGATGTCTCTTGGCATACCTTACCCCTCCAAACCATGCAAATCATTTGTTACCCTCTCATCCTCCTATCGTCATTAGCATTGTCATGAAAAATCCTAGGTACTCTACCTACAATGGGGCATGTTATTCTTATGCAACATAGTCCTTGGAGATCACATCCTTGTTCCTTCTATCCACTATTGCCCATCCTCATACCTACCCATTCCATTCTTTATCACCCGTACATCTACCTATCTGTGGTGTTTCCTTGTCATCGGTATCATCTGTCCCATATCGTGTCTTGCCTAATCCATATCTGACCCATATCTGTTCCATATCTGATCCATATCTGTTCCATATCTAATCCATGTCTGTTCCATTTCATGTCTTGTTTGATCCATATCTATTCCATATCGTCTCATCTGATCCATATCTTAGGTCCATGGTCCAAGTTCATGGACTACATTGCCTCTGCATCGTCATGTAGGCAAGGCCATTATTCTAATGCGCCCCCGAGGCTTCCATTTCTCCCGTGATCCCATTCATCCCCTTTCTTGTTGTCTTTTTTCTAATCCATCCATGGTCCATTAGGGTTCACCCCGAACTACGTTGCCTCTGCGTCGTCACGTAGGCAAGGCCATTTAGCAATGAGCCCCTGAGGCACTAGGTCAGTCCCTTAGTGTCCGTCTCCCCAATAAGGATTGTGCAATCTTCTCACCAAGCAAGCAAATGCAAGCAAAACCCACACCTCAAGCAGAAATCTTGACTGTGAGCATCTTAACCTATCCAATGCAAAGCAAATGCCCAAAGTCTTCTAAATGATTTTATGCAAATTAAGGCAAGAACTAAACACATATCAACACAAATATGCTTTGTAGATCGGAAACATGGTTAACAGTTTGAGTCCTGATTTTTGCTATCATACCTTCCTATGCTACTCAAGGATGCCAAAAGCTAGAGATGCTATGATGGGGGCATGATTACTTTCTTTGTTTGTTGTTTGTGGATTAAACTTTAGTAATGTGAAGCCTTGTCTAAGGACATGATCAGCACAAGATCATCGAGGACATCAAAGGTATAACATGAATGGGGGCAATCCTTGTTTGTTGAAATGCAAGAAGTACTCAGGTCATCTAGATTCAATTTTGACTAGATGCTTGCATTAACTTGCTAAATCACAATCCATGTAAGCGGTACTCAGGTCATCTCGGTTCAATTATACCTCGATGCTTGTATTCACTTACAACATTTCAGAAAAGTACCACCAAAAAAATGCCCAATGATGAAATAAAGCACTCCAGTAGCAAAGCATCCATCCTATATCCATTTATACATCCATACCATACCCCATGCAATAAAGATCCGACAATGTAGAGTATCAATACAAATAAAAGCTTGTGAGTCCTTCTATCGAGTCTTTCTTCTATCAATCAAATTTCTATCTATCATCAGATCTTTCATCCTTGTCCAGTCAGTATGAGCAATGATCCAAATGCAGGTCCATCCTTAATCCATATCAATCAAGTCAAGTCAATCTTGCACAAATGATCCAATCACAATCAGTGGTCTTGATCCTTGTCTGGTCGTAAACCAAATCGATCAGTTAATCAATCAATTGTCTTATATAGGATGTTGCATTGTTGAAATTAGACCAATACACACGTCTTACATGACATGCTTCATTTCCTGAAACCAGACACTATCCTTCATGTTGCTCTAGGGATCCATCATTCCCCACCATGACAACATGCCTGCCGTGTTGGTCTAGGGATACATCGTTCCCCGCCATGACAACATTGTTGTATATCGTTATTAGTATATCATTGGTTTACCGCTTGACAGGGGCAATACCTTGTTTGTTCTTGTGTCATTTGTGCATACTTACTTGCCCGCTTGTGTGTGTCATCATTCCATCTTGCATCGCGTATCATTCGACTCTTTCTTCAACCAATTTCTTCATTCTAACCTAGCTTCCCTTCATCTTCGTGAGATTGTCCGTCTCACACCTTCTACCTCCTCGTCCAATCTCCCGAGGGGGCATCCTGTCATCAAACTTGTACCAGGGGCAAACTAGGGCATGTGTCACTATCAGACTATTTATTCTTTGAAGCAACGCTGTAAACTACATTGCATCAAAGAGGGGCAAAATGTATACGCCTAAAAATGGCATGATTCATTCTAAATAAATATTCTAAATATTTATTTCCTTTCTGAATTCCTTCTATTATTCTAAATATATATTCCATTCTTCTATCAATTAAATAAATATTCTAAATTTATTTAATCGATTCATTGTTCCATAATTAAATAAATTCAATTTATTTAATTAAAATTCTTCTAAATGTCCTACACAATTAAATAATCATAAATTATTTAATTAATCCAAATTCCTCTATCCTAAGTTCTAAATTCTAAAAATCCACCTCACCTTTACACCTCACCTTTCCACCTCACCTTGTCCACCTCATTAGGTTGCACATGTAATTAAATATATTAAATATTTAATTACCTATTTTTCTCTCACCCACATGGCCTATTTCTTCTCAAATTAGAAGTTAGTTAACTAATCAATCAAATCTATTAACTAATTAGTCATTTGAGTTCACTGGTCAATCTATTCTATTGACTCCTCAATCAACCCAGTTCACTGGTCAATCAATTCAATCAATCCCATAATCCACTCTTCTAACTGATCAATCAAGTTTGTTAACTGATCAGTCAATGGAGTTAACTCTCTAATCAACTTTGTCAAATCCCCTCTTTCATGATGGAGGTGGGACACTTGTCATATTTCTACTGGTTGCACATTCCTCAACCATTCTCAGCCATTGATCTTCATATCTCCTCTCAACCGTTGATTCTCATTCTTCTGATTCTATAAATGAAACCTCATCCCTCCATTCTAATCATCCAAGCTATCTACAATGTTACTCTGCAGAAATTCACCAGCGCACCTTTGGCACCCTCTTACCATTCACTAGCTTGAGATCACATACTTGCTTTGAAGCTCATCTCCATTGCATATCACAACAGCCATTTACCATTGACTTCCTCGAACACAGCTAAAGGAGTGCACTCTCTGAGGGCCTACTTCATTAGCAAAAGGATGGTTGTAATAGGCGAACAACAGAAGCATCGATTCAGGGAAGGTTTGCTTTGTGTTAATTCATTGCTATTTTCTTTCAATTTTTCTTGTTATCTTCTATTTTGTTGATGTTTGGGTCTTATAAAATTCAATTTGATTGATCTACATTTTACCCTTACAATAGACATTACCATTATTACATGTTATTTCCTATATACTTTTTAAAGACTTTAAACCTATGCTGATAAAATGAAATATGGTGGTTATATTATCAAGTGTATGACTTAAATTACAAACATGCATGTAATATAAATAGAATTCTATAGTTTAATATGAAATCTATTTTGTGGCATATGTTTGGATAATTAACCCTATGTAGTACAGGTGTGGCATCCAAGAAGGAGTAATTTTAGCAAGTTGCAGAACAAGGGAATTAAGTAAGTGCAGTTCAAACACCAGAAGCGGAGACCTATGGGGATGAACATGATCATCATGGAAGAATAAATACAAGGAGAAGAAGACTTGTTCCAGGACTCTAATCATAGCTTATGTATTTTCATTCATGAGCTCTTGAATAGGAATTTCTGTTTGAGAAGGACTCTATTTCCTTTGTTTCAGTTAGAATAATAAATTGAGCTCAAACCTATACCCTGATATCTAGGGATGAATTGATGATCAAGTTAGTTGGTAGTTATATCGTACTCTCCCATTTTTGTATAAGTTAGAAGGGATGAGTTCGATGGGAAGTTAGTTAGAAGAAGTTTTTCTTTTCCAAGATACTTTAATTTACAGTTGCTTAACGGTTACTCTGTTTTTATGTTGAAAGATACAGACATGTTTTATTGAATACAATCTAGGAAGATTTTGTTTATGATATGAAGTGAATACAACTATGAGTTATGAAAATCTGAAGTAGATTTAGTTTTCAGATCAAGTGAGATAGTTCCCTGAGCTGGCCACTCAAGGTACTAACTCTCACTTTGTATTATTTTCCTTCTTTATCCATGCATTTCTAGTTAAAACTATTTCATGTTATTTTATAGAGTTGCATTGTGGAATGAATAGAATATCTTGATTGCTATTTCCAATAGTTGTGATTCATGAATAGATTACATAATTGAAGTCCTCCGGAGGTTAGTGTCAATTCTTTTGTCATTCTGTATATTTCGAGTTAATTCTATAATTCTCTATTGAATATAGTTATCTTCAGTTTATGCTAAGGGTACCCGTAGCAACTAGATTTTTAACTATTTTTGTTGTTCTTTCATTTCTGTAATCTTCAGTAAATTAAGTTAATTAGAATAAGTCTGTATGAGTTAGTTTAGGATAGAAATGAGTCTTGAAGGCATATATAGTGTGAGCATCATCATAAGCTTACTCTCCTTGGTCAATAATTCAATGTAGGAATGCAATGATAGAGTGGAATGTTCAGATAGGTTTACCTCTAAATTTTGTTTAAGTCTACAACGCATTAGTTTTCCTCTACAACAGGTATTTCATGTTTTTTATTGATGATTATTCAAGAATGACTTGGGTTACTTTCCCTAAAGAAAAATTAGAAGCCCTAGACAAGTTCAAGACATTTAAAGCAATGGTTGAAAATGAAATGGATTTGAGAATCAAGCGTCTAAGATCTGAAAGAGGTGGTGAGTTTACTTCAAATGAATTCGATACTTTTTGTGAAGAACATTGGATGAAGAGACAATTGTCTTCCCCCAGAACTCCTCAACAAAATGAAGTAGTTGAAAGGAAGAATAGAATAGTTCAGGAAGCTTCCAGAACAATGATTAAAGAAGCTGACCTTCGAAAAGTATATTGGAAAGAAGCTATTCATACTGTTGTCTATATTCAAAACAAAGTGAAAGTCAAAGCAAATGGAACAAAGACACCTTATGAGCTATGGTATGGAAGAACTCCTACTGTTAAGTATTTTAAAGTGTCTAGAAGTAAATGCTATATTAGAATAGATGAAGAGTTGGGAAAATTTGATGCTAGATGTGATGAAGGTGTATTTCTTAGGTACTCTACTAAAAGCAAAGCTTACCGGTGTTATAACAAAAGATTGAGGAAGATTATTAAAGTGCAAATGTGAAAGTAGATGAAGGTATTTAGAAAATCTCAGAGTTGAATGGATACAAGTCAGATGGATTTGCTGATACAGAGAAAGTTGAAGAAAAAGACAAGGAAGTTTAGATTGAAGTGCAAGATGTTCCATAAGAAGAAGGTCAAGTTGAAGAACAAGAAGCTTTGGAAAGAGTTCCTAAAATCCCTAGGTATGTGCAAAGAAATCATTCTGAAGATCAAGTCATTGGTGAGAAGAGGAAAGGAGTATTGACAAGAAAAGGAGCTACAGAAGAATAGGCAAATCTCTGTTTGATTTCAAAGGTTGAACCTAAGACAATTTTTGAAGCATGTAAAGATGAACATTGGGTCAAAGAAATGGAAGACGAATTGATGCAAATTAAAAAAAACAAGACTTGGGAACTTGTCCCTAGTCCTGTAGATAAGAATGTGATTGGAACAAAGTGGGTTTTCAGGAATAAGTTGAATGAGATTGGAAAAGTGGTAAGAAACAAAGTTAGACTTGTATGCAAAGGCTACTCACAAGTGGAAGGAATAGATTATGAAGAAACTTTTGCTCTGATGGAAAGACTAGAACCTATTAGATTGTTTCTAGCCTCTGCAACATAAAAAGATTTCAAAGTATATCAGATGGATGTGAAATCTGCTTTTCTGAATGGTGAATTGGAAGAGGAAGTATATATAGAGCAACCAAATGGATTTCAATTATCAGACAAACCAAACATGGTATGCAGATTGAAGAAGGCATTGTATGGATTGAAACCAGCTCCTAGAGCTTGGTATGCAAGATTGGACAGATATTTGTTGTGGCAGGGATTCATTAAAGGGTCTACAGATAGTAATTTGTATATCAAGGTAAGAAAAGATCAAATCATGATCATTGAGGTCTATGTAGATGATATAATCTTTGGTGGAAATGAAGGGTACATGTGTAAGAATGGTGCAGTCATGGTTAGGAGGGTCCTCAAAGAGAACTATCCAGATTGTGCAGCTAGAGTAAACACAACAAAAATGACTACAAAATATGAAGCAAATGCAGATTCATTCATTTAGTATATCATATAATTCAAATACAAATTGGCCGGCAACATGCGGGCTTACAATTAGGGCTCACAGGCTTGATTACAAAATATCATAATATACACAAGATATAGGTTTGAAGTCCTCTCGCAAAGAATCCAAACAATCAACTTCTAAATTATCAATCACTGCTTTCCTAGGGATCTATTACATCATTATATATCATATCTAGAACATAAGATTCCTCTGCGTTAGCCAAGGGAGATCGCAAACTCTAATGAAGAGCTGTAACGTGTGTACACAAATAGGTCAGACCTAATTGTATAGAACTCCTCTGCAAGTGAATGGAATGATGTGCAGATCTCAGGGAAGGTCGGCCACGAACCAAACAACATTGAACAATGTGTCATTAATATTCAAAGGTTGTGAAATTCTCTATAGGTCTTCTCCTTTAGCTAATTGTCTGAGACTGCCAAGATGCTTTGTTCTGAGAAAAAAATTGATCTTCTGATAGCGATATCTTTCCAATATTTGATCCACATGCTCTAAATTTTGGATATGTTGTGGATGAATGATTCTAGATGTTGAATCTAGCTCTACAAGGTTTGAGATGCAACTTCGGTAGAATACAGACCAAAATACAGAAATTGCTACTGACTAAACTGCTTGAACTAAACTAAAAAATGAAAGGAAATAAACTAAATTGCAAACAAACTGAAATGCAAATGTTTTTGGTTGATGCAAGATTGTTCTTGAACTCAGGATGCTCCTACATCAGACATTTAGGGTTATTGAAAAAGTGAGTCCCTTACTTTGTTGGGGCTAGAGGAAAACCAAGGAGGTCTACCTCAGCCTATGAAATCCATGATGAATCTTCTTCTGGTCTACCTTTCCACTTCATAAGATATTCTTTGTATGTCTTTCTCTGATGTTGCGTCCAACTCTGCTATCCAAAATGTCTTCAATCTTCTCTTGTGCTTGTTGTGATAACTACTTCTTCAAGTCTTCTTCAATGCTATCAATGAACTCTGCTTCATGATACTGGTATAGGTCTACAATGTTGAAAATAGGTGGTATACCCAATGTCTCCAATAACTCTACTTCATATGCATTTCCTAAATCAAATTTCCTGAGTATCCTACAAGGTCCAAACTTCTTCTTCTTCAACTTGTTATATGTCCCAACTGGAAATCTTTATTTTCTCAAGTACACCATCACTTCATCTCCAATTGCAAATTCCTTGTGTCTTCTCTTCTCATCTTCTTGCTCCTTATACTTGTTGTTCATATCCTCCAAATGCTTCTTCACCTGATTATGCACTGTCTCCATATGCTCTACAAATTCTTCTAGTTCTGCACTTCTCTTATCTGCCATACTGATATCTCTCAACTCTACAACTCCTCTAGGGTTTACTCTAGTAACAATCTCAAAAGGTGTTCTTCCAGTACTCCTATTCATTGAATTATTGTATGCAAACTTTGCTTGTGAAAGAATTAAATCCCAATCTCTTGCCTTCTCTCCAACCAAACATCTCAATAGGTTTTCCAAACTCCTATTCACTAACTCTGTCTATCCATCAGTTTGTGGATGAAATGTTGAACTGAACTTCAAATTTGTCTTCATCTTCTTCCAAAGTGCTTCCAAAAGTATCCAAGAAATTTGGTGTCTCTGTCTAAAATTATGCTCTTACGTAATCCATACAATCTCACAATCTCCTTGAAAAATAGGTCAGCTACATGCACAGCATCAGTTGTGTTCTTACAAGGTATGAAATGTGCCATCTTTGAAAATTTGTCTACCACTACAAATATTGAATCATGTCCTCTCTATGTCTTAGGCAATCCCATTACAAAATCCATACTTATGTCTTCCCAAGGTCTCTCCAGTATTGTCAAAGGTTTATACAATCCAATATTCTGACTACCCCCCTTTGCAACTTGACAAACTCTACAACTCTACACAAATTTCCTAACATCCTTATGTACCTGAGGCTAAAAGTAGTTTTCACTCACTAAAGCCACTATTTTATCAATGCCAAAATGTCTTGCTAATCCATCACTATGTTTCTCCTTGATCAAATTATCTCTCATTGAACTTCTAGGTATGCACAACTGATTTCACTTGAACAACATATCTTCCTCAATGAACAATTCCAACCACTTGCTCCTATCTGTCACAATAGGTTCCCTACATGCTTTCCAAGGTTCCACAAAATCAAGATCTTCCTCATATATGTTATTCAATTAATCAAATCCCAACAATTCAACTGTCATCTCTGTCAGCAAGTTCCTTCTCCTACTCAGGGCATCTACAACTTTGATTGATTTTACACTCCTATGCTTCAATACAAATGTGTAACTCTGCATGAATTCCACCCATCTCATATGTCTCCGATTCAACTTACCTTGACCGCTCAAATATTGCAAAGCTTGATGATCTGTATACAACATAAACTCCTTAGGCAACAAATAATGTCTCCACTTCTTCAAGGCTTGAATTATGGCATATAACTCTTGATCATAAACTGAATATCTTCTCCTTACATCATTCAACTTCTCACTAAAATATGCTATAGGTCTACCTTCTTGACTTAACACTACTCTTATTGCATTCCCACTTGCATCACATTCCACTTGAAATATCTTATTGAAATCTGGTAATGCTAACACAGGTTGCTCTGTCACCTTCTACTTCAACAACTCAAAACTTTTGTCTGCTCCTGATGTCCACTTGAAATCCTTTCTATCACCTCTCATTGTCTCTATCATAGGGTTACAAACTGAACTGAAATTTTTGATGAACTTTCGGTAGAAACTAGACAATCCATGAAATGATCTAATTTATCCAATGCTCTATGGTGTAGGCCATTCAACAATTACTCTCACTTTCTTAGGATCCATCTTCAATCCTTCCACAAAAATCACAAATCCCAAGTATACCAACTCTTCCTTCATGAAAGTACACTTCTTGATGTTTATCAGTAATTTCTCTTCTCTCAACCTCTATAATACTTGTCTAAGGTGCTGCAAATGTTCTTCTTTTGTTTTACTAAAAATTAGAATATCATCCAAGTACACAATGCAAACTTACCCAAGAATTTCTTAAAGACATCATTCATCAATCTCATGAAAGTACTCGGTGCATTTGTCAATCCAAAGGGCATCACTAACCACACATACAATCCTTCATTTGTCTTAAAAGCAGTCTTCCACTCATCTCCTTCTCTGATTCTGATATGATGGTATCCACTCTTTAAATCTATCTTTGTGAAATATTTTGCTCCACTCAAACAATCCATGATATCATCCATCCTAGGTAAAGGAAATCTATACTAAACTAGGATCTTGTTTATTGCTCTAGAGTCTGTACACATTCTCCATTATCCATCTTTCTTTGGTGCTAGCACTGTAGGTACTGCACAAGGACTCAAACTTTCTTTGATCAAACCTTTCCTCAACAACTCTTGTATCTATCTATTCAATTCTTCATTATTTGCTGGTGTCATTCTGTGTGCTGCCTTGTTAGGCAAACTAGCTCCAAGTATAAGATCCATGTGATGACTGATACTCCTGATTGGTGGTAATCCTTCAGGTACATTGTCTGATATGATGTACTCATATTTTGTCAGCAATTCAGTTATCTCCTCAAGTTGTACTTCTTCATTCTCCTTCTTCAATGTTTTAGGCCTCTTAGGAATAAAAGCATAACACATATTCTCATGTCTCAAACCATCCAGAAATTTCCTTCCATCTACCAAAAAAATTCTAGTATTCCCAAATACTTCACTCTTAGAATCATCTTCCAAAGGAATCAAATTAATTCTCTTTCCATTTGATGTTATAATGTATGTATTCTTTCTCCCATCATGTATATATTTTCTATCATACTGCCAAGGTCTACCCAACAAAATATGACAAACATCCATAGGCATAATATCACACAACACTTCATCATGATATGATCCAATATAAAATTTTACCAAACATTGCTCACTCACCAGTACCTTATGATCATCCTGAATCCATGCTATCTGATAGGGTTTAGGGTGTTTCAATCTTTCCAACTTTATCTTAGTCACCATCTCCTCTAAAAATAGGTTATCTAAACTACCACTGTCAGTCACAACTTTACAACATTTACCTCCTAATTTGCATCTAGTTCTGAACAAACTTTTCCTTTGTGGTGGTTCCTCATTTGTCTCTGCTTGAAATAGTGCTCTCGTCATCACAAGTGATTCTCCTTTCTTAGGTTTACCAACTGAACTCGGTTATCCAACAAGTTCTTCTTCCACATAGGCTGCTCTTCTATTGTTCTCTGTCTTCTTGCTTGTACTCCCTTGATTACATTCAAATGCTCTATGTAATTCACCTCCACACTTGAAATAGGTTCCTCTGAATGTCCTATTAGGTATTCTTCCTTCTCTTCTATATCCTTCACTCCGGTATGGACTAGGGTTCCTCTATGGTAGAAATTTCTGTCATCTCTCCGGTATGCATTATTATCTCTTTCATCCTTCTTGAATGTGTTCTCTTGTCTGTTCTACTCTGCATATGATCTTTCTCCTCTTGAAAATGTTCTACCTCTCTAAAATTTACCTCTTCTACCTCTCTATCTTTGAGCATGCCTCTTACTCAACTTCTCTTACACCTTCAAGGAAAACTAATATGCTTCTTCCAGAGATGTCATTCTTATCAAACTCAGTTCTTCTTGAATGTTCAATCTTAGTCCATTGATGTATCTAGCCTCTTTCTCCTTGCTTGCATCACTATGTCCTATCCTTATGATTATCTTATGAAATTCTTTAGTATACTCCTTCACATATTTCTCCTTTTATCTCAAGTTTTGTAATCTCTTCAACAATTCCAACTCATAGGCAGCAAGTACAAACTGATTCGTCAATTTTGTCACCATCCTATCCCACTTTGTAATTTTTTCTTTTCCTCTTCTATTTCTATCCAACTGAACTTCTTTCCACCATATAACAGCATGTCCTTTCAACTTTGTCTTTGCAAATTTCACCTTCTTCAGATCTTCGACTTCTTCATACTCAAAGTATTCTTCCATGTCATTTATCTAGTCAATCAACTCTTTAGGGTTCAAATTTCATACTCAAAGTATTCTTCCATGTCATTTATCTAGTCAATCAACTCTTTAGGGTTCAAATTGCCAGTGTAATTAGGTACATCAACTATAGGTCTCTTTCCAATCTTTGAAACAGCTCGCAACATCTTGACTTGATCTGATTCTTCTTCTTCTTCACCTCCTAGGGTTTTGCCAATTTGTTCCATAGATTAAAATTCCTCTTTATCATCACTTTCAACATTAGGTCTAGGTGTCAATCCTCTTCGCCTATCTTCTTCGACAACATCCAATCAAATTCTCATTTTTTCATCATTTCCATCATCTCATCCATCCTACCAGCCATCATTCCAACAATAGGGATTCTCCTTGGTGACATCTTCCTAGGATTAAGTGCAAACTACCTCAAATTCGGCGATTAGGCTACAAGGTGACAACTGCCTCACAATCGGCAATAGATTGCAACAAACGTAACTTGCCTTGGATTTGATGATCTATCCACAACAAGATCTTAAGAAATTCCTTCACCATCTTCACTCCCAAAGATTCAAACTTCACTCTGATACCACTTGGTGCAGTCACGATTAGGAGGGTCCTCGAAGAGAACTATCCAGACCATGTAGCTGAGTAAACACAACGGAAATGACTACAAGATATGAAGCAAATGCAGATTTAGTCCTTTAGTATATCATAGAATTCAAATACAAATTGGCCGGCAACATGCGGGCTTACAATTAGAGCTCACAGGCCTAATTATAGAATATCAAAATATACACGAGATATAGCTTTGAAGTCCTCTCGTAAAGAATCCAAACTATCAAATTTTAAATTATTGATCATTGATTTCCTAGGGATCTATTACATCATTACATATCATATCTAAAACATAAGATTCCTCTACGTTAGCTAAGGGAGATCACAAACTCCAATGAAGAGTTGTAATTTGTGTACATGAATAGGTCAGATCTAATTGGATAGAACTCCTCCGCAAGTGAATGGAATGATGTACGGATCTTGGGGAAGGTTAAACACACACCAAACAACATTGAATGATGTGTCATTAAGATTCAAAGGTTGTAAAATGTTCTGTAGGTCTTCTCCTTTAGCTGATTGTCTGAGATAGCCAAGATGCTCTATTCTAAAAAAATAGTCGATTTTCCGATAGCGATATATTTTCAGTACTTGATCCAAATGCTCTAAATTTTAGATATGTTGTGGATGAATGAATCTAGATGTTGAATCTAGCTCCACAAGGTCTGAGATGCAACTGTAGTAGAATGCAAACCAAAATACAGAAACGGCTACTGATTAAACTACCTGAACTGAATTGAAAAATGAAAGGAAACAAATTGAAATGCAAATGTTTTTGGTTGATGCAAGATTGCTCTTGAACCAAGGATGCTCCTGCATCAAATAACTTTGCAGATGAGATGCAAAAAGTGTTGGAGTACAATACCACTGAGAGGGGGGTGAATCAGTGGTATACCAATTTAAAATGACCTTGAATTAATCTTACACAACTCTGAACATATAAAATGCAAGTTTCATAATAGTTTAACTATCATGTGTTGCATCATGCATGTATAGCTATCAAGCTTGATTGAAACACAAAGAACATAAGCAAATCATAAAAGCTGAAGACACCATAGAAACTCAAATGCTGAAAGATACACAAGACTAAATGTTTGAACATGCAAACCAATTAGACCAAAAATAATGAGAAACCATAACACAGTGATTTATGAGTGGAAAACCCTCATAGGGATAAAAAACCACTCTTGAATTCTTACACTTTATTATGCCTCACTAGCAAATTCAACAACCTTCACTAGGTACAATTACTGTCTCACTGACACAACCTCACTGGCAAAATGTGTCTCACTGACAAAGAATCTATTTCAAAACAAAAGTATATTGCACATGTTTACATGAATATCACTGGTTACAGATGTGTTCGATAACTCAGATACTAAAACACCTTATCTCTCCTAGTTGATACAAAAGAATATATATATGACTCCTGGTTTCAAGATACACTCCTCTTAGCATAAACCATTGTAGACACCCAAATTTGTCCCAAATTTGTCCATGTCTAGCAACACCTAGTTAAAACATTATCCTAGACATCATGTAGCATTTTGTCCTAAATCCCACTCTTAACCCCACTTATTCCATTAGCCAATTAATAAATAAATTTTATTTATTTAATTAAAATCCCATTCAATCCCATCCTAATCCCATTATCTAATTAATTACATAAATTTTATTTATTTAATTAATTTCCATCTCATATCCCAACTAATTCAAATATTTTATTTGAATTAAGTTCCCCAATATCTAATTAATTAAATAAATTTTATTTATTTAATTAATATCCAACTCATATCCCAACTAATTCAAATATTTTATTTGAATTAAGTTCTCATCATAAGCCGACTTTCCAATTAATTAAATAAATTTTATATATTTAATTAATTTATCTTATCATTTAGCCGACATGTGTGCCTCTTTCATTTAAAAAAGATAAGTGGTACTACAGCCTTTTATTTAATATCTTTTATATGTAGTACTTTTTATGTACACAAGCACACATGAGCCCTATTCTCCTTGACACTTGTCAAATGACTACAACTCCCTTGAAGAGTGGGAATACCTAATCAATCCTAGCTGTCCACATCAATCAATTAGCTTTCTAATCTCAACCATCCATTTGAACCAAGCCTTTTCTATAAATCAAACCCCTCACAAGCCATTAACATGCATTGAGCCTCAAGTAACATTATTCTGCCAAATTATCATTAGCATGCATGGAGCTTCAAGTAACATTATTCTGCCAAATTATCTAAAGCATGCATTGATCCTCAAGTATCCACATGCTGTTGAAATATCATTAGAGCCTTTGCATCCTTCATCTATCATTCATTCTAGTATCTTCATCTTAATGTTATGCTGCAGAAATGAGCACCCAACATTCCTCCAACAATAATCCTTCAAAATCTTGCATGCTCATGCGAGGTGGAGAAGAGCAATGGAGATAAATCAAGCATAGTGTGGAGATCAGTTTGCATTTACATTTGTTATTTTGATTTTCATGTTGTCTTGTGCTTCATTGTGCATTGCTAGGGTTTTATCATTGTTGATTCTTCATTTATCCTATTTGCAATTTTACCCTAACTACATTTGGCACGCCTGGTGGGACTCACGTCCTTGATTAACCTCTCTTGTTTGAGTTGTTTTTATGAAGTTTAGATCTCTTGGAGCGCGAATCTTTCATTTTTGCAAGCTTTTGTAGCAAAACTTTGCATTTTTCTAACCCTAGTTTGCAAAGATTTGGCTAAATATGTATGTAGATGATCTCTTAGCCCAAATCTAACCTCACCATTGCGTCCGAGAGGCCATTTCCATAAACTTTGAGTACAAATTTGCCTAAATTTGATGAAAAATGGAGCGTTTGGTGAAGAAAACAACAACCGGACTGCAACAATGTGCTTCTGGTAATTCAGGTCGCTTCTGATCAAACAGCAGTCGCCTGGGCTAAATCAGCTCGCCTTTGGGCAAACAGCAGTCGCTTATGGTCAAATTTGGTCCGCTTTTAAACAAACAGTGCTCGCTTTTGAACAAAAAGAGACCGCATATGGTAAAATTGGTCGCTTATGGTTAACATTTGCATTCTGTCTCCTGAAACTTTCCAGATCGCTTTTGGGCTAACAGTAATCACTTTTTCACATATTTTGATCGCTTTTAGTCAGATACTAATCACTTATGCATTTATTTGAATCACTTTTGAAATAACAGTAATCGCTTTTGATCTTATTCGCATCGCTTATGAACAAACAATATCCGCTTTTGATCTGATATGCATCGCTTCTGAATTAACATTGCGCGCCTGTGCAGAATAGGGTTTTCTAGAGAGACTGTATTTTTGTAGGAATAGGTCGCTTATAGCCCTAAATAGTTCGCATCTGGAGGTTTTCGCATCGCATATGAGCTGAAATATTCCGCAGATGGTAATATCAGATTCGCATCTATGATAAAACGAATCACCTGCAAGCATATCGAGGTCGCTTATGATCAACAATGGATCGCATATGGTGCTTTTCCTTGTCACTTTTGAATTGAAAGTGCTCGCCTTGGTAAAACAACTGTCGCTTATGATAAACAGTTTGTTGCATCTGGCAACTGTAACTTGCTTCTGCTTGCTGTCATTGGGCATCTTGGTATTTCTATCATAACTTTCACATACGGAGGCCAAATCGCACAAACAAGGACTTGCTGGAAAGCTGAGAGGATGAACTACATAGTGGAGCAAGTTTTATCAGGTGATTGTATCATGTTACCCTCTTTTTTTATCAGTCAAAGTTTAGCTTCATTGCAAACTTCATTTGAGCATAACTTGAGCAATTTTGATCATTTTTCAGCGAAACTTTTTTTCAAATTGCTTAGAATCTCCTAAACTTTCTATTTATGCAATCCATTTTTCTGTATCAGATCATTTTCATAAGAATTTTCAGATTTCATCTTTTTCATGTAATCATCTTCTTTGCAAGTTAACTTGTTTCTTTTTGGAATTTGGTGACTTGTAGGTGATCATAAGGAGCTGGAGCAACATTGACATCAACATCTATAGCAAATTGGAAAGCAATTGTATCAGGTGCACTCATTCTAATCTTTCATCTTAATCATTGTTTGAATCACACATTTGGATTTGGGCATAAAATGAACAATTGTTTGTAAATTCACATCAAAAAATTGGGCTAAAACGAACCATTGTCTTTCATCACATTTGGATTTGGGCTTTACAATAAACAAGTGCTTGCATTGTCTTCCACACATGGAATTTCTAAGGTTAATGAACCCCATGCGAGTGTGACCAAGTAAATGTGTATGCTCTCTCCTCGCGTCCCAACAGGAAATTAGAGATCAAAAACATTTACTTGTGTTGCTTTTGTTTAGCCTTAGAGAGGCCTGCCTTGGTATCCACCTCAAGGGAATGACCTCAAGCGGTACTTTCATCCGGTCTACTATAAAAATTAGAGGATAAGGCGAAAGCCAAGTCTAACCGGTATTAGCGCTCACCATACAGTGCTAACTCGAAAGGAGGTGTACCTTTGTGTATATTAAAACTCCTAGTAGGGTTAGTTAAAGTCTTAAGTGGCTTGTTGGATGCTCGTGGGGTGCTGGTCCCCCGGATTTTCACTAGAACCTCCTTGTGACAGTGGCCTTGCCTTTACTAGGACTTGTTGAATTGTCTTCACGTGCTTGCTTAACCATCATCACATTCTTTCAAACTAACAACTTGCTTATGTGTCTTGCGTGAGTGATTCATGTGTGTAGATGCATAATCATTTGTTTGAACATTGCCAAATCAAGCTATAAACACCAAACACATAAACAAATCAATCTAAACACATCATCTAAACATTCCACATCATCATCCAAATCCCTAAGCAAGCACTTGCTAAAAGGACTTAAGACAAACACTTGGTGACAACATGTCTACACTAGAGGACCTAGAAATCAAATTCCAAAGATTCCTCCAAAATCTTTATCAAGGATCACAACCCCTAAACCAAGATGCCATTGAAATATTACAATTCTTCCTCCAAAGAGCTCAACCCCATGCAAGCCAATCACCTCAACTACAACACTCCATAGCCCAAGTCCAACACCTTTTAGCCACTAGTCAAGCTCGACAAGTACAACAATCCTTAGCCACTCCATACCAAACTAATCCACCTCATAGCCACATGTCATATCCACCCACTTCCTATCAACTTAATCCACCTATCCACCAAGTCAATGCCACATCAACCTATCAACCTCCACCTCAAGCTTATCCAATCCCTCATACCACCGTTCCAATGCACTACCAAGCCCATCCACAAAGCAATCAAGTGATATTACAAGAACAACATGCAAGTCCAAATAGCCCTTTGTACATAAATCAAGTAAGTCCAAGTACACATTTTCAACAAGAACACCAAGCACCATTGATAGACCTAAGTACACCTTTACAACAAGAAGCACATCCAAGTCCAAGTGGTCCCTTGTACATAAATCAAAGCCCAGTTTATCCTATGCCAGATCTAATAACCTTTGACAAGGGAGATACCAATCTAGAGTGGCCACCACCATCCAATCACATGCCAACACATGAGCCAACTAGTCCTATCACAACACCACCATGTGATCCCATTCCTAGTCCATTAATCCATCAACCTTCCAAACCACCAAGCCCTCCATTACATTCATCACCATGTCATTCTAATCCTTCACCAAAGGATGCGGTTGAGATAGTTTTACAAAGAATGCTTGAACAAAAACTCATTGAACTTCCTAAAGTCAAACCATGTGAAGAAAGTCCATATGATGAACATGATTATTGTGCATACCATAGGACCAAAGGCCACAATACAAATCAATGCCCAATATTTGTTCCAATTGTTTACAAGGTGTACCTACCTATAATGGGAAAACATGCCACATCATCACAATCCCATGTGTCACCCCCACCTAGTCCAAATCCAAATCCATCCAATCCAATTAGCTCTCAACCTAATCCACATCCTAATCCATCAAACTCCATTATCCTTCCATCCAATCAAAATCCTAGTCCTAAGCCTACAACATCATCCGCTATTATTGCTCATCCATTATATTTCCCATCCACCCATACACTTGCAAAGGATGTGATCCATTGGCTACTAGATAGGAATAAACTACCTCCATGTCAAACACCCATTCATGAGCCTACCAATGAACTTCCAAAGGTCATGTCTAATCCTATAATCTCATCATGTGGTTCACATATCCTTGAGCCTCTTCAAGAGCCTTCCATTAACATACCTATCCCTTTAAGCCCATCATGTGACCTACAAGCCAACAAGTCTATTCAAGAGTCTCCAACCACAAGCCTAAGTCAAGTGCCATCATGCATTCAGGTTGATAACTATCAAGAGCCTATCAAGTCCACTCAAGAACCTTCCACTTCCATCCAAAGTCAAGAGGTATGTCAAGAGCATAATCTTAAGCATGTGGAAACATTAAGCCCTGTCCAACTCAAGATCAAAACACTTTCATTCAACCTATCCATAACATTTACCTTCTTTATGATCAAGATGATACCTATGAAGAAGCTATCCATGAGCACCTTGATCCTATCCATAATCCTATATCTATCCATGAGCAAGATATCCAAATTGCTCCTAGTCATCCTCCATCTAGCCCTATCCATAATGAGCAAACATCCACTTGTCATAATGAGACATGTGCCTCTCAAGAACACATAAGCATAAAAGATCAAACAAATAACTTGGATCTTAGTGAACATAATGCTAATCAAGATCCTAATGATCCTCCCTCCACATCTACCATCGATTCCACTTCAAGTTCACCATCATGTCCTATTGGTCTTACCACCCTTATACATGAGTGTTCTTCCTTAGGACAACAACGACCTTTATCCACGTCATCTTCTCCATCCAATAAAGAGCTCAAGTCTAGTTCCCAAAACACATCTAGTCCCATAGTCAATCGCATCCTCCAAAACATGAACTACAAAGGTAAAGGCCTAGGTCTTTATAAACAAGGTATTTTGGAGCCAAACCATGTCAAAGTTCATCCATGCTCATATGTCCTTGGATACACACCCCAAGGTAAACAAGGCCAAGATGTCGGTAATCCCTTCATGCATCCTAAACCTACCACTTTCCATCGTACCCCCCATCATCTACCCAAAACATATGTTGCCATTCCATCTCCATCATCTTATAAATGTCAAAAGCATGTGACCATACACCTTCCGCCATCCACTTTGCCTCCACTTTTACCAACTCCAAATATTCCTCTATCCACCTTGCCACCATTGCTTCCAACACCTAACATACCTATCATTCATAAGTATCCTTACATCCCTAATCCTGGCCAACAAAAGCACACATCGTTTAAGCATAAAGCTTCCAATCAGTCCATCCACTCCACCCATCTCATGGGATTCAAAAGAAAAAAATTTGATGCCTCTACCTATAAAGCCAAAAATCTAACTAAAACTCCTAAGGACCCTCATGCCTTAGAGCACCAAAGCAATGAATCAAAGCCAAGTACATTCACAAAGCTATCCAAACCCTTACCTCCAAAAGCAAAGCCCAAAAGAAAAATAGTTTGGGTTCCTAAGCAAATAGCTAGCAAGTCAAATGAGGCATCCTCCTCTACATCTCAAGAATCCCAACCGCCTATATCCATCCAAAAGCCTACTTCAGTCCAAAACTTCCAAAACTTTCAAAACTCCCACAAGAAAAGCAAAAGCACTAAAAATACTAAATCTATGTGGGTTCCTAAATCATTTCGTCAACCATCCCCTAAGCAAATATCTCCATTGCTTCCTACACCACCATCCAATCAAAAGCTTCAATGTTTATCATGGTGTGTGCAACCATTGGTCATGGTTCCCTTCCACTCCACAGCACCTCCACACAACTACATCTCCCCATCTTTCATCTATTATCCTACATATCTCCCCCATGCTATCCCCATGGTCCATGCTTTTACATAAGCCTTTCATCCATCTTCATTCCATAAGCCTATATAATCTAAATCATAGTCCACTATCCCCATCCATCTATCCTTGCATGAACCTTCCATAATCCACATCATAATCTATTATCTACCTAATCCATCTCCCATCCACGCAATCCCTTATCAACATCTATGAGCATAACAACATGGTCCATGCGATGACATCCATATCCAATGGGACTAACAACATCCATTGAACTAGACACTTGAGTCCCTCCTATCCATTACCATGGTGAAAACCTGACAAACAGGTGCCATGTGTAATTGTCATCCCATCTAAAAGCAAAAAAAATCAAAAAAAGTAAAGATAAATCCCTTCATCCAAAGGTGAAAACCTGGTAAATAGGCACCTTGGATAAGTACCATGATGAAAACCTGGCAAACAAGCGTCATGTGTAGGCTGATCTTCTATGTCACTTACACTTGGGGGCACATTGTCTCATTCAACCTATCCATTTCCAAACTATCTATTCCATCCTACCATCTTTAGCCATTACATAAACATGCCTATGCTATTGAAGCCATTTATCCATCCTTCCACCTTTTGATTTTGATGAAGACATAGGGGCAAAATGTTGAAACATGTTTGGATATCTCTTGACATACCCCCTTTTCAAACCAAGTCCTATCCATTGACCATTTATCCATCCCATTTAAACCAATCCATCATGTCATCCCTTGGTCATGAACTTTGTCATGTAAAAATCCTAAGCATTACCACCTAAAATGGGGCAAGTTCTTCCTATGCAACATAGCCTTTGGAGATCACATCCTAGCTCCCTTATGATCCATCCACTATGGCGTATCCGTATCATGAGCTTTCCATCTTATAGCTTATCCCCATCCATTTATCATGAGCTTTCCCTTTTATGACATATCCCTTTATTGACCCATTTAGCATGAGCCTTCCATCCCTTGTTGCCCAACCTTCTATCCATCCAATCCCATTCATCCCTCCTTACACCTAGACATGGTTTTCCCTTGTCATTGGTATCAAGCACAAAGGCTACCCAAATTGTAAATCCATTGATGTTCCAAAACATTCAAAAACACAAAAAAAATCAAAATATTTCAAAACATCCAAAAAATTAAATATCCAACGACAAATCCAAGCAATAAAACCAATCATCATCAATCCAAAACAATCCATTCCATCAACATTCAATCAAAATCAAATCATCATCATCAATTCTTCTTATCAATAATATTCATTCATCCAATCATATCAATCAAATCAATCTAAGCAATGATCTTAAAAGCAAGCCAATCAATCAAGGAACATTATCCAATCAAATCAACAAGTTTTGATCCTAATCTTGTCATGAGCCCAATCAATCCTCATCAATGGGATATAGCGTTCCCACATCCTTGTGTTGATCTAGGGATATAGCTTTCCCCACAATGACAAAACTATCATTAACAATCAAACAATCAATTATTGGTTTATGACTTGACAAGGGCAATACCTTATTTATTTTACATCCTTTGAGCATACTAAGAACACTTGCTTATGCTTAGATTGAGTGGACACTCTAATCATCACACCATCACTATCATCATTCAAAACAATCAAACCAGCAATAACAAATATCAAAACCAAAGCACATCAAGCCAACTATCAAAACAAATCTTATCAATCATCAGCATCAACACCAAAGAAAATCAACTCAAAGCACATCAATCCAACCATCAAAATAAATCCTATCAATCATCAGCATCAACACCAAAGCAAATCAACTCAAGCACATCAAGCCAACCATCAAAATAAATCCAATCACTTCAGCAAATCAAAAGCAGCTCAATCCACCACAAATCATCCATCCTTCATCAAATCAATCTAATCAACATTTCATCATCTTCCAACCATTCCAAACAAAGATCCAAATGCAAGCCCATCCTTAATCCATACCAATCAAGTTAATCAATCAAGCCAAGTTATCCAAATGCAATCAATGGTCTTGATCCTAGCCTTGTTGTAAGACAAATCAATCAATCAACCAATCAATGAACCAACTCAGCAAACAACCTTGTGTTGATCTAGGGATATAGATTTCCCCACCATGACAACACTCTCAACTATCAACAATCAGCAATTAATCATTGGTTTACAGCTTGACATATGCAATACCTTGTTTCTTTTTGTATCATTTGTGCATGCTTGCTTGCTTGCTTGTGTGTGTTATCTTTTTATCTTACATTTGTATCACATCAGTATCTTTCCAGCTAATATTCATATCTTGTATCCAGACAAGGTTGTATTACGCTGGGGCACAAGACACATCGTCACCCTGGTCCTTATACCTTGGTGCATAACGTCTAGTGCTATATCAAACATCATGGTTGCTCACCTTCATTGCAGCATAACGCATCATTCATTTCTTCTATCCATTCCCTTTGCTATCTTTCTTAGCCAAGCCATTTCTTTTCGAGAGCCTACCCGTGTTTGTCCAACCTGCCTAACCTCTCGAGGGGGCATCACCAACCTATCCTTTCTATCATCATCATTATCATCATCAGCATCCCTATCAATTATCCATACCTTAACTTCTTTGAAATGATGTTACTCGACATAAAGCTTATCATCTCGAACATCATCTCAAAGAGGGGCAAAATGTAGACACCCAAATTTATCCCAAATTTGTCCATGTCTAGCAGCACCTAGTTAAAACATTGTCCTAGACATCATGCAGCATTTTGTCCTAAATCCCACTCTTAACCCCACTTATTCCATTAGCCAATTAATTAAATAAATTTTATTTAAATCCCATTCAATCCCATCCTAATCCCATTATCTAATTAATTACATAAATTTTATTTATTTAATTAATTTCCAACTCATATCCCAACTAATTCAAATATTTTATTTGAATTAAGTTCCCCAATATCCAATTAATTAAATAAATTTTATTTATTTAATTAATATCCAACTCATATCCCAACTAATTCAAATATTTTATTTGAATTAAGTTCTCATCATAAGCCGACTTTCCAATTAATTAAATAAATTTATTTATTTAATTAATTTATCTTATCATTTAGCCGACATGTGTGCCTCTTTCATTTAAAAAAGATAAGTGGTACTACAGCCTTTTATTTAATATCTTTTATATGTAGTACTTTTTATGTACACAAGCACACATGAGCCCTATTCTCCTTGACACTTGTCAAATGACTACAACTCCCTTGAAGAGTGGGAATACCTAATCAATCCTAGCCGTCCACATCAATCAATTAGCTTTTTAATCTCAACCATCCATTTGAACCAAGCCTTTTCTATAAATCAAACCCCTCACAAGCCATTAGCATGCATTGAGCCTCAAGTAACATTATTCTGCCAAATTATCATTAGCATGCATGGAGCTTCAAGTAACATTATTCTGCCAAATTATCTAAAGCATGCATTGATCCTCAAGTATCCACATGCTGTTGAAATATCATTAGAGCCTTTGCATCCTTCATCTATCATTCATTCTAGCATCTTCATCTTAATGTTATGCTACAGAAATAAGCACCCAACATTCCTCCAACAATAATCCTTCAAAATCTTGCATGCTCATGCGAGGTGGAGAAGAGCAATGGAGATAAACAAGCATAGTGTGGAGATCGGTTTGCATTTACATTTGTTATTTTGATTTTCATGTTGTCTTGTGCTTCATTGTGCATTGCTAGGGTTTTATCATTGTTGATTCTTCATTTATCCTATTTGCAATTTTACCCTAACTACAACCATCACTTTGCTATTATTCATTTATATCATCATGATCTAAATTCAAGACACAAAAACCAAGGTATATCTATTGACTACCCTTGGCCATCAATGTGATCTCATATTTTTTCTCTCTACAAGTTTGTTTATCAGAAACCCTCATTTGTCCTTCTTTGTATCAGATCTTCAAGAGTACACATTTTATTTCCCTATAAACAAACAACATATCTTGAAAATATTCAAACACTATAGTGTCTTTCAACTTTTTGTATCTTCATCACTCCTCAATACATTACATCAGAACACTCTTCAAAGACATTTTCTTCTAACAACAGGTTTCAGTACAACACTACACACCACAAGACTAAAGGCCTCTCCTCAATCTTCACACCCCTACACATACTAAACATATATTAAGTTTGTTTTCACATAAAATGGTGTGCATTAAAACATTTGTATAAAACCTCTGACCATGAAGGTATTTCTTCGTAGAGCCCAATACATTAACTAGCTATGATTGATCTGTCATACAGAATAATTTATAAATTTCTATGGCCACTCTAGTTTGTTAAGAAACTATCTTAAAGCAGTTAGAATGAATTTGCACGTCAAATTTGATTTGTGAAGATGAACCGTTGGAATTTGAAAACTGTTTGAGTCTTTGCCATTAGATCGTCTCTTCGCACCTTAGTGTCTTAAAACTATGGCCCTTGATTTCTTTTTGGGTGCCCAACTGACCTAGTGAGCTAATTACCAAGAAGATGGGGCTTGTTCTTGAATGTTTATAAAGCCCTTCAATAGGTCATCTTTAAGTGACATGACCTACAATAACCAGTCTCTTTAAAAACATAACATAAAGTGACATGTTGGAGTGATGATTAGAATAGGGTTTAAGACTTAAAACAATAGAGGTATTTATTTAGGGTTTAAGGTAACAACTAGGTTTTAGAGTGTTAGAACCCTAATTCCATTAGAATTCTGATCATCTTTAAGACTACAACATTGAATGTGATGTCTTGAAACACAATGTATCTTTGACAAGTATTCTATGATCCCTGTATAACATGATCCCTTTGAGAACCTAAGAGGATCCAAGATCATCCTAAAGTGAAAGGCATCCTGAGGTCAAAGATCAACATCCTTAACATCCTAGTTCTTTGACACTTTGACATCAATGACAAACAATCTACAATCTCCCCCTTTGTCATTGATGGAAAAAACCAAACATATTTGCTCGCTCTCCCCATTTGACATCAAGGACAAAGGATCTTGGTACACAATGAAGCTCCCTTGCAAATGAGAACTAGTCATGACACCTGCATTAGCATCACTCAAAATATCTACAAACACATTGGCTAGGAGCATTGTGTTAATTATACAAGGAAAGACAACAGATGCATCTACTGTGATAAAAAGATAGATTAATCTCTAACTGAGAAGAGAATGATAGCTCCATTTATTTCAACCTAGGAAACACCATTTGTGGCTTTGACAATTTTGCATGGAGCAAACTTTTGTTCTTTCTGTGACTATGAATCATCAAATCTTCTTCCTATTAAATGCTTGGTGACAATCATAGTATTAGTTGGATTAGTCACAGCTTGACACTTTGCAAGGATACAAACATGTATCTCTTTTTTTTGATTCACTACAACAATATATGGTACCATTTAAGCTCCTTCTGATTTCTCAACCACTTTTGGATTCTTGCCTTCCATTACTACTACACATTAGTTTGTTATTCCCAAACATGAATATCACTAAACTGTCCCATCATACCATTTCAAAGCTCAATTTTCAATAGGTACTATATTGTCACTTCAAAGATCACCTCATTTACTATCCATTGGTACTACATAAGCAACCTTCCTCAGACATGAAGAGCACTATTACACCTCAGACAAAGGCTTGGCATAATATTTTAAGACACAAACAAAATAGATTAGTCAACTCTCAACTTTGCTAACCAATAACAGTATCAACCAATGGGGCAAACCCATCACTACATGAAAATGGAAATAGATCCACAAGGTCATGAACATAAACTATATAATGATGAACTTCATGGTTAGAAATAAGGCACTGTCAGTGCAAACAAATGATATAAGTATCAATATCATGAACCATAGCAACCTCAAGTAAAAGCACTAACAACCATCACTGCTCCCAAGTCAAGCATACTGTGACTGAAACAAATCATTACCACTTCCATTGCTATAACTTCATTCACTGTCATGTATCATGAGGATAAAAATACCTTTCATTGTCACTTTATTCACAGTCATACCATTGACTAAGATAAGAACCAAGCAACCAAAGATAATGCAAAGAAAAGCCATGAACCAATACTTTCAAATATCTATGTATACCCATCAACATATCATTGTGTCATGCAAGCTTTAGGAATTACTAGAACTATCTAGACAACCATATCAACTGCTTCTTGGAAACACTTTGCAAAAAAAAAATCATAGAGCACTGTCAATCTGTCAAGCTGAGATCTTTTGTCACTGTTAAAGACAACTACAAACTCACCAAACAATTTTGACAATATACAAGGTCACACCTTGCCAACATACTGTCCTCAGAGTTTCAAAATACTGTCCAAGTAATCATTAGCTACTCACTGGATACATACCTTCTGACTAACGTTAATTTCAATATCCAATGGTGCTTTGAATGAATAGATGCTACTTTCTATTGTAGCAACAAACGACACCTCAAGACATCATGACTATCTCAAGTTTTATTGTCTCATGTAGTCCCAAAGTTGTCTTGGAGCTATCAATCAAAAGCAAATTGTTACTTGCAAAAACACTGAATACTGAGAACAGTGATCATATCCCTAATACCATACCACTATCACTAATTTCACCTTTAACAGTCAACAATAATAGAAATTACACCATTACAAGTAGCTGTAAGTGTCATTGAAAACACTACCACCTAGTACAGTCAAGACATTATATAGGCAAGAAGAGATTGAGCAAGAAGACTCAGTAAACTATTTAGTTACTCCTTAAAGTTTTGAAAGACCATTTTCCAGCTAATAATGGCACTGGAATACCATTGGTACAACAAGACCACTATGTAAGAAACACCATTGAGAGAAAGAACACTGTTTACAGATCATAATCAATAGACACATCACTGTCATTGATCAAATCACTCATGTCTCAGACACATGGTCAAGAAACATTACCACACTGACCATCAAAGATCCATACTACATTGTCAACACAGCCAAAAAACTTTTGTGCTTCAACCTATTCTTTATCCAAGTCCAAAACAAGGTGTTCTTCACATGTGCACTGTCTATTGCAAACTTTCCAAACAATGACAAATTGTTGTTAGTTCAAAATTGATTCAAATATCTATGTGCATACTATTGGATCTAGGCCGTACAACTGAGAGGGGGGTGAATCAGTTGTATAAAAACTTCCTTACTACTTCAAACACTTGATTCTTCTTTGTTAGTTAATATCATATCAATTAATCATCCATGAAAGCATAATGCACAAATACAAGAGCAGATAAACATCAACACATTGAACACCAAGATTTTGACGTGGAAAACCCGGTTAAGGGAAAAACCACGGGGTGATTAACCCAAGAATTATTCTCTATTAGAAGAATAAGAAAAGAATGACACTTGCCAATTAGGGCTCACTGCCCGAGCACACTGCTCACAAAGAGGCCCACTGCCTACAAGGAGACACACTATCTACAAAGTGATAAGAATCACAGTCTTGAACTAGAGAATGACATCTCTACCATGTCCGGATCAGTTCCATTTAAGCCCAAAACCCCTGCTCTGCCTTTTGCACTTATCCTCGCTACACCGCTCTCATCTCCATAAATCACACACCAAAATGAACTCACAAACTTTTATTTATACAAGACATCAACTTAGGAACAATCATCTAAGTCGGCAATCAAACATAAGAATATCCGCAAGATGAATAACACATCCGGTCGGCCACCACAAGAACATTTGCAGGATGAACAACTCATCCGGTCAGCTAGTCGGAACAAGAACTTCATCCGAAAGAATATCTTCAATTCCAGGCTCTACCATCAATGCGGACCAATAACACAACCTCAATATGATCCAAGAACCTTCACAAGCTTGCCTGAATTACCAGGTACATCTGCACTTCCTCTACTTACTAGAATCTCTTCTCTCCCTCATCTGAAACTTCAAGAACATAGTCTGTCGCCACTGTCATAAAGCAGAAGGTACTTCTGGACCTCCAAATCATACACAACTCGAGATGACATGTCACAAGGACATCCCAAACACTCCTTCCAATCCGTAGATTAAGATTATGCAATTCCGGACCTCATCGGACCT
The DNA here is from genome assembly GCA_027924645.1 of Cunninghamia lanceolata. Classification (NCBI taxonomy): domain Eukaryota; kingdom Viridiplantae; phylum Streptophyta; class Pinopsida; order Cupressales; family Cupressaceae; genus Cunninghamia; species Cunninghamia lanceolata. The sequence goes on from BSBN01000031.1 coordinate 475,483, forward strand.
TTCTGTGATCCTCTGTCATCTCTGAACACTTGCCGGAACCGGTTCCATACCGACAGCCACAACTCCTTCAGATCTTCATGCGGACCTCTAAAATCTTAACTGAAGCATCTCAAGACTCATATCTATAAACCCTTTAATCCGCATCCTCCAGTTCTCATCCTATACAGTACATTTGCCTTCTTCTCATCACTATTCTTCACTGTTCCTGACTGAGGCTAATTTTCTCAATATCCTCAGCACACTGCTCATCCAATCCTTCTTGTTAATGCAATATGAGTATGTTGACATCAATGACAACACTGGTTCACCTCATACTTGCAACAATCTCCCCCTTTGTCATTGATGGCAACATATGATGTGAAAAACCATCAAGACAAGAACTTCTCCTTTCTGTCACAGCTCCCCCTATCAGCAACATGTCTTCTCCTCATTTACTGCTTCCCCTTTGATCATCAGCCACTTGTTTTTCACATGTCTTCTCTCCCCCTTTGACATCAATGGCAAAGGGCTCATACTTGCAATTCTAACACATCAGAATCATACCCGCTGCTCCCCCTTAGTAGCAACTCAATATCATCAATCCGGATCACAAGATATGACTGTGATATCCACCGGACTGATGCACATTAGTGCATCCTAGTTCATCACTGGAGGGGCCATGACCCCTAACTTCTCCCAGAGATATTCAAAAGAGTCCTTGGGAAGAGGTTTAGTAAAGATATCTGCAATCTGATCCTTGGAGGGAACATACTCCAACCTGACTTCTTCCTTGTTCACTTGTTCTCTCAAAAGGTGAAACTTGATAGATATGTGCTTAGTCTTAGAGTGTAATACCGGATTCTTAGAAATATTAATTGCACTTGAATTATCACAGAAAATTGTGATAGGCTCCTCATATTCAACTTTAATGTCTCTTAGCATCTGCTTCATCCATAAGATTTGAGTGCAACTACCTGCTGCTGCAATGTATTCTGCTTCAGTTGTAGACAGAGATATTGCATCTTGCTTCTTTCTTAGCCAAGAAACCAATCTCTTCCCCAAAAAGAATGCTCCACCACTGGTGCTTTTCCGGTCATCCACATCTCTTGCCCAATCTGCATCTGTGTAAGCATGAAGAGAGAAATCTGGATCTCTAGGGTACCATAGACCATACTCAGCTGTTCCTTTCAAGTACCTAAAAATTCTTTTGATTGCCATAACATGAGATTCTTTAGGATCAGCCTGGAATCTTGCTACAAGACCAACAACCTGCATTATATTTGGTCTAGTCTGAGTGAGACACAGCAATCCACCAATCATCGATCTATACTTTGTCTGATCTGCCTTTGGGGAGTCATCATCTTTGCTCAACTTGCATCCGGTTGCCATGGGAGTGTTCATTGGCTTTGAATCTTCCATACCAAATTTCCTCAACAATTCTTTCACATATTTGGTCTGAGAAATGAAGATCCCTTTCTTTGTTTGAGTAATTTGTAGACCCAAAAAGAAATTCATTTCACCAAGCATAGACATTTCAAACTCACTTTTCATCTGATTTGCAAAAGTTTTGCACATACTATCTCTTCCTCCAAAAATGATATCATCCACAAACACTTCAAGAATCAAAATGTTTACATGATCAATTTTGAAATATAAGTTACTGTCAGTAGTACCTTTGTTGAATCCAATCTGTACAAGATGCTTATCCAACCTTTCATACCATGCTCTTGGGGCTTGCTTTAATCCATATAGTCCTTTCTTCAACTTGCAGACCATATCATCATTATCTGACAATTTAAATCCATTTGGTTGTTCAATGTAAACTTCTTCTTCCAGATCACCATTTAGGAAGGCAGACTTGACATCCATTTGATATACCTTGAAGTCTTTAAAGGCAGCAAATGCAATAAATAATCTGACTGCTTCAATTCTTGCCACTGGAGCAAAGGTCTCTTCAAAATCAATTCCTTCTATTTGAGAGTAGCCTTTGCAGACCAATCTAGCTTTGTTTCTGATTGCTTCACCAGCTTCATTCAGTTTGTTCCAGAAGACCCATTTGGTTCCAATTACATTCCTATCTCTAGGTCTGGGAACAAGATCCCAAGTATGATTTTTCTCAATTTGCATCAATTCATCTTCCATTGCTTTGGTCCAGTTTTCATCATTGCAGGCTTCATTTATTATTTTAGGTTCAATCTTTGAAATCAGACAACATTCATCCTAATTTTGAGCAACATTCCTTCTAGTTTGTACACCTTTGCTTCTATCACCTATGATCCGATGTTCAGAGTGGTTCGGTCTTACATACATTGGAATTTTGGGAGTATCCTGCACTGCTGCTTCTTGATCAGATTCATTCAGACCTATCTCTTCTTCTTGATTTACCGGATCAGGCTGACTCTGACTTACCGGAGAGGATTGAGTTCCTTGAACCTGAACACCATCTTGGTCATCTTCATCAAACTCATAAAATCTTGAGGGCTTCTCAATTCCTTCATCAACTTTCACATTAGTGCTTTCTATCATCTTCCTCAGTCTCTTATTGTAACACTGGTATGCTTTGCTTTGAGTGGAGTAACCCAAGAAAATTCCTTCATCACTTCTAGCATCAAACTTTCCTAGATCTTCATCTCTTTTAATATAACACTTGCTACCAAATACTCTGAAATATTTCACAGTAGGAGTGATGCCAAACTAGAGTTCATAGGGGGTCTTACCGGTATTGTTTCTAATTTGAACTCAATTGAGAGTGTAGACTACAGTGCTGATAGCTTCTTTCCAGAACATCTGAGGAACATTAGCTTCCAACATCATTGTCCTGGCAGCTTCCTGGATGGTCCAATTTTTTCTCAACTACTCCATTCTGCTATGGAGTCCTAGGAGCAGACAACTGTCTCCTTATACCCTGCTTCTCACAAAAGTCAATGAACTCACCAGATGTAAATTCACCACCTCTATTAGACCTTAGACACTTCAGTTTCAATCCGGTTTGATTCTCTACCATAGCTTTAAAGATTTTGAACTTCTCAAGGGCTTCTGATTTCTCTTTTAGGAAGGTAACCCACATCATCCGGGAGTGATCATCAATTAGCAACATGAAATATCTATCACCTTGCAGACTCTTGATTCTTGTCGGACCACAGAGATCAGTATGTACTAATTCCAACAATCTGGTAGATGACTGATCTTTGCTTTTGAAAGAGACTCTGCTTTGTTTACCTAGCTGACATTCTTTGCACAAACTATTTGTAGGTTTCATCAATTTTGGAAGATCTCTTATAGCCTGAATATTGCTTATCTTGATGATGTTATCAAAATTTACATGACACATTCTTCTATGCCATAACCAACTCTGATCAACTTGAACAAATAGACAACTTTTGTTTGAACCAACCAGATGAAAGATATTACCTTTTGTTTGAGTACCGGATGCAATTTCAGTTCCAGAGCTTGTAAAGATTCTGCATTTTCCATTCTTGAACTGGAGATCATAGCCTTTGTCCACTAACTGACCAACACTGAGAAGATTGTGCTTCAATCCTTCAACATATAGTACATTACCTATTTTGCTCTTTCTATCAAAGGAAATAGTTCCCCTATCTCTGATTTTGCCAACAGAATTGTCACCAAACTTTACCATTCCTCCTTCATACCTTTCCAAATCCAAGAACTTATTCTTGTCACCAGTCATATGGTGAGAACATCCACTGTCAATAACCCAATCATCCTTTTCTTCCACTTGAGCAGCCAAAGCTCTTTCCACAACCTTGTGATTGACAGATTCAGAGGATATTGAATCTTCTTCCTTGATGGCAATAAACACCCATTCATTTCCGGATTTGCTTCCTAGTTCTGATTCATCATCTGTTACTCCTTCATTGTCATCTTCTTCATGAACATAATAGCAGTTCTTTTGAAACCTTTGACTATTAGTATTAGACCTTGCAGATCTTTCTGGACATCTTGAAGCAAAATGACCAATCTTATTGCAGTTGAAGCACTTAAAGGGTAGTTTTCTTTCATACTTACCGGATCCTCTTGGCAGTCTCTTTGCAATGAGGGCTTCAAGTTGAGCTGTTTCTGCTTCTTCTTCTTCCATGTCTCTTCTTGCTTGATCATACCATGACATCTTCCTTGAAGAGTTTTCACCCAGATCAAATCTCTATTTGCTTTTCACATAGGCACTGGCTTTGAAGGCAGATTCAGTCTTGGGAGGATCATCTCCAAACTCAGTCATTTCAAATGCAGCTAGTTTGCCAGCCAATTGTTCTCTTGTGACAGTTGTGTGAGCTCTGAATTCATCAATGGCAGCAACCTTGATTTTGTAGGCAGCAGGAAGGGATCTGAGAATTTTGCAAACAATCTCATTTTCATCCAGAGTTCCACCAGCATTTCTAATTCCACACACCAGCTCATTCACTCGTGGCATAAAAGTAGTGATGTTCTCACCATCTCTCATCTTCAATCTTTCAAATTTCCCTTTCAGACTTTGCAACCTTGCACTCTTGACAAACTCATCTCCTTCATACAGAAGTTCCAGTTTAGTTAGGATCTCATATGTAGTTGGTAGGTCAATAACATTTGAGAGATCTGAGTCATTCAATGCGCTTAGAAGAGCTTCCTTGGTCCGCAGATTGTTTTCAGCATCTGTGATTTCATTCAGAGTTGTCGGACCACCTTGTGGAGGTACATATGGTTTTGAGACCATGGCCAAGTATGCTTTTCCCATACACTCCAAGTGACATTTCATGCGACCTTTCTAGAGAGTGAAGTTGGTTCCATCGAACTTCAGACTATCCTTCTTGTATGATGACATCCTGGATCTCCTCAAGCAGTTAAGCTCCTTTCAGAGGAACTTGGCTCTGATACCAATTGTTGGATCTAGGGCATACAACTGAGAGGGGGGGTGAATCAGTTGTATAAAAACTTCCTTACTACTTCAAACACTTGATTCTTCTTTGTTAGTTAACAGCATATCAATTAATCATCCATGAAAGCATAATGCACAAATACAAGAGTGGATAAACATCAACACATTGAACACCAAGATTTTGACGTGGAAAACCCGGCTAAGGGAAAAACCACGGGGTGATTAACCCAAGAATTATTCTTTGTTAGAAGAATAAGAAAAGAATGGCACTTGCCAATTAGGGCTCACTGCCTGAGCACACTACTCACAAAGAGGCCCACTGCCTACAAGGAGACACATTGTCTACAAAGTGATAAGAATCACAGTCTTGAACTGGAGAATGACATCTCTACCATGTCCGGATCAGTTCCATTTAAGCCCAAAACCTCTGCTCTGCCTTTCGCACTTATCCTCGCTACACCGCTCTCATCTCCACAAATCACACACCAAAATGAACTCACAAACTTTTATTTATACAAGACATCGACTTAAGAACAATCATCTAAGTCAGAAATCAACCATAAGAATATCTGCAAGATGAATAACACATCCAGTTGGCCACCACAAGAACATTCGCAGGATGAACAACTCATCCGGTCGGCTAGTCGGAACAAGAACTTCATCCGGAAGAATATCTTCAATTCCGGGTTCTACCATCAATGTGGACCAATAACACAACCTCAACATGATCCAAGAATCTTCACAAGCTTGCCTGAATTACTAGGTACATCCGCACTTCGTCTACTTACTGGAATCTCTTCTCTCCCTCATCTGGAACTTCAAGAACACAATCTGTCGCCACTGTCATAAAGCAGAAGGTACTTCTGGACCTCCAAATCATACACAACTCAAGATGACATGTCACAAGGACATCCCAAACACTCCTTCCAATCTGCAGATTAAGATTATGCAATTCCAGACCTCACCGGACCTTTCTGTGATCCTCTATCATCTCTGAACACTTGCCAGAACCGGTTCCATACCGACAGCCACAACTCCTTCAGATCTTCATGCGGACCTCTGAAATCTTAACTGAAGCATCTCAAGACTCATATCTATAAACCCTTTAATCCACATCCTCCGGTTCTCATCCTATACAGTACATTTACCTTCTTCTCATCACTGTTCTTCACTGTTCCTGACTGAGGTTAATTTTCTCAATATCCTCAGCACATTGCTCATCCAATCCTTCTTGTTAATGCAATATGAGTATGTTGACATCAATGACAACACTGGTTCACCTCATACTTGCAACACATACTCCATCCTATACATATTTGAAGAAAAGAAAGAGATCATAGCAAACCACTAACACATTACAATAACTTGTCACTAACAAGGTACTGTGGGATTGATAACTACTAGTAGCTGAGAGCATGATGACTTTTAGACAAACAAAGCTACTAACCTAAGCATAAAAGCACTGTCTTAGTCAACCTTTAATTATACATGTGCATTGCAATAGACCAAACAAGTGAAGATTTAAAGAACTTGTCGTACAAACCAGACGTTCATTATTTTCACCTAGGGATAAAAGATATGACATTGAACCTCTCCCCCTGACTCCATGCTACTTTTTATGCACTTGGTGATATGTCCTGTGCAACATGCACAAGTTTAGGATCCTTCTTATCTTGATTTTGTTTTCTTCTCCATAGTTTCATAGGCTCCTTCTTTTTCTTGTTTGACATGTTTGACTTCTTAATGTGATTAGATGTCTTCACAAGTTTCTTCTGCAATAATGTGCTATGTGTCCAAGATTTTTACACCTATAGCATATGATATTGCTATCTAGACCAAAGGAATGAAAAATTTCTTGATATTCCAAGAGTACTTCCATAATTATATCTTCCGTGCACCCAATAGTTTCTTGCTATATGACCAACTTTATTACAGTTATAACAAACATTTTTATAGTCCTAATTTGACAAACTATAAGAACTCTTACCCTTATTCCATCCAAGACCATTTCTTGAGTGAGTTCTACAATCTCTAGCTCTATGACCATAAACATGACAAGAATAGCAATAACCATGAAACTGAGAGTAGTTGTACCTTATTGAATGGTATTACCTAATAGGTGGAGGCCTTGAGAATCTATTTGTTCTTCTTCTTCCAACATCAACAACTTTATCTTTTGCTTTCTTCTTGTCTTCCTTAGGAGCAATAGAATGATAACCCAAATCTCTCTTCTTCCTTGGTGTATTCCTGACTTTAGAAGTCTGCCCTTCTTCATATCCTAGGCCTGTAGTGTCCTTATGATGCTTTTGCTTTCTTAACATGGCATTTAAGCATTCAATACTCTTTTCAAACTACAGATTCTGGAAGATGCCTTTTCCAATTCCTTTCTCAAGGAGACAATTTTTGACTCTAGTTTTCAACATTCATTAGTTTTGACTTCTAGATCAGATTTTGTAAAATCAACTATTCTTTTGGCTTCTTCAACTTCAGTTTTTACACTAATAGTTAGTTTGTTAGATGCTTCAACTTGTACCTTTGCCTCTTCAAGATCTAAAGAAATTTTTGTAAATTATGAACATACCTTGTCCTTGGAATTTTTTTCTTGTTGAAGTTGGTCTTTTAGTCTCTTATTCTCTTTTCTGAGTTGCTTGATTGTATCTAGAGCACACAAGAGTTTACCTTCTGTATCAACTTCACACTCTTGTTCATCATACTCTTGTTCATAGTCATCTTCACCCACAAAGAGGTCTCCTTTTTCATCATCAATCTCAACAACAAAATTATCTTCTCTTTCATCAAGTTCTTGTCCACTTACACTCACAATGAAGTCTTCCATTTTATCAAGACTCTTAACTATAGGACCATTCTCTTTATCACACTTTGTATCAACATTCAGGGGTGACTCATGCAACAACTCATTGCTTGACTTGATTGGGGCTTGTTTTACAACCTTTTGCTTCGTATCTTTCTTTTCTCTATTTCTTTTACACTTTCCCATAGTACTCCACTATCAGGATCTCCTAAGTTGGTTATGTTAGAGGAGATATGAACAACAATATTATACAACTAAATATCCAATAACACAATGGAAATGACACAAATAAAAATAAACAAAGATTATACCTTCGTAGACTGATTTACCTCGTAGCTTCCATTGTGGCTTATCTCATATTGATCTTATGAATGACTTGAGCTCTCAGAAGTGTGTACTTCCTTGTTGTTTGAAGATGACAATATGAGAATGGCTGTAGATGGATAATGCAATGAAGATTAAACTAACAATGCAACTCTAGGATGATGGATAATGGAGATATGAAGCCATGGTTGGATGATTGTATGATAATGGGATTATGAAAATGCACTGAGGATACTTTGCCAAAGGCACACTAGTAGAATTTTTGTAGAGTAAGTTTACAAAAGATCTTGGATTGTTGAAATGAGGGAATGAGGGTTCCTTTTATAAGCCAAGGATGGGCCAATTCCAAGTGTCATGATCTCAACGATGGAGAAGAAGTCTTGTGATGTGTATGGTGGAGATTGAATTGGTTGGGATGAGGGAGAGAAATATGGAAGATGTTCCTCTCACCTTGACAAGGTGGAGAGAAAGGTGTGACATGAGGCCACATGTCACAAGGCTCACCAAGACCATAGAGTGAAGGTTAAAGAAGGAGACCTTGTTTGTAGGATGGTTGGAAGGAATATAGGGACTTATGGGACAAGTGTCTCAAGGTGCCTTTTGACCAAGATGACATGGAGAGACCATGTTCATGACAATAGGGATGGTTGGAGAAATAATAGGACATGTGGGTGAGGATAAATTAGATAATTAAATATTAAAATATTTAATTATGTGTGCAACATGATGAGGTGGATTGTGAGGTGGATTGGATGATGTGGGATTATGGACTTTTGACTTTGGGATAAGATGATTGATTAAATAATTTAGGAATTATTTAATTATGTTGACATTAGAATTGGATGAATTAATTGATTTGTTGTAGAATTATGCTGATGTGAGTCATATAAATAAATTAATAAATTTATTCATTGATAGAAGAATGAGAATAAAATAAATATTAAAATATTTATTTAATTCAACTTAGCCATTTTTAGGTGTATACATTTTGCCCCTCTTTGAGACAATGTGTTTTATCACATTGTTTCAAAGAATAAATTTTTTTTGCGATTGATACATGCCCCAGTTTGCCCCTGGTATAGGTTTAATGATAGCAGAATGCCCCCTTGAGAGATTGGATGGCAATAATGTGATGATAGGATGACAGACAATCTCACAATGAGATAGGTTGATAGGATAGATGGGAGAAGAAATTAGCTAATGACAGGCAAAAATCAGATAACAAACATGCCCCAACATACACAAGGTTAAAACATCTCCAAGTAGGGTCAAATGCGCTATAAATAGGAGTGTGGGTTTACATTCCTTGTCATTTGCACACTTGTCTTTTGTGGAGAGCTTATAGGAGATCAGAACTTAGGTGCTAAGGAGAGTCAGCCACAATGCAACAGATTCCAGTTGAATTACACCGCTTCGAGAGGATCTGATGGTTCAACCGTCCAACAGAGTACGGCCCACCGGTAAGTACTCTTTCAATTTTAGGCTAGGTGTATTTATTATGGTCAAAAATCTAGGTCAAAGTTAGCTATTTTGAATGCGCAGCAAGGATGAATCTGTGCATTTACCCTGCGAAATGGCACAAATGCTGTGATTCTATGCAAATACCAGCTGAATCTACGAAAATGCATGGTTTTCACAAACAAAGGATAAAACTACGCTAATACAAGGGGTTTCTACACAAATGATATGTAACTACGCGATTGTCAGAAACTTGTGCATGTGGTGTAATGTTGTGCAAATACCTCCTGAATTAGCGCATTTGAATTATGATGAGTAAATGCTAGAGGATTCTACACATCTACCATGATTTTGCACAAATGTTGAACAGAATTGGGCATATACCTTAGATAGCAAAATACTTAGCAAATTTTATAAAGTCGGCATCATGATCGATGTTCGTCAACTGATATTCATCTCTGAGATTGATAGAATTTCAAGAGAGATGATAGGATAGATATCCTGATAAAATAGCTAAGTACTTGATGTTTAATAGATAGATTTGCAATTTAGTTGATTTTGTTTGACTAATGCACATTTGGATGATTGTAGGAGGAGCTTGATGATGTACTTATGTCTTGGGAGCGATTTCTGGTGACACAGTTGCTTAGACCATACTTGACAATGATTGATCGCCTGATTCTTGGATCGACAGGGTTATCTTTTGTTTGCTTTATGTATGAGATTCAGGCTAATCTCGATATGCTAACTGCACTTGTTGAGCTATATCATAGCAAGGATGGGACATTTCATCTACCTACTAGGGAGATCACTGTGAATTTGAAGGATGTCCATCAGATTTTATGGATTCTGATCGATGGAGAGCTCATGGAGTACAAGTCTCAGACTGGGGCTGGGTTAGATGAGTGTCACCAAGTCTTTGATGATGATACCATTGAGGGCACAGAGATCAGTTGGGTAGACATGGTTTCCTACTATGAGCCTCTTCTATCGGTTATTACTGGGTTGATTGGAGGTATGGTGTGCCCTGACAGGAGGTCACACGGGTTTGAAGTTGGATGGGGGAGAGCTCTAGAGTGGATCACTATAGAGGGCACCTGATATGCTTGGGTGTGTGTTTTCTTGCATAGCTTTATCATGATTTGCACCAGTTTGTGTAAGATATATCATTTAGTTTGTCGTGTGGAGTCTCGCTTCTATAGATTTGGGCTTGGTGTCACATTACGATTATGCGACCGATTGGTATAGGCACTTAGGGCAAAGATCAACCATATTCTTATATGTTCCAGGAGAGTCTTTCCCAACCCAAGCTGGGAAAGCTAGAGTACTGGCAGCATGCTTCTGACAATGTCGATTCAGTTGTTTGGTGCCCCTACCTAGATTGTGAGGTATGGGATGAGGATACCTCAGAGTTACCTTTTTGTTTCCGGACTAGGTAGTTGATAGGAAGGACTCCCTATATTCTTGAGAGGCAGATTATTTCTCGTGTGTACCAGTAGTTTGGTAGGATCTAGGGGATGCCCTAGGGGAATGCCATCTTTACCCGGACATACAAGGAGCATCCTCAATGGGGTCCTGGTGCATCTTATAAGCAGGCACGACCAGAGTTTTTACAAATACCATATCAGCCATGGCTGATGAGGAGGACAATTGTGGATGTAGGCATGACATAGGATTATGCCGACTACTTTGTTGCAAACCCATTCCTTTGATACTCGTGACCTAGAGAGTGGGCCTTGAGACAATATGATCAGGAGGAAGATGATGATGGGCCTTGACGGTGACGAAGGTGATGAGGAGGACGAGGTGGCCAGGGTGGCAGAGGTGAGGGTGATGATGGCAGAATCAGTGGTGGTGGAGGTGGGATTGATGGAGATGATAAAGATGGCACGAGGGTGAGATAGAGATTTGATAAAGATCCATCCCAATAGGTATAATTGTTACTATAGGGATAGGTACAGCCTCCTGTATAACCTCTTGTACAGGGACAGGATGATGGGGTGATTGTAGGGTTATGAGCCTAGTTGGCTCAGCAACAGACATAGCTAACTCAGCAACAGATTCAGCTGGGTCAGATGTAGGGATAGATCACCTAGTTGCAGGGTGAGTTATAGATGACTAGATTAGAGAGAGATACCATGATCTAGTGGTATACCAGGGTGGAGAGGCTGCTAGAGTAGGTAAAATAGATTGCGGGACAGGGTCCCATAGGGCAGACATTGGTGGAGATGGTGAGGGCTAGCCATGAGATATTCTACTTGTTGGAATTAGAGATGACAACTGAGTGGTGCGGGGGTGAATCAGTTGTCTTAAAACTTTAAGACTTGCAGCAGTTAATTCCACTTTCTTACTTTATTAATGTTATCATGAAAAGTAAGAAACAACAACACATGACCAGAAATAGAAATAACACATTTGACACCAAGATTTTGACGTGGAAACCCAGTTAAGGGAAAAACCACAGTAGGGGTTAACCCACAAAGATTATACTCTGTTAAAAGTATTACAATGGAGAATGCACATGCATTTGGGCTCACTGCCCAGAGCTCACTACTCAAAAGAACGGTCACTGCCTACAGAAATAAGATTATAATGAATTTGAACTGATAAATAGCATCTACCAATGCAAGGGTTCAGTTCTGGTTAAGCATAGAATACTGACTTGATACACTTCATCCTTGCTCTACCTTGTTTACTATTTTGCTAACATTCAGACCTTAGATCTCTTCCCTTTTCATACTTAGTCCATATTTGCATCCCACACACACCAAATTCATTCAAATCCATTGGCTATATATATCTACATCCTGATCTTCAATCACTTTCCAGATTGCTTCAAGAACACTTAGAACTTTATTGAATACTCTACTCTATCAGCTAGATCCGTACATAACTTGAGACTTAGACCAAAACTTGCACTCACAAATCATCAATCAGGTCAGGCACCATCACTGGTCATCACTAATTGCCCAATCAACAACTTCCATTTATTTGGAACCAAGAACATTTACAAGGTCGGCCTGTTCTTCTGTCTGCTCTGTCAAACTATTAACCTGATACTCAGAAGCTAATAAATTTTGAATCCTTTATTACCGGAGCAAAAACTCTAGATTTAGATTATCTTGATAGTGCTTATGACTACCTCAGATCCATAGAAAATTAAGGCTTTCCACCGGAGAGATCCAGACCCTGTCACACACTCTATTCTTGACTTCTTAGACTTAGACAAATCTTCAATCTGATTTCCAGTATGGGCAAATTATGCAATGTGGATGTGTAGTAGAGACTTAGTTGCCATCAATGACAACACTTATCATTCCTAGTAGTGTCTTTTGCCAACAATCTCCCCCTTTGGCATTGATGGCAACACTTAGTGAAAAATGACTAAGTGTCAAAATAACTCCCCCTTTGCTTGTACTCCGTACTGTTGTTCACACTACTTTTTGGTGCTCCCCTTTTGTTGGATTCCTCATTTTTCACTGATCTTCACTCCCCCTTTGACATCAATGCAAAGGGTGGGGTCCGCAATCCAAAATTCTCCAAAAATTCTATGTATAGTTCTGCATATGTACAACTAATCATTAAGTTCTATTCACATGAACTTGAAAATGTCTGCAAAACTATTTTTCAATTGCACAAGTTCAGAGGCCCAAGTTCCCTTCATTCCATCCAAAATTGAGATGTGTCCACTCAGAAAAAATGCATATGCTTCTACCTTTGTCAGACCTAGAGGATTACTTGTTTGAAGTGTAGTCTGAGCTTCTGATAAGGTATTAAACATGGTTTCTAACTTGGGGGCAATCAATTCCCGGAGCTCACACATTCTCTTCATTATGTTACCTTTTTATTTAACAAGCCTCTTTATCTCATTTGTCAACCTAATTACTTGACATTCCTGACTTATAGGAGAAATAGTTAGAGGACCAAAAATTTGAGCAAGATTTGACAATTTTTGTTCTTGCTCCTTTATCTTCTTCTCAATATCCTCACTAACTTTGGGCCATGATAGACATAATTTGTACATATCTCTTCCATCATTTAGAGAATTTTGAATACTCCTTATGCTAATGTTGAGTATCATCATATCATTTCCTATTAGATTCTTTACTTCACTAAATTTCTTATCAAAAAATTCCTTCTGAACTTTCACCTTCGCAAATTTTTCAAAAGACTCAAAATGTGTACTTACAGCATTTACAAGATTATTTAGGTGACTGGAGGGGGAATCTAATGGACTCTTTTGGAAAGTTGGCAATAACTTCTCCAAGACTCTAGTTGCAAGCCCTAATAGTTCACTGTCCTCCATGTGAGATTTTAACATCTTCTCTCTGGCCTTGGCTTGAGTAAAGGATGTAATCTTCATCACCTGTATTGAAGAGAGAGCATCTAGATTAATTGGTCCTTGGAGTAATTCAAGTCATCAAACTCAAGCATCTCTTTATCCAAAAGACTTTTCACTGCATCTGCAGTGTCTCTTGCAACAATTTCTAGACCACCCATTTGTTCCTGAGATTTCTCAGCATCTGTAGATGCATCAACATTTGCACCATATTCTTCTTGTTTGTCTTCATTATCCTTTTCTTTGTCCTTTTCTACTTTACCTTTTTCTATATTATCTACAGGAGGAATCTTCTCCTTGTCTTCACCACTTGCAGTCTGATCAGGAGGGCTTTGTGTAGTAGCAACATCATCTTCTTTTTCGGATTGATCAGATGGAGTAGGAATATCTCCTGCATCATCTACTTTATCTATCATCTATGTGTCTTTCTGATTTATTTGTTCCTCTTCCAGAATAGAGGATTCATCAACTTTGGTTTGCTACTCACCGATGTTTACTTTTTCAGCATCCAGAATCAACGAATCAATTCCATCATCTGTCTCCTCACAGGTTTGCTTCCGAGGATCTAGAGTATTACCTTGGTCATCATTTCCCTTTTCAATCTCTTCTTTTGGAGCTTCTTGTTCTGGAACTGAAGGATTGATTTCTTCAACTTGTTCCTCTAAAACAATATAGTATTTATCTTTGTCAAGGGCTTTTCTCAAAATTTCTTTTGTTTCCTTTACAACTTCCTCAGTTTCACCAAGCATTAACTTGTTCATCCAGATCTTGCTTCTGAATTTCTCCTTAACTTCCTTGAGGATTTTATCAGCTTCTCTTCTAGTCATTACTGGACACAAGGTGGAGATAACATATTCTCTAAGTTCTATGTCTTTGTCCTTGGCGGCTTCCTTCCTCATTTCTAGTATTTTCCTTAAACTTTTAGGAATTTCTTATAGAATTTCTAGTAGAGCTCTATTGAATTTATTCAAGTACAGGATGGTGGTATCCTCCAAGATTTTCTTATTTGCCTCATCAAAACTATCATTATATATTCTAATAGGCTTTAGATTCCCATGAACAGTAATTGATTTTACAATTTGATCAACAGTCATAGCAACCTTACCAGTCTCTTGCCTTTTACTTCCCTTTTTGCTTCTGGAGGTTGGTTCTCAGAGGCCTTTGAAGTCTTGGCCTTCTTGAATCTCATCTCTTTAACTTCTTCATTTGTCTCTATCTCTTTATCATCTTTTGTGCCCACATATGTTCTTGTGGCCTTTGTTTTCTTTTTCTTACTTGCTTCACTGGATGGTCTGTCTTCTGGTTTTGCAAGTTTGGGGGGAATAGTAGCAACAACAGAGCTTCTAGTAGTCCTTGAAGTGGAGGATGGTTCCACTGGAGCATCTTCTTATTTCTTGTCCTATTTTTCTTTTTCAGCCTTTTCAATTCTTTCTCTATTTTGCTTCACTACCTCCTTGGTTAGACCAATGCTCTCAGCATACCTTTCAACTTGCCTCTACACTTTCCTTTTGGTCTCCATCCATCTGAGTTCCACATGCAATTTTAGACTTAGCTCCTTGTATGTTCCAAACCTTTCCACATATGTGTCTTCTGATTTGCTTAGGAGATGTTGAGCATACATTTCCAAAATTTTCTCATCAACCTCATATCCTAGTGGCATAATCCATATGGTTTTGGGTTCCACAGCCTCCATCTTTGAAATAAACTAACTTAGGGATTCTCTCTCTGGCATGCATCATACTTTGAAAGTTTTTGAAGTAACCCCAAATGATTATTTTCTAAGTTTGGGAATCACCAAGGCTAAGTAGATGATCTTTTATTTGCCATGCAACTGGCTTGTCATTTGTCCAGTGCACACCTTGAATTTCAGGCACTTCATTCATAAAATAGAAGAACAAACATATAATCAAGGAACCATACTTGAAGGTATTTTTCTTATTTCTTTATTTTGCTCAAATTCTCAATCAATTGATTTTGTAGTAGTTCACCAAGATCATAATCAATATTCTCCTTTAACATTTGATAGGCTGCATATATTGCAGTTCTAGAGACAGAATTTTCCCTGCTGGAGTGGTAAATCTTGTACCCAATCACCATGGAGGCAAATTTAAGATCCGGTTCTATGATATCATTGATGGTCATTGCCCTTTTGTCAAACTTGGCACCAGTAGCATCAGTCACTGTCTAGTTTTTCATAGCTTTCAGCATGGGTAATCCACCGGATGAATTTAACCTAGTTACAATCTTGATAACATCTTTTGTAATCTTAAATGGTTTCAATAGCCATATGAACTCATCATGTATTCAGCTCAAGATATATCAAACCCATTCATTTTCATCAAATATCAGAAACCTAATGACTTACAGAAAATCTTTTCTTTCTAGGGTTTTGTATTCCAATTTCAGTTTATGGCTATCATCCCTTCAGTAGTTGTTAAGCAAATCCAAGAGTTTCAGTTTTCTAAATTCATCCATGTTACAGTGGATGTATGCCCTAATATCCTCAACATGTAGTATGCCATATGGAACTCTAGAAAATGTACCTAACGGTTCAACTTCAATTGATTTGTATGGATGCTTCTTAAATATTGGTTGGGGCATTTCAGTTACATCAACAACTAGAGGTGTAGCCATCTCAACAGATTTTAGATTCAAGACTTTGCAGAGCAGTATCTTTTTCTTCTGTAGGGTTAGAGTTGATCAATTGCTAGTTGAATTTGCTCTTCATGCTTTAGTTTCTAGATTTGCAGCTTAGATGTACTTCTTCTTGTTTCCTTCAAATGCAAAGTAATTCAAATGCATGATCAAGTGACCTTTTATCCTCCACAAAACCTAATTTGTCATTGTAATAAATGTGTTGCCCTAATTCCATCTAGTTACTCTATTTTTGAACAGTTCATCAAGAATCACTCTGCAAATTTCCATGTCAACTTTTCTTCCAAAGTTTCTGAAACAATTCAAGATATCTTCTCTCATTGTGCCATATCCAGGCACCCACTTACTGGCTGGGGAAATTTGATTTTCAATGTAGCTCCCCTTGAGCTAGAGCTCCTAATTTAATTCCCAGGGAAATCATCAGCATCGAATTCTAGTGTGGACCCATTACTATGGTTCACAATTGTTTTCTTGACCCATGTCTTGCTCATTTCATTCTGGATCTCATTCTCATCAATTTTTCTTTTGCCTTTGTCTTGTCTTTGCTCATCTAGTTTTCTATTTACTGGACCCCTTCTTTCATTAATCCTACTTCTGTAGAATGTTGTAAAATGACCGGATCAGTTATAACTGAAGCACACAACATTTCTTTGCCCATTTGATTGATTTCCTCTTGATCTGCACTGAATGGCCATATGTCCAAATCTATTGCATGCACAGCATTTTCCATTGAAATAATTCCCATTTCCTCTATTTGATGAGTTATTCATTATCATACTTCTGCATTCATTGGATTTATGACCATACCTCTTGCAATTGAAGCATTGTCTAGAAAAGGATGGATTATTTTAATTTACTCTACTTCCACATTGAGTGGCTCTATGACCAAATTTATTGCACTTGAAACAATTTCCATTGAAAGATGGATACCTTTGAGCGTTAGGCTATCTTACTGGAGGTCTTCTAGGTCTATTTCTCTCATTCCTTGGTTGAGAGTTTCTTTGTCCAGATCCAGAGCTTTCACCTTTCTCATATCCAAGGCCATGCTTGTCATCAACCTTTTTCTAACCCACAAGTATTGCTTCAAGTTTAGCTGAACTTATCTTGAACTTCTCCTTGTATTCATTTGCAACTTCTAGGTCATGTATGAGAATGACAATTTGTCTTTCAAGATCTCTTTCATTGTCTCTACTTTCTTGTAGATCAAACTTTAGATGGCCAGCTATACTATCTAATTTGTAGCATTCATCAGTTCTTCTTTTAGAGTTTGATTCAATTCTTCTTTAGTCTTCTTCCTTTGCTCAATTTCATTGGTTATCCTCATTGCCCCATTTTCCATCTCAATTTTTAGAACAACTTCTTTTGATAGCTTCTAACATTCCTTTGTCTTTTCTTCCAAAGCTTCATTAATGCCATTTTCTTCAATTAAACTGGATAACTACAGAAGTAGCTCCTTTTTCCTTTCCATAGATTTCTCTAATTTATCTTTTAACATTTCAATGGTATCATCAGCATCTTTAAGTTCACCTCTCAGATTACTAATTTTTGCTTTAGACTGAACAAGATCTTCTAGGGCCAACTGAAGTTGATCTTTGAGTGAACCCATTAGAAATCCTTCCAAGATCTTTCCTTAAGATGTTAGGCTTCTCAAAGGAACCTCGCTATGATACCAATTGTTGGAATTAGAGATGACAACTGAGAAGGGGGTGAATCAGTTGTCTTAAGACTTTAAAACTTACAGCATTTAATTCCACTTTATTACTTTATTAATGTTATCATGAAAAGCAAGAATCAACAACACATGAGCAAAAATAGAAATAACATATTTGACATCAAGATTTTGATGTGGAAACTTGGTTAAGGTAAAAACCATGGTGGGAGTTAACTCACAAAGATTATACTCTGTTAAAAGTATTACAATTGAGAATGCACATGCATTCAAGCTCGCTACCCAGAGATCACTGCTCAAAAGAAGGCTCACTACCTACAGAAATAAGATTATAGTGAATTTGAACTGATAAATAGCATCTACCAATGCAAGGGTTTAGTTTCGGTTAAGCACAGAATACTGACTTGATACACTTCATCCTTACTCTACCTTGTTTACTGTTCTGCTAACATTCAAACCTTAGATCTCTTCCCTTTTTCCATTTAGTTCATATTTGCATCCCACACACACCAAATTCATTCAAATCCATCAGCTATATATATTTGGATCTTCAATCACTTTCTAGTCAGGTTCAAGAACACTTAGAACTTTATTGAATACTCTGCTCTGTCGACTAGATCCGTGCATAACTTGAGATGCGGACCAAAACTTACAGTCACAAATCATCAATTAGGTCGGCCACCATCACTGGTCATCACTAATTGCCCAATCAACAACTTCCATACATCCAGAACCAAGATCATTTACAAGGTCGGCCTATTCTTCTTTTGTTTGCTCTGTCAAACTGTTAACCCGATACTCAGAAGCTAATAACTTTTGAATCCTTTATTACCGGAGGCCAAAACTCTAGATTTAGATTGTCTTGATAGTGCTTATGACTACAACAGATCTACAGAAAATTAAGACTTTCCATCGAAGAGATCTGGACAAGGATACCGGACCCTGTCACACACTATGTTCTTGACTTCTCAGACTTAGACAAATCTTCAATCTGATTTCCGGTATGGGAAAATTATGCAATGCGGATGTGTAGTAGAGACATAGTTTCCATCAATGACAACACTTATCATGCCTAGTAGTGTCTCTTGCCAACACTACTGGTGGTCACTCTATGAGCAAGCCGTACCTCCAGAGTGACGATCAGGTAGCTTCCACCTGAGCTCCCACAGTAGGTCTCAACAAATATTTATGGAGAGTAGTGGAGTTATGGGGCCACCCAGGGGAGCACCAGGTGTAGGGACATTAGGTGGCGGTGGAGATGATCAGCCACAGTAGTCGGTACCTTCAGGAGGCAGTACCTCCTAGATGTTACTAGACATGTATCATTTTTGCAGCATCATTTTGTATACACCATATTGTGGACATTTCGAGATGTATTATTAGTATTTTGATATCATTGGACACTTGGACATTATTATTCTTTTGATGATGATGATATATATGATCTAGTGTTTGATGGACTATGTTATGATATACTGATGGATGGACACTTCTATATGATGATTTATTATGATTATGGTTATATGTAATGCTGCTAATCATGATGTATCTAGGACCTACATGATAGACATGATGACTTAGATGCATGTTTATGATCCTATATGTTTACCATTTATGATGACCTAGTGCATACACTATGATGATTTAGATGTAACATATGATGTTTTAATTGTTTTATTTATGGATGATGATCTAATATGCAAATACTATGATATCTATGTTTTTGTGAGATTTTTGATTTATGAAATGTTATGGTGACTCATGCATCTAAATGACAACATTATATGTAACACAAACATGATCTAAATGCTTATATGATTAATGCAATTAATGTGTTGATACTATATGATGACACACCTATTTATGACATGCAAATGTATTATGAATTGTTTTTATTGTCCCAAGTATACTCAATCATAAAATAAAAGAACACTTAGAAGAATTGGACTTAATAACTTGGATAAATGGGTAACTTAGAAGAAATAACTTGGATAAATGGATAACTGAGATCTTGAGACACTTGGAATTTTGACAAGGATGAAATGCTTATAATGAAATGAAATGCAATTTGATATGTATGGATGTGTATTTTGTCATCTTCGTATACAAGTTTTTGAAGTACTTTGTTTCATCATTGAGCTTTTAAAATGTTGTAAGAAAATAAAAGCATCTAGGTATAATTAAACCATGATGACCTGAGTATTACTTACATGGATTTTGATTTAGCAAGTTAATATAAGCATCTAAGTATAATTGAACCAAGATGACCTGAGTATTGCTTGTGTATCAACAAATAAGGATTACACCTGTTTCATGTTTAGACCTCTAATGTCCTTGATGATCTTTTACTGATCATGTCGTTAGACAAGGCTTAAAATTACTAATGATAAACCCACAAACAACAGACAACTAAAATAATCATGTTCCATCATATCATCTCTAGTTTTTGATATCCTTGAGTAGCATAGGAGACATAATAACAAAAATTCTAATAATAAGATTTTAAACAACCATTAAAAACCTTCTTGCCATAGATATATGTTTTCTTACAATAACTTGATAGAGTCACGTTTGATGTTTTAGGTGTTGGATCTAGGGCAAACAACTGAGAGGGGGGGGGGTGAATCAGTTGTTTAAAACTTCTTCTTCTTTCAAACACTTAATTCTCTGTTGTTAGTTAGCAGCATATCAAATAATCATCCATGGAAGCATAATACATAAACATAAGAGCAGATAAGCATCAACACATTGAACACCAAGATTTTGACGTGGAAAACCCGGTTAAGGGAAAAACCACGGGGTGATTAACCCAAGAATTATTCTCTGTTAGAAGAATAAAGAAAAATGAATGGCACATGCCAATGAGGGCTCACTGCCCGAGCACACTGCTCACAAAGAGGCCCACTGCCTACAAGGAGACACACTGTCTACAAAGTGATAAAAATCACAGTCTTGAACTGGAGAATGACATCTCTATCATGTCCGGATCAGTTCCAATTAAGCCCAACAATCTCTGCTCTGCCTTTCACACGTTTCTTCGCTATACCTCACTCATCTACACACCACACCTTGAAATGAACTCACAAACCGTTATTTATACAAGACATCGACTTAGGAACAAACATCTAAGTCGGCAAACAACCATAGGAGTATCCGCAAGATGAATAACACATCCGGTCGGCCATCACAAGAACATTCGCAGGATGAACAACTCATCCGGTCGGCTAAACAGAGCAAGAACTTCATCCGGAAGAATAACTTCAATTCCGGGCTCTATCATCAATGCGGACCAACAACACAACCTAAACATGATCCAAGAACCTTCACAAGCCTGTCTGAATGTCCGGATACATCCGCACTTCCTCTACTTACTGGGATCTCTTGTCTTCCTCATCCGGAACTTCAAGAACACAGTCTGTCGCCACTGTCATAATGCAAGAGGTACTTCCGAACCTCCAAATCATACACAAATCAGGATGACACATCACAAGGACATCCCAAACACTCAGTCCAATCCGTAGATTAGGATGATACAATTCCGGACCTCACCGGACCTTTTTGTGATCCTCTGTCACCTCTGGATACTTGCCGGACCCGGTTCTATACCGGCAGTCACAACTCCTTCAGATCTTCATGCGGACCTCTGAAATCTTAACTGTAGCATCTCAAGACTCATATCTACTAACCCTTTAATCCGCATCCTCCGGTTCTCATCCTATACAGTACATTTACCTTCTTCTCATCACTGTTCTTCACTGTTCCTGACTGAGGCTAATTTTCTCAATATCCTCAGCACACAGCTCATCAAATCCTTCTTGTCAATGCAATATGAGTATGTTGACATCAATGACAACACTGGATAACCTCATACTTGCAACAATCTCCGCCTTTGTCATTGATGGCAACATATGATGTGAAAAACCATTAAGACAAGAACTTCAACTTTTCATATGTCTTCTCTTCCTTTACTGCTCCCCCTTTGATCATCAACCACTTATTTTTCACATGTCTTCTCTCCCCCTTTGACATCAATGGCAAAGGGCTCATACTTGCAATTCTCATACATCAGAATCATACCAGCTGCTCCCCCTTAGTTGCAGCTCCCCATTAGTCCGGATCACAAGATATGACTGTGATAGCCACCGGACTGATGCACATCAGTGCATCTTAGTTCATCACCGGAGGGGCCATGACCCCTAACTTCTCCCGGAGATATTCAAAAGAGTCTTTGGGAAGAGGTTTTGTAAAGATATCTGCAATCTGATCCTTGGAGGGAACATACTCCAATCTGACTTCTTCCTTGTTTACTTGTTCTCTCAAAAAGTGAAATTTAATAGATATGTGCTTAGTCTTAGAATGCAATACCGGATTCTTGGAGATATTAATTGCACTTGAATTATCACAGAAAATTGTGATAGGCTTCTCATATTCAGCTTTGATGTCTCTTAGCATCTGCTTCATCCATAAGATTTGAGTGCAACTACCTGCTGCTGCAATGTATTCTGCTTCAGTTGTAGACAGAGATATTGCATCTTGTTTCTTGCTTAGCCAAGAAACCAATCTCTTCCCCAAAAAGAATGCTCCACCACTAGTGCTCTTCCGGTCATCCACATTTCCTGCCCAATCTGCATCTGTGTAAGCATGAAGAGAGAAGTCCGGATCTCTAGGGTACCATAGACCATACTCAACTGTTCCTTTCAAGTATCCAAAAATTCTTTTGATTGCCATAACATGAGATTCTCTAGGATCAGCCTGGAATCTTGCCACAAGACCAACAGCCTGCATTATATCTGGTCTAGTTTGAGTGAGATACAACAATCCACCAATCATTGATCTATACTTTGTCTGATCTGCTTTTGGAGAATCTGTTGATAACTGAGAGGGGGGGGTGAATCAGTTATCCTAATTATTTCCCTTATTAAACTTTCCTTTTAATTGAAGCAGCATAACATCAAACACAAAACATTAACCATGAAATAAGAAACACATGACACAGTATTTTTGACGTGGAAACCCTGTTAAGGGAGAAAACCACGGGGTGATTAACCCAAGAATTATTCTCTGTTAGAAGAATAGGAAATTACAAAAATGGCACTTGCCAATTAGGGCTCACTGCCCGAGCACACTGCTCACAAGAGGCTCACTGCCTACAAGAAGACACACTGTCTTACAAAGTGATAAGAATCACAGTCTTGAACTGATTGGAAGCATCTGCATATGCTGGAGTTCAGTTCCGGTTAGGTTCAGTATACTGATCTGCTGCACTTCATCTTTCCTCTGTTCTTTAGTCTGCTGTCCTTTCACATACTGGATCTTTCTTGTTTCTTCTGCTCTATTCTGGACTTGTTCGCATATCCTCACACACACTTCACACCCTTTACAACTAAATCCATCCTCTATATATATCCGCACAAGTAATTTCATCATCTTTCTAGTCGGCATCCGGAACAGTCTAGTTTCTTACAAACTTAGTTCTGTCGGCTGAATCCTTGCTCACCAAGCAATGCGGATCAAGCATATACTTGTAGATATCATCAATTATGTCGGCCAAACATGATTCATGCCTCCGCAACCTTTATCATCATCTGTAACACATCCGGAAAGTAGTTTGATACTCAGTCAGTCAGTTCTTCCTCTGTTTTCACTGTCTCTCAGGAATCCGGTACTCAACTATTCATATCTTTTTCCTTGTCCATCTCCGGAGGCTAAATCCTTGGAATATACTACTCAAGATAGTCCTCTTGACTTCCCCAGATCCGCACTGCACCAAGACACTTCCTCTGAGAGATCCGGACCAATCTGTCGGACCTTGCCACATGCTCTGTTCTTGTTCACCGGACCACCACAATCTTCAATCTGACTTCCGGTAGAGACATATCATGACTTGCGGATATGTGGGATGACCTTTGTTGCCATCAATGACAACAACCATGAATCCATATAGTGTCTCTTGCCAACAATCTCCCCCTTTGGCATTGATGGCAACACTTAGTGAAAAATGACTAAGTGTTTACACTATGCTCCCCCTCTGCTGATGCTCTGTCTTTATATACAATTTCCGGAACTCCCCCTGAGTTGGATTCCTCATTTTTCACTGCTCCTCACTCCCCCTTTGACATCAATGGCAAAGGGTAGGGTCCGCACACCAAAATTTTCAAAAATTTTCTATATATAGCCGCATATTTACATACTCACATATACTGCAGGATGTCTGCAAAGGATGTCTGCAGTTGAACCATTTCAGTAGCCCAACTAAGCTTCATTCTGTCCAGAATTGAAATGTGACCACTCAACAAAAATGCAAAAGCTTCTGCCCGCCTGAGATCTGTCGGATCTTTTGTATGGGCGGTGGTCTGGGCATCACTGATGGCCTCATGCATAGTTTCCAACTTAGGGACTATAATCCTTCTAAGTTCTCCCATCCGGTTGGTAATGTTCTTCCTCTCCTTCTCAAGATTCTTTATTTCATTCAAGACTGCAATAGTCTGACATTCTTGATTTATTATAGAGGAAGAGAGAGGATCAAAATTTTGAGATAAGCTTTGAAGCTTGTCCTGTTCCTCTTTTATTTTCTTGTCAATTGCTGCTGTTGCCTTTGACCAAGATATACAAAATTTGTAGATGTCACCGCCATCCTTAAGAGCATTTTCTAAGCTCTTTATTCCAATGCTTACAATCTTCCTATCCTTAGAGATTAATTCTAATATTTCAGAAAATCTCTTATCCAAAAATTCCTTCCGGACCTTTTCTTCAGCTGATTTTTCTAGAGAATTAAAATGTGTATCAATACTGCTGACTAAGGTTTTTAGATTACCGGAAGTGGAGGCTGTCGGATCTATTTGGATTGATGGCATGATCTTTACAAGTACTCCGGAAGCAGCCTCTATCAACTCACAGTCTTTCATATGAGACTTCAGGAGCTTTTCATTTGCCTTGGCATTTGCAAATGAAGCTATTTTCATTGTTTGTACCGGAGAGAGAGAGTCAAAATCAAATGGACCTTTTAGAAGCTCCGGTTCATCAATCTCTAGAGATTCTTTGCTCAAAAATTGTTGAACAGTTTGTGCAGTGTCTCTTGCCGGAGACAGATGTTTCTTTTCTTCTGCAGTCTTAGAACTGTCAACCTCTTTGTCTGTCACCACTGCTTCCTTCTCCTGCAATTGCTCTTCTTCTTTGGATCCGGAGACTGTAGGGGAAACCGGAGGAGAGATGCTTGCTTGTTCATGGGTCACTTCTTCTGGAGCAGAGGGTCCCAAGTCCTCACTTGTCTGTTCAGGGCTCACTTCTTCCGGAACAGAAGATTCCAAGTCAGCAGCTGTTTCTGCACCTAAGTCCTCTACAACAGGAAGATTGAACCTTTTGAAGGCCTTCCGGAGGATCTCTTCTGTCTCTTGTGCCACTTTGTCAGTCTCACCAAGCATGAGCTGATTCATCCTGGCTTTACTTCTGAACTCATCTTTGCAGTCCTTGAAGATCATGTTCATTGTCTTGGGATCAATTTGAGGATATAGCTGAATAGCTATCTGCTCCCAGATCTCAAGATCTTTAGCATGAGCATTATTTTTCCTCACTTCCATTTCCTTTTCTAGGCTTTTAGGAATAAGAGATATTATTTCAATGAAAGCCTTATTATATATGTTGAGATATTTCACTGTGGCCTCCTGCAGAGTCTTTTGGTCTGCCTCACTGAAGTCATCATAGGATTCAGTCATTGGTTGAAGGTTTCCATCCACCGTGACCGACTTGATTATGCTCTCTAGTGACAGAGTGGGCTTTTCAACAGTTACCTCTGCCATTTCATCCTTGTCTTGGCCTGTGGAGGGCTTACCGGATCCTTTCTTCTTCTGTTTCTTTACTTCTCTTACTTCCTTATCTGATTCTGTTTCCTCTTCATCCTTTTGGCTTTCATAAGCCCTTGATGCTTTTGTCTTGGATCTTTTACCGGATGCCTGGACTTCCGGTTTTGAGCTTTTGGTTGTGGAAGGTGCAGATCTCTTTGATGATCTGGTCCGGGTGGGGGTTTCAACCGGAGCACTTTCTGTGCTTTTCTCTTCTTCCTCAGCCTTTCTCCTCTTTTCCCGGCTGGCATCAAGTGCCTCTTTTGAGATGCCTAGGCCTTGAGCAATGTGCTCTACTTCTTTTCTCACTTTTCTCTTAATCTCAGGTTCCCTGAGTTCTACATGTAATTTCACGCTCAGCTCCTCAAAGGTTCCAAACCTTTCTGCCTTAGGATCTTTGGGCTGACTTAGCATGTGTTGAACATGCAGCTCTACTATCTGTTCATCAACTTCATACCCCATGGGCATGATCCAGACAGTCCTTGGCTCCACTGCCTCCATTAGGCACTGATCAGTGTCAACCATAAAGCATACTGAGTCCTTGTATTTCTCAATGAGAGACTGGGGAATTCTCTCTCTTGCTTGCATCATGCTCTGAAAGTTTTTGAAGTATCCCCATAGAGCTGTATTTCTCGCTTTTGCATCCCCAAGTCCATGCAAATAGTCTCTTATCTGGACTGCAACAGGTTTGTCATTCTGCCATATCCATCCACTTGTTCCGGGTAGCTCATTCATGAAGTAAAAGAATAGACATACAATGAGAGTACCATACTTAAAGGAGTTCTTCTTGTCTTTCTTGATTTTCTGTACATTTTCCATCAATTGGCTTAGTAGTAGTTCACAAAGATCATAATCTGCATTCTTTCTTAGCATTTCATATGCTGTGTATATTGCAGTTCCGGATACAGAATTCTCCCTGCTGGAGTGATAGATCTTGTATCCTATTATCATTGATGCATATTTGATATCCGGATCCGAAATATCTTCAATGGTCATTGCCCTCTTATCATATTTTGATCCGGTGGCCTCAGTTACAACGTTGTTCTTGACAGATTTGAGGATAGGTACCCCCCCGGAAGAGTATAGACCAGTTACTGCTCTAATTGCTTCTTTTGTGATCTTACAGGGTCTATCTAGCCAAAGGAAGTTGTCATGCATCCTGCTCAGTACATACCGGACCCATTCATCTTCTTCAAAGCTAGGGAAATGAATGAATTGCTCAAATTGTTTCTTCTGGATACCCTTATACTCTGGTTTGAGCTCAAAAGCATTGTCTATCAGTTGTTTGTGATAGAGGTCTCTTAATTTGAATTCCCCAAATTCCTCAATGTTTGCGTGTATGTAAACCCTAATATCTTCAGTATGTAAGACTCCGTGGGGAACACTAGAGAAGGCTCCTAGTGGATCTACCTCCAACGATTTGTAGGGATGTTTCTTGAATGAGGGGCGAGGTCTATCAGAGATCTTAACTATGTTTGGAGTAGCCATTCTTCAAAGATTTGCAGTGAGGCAATGAAAAACGAAGAATACCTTGTGCGCCTTCGGTTTGCACGGAGTGGTTGGATTGATTTCTTTATGCAATAGCTTCGGCAGGAGATCCTTGGTGTGCTTGATGAACCTTGTTGCAGAGCTCCGCTATTCGCTTCTTCTCAAGTGTAGAATGAGCAGATAACTTTTGAGAAATCCCTTATATTGCTCCGCAAACCCTAATATCTGTCTGCAATAAATGCTTCACCTGCATTATTCCGGTTTACCATGTCTGGACAGCTTGGAGTATCCCGGATTAGTCCTGATCACTGAATATCATCCGAATCTTTAAATCATGAATAAATCTAGGTAACATATTACAAGAACATCCCAAACACTCTGTCCAATCCGCAAGACAAGATCGTGCACTTCCGGATCTCTCCGGACCTTTTTGTAATCCTTTATCATACCGGAGCACTTTCTTTGAACAGGTCTAACTTAATCGAACACAGCTTCTTCATAACTCCATGCGGACCTCTGAAAACTTGACTGAAGCATCTCAGGACTTATATCTACAAACCCTTTAATCCGCATCTTGTGCCACATCCGGCACAACTTGTTTGGCTGGGGGAACAGAATCTTCTTTGAGTCTCCCCCTGAGCCTGAGCTCACTTTTTAATTTCCGGAAGAAATATCAGCACCAGAATCTGGTGCGGATCCAACCTCTACATTCTCTGAGCTTTTCTTCACCCAAATCTTGCTCATCTGATTCCTAACTTCATCCGCATTCATCTTTTGTTTACCCTTGTCTTGATTCTGATTATACACCGGACCTCTTTTGTCCTGATTCTTGTTTCTGCAGACTTTAGCATTATGACCGGACCTATTGCAGATTTGGCAAATAACATTTCTTTGCATATTTAACTGATATCCCCTTGATCTGCATTGATTAGCCATATGACCTATTCTATTGCATGTAAAGCATCTACCTTTGAATGATTTGTTTACTTGCATAATTCTGCATTCATGGGATTTGTGTCCATACCTTTTGCATTTGAAGCACTGTCCGGAGAAGGATGAATTAATCTGATTCATTCTCATTCTGCACTGATTAGCTTTGTGACCAAAATGGTTGCAGCTGTGGCAGTATCCATTGAAGGATGGATATTTTTGAGCATTTGGCTGTCTTACCGGAGGTCTTCTAGGCCTGCTCCTTGGATTTTCTGATCCAAGATTCCTCTGACCGGGTCCGGAGCTTTCTCCTTTCTCATATCCCAAACCATACTTGTCATCAGTCCTCTTTTGACTTCCAAGAAGAACTTCAAGTTGAGCAGAACTTATCTTGAATTTCTCTTTATATTCATTTGCTGTTTGAAGATCTCTTTTGAGAGAGGTAATTTGATCCTCAAGTTTTTCTTCATTATCTTTGGCATCTTCAAGATCAGATTCAAGATGTCTGATAATCCTGTCCATCTGGTGGCATTCTTCTGATTTTTCCTTAAGAGATTGTCTTAGATTGTCTTCAGCCTTTCTTTTTTCTTCAATCTCTTGAGTGAACTTTATAGTTCCTGATTCCATTTCATGTCTTAACATAATGACTTCTTTTGATAACTTTTCACATAACTTGGTTTGCTCAGTCAATTCTTCATTTGTATTGCTTTCTTCACTTTGTCTTGCCAACTGTTGGAGCAGCTCCTTTCTCTTTTTCATAGAGAGACTTAATTTGTCTTTTAATTCCCTCATGAATTCATCAGCCTGTTTGAGTCTTTCTCTTAATTCACTGACTTCAGAATTTGACTGTTCAAGATCCTCAAGGGCAGTCTTGAGTTGCTCCTTTAAACCATATGCATCCATTTGAAATCCCAGATCTTCCTCAAGCTGTTAGGCTCTATTAGGAGGAACTTGGCTCTGATACCAATTGTTGATAACTGAGAGGGGGGGGGTGAATCAGTTATCCTAATTATTTCCCTTATTAAACTTTCCTTTTAATTGAAGCAGCATAACATCAAACACAAAACATTAACCATGAAATAAGAAACACATGACACAGTATTTTTGACGTGGAAACCCTGTTAAGGGAGAAAACCACGGGGTGATTAACCCAAGAATTATTCTCTGTTAGAAGAATAGGAAATTACAAAAATGGCACTTGCCAATTAGGGCTCACTGCCCGAGCACACTGCTCACAAGAGGCTCACTGCCTACAAGAAGACACACTGTCTTACAAAGTGATAAGAATCACAGTCTTGAACTGATTGGAAGCATCTGCATATGCTGGAGTTCAGTTCCGGTTAGGTTCAGTATACTGATCTGCTGCACTTCATCTTTCCTCTGTTCTTTAGTCTGCTGTCCTTTCACATACCGGATCTTTCTTGTTTCTTCTGCTCTATTCTGGACTTGTTCGCATATCCTCACACACACTTCACACCCTTTACAACTAAATCCATCCTCTATATATATCCGCACAAGTAATTTCATCATCTTTCTAGTCGGCATCCGGAACAGTCTAGTTTCTTACAAACTTAGTTCTGTCGGCTGAATCCTTGCTCACCAAGCAATGCGGATCAAGCATATACTTGTAGATATCATCAATTATGTCGGCCAAACATGATTCATGCCTCCGCAACCTTTATCATCATCTGTAACACATCCGGAAAGTAGTTTGATACTCAGTCAGTCAGTTCTTCCTCTGTTTTCACTGTCTCTCAGGAATCCGGTACTCAACTATTCATATCTTTTTCCTTGTCCATCTCCGGAGGCTAAATCCTTGGAATATACTACTCAAGATAGTCCTCTTGACTTCCCCAGATCCGCACTGCACCAAGACACTTCCTCTGAGAGATCCGGACCAATCTGTCGGACCTTGCCACATGCTCTGTTCTTGTTCACCGGACCACCACAATCTTCAATCTGACTTCCGGTAGAGACATATCATGACTTGCGGATATGTGGGATGACCTTTGTTGCCATCAATGACAACAACCATGAATCCATATAGTGTCTCTTGCCAACAGAATCATCATCTTTGCTTAGCTTACATCCGGTTGCCATAGGAGTGTTCATAGGCTTTGAGTCTTCCATACCAAATTTCTTTAACAATTCTTTCACATATTTGGTCTGAGAAATGAAGATCCCTTCTTTTGTTTGAGTAATTTGCAGTCCCAAGAAGAAATTCATTTCACCAAGCATAGACATTTCAAACTCACTTTTCATCTGATTGGCAAAAGTTTTGCACATACTATCTCTTCCTCCAAAAATGATATCATCCACAAACACTTCAACAATCAGAATGTTTTCATGATCAATTTTGAAATATAAGTTACTGTCAGCAGTACCTTTGTTGAATCCAATCTGCACAAGATGCTTATCCAACCTTTCATACCATGCTCTTGGGGCTTGCTTCAATCCATACAAAGCTTTCTTCAACTTGCAGACCATATCATTATTATCAGACAATTGAAATCCATCCGGTTGTTCAATGTAGACTTCTTCTTCCAGATCACCATTTAGGAAGGCAGACTTGACATCCATCTAATATACCTTGAAGTCTTTGAAGGCAGCAAATGCAAGAAGTAATCTGACTGCTTCAATTCTTGCCACCGGAGCAAAAGTCTCTTCAAAGTCAATTCCTTCTATTTGAGAGTAGCCTTTGCAGACCAATCTAGCTTTGTTTCTGATTACTTCACCGGCTTCATTTAGTTTGTTCCGGAAGACCCACTTGGTTCCAATTACATTCCTGTCTCTAGGTCTGGGAACAAGATCCCAAGTATGATTTTTCTCAATTTGCATCAATTCATCTTCCATTGCTTTGGTCCAGTTTTCATCATTGCAGGCTTCATCTATTGTTTTAGGTTCAATCTTTGAAATCAGACAACATTCATTCTGATTTTGAGCAATATTCCTTCTAGTTTGTACACCTTTGCTTCTGTCACCTATGATCTGATCTTCAGAGTGATTCAGTCTTACATACCTTGGAATTTTGGGAGTATCCAGCACTGCTGTTTCTTGATCAGCCTCATTCAAACCTAACTCTTCTTCCTGATTTACCGGATCAGGCTGACTCTGTCTCACCGGAGAGGATTGAGGTCCTTGAACACTGTCTTGGTCATCTTCATCAAACTCATAAAATCTTGAAGGCTTCTCAATACCTTCATCAACCTTTACATTGGTGCTTTCTATCATCTTCCTCAATCTCTTATTGTAACACCGGTATGCTTTGCTTTGAGTGGAGTAGCCCAAGAAAATTCCTTCATCACTTCTAGCATCAAACTTTCCTAGATCTTCATCTCTTTTAATATAACACTTGCTACCAAATACTCTGAAATATTTCATAGTAGGAGTGATGCCAAACCAGAGTTCATAGGGGGTCTTACCGGTGTTGTTTTTGATTTGAACTCGATTGAGAGTGTAGACTGCAGTGCTGATAGCTTCTTTCCAAAACATTTGAGGAACATTTGCTTCCAACATCATTGTCCTAGCAGCTTCCTGGATGGTCCGGTTCTTTCTCTCAACTACTCCATTCTGCTGTGGAGTCTTAGGAGCAGACAACTGTCTCCTTATACCCTGTTTCTCACAAAAGTCAATGAACTCACCAGATGTAAATTCACCACCTCTATCAGACCTTAGACACTTTAGTTTCAATCCGGTTTGATTCTCCACCATAGCTTTGAAGATTTTGAACTTCTCAAAAGCTTCTGATTTTTCTTTTAGAAAGGTAACCCACATCATCCGGGAATGATCATCAATTAACAACATGAAATATCTATCACCCTGCAGACTCTTGATTCTTGTCGGACCACATAGATCAGTATGTACTAATTCCAACAATCCGGTAGAAGACTGATCTTTGCTTTTGAAAGAGACTCTGCTTTGTTTACCTAACTGACATTCTTTACACACACTATTTGTAGGTTTCATCAACTTTGGAAGATCTCTCACAGCCTGAGTATTGCTTATCTTGATGATGTTATCAAAATTTACATGACACATTCTTCTATGCCATAACCAACTCTGATCAATTTGAACAAACAAACAACTTTTATTTGAACCAACCAGATGAAAGATGTTACCTCTTGTCTGAGTACCGGATGCAATTTCAGTTCCGGAGCTTGTAAAGATTCTGCATTTTCCATTCTTGAACCGGAGATCATAGCCTTTGTCCACTAACTGACCAACACTGAGAAGATTGTGCTTCAATCCTTCAACATACAGTACATTTCCTGTTTTGCTCTTACCATCAAAGGAAATAGTTCCCCTACCTCTGATTCTGCCAGCAAAATTGTCACCAAACTTTACCATTCCTCCTTCATATCTTTCCAAGTCTAAGAACTTATTCTTGTCACCAGTCATATGGTGAGAACATCCACTGTCAATAACCCAATCATCCTTTTCTTCCACTTGAGCAACCAAGGCTTTCTCAACAACTTTGTGATTGACAGATTCAGAAAGTATTGAATCTTCTTCCTTGATGGCTATAAACACCCACTCATTTCCGGATTTGCTTCCTAGTTCTGATTCATCATCTGTTACTCCTTCATTGTCATCTTCTTCATGAACATAATAGCAGTTCTTTTGAAACCTTTGTCTGTGAGTATTAGATCTTGCAGATCTCTCCGGACATCTTGAGGCAAAATGACCAATCTTATTGCAGTTGAAACACTTAAAGGGTAGTTTTCCTTCATACTTACCGGATCCTCTTGGCAGTCTTTTTGCAATGAGGGCTTCAAGTTGAGCTGTTTCTGCTTCTTCTTCTTCCATGTCTCTTCTTGCTTGATCATACCATGACATTTTCCTTGATGAGTTTTCACCCGGATCAAATCTCTGTTTGCCTTTCACATAGGCACTGGCTTTGAAAGCAGATTCAGTCTTGGGAGGATCATCTCCAAACTCGGTCATTTCAAATGCAGCTAGTTTGCCAGCCAGTTGTTCTCTTGTGACAGTTGTGTGGGCTCTGAATTCATCAATGGCAGTAACTTTGATTTTGTAGGCAGCAGGAAGGGATCTTAGGATTTTGCAGACAATCTCATTTTCATCTAAAGTTCCACCAGCATTTCTGATTCCACATACCAGCTCATTTACTCTTGGCATAAAGGTAGTGATGTTTTCATCATCTCTCATTTTCAATCTTTCAAATTTCCCTTTCAGACTTTGCAACTTTGCACTTTTGACAAACTCATCTCCTTCATACAGAAGTTCCAGTTTAGTTAGGATCTCATATGCAGTTGGTAGGTCAATGACATTCGAGAGATCTGAGTCATTCAATGCGCTTAGAAGGGCTTCCTTGGTCCGCAGATTGTTTTCAGCTTCTGTGATTTCATTCAGAGTTGTCGGACCACCTTGTGGAGGTATATATGGTTTTGAAATCATAGCCAAGTATGCTTTTCCCATACATTCCAAGTGACACTTCATGCGACCTTTCCAGAGAGTGAAGTTGGTTCCATCGAACTTCGGACTATCCTTCTTGTATGACGACATCCTGGATCTCCTCAAGCGGTTAAGCTCCTATCAGAGGAACTTAGCTCTGATACCAATTGTTGGATCTAGGGCAAACAACTGAGAGGGGGGGGGTGAATCAGTTGTTTAAAACTTCTTCTTCTTTCAAACACTTAATTCTCTGTTGTTAGTTAGCAGCATATCAAATAATCATCCATGGAAGCATAATACATAAACATAAGAGCAGATAAGCATCAACACATTGAACACCAAGATTTTGACGTGGAAAACCCGGTTAAGGGAAAAACCACGGGGTGATTAACCCAAGAATTATTCCCTGTTAGAAGAATAAAGAAAAATGAATGGCACATGCCAATGAGGGCTCACTGCCCGAGCACACTGCTCACAAAGAGGCCCACTGCCTACAAGGAGACACACTGTCTACAAAGTGATAAAAATCACAGTCTTGAACTGGAGAATGACATCTCTATCATGTCCGGATCAGTTCCAATTAAGCCCAACAATCTCTGCTCTGCCTTTCACACGTTTCTTCGCTATACCTCACTCATCCACACACCACACCTTGAAATGAACTCACAAACCGTTATTTATACAAGACATCGACTTAGGAACAAACATCTAAGTCGGCAAACAACCATAGGAGTATCCGCAAGATGAATAACACATCCGGTCGGCCATCACAAGAACATTCGCAGGATGAACAACTCATCCGGTCGGCTAAACAGAGCAAGAACTTCATCCGGAAGAATAACTTCAATTCCGGGCTCTATCATCAATGCGGACCAACAACACAACCTAAACATGATCCAAGAACCTTCACAAGCCTGTCTGAATGTCCGAATACATCCGCACTTCCTCTACTTACTAGGATCTCTTGTCTTCCTCATCTGGAACTTCAAGAACACAGTCTGTCACCACTGTCATAATGCAAGAGGTACTTCCGGACCTCCAAATCATACACAAATCAGGATGACACATCACAAGGACATCCCAAACACTCAGTCCAATCCGCAGATTAGGATGATACAATTCCGGACCTCACCGGACCTTTTTGTGATCCTCTGTCACCTCTGGATACTTGCCGGACCCGGTTCTATACCGGCAGTCACAACTCCTTCAGATCTTCATGCGGACCTCTGAAATCTTAACTGTAGCATCTCAAGACTCATATCTACTAACCCTTTAATCCGCATCCTCCGGTTCTCATCCTATACAGTACATTTACCTTCTTCTCATCACTGTTCTTCACTGTTCCTGACTGAGGCTAATTTTCTCAATATCCTCAGCACACAGCTCATCAAATCCTTCTTGTCAATGCAATATGAGTATGTTGACATCAATGACAACACTGGATAACCTCATACTTGCAACATTAGGTAGGCTAGGATTTGTTAGGTGCAGTTTAAATGTCTTCTTGCCAAGACAATGCTTTAAAGCTTGCTTTGTTACACTGCTTGTTGTCTAGTGATAAAACCATGATCCAGTTTGTTATGCTCTGAGTTGTAGCATTCAATAATCCAATTCACTAACTAGGTCAAGGATTTGCCCCTAGTCAAGTAATGGATCAATTTATTATGGATGAGCTGATGATAGACTAAATTGACGGGCCCTAAGGGACTGACCTAGTGCCTCGGGGGCTCATTGCTAAATGGTCTTGCCTACGTGATGATGCAGAGGCAATGTAGTTCGACTGTGTGAACCATGGGGACCTAAAGACCTAGGGGGTGGGAAGCCTCAGGGGCTCATCAATGATGGCCTTGCCTACGTGAAGACGCAGAGGCAACATAGTTTGACCTTGAAGGCTGACACTGGTGATGGATGAAGATATGGATGAAGAATAGGTTTATGGTAGGATTTGGGATATGGATGAATGGGGAAGGAGCCTTGGGGGCACATCAATGATGGCCTTGCCTACATGATAGCTCAGAGGTGACGTAGTTCGAGATACTGGTGATATTGACAATGGACTTGTGATAGAATAATAGGATGGATGACAAGATTAGACAACCTTATTGAATAAGGTGATAGGGGTAACAGAGCACCAAGCTATGATAGGTTACCACTAGGTGGTTGCGAATGGATGTAGTTATTTAATGGATATGGTAGGAAAGATGGATGTGGGTTGGGTTTTTCTAAAAGATGGAGGAAGCGGTTTATCGCAAATAGTGTCTGTTTCTAGGTTTTCACCACTTGATTTTTATTGCACCCTCACAAATAGCACCTATTTTCTAGGTTTTCACTACTTGTGTTTTTTTAATATCCCTTGCATCGAGGTTATTTAGGTGTAGAACCTTCAAAGATGCATGCTATTGATGGGGTCATCAAATAGTTCTCCTTTTGATGTTGATAGTTGATAAGCACCTGATCCATAGGTAGCAACTATGACATAGGGACTCAACCAATTGGGTTCAAATTTCCCCTTTTTCTCTCTATCTTGTCGATTCTTAGGATTTTCTCTTAGCACCAAGTTACCCACCTGGAAGACTCATGGTTTAACCCTGTGATTATAACTTCTTGACATCCTCTGTTGTTATGCCTTAAGATGGTTGAATGCATGTTGTCTCCTTTCTTCTACCAGCTCTAACTCCTAGAGCCTGGATATTCTATATTCATCATCATTTATGAGACCCTTTAACGACACCCTGAGGGAAGGTAACTCAACTTTTATATTCAAGATGACTTCAGATCCATCGACGAGGGCATATGGTGTTGCACCTGTGGGAGTGCGTATACTAGTTCTATAGGTCCACAGAGCGAGGTTCAGTTGCATATGCCAGTCACAACCAACATATCAACAAACTTTTTGAGTATCTTCAAGATAGTTTTGTTTGATGCCTCAGCCTGGCCATTACCTTGCAGGTAGTATGGAGTGGAGAAGTGATGCTGAATGTGGAATTTATCATAGATTTCTTTCACATCCTAATTCTTGAAAGGTCACCCATTATCTATGACAATAGATAATGGAATTCCATATCTTCATATGATGTAGTTGAGGATGAAAGAGGATATTTGCTTCCCTGTGACATTGGTTAATGGAATGGCCTCAATCCACTTCGTAAAATACTTAGTGACTATGATAATGAATTTGTGGCCATTGGAGGATGAAGGGTGGATCTTGCCTACTAGATCAAGTCCCCATTGGTAGAAGGGCCAAGGTGTCGTTAAGCGTTGCAACTCTTGAGCAAGTGCGTGTATTAGATTACTGTGAATCTGGCATTTCTTGCATCATTTGACAAAATGATAGGAGTTAGATTCCATGCTCGGCCATGATAGTACCCAAGACACATGAGCTTCTTCGCTAAGGTAGGACCACTAGAGTGTGTCCCGTATATTCCTTCATGTACTTCACTCAGAGTGGTCTGATATTCCTCACTATCTAAACACCTAAGGAGACTACTATATAAACCTCATTGATACAGGGTGTCTGTAATGATGGTATAACGGGATGCTTGGCATATGAATGTTCATTTCTAGTTGCTAGATGGGTCAGGTGGTAGGATATTCACTTTTAGATAGGTGTAAACTTTTCGTATAAGGGAGAATCAAACCCTATGATGTGGTAAATGGTGCTAGTTTCTAGGATTTGATAAGCCAAATGGGAAACTAGCTCCACCAAGAACTCATAACAAGAATAATTTTCAGGTATGTCTAGGAGGGATGCAATAATAGCCATCACATCTACTACTTTGTTTTCCAATCTTGGTATCTACTCGAAGGATATCACAAAATGATCCTTGAAGTCATCCACTATACATTTGTATGGTATCAGCTTCTCATCCTTAGTTTGATAATCATCATTTACTTGACTAATGACGAGTTGTGAATCCTCGTACACATGAAGTTCCCTAACCTTCCAATCTATTGCCATCTTAAAGCCAATAACTAAAGCTTCATACTCGACCACATTGTTGGTCCATGGAAATAGAAGTTTGTATGACTTAGGGATTGTATCTCCATGTGGTGTTACCAACAAGATTCCTGCTCCAGATCCATGTTGATTATGTGACCCATCAAAGTAGAGTTTCCAAGATGTGGTACTGATGTTGAAGATAGACTCATCTAGAAATTCAAAGCTTAATGGGTTGTTATCTGTCAAAGGTGCATCTGCTAGCTGATCTGCAATGACTTGCCCCTTTATTTCTCTTCTATCTACATACTTAATATCAAATTCACTGAGTATCATGACCCATTTAGATATTCTACCTATTAGGGTAGCTTTGTTGAGTAGGTATTTTAATGGATCAATCTTTGCCACTAGCTTGATAGAATGTGAGAGCATGTAGTGTCTCCACTTTTGTGAAGCAAAGACAACTGCTAGA
Source organism: Cunninghamia lanceolata (assembly GCA_027924645.1). Classification (NCBI taxonomy): domain Eukaryota; kingdom Viridiplantae; phylum Streptophyta; class Pinopsida; order Cupressales; family Cupressaceae; genus Cunninghamia; species Cunninghamia lanceolata. Next base: position 513,666 of record BSBN01000031.1, read on the forward strand.
CATGCTCTTTTCAATTTGTGTATACTGCAGCTCGTAACCTACTAGTGTCCTACTGATGTAGTAGATTGTTTTCTCTTTTCCTTTGTGGTTTTGTTGTGCTAGTAAAGCTCCAAGAGTTGTTGATGTAGCTGAGATATAGAGTAGTAGTGGCTTGCCCTGAATTGGCGGCATCAAGACTGATGGTTCATTAGATATTCCTTTAGATGTTGAAAAGCTTGCTCACACATGTCATCCCATTTGAATGTAATGTTTTTTGTGTAAGAGATGGGTGAATGGATGGCACTTATCTGCCAGTTGAGAGATAAACCTTCTGATGGACTGCAACTTTCCTTGTAGAGACCGCAACTGACTCAGATTCTTAGGTGGTGGCATTTCCATGATTGCTTTTACCTTGGCTAGGTCCACCTCTATTCCATTAGCTGATATGATATATCCAAGGAGTTTACTAGCTGTGACTTCAAAAACACACTTTTTTGGATTTAACCATATATTAAATTGCTCTAGTCTCATGAAGATCTTGTCCAAGACTTGAAGATGCCCCTCTCTGGTGAGTTACTTACCTAGGATATCATCAACGTAATCTTCCATGATGGTGTGGATCACGTCATGAAATATCAGTCATTGTCCGCTGATATGTTGCCCCATATTTTTTAGTCTGAATGGTATGACACACCAATAATAGGTACCTCACGGACATGTGAATGTTGTTTTGTGTTGATCCTCTGGTGCTATTTTGATTTGGTTATAGCCAAAGAACCCAACCATTAATGATAACATGGTGTGCCCTGCTGTTATATCGACAATGATATCTATGTTTGGTAGAGGAAAGTCATCTTTTGGACAAGCCTTGTTTAGATCTCTGAAGTCATTACACAATCTGATATGCTTATCAAGCTTGGAAATAGGTACAATGTTAGAAACCCATTCTGGATAATCGATGGCTTTCCTCAAACTCTCTAGTACTTTTCAATAGATTTCCTCCAGTCTATTTCTCCAGTTCAGCTGTCTTCTATCAACTTGCTTTCCTTCTCTTCCCTTATCTCTTTGTAATTAGATCTCATAGTACTCTTCTCCTAAAACCTCTACAAAATTGCTCCAAATCTCTGTTATTCTCTCTGCTTCTTTGTTTGCCTAAATATCTTCCTTCTCAACTAAAATCCTCTTGACTTTATATGGCACTCAAGGTGGCTCATGGTCTAGGGGTTGTGTCTCTTCATAGTATCTCTTCAAATTAGGGAATTTTCTTATCTTTGTAATTAACATCATGTCGGCATCCAATGATGATTCAAATGACCTTCCAAAACCCTCAAAACTCCTCTCAATGTTTACCGCATTTTCTCTTCCTTCTCTTATCTCCTTTATGCTTTAGAAAATTAACTCTTCTATATATTCCTCATCCATCTTCAAAATCTTTGGTGTTAGCTCATATGTTCTGGTAGTCTACGGCCTAAACCCTAATTTACCTGTTTCTTCTCTTTCCCTTCCACATTCTTCTCCGGCAACATCCATAGTGGCACGCTCCTCCACATTCTCCATAACACCTCCTATGTCTTCACCTTCTGATCTCCTTTCTCTGACAGCACCCTCCTTGGCGCACTTAGTAGCATCCTTTATGACGCAATTGTCCTCTTGCTTCTCGTAGCACCCACAGTGGTGTGCTCTTCAATTTTTTCTATCCTTTCTTCTACACTTTCTATTATCCCTCCTTCCTTCATCATTTGTACCCTTTCCAATCTTCTACTATAATGTCCTTGTTGCTCCTGAGTTTGCTCCAATATCTCTTCTTCACTTATCTCCATTTTGGTCCTGATTTCTTCACCGATCTTTTTCTTCCACTGCTCCCCTTTCGCCATGGGTTTGCTTGATTCAGTGTTCCATTAATCCTTTTATACCCCACAAAATCATTATTTGAAGAGTCACATCATTTGAAAGGTCCTTACAGACCTTACCCCCTTCCCACTTGCCATCCCCTTAAGTACTTTCCCCCCTCTCACAAAGGAAGAAACTTAAGGAGACTTGAATTTCTCCATAATTTTGAAAAAATTTCCTGCCAATCTCATCTTTTCTCCTCTCTGGAAATTTGTGCTACTTCTTCGGATGTTTTTCCCTTTCAATCTTTAACTACCCTCTAACAGGGTCCCAACAATGGAACCAAATGTTAGCAAGAAATGTAGAGGAGATACCGGTCCAGAGATCCGGTCCTCAGTCAAGTCTTTGTAGTTAGTTTATACCCCGATTAGGTAGCTAGAGATTGGCATCAAAACATAAAGAATAACCAAATAGATCATCACATACACATCAAAATAAGATAACACACATAATTACCCAGTACCGACAGACTTCCATATATATATATATATATATATTAGCAATAATCAAATGTATACATCCATTGTCTATCCTTCAACACAATTACATACATGACTTCTATGTCATTTCTTACATCAGAATATACCCCTATTCTCCTATCATGCTTGCTTGCATTCTACTATCTCCTATCTCTCTATATATACTATATCTAATATGTCTAAGGATGTGTTATTTATCATCTTCTGTTGGCTTCCAACCTTTGCATCATGTGTAGTCTCCTCTGGTTGGCTCTATTCTCTGTCAAGTATCCTGCTAACAGGATCACCCATTATATATATGTGTATACATATATATTATATATGTATATGCATATAATATAATATATTATATTATATATGTAGATATGTGTATACATATATATATACACATACACACACACAACAAAACATGGAATATACAAGACTAGTGATGTATACAAGAGATAGAAGTATAAAAAATAAACATGGGGGCTAGGCCATGCGAAATAGATAATAACTAGAGCAACTGGTTCAAGGACTAAAATATGGCACAATGACCTATGGCTCAAAGATCAAAATATCGAGTAGGGACCTAATAGTTGGAAATAGTCTTAGGACTTTATCCAAAGTCCTTTGATTTAGGTTTAATTTTTGTTTTTAATAAATATTGTAAAAAGGGGCATGCATCTTTTATTTAATAAAAGAAACCCCCTTTAATAAATAAACCTGTGGGACTTGGTTATTTTCCCCTATAATAGTTTTGTTGGTTTTTATTTCATTTATTGGTATGGTTAAACCTATATATACTTGTTTCTTTCTCCTTAAGCGATAATAACATACACACACTCTTGCACTTGTTTTTTAGTGATTAATAAAATGCTTGATCCATACATAGTGGGAACAAGATTCAATTTATTTGGTTGCATAAATCTGATAAAAAATTAGGCTTGGCCAAACATAAATAGCAACAATAGTATCACACAAAGAACTCATTAGGAAATAGGGAGGACATGTATCCCTTGAAGTTGGCTAGAAGGAGGCAAATAATATCAGAAGATATAGGAGATGATTAGAAAAAATGGGGTTATACCCCCAGAAATATAATAATTAGATGCCCCCAAAGGAGGAGCATGACATTGAGTAGTAATGATAGAGAATGTATTGAACACACCAAGATATTGAGAGGGGGGGTGAATCAGTATCTTAACAATCTTCAATTTTAACAACTTCAACTTTTCCAAAGTAGATTAAATCTTAAGCATCACAATATAATCATAAGCATGACAGATTAACATAATGCACATTAACACATAACACCCAATATACGTGGAAAACCCTAGAAGGGGAAAACCATGGTGAGGATTAACTCACAATATATGAAACTCAAATAACAATTTTGTTTTAGGGCTACAACCCAAGGAATCTTCTACTCCCTGAAGAACTTTGATTTAGGGTCACTCCCAAGGAAGCTACAACTCCCTAAATACTTTGTTTTAGGGTCACTCCCATGGAACCTACAACTCACTGAATAACTTGTTTTAGGGTCACTCCCAAGGAAGCTACTACTCCCTGAAATGTGAACACACTTACAAAAGATTACAATATGAGAGTCCTTCTACTATCTAAAAACTGACATTGAAATTCACACCTTTGATGATTGCACTTCTACCTCTTCACACTTTCTTCTAATGATCTGATTAGTTAGGCACACTCTATGCTTGATCACTGTCACATATAAGTCTTCAAGATGAATTAGGACAACATCAACAACTTTTGCTCTTTCTCCTTCAGTTGCACATCAAAAATGCATTCATTCTTCTTTTTATTTGCTTGCGAACCTTTTCAATCAACTTGCAATCACGCCTCACCTCACTCAATTTGATTCACTATTTATATATGATATTACATTGCTTGTCGGCCAAGTACAACATGAAAAATACATTTATAAGTCAGCCAGACAACGCACAATATGAAATGTGTAGAAGATAGGTCCTAAGAGAAGCCACATGTTACACCAGCAGATCCATGCCTTATGAACACCAACACTTGCTTAACCAAGGCCAAAATATCCTTCATAGCTTCAAACACCAAGGAATGACATCCGTACACTCTGCTCATTTGAAAATAGGACAACTTTAACCAAAAAAACATGAACCTTGAAGCATAACGATCACATCAGCTTGAAAACCTTGCGCAGTACTAGAAACAAGAAATATCTTCATGAAAAATCTCCCAGATGAGTCCACATGACTCATACAACATCTCCAAACACTCCTTTACCACAACACATCAAAGAATTGTGCCGCACATCTTCAATCATGAACTCTGGGAACAATTTGTCATCCGGAACACATGACAACATGCTGTCATTTGAAAAATTGAGTTGTGGACCACCAAGGACCTTGAAACTGCAAGGAAGTATGTAATACCAATCCATAAACATGTCCTTAAAACTGCAAGGTCAATCATTCATCTTCTCTGCATTCCAACAGGCCTTCAACACTATCTTACTCTACCAAAACACATGTCGGTACTCTATCATTCATAACTTTTACAGCGGAAGGACAAATGATTTGAAAACTTGGAATTATCACCTTCACATCATCCTAAACACAATTCCAAAACCTTATGGTCATATCTACAAATGTGGAGGAATGCGGAGCATTCCATTGTCCTACATAGAACATCTTCACAGAAGTGACACTATCTTCAATCAATCAACATTAAAACACTCTTCCGGTAATCCAATCATCATGGAACTTGGATCATACATACTTTAGGCCATTAGTAGCATCAACAATACATTTGATCATCTCCGTGCTTCTAATTCCCATATTAATATGAACTATATCTTCTCCTCTTGTTGGATGAGATATGACATCCAACCATGAACCATATCTTCTCTTGTTGGATGGGCCATGACATCCAACCATGAATTGTATCTTCTTCTCTTGTTGGATGGGACATGAAATCTAACTATGAACACCTTGACACCACCATGATAGTGTTGACATCAATGACAACCTAGTGACAATGTTGACATCAATGACAACCCTAGGAACCATATGTGTAACATAATGTGAATAAATTAGAAAAATAATAAGAATGAAGAACAATGAAGAGAAGAGAATATCTAGTAAGAGAAAGAACATCTTCTAGAAATAAACAAAAGAGTAGGTTTAGAGAAGAAAAGTGAGAAATAGTGATATTGTACGAAAGAGGACCAAGTCATGATATGTATGAAAGAAGAATAATTGAAAAAGGGAGCTATTATTTTTGAGATATTTTAAGTTTTGTGAAGATGGAAAGAAGAGTAGACACAAAAAACTCAATAGAAATTTGGAAATCAAACTTTAGAAAACCTATAAATAGGATTTGACTTTTCAAATTTACTATTTCATTTTTACTATAGTAAATTGGAGAATGAGAGGTAAAAGCAAGTAAAAATGCCTTAAAGATGATCATTTTGCCCCAATGAATAGATATTCCATGAGATCAGGTGGAAGTTAGGAAGCCCATGTGAGAGGTAGGTCCTACAAACTTCTTTGGGTCAAATTTGTTCTTATTATCATGGTTTTTGGTGAAATAGAATAGTCATTTATGGTAGCATCTAGTTATTCATTGTAGTATTTGACCTTTTGTGGTACCATTCCAAATTATGTAGTGGCATCCTAGGTTTTATAGAAGTGTCCTGGGAGTTGTGGTAGTGTCCTAGGGCATTTAGAAGTAAATTTAAAAAATGGAGAATGTTGATTTTTTTGAGGTAGAATAATGTGGTGCTTTTGTTTGTGATTTTATGTGGATGAATTATAAATTTTTGTTTTTCTATGATTTCAAGCAATTATTGAGTGACAGGAGAGGTCACACAATGATGTGCTTAGGAGTTTTTAGATTTTTTATCTGACAATGATATAGATTAATCACTTGAGAGTAGTACAATTATATTGGGTGTTTAGATTGCATGATATGTCATACAATGTGAGGATGTTGATGGCATTGATGGAGAGGTGAGATACATACAACTCAATATTTTGATTACTAACTAGAGTTCACTTACAGTTACATTAGATGATATGTGGTGGATTATGTGGCTTCTAGTTGGAGGTGAGTAGGTGATAGAGAGGGATAGATGTACTCCCATAGAGATGTTATAGGGGTATGAGTATGGTCTAGGCAAATGAATAGAGAGTGATGCTAGACATATTCCATTATGCCATTTAGTGCATGCACCAACATTTGTTTCATGTATACAATATATCCTAATTGTGATTATAGAAATAATTGTGATGATTGATTACTAGGGCAATTCATTGCATGGGGTTTGCTACATTGTATCTAGGTGATGGAGGCATAGTGAGTTTTATATAGTTAGGGTAGGTGCATGCTACTGCATTTGTAGCATGACTTGTGAAGATTTGTTTGGTTAGATGGCACAATCTCTTAACATGCACACTACTTCAGGTATGGGCCTTTGAACACATAGATCACACAACTAGTGGACTTGTCCTTAGGGATATACATAGATATATTGTAGGCCCTCATATGGGGTACAAACTATGGATTATGGGAGAGACACTATGGTATACTAAAAATAGAATTTTGATAGATTGCTAGAGGATTATATTATATGGAGGCAATTTAGGTAGATTCTTAGGTGAAATAGAGATGCTCAGATGTTGGCTTGGATACAAAGAACCCAATGGTACAAGGACTATGTATAGATAATTTTAGAATGATTCTTTTGTGAGAGAGTCATGTGGTGGTTTGGTAAGGTGTAAGACGAGCCTCTGACATCTTTGATAAATTGCTGAGTAGTGAGGAATGTTCTTAGAGGAAGCTAGATCAGGAGGTTGAGATTCAATGAGAAAGTGGTGGGAGATGATGATGAGTAGGATGAGGTGATAATGGTGATGGATATCAATGATGTAGGGTGAACCCAACATACACTACTTGGTGGGATAGAGAGAAGTTAGTAGAGTTAAAGAGATACATGAGATATAGGTGGAGGGAGGAGTGGTGGTAGATAGTGAGTGGAGAGAGGATCAAGGAGAGGGAGAGATGCAAGAGACCTCCTTATAGCTTGGGATTAACCTTTTTTCTCTTTTCAAGTGTTACTTGAACAAGATTTAAACCCCATTATTTCTTGGCAACCCTTTGATACCAATTTCCATCCAGTTAGGGTTTGATATTCTAACCACACTATGCATTAATTTGGACTTCCCTCTTGTGAGATTTTTGTACCTCTAATTTAGGTTAATTTATCACCCATATTGAACTAAAAACCTTTTAAAATGATGTACTAGATTAGTAGATCAATTGCTTGACCCTATATATTACATTTGAATTTAACTACATTAATTATAGACAACAACATATAAGCTACAAAAGATTAAGATAGAATAGCCTTATTATCAAAAGAGTTTGCTTCCTCAAGTCTTGTACTCTAATACCTAGAACCTTTATTTAGTCATAATAATTTTTTTTTGTTGATAGTAATCATATTCTTCTTGTACTCTAATACCTAGAACCTTTGTTTAGTCATAATACTTTTTTTGTTGATAGTAATCATATTCTTTACTACATGGCTTTATAGTATTGCCACTTTGTAGATAATGCTTGATTTTAGGTTAAATGATGTGTCAAAAAAAACCTTGTCATCAAAATTATAAAAAATATAATTATGCTCAATCATTATTCTTCCCTAATTAGTACAATCATGGTACACATTCTTATGACTTTTAAACCCTTTAAATCAATTAAAAATATTCACAACATCAATACACATACATTTTCTGTCATGGAATTTTTCAACCACAATTTGCAAGATTTGTGTCTTTCATGAATTCAAGCTATTCTTATCTCTCTTGAGTCATTAGCTACTCATGTCGAGTTTTGTTTTTTGAGTCTCAGTTGTGGGAAAATTGCATCAAAAGTCACCATGTTGAAATAATCATTTGCTCACTTCGTCTTGGGGATGGCAAATTTTCATGAAAATTGAAAATTTCTTTAAGTTAGAAGTTAAAAAATTCCCTTCGGCAAAGTTCCAAACTTTTCTTGTAGTCTTGCAAGTGTTTGCTTTCTTGCATGGATCCTTGAAAGTTTGTTTTCCTTATAGAAGTTAGAGATCCAAACTTACCATGCATCTTTACAATCTTTGCATTCTTGCTCAAAAACCTAGCAAGTCCAAACAGTCTTCAAGCATCATGCACAGACTTGTAATGTGCACACAAAACTTCTACACTTTCAAATGTCATTCTTTCTTTCGTAACTTGCAACTCCATGAACTCAATGTAAATATCAAAAGAGTGGATTCCAAGTGTAGTCACACATAACTTGTAAATTTTCCTTGTGTTCTTAGTTGTCATTTTCCCATGCTAAACTTATTAGAGACGAAGATGTCTCAAGCAATTACACAACATTTACAAATTGCGTACTGGCTCCCAATTCCCACTTTCTCCTAAAGCTTAGTAATCATACAGATTAGATGCAAACTCTTGTTGTGTGCAAACATGCCCCCAAACTTTCATTTTGCCTCCTTGTTCCTACAATATATAATTTTGTTTGTCCCTATACTAAATGATGTGAGCACCACACAATACTTACTTCATGCTAAATAAGGAAAGAAACATGACAACCATCTATAGGATGGAATCATCACCAGAGCACACACACATAACACAACCACTTAATAGAATATAAGGCATGATAAGATGGATGCTATTAAACATTATCATTTCATAATCATGTGTTCATTGACTGAAATTCATCATAAAATAGAATTGCATACTAATAATTAATTTTTACATGTAGATAAGAACTCGCTCATTCTAATGCATTTCTAAACAAGATCAATCACTCATAAGTAGATATATTCAATGTATAGTTTTAATGATAATGCATAATTTCATTCATCCACATCAAGGGATCAACAACACATGGTTCACATATAGGTCCATAGGCATAGGGATTCCATGGTCACATTATAGAACCAAGTACTCCAAGAACTAGTTCTAAGTAACCAAGAACTACATGGAATGATGATTTTAGGGCCATGGAGGTCCTCTATGACACCAGTATTGATACACAAGTCAATTGCAAGATCCATGATCTCAAAAATGCTAGAGCATCCCACCTATCCTTCCACTAGGGCTCCTCCATACATTTCCACAATTGACTTGCCTCTTGTTGGTATAAGGGGGTTAACCTCCAAGAGGTAGTCACCAACATAATATATCACAAGGAAGTTAAATGGATAATGACCATCCCATGCTAACCCGCATTTACTTCCATCCTTAAAAGTTTGTTGCATCTGCTTCCTTATATACACTCTACTAGAGGCCATTCTCCATCGACATGGTAGGAAGAACATTACAACACAAGGACCAACATTTGAAAACAAAATGAATTATAGTTTAGCCACCATAATTCCAAAATTACCAAAAGAAAAGAAATTTCAATTCCAATGTCACGACCATCTCCTTGATGGATTAAACTAGGAAAATAATTAATCAATGATAATTGACGAAGGGTACTGCCCCTCAAACACACTTAGACACAATAACATAGTAAGTATGCTACAAATTGATTTAGATTATATTCATAAAAACCTAATTACAACATGCATTTACCAACATGCAAGGGTCTCAAGACCACATGTTACAACACAGGTTGTATTACAATTGAAAATAATTTGCAACCTGAAGCTCAAAAACTGCTTTTCGAAAAACTACCTCTATCTTCCCTACTCTACCTTCTTATCCTACCTTTCCCCATTACTTTTTGCTTTCCTTGTCCTATTCCTTTTGGGGAAAGTCTATCCCTTTTTGGCACCCAAAGAGTCTAGTTGTATCTTTCCCACTCAAGAAATATTAAATTTTGAAATTTAGTAACACAACTTCTAGGAGCCATAACTTTTGAACCAGACGTCTGATTGAGGAATCATTTGATGCATTGGTAAGCGGGCACAAAAAATTGAACTTTCAGAAAATATCCTTTAAATGATATTTTGATTTTTGGCCAATGTTTAGGCTCATACACGGCCTCTAAGTGCCTCAAATTTGACTTTGAAACTTTTACAAGGGGTTTTGAAAACAAAAACTTTAATATCTCTCAAACCATGAATGATATTGAGATGATTTCTTCACCGTTGGCTTACTTTTATAATTCCTCTTCTCAAGGTAAATTTTTAGGTCCATACATGTACAAATGCAAACTTGCTAAAAATAGCAGGTTGCTATTTTTAGATTTCTAAAAATTTTGACTATCTTGAATCACTGTAAATGTCAACCCAGGCTCCAACACAACTAAACAACAAAAGAAATTTATTTTTGAATGATGCAAGATTGCCCTTACACCATTGATGCTCCAACATCAATAATAAAAACATTTGTTAAATTAATTTAATTGTTAAATATTGGTAAGATAAAAATGAGAATAAAACAAATAATTAAATATTAGATAAAAATATTGATAATAATAAATAAATTTTATTCATACAAAACTGTATAAAATATAATTTAATTAAATAAATTAAGGTAATAGTTAGATGAATAGTTAAGTGATAATTATTTTTGTGTTTTAATAGTTAATAATAGTTAACTAAAATTTACTCTCAAGTTAAGATGAGGAGTTGCATGGAAAAACAATAATTAACCTACTTAATTTACTTATTAACTACAATCAATAAAGATGTTTTCATGGGAAAAATAATTGCTTTTGTTTTAATAATATTTTCTTCAACCAATTAATGAGTTGAGGAGGAAGATAACTCCTCCTTTGTAATAGTTAATTACTAAATTATCTATTGAATTGTTATGTGGAGAAAACAATATTTAATTAATTATAAATTATTTGTTCTCAATTAATTAATGAGCTTAATTGATGGAGATAACTATTCTTTTAAATATATTTAAAAAATAATATTTAAAAAAAAAAAAGGAAAATAGAAAAGGAAAACTATAAATAAGGGAGAAAGTAAAAGAAAAGGTTGGGGGTTGACAGATGGAGAATTGGGTATGTACCTTTAACTTGCCTGAACTTGTTGATATTGTTGTATAAATTTTATTTGGTAATGCTTTTGGTCCCTGTATTATATCTATGGTTGTGATTAAATTGGATAATAATTCTTTTTCCTCTCTTTTATAGTATTAAGTCAATCTGGAAGGTACCTTGTTGCCTTCATTTCCAAGCCAAATTCTTTAACTTTGCATAGATCATCTATGTTTTTGGATGTGATATGTTTCATGGTCTTGAATCCAATTGTATTCAGGGTTCTTTTAATTCATCAATCTCCTTACCATTTGAACTTCACACACCTGCCCACTTCTGCATAGATGTTTGATAGAAGAACATAAATTAGGTAGAACTTTTAGGATCCCAATCAAAACTAGTGTCACTATAAATTCTCCTATGCCTATATTCATATGTGATCTTTAGGAGAATTATGCTAGCATTAGATGCTTGAAAATGATTTTGTGTATGGAAAAATCAAAATTACAGATTCCATGAGATGGCGATGTGTCTGTGTTGTGAGGGGAAGGCTGCGTGCTGCCTATGAGGGTGCGCACATGTCTTCTTTTCTCTCTACATGTGTGTTATTTTCCTTTGATCGGTGGCTTCTTTCTGTTGGGGGGCTTTTTCTATATTCAGGGTGGGGTTTTTCCTTTTCCTTTTCACTGTTTTAGCTCTTACTGTGGAAATTTGATGGAGGGATTGGCATTGGGTGGAAGTGGGTTTGGTGAAGGGTGCGGGGAGGATTGGAAGCAGTGTCAGGGTAGCGTGTAGGGTTTGGTGTTTGGGGTGGTGGAATGGTGGGAAAGCTTAGTGTTTGCTGGTGTGAAGCCATCTTAGGGTTTGTCTGAGGATTCCTCTTTTGTGGGTGAGAGCTCTAAGCTTAAGAAAGTGAATGGTTGTTTGTCACGGAGTCTCGATCGTCTAGTCCTGGTTATCTCTCCTGAATTAGTACAAGAGGACATATCTTATTGGAGCAAACATGTTCTAATTTGCAAGTTCCTGGGTATTCGTATCCCTCTCACGGCCTTGGAGTCCTGGATTCATCGGTCATGGCAGGTTGAGGGTGATTTTGATATTTTGGTGGCTGCGAATGCCTATTTCATGGTTGATTTTTCTTGCATTTCAGATTGAAATCACATTTTTTAGGGAGGACCATATTTTTACAATCATGTTGGCTTGTTCATGAAGCCCTAGCATGGAGGATTTAATGTGGTAGAGGACCTGCCTTCACGGGTTCCTGTGTGGGTCCGTCTGCCATGGCTACCACTGGAGTTTTGGAGGGAGCATATTCTGCTCTAGATTGCGGCTTTGTTGGGGAAGCTGGATGCCATCGCTCAGAATACTTTGGATAACAAGGTGTTTTCCTTTGCTTGTATTTGTGTTGAAATTGACTTAAATAATCCATTGCCGAATTCTTTGGAAATTTGTCTTGGCTCTGCTTTGTGGGTTCAACGGTTAGATTATGAGTCCCTTCCTTTTCATTGTCGCTTTTGTCATGAGTATGGTCACCTTCGGCACTAATGTCTTTAGGCACCCAAAGTGGCAGGGGTTTCTTCTCCTCCTTCATCAGGGCCTTCGGTGGAGAAGGGGGATAAAGGCAAGATGCCTATGGCTGAGGGTGGGCCCGATAAGGATGGCTTCATTCCTGTTAAGCCGAGGGCTAAAGGAAGGGGACAAAAGTAGGCCTATAAAGATAGACAGAGTGATCAGGGTTTCAATTGTTTTGAAGTCTTGGATAATCAGGCCTTGGAAGAGGGGATTCCTATTGAGTTTCCTTCTGGGGCCATTGGTATGGATATAGGGTTGGAGCAGGCAATTATTGTTAAGGATAATTCTTCAGCTTTGGAGTAGGGTAATTCTGGGCTTCCTAGTGCCTCTTTTTGATCTGCAGGATGACATTGCATTAACAGATTTAGCTGAGGTGTTGCCTACCAGTAAGGGATGGGGATCATCTCATGTTCTGGGGGTGCTTCAACACCCTCTTAAGAAGGGTCATCTTGATAATTCCTCTAAAGCTGGTTGTAAAAAGGACGTGGACAAGATTAAATCCACTGGGGATTTGTTGGTGGAATCTAGCTAGGTTAAGACCATTGATTCCCTCTTCTCTCCACCTTCCTCGTGATTATTCTTTCATGGAATGCAAGGGGGTTGAATAGCACCCCCTTTCAAAAGTCTATTTAGGATTTGATTGTGGTTCATTCTCCAGATATCTTTTGCGTTCAAGAGACTAAACTTCAGGTGGACTTCATGCTTCAGTATGCTCCTCGTATTTGGTTTTTTGGTCAATGTCAGTGTATTGGTTCTAGGGGAAACTCTGGAGGTCTGGCTCTTTTCTGGGATCCACGTAAGGTTGTTCCTCACTGGTGGATTTCTAGCCATTCCTCTATTTCTGTGGTGGCTTCGATTTTGGAATCTGGTGAGACTATTTTGGTCAATAATGTTTATGCTTCGATTGACATCCATGGTAAATTCCAGCTTTGGGCCCATATAAGGTTTGTTAGATCTTGTGCTCCTTATCTTCCTTGGATCTTAGCTGGTGATTTCAATTCTATGTTGTGTTTGGAGGAGAAAAAAGGGGGGTTGCCTAGGCTTGGTCCTGCTTTAGATCTTTTTTGGGCAAATGTGGATTCTCTTGCTCTTGTTGATGTTAAACCCTCTAATGGAATTTTCACTTGGAATAATAAACAGAGTGGGCTAGAAGTGATATCTGAGTGGCTGGATAGATTTCTTGTTTCTAGTTTTTGGATGGGCAGCAGCATGGTCACTTGCTCTGAGATTCTTGATTGGTGTAGCTCTGATCATTGGCCAATTAAGTTTTTTGCTTCTTCTTTTCCTACTCCAAAGAATCCTCCTTTCAAATTTCAGCTTATGTGGCTTCGAGATCCATCCTTGTATGACCTTGTTGCCCAGTGGTGGTGGGATGGGGCCCCTGCGTATGATACAACTATGTATTGTCTTGTTAAGAAGCTGCAATATATCAAGTATCATCTTAAGCAATGGAATAGGTCATGTTTTGGCAATCTTCGGGCCAAGAAAGGGAAGCACAGGATCATCTTGCTATTATTACTTGTCAAATTCAAGATTTGGGATTTTTGGAGGCTCTAGGACATGCTAAGTCCCAAGCTATGAAATTGGTGGAGGAGTGGGAGCTTCGTGAGGAGATTTTCTAGAAACAAAAGGCAAGGATTAATTGGCTTCAAGAGGGTGATAGGAATACTACTTTCTTCCATCATTCTATGTAATCTCGTCGAAATAAGTGTTATATCTCTTCTCTTGTTAATTATGAGGGTCTTTTGATTTCTTTGCAATAGGCTTTGTCTAGGGAGGCTCGTCAATTTTATTTTGCTCTGTTTATTGAAGACTCACCTCCTGCTGAGGCTAAGGAGAATATGATCCTTTCTTGCATTCCTTCTTTGATTTCTAATGATTTGAATACTTTTCTTACTCATCCGATTTTCTTGTCTGAAGTGGAGGAGGTTGTGTTTGGGATGAATAAGGGGAAAGCTCCTAGCCCTGATGGTTTTCTAGTAGAATTTTTCCAAGAGTTTTGGGATATTGTGAAGTTGGATTTGATGGAGGTTGTTCGGGAGTCTCTTCATAGTAAGTAGATGCTACGAGCCCTAAATGCTACTTTTCTAGTTCTCATTCCTAAAAATGAAGGTACTAATAGGCTTGAATTCTTTAGACCTATTATGCTCTGTAATGTGGTGTATAAGATTATCACGAAATTGATTGCCGAGAGGCTTAAACCATACCTGCCTGTTGACATTTCTGAGGAGCAAGGAGGCTTTGTGGCGGGTCGGCAAATTCTAGATGGGGTGCTGGTAGCCTCTAAGGTCATTCATTCCATGGTGACCTCTTTGGAGCGGTCTATGTTCATCAAGTTGGATATGGCCAAAGCTTATGACAGAGTTAAATGGAGTTTTCTTCAGAAGATTCTATTGGCCTTTGGTTTTTCTTTGGATTGGGTGAGTTGGACTTTGAGTTGTGTGACTTCCTTCTCTTTTTTGGTTATTGTGAATGGTGAACCTTCAGAGCCTTTTGGTGCTACTAGGGAGTCAGTTTCTTAAATTTTAGGTTTCTCAAGGCTTGATTCATGGTTGGCAGTGGGGCTTGTGTTCTCATCTCCAGTTTGTGGATGATACTTCTCTTATGGGGTTGGCTCGTATTCAAAAAGCTAAATCCTTTAGGCAAGCTTTGGATATCTACCTTGCTACTTCGGGTCAAAAAGTCAATGAGCAAAAGTCTTTTATTTTCTTTTTTAATACGCCTCAAGCTATCCAAAGGCAGATTGTAGCTATTTTGCAGTTTCAAATTGGGTCTCTTCCCTTTGCCTATTTGGGTATTCCTCTTGTTGTTGGTCGTTAGCCTAGGTCCTCCTAGAAGATGTTGCTTGACAAGCTAAGGTGGAAGGTAACTCATTGGACTCATCGGTGGTTGTCTACAGTTACTAGAGCGACTCTTCTCAAGTTAGTAATCCAGGCCCTTCCTATCTACAAATGCTTTCTTCAAGTGGCCCCTATGTATTTCCTTAGGGAATTTGATGCCCTCTCACGTCAATTTCTTTGGAGTGGTAACTTGTTTACTAAGTGGAGCCTTGTTAAGTGGGAATCTATGTGTATACCAAAGCAGGAGGGTGGTCTTGGTTTATGCTCTGCTATTTTGAATGAGCAAGTTCTTGCTGCTAAGCTTTATTGGCATTGGTATACCAATCAACATCAGTTATGGGTTTGTATTCTCAACCTTAAATATCTTAGGGGTGTTTCTTCTTTTGAGGTTCCTTGCTATCCTCTGGAGGGGAGTGGTTCTATGATTTGGCATACTTTGAAAGTAGGGGCTCAGTTGATTAAGCATGCACTTTTTTGGATTTGTCATTCAGGGTCACAAGCTCTTTTTTGGTTAGATTCTTGGGATGGTCACCCACCTATTCTCTCTTCTCTTCCTCACCTCTAGTCACTTTCTAATGTTTTTACTACGGCTAGCTGGGATACCGTTGAGCATTATAAGTTTTTACAACATTGTGGATTGGCTGTAAGCTTTCATTGGAAGCTTCCTTCTGAGTGGCCACCTGGGGGGTCGGAGGAGGATAAGCATGAGCTTGCTTAGCTTCTGGCTTCCCGTGCTTGTAATTCTTTGAGGGGACCTGATGTCTTGGCTTAGGATGGTTCTAATTTGTTTGGGAAGTACTCTATGGCTGCTAGTTATAAGCAGCTTGGTAGGCAATTATTTGGGGATATTGAGGTCCCTTGGTGGAAGCATGTTTGGCACAAGTGCACTTTCTTCATGTGGTTAGTTGCTCAAAACCAGTGTCTTACTTGGGATAATTTGTGTAAGCGTGGTTTCCAAGGCCCTTCTATGTGTGTTTTGTGTCATAACTGTGAGGAGAGTGCCTCTCATCTCTTCTTCCAATGTTCATATGCTAGGGAGATTTGGTATTTTTAGTGAAGGGTGTAGAATACGCCCTGTTGGCATGTTTCCTCGCTAGCTGAGTTTGTGGATCGGTGGGGCAGGGCCCCTGTTTCTACTTCCTTTCTTCAGGCTACTTAGGCTATTGGCCCATCCCTTATTATCTAGAACCTTTGGTTGGAGAGGAATTGTCAGATTTTTTAGGAGGTGATGTTGGTGGCCCCTCGCTTATGGAAAATTCTGCATTCTTTGGGAGAAACTGTTGCAGCTAAGTGTGATCTAAAGACATCAGTGGATCCTTGTGATGTTGGTTGTTGTAATCATCTTCATCTTCTATCTCAGTAACAACAGCTCATGTGCAATAGATGTCGACATCCTACCCCGAAGGTGAATAGGGAGCGGAGATGGTCTCCTCCACCTCAAGGTGTCTTAAAAATCAACACGGATGGCTCTTCTCAAGGAAACCCTGGTCATGCTAGAATTGGTGGTGTTGGTCAAAATAGATTTGGAGATGTTTAGTTTATCTTCTCTATTTATAAGGGTCTTCATACTAATAATTTAATGGAGGCTTAGGCTATTTTAACAGCTGTGGAGCATGGAAGTCAATTGGGGTGGCGAAGGATCATATGTGAGTCTGATTCCTAGGTTGTGGTGAACTTGTTGAATAGGCAGCATTTAGATGATGTTAGCTGGCATTTCACTTTGATTGTTGCTTAGATTCTTACCCTCTATTCTTCTTTGGAGTTTGTTACTTTTACTCATATTCCTAGAGAATGAAATGGTGTTGCTAATTGTTTGGCTAAATGGGCTTTTGAGCATATTCATGATTGGAATTTGATGGACTGAGGTCATTTACCCCTGGATCTGTCTCAATAGTTGGATCACTTGGTGGAGCTTGATAGGGATATGTAACACCCTTGCTTTGCACTTCTTGTTTTAATAAATTTTTACCCATCCTTTATGTTAAAAAAATGATTTTGTGTATGACTCTTGGTAACATGAGCATTCAATATAATTGTATTAGTTGAACCATAACAGAGACCTCTATAAAAATAGTGTTGATGTAGATAGAAGTGTTGGGATACACCACAGTTAAAAAAAAATGAAATGGTTTTGAAGCTCATAAGGTCTGAACATAGATTACTGGTATCAATGTTGAATGTAAAATATTCTTAATGTTTCAAGGGTTGATCTTCTTATGCTATTTGTTTAAAGTGAACTTTAGTAAACATGCATCCATTACTAATCATGTTCTATCATTCTCACCTATCTCATAGTTGAGGGCTATCACAAATGCTCCTACTCCTAGTATCTTCTTTCAATGATCCATTCTATTCTCACCCTACAATCCTTACATTCTATGAGATATCATTTCTTTGAGACTTTTTGTCAAATAGTTCGTGCTTTATTGTGTTTCTGTGTTTTTTTAAATTGAAGAATACTTCCTATTTAACTTATATTAAAAGAGTGAAATAGTACAATATTCACAAAAAAGGGTAGGTGGTATGAAGGCACACCCACGAAGTCTCAAAGGTGATCAAAACAAACCTTAAAAACAGGCTAACAAAACAACAAAAAGCCTAACCCACAACAAACTATGTAGCTAATGCATACCTGTCGACCAAGGAAACTGCAACTACAACTTTTGGTGATAATTCTTTGACCTTTACACTTTGGTGGATTCCCTTACCCTGTTGCATTTCTCTCATTTTGGCATAGGTAGGGAGGATGCTGGAAAAATTGTAAAATCTGGCTTTACGCCTACAAATTTCATTTGCTTGGAAGTATCTTAAGCCTTAGAACAATTCATTTTTGTGCATATCTAGAAATCATTACATTCCATAGGATAACATATTTTGAGTCATTCTGCCAAATAGTTCAGTGCCTTGTTTATATTTCCCAATTTTGGAAGATTGTCGACCTGGGAAGTCACAAATTTAGTCTATGTTTAATTCCTCTCTCCTATATGCTTTGATGGATGTCCATAATTGTTCGAAAACTCCCATTTTGGCACAAGCAGGGAGAACACAAGCAAAGGTTGAGGAATTTAGCTTTATACCTACCAATTGTATTTACTTGAAAGTTTCTAAAACCCTTTTATTATAGTTGCGTTAAGTGAGCACAGGAAATTTTTGGAAAAGAAAAGTGTTGCAGTGATTGGAATAATAGAACTTTGGATTAAGAAAAAAAGATAAGTAAATTTTTCCATTATTTGATTTTGTTCAATAAATTCTCCTTCAATTTGGGTAAATGTGAGTTTCTATGAAATGACAAATAATTCAAATGGTATATTTCAGATTGGGTTTGTGAAATTTCTGTAAAAGGATAAATGCACTTAGCGGGTAGGGCTAAGATTATAGGGGAAGAGCTAATAGTAATGATAGTGAAACAAGTTAGGAGGTAAAGTTTGAAACAATAAGAAAAATTAGGATGCGTCTGTGGTCCGATCTCCCTGCAGACCCAACTTATTGAGCAAATGGTTTTCTGTAAAATCTGCTTCTAGGTATCATGCCTAGTAACTAGAGAAGAAAAGACCATAATGCATGGGGATAGGACCCTAGTCTAAGCCCTTCAAAATCTCAGGGAACAACGATTTACAACCCGCTCTGACCAGCCATTAAAGCACAAGCTGCCAAGGGCAGCACAGGCAAAAGAGTAAGTTTTTCAGAGGAGACCTTTGTTCACAAGAGAACACCTCTTCCCCCACAAGGTACTACTTTCAGGGAGATGAGAAGTTCTTGGAGTAGGAATGTTCAGGACAAGAAGTTTCAGAAAGTTCCTTGGAAAACTCATGGAAGATATAGGACTTCTCGAAGAAGGAAAGGATATTATGGCCAGAAGAACTTTAAAGGAAGCCCTGTTTTTCATGCAAGAAGCAGTAAAGACCACATTGATAATAGAGCCAATACTTCCAAGGCAAAAATACTAGAGGTCTCAAGGAGAAAACCAGTTTTGGTGTTGGTTAGACTCCCAGATGAAGCCATGAAGTAAAGACAAGCAGTTCTTAAAGACAGAGTGTTCATAGGTAAGGTTGTGAATCCTCATTACTCTTCTGATGATTTCCTAGTTTGGGCTAAAAACACTTGGGGCCAAATGGAAGAAGCTGACTATCTAGGTAATGGGTTTTTCATGGTTATCTTCTCTGATCAAATGCATAGGGACAAGATCCTAGGTAAAATCCTGTGGAAATTTGGGGAAAATTTTGTCTTTTG
The DNA here is from genome assembly GCA_027924645.1 of Cunninghamia lanceolata. Lineage (NCBI taxonomy): Eukaryota > Viridiplantae > Streptophyta > Pinopsida > Cupressales > Cupressaceae > Cunninghamia > Cunninghamia lanceolata. The sequence goes on from BSBN01000031.1 coordinate 533,623, forward strand.
TCAACCTTGGAAAGCTAATTTTTCTACAAAATCTGAGAGGGTTCCTTTTTTACCTCTGTGGGTCCAAATTTCAAATCTGCCAGTAGAATATAGGACCACTGAAATCCTTAAAATTATAGGGGATTCTATGGGGGAATGTCAAGATATCAAGATTTGTAAGGAACCCAACTGGACTTCAGATGTAAGACTATGAGTCCTTATGAAGATAGACAAAGAACTCCCCAGAAAAGTCAAAATTCAAAGCTCATAAGGGCTTTGGGAATAGGAGGTGTTTATAGATGTACCAGAGGATCAGGAATAGGCCTTAGTGAGTTCCTCAAGGGAAGATGCAAGTGGTAATGCTGACATTCAAGCCTTAAGCCAAGGTTTGAATAATCTCTAGGAGGAAGATGATATTAGAATGGAGAGAACAGATATCCCTAACATATAGGAAGAAGATTATTCCTTGAAAATCCCAGAATGGGCTCTGGAGGGTTCAACACTGCAAGAAAATGTTTTTTCAAAGATTCAATGGCAGGCAGAAGTAACAGTACTCCAATACACTACCACTAGAGAAGTACAGAATGATGTTCCTCATCTAGATTAGGATGAGCCCAAAAAAGAAGGTCATCTTGCATCTGCAACCAGAGAGTTGTCTGCTGGGAAAGCTGAACAATCCCTAGATAATGGAGAAAGCTCTGAAAATTCAAATATAAGACTCCAGGATCTCTATGAGGAAGTGCTCATGAAGGTAACAAATTCCATGTTTGAAGAGCTGGCAGATGAAGTCCTTCAAGAGGAAGACCCAATCCTTGTCTTTCCTTCAGTAGGTATTCGACAGACCCCTATGGTCTCCAAAAATGCAAAGAATACACCCTCCAGGAGAAGTTTGAGACAGAAGAAAGGTAAAGTACTTTCAGAGATTTTGGAGGACTCAGAGAAGGGAACACCTAAAACATCCAAAAAGAGGGGAGCAGACAGCTCTCCTTAGGAGCAATGAAGTTCATAACATGGAATGTTAGGGGCTTAAATGCCCCTAACAAGAGGCATCTCATCAAGTCACAACTTAATGGGGTGAGAGCAAATATTGTGATGTTCCAAGAAACTAAATTAGATTTGGATGTTGCTGCTTTCTGTTTTCTCAAATGGAAGGAATGGGAAGTAGAGCTACACCCATCTAGTGGAACCTTGGGAGGCCTAGCTATCCTATGCAAAAAGAATCTTCCAAGGTTAGAGGTTGTAGGTAATAGAGACCACTGGATTCTAGGTAAATTTCTAGGAGTCATTTTTGGGAAGGACCTGTGGGTTATGAATGTTTATGGCCCTTCAAGCGCATCTCAGAAATTGCAACTTTGGACACACTTGTCAAAGCTGTTACATATGATAAAAAATGAGATGGTCATCTTGGGAGGAGACTTCAATGCTATTCTAGATGGCTTTGAAAAATTAGATGGATCTTTGGTGCAGTCACAATCTATGTTGGATTTTAAAGGTTTTGTGGACTCCAACAACTTTTTGGGTTGCAGGCCCTCCAATGGGCTCTTCACCTAGTCTAATAGAAGGAATGGTTCCTCAAGAATAGCAAAAAGATTGGACAAGTTTCTCTTGTCCCCACAATGCATATTGGGAAACCTTAACTTTTGCTCAACGATTCTGCCTCTAACAGGATTAGACCACTTCCCAGTGTGTCTCCATTGGGGGAGCACAAAAAGCTATGAGCAATTCTTTCAAGTTTTAAGAGATGTGGTTTAGAGATCCAAATTTTCTCCCAAACATTAAGACTTGGTGGCAGACGGCCCCTTTTGTCAAGGGCTCTAGAATGTTCCAGCTGGCTAAAAAGTTAGAATATGTTAAACTAAAGATTTTAGAATGGAACAAAGCTCACTTTAAGAATATCTTTGAAAAGAAAAGAATTTTGAGTGAGTTGTCTTTCATTGAAGAAGAGATCTTCTAGGGAGGTATGAACCAAGACACTTTTTCTACATAAAAACTTCTTAGATCTTAGATTGAAGAGATTCTCCTCAGAGAAGAAATCTTCTAGTGCCAGAAATCAAGGGAAACCTGTTTGAAAGAGGGTGATCAAAATACTTCCTTCTTCCACTTCTCGACTAAATCCTGCAGGTAGAGTTCTATGATTCATTATATTAAGAAAGAGGATGGCTCATTGTTACAAAATATTGAGGATATAAAAGAAGACCGGTCTTTCTTCAAACACCTCCTCTCAACAGATAAACTCCATTCCAGGAATGGCTTTAGTAGTTTCAATATGCCTAAAAGACTTACGGAGGAAAACAATAAGGAACTCCTTAAGGAATTCATGCAAGAAGAAATCAAATTAGTGGTTTTCTCCATGAATGGGGGCAAAGCTCTAGGGCTGGATGATTGGACATGTTTGTTTTTTCCAAAAATGTTGGGAGGTAGTTGGCTGAGATGTTTTTTTGGCTATTGAAGAATCTAGGAAGTTTGGCAATGTTCTGAAAGAGTTTAACAGAACCAGTTTAGTTTTGATCTTGAAAGTTTGTTCATCATCAAATTTTGAATATTTCAGGCCCATCTCCCTCTGCAATTTCATATACAAGGTAATCTCCAAGGTAGCGGCGTCCAGATTAGCGTCCTTACTTCCATAGATCATCTCAGAGGAGCAGGGAGGTTTTGTACCTGGAAAGGAAACAATAGAGGGAGCCATCCTTACACATGAAGTACTCCACTCTATCAACAAAGAGAGAACCCCTAGCATGGTTTTAAAACTTGACATGTCCAAGGCATATGATAGAGTGGAATGGGATTTTCTGCAGCATGTCCTTTCCTCCCTTAGGTTCTCTACCCTCAGAGGTGTTAGATGTTCAGTATTAATCAATGGAAGTGAATCCCTCCCCTTTGAGACATCAAGTTTTCTAAGACAAGGGGACCCCATCTCACCTTATCTTTTTATCTTGATGACTGAAGCTCTTACTTGGATCATAAGACAGGCCAGAAGTAACAAAATTTGGTGGGGTATAAGATTGAAGTCCTACAATGATCCCCTCACCCATGCTCTCTTTGTGGATGACACAATTATTTTTGGTAAAGATAGTAAGAGAGAAGCCTCTGCTATCAAAAAGATGATGGCAATGTATTGTGAGGCCTCTTGCTAAGTGGTCAACCCAATGAAGTCTAAAATCTACCTTTTCAACACCCCGCAGGAAGAACAGTCAGGGATTTCAAGTTTTTTTAGCTTCAAATTGGAGTCTCTGCTGGGTAAATACTTAGGGGTTCCACTTTTTAATGGACGACATACAAAGCTCTTGTGGAGCGGAGTTATAGAAAATCTACTTCACAAAGTCAGTGCATGGAAAGGCAATTAGTTATCTCTAGTTGGCATACTCACCCTTTTAAAAGAAGTCCTCTCTGCAGTGCCAGTTTATATGATGTCCCTACAAATTCCAAAGGGTATCTTAGTTGAAATTGGGAAAATCTGTTGGAAATTTTTATGGCAAGGAACTTCAGACACAACGAAGATTCACTTGCTTGCTTAGAACAAGATTTGTTTAGCAAAAATTCAAGCGGGTGCAGGTGTCATCAACTTGGAACTGCAAAACTTAGCTCTAGGAAAAAAACTGGCATGAAAAATATATAAACATCCTCAAACTAGATGGGTGAAAATTTTACAGAAGAAGTATTTGGACAGTAAAGCACCGGAGAGAATTTTCACAGTTGCCAATCCTCTGAAGGGCTCGTCAATTTGGAATTTCATTGTTAAATGCCACTAGGTAATTCTCCCTAAGTTATCATGGACTATCCATAATGGAAAGAAAGCATCCTTCTGGGATAATCAATGGAATGGCTAGCCAAAAATCTCATCTAATGGAAAGTTTTGGGAAGTAGCAACTTACCTTAAAAGGTTTTAGGCAGAAAAGGTATGTTCCTATTTTACAGTGGATACAAGCATAGTTCCTTTAAAAATCAGATGGAAAAGCTTTGATAATTGTAACTTTCCTATTGAACAAAAAGTCACCCTTAGAAAGATCTTGGAGGAATGATTTCTCTTTTTTTCTCCATGAGAGGATGAACTAATCTGGATGGGAGATGGCTCGGGAAGATACAAAGCCCAATTTGGTTATAAATTTCTATCTGCAAGAGCGAAAGTGGACTGGCCCACTAACCTCTGTTGGGTAGATCCAATCCTACCTAAAGCTGGCACTTTTACATAGTTGGCTCTGAATAACAGGATCCTCACGGGGGATAGGATTGAAAAGCTTTCTTTAGGTTCAGGTTTTGGCTATGTGTTGTGCCAAGAAGAAAATGAATCTTTAGATCATCTACTTGTTCATTGTAGCTTTAGTCGACATTGCTGGAGACACATAATGCTACTTTTGAATTGGTCTTCCCCTCTCTCATGTACACTGAAGCAATGGTTGAGAGGCTGGCCTACTCTAAATAGAGAGGCTTACTTTCATGATCTCTGGGTTGTATGCCCATCTATTATATTATGGTTACTCTAGGAGAGAAACTTTAGGATTTTCAGGAACACCTCTAGATATGTTGTTGAGGTTTGTAGTGAGATGGAGACTTTGATTGTTGAAACAACTTTGGCAAAAAAGGCGTTCACATTCTAAAGAGCCCAGATGGACCAGTTGGGATGCTCTCATGTCTAAATATTGGAAAGGCATTCAGAAGTAGCCCCAAAATATGAATTTGGCAAATTCTCACTTAGGTGTGGACAAATCTTCAATTAAATGGTGACTGCCTACTCCCCTCTTTGTGAAGTAAATTTTGATGGAGCAAGTTGAGGAAATCTTGGGCCTTCGGCCTTGGGATGTGTGATCAGAAACAGTGAAGGTAAACGTCTAGCAGCTAAAGCAATGAAGATCCCAGAAGGCACAAACAATATGGTAGAAGCTCTTGTTCTTCTCAACGCCCTACAATTGGCTCAAGAAAAGGGATATAAGAAGTTCTCAATTGAGGGAGATTCTCTGCTAATTATTTCATCTTTACAGGCAGAGAAAGCTAAGAATTGGTCGATTTGTTATATTCTTGATCAAGCCAGGGAAGTTATGAAAGTCTTTGACTCTTTTGAAATCTCACACTGCTACAGGGAAGGAAAAAAAGTAGCTGACTAGTTGGCGAATGTAAGGCCTACACTTTTTTATTTCCGTACATGTGACTATTTAGCTTACTGTTGTTGGTATTTTTATATTTATGGGACTGTTGTTCCTAGATTTTCAAACTATTAAAATCTTATTATGTTAAAGGAAAACTAATTGGGTGATGTTAGATAGAAAATGTCATGTGATTTCATTATGTTTATAAGAACTGTGGTATGCTTTAGAAATGCATGTATTAAATTTGCTTCGGCTATGATATTTATATGCGGAATTAACTTTGAAACTGAGTGTGCAGGTATTTCTAACAAAACCACAAATACAGGAGATCATCTCATACCTATGTTGTTTCCCTTGTGAGCCGATCTAGTTCAATGAGGAACTGAGATCAACCTCTTGTTTTAGAAAATTGTGGTATTGTCGTAATGTGTTATTTTTGCATGAGGTTAAGGGAATAAGGGCTTTTATCTGAATTACTTTTATTATGATAAGTGTTATAAGTTGATGTTTTGAATCTTGTTTTAACTTTAATTATTTTTGACCCTTTTCATGTGTTTATTTGACTCTCGGAGTCTTAACTAGGTGTAAAAACAACCCTAGGTTGTACCCCTTGGGTTTAGGGACCTTTTTTACTAGGTTAACCTTGAGTTAACTACCATAGGGTCACCTCAACTTGGGGGTGAGGTTAAGTGACGAAAATTGGAAGTTTGGGGAACATGGGATGAGTGGAATGCCCACTCATGCCTACTTCCAAGTCATGGAGAACTCCATGTTCCCCCTTATTATGGTGGGCTTGTCTCCATGTGCCTCTTTTGGTGGGGTTCCGTTTTATGTGGGTGTTGTGTCACCCACTCTATGTTATTTTAAGTTTTCTCATTGTATTTTATTCTCCAAGTGGGCTATAATGGGGGACCTCATGAGTGGTTATATTTTATTAATTCCACTTGGGATAGTGGGGATATTTTATTATTTCCACTTGGAATAGTGGGGATATTTTATTAATTCCACTTGGGATAGTGGGGTTATTTAAATATTACATCTTTTAAAAAATAAATTTTTAATTCATCCACTATGAATTTAAAATTCACAAATAATGTGAGCCCTTGATCTCAACTCTTGATCCTCACCTTCCATTCCCTTCTCTGAAAATCTATAAATGAGACCCTTCTCTAAGCAATTAGGAAGACAGGAATTTTGTAGGGGACTTTATTTTTTTTGCAGGTGAACTTCATTCTTGCAGGAGAGGACTTCATTCTTGCATGTTCATCATGCCCAATTTCCTCTAGGAATTCTTCTTTTGGCATCCTCATAATGCCCAATTCTTTCTCTATTCTTCTCTTCATAGCCTCATAATGCCGAAATTATTCTAGCCATCCTATATCCTCCATACATTATCCCTTGCTTGTGATCATAGAGAGATTATTTTTGGGGTTGAATCTTGGAGGAAAAAGAAGGAGATTTTGGAGAAGGAAGTAGAGAGGAGCTCTTCATCAGATTCTTCCATAATTGGGCTTTGGAAGGTTGGTAAATAAATTCTATCCTCTTGTGTGATCTACTGTTTGATATGCATGTTTATATCTTGGTTGTTGAAAGAGTCTTGCAATGTCTTCTTTGAGCTTTTGTATTTATTTTTGGGTTTTGTTTTGGGGTGTAGAGAGAGCTCCTTCTAGTTGGAAGGCAATGCTCATCGTGTTTAGGGAGGGGAGGTGTGACCCTCATCGGGTGTCATCCTAGTTCTGGTTACATGATATGCCTTGAGGACAGTTTGGTACTATTTTTAGCCTTGAGGGCTTATTGGCTTTGAGAGCCTGATTGGATATCGTTGGTTACATGATATGCCTCGAGGGTAATTTGGTACTATTTCTAGCCTTGAGGGCTTATTGGCTTTGAGAGCCTATTTGGTTATCTTTGGTTACATGATTCATTGGAAGGCTTGAGGCCTTGTGGAAGTTTATACTTTTGGCTTGAGGCCTTGTGACTATGTTGGCTTGAGTCCTTGTGATATATTGTGAAAGGATGACACCTAGAGGTAGAAATTGTCTACTCCCCTACCCTCCTGAACTCACCTAAGCTAGTTCATTGTATTGTGAGTCAAACCTTGAGGGTGTGTGTTTTATTTGATTTGTTGTTGTTGATCAATGTTGTGATGTGTATAGTCTATTTTACTCTGGGTATGTGGATGGTCTCCCTAGCTCGGGGGTGACCCACTTGCGGGTCTACAGTAGGGAGGAGAGCAGCTTGTGTGGTGTTTCTTTCTTTGTATGTTATGCAGGTATTCTTGGAGCTTATTGTGAAGCTTGGAGAAGATTATTGGATCATAGAAAATATTTTATTTTCCTTAAGTCTTAAGGAGAGCATGATCTTTTAATAGCTCCTTACTTGTCGATTTTTCTAAAAGGAGAAAATTATCTCCCTATTGTTGTATAAATTGTTATTTTTGGAGTTGTGAGGAAATTCTCTCTTTTCTTAGGCTGATAGTTGTAATTTTCTTGTTCATTGAGTTTTACCATTTAGAATTAAGAAAAAGGAAAAGAAAATTTGTTTTTAAAAGGATATTAAAATTATCTAGTTCCTTCTTCTTCTACTTGCAACGTTATGAGTTAGTTGATGTTTTAATTAAGTTTGTAAAAGTGTTAAAAAAATATTCCCACCATGAAATAAATGAAATTTGGGTTGCAGTATTGCTTTTGAAATTACTGCCACCTTGAGGGTCTCATCCTAGAATGGGGACCTTTTCACTTTTACTATGCACTTTTAACTATTCATTTTTCACTATTTACTATTCACTTTTCACTATTCACTATTCACTGTCACTATTCACTTTTATTATTCACTTTTCACTATTTACTATTCACTTGTACTATTCACTATTTACTTTTAATATTAACTTTTCACTATTCATTTGAAGGCAAACTATATGTAGTTTAAAATATTTGACTTGAAATAGAAATCTTAAATCAAGGAAAGTGGGATTTATGTATGCATAATGTATAATACGAATTGAATAGATGCTTAAACTCAGAGTTGCAATTCAGAAATACATTGTTTATACAATTACAATTTAAAAAGAGCATAGGTAAATATATTTTAATTTTAAGGAAGAGTTTCTTGGAAGTTTTGACAATTATTTCAAATTAAATGACAGGAAAATGAAGAGGAAAGTATGATCCCTTCATTTACAAAGGACACTGAAAATAAATGCAAACAAGCCATCATAGGCATTTCATGAGTGGCCATTTTAAACTCAACTGTAGATTTAGAGAATAAACGTTCAATTAAAAAAGAAAAGAGATAAAGAGAAAGAACAACTAACCTTGGAAAACAAAGAGGAGAAAATGCGCGGCATTTCCGAACAGGGCTAAGAGAACTAAGTTAACCTACCGTTAATCCTGTTTAGGAACAGATTGATTATTAAAATTAATTCAAACGTTGAACTAAAACCTAGAGCAGAACCCTAGGGGGACTAAGTCAAGTGAAGTTAACCAACCCTGTGTAAATGATCTGGTTTACCAAGAAATTAGGAATAATGTAAAGGATGTAGTGATATTGCTGTTAGATAAAGAACGTGAAGAAAAAAAAAATAGGATAACATAAAAAGACCTTGCACAACGAGAAGGGAAAATGAGATAGAAATACAATCATAATTAAATTCCAAGAAAAGGAAGAGAGGGCAAATGAACAGATGATCGTGCTTTGTTGAAAAATGATCTATCACCTAAAACAACTTTGTTCAAATATAATTCATGAGATTAACCTAAGTCAGGGAACCACGCGTTTCCTTGTCTAGGGTGTGCGCACATGTATTTGGTACGCCGCCGTCAACTGTATTGCTTTCGCCTTAAGCGTGCACCCCCTCGCACGCTTATGCGTGCGAGGGGGTTTTCAGAGTAGTAAGGGAAAATTTTTTATAGTTCGTATCATGACCACATGACGCATGTGGACATGACACGTGTGTAATGCGTGTTATGACCGCATGGAAAAAGTGGGCATGACAACAAACTTCACTCTAGACCAACAAGAGAAAGAAGTCTCTTTTGAGCATAACCCCCATAATTGGCCGGAAATGCTTAACTCTCTGCTTTTGGGTGACACATGGTTTTCCTCTCCTTTGGCAGCAGTTGAAAGTGGGGTCTTAGGCATGGGTGTTGATGTGGATGACTAATGGTGCTCTCTTCTGTGGTGGGTCTCAGGTGGTGGGTTTTTTGTTTTTTGTTTTTTGTTTATCTTATGTCTGTTTTGAGCAGTTTTTGTCCTCATGGCCGCTTCGAGGGGTGCGGAAATACTTATCCCCCCTCCTTTTTTGTATGAGAAACTATATATTTCTAATATCAATATAAGTCTGGGGCTATACCCCTTATATTAAAAAAAAAGTATTGTTTCTTGTAGGATGGGTAAAATGCATCACTTTTGTCTTAAGAAACTTAATCAAGTCCAACATGGAAATTGTACCATGGGTGAAAAAGCTCTGTAGTGTTCTTCTTTTGTATGAGAGATGATTTGAAAAACTCTTCATTTTGGCATATTGAAATCCAACCTTAGAACTTAGAGCAATAGGTATGGAGATTTTGATAAATGTGGTTTTGTATGATGTAGACTATTATAGGAGCATACACTTATCTACCCAAGTGTGATGTTTAGCCAATAGGCATTTGTAGGAGAAACATGCTACCAGAATTAAGACAGATAAAATTTTAAGACAGCCAGAATTAAGATAATCTGGTAGCTGCATGAAACCAAAATTCTCCAGGATCACTTTGCAAATATAATATTATTGTCTAGTTAGCTGGGGCAGACACGGCTCCCAACCAGCTATGCTACATGCATTTCTCATGTACTGTCTTTCCTTACAATTCTGCCATGCTATGCTAGAGCATAGGGAGCCCCTCCACCTCCAAATCCACTCACACCTATAGATTTCGTTTGAACTCTTCATTTTATTCAAAAGGAAAACTGAAACATAGAAGCTGAGGCATGGTTTCAAAGTGCTTATATGTTGCATCCCTCAATTTTTAGCACTTGTGATGGATTTTTGGTAATTCTATGATGATTTTCTACTCTTTATCCCTTAGTCCATGTACAAAGTGGTTGAGTGAACAGGAAGCCATAACACAACGGATGCATCAAAGTGTTGGGGATATGCTTTAGCCACCAGATTAGTAACCCACCTTAATACATTGCATTTTCCGTTCATGCACACAGGTAAGGGCGACACTGTAAATGGGAAAACATTTAAATAATTCATAGTCAGTAGGTATAAACTGTTTCTTCAACTTTGTCAGAACCAAGATGGTCCACCTCAGCCTAAGAAATCCATGATGAATCTTCTTTCGGTCTGCCTTTCCACTTCACAAGATATTCTTTGTATTGTCTTCCTCTAGTGATGCGTCCAAATCTGCTATCCAAAATGCCTTCTATCTGCTTCGGTGTTTGTTGTGGTAATTGCTTCTTCAAGTCTTCTGCCATACTATCATTGAACTCTACTTCATGATACTGACAGAGGTCTGCAATGTTGAAAATAGGTGATACACCCAAGGTCTTTGGTAATTCCACTTCATATACATTTCCTGAATCAAATTTTCTGAGTATCTTACAAGGTCCAAACTCCTTAATCTTCAACTTGTTATATGTCCCAACTGGATATCTCTCTTTTCTCAAGTACACCATCACTTCATCGCCCTCTTCAAATTCTCTATGTCTTCTCTTCTCATTTGCCTTCTTATACTTACTGTTCATATCCTCCAAATGCTTCTTCACCCGATTATGCATTGTCTTCATATGATCTGCAAATTCTTCTGCTTCTGCACTTCTCTTTTCCTCTGTACTAATGTCTTTCAATTCTGTAACTCCTCTAGGGTTCACTCTGGTAATAATCTCAAAAGGTGTTCTACCGGTACTCCTGTTTACTAAATTATTATATGCAAATTATGCTTGTGAAAGAATCAAATCCCAACTTCCAATCTTTTCTCCAACCAAACATCTCAACAAGTTTCCCAAGCTCCTATTCACTACCTCTATCTGTCCATTTGTCTATGGATGAAAAGTCGAACTAAACTTCAAATTTGTCTTCATCTTCCTCCAAAGTGTCTTCCAAAAGTATCCAACAAACTTTGTATCTCTGTTTGAAACTATACTCTTAGGTAATCCATGCAATCTCACAATCTCCTTGAAAAATAGGTCAGCTACATGTACTGCATTAGTTGTCTTCTTACATGGTATGAAATGAGCCATCTTTGAAAATTGGTCAACCACTACAAATATTGAATCATGTCCCTTTGTGTCTTAGGCAATCCCATTACAAAATCCATGTTTATGTCTTCCCAAGGTCTCTCCGGTACTATCAAAGGTTTATACAATCCAGTGTTTTGACTATTCCCTTTTGCAACTTGACAAACTCTGCAACTCTGTACAAATCTCCAAACATCCTTATGTATCTGAGGCCAAAAGTAGTTTTCACTCACCAAAGCCACTATCTTGTCAATGCCAAAATGTCCTACCAATCCACCACTATGTTTCTCCTTGATCAAATTATCTCTCATTGAACTTCTAGGTATGCACATTTGACTTCCTTTGAACAACATATCTTCTTGAATGAAATAGTCTAACCACTTACTCCTATCTGTCACAATAGGTTCCTTACATGCTTTCCAAGGTTCTACAAAATCACTGTCTCCCTCATACATGTTCTTCAATTCATCAAAACCCAACACTTCCACTCTCATTTCTGTCAATGGGTTTCTTCTTCTACTCAATGCATCAACAACTTTGTTTGATTTACCACTCCTATACTTCAACACAAAAGTATAACTCTGCATGAACTCTACCCACCTCATATGTCTTTGATTCAACTTACCTTGACTATTCAGATATTGCAAAGCTTGATGATCTATATACAACACAAACTCCTTAGGCAACAAGTAATGTATCCACTTCTTCAAGGCTTGAATTATGGCATAGAATTCCTAATCATAAACTGAATATCTTCTTGCATCATTCAACTTCTCACTGAAATATGCTACAGGTCTACCTTCTTGACTTAATACTGCTCCAATTGCATTTCCACTTGCATCATAATCAACTTGAAATACCTTATTGAAATCTGGTAATACCAAAATAGGTTGCTTCGTCACTTTCTGCTTCAACAATTCAAAACTTTTATTTGCTCCTGATGTCCACTTGAAATCTTTTCTGTCACCTCTCATTGTCTCTATCATAGGGTTACAAATTGAACTAAAATTTTTGATGAACTTCTGGTAGAAATTAGCTAATCCATGAAATGATCTAACTTCTCCAATGCTCTCCGTTGTAGACCATTCAACAATTGATCTCACTTTCTCAGGGTCCATCTTCAATCCTTCCATAGAAATCACAAATCCCAAATATACCAACTCTTCCTTCATGAAACTACACTTCTTGATGTTTATCAACAATTTCTCTTATCTCAACCTCTGCAAAACTTGTTTAATATGCCACAAATGTTCCTCTTTTGGCTTACTAGAAATTAGAATATCATCCAAATATACAATCACAAACTTACCCAAAAATTTCTTCAAACCTTCATTCATCAATCTCATGAAAGTACTCAGTGCATTTGTCAATCCAAAAGATATCACTAACCACTCATACAATCCTTCATTTGTCTTAAAAGCAGTCTTCCATTCATCACCTTCTCTAATTTTGATCTGATGGTATCCACTCTTCAAGTCTATCTTTGTGAAATATCTTGCTCCACTCAAACAATCCATGATATCATCAATCCTAGGTAAAGGAAATCTATACTTAACTGTGATCTTGTTTATTTCTCTGGAATCAGTACACATTCTCCATTCTCCATCTTTCTTCGGTGCCAGAACTACAAGTACTGCACAAGGACTCAAGCTTTCTCTGATCAAACATTTCCTCAACAATTCTTGTATCTATCTATTCAATTCTTCATTCTCTGTTGGTGTCATTCTATGTGCTGCTTTGTTAGGCAAACTTGCTCCTGGTATAAGGTCCATGTGATGACTGATACTCTTTATAGGTGGTAATCCATCAGGTGCATTGTCTGATATGATGTCTTCATACTCTGTCAGCAACTCTCTTATCTCCTCCAATTCAGTTTCTTTCTTCAATGCTTTAGGCTTCTTAAGGATTAAGGCATAACACATATTCTCATGTCTCAAACCATCCAGAAATTTTCTTCCATCTACTAAACAGATTCTAGCATTCCCACATACTTCACTCTTAGGGTCATCCTCTAAAGGAATCAAATTAATTCTCTTTCCATTTGTTGTTATAGTGTATGTATTCTTTCTCCCATCGTGTATAGCTTTTCTATCATACTACCAAGGTCTACCCAACAAGATATGACAAACATCCATAGGCATAATATCACACAGGACTTCATCATGATAAGATCCAATATGAAATTTCACCAAACATTGTTCACTTACCAGCACCTTATGATCATCCTGAATCCATGCTATCTGATAAGGCTTAGGGTGTTTCAATCTTTCCAACTTCAACTTAGTCACCATCTCCTCTGAAACTAGATTATCTGAACTACCACTATCAATCACAACTTTACAACACTTACCTCCTGATTTGCATCTAGTTCTGAACAAGCTTTTTCTATGTGGTGGTTCCTCATTTATCTCTTCTTGAAATAGTGCTTTCCTCATCACAAGTGATTCTCCTTTCTCTAGTTTAACAACTGAATAGGGGCCATCTAAATCAACAGGTTCTTTTTCAACGTAGGCTGCTCATCCACTACTTTCTGTCCTCTTACTTGTACTACACTGATTACATTCAAATGCTCTATGTCCTTCACCTCCACACTTGAAACAAGTACCTCTGAATGTTCTCTTATCCAATCCTCTTCCTTCTCTTCTGTATCCTTCATTCCGGTATGCACTAGGGTTTCCTCTTCGGTAAAAACTTCTGTCATCTCTCTGTTAAGCATTGTTATCTCTGTCATCCTTCTTCAATGGGCTGTCAAACTTGTTCTGCTCTAGGTATGATCTGTCTCCTCCGGAATAAGTCCTACCTCTCTGAAATTTACCTCCTCTCCCTCTTTGTCTCTAATCATGTCTTTTGTTCAGCTCATCTTCAACTTTTAGGGCAAACTAATATGCTTCCTCCAAAGATGTCATCCTTACCAAACTTAGTTCTTCTTGACTGTTCAATCTTAGTACATTGATGTATCTAGCCACTTTCTCTTTGTTTGCTTCACTATGTCCTATTCGTATGATCATCTTATGAAATTCTTCAGTGTACTCCTTCACAGATTTCTCCTTTTGTCTCAGATTTTGCAATCTTTTCAATAGCTCCAACTCATTGTCAGCAGGTATAAACTAATTCTTCAACTTTGTCACCATCTGGTCCCACTTTGTAATCTTTTCTTTTCCTCTTCTATTTCTCTCTAACTGAACTTCTTTCCACCATATAGCAACATTTCCTTTCAACTTTGTCTTTGTAAACTTCACTTTTTCTGGATCTTCCATCTCTTCATACTCAAAGTATTCTTCCATGTAATTTATCCAGTCAATCAATTCTTCCAGATTCAAATTACCAATATAGTTCAAAACATCAACTCTAGGTCTCTTTCTAATTTTTGAAATAGCTTGCAACATCTTTACTTGATTTGATTCTTCTTCTTCATCACCTCCTAAGGTTTTGCTAGTGTGTTCAACAGATTGAAATTCTTCTTCTTCATCACTTTCCATATTAGGACTCGGTGTCAATCCTCTTTGCCTATCTACTTCAATAGCATCCAAATGAATTCACAATTTTTTCATCATCTCCATCATCTCATCCATTCTATCATTCATTGTTCCAATGGCAACAACTCTCCTCAGCGGCATTCTTCCTCGGATCAAGTGCAAACTGCCTCAAGTTCGGTGATCGGGCTACAAGGTGACAACTCGGCGATCAGTTGCAACACAAGTAACCTACCTCAATTTGGAAATCTATCCACAGCAAGATCTTATGAAATTCCCTCGCCAATTTGCTCCAAAGAATCAAACTTTTTCTCTGATATCACTTGGTGCAGTCACGGTAGGAGGGTTCACAGAATGAACTGTCTGGATTGTGCATCAAGAGTAAACACAATGAAAACAACTCAAAGAAATCAAACAAATGAAGATTCATTCATTTAGTATATCATAGAATTCAAATACAATCTGGTAGGCAACATGCAGGTTTACAACTAGGCACAAAGGCCTAATTACCTACATGCAGAAGATAAAGCTTTGAAGCTCCTTCACACAAAATCTAAACTAAGGATTGTGAATCAATTGCTAACTTCTGAACTACTTTCCTAAGGATCTATTACATCTTTATATATCATTTCTAGACCAATGGATTCCTCCACGTCGGCTAAGGAAGGTCACAAACTCCAATGAAGAGTTGTATTGTGTTCACATGTAGGTCGAACCTATATGCATAGAACACTTCCTCAAATGAATAGAACAATGTACGGACCCTTGGGGAAGGTTGGCCATGAACCAAAGGACATTGAATGATGTGTAATTGAGATCCACAAGTCAAGGAATGATTCGCAAGCCTTCTCCTACATCTGATTTGTTTGCAACTGTTAGGATACTCTGCTATGAGAAAATAGTTGATCTTCTGATAGCAATATCTTTTTGGTAACTATCCAAATGATTTGAATTCTTGATATGATGTCGATGAATGAATGTAGATGCTAAGTCCAAATCCACAAGATGTGAAATGCCAAAATTGGAGCACAAGCTAAAAATTACTTCTGACTGAACTGCCTGAACTGAATTGGAAATGAAAGAACTGAAATGTGAACACATTGAAATGCAAATGTTTTTGGTTGATGAAAGATTGCTCTTGAACTAGGGATTCTCCTGCATCAAATGGGAAGCAGGATCCTAGTAGTCATGTGTCGGCCTTTACAGCTTTGTGCAGTGATTTTCTCTTTGATGATGTTATCTTAGCTAAACTCTTTCCTCGTTCACTTAAAGATACGGACTTGGATTGGTTTTGTTCTCTCCCTACTGTTAGATCTAGGGAACACAACTGAGAGGGGGGTGAATCAGTTGTACAAAAACTTGCTTTCAATTCAAACACTTAAATCCTCTTTTTATTTAATAGCATATTAGTTAATCACTCATGAAAGCATAAAAACATAAACACCAGAGCAGATACACATCAACACATGAAACACCAAGATTTTGACGTGGAAAACCTGGTCAAGAGAAAAACCACGGGGTGATTAACCCAAGGATTATTCTCTGTTAGAAGAATAAGAAAAATAGATGGCACATGCCAATTACGGCTCACTACCTGAGCACACTGCTCACAAGAGGCACACTGCCTACAAGAGACACACTGTCTACAAAGTAACAAGTATTACAAACTTGAACTAGAGATTGACATCTTTACCATGTCTGGATCAGTTCCATTTAAGCCCAAAAACTCCTACTCTATCTTTCGCTCTTCTTCGCTATGCCACACTCATCCACACCAAGACTCCCTACAAAATGAATTTACAATCCCTTATTTATACAAGGCATTGACTTAGGAATAATCATCTAAGTCGACAAACACCTACAAAATCATTCGCAAGATGTGTAACACATCCAGTCAGCCAGTCTCAAGAAGAACACCAATATCCATGGTTATTCTACAAATGCAAACTCTAACTTCAATGTGGATCACCGACATTAACTAGACATGATCCAATGATCATCATAACCTTCCTTGAATCACCAAACACATCCGCATTTCATCATCCTGCTAGAATTCTTCTCACCTTCATCTGGAACTTCAAGAACATAGTCTATCATGACTATCATAATGCAAAAGGTGCTTCTGGACCTCCAAACCATGAATAAATCTTGTTGGCACTTCACACAGACTTCTTCAACACTCCCTCCAATTCGTAGAGTGAGATAATGCAATTCTGAATCTCACCGGACCTTTCTATGACCCTCTGTCACCTCTGAACACTTGCCAGAACTAGTTCTATTGGAGTGACCATAACTTCTTCAGATCTTCATGTGGACCTTTGAGATCTTGACTAGAACATCTCAAGACTCATATCTACAAACCCTTTAAACCGCATCCTCTGATCCTCAACCTATTTAGGAATTTTTCCTTCTTGTCATCACTATTCTTCACTGTTCCTGATTGAGACTTATTCTCTCAATATCCTCAGCACACAGCTCATTCAATCCTTCTCATTAATGCAATATGAGTATGTTGACATCAATGACAACACTGGTTATCCTCATACTTGCAACAATCTCCCCCTTTGTTATTGATGGCAACATATGATGTGAAAAACCATCAAGACAAGAACTCCTTTCTGTCACTACTCCCCCTATCAGCGACAACTCTTCACATGTCTTCTCTTCCTTTTCTGCTCCCCCTTTGATCACCTTCCACTTGTTTTTCACATGTCTTCTCTCCCCCTTTGACATCAATGGCAAAGGGCTCATACTTGCAATTCTAACACATCAGAATCATATCAACTGCTCCCCCTTAGTAGCAGCTCCCCATCATCAATCCGGATCACAAGATATGACTATGATATCCACCAGACTGATGCACATTAGTGCATCCTAGTTCATTACCAGAGGGGCCATGACCCCTAACTTCTCCCTGAGATACTCAAAAGAGTCCTTGGGAAGAGGTTTAGTAAAAATATCTGCAAGCTAATCCTTGGAGTTCACATACTCCAATCTGACTTCACCCTTGTTCACTTGCTCTCTCAGAAAGTTAAACTTGATAGATATATGTTTAGTCTTAGAATGTAACATTGGATTCTTAGAAATATTTATTGCACTTGAATTATCACAGAAAATTGTGATAGGCTCCTCATATTCTACTTGAATATCTCTTAGCATTTGCTTCATCCACAAAAGTTGAGTGCAACTTCCTACTGCTGCAATGTATTCTGCTTCAGTTGTAGACAAGGATATTGCCTCTTGTTTCTTGCTTAGCCAACAAACCAACCTTTTTCCCAAAAAGAATGCTCCTCCACTTGTACTCTTCCTATCATCCACATCTCCTGCCCAATTTGCATCTGTATATGCATGAAGAGAAAAATTATGATCTCTAGGATACCATACACCATACTCAACTGTTCCTTTTAAGTACCTAAAAATTCTTTTGATTGCCATGACATGAGATTCCCTGGGATCAGCTTGGAATCTCACCACAAGACCAACAGCCTGCATTATATCTAGTCTAGTCTGAGTGAGATACAATAATCCTCCAATTATTGATCTGTACATGGTCTGATCTATCTTAGGAGAGTCAACATCTTTGCTCAACTTACATCCGGTTGCCATGGGAGTGTTCATTGGCTTTGAATCTTCCATTCCAAATTTCCTCAATAATTCTTTCACATATTTGGTCTGAGAGATAAAGATTCCTTTCTTTGACTGAGTAATTTGTAGACCCAAGAAGAAATTCATTTCACCGAGCATTGACATTTCAAACTCACTTTTTATTTGATTTGCAAAGGTTTTACACATACTGTATCTTCCTCCAAAGAGGATATCATCAACAAATACCTCAACAATCAAGATGTTTTCATGATCAATTTTAAAATATAGGTTACTATCAGCAGTACCTTTGTTGAACCCAATCTTTAAAAGATGTTTGTCCAGCCTTTCATACCATGCTCTTGGAGCTTGCTTTAGACCATATAGTGCCTTCTTTAATTTGTAGACCATATCACCATGCTCAGATAACTGAAATCCATCCGGTTGTTCAATGTACATCTCTTCTTTTAAGTCACCATTCAAGAAAACAGATTTGACATCCATCTGATACACTTTGAAATCTTTGAAGGCAGCAAATGCAAGAAATAGTCTGACTGCTTCAATTCTTGCCACTGGAGCAAAGGTTTCCTCAAAATCAATCCCTTCTATTTGAGAGTAGCCTTTGCAGACTAATCTAGCCTTATTTCTGATTACTTCACCAACTTCATTTAGTTTGTTTCGGAAGACCCATTTGGTTCCAATCACATTCTTGTTTCTAGGTCTAGAAACAAGATCCCAAGTGTGATTTTTCTCAATTTGCATTAACTCTTCTTCCATTGCTTTTGTCTAATTTTCATCATTGCAGGCTTCATTTATTGTCTTAGGTTCAATCTTTGAAATCAAACAACATTCATCTAAATTTTGAGCAACATTCCTTCTAGTTTGTACACCTTTGCTTTTGTCACCTATGATTTGATCTTCAGAGTGGTTCAATCTTACATACCTTGGAACTTTGGAAGTTCCTTGCACTTCTGCTTCTTGATCAGGCTCATTCAAACCTGTCTCTTCTTCTTGATTTACCGGATCAGTCTGAATCTAACTTTCAGGAGAGGATGGAGCTCCTTGAACCAGAACATCATTCTGATCATCTTCATCATACTCATAAAATCTTGAGGGCTTCTCAATACCTTCATCAACCTTCACATTTGTACTTTCTATCATCTTTCTCAGTCTCTTATTGTAACAATGATATGCTTTGCTTTGAGTGGAGTAACCCAAGAAAATTCCTTCATCACTTCTAGCATCAAACTTTCCTAGATCTTCATCTCTTTTAATGTAACACTTGCTACCAAATACTCTGAAATATCTCACAGTGGGAGTGATGCCAAACCAAAGTTTATAAGGAGTCTTACTGGTATTGCTTCTGATTTGAACTCGATTGAGAGTGTAGACTGCAGTGCTGACAGCTTCTTTCCAAAACATCTAGGGAACATTTGCTTCCATCATCATTGTCCTGGATGCTTCCTGGATGGTCCGGTTCTTTCTCTCAACTACTCCATTCTGGTGTGGAGTCCTAGGAGTAGATAACTATCTCTTTATACCATGCTTCTCACAAAAATCTATGAATTCACCACCTCTATCAGACCTCAGACATTTTAGTTTTAATCCAGTTTGATTCTCTACCATAGCCTTGAAGATTTTGAACTTCTCAAATGCTTCTAATTTCTCTTTTAGAAAGGTAACCCACATCATCCGGGAATGGTCATCAATCAGTAACATGAAGTATCTATCACCTTGCATACTCTTGATTCTTGTTGGACCACATAGATCAGTATGAACTAACTCCAATAATCTAGTAGAGGACTGATCCTTACTTTTGAATGAGACTCTACTCTATTTACCCAGCTGACATTCTTTGCACAAACTATTTGTAGGTTTTACCAATTTTGGAAGATCTCTTATAGCCTGAGTATTGCCTATCTTGATGATGTTATCAAAATTTACATGACACATCCTTCTATGCCATAACCAACTTTGATCTATTTGAACAAACAAATAACTTTTATCAGAACCAACCAAGTGGAAGATATTACTTTTAGTTTGAGTACCGGATGCAATCTTTGTTTCAGATCTTTTAAGGATTTTGCATTTTCCATCCTTGAACCAAAGATCATAGCCTTTGTCCACCAACTATCCAACACTGAGGAGATTGTGCTTCAAGCCTTCAACATATAGTACATTACCAGTTTTTTTTCTTCCATTAAAAGAAATAGTTCCTCTTCCTCTGATTCTACCAGCAGAATTATCACCAAACTTTACCACTCCTCCTTCATACATTTCCAAATCTAAGAACTTGTTCTTGTCACCTGTCATATGGTGAGAGAATCCACTGTTAATAACCCAATCATCCTTTTCGTCAACTTGGGCAGCCAAAGCTCTTTCTACAACCTTATGATTGACAGATTTAGAGGATATTGGATCTTCTTCCTTGATGGCAATAAACACCCATTCATTTCCGGATTTGTTTCCTATCTCTGATTAATCATCTGTTACTCCTTCAGTATCATCTTCTTCATGAACATAATAACAATTCTTTTGGAACCTTTGTCTATTAGAATTTGACCTTGTAGATCTTTCTGGACATCTTGAGGCAAAATGACCAATCTTATTGTAGTTGAAGCACTTAAAGGGTAATTTTCCTTCATACTTACCGGATCCTCTTAGTAGTCTCTTTGCAAAGAGGGCTTCAAGTTGAGTTGTTTCCGCTTCTTCCACTTCCATGTCTCTTCTTGTTTGATCATACCATGAGAGCTTCCTTGAAGAGTTTTCTCCCGGATCAGATCTTTGTTTACCTTTCACAGAGGCACTGGCTTTGAATGCAGATTCAGTCTTGGGGGGATCATCTCCAAACTCGGTCATTTCAAATGCAGCCAGTTTGCCAGCCAATTGGTCTCTTGTGATAGTTGTATGGGCTCTGAATTCATCAATGGCAGCAACCTTGATTTTGTAGACAGCAGAAAGAGATCTGAGAATTTTGCCAACAATCTCATTTTCATCCAAAACTCCACCAGCATTCCTGATTCCACATACCAGCTCATTGACTCTTGGCATAAAGGTAGTAATATTTTCATCATCTCTCATTTTCAGTCTTTCAAATTTCCCTTTGAGACCCTGCAACCTTGCACTCTTAGCATACTCATCTCCTTCATGCAGAAGTTCCAGTTTAATCTAGATCTCATAGGCAGTTGGTAGGTCTATAACATTTGAAAGCTCTAAGTTAGTTAATGTGCTTAGAAGAGCCTCTTTGGTCCGCAGATTGTTTTCAGCATCTGTGATTTTATTTAGAGTTGACAGACCACCCTGTGGAGATGTATATGCTTTTGTGACCATGGACAAGTACGCCTTTCCCATACACTCCAAGTGACATTTCATGCGGCCTTTCCAAAGAGTGAAGTTGGTTCCATCAAACTTCAGACTGTCCTTCTTGTATGACAACATCCTGGATCTCCTCAAGCGGTTAAGCTCTTTTTAGAGGAACTTAGCTCTGATACCAATTGTTAGATCTAGGGCACACAATAAGAGGGGGGTGAATCAGTTGTACAAAAACTTGCTTTCAATTCAAACAATTAAATCCTCTTGTTATTTAATAGCATATCAATTAATCACTCATGAAAGCATAAAGCATAAACACCAGAGCAGATACACATCAACACATGAAACACCAAGATTTTGACGTGGAAAACCTGGTCAAGGGAAAAACCACGGGGTGATTAACCCAAGGATTATTCTCTGTTAGAAGAATAAGAAAAATAGATGGCACATGCCAATTACAGCTCACTGCCCGAGCACACTACTCACAAGAGGCACACTGCCTACAAGAGACACACTGTCTACAAAGTAACAAGTATTACAAATTTGAACTTGAGATTGACATCTTTACCATTTCTGGATCAGTTCCATTTGAGCCCAGAAACTCCTGCTCTGTCTTTCACTTTTCTTCGCTATGCCACACTCATCCACACCAAGACTCCCTACAAAATGAATTTACAATCCCTTATTTATACAAGGCATCAACTTAAGAATAATCATCTAAGTCGGCAAACACCTACAAAATCATTCGCAAGACGTGTAACACATCCGGTTGGCCAGTCTCAAGAAGAACACCAATATCCGTGGTTATTCTTCAAATGCAAACTCTAACTTCAATGCGGATCACTGACATTAACTAGACATGATCCAATGATCATCATAACCTTCCCTGAATCACCAAACACATCCGCATTTCATCATCCTGCTAGAATTCTTCTCACCTTCATCTAGAACTTCAAGAACATAGTCTGTCATGACTGTCATAATGCAAAAGGTGCTTCTGGACCTCCAAACCATGAACAAATCTAGTTGGCACTTCACACAAACTTCTTCAACACTCCCTCCAATCTACAGAGTGAGATAATGCAATTCCGGATCTCACCAGACCTTTCTGTGACCCTATATCACCTCTGAACACCTGCCAAAACCGGTTCTACTAGAGTGACCATAACTTCTTCAGATCTTCATGTAGACCTATGAGATCTTGACTAGAACATCTCAAGACTCATATCTACAAACCGTTTAAACCGCATCCTCTGATCCTCAACCTATTTAGGACTTTTTCTTTCTTGTCATCACTATTCTTCACTGTTCCTGATTGAGACTTATTCTCTCAATATCCTCAGCACACAGCTCATTCAATCCTTCTCATTAATGCAATATGAGTATGTTGACATCAATGACAACACTGGTTATCCTCATACTTGCAACACCTACGAATTCAATAATTTTTTTTCAACAACTTATCAATCAATTTCTATAACAGTTTTCAAGTGAACATTGGACCTTAACTCTCCTTGATTGATTTGGTTCAATGCAAGCAAGGAGTGAAGGAGAAATTGACTAATTTTATTGGGCGTTACCAAGTCCTCTTCTCACAAATACCATATTCTCTTCTGGATGTGGATGTTCAAAGAGTTTTCATTGGAAACTTACAACCTCACATCCATGATAAGATTTTGTTGATGTGTTAAAGCTCTTTTACACATCTTTACATGACTCTTTGCCATTATCAATTGTCAATTAGTCAGTATGAGGATAGCACCTCATCAACTCTCATTGGTAAATCTGAAGTTGGTGCCCCACATTATCATTCATTTAAAAAGAAAAATAAGAACTTCATAAAAATCAACTCATCTTCAAACAACATTCAGACACAAGTTGTGGCTGCAACACCTTTTGCTCCAGCCCCTTACAAGTTAAAACTAAAAATGTGACATTTTTCATAACTTTCAGAGTCTCTTCATTTAGTAATGTTGTAGCTTCTAAATAATAATCTCATCAAGCTTCCTCCGGTTCGACAGATTGATGCTAGTAAGATGCAATCTCCTTCCTTTGACGCGAAGGCATTTTGCCAATTTCATCGTACCCTTGGACATGACACCGAGCGATATATGTGTCTTAAACATGAAGTTCAAGACCTCATTGACTCTAATTTTATCCAGGTTGCAGGTGAAAATGACAAAGGGAATAAATCGGTTGCTCCTCCAAATGAGAATTTACAAATCTATACAAATCCATTACCTCATCATCAAGCAAACATTATAGAAACATACATCGATGCAATACATACTCCTACATCATTTGATATTATGATTGGTATGGTAGATGATCGTCCTCATCGAGAATGAGTGGAACTTGAACCTGCTATCTCTTTCACACCTCATGATGCTTCCATTCAAGTACCTGAGGGACCTCTCTACATTACTGACTTGATTAATGACAAACCCATAAGGGGAGTACTCATCAATCTTGTATGCATGGTTAATGTGGTGATTGAAGAGTTCCTCTTTATGCATGAATTACATCAAGACAAGTATGATATATGTGAAATCTCAATTAGAGCACATGATGGATCTATCCGTCCAACTCTTGGTGCCTTGACTCTTCCTATCAAGGTTGGGCCAAGAACATTGGATGTGTCTCTTGTTATTATTCCAACTCAAGACTTATTTCATGTGAAGTTGAGTCACCCATGGCTCAACTCCATGAAAGTGGTCCCCTCGGTTATTCATAAATGCATAAAGTTTCCATTCAAAGGACATATACATGCTATACATCATAGTGGGTTTCAACCCTTGGCCCGTCATGGACACTTTTCACTTGATTATTGCTAGTCACAACCAGTGGGCTCTATTCAACCTCATGATAATCTATTCTTTCCATCTTATTAAAAATTTAAAGAAAAGAAAATCATTGAATTATCTCTTAGTACACTTGGAGACTCTCGATCTTTTGTGGCTATTCAATAGTAGTTCCCCCTACCCCATAGTAGCTAAACGGACCAAAGCCCAAATCAAAGGATCCTCCCTGTTCCCGAGCATCTGGCATTTATGTTATGGTTCCACCTCCACCATCCTATCTAGGACCATGAGATAAACGCCCAAAACAATCCAGACCTCCCCACAATTTGAGGATTATTTTTGTTCCCCCTACCTCTTCGGAGACTAGTGGAAAGCAATTAGTTGTGTGGAATCTTTTTCCCATGGTTTCTCAATTGCTTGAGGATGCTTTAGTACCTTTACCTATTCCACAGGTTGAGAGAGAAGAGCAGCCCATTTTGAGAGACCCTTCCCTTGTGGTCTCCCAACCTTTAGAAGTTCCTTTCATTCCTCCTCATGCTCCTCAAACAAAGGAAGAAAAGGAACCCATGTTGGAAGACATCACAGTTCCCCTAACAAATGTTATAAATTGAACAAAGAGAAATCAAAATGCAAGAGAACATAAGAAGCAATGTCATGCTTTGGCTCGCCAACTTGCTATAGGAAAAGAAAACCTTCCTCCTTGCAAGAGTCAACCACCGATGGATTGAAAGGATATATCTATTGATGCTTCGTCTACTGATGTGAATGATACTAATGCATAGCCTATAGTGGCCTATTAATTCACCTATTGTGCTTTATTCAGATAGTGATATAGAAGATAACAATGAACCAGGTATGACTCTTGCACCTTGTACCACACTTGCTATAGTCCCTCTTGCATCTTGTCCTCAATCCTTTTATGATGAGTAAGTTTGGGAGGAAGATGATTTGCTTTAGGCAAACTTGCAAGTGTGGTCTCTCTTTCCCTTTTGTGTTATGATTGCACGTGTTGTTATCCTCATATTGTGTTGCTTGATGTGTATTTTGTTTGTTAAGCTCTCTTTGGAATACCCTTGACACTCTTGTTGGTGCAAGGATACAAAGGGACTGAACCTGTCGTGACATTCCTCTTTACATGTCTCTTCATTCTTCTATATGTCGTAATTTCCAATTTGCTAATTTTCATGTTCATTGGATGATTTAGCATCCTCCTTTGTGATATTTGATTCTTATGTGATACTTCTTTCTATTGCAAGTATGGGCCTAACTGGTGTTGTCATTGATGTCAACATACTCCTATTGCATTAATGATAAGGATTGGATGAGCTGTGTGCTAAGGATATTGAGAAAATTATTCTCAATCAGGAACAGTGAAGAACAGTGATGATAGTAAGGTAAAAGTCCAAGATAGGATGAGGATCAGAGGATGCAATTTAAAGGGTTTGTAGATATGTGTCTTAAGGTGGTCCAGTAGAGATTTTAGAGGTCTGCATGAAGATCTGAAGAAGTTGTGGCTGCTCAAGTAAAATTGGTTCCGACAGATGTTCAGTGGTGACAGAGTGATACAGATAGGTCCGGTGAGATCTGGAAATGCTTTATCCTATTTTGCGGATTTGAGGGAGTGTTGAGGAAGTCTTTGTGAAGTATCAACTTGATTGGTTCATGGTTTGAAGGTCCACAAGCATCTATTCCTTTGTAACAGTGATGATAGACTGTGTTCTTGAGTTTCCAGATGAAGGAGAGAAGGATTTTAGTAAGCAGATGAAGTGTGGATGTTCTTGGTTATTTAGGCAATCTTGTGGAGGTCTTTAGATTGTGTCCAATTCATGTTGGTGGTCCGCATTGGAGTTGGAGCTCGCAATTAAAGAATAACTTTTGGATGATGGTGTTCTTCCTAAGACTGGCCGAGCAGATGAGTTACACATCTTGCGGATGTTCTTGTAGATGTTTGCCGACTTAGATGATTATTCCTAAGTTGATGTCTTATATAAATAAGAGATTGCAAAGTCATTTCATAAGTGTCCTTGTAGAGATGAGTGTGTGTTAGCGAGGAGGAGAGCGAAAGGCAGAGTAGAAGTATTGGGCTTAAATGGAACTGATTCAAGCATGGTGAAGATGCTATTCTCCAGTTCATGTATGTGATACTAATTTCTTTGTAGACAGTGTGTCTCTTGTAGGCAATGAGCATCTTGTGAGTAGTGTGCTTAGGCAGTGAGCCCTAATTGGCATGTGCCATTTGTTCTTTCTATTCTTCTAACAAAGAATACAATCTTAGGTTAATCACCCCGTGGTTTTTCCCTTAACTGGGTTTTCCACGTCAAAATCTTGGTGTCTCTTGTGTTAATGTGTTTCTGCTCTTGATTCATTGCATTATGTTTCCATGATTGATTTATTATTATGCTGGTGAATTACAAAGTGAAGTTAAGTGTTTAATTGGAAGAACGTTTTGTACAACTGATTCACCCCCCCTCTAAATTGTTTGCCCTAAATCTAACAATTGGTATTAGAGCCTAGTTCCTCTAAAAGGAGCTTAACCTCTTGAGGAGTCCCAGGATGTCCTCTTACAAGAATGATAGTCCGAAGTTTCATGGAACCAATTTTAATCTTTGGAAAGGTCGTATGAAATGTCACTTGCAATATATGGGAATGGCATACTGGACCATGGCTACAACATAGTATACACCTCCACAAGGTGGTCTGAAAGCCCCAAATGAAATTATAGATGTTGAAAACAATCTGCAGACTATAGAAGCTCTTCTAAGTGCATTATCTGATTCAGAGCTCTCAAATGTTGTTGACCTACCAACTACTTTTGAGATTTGGCAAAAACTGGAACTTTTGTATGAAGGAGACAAGTATGTTAAATGTGCAAGGTTACAGAGTCTAAAAGGGAAATTTGAAAATCTGAAGATGAGAGATGATGAAAATATTACTACTTTTATGCCAAGAGTAAATGAGATTATTTGTGGAATTAAAAATGCTGGTGGAGTCTTGGATGAAAATGAGATTGTTGGCAAAATTCTCATATCCCTTCCTGCTTCTTATAAAACTAAGGTTGCTGCCATTGAAGAATTCGGAGCCCATACAACTATCACAAGAGATCAATTGGCTAGAAAATTGGTTGCATTTGAAATGACAGAGTTTGGAGATGACCCCCCCAAGACTAAATCTGCATTCAAAGCCAGTGCCTCTATAAAACATAAACAAAGGTTTGATCTGGGAGAGAACTCATCAAGGAAACTGTCATGGTATGAAAAAGTAAGAAAAGACCTGGAAGAAGAAGTAGAAACTGCTCAACTTGAAGCCCTTATTGCAAAAAGGTTGCCAAGAGGATCCAGTAAGTATGAAGGAAAATTGCCTTTTAAATGTTTTAACTGCAATAAGATTGGTCATTTTGCCTCAAAGTGTCCAAAAAGATTTTCAAGGCCAAATCCTAACAGATCAAGGTTCCAAAAGAATTTCTACTATGTTCATGAAGAAGATGATAATGAAGGAGTAATAGATGATGAATCAGAGACAGGAATCAAATCTGGAAGTGAATGGGTGTTTATTTCCATCAAGGAAGAAGAACCAATATCCTTTGTATCTGTCAATCATAAAGTTGTAGAAAGAGCTCTAGTTGCCCAAGTTGAAGAAAAGGATGACTAGGTCATTGACAGTGGATGCTCTCACCATATGACAGGTGACAAAAACAAATTCATAGATTTGGAAAGGTATGAAGGAGGAGTGGTAAAGTTTGGTGATAATTCTGCTGGTAGAATCAGAGGAAGAGGAACTATTTCTTTTGATGGAAGGAACAAAACCGGTAATGTACTATATGTTGAAGGATTGAAGCACAATCTTCTTAGTGTTGGACAGTTGGTGGACAAAGGCTATGATCTCCGATTCAAGAATAGAAAATGCAAGATCTTTGAAAGTTCTAGAATAAAGATTGCATCTGGTACTCAAACTAAAGGTAATATCTTCCACTTGGTTGGTACTGGTAAAAGTTGCTTATTTGTTCAAGTTGATCAAAGTTGGTTATGACATAGGAGGATGTGTCATGTGAATTTTGATAATATTATCAAGATAAGCAATACTCAGGTTGTAAGAGATCTTCCAAAATTGGTGAAACCTACTAATAGCTTGTGCAAAGAATGTCAGTTGGGTAAGATAAGTAGAGTCACATTCAAAAGTAAGGAACTATCTTCTACCGGATTAATGGACTTAGTTCATAGTGATCTTTGTGGTCTGGCAAGAATCAAAAGTGTGCAAGGTGATAGATACTTTATGTTGCTAATTGATGACTATTCCCGGATGATGTGGGTAACCTTTATAAAAGAGAAATCAGAGGCTTTTGAGAAATTCAAAATATTCAAGGCTATGGTAGAGAATGAAACTAGATTAAAATTGAAATGTCTGAGGTTTGATAGAGGTGGAGAATTCACATCTGGTGAGTTCATAGAGTTCTATGAGAAACATGGAATAAAGAGACAGTTATCTGCTCCTAGGACTCCATAGGAGAATGGAGTAGTGGAGAGAAAGAACTGGACCATCCAGGAAGCATCTAGGACCATGATGATGGAAGCAAATGTTCCTCAGATCTATTGGAGAGAAGTTGTCAGCACCGCAGTCTATACTCTCAATCAAGTTCAAATCATAAGCAATACTGGTAAGACTCATTATGAACTTTGGTTTGGCATCACTCCTACTATGAGGTATTTCAGAGTTTTTGGTAGCAAATGTTACATTAAAAGAGATGAAGATCTAGGAAAGTTTGATGCTAGAAGTGATGAAGGAATATTCTTGGGTTACTCTACTCAAAGCAAAGCATATCGGTGTTATAACAAGAGACTAAGAAAGATGATAGAAAGTACAAATGTGAAGGTTGATGAGAGAATTGAGAAACCCTCATGGTTTTATGAATATGATGAAGATGATCAAAATGGTGTTCTGACTCAAGGAGCCCAAGCCTCCTCTATAAGTTAGATTCAAACTAATCTGGTAAACCAGGAAGAAGAGATGAGTTTCAATGAGCCTGATCAAGAATCAGAAGTGCAAGAAATTCCCAAAGTTCCCAGGTATGTAAGACTGAACCAATTTGAAGATCAGATCATAGGTGATAAAAGAAAAGGAGTACAAACAAGAAGGAGAATCGCTCAAGATTCAGAAGAGTATTGTTTGATTTCAAAGATTGAACCTAAGACAGTGAATGAAGCTTGCAATGATGAAAACTGAAATAAAGCAATGGAGGAAGAGCTGATGCAAATTGAGAAAAATCACACTTGGGATCTTGTTCCTAATCCTAGAAACAAGAATGTGATTGGAACAAAATGGGTCTTCTAGAACAAACTGAATGAAGTTGGTGAAGTAATCAGAAATAAAGCCAGATTGGTCTGCGAGGGTTACTCTCAAATAGGAGTTGATTTTGAAGAAACTTTTGCTCCGGTGGCAAGAATTGAAGCAGTCAGATTATTTCTTTCCTTTGTTGCCTTCAAGTATTTCAAGGTATATCAGATGGATGTCAAGTTTGCCTTCCTGAATGGTGACTTGGAAGAAGAAGTGTACATAGAGCAACCGGATGGATTTCAATTATCTGATCATGGTGATATGGTTTGCAAGTTGAAGAAAGCACTATATGGACTGAAGCAAGCCCCAAGAGCCTGGTATGAAAGATTGGATAAGCATCTTTTGAAGATTGGTTTCAACAAAGGTACTACTAACAGTAATTTATACTTCAAAATTGATCATGAAAACATCTTGATTGTTGAAGTGTTTATTGATAATATCATTTTTGGAGGAAGAGATAGCATGTGTAAAACTTTTACAAATCAAATGAAAAGTGAGTTTGAGATGTCCATGCTTGGTGAAATGAATTTCTTCTTGGGTCTGCAAATCACTCAAACAAAGAAAGGAATCTTCATTTCTCAGACCAAATATGTGAAAGAATTGTTGAAGAAATTTGGGATGGAAGACTCAAAACCAATGAACACTCCCATGGCAACCGAATGTAAATTGAGCAAAGATGATGATTCCCCTAAGGTTGATCAGACAAAGTATAGGTCAATGATTGGAGGACTGTTGTATCTCACTCAAACTAGACCAGACATTATGCAAGTTGTTGGTCTTGTTGCTAGATTCCAGGCTGATCCTAGAGAATCTCATGTCATGGAAATCAAGAGGATTTTTAGATATCTAAAAGGGACAGTTGAGTATGGTTTGTGGTATCCTAGAGATCATGATTTCTCTCTTCATGCATATACAGATGCGGATTGGGTAGGAGATGTGGATGACTAGAAGAGTACCAATGGTGGAGCATTCTTTTTGGGGAAGAGATTCGTTTCTTGGTTAAGCAAGAAACAAGAGGCAATATCTCTGTCTACAACTGAAGCAAAATATATTGCAGCAGTAGGTAGTTGCACTCAAGTTCTGTGGATGAAGCAGATGCTAAGAGATATCAAACTGGAGTATGAAGAACCTATCACAATCTTCTGTGATAACTCAAGTGCAATAAATATATCTAAGAATCTGGTGTTGCATTCAAAGACTAAACACATATCCATCAAGTTTCACTTTTTGAGAGAGCAAGTGAACAAGAATGAAGTCAGATTGGAGTTTGTGCCTTCCAAGGATCAGATTGCAGACATTTTTACTAAACCTTTACCTAGGGACTCTTTTGAGTATCTCAGGGAGAAGTTAGGGCTTATTGCCCCTCCGGTGATGAAATAAGGTACACTGATGTGCATCAATCCAGTGGATATCACAGTCACATCTTGTTGTCTGGATTGATGATGGGGAGTTGCTACTCAGGGGGAGTAGTAGGCATGATTCTAAAATGGTGGAATTGCAAGTATGTGCCCTTTGCCATTGATGTCAAAGGGGGAGAGAAGACATGTAAAAAACAAGTGGTTGCTGATAAAAGGGGGAGCAGTAAAGGGAGAGAAGACATGTGAATGGTTGTTGCTAATAGGGGGAGTTGTGACAATGAGGAGGAGTTCTTGTCTTGATGATAAAATAGTTTTTCACATCATATGTTGCCATCAATGACAAAGGGGGAGATTGTTGCAAGTATGGGCCTAACCGGTGTTGTCATTGATGTCAAAAAACTCCTATTACATTAATGATAAGGATTGGATGAGCTGTGTGGTGAGGATATTGAGAAAATTAGTCTCAATCAGGAACAGTGAAGAACAGTGATGACAGTAAGGTAAAAGTCCAAGATAGGATGAGGATCAGAGGATGTGGTTTAAAGGGTTTGTAGATATGTGTCTTAAGGTGGTCCAATAGAGATTTCAGAGCTCCACATGAAGATCTAAAGAAGTTGTGGCCACTCAAGTAAAACCAGTTCCAGTAGATGTTCAGTGGTGACATAGTGATACAGATAGGTTCGGTGAGATCTGGAAATGCTTTATCCTATTCTGGAAGTTTGAGGGAGTGTTGAGGAAATCTTTGTGAAGTATTAACTCGATTGGTTCATGGTTTGAAGGTCTGCAAGAATCTATTTCTTTGTAACAGTGATGACAGATTGTGTTTTTGAGTTTCTAGATGAAGGAGAGAAGGATTTCAGTAAGCAGATGAAGTGTGGATGTTCTTGGTGATTTAGGCAAGCTTGTGGACGTCTTTCGATCATGTCTAGTTCTTGTTGGTGGTCCACATTGGAGTTGGAGCTTGCAATTAAAGAATAACTTCTGGATGATGGTGTTCTTCCTGAGACTAGCCGACCAGATGAGTTACACATCTTGTGGATGTTCTTGTAGATGTTTTCCGACTTAGATGATTATTCCTAAGTTGATGTCTTGTATAAATAAGTGATTGCAAAGTCATTTCATAAGTGTCCTTGTAGAGATGAGTGTGTGGTAGCGAGGAGGAGAGCGAAAGGCAGAGCAGAAGTATTGGGCTTAAATGGAACTGATTCAAGCATGGTGAAGATGTTATTCTCCAGTTCATGTATGTGATACTAATTTCTTTGTAGACAGTGTGTCTCTTGTAGGCAGTGAGCATCTTGTGAGCAGTGTGCTCAGGCAGTGAGCCCTAATTGGCATGTGCCATTTATTCTTTCTATTCTTCTAACAAAGAATACAATCTTGGGTTAATCACCCCATCATTTTTCCCTTAACCAGGTTTTCCATGTCAAAATCTTGGTGTCTCTTATGTTAATGTGTTTCTGCTCTTGATTCATTGCATTATGTTTCCATGATTGATTTATTATTATGCTGCTGAATTACAAAGTGTAGTTAAGTGTTTAATTGGAAGAAAGTTTTGTACAACTGATTCACCCCCCGCCCCCCACTCTCAGTTGTCTGCCCTAAATCTAACACTTTCTCCATCTTCTTAGTTCTACTGACTGGCGGATGATGACAATTCCAAAAATAATTGTCCCTTTATAATTTATAACCATTCATATACTAACGCCAGTCGAGTAGATCCCTTTTGTGTTATTTCATTTTTTTATATTATTTGATTCATGTGGCACTTTGTAGTTTACTTGCATTGGGGGCAACCCCTTGTTGTGATGTGACTTTTGAGAACACATATCATCTAAGCATGTGCTTCCATAAAGCTCTTGTGCTTGTTTTATATTGATTATTCATTCTACCTTAAAGCAATTGTTCCCTAATGGAGTTAGCAATCACTTTAAGGTGGGGGCATACATCATGCTATGCATTTTACTTTGTTCATGCACAATGTGGTTGGTTCCAGAATAAAAATGGATGAGGAGGAGAGATGTCAAATCTTGCTTTGTTCTTTGCTTGATTCGTGGGATTCTCTTGGTATGGCTATTGGAAGTACTTTTGTTGTCTTGAAAGTTGAAGATGTTGTGGGTTCTTTTCTTTCTGAAGAGATGAGTAGGAAGGTATCCATCAGTGCCAAAGAGGCCCTAAATGTTCATGGAAGACCTAAAGAAAAAGGCAAGAAGAGCGAGAAGCATGACAAATCCAAGTCTAAGGGGAGATATGGTGCAGGAGCACCTTGGCAAATTAATATTTTCATGGACCAATTCTTTTGGAATTTGATTCCATTTTAGAGATTCAATGTTGTAATAGGATCAATTTGATCATTTGAAGTTATGTTGGAGTCATTTGGACATAATGTGTAAAAGTTGTTATTCAAAATGTAAAGGTTGTCATGTAAAATTGCAAAATAGTGCAATCTATGGAAGATGAAGGGTCAGTTTAGTCTTAGGCATTGATAAGTGGTTTGGAATTAGTTAGAAGGTGAAGAGTCTAGTATGAAATGCCTTTAAAAGGCCTTATGTACATTTGTAGAAGTGGAGGTGATTGAAGATTTGGAATAAAATGATCAAAGCACTATTTTTTCTGTATTTCTCTTCAAAAACTCGTTGTTTTCTGTAGGTGTACAGCCCAGTACAGGCAGGAGGGCATTTAGTTTTGATTTCAAATGAAACTCCTCTCAATCACCTTCCACTTGTAGTTTATTTCATGCATTTTGACATTGTTTTGAGTTAGAGGTGGTTAGTTTTCTAGAAACTGTCAAAACCCTGATTAGGGTAAACTGTGCCATGAAAATCCTATTTTTCTTCTAATTTATTCATTGCATGTTGCAAATCTTTGGTGGAAATGATTATGATAGTATTTACTTTCATGCTCTTAAGGTCTCAAACCCAATAACTAAGGTAGATGTGGGGAAGAGCCAAAGTTTGGACTGATTTTTGTTAACAGTCTGTCAAAAATAGAGTTTGAAGGACAGTTAAGAGGTATAGGTGTAGTGTGGTTGAAAATACTGATGGGAATGGACTTTTGATGGATGTTTAAGCTTTAACAGACCTAGTTTGATGTATTCCAAGTGTTGTTTGGAAGAGTTTGAAGTCGGCGGTTGTAGAACCAATAAGCCTTGTGTGCATGCAAGCCTAATAGGCCTATTTAGCTCGCTGTCAGTCCATTTTTGGACAGTCTCTTCCAAAGTAAGCTATAGTGATTTCCTGATATGTTTGAGAACATCTTAATGGGTATCCAAATATACTCCCATAGTTTTGTTTGGTGAACTATCTCAAGAGTTATGTGTGACTGTCCTATAAAACAGGGCTACTAGGAATGGAGCAGCCTATGAAGACTAATAGGTGAAAGTGCAGGCCTTGGGAATGGTTTGGGATCATTGTGTTGGAGTTAATGAAGGATAAGAAGGCCTTTGATAGTCTTGTTTGGGTCAGGAGAGTTAAAAACCCCTAATGGTGCCTTTGTGGAGACCTTTGTCTTGATAAGTTCTTGGGAAACTTGAAGCATCTAAGTGATTGTATCACATTGTTATGCAATATGCTAGTATGAAGTTGTGTTGTGATCTTTTCCTCTACATCAGATTGGTATCAGAGCTAGCAAAATCTCTAGGAGGAGATGTTGTATTTATTCCTGTCACTGAGAAGGCAGGTGAAGAACTGAAGGAAAGATTTTGTTGGTGGCCATTGTTTTTGTTTACTAAGTTGTTTGGTTGTAGGTGCTTATTCATTTAGCTGCAGAAGGATATTTTCTAAGGTTGTGTGTGTTGGCAGACAAGATGAGGTCTGTCATGACCATTCTCCAATGGAGATTAGGCTGGATAAGGGTGCAGAGAGAAACCACTGAGGAGAGAGTGGTAAGGTGCATCACCAGGATCTGCTGTTGGGTGAGATGAATGGTTTGGTGAGTTGGTTTGTTGTGAAGCATTGAGAGAGATGGATACCTAAAGAAGCACTTGATGTTGCAGCCTGAAGAATACTCCACTGATGGGAGTAAAAGGAACCTGAGGATGCTCTGTAAAGATGGCAGTTTGTTATGTTGGTTGGTTGGTCACCATTTCTATAGATTGGAAGATTGTAGCTGAGAAGATTGAAGATAAAGATAGAGGAAAAAGACTTTTTGTTGCTGATACATTTCCAAGGGACTTGGAAATCTTTGTTGGTTGGTTGTATGGTGTAGGAGCACCTTGGCAAATTAATGTTTTCATGGACCAATTTTTTTGGAATTTGATTCCATTTTAGAGATTCAATGTTGTAATAGGATCAATTTGATCATTTGAAGTTATGTTGGAGTTATTTGGACATAATGTGTAAAAGTTGTTATTCAAAATGTAAAGGTTGTCATGTAAAATTGCAAAATAGTGCAATCTATGGAAGATGAAGGGTTAGTTTAGTCTTAGGCATTAATAAGTGGTTTGGAATTAGTTAGAAGGTGAAGAGTCTAGTATGAAATTCCTTTAAAAGGCCTTATGTACATTTGTAGAAGTGGATTTGATTGAAGATTTGGAATAAAATTATCAAAGCACTATTTTTTCTATATTTCTCTTCAGAAACTCGTTGTTTTCTGTAGGTGTACGGCCCAGTACGAGCAGGAGGGCATTTAGTTTTGATTTCAAATGAAACTCCTCTCAATCACCTTCCACTTGTAGTTTATTTCATGCATTTTGACATTGTTTTGAGTTAGAGGTGGTTAGTTTTCTAGAAACTGTCAAAACCCTGATTAGGGTAAACTGTGCCATGAAAATCATAATTTTCTTCTGATTTATTCATTGCATGTTGCAAACCTTTGGTGGAAATGATTATGATAGTATTTACTTTCATTCTCTTAAGGTCTTAGACCCAATAACTAAGGTAGATGTGGGGAAGAACCAAAGTTTGGACTGATTTCTGTTAACAGTCTGTCAAAAACAGAGTTTGAAGGATAGTTAAGAGGTATAGGTGTAGTGTGGTTGAAAATATTGATGGGAATGGACTTTTGATGTATGTTTAAGCTTTAATAGACCTAGTTTTATGTATTCCAAGTGTTGTTTGGAAGAGTTTGAAGTCAGAGGTTGTAGAACCAATAAGCCTTGTGTGCATGCAAGCCTAATAGGCCTATTTAGCTCGCTGTTAGTCCATTTTTGGATAGTCTCTTCCAAAGTAAGCTATAGTGATTTCCTAATATGTTTGAGAACATCTTAATGGGTATCCAAATATACTCCCATAGTTTTGTTTGGTGAACTATCTCAAGAGTTATGTGTGACTGTCCTATAAAACATGGCTACTAGGAATGGAGCAGCCTATGAAGGAAAGACTAATAGGTGAAAGTGTAGGCCTTGGGAATGGTTTGGGATCACTGTGTTGGAGTTAATGAAGGATAAGAAGGCCTTTGATAGTCTTGTTTGGGTCAGGAGAGTTAGAAACTACTAATGGTGCCTTTGTGGAGACCTTTGTCTTGAGATGTTCTTGGGAAACTTGAAGCATCTAAGTGATTGTATCACATTGTTATGCAATATGCTAGTATGAAGTTGTGTTGTGATCTTTTCCTCTGCATCAAGATCTAAATCTCCTAGAAAGTCCAAAGTTATTTGTTGGAATTGTAGTAAGCCTGGACACTTCCATAAGGAGTGCAAAGAAGAAAATAAGAAGAAAAAAAGAAATTTGATTATGATTCTAAGTTCGAGAAGGAAGATGGGGATGTGTTCATTGCAACTTTGGCCACTTGTGCAGGTAGTGATGCATGGTTAATTGACTCAAGTGCATTTTCCACATGACCCCTAATAGAGATTGGTTTTATGAAACATGAATAATTTGATGGAGGTAAGGTGTACTTGGGTAATGATTCTCATTTAAATATTGTTGGTCATGGTAAAGTTAAAATCATATTTCTTCATGGTAGAGTAAAAAGGATTAATGGTCTATTGCATATCCTTGGATTAGAATGAAATTTATTATTTGTGAGAAAACTAATAGATGCGGGTGTCCAGGTAGTCTTTTCTAATACATGATGCAAGATGGTTAGAGGTGCTATGGTGATCACTAAAGGTGTCAGATTTGGCACATTGTGTAAGATTGATGCATGCACTATTGATTGCAATAGAACTTATGTGAAAAGCAAGTATGTGACTACTTGATTGGAAGAGGAGAGGGTTTCATCTTTAGCAGATGGTCATGGATTCTAGGTACCTAAGGGTTCTCTTTCTTATGAATCATAATTACCTACAGAGAAGACTATGTTATGGCACTAGATATTAGCCCACATTGAAGAAAAGAGTCTACGGACCTTGAAAATAAAAACCTTGTTGAAGGGTTGATTGATTGTAATCTTGATTTCGATTTCCATTAGAATTCTATTTATGGTAAACAAAGCCACATTCAATTTTAACTTGTTGGAGCATCCAAGATCAACAAGCACAAATAGAATAACCTTCCATAAGTTAAAAATGGAGCACAAGAGCATATCTATCATATACAATGAGAGTGTCTAAAATGCAATGAGAAGCCTTGCATAAATAGGCAGGGAGGAGGAGGTAGGAAGGTAGGACTGAACTACTGATTATCTCTACAAGCATGCAACACTTATCTAACTCACATGACATGTGTGAGGGCAAGTGGAAAGCCAAAAGGAAAGAGGTGTCTCACATATGTGAGTACACATGTCAAAATGAGACAAACTCCTAAAAGACTAAGTAAACTTAAGCCTATGTGTGAATAAGTCAAACCTTCAAAGAGGTGATATCTAAACTAGTTAGATAAGGACACGATTTACACTAACACCCCCTCTTAAGTGCAACTTAGGGAGAATATAAAGATGATGATGGGTCCTGGCTACTAGGCTATGTTAGGTACCCATGTACAAATGAATTTCTCATAAAGTGGAGAAAGAAAGAAAACCCAGTGGGAAAAAACTTTCCTCCAAAAGAGAAATGATACAAATAGAATTGTACAAGTGAAGAAGAAAGAAGGAGGATTATACATGACCCCCCAAGGACTACTTCTAACACTAATGTACAATAGATATCTCCCATAGGAGGGAAAAGATGAGAAGGTCTATGGGACCCCCCTATGAAGGAATGAACTTCGTGCAAAGAGATGGATCCTCCCAAAACTGAGATGAGAAGACTAAGCATGCAACCTCCCCTCAAAATACCTCCTATAATGTTGGTAGATGCTCAAGACTAGATGTTGAAGACAATCCACAAACACTGAACCACATTTCTCCCCTTAGGAAGAAATCAAACCATAGAAGTGTGCAAAGAATCTTCCCATCCCAGATAGGAACATACATGAAGAAATATGAGGGTCTCTAAATTATGTACATGATTCAAAGATGTGGATGATGCTCAAGGATCTCCAAACCAATGATGACATGTGACAAATGTTGAGATTTAGGTACAAAGACCATAGATGAATGGTGATAACTGGACCTAGAAGAATCTAATACTACTGTAGAGGATGTCAAAATACATGATGATGGAGTTGAATATGTGGACTCATAAATATCTATAGAATCGGTCACTATAGAAGCTGATGTAGGCAAGGTGAGAGCAATCATAACTAGAAGAAGACAAGGCTGATGCAACTCCATCGAAGCTATGCATACATGTCATACAACGGGAGTTATGCATCGAGATCTTAAGCCTGAGAATTTTTTGTTACTCAACAAGGATGAGAATGCACCCTTGAAAGCTACCGATTTTGGCCTTCCAGTTTTCATAGAGCCAGGTAAGTCTTTTTGCATTATCATAGTGTAATAGCGAAATTGGCAAAATGACAGAGATATTTGTAGACTAGGGTACAATTTAGAAGCATGTACAACTATGTGTAGTGTTTAATGGAACATTACAGAGGTCCAATGGGCAAACCAAGTAGATTGTTTGATAGAATGTATTTTAGGGTTATGCAGTTTCAAGGGATGTTGAGATTTTAGGGTTATGATTTCAGTTTCTAAATCATAAGATTTGATAGTTGATGCGTTGTTTGAAAATTTTGAACAGACAATAAACTCCTTAATATCAGAGTTCATCTTTTAGGGTTCACCACAAAAAGGCCAACCTTTGCAAGGACAACCCAATGGTCATCAAGAGAAATTGAAGTTTGAACCCAAACCAGGTAACTAAATTTAAAAATCTCAAACGTGTTCTTAAGAAAATCTTGTAAAATGTAACCCTGAAATTAAATTACTCAGGGAAAAGGAAAGTCAAAGGTTATTTTTCATTAATTTCTTGGTTTGTCTATCGATTTCCTTGATTTTGTCTAATATTTATTTCACTTTGGTTCTTATTGCAGATGTCACATACATTATTCTAGAAAGCTTACAACATAGATTGATTCACTTTCTTATGTAGGTATGCAGTGTTTATAACAAACATTTTTTAAATAATTAGTACAGTATAGAGCTTCCAATATTTATGATTCTTCTCCCTTGTAAGAAGAGATTAGGACCGTCCAGCCTCCCCTGTGAATTTCTCTCTGAATTCTGATTTCTTAATAGTAAATCTTGTTTTTTTTCTCATTTATTGGAACACTAACCTAATTATTGTGGCCAAAATAACAATTGATTAGGAAATTATAGAGTTTTCATGGCAGTTTCATACAAGTGAATGTCAGTGATACACTCACAAAACAAAGCCTTTAGTGTATTAAAGATACATGTTAAATCATATATGCTTTAAAAGGTGCCCTCAACATCTGCAAATACTGTATGAAATTTGACCCTTGACCTCTACTTATCAAATCAAAATGTAATTACCTCTTATTCCACTAAACTATTTCCAAATTTGTCCTTTGTCCTTCATATATAATAATATATATATTTCATTAATGAATTTTTCTATGTTCTAAATATCATTAAAATAGTTGCCTACTATGACAACATACTTTATGCTTTAAAACATTTGTTTGTAGTCATTATGAAGATTATTTAATATATTTTTTATTACTTTGAGGAGTCATTTTATTTTCTAAAAAAATTCCATTGCACTTATTATATGTTTTTTATTAAAATATTTGGATTATATAAAATTGGTATTTTTTTGTTTTTTAAGTTAATATTATATATTTAAATTAGAAGATGTAAACTATTTTTTGGTTAATTTATTATGAGTAGCATCAAAATAAGTCATTTAAAAGTTGATACAATCTAATCATACCTTCCCAAGATATGAACCTTGATAGAACATCATCCTCATTAATTGAACTTAGCCAACTAAACTACAACTTTTCAACTTTAACTATATCATTTTTATTATTTCATCATTTCTATTTGCATTTTTTCTTCAAAATATATCAACTATTGACGAATTCATTGAACAAATTTCATGTAACTGCTAGTTAATTTCCTATGAGCATGACCTTGAGTGAAGTTGCACTAGTCTATTCAGATCAAACTTCTTCATTGTGATTATGGGCTTAATATTACTTATCTTATGTTAGGTAAAATTGCCTTCACTTTCACTTGTACTATGAGTATTACATGGCACACCATGATATTATATGACTTGAAACATTGGAAATCCCTTTGTGAATAGGCATTAGTAGTGTGTCATACATTGCATCTTTAAGGAAATGTTAGTTGTCACTTGGGTGTTTTGAACTTATAAATAGGAAGGTGATAAAAAAGTTGTAATACCCTGTTAAAATTCTTGTTTTTACTAAGATCAGTGTTAAGGCACAAATCCCAAGAAATTCATGATAAAGACTCCATGGTTATTAAGTCAGAGATTTTGATTATCTAAATAATTAAATGAGTAATTTATTATTGTGTATAAAGTAAGTTTATTAAAGGTTACATAATAATATTTTTATGTCATAAATTGTCAACATCAACCATTTACACTAGATTTAGCACCCCTGAAGACTGATATGCAAACTCCTATTGAAAGAAGACTAGATTCTGAAGTAGAGACTAGTTCCAGGTGTTATCCTCTGAGTTCATGCCCTGGAAGGACCTCAAACACCTAGACACTAGCGCCCAAGTGGTAGTGTCCTTGATATTTGCAAAATATAAAAGTTTGCGTGGCCTTGGATGTTGGCCTTATTACTCCGGGTGTTACACTTTGTCATATTTTCTCAAAAGGTTTTCCCAAAAATGAATTGATATGCATATATATACAAGTTTATTCCTCTCATTTGAACTAGAAGAAAAAGGTTAAGCAACATTAGGACTTCAAATGATATTCAAGTAATCAAAAGTTCTATTGTGAATGTTATGTAGATTTATGTGATGCTCACTATTGCATACTTATAACATTATTGTAGGTTTTAAGGGAAGCTTCTTCCTTCATCTCCATCCTTGTGGTGATCTTGAGTCATCCCACTAGGGTTGGTGTTGTGGTAAAGGTACTTTATTACAACATTCATTCAGTATTAATTTTGCCTCTGTCATGTAAGGACACGTGCTCTCTTATCATCATATTGGCTATTATGGAGGTGGGAACACCTTTCACGAGGTTTGACTAAGCAAGCCCCTAAAATGGCCCAAACCATTTTCCCTCTTGTGTTTATGCAAATTACGAAAGATTGGAGACAGGTACAATAGATTACAGAAGATCGGAGACAAGTACAATAGATCCAGAAGCAAATTGACGAATATAGATCCTGACTCTCGAAAACCACCTTCGAAGGGCCAATAACCCTAGGACACCTATGCCTGGGTGATTTTGTCCTCCCAAATCTGCCTTGATTTTTGACAGTAACCTTTGACAACTCTACACTATTCATTTCAGTGCCTATTTTCTGGGTTTTCAGTTCTGCCAGGTATTTTATCTTTGTTTTGGCATATTTCATTGTAGAAACCCTAGATCTAGTACACTTCATCTCAATCTTTCTGATTACAACAAAGGAACAGAACCCTCGTAGCTTGGCTCTCCTTCAGGACTATAGTCAAGTTCGATTTGTGTTTAAATTTTTGATCTAAAGGATTGACTTAGTTAACACATGATTAATTAGGCCACATTCTTTTTCATCAAACATTTTGGTGAACATGACGAGTTTTGAACTTTTACAACCTTCTTTGTTCAGATATGATTTGTTTGTTGTTCTAGATTGGATTAGTTAATGATTTAATTAGATAGCAAGGATTTGTACATCTTCATTATCTTGATTGGTTGTTGAATGAATTAGATATTTGCCACATATATTTGTTGCATTTGGAAACATTGATTTATTTAGAAAAGTAAAGCAAAACTCTTTTCTCTATCACATCATTTGCATATTTCATCTGATCAACACTTTCCTTTATAAGTACATATCATGTGTCATAAAGCTTGTGAAGTCTTTTATGAGCTTTGTGACCTAGTGTCCTGAATCTAACATCCTTGTGAGGAGAAGTTATAGGCTTATGGGTTCTAGTACTTCAAATAGCTCTGATGTTCCCACATCAGAATCTGATGTTACTAACTTACTTGCACATGAAGATTCATCATCTTTAGATCATATGTCTACTTTACCCATGATATCTAAAGTATAAAATTCTCATGACTCTATAGACATAGACAACCTCATGGCTCATGTCCCTGAAACACAAATTTACAAACTAGACACTGAGTTGGCTCATTTTGAGAAATTTGTCAAAATGGCCCACACTTAGCTAAGGAAGTTGTGCCTCTTGTTGAAGGTCTAAGAAATTTGTTACTCAAAGGTCAAGAAGGTATAGAAATTTTATACAACTTAGCTCACATAGTGGATAACAACATTATGTCATTAGCTAGTTCTACAGAAAGGATCACTAATGTGTCCCCTCAAAAACAAATAGGGACACAAATGTCGTTACCCATACCGAAATCCTCTATATCAACATATACTTCTTGTATTCTCACTACCACTACACATCCCGATAGTAGTGATAACATGAGTATTAGAGTATCAAATGGGAATCCTATACACAACTATAGTGTTGTCCCCTTGACATATCATAATGCTATCTCAAATGTGTCATCACCTATTGTTAGTCAACCTCAATCAAATGTCACTTACCAAAAGTCTAATCACATAATGTCATCACCTCTTCCTAGCCTTGACTATTTGAATCTTATCCAATCTCAAGCTCCTCCGCAATTGGATCCCATAATTAATCAACTTTTATAGAATGTCAAATCTTTACCACAACAATTAGCAAGTATGATCCAAGGTCCATCTCAACCTTCTATTCTATCCTACTACACTTGTAGTCTGTTGTCCTTTACCATTCTAAAAACACCGATACCTGAGAAACTT
The DNA here is from genome assembly GCA_027924645.1 of Cunninghamia lanceolata. Lineage (NCBI taxonomy): Eukaryota > Viridiplantae > Streptophyta > Pinopsida > Cupressales > Cupressaceae > Cunninghamia > Cunninghamia lanceolata. The sequence goes on from BSBN01000031.1 coordinate 576,980, forward strand.
GAAACCCCTTGTTTTGAGAAGTATAATGGGAAGGGGGATCCTAGTAGTGATGTGTAGGCCTTTACAGCTTTGTGCAGTGATTTTCTCTTTGATGATGCTATCTTATCTAAACTCTTTCCTCGGTCACTTAAAGATATGGAGTTGGATTGGTTTTGTTCTCTCCCTACGAATTCAATAAATTTTTTTCAACAACTTATCAATCAATTTCTACAACAGTTTTCAAGTGAACATTGGACCTCAACTCTCCTTGATTGATTTGGTTAAATGCAAGCAAGGAGTGAAGGAGAAATTGACTGATTTTATTGGGCGTTACCAAGTCCTCTTCTCACAAATACCATATTCTCTTCCGGATGTGGATGTGCAAAGATTTTTCATTAGAAACTTACAACCTCACATCCATGATAAGATTTTGTTGATGTGTTATAGCTCTTTTACACATCTTTGCATGACTCTCTACAATTATCAATTGTTGATTAGTCAGTATGAGGATAACACTTCATTGACTCTCATTTGTAAATCTGAAGTTGGTTCCCCGCATTATCATTCATTCAAAAAGAAAAATAGAAACTTCATAAAAATCAACTCATCTTCAAACAAGATTCAGACACAAGTTGCGGCTGCAACACCTTTTTCTCTGGCCCCTTACAAGTTAAAACTAAAAATGTGACATTTTTCATAACTTTCAGAGTCTCTTCATTCAGTAATGTTGCAACTTCTAAATAATAATCTCATCAAGCTTCCTCCGGTTCGACAGATTGATGCTAGTAAGATGCAATCTCCTTCCTTTGACGTGAAGGCATTTTGCCAATTTCATCGTACCCTTGGACATGACACCGAGTGATATATGTGTCTTAAACATGAAGTTCAAGACCTCATTAACTCTAATTTTATCCAGGTTGTGGGTGAAAATGACAAAGGGAATAAATCAGTTGCTCCTCCAAATCAAAATTTACAAATCTATACAAATCCATTACCTCATCATCAAGCAAACATTATAGAAACATACATCCATGCAATACATACTCCTACATCATTTGATAGTGTGATTGGTATGGTAGATGTTCGCCCTCATTGAGAATGAGTGGAACCTGAACCTGCTATCTCTTTCACACCTCATGATGCTTCCATTCAAGCACCCAAGGGACCTCTCTACATTACTGACAAGATTAATCACAAACCCATAAGGGGAGCACTCGTCAATCCCGTATGCATGGTTAATGTGGTGATTGAAGAGTTCCTCATTATGCATGAATTACATCAAGACAAGTATGATATATCTGAAATCTTAATTAGAGCACATGATGGATCTATCCGTCCAACTCTTGGTGCCTTGACTCTTCCTATCAAGGTTGGGCCAAGAACATTGGACGTGTCTCTTGTTATTATTCCAACTTAGGACTTATTTCATGTAAAGTTGGGTCACCCATGGCTCAACTCCATGAAAGTGGTCCCCTCGATTGTTCATAAATGTATAAAGTTTCCATTCCAAGGACATATACACGTACATCATAGTGGGTTCTGACCCTTGGCCCATCGTGGACACTTTTCACTTGATTATTGTTGGCCACAACCAGTGGGCTCTATTCAACCTCATGATGATCTATTCTCTCTATCTTATTAAAAATTTAAAGAAAAGAAAATCATTGAATTATCTCTTAGTACACTTAGAGACTCTCGATCTTCTGTGGTTGTTCAATAGTAGTTCCCCCTACCCCACAGGAGCTAAATGGACAAAATCCTGAATCAAAGGATCCTCCCCATTCCCGAGCATCTGGCATTTATGTTATGGTTCTACCTCCACCATCCTATCTAGGACCACGAGATAAACGTCCAAAACAATCTAGACCTCCCCACAATTCGAGGATTGTTTTTGTTCCCTCTACCTCTTCGGAGACTAGTGGAAAGCAATTGGTTGCATGGAATCTTTTTCCCATGGTTTCTCAATTGCTTTAGGATTCTTTAGTACCTCCACCTATTCCATAGGTTGAGAGAGAAGAGCAGCCCGTTTTAAGAGACCCTTCCCTTGTGGTCTCCCAACCTTTAGAAGTTCCTTTCATTCCTCCTCATGCTCCTCAAGCAAAGGAAGAAAAGGAACCCATGTTGGAAGACATCATAGTTCCCCTAACAAATGTTATAAATTGAACAAAGAGAAATCAAAATGCAAGAGAACATAAGAAGCAATGTTGTGCTTTGGCTCGCCAACTTGCTACAAGAAAAGAGAACCTTCCTCCTTGCAAGAGTCAACCACTGATGGATTCAAAGGATATATCTATTGACGCTTCGTCTACTCATGCGAATGATACTAATGCATAGCCTATAGTGGCCTTTTAATTCACCTATTGTGCTTTATTCAAATAGTGATACAAAAGATAATGGTGAACCAGGTATGACTCTTGCACCTTGCACCACACTTGCTATAGTCTCTCTTGCATCTTGTCCTCAATCCTTTTATGATGAGCAAGATTGGGAGGAAGACGATTTTCTTTAGGCGAACTTGAAAGTGCGGTCTCTCTCTCCCTTTTGTGTTATGATTGCACGTGTTGTTATCCCCATATTGTGTTCCTTGATGTGTATTTTGTTTGTTAATCTCTCTTTGGATGACCCTTGACACTCTTGTTGGTGCAAGGATACAAAGGGACCGAATCTCTTTACATGTCTCTTCATTCTTCTATATGTCATAATTTCCAATTTACTAATTTTCATGTTCATTGGATGATTTAGCATCCTCCTTTGTGATATTTCATTCTTATGTGATGCTTCTTCCTCCATCTTCTTAGTTCTACTGACTGGCGGATGATGACAATTCCTAAAATGATTGTCCCTTTATAATATATAACCATTCATATACTAATGCCAGTCGAGTAGATCCCTTTTGTGTTATTTCATTTTTTTATATTATTTGATTCATGTGGCACTTTGTAGTTTACTTGCATTGGGGGCAACCCCTTGTTGTGATGTGACTTTTGAGAACACATATCATCTAAGCATGTGCTTCCATAAAGCTCTCGTGCTTGTTTTATATTGATTATTCATTCTACCTTAAAGCAATTGCTCCCTGATGGAGTTAGCAATCACTTTAAGGTGGGGGCATACATCATGCTATGCATTTTACGTTGTTCATGCACCACGTGGTTGGTTCCAGAGTAAAAATGGATGAGGAGGAGAGATGTCAAATCTTGCTTTGTTCTTTGCTTGATTCATGGGATTCTCTTGGTATGGCTATTAGAAGTACTTTTGTTGTCTTGAAAGTTGAAGATGTTGTGGGCTCTTTTCTTTCTAAGAGATGAGTAGGAAGGTATCCATCAGTGCCAAAGAAGCCCTAAATGTTCATGGAAGACCTAAAGAAAAAGGTAAGAAGAGCGAGAAGCATGACAAATCCAAGTCTAAGGGGAGATCTAAATCTCCTAGAAAGTCCAAAGTTATTTATTGGAACTGCAGTAAGCCTAGACACTTCTATAAGGAGTGCAAAGAAGAAAATAAGAGGAAAAGAAGAAATTGATTATGATTCTGAGATTGAGAAGGAAGATGGGGATGTATTCATTGCAACTTTGGCCACTTGTGCAGGTAATGATGCATGGTTAACTGACTCAAGTGCATTTTCCATATGACCCCTAATAGAGATTGGTTTTCTGAAACATGAATAATTTGATGGAGGTAAGGTGTACTTGGGTAATGATTCTCATTTAAATATTGTTGGTCGTGGTAAAGTTAAAATCATATTTCTTCATGGTAGAGTAAAAAGGATTAATGGTGTGTTGCATATCCTTGGATTAGCATGAAATTTATTATTTGTGAGAATACTAATAGATGCGGGTGTGCAAGTAGTCTTTTCTAATACATGATGCAAGATGGTTAGAGGTGCTATGGTGATCACTAAAGGTGTCATATTTGGCATATTATGTAAGATTGATGCATGCACTATTGAGTGCAATAGAACTTATGTGAAAAGCAAGTATGTGACTACTTCATTGGAAAAGGAGAGGGTTTCATCTTTAGCAGATGGTCATGGATTCTAGGTGCCTAAGGGTTCTCTTTCTTATGAATCAAAATTACCTACAAAGAAGACTATGTTATGGCACCATATATTATCCCACATTGAAGAAAAGAGTCTACGAACCTTGAAAAATAAAAACCTTGTTGAAGGGTTGATTGATTGTAATCTTGATTTTGATTTCCATTAGCATTCTATTTATGGTAAACAAAACTATATTCAATGTTAACTTGTTGGAGCAGCCAAGATCCAGTAGGCACAAATAGAATAACCTTCCACAAGTGAAAAATGGAGCACAAGATTATATCTATCATATACAATGAGAGTATGTAAAATGCAATGAGAAGCCTTACATAAATAGGCAAGGAGGAGGAGGTAGGAAGGTAGGACTGAACTACTAATTATCTCTACAAGCATGCAACACTTGTCTAACTCACATGACATGTGTGAGGTCAAGTGGCAAGCCAAAAGGAAAGAGGTGTCTCACATATGTGAGTACACATGTCAAAATGAGACAAACTCCTAAAAGACTAAGTAAACTTAAGCCTATGTGTAAATAAGTCAAACCTTCAAAGAGGTGATATCTAAACTAGTTAGATAAGGACACTATTTACACTAACACCCCCCCTTAAGTGCAACTTAAGGAGAATATAAAGATGATGATAGGTCCTAGCTACTAGGCCATGTTAGGTACCCATGTACAAATGAATTTCTCATAAAGTGGAAAGAAAGAAAACCCAGTGGTAAAAAACTTTCCTCCAAAAGAGAAATGATACAAATAGAATTGTACAAGTGAAGAAGAAAGAAGGAGGACTATACATGACCCCCCAAGGACTACTTCTAACACTAATGTACAATAGATAGCCCCCATAGGAGAGAAAAGATGAGAAGGTCTATGGGACCCCCCTTGAAAATTTAAAGGAATGAACTCCATGCAAAGAGATGGATCCTCCCAAAACCGAGATGAGAAGACTAAGCATGCAATCTCCCCTCAAAATACCTCCTGTAATGTTGGTAGATGCTCGAGACTAGATATGGAAGATGATCCACAAACACTGAACCACATTTCTCCCCTTAAGAAGAAATCGAACCATAGAAGTGTGCAAAGAATCTTCCCATCCCGGATAGGAACATACATAAAGAAATCTGAAGGTCTCTAAATTCTGCACATGATTCAAATTTGCGGATGATGCTCAAGGATCTCCAAGCCAATGATGACATGTGACATATCTTGAGATTCAGGTACAAGGACCATAGATGTACGGTGATAACTGGACCTAGAAGAATCTAATACTACTGTAGAGGATGTCAAAATACATGATGATGGAGTCGAATATGTGGACTCATAAATATCTGTAGAATCTGTCACTATAGAAGTTGATGTATGCAAGGTAAGAGCAATCATATCTAGAAGAAGACAAGGCTGATGCAACTTCATCGAAGCTATCATCGAATAGAAGATGAATGTCCTCAATGATGCCTCCCAAATCTGCAATGCGAGACTCTACGAAAAGACATGAAATGTCAGGTAGATATGCATCCCAATGTGGCAGATCTGGAATGACAATAACCATATCATGATGCAAAGAATTACTGGAAGCTATATAGATATCAACTCTAGATTCAGATGTAGCAACATGTGATGATGGTGTAGATGGGAGCTCAATGTAAGTCATTTGACTATAATGTACATACCCAACTGATGGTGTCTCACAAGCTAGCTTAGTGAGACGATATTTTTCTGTAAGTGCTTTATTAAGATCAATAGAAATTTGATATGCATGAAGAATTTGTTGTTGTATTTCATCAATTTTGCAATGATGACATTCTTATGCATTTTGTCATTTTAGCCCACAAAATCCCATTTGATCTTCCATTTATTACGAGGTTTATTGAGAATACTCAAATGGAAGGGGTTGTGTGTGAGAGACATGATCAAATTTTAAGCACTATCTAAGCATAAATGACATTTTCCCCCCTTATAGTATTATGACTGGTTTAAAAGCCCCCCCAAAAAGATATGCAAGACTTGAAAATTACAATTTGTACAAGTTTGGAAGCCAAATCATTCGTTTATAACACACAGAGATTTTTACAAATGTTTGAAAAAATGGCTATCCAAAACTCAATGTTACCTTCACTAATGAATTCCTTCCAAAATTTTGAGCAATTTAAAAAAAAAATTGCTAATTTTCGATATCATGTGTGAAAGTTATGCCGTGTCAAAAATTGTGAGTACAATGGGGTTCGGGGATTAAAAACCCATTGAAAAAGGCAAAATATTTTTATTTTGACTTCGTCTAAGCAAAGTGGATCAAAAGGCCTTTCCATTGACTATAATTTTGCAAAAATCTACCTCTGTGGACAAAAGTTGTTGCAAAATTTAAAAAAACCCAAGTGTAGGACTTTGAAGGGGCCTAGAAGGTCATTGTGGCATAAGATGTTATCTCTAGGGCAGTTTACTAACCATTGACATTTAGCATTTTATGTTGTAGTTACAAGAAATGGTAGCAGTTTGCCTTAACTGCTAATGGTAACAATCATTAAATGCTAATGGTGATCATTTTATGCTTAGGTTACAATAAATGTTACAAATACTCCTTACAACAAGTGTAAACCTTGGCAATAGAAGAGTCCAAAGAGGACTACAAGTGTGAAGACCACAAACCAGAAAATAGAAACATTTTTGTGTTTTTTTACAACATTTTGACCAAAACAAATGTTGATCAATTGCAAGGGGGAAAAATTGCCCTATGCTAAAATGTTTTTCAGTTTTTGGCAAAAAAAATCCATACGGTATGGATTTTTAAGGCCTTACAAACCCTAGGGGGTAAATTTTTTTCTGAAAATTTTGACTTTGCTAAAAAATGTCATTCAAGGGTCACATTGATTGTCTTCGGCCTTTTGAACTCAAAAACGGGATTTTTTTGGCTCCACGACGCTTTGATGATAGGGGCTAAGTGTTGGAGTCACCGATTTGGGAAGGAACATGCAAGCATGGCTCTGATACCATGCTGAAGCATCCAAGATCAACAAGCACACATAGAATAACCTTCCACAAGTGAAAAATGGAGCACAAGAGCATATCTATCATATACAATGAGAGTGTGTAAAATACAATGAGAAGCCTTGCATAAATAGGCAAGGAGGAGGAGGTAGGAAGGTAGCACTGAACTACCAACTCTACCTCTACAAGCATGCAACACTTGTCTAGCTCACATGATGTGTGAGGACAAGTGGCAAGCCAAAAGGAAAGAGGTGTCTGACATATGTGAGTACACATGTCAAAATGAGACAAACTCCTAAAAGACTAAGTAAACTTAAGCCTATGTGTGAATAGGTCAAACCTTCAAAGAGGTGATATCTAAACAAGCTAGATAATGACAATATTTATACTAACATAACTGAGTTCTCATAAATCTTGTGGTTTATTGGATCTTATTCATTGTAATGTGTTTTCTCATGTAAATGTTCCTTCCATTGGAATTTCTACATATTATGTTTCATTTATTGATTATTATAACAGAAGGACATGGGTATATTTTATAAAGAGTAAATCTAAAGTTTTTAGTCAATTTAAAGAATTTAAAGCAATGGTTGAGTTGTAGACTAGAAAGAAAATAAAATGTTTGAGGACTGACAATGGCCATGAATTTTTCTCTAATGATTTTGATAGATTCTGTAAAGATTGTGGCATTGGGAGACAAAAGACAACTCTATATTCTCCACAATAGAATGGAGTTGCAGAAAGAATGAACATGACACTGATGGAGAAGGCTAGGAGTATGCTTAATGGTGTTGGTATAGAACAAAGGTTTTGGGTTGAAGCTATTTCTACTGCTTGCTACCTAATTAACAGGTCTCCTATATCGTCCCTTGTTGATAAAATGCCTATGGAGGTGTGGTTGGGTCACAAGCCTTCATTGAGACATCTTAGAGTTTTTGGTTGCAAGGCATATGCACATGTGCCAAAGGAGACGTGAACATAGTTGAAGAACAAGATTGTGAAATGTATCTTCATCGAGTACAGTTATGGTGTGAAAGGATACAAGCTTTGGGATCTTGTTGCACATAAGGTAATATATAGAAGTGTGATTTTTAGAGAAACTAAGCCTTCTTCTATTACATTGCATTCTAGAACAAAGTGAAGAGAAAGATGTGATTCAACTTCCTACTACGCCTGAGAAAATTGAATTAAGGCCCCTAGATAGACAAGAAGTTGAGGAGAGCTCATCTAACTCTGAATATTCAGAAGAGGAGGAAGAATCTCTAACTTAGCTTGTTTGAAGGTCTACAAAGCATAGACAACCACTTGAAAGGTATTCACCTGATGAATAGAGATGATTTTTTGCTTTGAATATATGAATATGGATAAACCCATATTTGTAGAAGATGCATTAGGTATGAATGATGTAGAGCCCTAAAAGATTTCTATGGATGAAGAAATGACATCTTTGAAAAAGAATGATACATTGGATCTAGTACCATTACCTAAAGGATGAAAACATGTTGGTTGCAAATGCGTGTTCAAGAAAAAGATTGGTTTAGATGGAGGTATTGAGAAGTACAAAGCACAGATGGTTGCAAAAGGTTACTCTCGGGTTGTGGGTGTTGATTACAGTGAAATATTTTCTCTTGTTGCAAAATTGATATCCATTAGATTCTTTCTTTTTATTTCCATATCTTATGATCTAGAGGTTGAACAAATGGATGTGAAAATAAATTTCCTTCATGGAGATTTGGAGGATATTTATATGACACAACCAAAGCACTATGTGGTGAAAGGTAAAAGTAATTTGGTTTGTAAATTGAAGAAATATTTATATGGACTCAAATAGAGTCCTAAGATTTGGTACCAAAAGTTTAATACATATGTGTTGAGTTTACGATTTGAACGTTCTAAATCATATCACTGTGTCTATTATAAATCTGATGTGATCATTTCCTATTTACTACATTATATGTTGATGTTATGTTAATAATTAGTAAAGGGAAAAGAATGATTTCAGCACTAAAGTATCAACTTGTAGCTAAATTTGAAATGAAAGATCTTGGTGTAGCTAAACACATTCATGGGATGGAAATTAGAAGAGATAGAGTGAACAAAAACTATGGCTCGACCAAAGTAAGTATGTCAATTCAATTTTACAAAGGTTTAACATGTAGGATTGTAGACCATTGTGTGTTCATCTTATAGTTGGAATGAGTTATCTACTTCACAAATACCAACATCCCCATCAGAGATGGAATACACGAGTAGAGTGCCTTACCAAAGTGCACTCAAAAGTTTAATGTATGTTATGGTCTGTACTAGACCAAACATTGCCTAGCAGGTGGAGTTCTTTCCAGAAATATGTCTAATCCTGGTAGAGTTCATTGGGATGCAGTTAAAAGAATCTTCAGCTATTTGTGGGGTACCTCAAAGTATTCCTTGTGTTATCATGGTAATTTGATAGGAGATGGGCATGCCCTTGATATTCATGGTTATGTGGATTCAAATTGGGTAAGTGATGTCAACAGTAGAAGATCCACTAGTGCTTATGTGTTTACTTTTTTTGGTGGTGCAATTACTACTGACGCTGAGTATATGGTAGCTACTCATGCTTGCAAAGAAGCCATTTTTCTTAGGAGATTGTGTTCAAATATTGAAATAAAATAAGGTCCAGGAATAGTTTATTGTGACAGTTAGAGTGTGATCTGCTTAGCTAAGAACATGACATTTCATGCTAGGACCAAGCACATTGATGTACAATATCATTTTGTCAGAGATATGGTTGAGGATGGTAGGGTGAAGCTAGTTAAGGTAGAGACTTTGATGAATATTGCAGATTCATTAACTATGTCTGTGAGCATGGAGAAGTTTAGATGGTGTTCGGATTCTATGGGCCTCTCAGCCCCTAGCAATTAAATCATGGTGTTGATACTCCCTTTGCTCTTTCAAGGTGTTTGACAAGTGAAAGAATGTTAGGAAACGTTTCTCAGCTTTGCAATTACAAAAAGTGTGATTTTGCAGTTATAAAAACAACAAAACTCAATTTCTAGTCTATAGGGTTGGTTTTTGGCCAAAATAAGTTTTGTGGGTGGTTTGCACTACCATCGGTGGTGCCTCATGCATAGATCTCTTTGAGATCTTCAATTTAAAAAAATGAGTCCAATTGGCCTCTTAAATCGAAAGTTATGGCCTCTAAAAGTTAGCCCTCCCATATTGGAAAATGTAAAAAACATGATGGACATAGAAAAGAGTTATAAGGGGGAGTTACATATGTTGATGTGTGTTTTCACACATCATAAGACATCTTTGATTGTCTAGAGATAATGAAATCCTAAGAATTTGGGTGCCACTTTTTGGTGGTTTTAGCTCATGGTTTTGTAGTTTCTGTTTAACGGTTTCATCTATTGTATTTGCTATATATTAGGTGCTTGAGATGGAGGGTGTGTGAGTCTTATAGATGTTGAGTTGACTTCAGACCTCTAGTTGGTGATACTCCTTTGAAAGCTTTATATGCAAGTATATTGTAATGTTGTTGATTTATGAGTAATATATTAGGCAGCTTTTAGAGTGTAGGGTTTTTCTCTCGAAAGGGTTTTCCCCACATAAATCATTGTGTTGTGGTATGACTGCTATTTATGTTTATTTATGTAACTATTGTAAATATCTAAAAGTTTTTGCATAACCCTCCTCTCAATATTAGTATAGGAAGTTGTTTTATTACATTAGTTTCCTTACAATTATAAATTTTAGTGGCGTTTGTGCACCAATAATTGAGACTATAAGCGGAGACAAAAGATAATTCAAGTAGACAACAAGAGCACACAAAAGTTGAGTTATTAAATGTGAAGCTTACAAAGAAAGCAATGTTAGCATTGTCAAATTTTGATAAGGTATTTCAAGTTGATTGTGATGCAAGTGGTAGTGCAATAGGAGCATTATTAGGTCAGGAAGGTAGAATAGTAGCATATTTTAGTGAAAATTTGAATGATGCAAAGGAGAGATACTTAGTGTATGATAAATAATTTTATGCAATAATCTAAATGATGAAGATGTGAACACATTATTTATTTTCTAAGGAATTTGTGTTGTAGATATAGATCATCAAGCATTACAATATTTAAACAAACAAGGTAAGTTGAACCAAAGACATGTAAGAGGGGTTGAATTTATACAAAACTATTATTTTTTATTGAAGCATAGGAGTGGAAAGTCAAATAGAGTTGCAGATGCATTAAGTAGAATACATAATTTGTTGATTGAAATGAGAGTTGTGGTTGGGTTTCAAGAGATGAAGTGTTTTTATGAAGCTAATGTTGATTTTTCTAAGGCATGGAAAGCATGTAAGGAACCTATAAGAATGAATAGAAATAAATGGCTTGATTATTTGATTTACAATGATATGTTGTTAAAAGAAAGTCAATTAGGTATTCTTAGAAGCTTAATGAGGGATAATTTGATGAAAAAGAAGCATAGTGGTGGACTAGGATGGCATTTTAGTGTTGACAAGATAGTGTCATTGGTAAGTGAAATTTATTTTTAGTCAGAGACGTATAAGGATGTGAAATAGTATATTTAAAATTATGAAATTTGTCAAGTTACAAAAGAAAGTAGTCAGAATGTTGGATTAGTAAATATTAATTCCAAAAGACCTTGGGAGTATATTAATATAGATTTTATATTAGACTTTCTAAGAATGTAGAGAGGTCACGGTTTAATATATGAGGTAATTGATATATTTTTAAAGATGGCACATTTTATAGCATGTAAGAAGATAAATAATATGATACATATAGCTAATCTATTTTTTGGGGAAGTTGTGAGATTGCATTCATTTCCAAGAAGTATAATCTAACAAAAACACAAAATTTGTTGGCTACTTTTAGAGAACATTGTGGAAGAAGATGAAGATAGAATTCAAATTCAATTTAGCTTATCACCTACAGAGCTCCATGGATAGACAAAAGTCTAGGTAATTTGTTAAGATGTCTAGTAGGAAAGAGAACACGTAACTAGGATATGGCTTTACTACAAGCTAAGTTTGTTTACAATAATTTATTAAACATGATTATAGAAAGACCGCCACTTGAAATAGTATATGGGGTAGTAATCCCAAGTTCATGTATCAAATTTTAGAGGCATTAGGAGTGAGGAGAAGAGAAGCACAAAAGTAAAGAAATTTGTAGATCATATGAAGATATTACATGAGGTAAGAATATAAGGAGAACGCTGACATAAAAAGGAGACATAAGGATTATGACACAAGAGATGAGATGATGGTATATCTAAGGAGAGATTTCCACAAGGCACATACAATAAATGAATTTTGTTCCTAGCAAAATAATCAAGAAGTTTGACTCAAGAAATGCATATGAAGTTGAATTACTAGAAGGTTTACGTATATCACCAATATTGCATGAGTATTATGAGTGATCATTAGAAGATAGAGCAAAGGTGGATTGGAGAAAATAGGTACCAAAATGGTAGGTAGAAGAAATTGAGGAGATTCTAAACAATAGAGTTGGAAAGAGTATAAGGAATAAGAAGTATGAAGAATATTTTGTGAAGTAGAAAGGAAATTCGATTGTAGACTCAACATGAATATCTACAGCTAAAGTGAATTGTTTTAGTTTTCCTCTAGTTGCCCCAAAGTGAGAGACTCACTTTTAAGTTATCGAGGTGTCTAATATAGGAGCATCTAGGGGGTAAGATCAATTTTGTGTCACCCAAAAATATTTTCTTTCATGCTTGTTTTGTTTTGTAGATTTCTAAATAAATTTTCAATCATCATATTCTTACTACATAAGACTATTCATAGTTCTAATCATCATTTCAACACATCGAAGTTCTAGACAATGATATTGTTGTGCAACATTGTATATTGATTCTAGAGATTCCAAATTGATACCATAACTTCATCCAATCATATTCTACCATGCCCTATCATTTCCAAGTATTTGGCTATTGGTCAATGATATGACTTATCAAATTTCTTAAGAAAGACCCATTTGAACCATGCAATAAACATTCAAGATTCACACCAACATTTGAAGACATCAATTTTATTGGTCCCAAGGAAGTTCATGATTATAACTGCATCAAGTTCCAATGCTTACATCTTGTTACATGCATCCTAGGTGGATCCTTCTATACATCTCATTGTGTATTGAGTGTTGTACCACCTTGCTAGTTGGCACATAACATCATATTTGCTTGCAAACACTATAAACATAATTCATTCTACATTGGAAGATATCTTTGAAATGAAAAGAGAAAGATTCAGTAGCATAATGAAGAGTATTGTATTGTATATCAACTAAGAAGATTGTAATCAATCTACACACTGATTTTGCATGTCATACTTTAAAGGTTGAGGCCTCATGCTATTGTAAGCCCTTGAAACAAGATTAAAGTTCAAACTATGAATCAATAATATATTGTTCCATCTATTTATTGTGTTATTTGTTTCTAATGTGAGTGTTGTATTCCTTACATGGTTGGAGATTTCTTAATTGGATCCTCCATCCATAACAACATAAATTTTGTAGTTTTCTTAGGATATACTCTTGCACTCTCCTTGTCCTCTCTATGTTATATCTCTTTCAATCCTTACTAATTTTAATCTTTCACAAACATTAATACATAAATTAAAATTAAATTAAATATACCAAATACTATTATTGAACCATATCTACATTCTATTTTCTGGAAACATATTGTTAATTTACATAAGAAATAAAATTTATATTATATGTGCCTTATACCACAAATATGATGTGCTTTGACTAGATTTATTTCCATAAGGAACCACAAAGATTAGACCAGATAAATAATTTTGTTCATGTTGCAAAGCAACAAGTATCAGTTACATTGACATTGATAACATTAGAGGGGAAAAATCCATAGTTTTCACTAAGATTTATTTTACAACTACACAAATATGCATTTTGTTCTCTTTGTTAATGTTTCTTATTTTAAAGTAATTAAAATGATTTCCATATGAAATGGGATGAGTTTCATAAATAAATTATCAAAAATTTTACAATGAAAACTTTTACTAGTCTTTTAATGATTTATGTGAAAGTGTTTTAACTATTTTATCGGTTAAATTATTTGACAAAATAAAATGTTTGTGTTAGAAGTTGAGAACAATCTATCCAATGTTTAATAAGTAATTTTGAAGTATAGTTCATTAAAACACATCTTTTTTTCTGACAACAAAATAATAATAATAAGAAAACCACTCTCATATAATCACAATACAAATGATTATAATTTTGCAGAATGAAATATTTAACAATACAATGTTTACAAATTATTTTCAAAATAATTTCATTTGGAGTACAGTAATTTCCAATTTCTCATACCACTATAAACTAAAATATAACTATATTGAATGTTGGAATATTTTATAGAACTCATGTATATTTTATGTTTAGGTAGTCTTTAATTCTATATGTCACTTGACAAGTGCATGATTATAGTCATGGAAATAATAACTCTTATAGATGAAGTGTGATAACCATCTTGATGCCAAGCAACAAGCTAATGCTGCACTCCCAATCAAGAGTTTGTTCCAAACATATAAAGATGGTGATGATGTTTGTCTGTTTATAGCTTTAACTCCAAGCATTGCAACAAATACAATGGATAAAGCTTGTGTGATAATTTCAAGTGCTCTAAACACTCTCAGTGCACCTTTACAACTAGGACACTTTACTACATGTGACCAATATCTGAAAAATATGTAAGGTTTACAACAATTAGCAACTATTCAAGGAAAAATGTATTTTGATGACAATAACAACTTTTAGTGTCCGTTAAATGAAATTAATCTACATAGCACCTACCAAAGTGTATCATCCAAACATATAATCTTGTTTAGCCTTTAATAAAACTATACAACATATAATTTTTTAATTGCTACTATTGTTGACATATAGTTACAAGAAAAATGCTAAATTATAAAAAATATTCCCAAAAATATTCAACAAAAATTTCTAAATAATATCATTCTTTTACATCATTGATAAGGAACAACTACTTATATGATTAACTATTGTGTTTCTACATTCTATATCATCTCTTATGCTAGTTATGAACATAAATGCATATAACAATTCAATTAATTTTAAAAAAATATGATCCTCAACACAATGCTCGTTAAAGTAAAAAAAAATCTAAAACAATAGTCAATATGCAATATAATTGATTAAAACTAGCCAAAATTGATTATTCTCACATGTTAGTTTCACCCAAAGGGTGTATAGTTCAACTAAGAAGGTGACATTTTAACCAATTATAAGTTTTAAAACCATTGAGAGGTCAATCAAATAAAAGCAAGAGAAACGTAAATTCACAGTCTTCCAAGAAGGTGAATAAAATTTCAGTTTATGAACCATGCTTATTAAGTAGGTCATTGCAAGGAGATGGCTCTACCTAATATGTTAGAATTAACAAGAGCATAAGAAATCATTTCTAGGTGCACAAGCAAAGGTTCATGTCTAAATGCGACTCTAAAATAACCAATACAATGGTATTTTTACATTTATCTTCAAGGCTCTTATCATTTGATAAGTTAAAAGACATTTTTAATTTTTGAAAATTTTAGATTTTCATAGTCATATTGATGTAGAAGTATCCCCAGTCTACAAGTAATCTTATATCAACCCAAAAAAGTTTGTTTACTTTTCTTTGTTTTAAGGTTCTATATGTGGGTTTGGAGTTAGAGTTTGTGTCTTCATCAATATACTTTTGAAGGTCTCTATATAGTGTTATGTTAACAAATAAGTATTGGGTTGTGGCATTCTTGTTGCACTTACTCACAAAAGGGTCTTATCAAATATTTCTCACTACATTGACAATATGAGTTGTGTAGTAATGACCTAATCATGTTTGCAACTCAAAACTGTTATGGGACTTTACCTAACATCATTCTACATGTTTGATAATTTAGAAGTCAAATTTATACTTATATTCCTTTAAGCATTCACGTTTTCATCTAAAGGTGTAATACTTGTTTTCACTCAAACTTTTGAATTCAAATTTAAAATTTTTCACATTATGCGTTCAAGCTATTGAATCATTTGTCAAGGGAATGTTAGACAAATGGATCATTACATTGTAGTCCCCATTTGGACTCTAGAACCTTAGTGATAGTAATTAGATCAATCAAAAGATAAAACACGAGATATGCCAACTAAACATAGCATTTCCCAAAGATTCCATGTATATTGATCCACATTGAGTAGATAAGAAAAAATTGTAATGGTGTGCCAATTTGAGTTGGTCGTCTCAATGCATGGGAAATTGTCACAAGTTTTGTTTGAGGGCCAAGGTGTGTACAAGTGCACATTTAATCCATCTCTCAATTCAGATCAATTTTACAAGTTTCACAATTTCTTTAAAAGATCACTTCTATTTTGTAATTGTTTAATCATGCACCTAATGTAATGTACTAAAATTTTGAAATTGAATAGAATATCTTGTATTTCCATCTAATTCTTTGTTTTGTTCCACTATTTCATGTGTTTATTGTTGTGTTTCTCAATTTGATAGGTCTTAATTGGATTCTCAAACCCAACCTACATCACAAACATAATATCATGTATTTGGATACCACCATATAATATTTTTAATTTTGACATTTCAAGTCTCTTTCAAGACCCCTCTTAAGGGAAATTACAAGATCAATAATGTGGCTTCTTAGACTGCCCACATTACTGTTTAAATACAAGAAAATAAAACTCGCAATTGGACTCATAGGTTCAATAGGCACATTAATTTTTTTATTATAGTAAAATTTTACTAAAGATAGATAATTCTTCCATGGTCAAATCCTTAATTGCATGAAAAATGAGACAAAATATATGTAAATTATTAAATGCATTTTCTATAGGATAGAAATCAATGAAACAACTTTTATTGCAGCAATAAAAAAATAATTATAACTTAAAATCATGTATTATAGCTGAAGTTCAATCTTGTCTAAAATTTATTTGAAATTTTGAATTTGGTATCATAGATGATCTCAACATGAATATACCTTAGAGGGTGTGTTGGAATTGAAATACACTTCTTGATAGGATTTGAAAGCTTCCATCATGAAAGGGCTAGTAGGTTCTAAGGTTGAATGTCAACCTATCCAATATTCTCATTAATGTGCCTATAATTCCTTAAAACAATTAAAATTAAAATTTAGGTCTATGTAGAACTGCCTAAAATGGCTCACATAACTCTTGTATGTGATGATGTGCATACACTCCAAGCTCTTGGGAATGAATTTACACCTTTACACTATTTAGTAATTTGAGCTCCTTTAGTGAATGTCAATTCATTCAATATTTAGGAAAGAGATGGACTTCATTAATTATGATGTACAATGATACATTTGGTGGTCTACAGCTAAGATTGTAAACAATATTTATCTATCTCAATTCATGTTACAGTAGAAATCATGATATAAACATAGAAGACTATGTAGGGGTTTTGTGTACAAGGTGTTCTGATGAGGGTGTACTCCACCCAATGCACTTCACAACAAAATCAGAACAATAGTGATTTAAATGGAGAAACCCTTTTAGGAGAAAATTGTTGACCCCTTTGACATTGGTTTTGGCATTGATGTCAAGTGTTCACCTTGGCATACACATAAGTGGCATAAATTGAGATGCTCTTGTTACTTTGGCACTTTAGTGAAGGATATGAGATAGCTTGGTTTGGTTGAATTTGCATGAGCATTGATAATTCATTGAGGCAGAAATACTTTATGTGCTTATAGTTTTTTGGACATATTGATACATTTGTACATCTTTGATTTGATACCTGGTGAATAACATCTACATTTGTTTTTGATGTTGAGGTAACATTTATTTAGGGGCTTTGGGACAACATTGTTACATGAGACTTGTCTTAATCTTTAATACATTTGAAGACACAATGCAATTTGTGAAAAGGGAACCTTATCATGGTTTCATTGATTATTTCTAAGGCAACACTATTCTTATCAAGGTTATATTGATGGTATTTGTTTTTGTTTACCATGCAAAGTGAAAAAGGCAATAATGAAATGCCTTGGTTTCAATGTTTAACAAAGGTTTATGTCAAAGGCACTTCATTTCATAAATAGTATAGTGTTTTGGTCGGCAGACTTTTGCATATATTTGAAAGTTTCTTAATGCACATTATTGTGCACTAGGGTATGAATTTTTTGACTATTTGAAGGGTGCTTTAGTCATACCATTTCACCGGCCCCATTTAGGGTTATCAGGATAGCAGGGAAACAAAGTAAAAAGTGAGAAATGCATTGTACATCAGGCAATTTCACAAAGTTAGACTTTGGTATATATCTCAACAAACTTAGGGTTTGACCTGTGGTGGCATCCATCATGGCACGAAGAGGTTGAAAAGGTTTGGAGAACATTGAGACAGTTGGAGATTCAGTTTGTCAGTTGTGATTTTGGACTGTTAGTTGTGATTTGTAAGTGCTAGTTTACTGAGAATGAACAAGTTATGGTTATTACACATTTTATGAGGCCAAGGGTTTATTTATATGTGAATTTTTTAGGGTTTTCGTGTTGGTTAAGAAAAAAATTGTGGAAAAAGAATAGAGAGTAATAGCAAAAGGTTGTATTGTTATTTTCTTCATTATGTTGTTTAGAGTTAGCAATATTCATGAAACCCTAAGCGGTGTTTGAGTTTATAGTTTGCTCTTTGAGTTTGAAAGCTTGCATTTGAGGTTCTTGAAGGTTTTAGTAGAACTAACGTATGCCTGTGAAATACATAGTTTCATATAACCTTAAGGCTGTGACTGGTTTGATATTCTTTGAAGATTGAAAAAATTGCATTCTATGATGTTTGAAATGTTATTGAAAAACCCATAGTAATATGTGTTCTTGTGCTTCTTAAAAGACTGTATTCTATATACTTGAAGGGTTACTGCAAATGATTCTTGAAGGTTTGTTGATGAACAGTGGTCTGTAAAACAGTGATATGTATTCTTGAAAATCTATATTTTGATCTTGAAGGGAACAGTATACTCTATGCCTTATAGGTTTCAAACATAATGAAATCTATAGGACAGATATCATAGTAGGCAGATAAATAAACTGCCATGAATAGCAGTGAAACAGAGAAACCCTCTATATTTTGTATCTTGATTTGATCTTTGAGATGTTATTTGCCAATGAGGTAGATTGCTATATGAGGCATTCATTTGCTATGTGAGGCATTCATTTGCTATGTGAGGTAGATTGCTATGTGAGGCATTCATTTGCTATGTGAGGCATTTTTGGCTAGTGAGGCCTAATAAAGTGGACTTTTAAAAGTGGGTTTTTATCCCTTTAAGGGTTTTCCACTCATCAAAACATGTGTTATGGTTCATGTTAATTGTCTCTATGTGTGCCCTAATGTTTTATGATTGATCAAGGTCTTGAACATTCTTCTTATCATTATACTTGTGTATATGTGTTCAATGAATCTTTGAGGTCTCTCTCATTTTCTATCTAGTGAGATAAAAAGGTGTAAAAAGTGTTAAAAATTTATAGACCACTAATTCACCCCCCCTCTCAGTGGTCCTGTACTCCAACAAGTGGTATCAGAGCTTAGGTCCCTATAGAAGTCTAATAGGCTTGGGTAGGTCCTGATAGTGGACTACCATGGGAAAGTGTAAAAGAAATAGAGAAAAGAAATATGCCAAGCAAAAGGTTGTACAACAAACCCCAGTCAAGTCATGTAATGAGTTGTTGCATGAGTCTCCCCTGAATGTTGATACAAAGTGTGTTGAGAGTTCTGATAAAAAGGAAGACTTCATTGTAAGTGTAGATGAACAAGAACTTGATGAAAGAAAAGATGATTTTGTTGTTGAGATTGATGACGAGGAAGGAGACCTTTTTGTGGATGGAGATGACTATGAAGATGACCATGATGAACATGAATGTGAGGTTGATATAGAAGGTGAACTTTTGTGTACTCTTGATACAATCAAGCAACATAGAAAGGAGAATCAGAGATTAAGAGACCAACTTCAACAAGAAAAAGATTCCAAAGACAAGGTATGTTCAGATTTTGCAAAAGTTTCTTTAGAGTTTGAAGAGGCAAGAAATTAGGTTGTTAACTTAAAGAGTTAAGTTGATGAATCTGATAAACTAATTATTTGTCTCAAAACTGAAGTTGAAGAAGCCAAAAGAGTCATTGATTTTACAAAATCTGATCTAGAAATCAAAACTAGTGAATGTCTAAAACTAGAATTAGAAATAGTCTCTTTGAGAAAGGAGTTAGAAAAGGCATCTTCTAAGTTGCACAATAATCTTTAGTTTGAAAAGAGTACTAATTGCTTGAATGATATATTGAGTAAGCAAAAGCATCACAAGGACACTACATGTCTAGGTTATGTAGAAGGACAATGTTCTAAAGCTAGAAATACTCCTAGAAAGAAGATAGACTTGAATTATCACTCTGTTGCTCCCGATGAAGACAAGAAGAAAGCAAAAGATAAAGTTGCTGATGTTGAGACAAGTAGAACCTCAAGACCTTCACCTATCAGACAATCTCATTCAATAAGGTACAATTGTTCTTTTTTCTAGTTATTGTTACTCATGCTTCACATATGGTCATAAAGCATTAGATTATTGGGTGTATGCAAGAACAAATGAGATGGCATATAGAAAGAATAATGTCACATGTTTTAGATGTAATCATCTTGGTCATATTGCAAGAAATTGTAGTAGACAAGTTCTAAATGATGATGTAGGCTTCATGAGAAGATATAGACCCTTGATCATGTGTTATAGATGTAATGGTTTTGGACATAGAGCCAAGTTTTGAAGAAGCAAATTGCTAAAATCATCCAAGCAAGAGGATACTCTTAACAAGCAAAAGAAGAAACCTATACAGGTATGGAGAAGAAAACAAAAGGAGAAAGAAAAACCTATGTTTGTGCTTCATGCACAAGAAGCATCACCAAGTGCTTAAGAAGAAGCAAGACCTTAGGAGGAGCAGATTAAGGTATTGTCATTTAGCCCCTTTAAATAAATCAGTAAAAGTAAGAAACAATACTGTCATCAAGATAATGTCAATATCAAAGGATAGTATGTTAGTTAGATGCAAGGATAGTTAATCAGTACTATTGGATGACAGTGTTTTAGTACTGATTAGAAAAATCTGATGAGGGACAGTGAATTAGGTGTTTGCAATAACATTATCATAAGTGCCTTGAAAAAATGGGGTTTTGACAAGAGTTATTAGGGAAGGACATCAGAATCTACACCCTATGATGGCACTCTTGATGCTTTGAAACAAGATGCAGTCCATGTTCTCAGTCTCAAAGGTTTTGTAGTTATAAAATCTCAGTTTGTTAGTGCTGGGAAAATCTTTTTGTAGGAACAATATGATCTCAGTGCTATTCAATAACCTTCATAGTGTTGCCTTATGACAGATCACAAGACTTTCAATCACAGTTTGCAAAAGATTTGGATTTGCACATTTCAGTCAAGGTTTATCAGTGAACTTCATGCACAGTGATGTTTTTGTTGTAAAGAGAAAGTGATCTGCTGATAATATAGTGACTATGGTGAATTGTAAAGTATGAAGGTAAGTTGCATTTGCAATGATGTAAGTTCTGTCAATCTTATTGACATAGCGAGAACAATGAAGTTTTTCATATCTATTTTTGGATAAACAAGGGTAAGTGATAAGTTTAAGAAGTGCTTAAATTTAATTTTTTTGATGACAAGGGGAGCAAGCTTGTTGTTTATAAGAGTGCCTCTGCTCTTGCTCTTAGAACAGTGTATGCATTGCTTGTAAACTTGGTGCTTTTTGTTTGGTTTTGGTTAGTTGCTAACAATCTTGGTGACAGTGAACAAATGTGAATCTTGCATATTATCAAGATTGGTATCATGGGATAGACTTGGTGTTCTTTTCCTTGGATTTCTTCAATAGCATTGTTGATATCGTGAGAATGATAATAGTGTTATCTGTCAAGTGTGACAACCCTCCATACTAAAATGCATAATATTGAGGAGTAATCAGATTTTTTTGTGGTTTGGCATTTTGGAGTGACAGTGGTTTGGTCATCATTTTGATTCCCTATGTGATCAAAGGACAATATCATCTGATCTCAGTTTTGGTAGGCTGATTTATTCTTTTGCCCATACACTTGGATAGTTGCCTAGACAGTACATATTTACAATGCATATTTGCTTTGAAAGTGGAGAAGTATCTTGCTGCTTTGATCATGTTGCGTTGATGATTAAAATTTTTGTCTAACTTGCTTTCTTGATGGTTGAAATTGCTGCCTTGATGATGGCATTAGTTTGCTTTGACAGTTTGTGGTAATTGGTTTCAGATCGGTGATATGGTCTCATGCTACCCTCGTTTACTTGACAGTTGGTAATGCATTTTGGTAATACAGTTGGTAATGTTTTCTCATGATGCTTACACTTTATGGCTATGGTTTATCTTGCTTCCACAGTGGTTTGTCATGGTTACAATGTATATTTTTCTCATGCCTTGGTTATTTCACATGTTTGGGCTACATGGGCAGTTTGTACTTAGATAGTGCATAGTACATGCATGCTTTGACAGTGGTTTATGTTTTTGCTGACAATATTTTTGTTTGGGGATAATTAGTGTTGACAGTACGTGGTGCAGTGGTGAAATAATGTCACCTATTCATCTATGACAATGGACAATCACATGTTTGGTTTGATAGCAAGTAATGTGCTACTTGGATCTTTGATGGACAATGTGGTATCATTTATCATAATGGAGTATTTGCTTAAGTGTTTATATAAATTTGGATCACTTTTGCTCGTGTGATGTTATGCAGTGATGCTTGATGCTTGAAAGTTGCACAAAAATGGTGCTTGGTGCTTGACAATTGAACATAGTAATGATTGAAAAGTTGAACCTATCTTGACTACAAAAATATGTCTGTAATATTATGCTTGTAGCAACTTTTGCAGGATAGTTTACTTGTTTACAATGACAGTATTCTAAGGGGGAGCCGATGATCTTTTTTATTGCATAATCTTAGGGGGAGTTTCAAAAATCATTATTTATCCCTGGTGGTTTGTTATGTTTCTCTTTATTTCTCTTTTCAGTTAGTTTTACTTCACAATGTATATGTGATGCTTTGTTTGAGAGTTTTGGACAGTTGGTTTCTATACAGGTTATGATCATATCTTGCTTTCACAGTTTTTCTATCTTTTGCAGTGGCCATTTGATTGATTTACTACCCGTTTGACCTTTGCTATTGTTTTCAAAAGGGGGAGAAGAGCATGTTACATTCAGATAAGATTTTTTCTTTAGTGTTTGGTGTACAGGTTCAACATTTCATTTGGTAGATTGGTGTTTCTACAAGTGATATTCTTTCAGGTTCTTTGGCAGGTTTGACATCAATGCCAAAGGGGAAGTTTGTTGACCCCTTTGACATTGGTTTTGGCATTGATGTCAAGTGTTCACCTTAGCATACATAGAAGTGGCATATATTGAGATGCTCTCATTATTTCATTGAGGCAGAAATACTTTATGTGCTTATAGTTTTTTGGACATATTGATACATTTGTACATCTTTGATTTGATACCTGGTGACTAACATCTACATTTGTTTTTGATGTTGAGGTAACATTTATTTAGGGGCTTTGGGACAACATTGTTACATGAGACTTGTCTTAATCTTTAATACATTTGAAGACACAATGCAAATTTGTGAAAAGAGAACCTTATCATGGTTTCATTGATTATTTCTAAGGAAACACTATTCTTATCAAGGTTATATTGATGGTATTTGTTTTTGTTTACCATGCAAAGTGAAAAAGGCAATAATGAAATGCCATGGTTTCAATGGTTAACAAAGGTTTGTGTCAAAGGTACTTCATTTCATAAACAGTATAGTGTTTTGGTCGGCAGACTTTTGCATATATTTGAATGTTTCTTAATGCACATTATTGTGTGCTAGGGCATGAGATTTTTTACTGTTTGAAGGGTGCTTTAGTTATACCATTTCACCAGCTGCATTTAGGGTTACCGGGACAGCAGGGAAACGAAGTAAAAAGTGAGAAATGCATTGTGCATCAGGCAATTTCATAAAGTTAGACTTTGGTATATATCTCAGCAAACTTCGGATTTGACCTGTGGCGGCATCCACCATGGCATGAAGAGGTTGAAGAGGTTTGGAGAACGTTGAGATAGTTGGAGATTTGGTCTGTCAGTTGTGATTTTGGACTGTCAGTTGTGATTTTGGACTATCAGTTGTGATTTGTAAGTGGTAGTTTACTGAGAACAAACAAGGTATGGTTATTACACATTTTATGAGGCCAAGGGTTTATTTATATGTGAAGTTTTTAGGGTTTTCGTGCTGGTTAAGAAAAAAAATTATGGAAAAAGAATAGAGAATAATAGAAAAAGGTTGTATTGTTATTTTCTTCATTGTGCTGTTACGGGTTAGCAATGTTCATGAAACCCTAAGCGGTGTTTGAGTTTACAGTTTTCTCTTTGAGTTTGAAAGCTTGCATTCGAGGTTCTTGAAGGTTTTAGTAGAACAAACATATGCTTGTGAAATACACAGTTTCATAAAACCTTAAGGTTGTGACTGGTTTGATATTCTTTGAAGATTGAAAAAACTACATTCTATGATGTTTGAAAGGTTATTGAAAAACCCACAGTAGTATGTGTTCTTGTGCTTCTTAAAAGGCTGTATTCTGTATACTTGAAGGGTTACTACAAATGATTCTTAAAGGTTTGTTGATGAACAGTGGTCTGTAAAACAGTGATATGTATTCTTGAAAATTTGTATTTTGATCTTGAAGGGAACAATATACTCTATGCCTTATAGGTTTCAAACATAATGAAATCTATAGGACAGATAGTATAGTAGGCAGATAAATAAACTACCATGGATAGCAGTGAAATAGAGAAACCCTCTATATTTTTGTATCTTGATTTGATCTTTGAGATGTTATTTGTCAGTGAGGCAAATTGCTATGGGAGGCAGATTGCTATGTGAGGCATTCATTTTCTAAGTGAGGCATTTTCGGCTAGTGATGCCTAATAAAGTGGACTTTTAAAAGTGATTTGTTATCCCTTTAAGGGTTTTCCACTCATCAAAACATGTGTTATGGTTTATGTTAATTGTCTCTATGTGTGCCCTAATGTTTTATGATTGATCAAGGTCTTAAACATTCTTCTTATCATTATACTTATGTATATGTGTTCAATGAATCTTTGAGGTCTCCCTCATTTTCTATCTAGTGAGATAAAAAGGTGTAAAAAGTGTTAAAAGTTTATAGACCATTGATTCACCCCCCCTCTCAGTGGTCCTGTACTCCAACTAAAAACCCCCACACTGAAAAACAACTCAATATATTATTTAGAAATCTTGACAAAATTACAATATGCTTGCAGAACAAGCTTTCATATGAGGATCACCAACCAAAAATTTAGAGGGTCAACATCTATATTACTCTCCCCCACAACCTCTATCTCAAGCACCTGATATATAGGAGATATAATAGAGAAAACCATCAACAGTAATTACAAAACCATGAGCTAAAACCACCCAAAAGTTGTGCCCAAATTATCTCCAATATAATATGCCTTATGATGTGTCGAAACACATGCCAACATGTGTAACTCCCCACTTTACAACTCTTTTTAAGTGACCAACACATTTTCACATTTCCCAAATGGGAGGCCTAACTTTCAGAGGCCATAACATTTGATCCAAGAGGTCAATTGACGAACCATTTGATGATTTGGAAAACTCATGAAGAGATCTATCAAGCTATAACTAGATTCACAAATTATGACAACTTTTGGGGTAAATTAGGTCTCTAAGTGCCTCAAAATTAACTTCAAAACTTTTTCGAGAGTTTAAAAAATGGAACTTTAATATCTTACAATCCAGGCATGATCTTGGGTCAAAACTCACCCAGAATGTTTATTTGGTAGTTTTGTAGCTTTTGGGAAAATTTCAATTCCATCTGTACTCAAATGTAGACTTACTAAAAAGAGTAATCCCTGTCATTTTTAGCCCTTTTTGGAAACTTTGAATGTTCTAAACCATTCTTCAAGATAATGGGTATTTGCTAAAACCAAAATTGAAAAGATTAGAAAACAAAATCATGTTTTTTGGGTGATTCAAGATTGCTCTTACACCTCTAGATGCTCCTACAGCAAACACCTAGGGTTATTTGAGAAGTGACCTTGTCACATCTCCAAGGTTTGTGGATAACCAATGCGGTCAACCTCTGATTTGGATAACCATGATGAATCTTCAATAGACCTTCCTCTCCATTTGACCAAGTGTTCTTCATACTACCTATTTCTTGTGCTCCTTCCTACATGACTATCTAAGATTTCTTCAATTTCTTCCTTCTCTAAAATAGGTGTTGGGATATGCCACTGTCTTTTTATTTGTCCATATTTTGTACTTCATGATATTCTATCAAATCAATAATATTAAACATAGGTAAAATATTGATTCCACTTGGAAACTCAACTTCATAGGCATTCCCTGATTCATGCTTCAAAATTTTGCAAGGTCCAAATTTCTTCATCTTTAGCTTGTTATATGTTTCTACAAGGAACCTTTCCTTCCTAAGGTGAACCATGACCTCATCTCCAACATTGAACTCTTTGAATCATATTTTCTGATATGCCTTCTCCTTATACTGATTATTCATTTTATGGATATGTTTCCTTACCTCCTCATGTAGGTTCTTCATGTGTTCTACAAAATCTTCTGTATTTGCACTCCTCTTCTCGTCCTTATTCACCTTCCTCAACTCTAAACTTTTTTTGAGACTACTTCCATATACAATCTGGAAGGGTGACTTTCATTTACTCCTATTAACTGAATTGTTGTATGCAAACTCAGCCTGTGGAAAAATTAAGTCCCATCCCTTTAGCTTTTCTTCTACCAAACATCTCAAAATGTTGCCCAAGCTTCTGTTTACTACTTCTGTCTGGCCATCAATTTTTGGATGAAGTGTAGAACTAAACTTTAAATCTGTCTTCAGCTTCTTCCACAATGTCCAAAAATATCCAACAAATTTCATATCTCTATCTGAAACTATACTCTTCGGGAGACCATACAATCTAACCACTTCCTTGAAAAATATCTCTCCAATATGAACTTCATCATTTGTCTTTTGGAAATGAATGCAATATGTCATCTTGGAAAATATGTCAACCACCACAAAAATGGAATCATGACCTCTCTGAGTTCTTGGTAAACCAAGTACAAAATCCATGCTAATGTCTTCCTATGGTCTTTCAGGTATAGGTAAAGGTTGATACAAACCAATATTTTGACTCACTCCCTTAGCCATTTGGCATACCTTGCAACTCTATACAAACTTTTTCACATCCTAATACAACTATGGCCAATAATAGTTCTCACTTACTAAGGCAATAGTTTTGTCTCTTCCAAGATGTCTTGCTAATCCTCCACTATGCTTTTCTTTTAGCAAGTTCTCTTTCATTGAACTTCTTGGAATGCATAACTAACTTCCTCTAAATAATATGCCATATTGGATTATGTAATCCAACCACTGTGTTCTGTCCATGGTGACAGGCTCTAGGCAAGCTTTCCATGCCTCTGAAAAATTTGGATCTTCAGGATATAAATGCTTGAGTTCTTCAAACCCAACAACTTCAATTCTCATCTCTACCAACAAATTTTGCCTCCCACTCAAGGCATATGCAACTCTATTAGACTTCCCACTTCTATGCTTCAACACAAATGCATAGCTTTACAAAAACATGACCCATTTCAAATGTGTTTGATTCAACTTCACTTGGCTATTCAAATACTCTATGGCTTGATGATTAGTGTACAAAACAAATTCCTTAGGCAAAAGATAATGTCTCCATTTCTTTAATTATTGAACAATAGCATAAAATTCTTGATCATAAACACAATACTTCTTCCTAGCATCATTGAGTTTTTCATTGAAATATGCAATGGGTCTTCCTTCTTGACTTAATACAACTCCTATGGCACTACCACTAGCATCACAATCTACTTGAAATACCTTGTTAAAATCTGGAAGTGCTAAAACAGGTTGCTCTATAACTTTTTGCTTCAACAAATCAAAACTCTTGGCTACCCCTACAGTCCATTTAAATTCTTTTCTATCTCCTCTCATTGTTATAGTTAAAGGTGCACATATGCTACTAAAATTTCTAATGAACTTTTTGTAAGAACTATCCAATCTATGAACTGATCTTACCTTAGTAATACTCCTTGGTGTAGGCCATTCTATGATAGCCTTTACTTTCTCTAGATCCATCTTAAGACCCTTAGCTGAGATAAAAAATCCCAGGTACACTAACTCCTTCATAAAGCTGCACTTCATCAAATTTATCAACAATTTCTCTTCTCTCAACCTCTCAAAAACTCTATGAGCATACATCAAATGTTCCACCAAGGTTTTTTAAAAATTAGAATATCATCCAAATAAATAATAACAAACTTACCCAAGAATTCTTTGAGTACCTCATTCATGAGTCTCATGAAAGTGCTCGGTGCATTAGTTAGTCCAAATGACATCACTAACCACTCATACAGTCCTTCTTTTGTTTTGAATTATGTCCTCCATTCATCTCCTTCCATATCCTAATTTGGTGATACTTGCTCTTCAAATCTATCTTTGTGAAGTACTTCACTCCAGTCAGGAAATCCATGATATCATCCATCTTTGGAAAAGGAAATCTATACTTGATTTTGATTTTGTTGATGGCCCTAGAATCAATACACATCTTCCATTCTTCATCCTTCTTAGGTGCTAGCACTGCAAGTACTACACATGGACTTAAATTCTCTCTGATTAGCCCCTTTTTCAACAATTCTTCAACTTGTCCATTCAACTCCTCATTTTCTATAGGAGTCATTCTATGGGTTGCATTGTTAGGCAAACTAGCTCCTAGTATCAAATCGATCTGATGACTTATGCTTCTCATTAGCGACAAACCTTCAAGCACATTATCAGAAACTATCTTTAAATTCATCCAACAAATCTACAATTTCTATAGGTACATCTTCTCCTTCCTCTTTATTAATTTTAGGAATCAAAGAAAAGCACATATGTTCGTGCTTCATTCCATCCAAAAAATCTCTACCATCTATCAAACAAATTCTAGCACTAATACATACCTTTTCCTCCACTTCTCTCATAGGTTTCAACTTGTCTCACTCCATCTTTGTCCAAAGAATAGGTGTTAGCACAACTATTATGGATAACATGCCTATAATACTACCACAATCTTCGCAATAAAAAGTGACATACATCCATTGGCATAATGTCACATAACACCTCATTGCGATAATCTCCAATCTTAAACTTTACCAAACACTATTCATTAACCAAGGCCTTATGATCTTTTTGCAACCAAGCAATCCTATAGGGATGTGGATGCTCTATTCTCTTCAAATTCAACTTTCTAACGATCTCTTCAGAGACTAGATTATATGTACTTCCACTATCAATAATCACATCACAACACTTACCTTTTGATTTACACCTTGTTTGGAATAGGCTCTTTCTTTGTGCTAGTTCTTCTTTTCCCTCTTCTTTTAAGAAGGCTCTTTTGATAATAAGAGCTTCTAATCTTTCTACATCTTCTGGATGTTCAGATCT
Source organism: Cunninghamia lanceolata (assembly GCA_027924645.1). Taxonomy (NCBI): domain Eukaryota; kingdom Viridiplantae; phylum Streptophyta; class Pinopsida; order Cupressales; family Cupressaceae; genus Cunninghamia; species Cunninghamia lanceolata. The sequence goes on from BSBN01000031.1 coordinate 606,600, forward strand.
AGCCTCCTCATCAACATGGGCAACTCTGGCATTACCCTTTGGCCTTCTGTTTGTTCCTCCCTAATTTTGTTGACAGTCATATGCTTTATGCCCTTCTTCACACATCCAAAACAAGTTCCTCTAAATCCTCCTCTTCTAGGTCCTCTTCCAAATCTAGATCTTCCTCTCTAGTACCCATCATTTTTTCCTTGAGGGCGGTATGCATTTTCACCTCTATTATTTTGACTGGTGCCTGCATCTTCATTTTTCTTTTACTCATGTTGTTATCCATGACCCCCATATGATTTTCCACTAGTTCTTCCACCATGACCTCTTCCTCTTTGTTTTCTCTCAAATTTTGTATTCAACTTTTCTTCTACCTTCATTGCAAACTGATTTGCACCTACAATAGTTGTCAATCTGACCAGGCTTAATTCTTCTTGGATACTAGGTTTCAATCCATTGATATACCTAGCTACCTTCTCTTTATTAGCCTCTGTGTGACCTGTTCTAATGATAACTTTATAAAACTCTTAAGTGTATTTTTTGACTGTCCTATTCAGCTGTCTTAGACGTTGCATTTTCTTCAAAAGTTCCAACTCATAATCCATAGGAATAAACCATCTCTTGAATTTATCCACCATTCGATCCCATCTGGTGGTATTCTCTTTTCCTCTTCAATTTCTTTCTAACTGCACCTCCTTCCACCAATGATAGCATGACCCTTGATCTTGGTCTTGGAAAACTTGACCCTCTCATAATATTTTATTTCTTCATATTCAAAATACTCCTCTATATCATTGATCTAATCTATCAATTCTTCCAGATTAAGACTACCAAAATAAGTAGAGTTATCAATCTTTGGCCTTTTCCCAATTTTTATTATGGCCTTCAATAGCCTAACTTGTTAAGGTTCTGCTTCAACCTCATTTTCTTTAGATTGCGCATCATCTTGGGCTACATCATCTTCATCTTCACTTTCATCTCTCATTCTCGATTCAAACCTTCTTCTCATTTCCTATTGGATTGCATTAGTTTGTCTCTGTAGAGATCTAAAACCTTCTTCTGTCACAATAGAATTTCTACCACCAAAGTTTCTTCATGGAGGCATCTTGATTTTCTTCCTTCCTCTCTTACACTTAATGTAAAAATTCCTCAATGTGAAGCTGCCTCAAATCGGCGGTTCTGCTTCCACCTTCAAACACACAATCTCAAGGTCCTGGCACAAACTACCTCACTATTTGGCAATTTATTTGCACACTCAGGATATACTCGCTCTAATACCACTTGATGAGGGAGTACTCCACCCAACACACTCACACCAACAAAATGAGAACAACAATGATTTATGTGAGGAAACCCTTTCAAGAGAAAAACCCTACAGCGAAAAACAACTCAATATATTATTTAGAAATCTCAAAAAAATTACAATATGCTTGCAGAACAAGCTTTCATATGAGGATCACCAACTAGAAATCTAGAGGCAACTCAAAATCTATATTACTCTCCCCCACAACCTCTATCTCAAGCACCTGATAAATAGGAGATACAATATAGAAAATCATCAACAATAATTACAAAACCATGAGGTAAAACCACACAAAAGTGGTGCCCAAATTATCTCTAATCAAAGATGCCTTATGATGTGTCAAAACACATGCCAACATGTGTAACTGCCCCCTTTATAGCTCTTTTTAAGTGACCAACATGTTTTCACATTTTCCAAAATGGGAGGCCTAACTTCCAGAGGCCATAACTTTTGATCCAGGAGGTCGATTGACGAACCGTTTGATGATTTGGAAAGCTCGTGAAGAGATATATCAAGCTATAACAAGATTCACAAGTTATGACAACTTTTGGGGTAAATCAGGGCCTCTAAGTGCCTCAAAACTAACTTCAAAACTTTTTTGGGAGTTTCAAAAATGAAAACTTTAATATCTTGCAATCCAGACATGATCTTGGGTCAAAACTCACCCAGAATGTTTATTTGGTAGTTCCATAGCTTTTGGAAAAATTTCAAGTCCATCCGTGCTCAAATGTGGACTTACTAAAAATAGTAAGCTCTGCCATTTTTAGCCTTTTTTGGAAACTTTGAATGTTCTAAACCATTCTTCAAGATAATGGGTATTTTCTAAAACTAAAATTAAAAAGATTACAAAATAAAATCATTTTTTTGGGTGATGCAAGATTGCTCTTGCACCTCTGGATGCTTCTACATCATGTTCTATCTCTTTACACTCTACTTAAACATCACTCTTCAATGGTCAAATAGTCAACAAATTTTACACTTCATCCATACCAAAAAGTGGTAATTAATGAAGTCCATTTCTTTCTTAAATATTGAATGAACTAGCATTCACTAAAGGAGCTCAAATTACTAATACTACAACAACTATTACACACTTAGCATGATTATGCGGCATGTAACATGAGTCACACAAAGGCATTTCCTCTTGCATGTTCACTTCATCTCTTTCCAATGGGTCTAGAATTTCTTTCTCATATGATCTTTATGATGAGATTTAAATTCAAAAAATAACTTGAAGAAAGATATACATATTATTTTAAATTGTGCTTTTCAATTCTAGGCATAGCTCACATCATATGAGTTGTTTACATTATGTTTTAAACATTTGTTGACTATAGAATTCAAGGTTATAAATCTTCTCCAAGAGCATGTTTAATCAAGCTATAACACTATGGATTTTATCCAAATTATCTAATAATTTATCAATATTCGATAGTAGTTAATATTATATATAAATTAATCAAGAAAAACTATGAAAATTAATATATATGTAATTTAGTATGTAAATATCATTTTTTTTATAAATAATTTAAGTTGATAACATGGTGTAACTTTTATCTCCTCCTTTACGAGACTAAATTCATTAGTCTAATATGTATATATAAAGAATTTTTTTACATGGTAAAATTTCACGAATTTAATATTTGATTTTATGTGAAAAAATTAATGTAAGAAAAATGAAGAGAAAGCATTTCATCTATAAATTATTTTATTGTAAAAACTAGAGATTTATACCACTTAAATCTTATTGAGGACAAAGTCTTAAAAATATTAATTAAAAAAATGAAAAGAAAACATTTTACCTAGTAAAATATTCATATATAAAACATAAAACACTATAAAATTGTAATCTTATGAAAAATAAATCACGCAAATATTAATTCAAGGAAAAGAAAAATATTAATAACCTATATCATAGGTAAAAATATAATTTCTATAGAAGAATTTAAAAAAAAATAGAGTATCCCAAAACTCTATACAACTTGAATATTGTCAATAAGAAGAAAAAAATCTTCAAGCATATTATTTCAAAAGAAACAGAGAGAAAGTTAGCCTACCATGTTACTAGTTGCTCTATTTGTGCTTCCAAATGCAAGATATAATATTTATATAAACATTTAGTAGCTTTATTTTGTTTCTCTTTAATTACCAAACAGGGGATGTTATACTAAAACAAGCAGGCCGGGAACATTCTAGAATGGGTTAGGGTAGAGGTTTAGTTAGTGCCTCATGAAGGGGCTCTAGTTCGACTCACTTGGCTCATGTTTTTTATGAGGATTACAAAGCGTGATTTTTTGTATTATCCTCTTCTTAATGAGTAGGAGTATGTTAATAATTTGTTGATGCTTTCTTGATAGAAAATAAAATTACATTGTTTCATCTATTAAAGAGAAGGGTCATCTTCTACTACCCATGATCACTTGTAGTGTGTGGAGAAAAATTTCAAGCATGCATGCTAGTGTCAAATTCCCCTTGTGATGAAATCCATACACCTCCTCTTCCTCATCTAGAAGATATGAAAAAAGAGGGCGATTTAAGTACAAAATAGGTATTATAAATTTGGTGATTTGCACACTTCCATCATTCCTCCGCATTTCTTTGTCGCCTTAGTTTTAACTGCTCCTCCTAAGACCAACAAGCCCTCTTGTTGAAGATTTAAAGGCATTTTCTTCAAAATGAGTGATTTATCAAGAACTTTTCAATGTGGAAGGTATTGAGGAATTTCCATAATGCATTGTAAAAATTATGTTGCATATGAATTCAATTTGAATTGAATTTATAATAGTTTAGTGGGTGTAGAGTTGGCAGCTTACAATGGACAGTTGTATGTATCCAATTTGATTTACGACATCTAGAAAAATTAAATTGAATACAACTACATGGATATTGATGAGTCATGTGAAATTATTCCACAATAATGTGAGAGCAATAACATCATTTTCAAGTGGGGGAGACATGGCCAAAATAATCTACAAAGGAGTGCATAATATTTGATAACATGTTAACTATGTCCAAAGTAGAGTGGTTTATTCTTCTTAAGTCCAAAATCCATGGGCAAGTTGAGAATTGAAAGATTGGATTGAAGTCACTCATAGACTAAAATAATTATCCTTAATTTTCACACCATCATCCACACAAGTAAGACTTGACTCACCAGTCATCAACCGCATTTCCTTGTCGGTGCCTGCAATTATAAAACTAAAGTGAGCAATTATTTTTTCTCATCATTTGTGGTGTTTTTTGAAAACATCAATGGCCAAGATCCATTGCATGGTAGTCCTTTTAATCTGTACCATCTATCTATATATTCCATCTAGTGCTCCTCACCAAGGGAATACTTATCAATGTACTAATAATTATGGTTTGAGGAAGATTGGCCCTATAACTTTATAAGTATAGATTTATTATTATTTATTTTTAAAAGGGATTTATTATTACTAAAAATTAAAACTAATGTTTTGATTGAGATAAGTTAGTTTTAAAGGGACCATAAACCTTGTACAAAGCAAAAGATACAACAAAAACAACCATCCTCGGGTTTTGATAGGACCTAAAACCTTACAAAGTTGTGGCCAAGCTGCCCCAAAGAACATAAACTCCCAAAACACAATGGGCCATCCTACATAACATCAAATCCTGAGTGAGCAATCTACACACCCTTGACCTAGGTATGAGAATCAGAAATAGATTTGGAAAGACCCCTCTTCCTTCTATGAACAATCATCTAGGAAATGCCATTATCTAAATCCTTCAATTGAGGAGAGAGGAGAGGAAAATCCTATACCTCGACCTCAACCAAATCTGCCTCCCATGAGGAGGAAGAATGTCTATCCATAGAATTCAGATGCCATACAAAATTAGTTGACATAGCGAGAGCAGGGGTCCCATCACAATGAGTGGTGGGGGGATGGGAACTGATGAGGGAGTAACAAGAATTGATTCTGAAGAAGAGATCTTGACATGAATCGAGGAAATCACCAAATCCACATCACCCCAAGGGGAACTGCTTTAGTCACGAGATTCATCATAGGGGAAACAGGAGAAGGAGGCCTTTCATCTTGAGAGTCAGAATCACCAACAATCAAGTGGTTGGTGAGAGCATTCCACCCCCACGTAGTCAGACCCACCTTTTGATGAGAATAAGGACAATTAGAAGCCAAGTGTTCGATGGTAAAGCATCATCTGCAATGGAAGGGGAGACCCTCATAATCAAGTGACTAAGTCCAAGGCCTATTCTCCACCATCAAACTAATAACCCCAGGAAGAGTCTTGGAGGTATCAGTGTCCACTAGAATATAGGTGAAGTAGGGTTTTCCATGAGGGTAGTGGTTGAATCAACCCTCAAAAAATAACCAATCACATTGCCAATGGCCTTATAAAAAGAATCTTCCCAGAACTAAAGAGGGAGATGGGGGAGTTTGACCCAAACTGGCTTATTATTGAGTGATTCTAAAAGTGAGTTGAAAGAGGTAGACCATGGCTTGAGAGAAAGGGAATGCTCACCCCACATCCACAACTAGTGATCCAAAATCAAATCCCTGTCATGTGAAGATTTGAAGATCACAATAAAAAAGCCCCTAGCACAAGGGTATAGCTTAATTTTCCCATCAACAAGATGCTACCAAGATTCCAAAACCCACATGTGCATGTCAAGAAGTGAGGGCCACAAGTTGGTAAATTTGCAAACCAGGCCATGGGAAGCATAAAAATATTCATTGTTAATCACATCCTATCCACACACTATGATGGGAGGATTGAGAGCAGGGGATGGGCTAAATTTTATAACATGGAGGGTCAGATGGAGCCCCCTTACTGAAAATGGCCACATAGGATGAGGGGGAGCCACAAGCCAAACCCGTTGCAAGAGTAGACCTATCAATTGAAACCTTCACACCACCTACAACTAAGGGAGCATGACCAAGGGAAGCACTATTCTCCACACCACTAGCATTGTCACCAATACTAGCCCCAAAGACTGAGCCACCACCACTAGAAGGTGTGCAATAGGAAAATAGCCTCAGGAAGAGAAGATGCTACATAAACCTTGTTTGTATGCACCACAACTAAGGGGGAGAGAGAGAGAGAGACTCATCAAGTCAATAAAATTTGTTAAAATGATTGTATAGTGACATACAACATTCTTAAATGGTTTTATGATGATGTCAACTTATTTCTCTTAATTTTAATGCCTCTTGGTAATCTTTAGTTTTTATCTACTCAATTTTAAATCAAGAGAGATATATTTTAATGGTATTTTCCTACTCAAAGGATCTTGCTTCTAAAATCCAACAACATTTAGAAAGTGTTAGTACATTCAAACTTCTAAACTTCTACAACTTATATGAATATATTTGTTGGCCATCTCCATCCCTATAAATACCTCTCTAGATTCCCTTCCTTAATTCCTTTGAAATGGAGAGATGAATAAAGTGGTTGTTTAGGCCATTTCTCGATAATTCATCTAGATGATTCTGATCTCCTTAATCTTAGGTTGTCCCTTTATGTATAAGATGTCTATGGATTTCTAATGAGTTTGTTATTTATACAAACTATCTATGATGACACTAGTTGCAAAACCTTATATTTAAGTTTGGCTTGGTGAGAGTGCTCTCCAAACTACTTTGTATTGAAATGATGAAATACCATATACCCTGAGAGAACATGAATTAGTACAACCTTCACAGTTTGTAGGGAGTGATTGAAAAATTCTTTGGTTTCATATGCTTGCTTTACTATGAGAATGTAGATATAGCTTGTTTAGTGGTTTTGAGAATCCTTTATATATTTCTTACATGAATTCATCCAAGGTTTGGACCTATAAATTCTAAGCATACTATTCAAGTATCAAACTATGTGCATTTCACTAGTCTACTAGAGTGGTTATTTCATTTTTTTCATTGAATATAGATGGAGGGAGAATAAACTATTTCCAAACTTCATTTAACACCAAAAATGATATTGAAATCTTAGGTCAAGAAATTCACTTCCCATTATATTTGAAATCTCACCAAATTTCTAGAAATTATGGGTGGTACAAAGTGAATACAAATTTTAGTCATACTTTGTCCAATCTATGAGATCTTTAAACTTGGATATTGAGAACTATGGAATCTTTAAGATTTCTTTGATAGCTTACATCAATCTAAACTCATCATTAGACTCAATGTTGGCTACTTTGCAACATGAGTGGACCATCATATATGCCATCTTTGAACAAGATCCACTTTCCTCTACTAAATTTAAGACCATGGATCTCACTTAATACCTCTCTAGGAATTAGTGATTGTTTTGTACTCTTACAATATTTTAGTTTTATTTGTTTATTTTTATTGGTAAATCGACCTTTTAAACCATCTTGTCTTTCTCTTCTTTATTTTGTACATGGATCCTCATTTTGCTATCATTATTGGTTATATTTTGCTATTCCATCAATGTACTTTGGTCATAACCTAATTTCATGTGGCATAATGATGTTTTCCATTATGTTTCAAATATAAAACACCTAGCATAGACATAATGTGCATAGTTGAATAGACATAATTATCAATTAATAAACATGCATATTTGATGCAGAGTACCTGTAGAAACAAACGAATTTTGTCTATATCTTCCCTATCGGCAAGAGGTCTTCTAAAGTTTCACCGAAGCCAAGAATGTTTTCTCTATCGGAAAGACATGAGCTATTGGCCTTTCTTCATTTTTTTTCCCCGATGACCAAGTACTCACCGATACTGTCAGGCACATCAGCCACACATATGTTATCACTGTGTTCCTTGATGCTCACACCGATCGTAGTTCTCTTCCCGATAACCGTGGCTCCCAAATACTTAACCACCACGGTTCGTTGCCTTCATCGCTGAGACTTCCCAAACTCCCTCCGATGAGCTTTCTATCGGCGAGACTCAAATGATCATTGTGACTTCTCCGTCTTCCCCCGACAAGGTTCCTCACACCGATACTCTTTATCGATGATACTCCGAGGATGTCCCACCGATCGGCGAAACTGTCTACCGTCGGCTGAGTAGATTTTCCTCAGCCTGATGTCTTTACTCTCACCAATGTGAACAAATGATGGTATGTGTCTCCGACACTATACCAATCTTCGGCAAGACAAAAATTATTTCACGCCGATGCCAGATTCATCGGTTAGAAATAATCTATTGGGAGGTCTTCAAAAAATCACTCTGATGCTCTGTCTTGCGCCGATGGATGCCGAACTACTCAGCGATGCCGATACAGAGTTTCCTTAGACAGAACAAGAATTAGGTCGATTCCTGTGTCAAACCCTCGATAGTTCATATCAATCTGATCCCACATCAATACTATCCAATTTCACCTCTCAAACAAATAATCAACCACCCACACAATATTATCTTTGTGTTTCCTATGGAGTTCTAAGATGATAAAAGTATTGTTTCAAGATTCTCTTACTCAAATTGATGTTAATGGCTCACTTTCTGAATGCTTCTTGCTTGAAAGATCTATTAGATAGGGGTACCCCCTTGCACCTACTCTATTTGTGATTGCCTTGGAATCATTACACTACATGCTGACAACTAAAATTCTTGGAGATATGGTGAAAGGGGTTGTTCTTCCTAATAAGGGAAATTTATTAAACATTCAGTTTGTAGATGGCACTATTCTTTTTCCTATGCTTGAGGAAAATAATTTCAAAAACATGGTAAAAAGGTTGAAAATCTTTTGTGATGCTTCAAGTGTCAAAGTCTCTGAAAATAAGTATATTTTGTTGAGCTGGTTGATGAGCCTCCTAATTGGTTTATAAATTATTCTTGGCAATGGGGGGGTCCATCCAAACATGCTAGATACCTGGGGATTCCCTTTGTTGTCAAACCTTCTTTGAAGGATATGTCGGACTAGATGAACACTAATATTGACAAAAAAATTTGAGGAGTTGGAATAACAATTATCTTTCCCTAACTGGAAGGATGCAATGTGACAAAAGATTTTATCTTCATATTCCATCTATTATGCATCTGTGTGGTTTTTTGCTAGCTATCAAGCTGAGGATGTTCAAAAATTGATAAGGGATTTTATGTGGTCAAATGGTAAAGGGAAGAAGAAAAGACATACAGTGAGATGGGAATGGTGCTGTATGGACAAGAGCAAAGGGGCTTTGGGACTGAAGAATTTGAGGATCCAAGGTGTGGCACTTTCCACAAAGTGGATAATCAAATCTTTTGATGGCAATGAGCCATGGAAAATTTTGGTCAGAAAGAATATTCAAGATGCGGCTCCTAAAAAAGTCAAGTGGTGGAGGAATTTGCATCCTCATAATACCCTTCAAGGTATGTTGCATTCAACATTATTTGGAAAGCCTCGGAGTCAGTAAGGAACCTCATTATAGGGAAAGAAGCCTTTAATAAGAATACTAATGAGGTCTATAGCTTTAGATCCATTTGGTGGAATTTGTCTTGTAAAAACAAACCACTTGCTTTGCTTCATGGATGCTCTTCAAATAATTGGAATAGTAAAGGAATTACTAAATTTTAAGATTTATTCAGTAATAATGTCTTGAAAACTTGGCCTCAGCTTAGTACTGAATTTAATAAGCCTGCTTCTCAAAAAAGACCTTACTCCACTTTGAAGAAAGCCCTGTTGATTGTCTAGTTTCCTATCAAGTTGAAATTTAATACTAAGTGTTTGGATAACTTTAAGTAGAGTGATGGTACAAGGTTCATGAAAATAAGCTCTCAAAAACTGTATAAGCTTTTGAACAATTCCCAAGAGGTGTTAAATCATGTCAATCTTGTCTAGAAGATTAACCTTGACAATAAATAATGGACTAATTCACTAAAATCTTGTTGGTCTAAGATCTTAGAGCCTAAGAAATGTTACTTTAGATGGCTTATGTTGCTCAAAAAACTTGTTGTTGGTAATCCTTGCAATTTAATCATTGTTCTGTCAATAACTGCTTAGAAGATTTTGAGCACATTTTCTTTAATTGTTTGTATGCTAAGTCTATTTGGTCTATCTTTATGGGCAACATTATTGGGTGGGACATTAGAAATAACGTGACTTGGCAAAAGATTCTTTGTGGTTATGTCAAGGGTTTGAATGTCAAACTTAATGCTTTTTGGATTGCTCTTTCTACTGAGATTTTGTGGTTTATTTGGAAAGGAAGAAATAAGGACTTATACCCAGGACAAGAGAAGGCATTGTAAAGTCTATTGGTTTCAAAATTCTTGAACATGTTACCATGACATTGGAGATCCCCACCAAGAGATTCATGAAGATTGTGGATGAAGGATCAACTCTCATAGATACAAGTCTAATATAAATTTTATGGAATTTTGGCCTCATGACCTAAGGAATATTGATGATAAATTTTACAAGGAGTATCTAGACTTTCAAAACCAATACTGCAAGCAAAATAAGTATGAATTACTCAGGGATGCAGCAGTCAAAGATTTGGAAGTCATGAATCAGAATTTTGCTAATAGTGGTAGTCGAGAGAACATATCTCCTCCTCTTAGTACCTTCTGAGGGATTGATTCTTACAAAGAGAGAAATAACAGTGGAAATAAAGACAATGTTGAAGCTGAATATGTTGTTGTTCCTAGGCTAGATCTTGATATGGAAGGGCAGATGTGAATCTACAAGAGAATTAAGTAAAGATGATGAATTGTTATAGTTAGAAGAATGTAATGTTTTGATGTTGTCTCTTTCTCTTTCATACAACTGATATAAACTATAGTATTTTATGATGTTCCTTTGTATATGATGGTGGTACACACCATGTTTTATACTATTTTAAATAGAACTAGCTTCTAGCCTAGTGGGGCTAATGTGGACTCTTCACATCTATATTGTAACTTGTTTTATTTTATTAGTAATAGATTGATCCCATATCAATCCAGAAACTTTTGGGTGGCATATGCATAGGAAAATATGTAAAATATCAAAAATCTAATTTTTAAGTATTTTCTACATCTTCGTAAATCACCTTTTTTGAGGCCTTTGGAGCAGAATTTGTCCTCAAGACTTTTGTCGATTGCTTAGAATGGTAGTTGTAGGCATGGTTTGAATCAACTCAAACTATTTCTCTTAGAGATCTTTCCAACGATTTGAAGAAATTCATATTCTGACCAAATGGCTAGTAGTTATGACCTTGCCAAGTTGGGGTTCCAAAAAAATAGTTTTTTTGAAAATTTGGTTTATTGGTAGTTTGTTTTGTCACCTCTCAATTGTCCATTTTGAATTATAAGGACATGGTGACCTTTCATATTCCCTGCATATATATCAAAATTTAAATTTTAAGTAACTAAACAAGTTTTAGAGGCATACATCTCTTAATGAGTTTGCTAGATTGTTCAAAATTCTTTGTTGTTATTTCTACAATACTAACTCGCCAGGTATTGTCCCCTAAACCAGCTTCAGATCATTGGTATCAGATCTTGTTCATTCCTATATGTCACATAACACATGGTTAGGTTATCAAAGGTTGAGATTAAAGGCACGAGACCCATCCCACTATCTTCCATTGAGATGCACACAATTGAAGATGGTAGAAGAACAAGGTGATTCATCAGATCCTTTCAAGGTGACAGTTGCAAAGGCTTTGACAAAGCAACGTGAGGAGATGATGAGTCAATTTTCTCAAATGCTCCAACAAAATCAAGGTAGTCAACAACAAAACATAGCTGAAGCACCATTTCGTGGTCATACTCCTTTCAAGGTCCAAGTAAATTTTGATATCCCAAAATTTTAAGGCAAAATTGATGCAGATGCTGTTGATGACTATTTGTCAAAATTAGAGAAATATTTTTCTATAAATCACTTCTCTGATGCAGAGAAGATAACATTTGCCCTCCTCAAAGTTGAACGCCATGTGAAACAATCATGGGAGACTAAGTGGGCATCCAGAGAAGTCCCTGACAATGAAGAAATTGATGCTACATTGGATGATAGCCCCACATGGGGAGATTTTGTGGAACACATCAAGGAAGAATATTTTCCTGAAGATACATATGAAGAGACATATATGTGGTGGTAGTTTCTTCAATAGAAGAATGACCAATCTATTCAACAATACACCAACACATTCCATGCTTTATCAACAAAGCTTAACATCCAAGATACAAATAAACATCAGGTTTTAAAATACCGTAGTGGGCTTCACCAGTATATTCAAATTGAGATGACTTTTTTGAATATTGAGACATTGGGGATTGCCTACAAATATGCAACAAAGATTGAAGAGAAAATCAAACAAAAGGAAGGAAGGATTATTTTGCAAGAAACAAATCAAATGGTGAAGGTAGTAGCAAGTTTCTAGGAAAATAGACAACCAAGGAATTCTCCTCATAGTTACCAAAGAAGGATATAAAAAAGACACAAAAAGGTACGGGCATGTGACCCATCAAATTCATAATAGTGCCTAGCATAACACCAATGATTTTTGAGTTACGAAGACCTTGATGACAGGAACACATCAAGTGGAGACTGAACTTGAAGTATTGCCTGCAGATCCTTTTGAGCAAAAGGATAATGATCAGATTATTAAAGCAGATCCCTATGCAACAATAGTCACTACTAAAATACTGCCCCATGAGGATGAGGAGTGCCTATTCCATTCTTAAATGTGGGTAAATGGAAAGGCCCTACATTTTATTGTTGACAATAGGATCCAAAAGAATCTAATCTTTGCTGAGATTGTCAAGAGATTAAACCTTCAGACAACACCTCATCCACAACCTTACTGAATGGGTTGGGTATGCCAAGGGTGAGATATTGATGCAGAGGATAAGAACAAATCAACTTCTTACTGGCAAAGTTCATTACAAAGGATTTCAAATCCACAATCTTATCAAAAACTAAAGCTCTCCACATAGCACCATTTTGTTTTTCTACTTTCAGGCCCCAACCTAACTTCACAAGGCCTTCTCCTATCTTAGGAATGTCAATTCAATAGGAACAAAACACATACCAAGGTTTGATCCACCATGCAAGCAACCAATTCACCATAGACTGTCAAACTTCTAGTAGCCCTGTTTTAAGGACTGTTAGAGCATAACTCCCACCATTGGACCCTTCACAAGACTATGATTACATATTTAGATACCCTTTATGCTTATCATGAACATAACAAGAAATCAACATAGGTTGTTTTAGGAAATAGTGCACAAATGTGACTTTTGCTGTCTCAGAATTAGGCCTATTAGGCCTTGTCACTACAAGGGCTTATTGATTCTACAAGTTCCATGCCCTAACTCTCACAAAAAGCACTTGGAATGTATTCACTCTAACCTACCCAAGCTATTAACAACACTTGAATCCATTTTTTTCAATGATATGAGTACAACCCTAAGACTTACCTTCTTGACTGTCCTGAACTTAGTTTTTTGGACTGTGACACAGTCAAAAGCATCCAAGATCCATAGACATACACTTCTCCTCAATCTTCAAGAATCATTAGGGATTGACAAAATTTAAACCATCTCACATTTAGATTATCTCCTTCTACACCCTTCTAGGGTTTGCAAACTTCATAGGAACATAAAACAGTTTCATAACCAGTCATGACTGTGGCTGACTTACTCCCATGATAGGACAGTGTTTACAAAGCCTTAATCACTTAAGGATTTTGATAAAACCTTACTCTGTCAACATTCCCCAAACACCTTGGCACCTTTCTCACACATCCCCACCTTTAATAGGTCATAAACTCATCAACAAAACACAAAACCCTCACTGTTCTTGCCCGACAGTTTGAAGCAAAGGGAAAACGGTCCCTAGGGCATCAAAATAACATATGTAAATCAAATCCTTCTCATCTACAAAATTGGAATATGAAAGAACACTCAAAACAATAACCTTTTCATAGATTCTTAGATTTTTCCACCATGCATAGTCAAAGAAATATAATCTTGTTTAACCACTGTTTACCCTCAGACAGGGTTTTGACAGTTTTTAGAGAAAATACAATAACTAACACAAAACAAAACTAAAATGCATGAAATGAAGTGGAAAGGGAAGGTGATTGAACGTATTATCATTCACAAACAACTAGGCATCATTCCTTGTCCATACATGGTTGAACCACAGCTGAGAACAGCGAATTTTCTGAAGAAAATATAGAAAAATAGTTCTTTTAACATTCTATTCTCATTCTTCAATCACCTCTGAATTGTGTGAAGATTACAAGGCCTTAATAAAGGCTTTCCACATAAGACTCTTTAGTTTCTAGCTTCCCAAATGAATGAAACTACTCAAAATACCCTATGACCTTTGGTATTCCCCTATTTGTATTTGTTTTGCATTTTTACAACAAATTTAGTAACTTTTGCATTTTCAACCTCCTTCTCTTACACTTGAAGGTTCAATTTTACAAATTTGCCAATTAAATGAATCTAATGAGCATTTGCCAATTAAATGAATCTAATGAGCAAGGTGCTCCTGCACCATACAACCAACCAACAAAATTTCCAAGTCCCTTGGAAATGTATCAACAACAAAGTCTTTTTCTACATCTCCTCTGTCTGTGTATTCAATCTTCTCAACTACAAACTTTAAATCTTCAGATCAATAGAAAGGTGACCAACCAACAGAACAAACTACCATCTTCTTAGAGCATCTTTAGGCTCCTTCTACTCCCATCAATGGAGTACTCTTCAAGCTGCAACATCAAGTGCTTCTTCAATCAGGTATCCATCTCTCTACTGCCTCAGAACACCACTCACCAAACCATTCATCTCACCCAACAGCAGATCCTGGTGATGCACCTACCACTCTCTCCTCAGTGGTTTCTCTATGCACCCTTATCTAGCCTAATCTCCATTGGAGAATGGTCATGACAGACCTCATCTTGTCTGCCCACACACAACACCTCAAAAAACATCCTTCTGCAGTTAGATGGACCAAGCACCTGCAACCAAACAACTTAGCAAATAACGGTCACCAACATAACATATTCTTCATCTCAGAAATAACATCTCCTCCCAGAGCTTTTGCTAGCTCTGACACCAATCTGATGCAGAGGATAAGAACAAATCAACTTCTTACTGGCAAAGTTCATTACAAAGGATTTTAAATCCACAATCTTATCAAAAACCAAAGCTCTCCACATAGCACCATTTTGTTTTTCTACTTTTAGGCCCCAACCTAACTTCACAAGGCCTTCTCCTATCTTAGGAATGTCAATTCAACAGGAACAAAACACATACCAAGGTCTGATCCACCATGCAAGCAACCAATTCACTATAGACTGTCAAACTTCTAGTAGCCCTGTTTTAAGGACTGTTAGAGCATAACTCCCACCATTGGACCCTTCGCAAGACTATGATTACATATTTAGATACCCTTTATGCTTATCATGAACATATCAAGAAATCAACATAGGTTGTTTTAGGAAATAGTGCACAAATGTGACTTTTGTTGTCTCAGAATTAGGCCTATTAGGCCTTGTCACTACAAGGGCTTATTGATTCTACAAGTTCCAAGCCCTAACTCTCACAAACAACACTTGGAATGTATTCTCTCTAACCTACCCAAGCTATTAACAACACTTGAATCTATTTTTTTCAATGATATGAGTACAACCCTAAGACTTACCTTCTTGACTGTCCTGAACTCAATTTTCTGGACTGTGACATAGTCAAAAGCATCCAAGATCCATAGACATACACTTCTCCTGAATCTTCAAGCATCATTAGGGATTGACAACATTTAAAAAATCTCACATTTAGATCATCTCCTTCTACACCCTTCTAGGGTTTACAAACTTCATAGAACAAAAAATAGTTTCATAACCAGTCATGACTGTGGCTGACTTACTCCCATGATAGGACAGTGTTTACAAAGCCTTAATCACTTAAGGATTTTGATAAACCCTTACTCTATCAACATTCCCCAAACACCTAGGCACCTTTCTCACACATCCCCACCTTTAATAGGTCATAAACTCATCAACAAAACACAAAACCTCACTGTTCTTGCTTGACAGTCTGAAGCAAAGGGAAAACAATCCCTAGGGCATCAAAATAACATATGTAAATCAAATCCTTTTCATCTACAAACTTGGCATATGAAAGAACACTCAAAACAATAACCTTTTTACAGATTCTTAGATTTTTCCACCATGCATAGTCAAAGAAATATAATCTTGTTTAACCACTGTTTACCCTAAGATAGGGTTTTGACAGTTTTTAGAGAAAATACAATAACTAACACAAAACTAAACTAAAATGCATGAAACGAAGTGGAAAGGGAAGGCGATTGAACCTATTATCATTCACAAATAACTAGGCATCATTTCCTATCCATACAGAGCCGTACCACAACTGAGAACAATGAATTTTCTGACGAAAATACAGAAAAACAGTTCTTTTAACATTCTATTCTCATTCTTCAATCACCTCCGAATTGTGTGAAGATTACAAGGCCTTAATAAAGGCTTTCCACATAAGACTCTTTAGTTTCTAACTTCCCAAATGAATGAAACTACTCAAAATACCCTATGACCTTTGGTATTCCCCTATTTGCATTTGTTTTGCATTTTTACAACAAATTTAGTAACTTTTACATTTTCAACCTCCTTCTCTTACACTTGAAGGTTCAATTTTACAAATTTTCCAATTAAATGAATCTAATGAGCATTTGCCAATTAAATGAATCTAATGAGCAAGGTGCTCCTGCACCAGATATCTAGGTAAATAAACAGTGTTGCTTACCTTATTTCATTAAACCATTCAAAGATGAAGTAATTTCTGATGTGGCACCTTTGGATGCGTGTGATGTATTTCTAGGGCAACCATACATGTACAAGCGTCATGACATCTATGAGTCCAGACCACACAGTGTTATTATCAAGCTGGGTGAACAAAAATATAGGATACTTGAGGTAAGTCCTGCAAAATCTACCTCATTAATCAGTACAAAACAATGTAGATGTTTGATTGCTCAAACTAGGGCATTTGTACTATTGATGATTCGACCTGAGGAGACAAGGTCAATTGTAACCAACACTCATGCCCAAATAACCACCACCACCATCCAACAATGGCAAATGGATCAAATACTGACAAGATACCAGAATGTATGCAACTCACCAATAGGGGTACCATTGCACTGCCTAGTCAAGCATGACATTGATCTAGTTCCAAGGACACCATAACCGAATGAGATAATATATAGAAGTTCTATTTTGGAGAATGATGAAATCAAGAGACAAATTCAAGAATTAATTCAGAAGGGACACATTCACCCAAGTGCCTCACCATGTGGGAGCCCAATTATCATCAAGGTCAGCCAAGACTAATGTTAACACAAGTATTCTCAAGAACATACTTCATGCACGATCTAAATTACACCTTGCGGACCAATCCAACAGGTCGGCCAAGACTAATGTTAACACAAGTATTCTCAAGAACATACTTCATGCACGATCTAAATTACACGTTGTGGACCAATCCAAATGTAAGAGCATGATCAGGAGAAATCCACAAGCACATTATAATCACTAGGAACAACCGCACGATCTCTAAAAACTCTATCAACAAGATTCTTCAAACCAGAGCACAAGAACAACATTGCCAGCCACTGTCATGAGTAAAAGATAGCTTGCGGACCACCAAATCACAAACCATTACACTTGAAAGCATTTAACATCATCGCAGACTTACTTCCAGAACTATAGACCAAAATACTTCAATGCAGAGGAATGCGGAGCAAAACACTTTCTCCCTGTCACCACTAAACACACAGAAAAAGCTATTTTCACTCTAGTGAACATATCTCACTCAATTCTTCATACCAGAGGCTCAAAATTGGAATATGACATCTTTAGATAGGCTTCTGAATAACTTCCAATCCACAGTTAAAGATATTCATTCTTCAAGAAATGCGGAGCATTCTTCTGGACTATTCTTTTGCATGTAATGCACTGTTTCTACTGCAACACATTGTTAGCACCGGAGGGGCTATTTTTCTCAATATCCTCAACAAATTAAGATCACAGTTGACACCAATGGCAACACAAATATGTTGGCATCAATGACAACACCGATTAGGCACATACTTGCAACAACCTTTTGGTCTTACTAATGCCCCTGCCACTTTCATAAGGATGATGGATGATGTACTCAATCCCTTCACAGATTCTATTGTTGTTGTCTATTTGGATGACATACTCATAGTTAGCAAAACCTGGGATGACCATTTATAGCATGTTGAACAAGAGTTAACAACACTACAACAACATAGACTCTACATGCTAATAGAGAAAAGTGTTTATTTGGGATGGAGAGTATTCAATATTTGGGATATATTGTCGACAGTTTGGCTATTCATGTTGATTCTAAAAAGATATAGGTAATCAGAGATTGGCCATCTCACAAAAACGTCACAGAGCTTCGTAGTTTCTTGGGATTGGCTAATTTTTATCAAAGGTTTGTACTTGGTTTTTCACTATTATCATGGCCTATGAACCAAACACTCAGGGGAGGAGCAAAGGAAAAATTCATTTAGACAGAGACACAACAAAAAGCATTTGTGGATTTGAAAAGGAGGTTATGTTCAACACAAGTGTTGGCACTTCCAAACTTGCAACAGTCTTTTGAAATCAAGACAAATGCTTTTGAGTATGCACTTAGAGTGGTGCTTATGCAACATGGGCATCCCGTTGCCTACCATATTGAGACCTTCTCTGATACAGTACGTAGATATCCTACCTATGAGGAGTTGTATGCAATTGTTCAAGCTTGTAAACAATGGAAACACTATATCTTGGGAAGGAGACTATCATACACACTGACCACAAACTTCTTCAATTTTTGTAGACACAAGGAAAGTTGCAAAATGATAGCAATTAGAGATGGTCTACCTACTTGAAACAATTTCACCTTAACATCCACCACAAGAAGGGAAGCAGTAACAAAGTTGCAGACTGCTTGAGTAGACCTTCGATTGCCACCCTAATAGTAGTGTTGGATTCATGTGGTCACAAAATAACAGATTGGCCCCAGTTGTATGGTATTGATCTTGAGTTTGTTGAAACCTACAATAGACTCACATAAGGTAAGAACATTCCTGACTTCTGGAATTCTTTGTCACATGGGTCACATATGTGTTCCTACTGAGGAAAGACAAAAGTTGATAGGGAAGCACACTATAGTCATGTTGCTAGACATTTTTGGATAGGTAAAACTATTGTTGTACTTTAGAGGTATTTTTATTGGCTAAAGATGCATCATGATGTCAATTCCTAGATTTGAGAGTGTTCAACTTGTGTTATCGCAAAGCCTGCAAACCACAAACAAGGATTGTATACAGCTCTTCCTATTCTTGATAAACCATGGCACTCAGTTTCAATAGACTTCATGTGTGGTCTTCCTACTACCAAAAATGATCATGACTATGTACATATGTGGTGGTAGATATATTTTCAAAAACAACCATCATGGTAGCTTGCAAGAAGGGGGTCTCCGCAGAAGAAACTACCAAACTATTCTTTGAAAATGTATGGGTTCACTTTGGTTTGCCACAAATTATCATCTCTGACAGGGACAGTAGGTTCCTTAGAAAATTTTGATCATCACTTTGGGCCATGATGTACACCAAGTTGACAAAATCCACTGCATTCCATCCACAAATAGATGGACAAACTGAAGTAGTGAATATAATGATCATCCACATTCTACGTATGTATCATTCAAGGCATCCCTGCACATGGGATGAGAGCTTACCCTATGTCCAACATGGTTACAACCCTGCTCTGTATGGTTCTATAGGGCACAGTCCATTTGAAGTTTGTCTCAAGTATCAGCCTTTGGCCCCCATGGATATAGCCTTACTAGTCATGCTTCCTGATCTGTCAACACATGCCAAGGAGGTAGATAAAGCATCAAAGTTTGTTGAAAGAATTCATCATGTCCAGCAATAGGTTCATGAGATACTGTAGCACATCAATCAAAAGTATAAAGATAGACATGATCAACATCATACACCTCATCAATTTCAGGTTAGGGACAAGGTGTGGTTTCATCTCCAGAAAGAGCAGCTTTAGGGACCATATAGGAAACTCCATCCTCTTTGTTATGAGCCATACACCATCATCAAACAAATTGGTGAGAATGCTTTTGAGTTCAATCTCCCACCATTTCTGGGGATGCATCCTATTTTCAATGTTGAGTTGTTGTGTCCATATTTCCCACCATTGTTGGACACCTTTGAAGTTGCTGCGCACATTCATCAAACATAGTTGAATCTAGAAACAACAATTCTGTTAGCAATTGATCAAGTCACTGATGTTGTGAAGACATTGAAGAAACAATAGCTTCCTCTCTACTGTGTAGTACAGGTTGGACAATTTTCTCACCAAGGGAAGTGTCTCACCAAGGATCAAATTGCAACATGGTTTCCTCATCTACTATAGAGCATAGGTGCAATGGGGCTCATTGCTTCTCAAGGGGGGACAAATGATCCCATATCAATCCAGGAGCATTTGGGTGGCATATGCATAGGAAAATATGAAAAATATCATAAATCTATTTTTTGGTATTTTCTACATCTCCATAAATCACCTTTTCGGAGGCCTTCAAAGCAAAATTTTGCCTCAAGACTTTCGTCAGTTTCTTAGAAAAATAGCTTTAGGCAAGGTTTGAAGCAAATCAAACTAGTTCTCTTGGAGATCTTTCCAATGATTCAAAGAAGTTCAAATTCTAACCAAATGGCTAGAAGTTATAACCCTACCAAGTTGGGGTTCCAAAAATAATAGGTTTTTGAAAATTTGGTTTTTTGGTAGTTTGTTTTGTTATCTCTCAACTATTGATTTTGAATTCCAAGGACATAACTTTCATATTCCCTGCATATGTATAAAAATTCAAATTTGAAGTAAATAAAGAAGTTTTGGAGGCATACATCTCTCAACGAGTTTGCCAGATTGTTCAAAATTGTTTGTTGTTATTTCTACAATACCACAAGTCCATCGCCAGGTATTGTCCCTTGAACCAGTTTCAGATCATAGATCATCAATTTTTTTACAAAAACCTAAGATCTAAACAACATCCAACTAACTAAACTTTAAGTTTAATTATATATCTATCATCTAATTAGTCCTTAACAACCACTTCAAATACAGTAATAACCTAAATCTATGTAGTCTCTTAAGCCACTTGGCATCTATCAAAGGATTGTGCATTGAATAAGAGGCTTACGCATCATATGGTCAAGAAGTACATTGAGAGGGGGGCCTTAACTGCCATTAACTAAATAAATCCACCTAGGTAATAGGGAGGAATCAAGTAAAATAAAACATTTTTGAGTTTTGTATTGCTAGGGTATTCTTCTCTTTAGCTCTACATGGTGGCCACCATTACCATCACATGCAAGCTCGAAGAGACAATTGTTAGACTTGAGCTAGTCTTCTGAAACTAGAGATGTTTAAGGGTGCTATTATTTATAATTTCTAGTTTTGGTGTTTATATATATGAAGAAAAAGGGTAGAAAGGGATTCTAGTGTAAAAAAGGATTTTTATTTTTTATTTATTCTTTTGGGATTTGGTGCTCTACTAAAATTATTCCCCAAAAGGCACAAGGTTTACTGAAAGTTGTATAATTCAACTTACGAATCCTCAACTCTGTACATCTCAATGGTTGTATTTTTATTTTGGTTATATAGTAATTAAGATAGACTTTGATATTGTTCTTATGAATTAATTTGTTGGGATTGAAGTTCTTAGAATCTATATGCTGGCTGTAACTTATATTGTGAAAAGGGTATGTTGTCTATGAGTTGTTATGCAAGTTCTACTACTTAATAGAAAAAGTAAAGGCCCAAGAGTGTGTGAAACCACAACAACAAAATCTGAAATGTTGTTATATAAATACAATAAAGCACACACACAAGAAAAATATATTAAAACAACAATTTCTATTGATGAAAAATGTTGTAGCATCTAGAGGCACTCTTTCTTCTCTTTTTTTCATCATCCTCGTTCATGTGTGTGTGTGCGTGTTTTGTGTGTGCATGTTGTGTGCGTGTTGTGTGTGTGTGCGTGTGTGTGTGTGTGTGTGCGCACGTGGGTGTGGGTGTGGGTGTGTGTGTGTGTGTGTGTGTGTGTGTGTGTGTGTGTGTGTGTGTGTGTGTGTGTGTGTGTGTGTTGTACCCCAAGTCCCTAACTTGACTTACACTTCAAGACTCTACCTTCACTTGAACTGACTTGTACTTCAAGTCTCTAACTTGATTTGCACTCCTTGACTTGACATGACTTGTACTTTTGACATTAATACATTTGTACAATAAATCTTGAGGGGCAAGATTACATTTTCTAACACTCATCCTTAATATTTACCTGAGCATTGCTATGCATTTGATTTTGAACTAGTGGCTCCGAGATTTGCCCTCAATCCTTCAAAATCTTCTTTTAATGTCAATATGTTTGCAAATTGATTTGCTAACCTACAAGACTCTAAATATATTTCATCATTTATAACCAATTCTCTGATGAAGTGATATCATGTATCAAGATGCTTACTTCTTTTATGAAAGATGTGCTTTTTTGACGAATCTATTGTTGAATTATTGTCATAAAAGATTTGTGTTGGTCCTTCTTGCTCAAATATGATAGCATTCTTCTTATCCATGTTGCTTGACATGTTGTTGATGTAGTTGCCACATATTTTGCTTCTATTGTAGAGAGAGTTACAATGGGTTATTTTTTGGAAGCTAATGACACTGCTCCTAAACC
Source organism: Cunninghamia lanceolata (assembly GCA_027924645.1). Classification (NCBI taxonomy): domain Eukaryota; kingdom Viridiplantae; phylum Streptophyta; class Pinopsida; order Cupressales; family Cupressaceae; genus Cunninghamia; species Cunninghamia lanceolata. Next base: position 629,592 of record BSBN01000031.1, read on the forward strand.
AAGGTGAAAGATATATCTTGAGGTACTCTTTCTATCATCAATTCTCCCTACGCAATCACTATTTGTGTAACCAGTTAGCTCAAATTCATTAGATCTAGAATATAATATACTATGATCTTTAGTGCCACTGACATATCTTAAGATTCTTTTTCTAACTTGCCAATGAGTACCCTTCGGTGACTCCATGAACCTTGAAATTAAGCTTACTCCATACATGATATCAGGTTGTGTGGTTGTCAAGTACATCAAACTATTAATAAGTCTTTTGTAAAAAGTTGGATCTACATTAGTACTTTTATCTTTGCTCAATTTCAATTCTATAGTGACTGGTGTCATTGTTGGCTTGCAATTCATCATTTTGAAACTCTTCAAAATATCACTTGCATATTTTGATTGATAAATAAAAATTCCATCATTTGTTTGGCTCACTTCAATTCCCAAAAAATATTTCATCAATCCCAAATCAATCATCTCAAAATCTTTCTAGCATTGTTGTTTTGAACATGTCAATTGACAAATTTCCTATAAATATCAAATCATCTACATATAAGCACACAATCAAAATATGTCCTTGATAATTCATTTTGATGTATAGTGTTGGTTCACTATTGCTTTTTCTAAAGCCATTCTTCATAAAATAAGAATCAATCCTGCTATACCAAGCTCTTGGAGATTGTTTGAGTTCATACAAGGCTTTCCTCAATCTCTAAACTTTGTGTTCTTGACCCATAATTTCATATCCTGATGGCTACTGCACATAAACTTCTTCTTATTCTTGTAGAACACCACTTATAATTGTAGATGTGATATTCATTTGATAGACTTTCCATTTATGTTAAGTTGTCACTACTAAGACAACTCTAATAGTATCTAGTCTAGCCACTAGAGCAAAAGTCTCATTGTAATCAATTCCAAGTTGTTGTGAAAAAACCTTTGCAACCAACCTTGCTTTACGCTTTTCAATCTTTTCATCTACATTGAATTTGATCTTATAGACCCACTTCACACCAATTACAGCTCTTCCTACTAACTAATTTACAAGATCCAAAGTATGATTTTTCTCTATGGCATCATTTTTTTCATTCCTAATTTCTTCCTCAAAAGATATTGGATCAGCTTCAGTAAATAATGCAAAATTAGAAATCAAATAATCATCATGGATAGTTTGGTCTACCTCATATATTTCCTTTAAATTTCTCATCTTTTTTGGTGTTGAAGAGGGTATTAAAGTGGACCTTCTTCTTATACTTGGTGGAGTGGAAGAATATGGAACAAGGCTACTAGTAGAAGTTGAAGGTTGACTTGAGCTATTGCTTGCTATAGGTGGTTGATTTTGACTTGTAACATTTTCATTAAGGTCTTTAATAGATCAAGATGTTGTAAATCTCCAATCCAATTATATTCCTCATCTTCAAGAAACTCCGCATCTCTGCTAATGATGACTTGTTTAGTGATTGGGTTGTGTTGGGTGAATATTTTGTCGTTAACTCCCTAATGGCAAAATGGGTATATCAGCCACAGCTATGATGAGACAAAGTCTCTCCTCTCAGCAAGGGGAGGTTCCCTCTAATTACTTGACTTTTGCAAACCAAACAACTTATGAAATTTATGTACACCAAAAACTATGTTTGTGATGGTTCCATCTCATCTCATTCTCTTTTTTCAGAATAGATGTTTATACTTCAAAATTTTGATAGAAGACTTATAAATCACCACAAAATCACAGAAACACAAAGTTTTCTGTTACCTCACTTACTACTTGTAAACGGAACTATTTGAAGTAGAATGCAGCCCAAAGTCTTCATTCCTCTTCAATATGATAAAAGTAAATCGAATATAACAACTTGCAGCACAAAGTCTCCAAACTATTGTATTCTCACAAACATGAACATATAACCCACAACTAATTTGATAACACAAAGTTTATCAGAATCAAATTAAGAGTGCTCTTTAATCACTTGAAACAAACTCCACAATTCAATTATTATCAAATAAGATTATGATAGCAAGACATAAGAACAAAACTATCACAACACAAATAATCCCAAGACAAAGATTGGAATTGAACTTGCTTCCTTGTATTGATAAATATTTTAATATTGATTTTCACAAAAAGCACAAAGTCTTGATTTTCTTCTCAATTCACCAGAGTTTTCTTGCAATAGACAAAAGATAATATTTACAAAAGAGGCCCCCTTTATTTATAGGGAAAGGCCTTGAGAAAATTTAGGAAATCTACAACTAATTTGACTTATTCAACAAGAGAGTCCTATTTGACTTAGGACTTCTCTTGTTTCACATGTAATTACATTTTGGAAAATTAAATGTGTGGATGTCCAAAACAAAATTCAATTTACATAACATCTAAGAAAAACAAGCTAAGGCACTAGCTTTCTCCATCTTTTTTCCTCAAGAAGTTCTGGTACATAGTTTGAACGACTGACATCTCGCATGCATCTGGTTTTGTTGTGTTTTCAGAGATGGTGCAAGCTCGGAGAATTGAATCTTTCACCGCCTTTACTGCCTTTTCATGCTTGTCTAAATTATCCTTCAGGTTCTCTAGAGTCGAATGTTGATCATACAGGTTATCCATTGAGAGCACTGAGGGAGCTTCCTCTTCAAATTTCTTTTGTACCATTTCTTCAAAAGAACTTATCATTTCCTGTGCTATGAGGAAACTATGATCTTCTCTTGTCAAGGTGCAAGGAAGTTATTCTAGCCAGTGTAGGAGTGTGACATTACTATCTTCGCTGGCTTCTCGAGCTTGGCACAGATCTTCAAGTAGACTCTTTATTATGAAAATACGATGAGCTAGAGTCTCCTTGGTCTTGAGATATGATTCCCTGTTGGTGATGACCTGAATGGTGATCAAATTCTTGATCTTGATCTTCTTCATATCTATCCACTCTTCTAGGCTCTCTTCTTGATCTTGCAGCTCTTGTGAAAGTAGATCCACCAGAATGTCTAGCTTAGCTTTAGCTTTGTCCATTTTCTCCTTCCTTTCCATAGTGGTTTTTAACAGAACTCGTCCTTGAGCCAACAACCGCTCCACTACATCCCCCACTATCTTGCCTCTAGCTTGGGCTTTTTCAACCTTCTGTATCAAGGGATCTTCCACTGTCACTGCCATTGGTTCTACTATCTCTGATGACTTTACTATTTTCTGAAGGATAATGGCTAGTTGTTCCGCTTTTGCTTTGTACTGCTCCTTCTACCTCTTGACTTCATCATACTTTTCAAGTAGGGTACTGGCAGTGGTCTGGAAATCTGCTTTGACACCCTCATGAGACCAAGCTCAACCCTTGAGATGACATAATTACTCATGTCAAAAGTGTCAACCGTGGCATCTTCAGGAGGTTTGGCAATCTCAGCATATCTAATTCCCTTTTCAGTGACCAGCCTAGAAATAGTTTTAAGCTTCTTCTTCTGGTTCTTTGCTTTCACAGGCAACAGCTTTTCGATGTCGATCTCATCAGGTGAGATGGCTGGCTTCTTCCTCTTTGGAGTATAGGCAGATAGCCATGGAGGAAGTATAGAAGTGTCAATAGCTGGAGGGGGATCCATTACTTTCTTGGTTGGCTCCGTGTTTGTACCCGTGATGGTGACAATTGGACTTGTGTTGGTAAACACAACACCTATATCAACAACCTTTTGTGAAGCATCCATGAAAGCTAGCTTTGGAACTGTTTTTTATTCTTCTGGTTCTATTCCAAGCTTACACTTGAAATCACTGGCAAACTATTAGAAACCAGAACATGAGGAAGAGGTGTAAGAACTTGTGTCTGGAAGGGAAGATCTTTCACTGGAGTCTGAGGGGAACCATCAAGTCGTTCTACCTCTGTATCTTCATCTTCACCTTGTTCAGCTTTATTAGATACCTTTGTTTTAGACTTTTGAACATTTTGTTCTTCAGTCTCAACATCTTCAATTTCCATCTGATCATCATTTTCAACATCTGACTTAGTGGCGTCAGAAGCCTCTATGGTTTCCTTTTTCTTTCCTCCTTTAGATACAAATTTGATCTTTGGTTTGTGTACCTTGGAGGAAGAAGGGGTGTCACTCCTGTTTTTAGTTCGGTTCTCTACCTTCTTACCTGTTTGCTCATGTGTTCCCTCTTCAGACCCTGTAAGGAACTCTTTCAACTTAATTCCCTTACTTTCCAACCACAAGTTGGTGTTTGCCAATATTGGTTGGAATCTTTTCCTGATGGATGTCTCCTCTTTGACTGACCATTTCACCTCTGGGAGAGGTGAACCCTCAACATTCTCTGCCTCATATTTGTGATCTAGGACATCCCCATCATCCTCCATTCCATCCAGAATATCAGTGAGTCCTAGTTCTTCAATTTGGCTTAGATGAAGTCTGCAGAAATCTAGTTTTCTAATCTCATTTTGAGTCCTGAGATCTGCCCATATGTCTTCGACCATTAGCACATGAAAAGTTGACTTCCTCTTGATTTTATCTTGAACCCTTCTAAAGTCAAAATGATTTATTTTCTTGTAGGTCTTCATGGTGACCAAATGCAACTCAAAGTCAATTATCTTTGCCTTGTTGGCAGACTGAATTGAGTACCTCCCAATTTCAATGGGAAACTTTATCCCTGACCTCTTAAGCTCCATCTGTTTGTTGTGTACCACAATTAGTTGTCTGCAAAGCTCCATAAGAATAATGCGATCACTGGGATACAGTGGCAGCATGTAAGGGTAACCAGGATAGTATCCTACCCGAAGATATGTAAAGGTGGGAAATTGCAAGAACAAGCAACCAAAAGAATTTACAACCTGCCAAGCTTCATCATAAACTCTTCTTTGAACCAGTTCACCATCCCATAAGCACATGAAAACTAAGAAGAAAACATCATTGACTCTTCTGAAATGACGAATTGACCCCTTCAAAGTGATTTGGGGGTAATATTCATACACTGGGACCAATCTCCTGTCTCCTACTTAGGTTAAACCTGGAAAGTTCCTCATGCTTGCAGCAGCATAGACAAGATAAGAGGTCATGTAAAATTTGAAGGCAGTATTGACCCTTATCAATTGCTCGTGCAAAGCATTGCTGATCTGTTCACCCCAGAATATCTTCTGATTACCCCGTAGAATCACCTTGATGTAAGTGTACATCCAGTCCTGGAATTTGGAAGCAGAAGGGAGTCCTCTGATGCGACTCAAGAGAGTAATCAAATCACACACTTCCTCCACAAAATCACTCCTGTGAAGGTCTTTTGGCCATCTGGTCAAAGTTGCCCTAGGAATCTTTAACCATTTGCTATTTATATGCCTCCTAGCAGATTCCACGTCATTATCATAGTCTTGTTGACCCTGAGCAAAATCAATTCGCCCGATGTTTTCAATTGGTGGACACATGAAGATTTTGTCCATGAATTCCACATCCAATCTCATGATTACATTTCCCTATGAGTCCGTCACAGCTCTAGTGTCTCTGTTGTAGTGACTGGCCACTTGTAGAACAAATTTAGGATTGTGTGCACTGACTGGAAATGATGCAACCAAATGAATACTGCTATCAATGACTTTCTGCAGAGGCTTGGAGGGATTTGCTTGATTAGTTCTATCTACAAACTCGGCCAAGTCCACATGCCCAATTTCTGTGTCTCTGATTTCATCAACGTTTGATTGCACTGCCGTTACTAGAAAGACACCCTGGTACTTGTACTTCATGGCTCTAGACTTTGACGAAGATGATTCTAACAAGAGCTTTGGAGAAAACTATGAACTTGAACACCACGAACGTTGATTGAGAACTGCAAAAGGCCATGATCTCGCAGTTAGGGGAAAAATTGGATAAACTGGGTCAACTGCGTTTTGATGATCATGGGCAGGAAAGCTTGCGTTTGAAGGGCTTGAGTGTGCAAATCAAGGCGAAGGCGAAAGTGGGCTTCTAGTTTTGAAAAGTGAATTTTCTAGTGTTGGGAAAAAATCAAGAAAATGTGCTTGAGCGGGTGATTTAGCCGCCATTGCAGGTTGGGAGAGTTATCAGGTGTAAGAGCGGTGGAAAACACCGCTTATGCATGTATTTTGGAAGTTTTGGTTTAATATGCACGAGCGGTTAATATTACCGCTATTACATATAACTTAGTAAAAACCTCAAGTTCTCGGGCGGAGGTACCAGCCGCTTATGCATATAATAGGTTTCGTTACCAACAAATGCTCAGGTGGGTGTATCGGCCGCTGTTACATGTGAATCAAAACTCAAAGTTGACAGTGTTCGGTCGGCGATAAACGCTGACACTACATAGGGTATTTCGGAGTCTTCGGTGTAAGGGTAGAAAAATCTGCCGACATTGCACATAATGGAAGTCGCGAGGTTTGGAAGGTCTAAGCGGCGAATTTGGCCGTTGATGCATCTCTTCGAAAGTTGTATCAATGGTGAAGGTTTTAAATGATGAAAAACACAGCATCCTCAAAACAAAAACCCTAACGGCAGCCTATGTTGTATGGGCAAAAACACTCCAGACACAAATCACAAACATAACCAAAGCAAAAAGAATAAAAAAACTAACAAAAATCTATCTAATTAAAACCTAAACCAAAAGTTGTGTTTAAACAAAAATCTCTGGTAAGAAGATTGTGTTCAAAAGAAAGTTCTACCTGTGATGTCGGCAGAAAACCCTAAGCGCCAATCTGCAACACGAAATCCGCTATGATTCAAAAACACGCGATTTGGTGGTCGAAGATGGTATTAGCAAATAGGCTAAATGGTTTCTGTTTTGGAATGAAAGAAATGACAAGACCACGGCTTTATAACACCTTAAAAGGTTGAAAGCAAAACCATTAATACCTGGCACGAATGACCATAAATGTTACTCCAGTTAAAAGATCCGGAGATCTTGTTGAAGCGGGTGTTTCGGCCGTTCCGGTAGGGAGACTTAACACTCATATGTAACGGCGAGTGATTTGGCCGCCATTACACAACAAACAAAAATGCAACATATGTAATAGCAGCTAAAATCTCCACTATTACATATTAAAACAAACTTCAAAATATGTAATAGCGGGTGAAAACACCGCACTTACATGATAAAACAAAAATTTGGCTAACACCTGAAAAATGACTAAAACATGACCTTTTAACCAGTTTACGACTTAAATGATCCTCACGAATATCGAGAAATCAATTCAAGGGAATGTCCCAGACGAGTTTAGAATGTCAAATGACTTCGCACGAGACCAAGGAAATATTTTCTTGATTTGCGATCTTAGAGTGTAGATTCACGAAACGGACAAGTTTCGTGGGGGTTGTCTACAAAAACGAGCGTAGCTGATTTTAAGAACAACAGCTGGCTCTAACTGGGGAACTTCCTTCAATCGAACTTTGAAACGATTGAGGAGAGTAGAATCCAGTCTCTAGACGCCTTCATGCATGCCATTGGGCTATAGAGTCAAGCTAAAAAGAAAAAGACACAAAGGACTAAAATGAAAACACACAAAAAAAACACAAAACTATACAACTGTACAATTAAACTTATCTAATACTTCAAGGATTGAAGTACTTCAGATGTTGTCCACTCTGAGGCAACAAGAATGGTGTCCCATCCTGATACTCCAGCAAGAAACTATTTTCACCACAGAATTGATGAATGGTGAATGGACCTCTCCATAAAGAATCAAATTTTCCGTGCATTCCTTTTGGTTCTCTCCTCTTGTCCCACAACAAGACTTGATCTCCAAGCTGAAATTCACGAGCCTTTGTCTTCTTGTCGAAGAGTTTCTTTACTTGATTTTGGTGCCCAGCAATGTGGTCCACCACCATAGTGCGCTGCTCCTCAAGTTCAGTCAAATACATGATCCTTTTATCAATAGAACTATCAAAAGTTCTATCTTCCAATGCCTTTACCAACCTCAATGCTAGCAATTCCAAGGTAATTGGTAAAGAATGGGAAAGAGTGATCCCATGTTCGTAGCAAAACTCAGTAATCTCATGAGAGGAAAAATAAGTAGCATTGTCTGCTACAATCTTGTTTGGAACTCCAAACCTGGAAATAATGTTCTCTTTAAGAAAACTGCATACCACCTCTGAAGTAGCATGCTTGACTGGAATAGCTTCCACCCATTTGGTAAAATAGTCTGTTGCGGTGAGAACATAGTTATGTCCTGCACTTGATGATGGATTCACTGCGCCAATGAAGTCAATACCCCATTGCTGAAAAGGTTCCTCAATCACCACTGGTTTTAGAGGTAAGGCCGCCAATTTTGGTTTCCCAACAAACTATAGGCATAACTCACACCTGCGTACCCAATTGTTTGCATCTTGGAATAGTGTGTGCCAATAGTATTGAGCTCGCAGAATCTTGTGAGCCATTATAGGTGCTGAAAAATGTCCTCCACAAGCCAAATTGTGGAAAGACTCCAAAAGTCTACTTTGTTGTGCTTTATCCACGCAACGGAGAAATACACCGTCAAGACTTCTCTTGTACAAACCATTGTCCCAAAGGACGTAGTTAGCAGCTTTTAACTTGACAGTTCTTTTTTCCTTATAGGACAAGTGAGAAGGGCACTCACCATAGGTAAGGAAATGAGTGATATTGGAATACCACTCGTCGGTTGTAGTAACAAAAAGAACAGTTGGCGTGTCCACAACTTCTTCTTCTTTGTCCCCTATCTCTTTTGGAACGTTATCTGCGATCAATTGACACAAACCTTTACCACACACAAGCTTGGTAGGCTTGATATCCAGATCAAATTCTTGGATCTTAGCGATCCAGTTACCTCTCTTTGTTTCAAACTCTTGTTGAGTTAGGATAGATTTGACTATTGTATCAAGTACCATAACAACAGTGTGTGAGTTTAGAATATAGAACCTGAAATGCTTCACCACTTTGCTTACGGCATAGGCATGCTTCTCCATATTTGAATACTTCAATTCATGAGCTTTGAGAGGACAACTCATAAATGATATGGGGGATTCAACACCTTCTTCATTCTGCTGAACCAGAATAGCTGAAAGTGTGTGCTCTGAAGCGTAGCTATAGACTACAAAATCCTTAGTGTAGTCAGGACAAACAAGAACTGGAGCATGAGCAATTGCTCTCTTGATATCCTCAAATGCTTCCTTACCTTCCGCAGTCCAATGGAAAGTGGCCTTACCCTTCATCATATTAACAATGTGATGGGTTTTTTCTGCAAAATCAGGAATGAACCTTCGCAGAAAATTCACCTTTCCAAAGAAAGAGTGAACAACAGTCTTACTTGCAAGCAGAGTGAGACTTTGAATAGATTTAACTCTCTCCGAGTCAATCTTAGTACCTTCCCGAGATATAATGTGTCCGAGAAGCTTACCTTCCGTCACCCCAAAAACTAACTTCTTGGGATTGAGGGAAATACCATTTTGCCGACAGCGCTCCAGCACTTGTCGTAAATGATGCGCATGATCATGACGGTTTTCAGAGAAAATAGTCAAGTCATCGATATACACTATGATGAACTTACCCATCTCATCTCTGAAAGCAAGATCCATCGCTCTCTGAAATGTGGCGCTAGCATTGATCAGACCAAAAGGCATTCTGCGATATGCAAATGTGCCCCATGGTGTGGTGAAGGCAGTTTTGAACTGATCAGCTTCATTGACCTCCACTTGGTTATACCCCGAAAAACCATCTAACATAGATAGCATTTCTAAACCAGTCACTATTTGCAATACTTGGTCCATGATGGGTAAAGGGTAATTATCTTTCAAGGAAGACTGGTTGAGATTCCTGAAATCAACACAGATACGAATTTCTTCGTTCTTCTTCCTTATAGGTACTATGTTTGCGATCCATGTGGAATGATGAATTGGAAAAATTATCCTTGCATTCAGCATCTTCTAAATTTCATAAAGAATCGTACCTGATATCTCTGGATTGTATTGCCTCTGCTTCTGTTTGTGAGGCAACGATCCAGCTTTGAGGGGAATTTCGTGTTGAACCTCCTTAGGCCTGAAAGACTTCAGGTCATCATAGGAGTAAGCCAAAACATCAATGTAATGGTGAAGGAGGGTAATGAATTTGAATCTTTCATCAGCAGTGCAACATTTTCCAATGTTGACCATCTTAGGATCTGTTTCCGAACCCAAATTGATCTGCTCAAATTCCATAGAGGAACCTGAATCCTGTTGTTGTTGCCGCTGCTTGATATACCTGTCATGTTTATCAAAGAGTTTCTCAAGGGAAACCAAACCTTTTGGGATTTTATTTCCTTTCAATTGTAGAAATTCTTCGCCGGTTTGTGAATCTATCTCTGAAACATATTCACGTGGTGGCAATTCACTTCCTTCAAAGTATAGCTCATCAAAACTATCCATCTTTTCTAGGAAAGCAATGATTTGATTATCACCATTGAACACCTACCAATGGTCAGCATTATCAGGTACACTCGGTCGGAAGACCAGCTCAATAGTGTACTTGTTTCCTTTGAAATCCTTATGAGGCACCATCAGAGTGGTGGAAACAGCCAATGAATCTGCACGATCATTGAACTCTCTTGGCACTGCTGAAATGTTGAAAGCATCAAAACCTTCAATGCAATCCCATACGTGATTACGATAGTGTCTCAGTCTTTCATTTTTAGTTTGGTACAAATTTCTTACTTGACAAACCACCAATTCGGCGTCCCCTTGAGCATGAAGGATTTTAACACCTCTGGCACGCACAGCTTCCAATCTGAGCAACAAGGACTTGTATTCGGCGGTGTTATTGGTATTGTCAAATTGTAACTTGTATGAAAAAGGTAAAATATCACCTTGTGGCGATATCAAGAGCACTCCGGCTCTAGAACTGGTAGAAGAACAACTGCCATCAAATTCTAAAACCCAGACTCCATTAGAATTTGATTTCTTGGACTTTCTTTGGTCAGGAGACTCCTCTTCATCAATGAGGGAAGAATCTGGTATTACTATACCCTCACCTGAACTTTCATCTAAAAACTCTTCTGAGTCCCCCTCTGACATATCCGAGCTATCACCCGATGTACTCTCATCTGATGAACTGGAACAATCTTCAGTAGATAGAAAATAGTTACCCATTCCCGAGGACTCAAACAAAATTTGAGCTTTGGGATTTGATGTTTGAGTAAAAATGTATTTTGCCTCCTTCTCAGGAAGCAGCTTCTGCTTGACACATTTAATAGGTATCCTTGCTTCATACAAATCCATGTTCAACTCCCCACCTACATCCTTGCAGAAATTACGCCCAAGAAGAATGCCGTATGAAGCTGGAACATCAGCTACCAGGACTGTCATCTTGATTCTCTTATCTGGAAAAGCTACAAATGCAAATTGGGCATCTTTGATTTGACCCAAAAGTGAAACTTGCTTATTCCCCATAGAGAAACACCTCCCAAAAGTTTTGGTTAAGGTGAGGCCAAGGGCATCTGCTACCTTAGCAGGCATAACATTGTCTGAGGCTCCAAAATCTATTACGCAATTACTCAATTTATGACCATTTACTAATAGGGAAACATAAAAAGGTTCAATTTTTCTAGAGGCTTCAGGGGGAGTAGTAACAAGATTGTTTTGGGTAGGTTCACTTTTGAAGGAGTCATGAGTAGCTTTGGGAAACTCTTGTCCTACAGGGACGGCCTTATTTTTGACATATTTGGCTAATCTATCAAATTGTTCAGGATTAGCCTGTAAATATTCAACTTCAGACATTTGTATCTTAGTTCTCCTAGCATGATCTATTATATCAAACTGTTGAAAAGAATTAGATACGGAGGAAGAAAAACCATCATTTTGATTTTTGGTAGAGATAGCACTAGTCTGAGGAGTAGAAGTGGAAGGTACAAATTCATTAGAGGCACTTACTTGTTTATTGACCACTGGGTCTTTTGTTTGGAAAGGTAGCGGAGTCCCCCTTTTAGCGATTGAAATCACCAGTTGAGATTCTTCTCTCGCCTTCCCTTTATCAGCTTGAAGAGCTGACTGATTTTGAGACCTAGTGAAAACAGCATATGCTCCTTCACACACTTCTCCTTTTTCAGCTTCATCCTGATAGTTCAGAAATCTAATGGTAGAGTCGCTAGCTAACTCTTCTTCTCCTTCTGTGAAGAGATTAGCACCATTTTCATAATCCAACTCAGTTTGGAAAGAAAGTTCATTTTTAGCTTCATAGTAGCCAACAGCAGAGTTGACCGACGCTGCTTCAATGGCGAGCTTCCCCTGTGTAGGCGGAAGACGGTTATGTTGTCCTTGGTTCCTAGCAGCATTGCCTTGATATGAATTATTTGGAAATGTCCTCCTTGGTATATCTCGGTAAGAAGGAGGCGTAGACATACCTTGGGACATTTGCCTCTTTAGGGATAGCAATTCGTTTGCTAGCTTTTGCACCATGGGATCCGTGGTGCTTGTGGAAGGATTCTCAGTAGAAGAGGAGTTTTTATTTCTATTAGTATCCCTTCTTATCTTACCCGCAAGGATAAGATCATCTTCTACTTCAGTTGCTAGAATCTGAGCTGTAGCAAGATCAGTAGGAGCAGCTCACCTCAATAGAAAACTCACCTCTAGAAGTTGTGTATTGATAAAGAAACATTTAAGGTTCTCCGCTGTTGGCTCAGCAGTGGTGAGAATCCTGTTTCTCAATTTGTTGAACTTAGCGATGAAATCTCGCATTAGTTCATGAGGTTCCTTTTTCATCTGTGTCAGCTGTGCCAATAATGCATGAGCATCTTCCGCAAGTTTAAACCTAGCTTCGAACTTGGTTTTGAGAGTAGTCCAGCTCATTATGGTCTGAGCTCAAAGGTGGTAAAACCAGTCTGTAGCAGCGCCTTGTAGTGTTTCTATGAAGAGTCGTACAGTAACATCTTCATGCTCGACACCTATCACACCACAGGCTATACAGAAAGCCGCAATGTGCTCATCAGGATGAACTTTCCCATCACCATAGAATTTGGGGAAATTCTGTCTTAAACTACGAGGTAGTTCATGCAATGGTGGGGTCAAATTTAGAGGACCAAAGGTATTACCCCAAGGGCCTTGGGCTGCCATGACGCGCTGATTGAAAGGTGGTATAACAAACCTTGGTGGTGTATGAACAGCCAAAACTCTGTTAGCACTAAAAACTTCACTTGGTATTGGAGACCTGGTGTTTGTAGGGGGAAAACTCATGGTGCACTAAAGACGAGGTCGTGGAGTTAAGAATCCAAAATTATTCTGCTGCATCAATTCAAATGCAGGATCAATAATACCCTGAGCCCTCTTACTTCTGGTGTACCAGGAATCTGCCAGAATGTAGTATGCTAAACAAAATTTTGCAACAAAATGGAAAAGAACTGAAAATGCTTCAACTCAGAGCATGAGGCTTCAAGTTGCACATTTCGTCACCAGTAGAGTCGCCAAAAAATTGTTGGGTGAATATTTTGTCGTTAACTCGATAACGGCAAAATGGGTATATCAGCCACAGCTATGATGAGACAAAGTCTCTCCTCTCAGCAAGAGGAGGTTCCCTCTAATTACTTGACTTTTGCAAACCAAACAACTTATGAAATTTATGTACACTAAAAACTATGTTTGTGGTGGTTCCATCTCATCTCATTCTTTTTTTTCAGAATAGATGTTTATACTTCAAACTTTTGATAGAAGACTTATAAATCATCACAAAATCATAGAAACACAAAGTTTTCTGTTACCTCACTTACTACTTGTAAACGGAACTATTTGAAGTAGAATGCAGCCCAAAGTCTTCATTCCTCTTCAATATGATAAAAGTAAATCGAATATAACAACTTGTAGCACAAAGTCTCCAAACTATTGTATTCTCACAAACATGAACATATAACCCACAACTGATTTGATAACACAAAGTTTATCAAAATCAAATTAAGATTATGATAGCAAGATGTAAGAACAAAACTATCACAACACAAATAATCCCAAGACAAAGATTGGAATTGAACTTGCTTCCTTGTATTGATAAATATTTGAATATTGATTTTCACAAAAAGCACAAAGTCTTGATTTGCTTCTCAATTCGCTAGAGTTTTCTTGCAATAGACAAAAGATAATATTTACAAAAGAGGCCCCCTTTATTTATAGGGAAAGGCCTTGAGAAAATTTAGGAAATCTACAACTAATTTGACTTATTCAACAAGAGAGTCCTATTTGACTTAGGACTTCTCTTGTTTCACATGTAATTACATTTTGGAAAATTACATGTGTGGATGTCCAAAACAAAATTCAATTTACATAACATCTAAGAAAAATAAGCTAAGGCACTAGCTTCCTCCATCTTTTTTCCTCAGGAAGTTCTGGTACATAGTTTGAATGACTGACATCTCGCATGCATCTGGTTTTGCTGTGTTTTCAGAGATGGTGCGAGCTCAGAGAATTGAATCTTTCACCGCCTTTACTGCCTTTTCATACTTGTCTAAATTATCCTTAAGGTTCTCTAGAGTTGAATGTTGATCATACAGGTTATCCATTGAGAGCACTGAGGGAGCTTCCTCTTCAAATTTCTTTTGTACCATTTCTTCAAAAGAACTTATCATTTCCTGTGCTGTGAGGATACTATGATCTTCCCTTGTCAAGGTGCAAGGAAGTTCTTCTAGCTGGTGTAGGAGTGTGACATCACTATCTTCGTTGGCTTCTTGAGCTTGGCACAGATCTTCAAGTAGACTCTTTATTATGAAAATACGATGAGCTAGAGTCTCCTTGGTCTTGAGATATGATTCCCTGTTGGTGATGACCCCAATGGTGATCAGATTCTTTATCTTGATCTTCTTCATATCTATCCACTCTTCTAGGCTCTCTTCTTGATCTTGCAGCTCTTGTGAAAGTAGATCCACCAGATTGTCTAGCTCAGCTTTAGCTTTGTCCATTTTCTCCTTCCTTTCCATAGTGGTTTTTAACAAAACTCGTCCTTGAGCCAACAACCGCTCCACTACATCCCCCACTATCTTGCCTCTAGCTTGGGCTTTTTCAACCTTCTGTATCAAGGGATCTTCCACTGTCACTGCCATTGGTTCTACTATCTCTGATGACTTTACTATTTTCTGAAGGACAGCAGCCAGTTGTTCCGCTTTTGCTTTGTACTGCTCCTTCTCCCTTTTGACTTCATCATACTTTTCAAGTAGGGTACTGGTAGTGGTCTGGAAATCTGCTTTGACACCCTCATGAGTCACTTTACCAAGCTCAACCCTTGAGATGACATAATTACTCATGTCAAAAGTGTCAACCATGGCATCTTCAGGAGGTTTGGCAATCTCAGTATATCTGATTCCTTTTTCAATGACTAGCCTAGAAATAGTTTGAGGCTTCTTCTTTTGGTTCTTTGCTTTCACAGGTAACAGTTTTTCAATGTCAATCTCATCAGGTGAGATGGCTTGCTTCTTCCTCTTTGGAGTATAGGCAGATAGCCATGGAGGAAGTATAGAAGTATCAATAGCTAGAGGGGGATCCATTACTTGCTTGGTTGGCTCCGTGTTTGTACCCGTGATGGTGACAATTGGACTTGTGTTGGTAAACACAACACCTGTATCAACAACCTTTTGTGAAGCATCCAGAAGGTTCTCTAAAACAGTTTGTTCCCCAATATCAAAAGATGGGGAAGATAAGCTTGGAATAGAACCAGAAGAATCAAAAATAGTTCCAAAGCTAGCTTTCATGGATGGAGGAGTATTGTCAGAAGAAACAACAAAAATTGGAGAAAGAGGAACACTTGAAATCACTGGCAAACTATCAGAATCTGAAACATGAGGAGGTGTAAGAACTTGTGTCTCGGAGGGAAGATCTTTCACTGGAGTCTGAGGGGAACAATCAAGTCGTTCTACCTCTGTATCTTCATCTTCACCTTGTTCAGCTTTATCAGATACCTTTGTTTTAGACTTTTGAACATTTTGTTCTTCAGTCTCAACATCTTCAATTTTCATCTGATCATCATTAGTATCTTCAACATCTGACTTAGTGGTGTCAGAAGCCTTTGTGGTTTCCTTTTTCTTTCCTCCTTTAGATACAAATTTGATCTTTGGTTTGTGTACCTTGGAGGAAGAAGGGGTGTCACTCCTGTTCTTAGTTTGGTTCTCTACCTTCTTACCTGTTTGCTCATGTGTTCCCTCTTCAGACCCTGTAAGGAACTCTTTCAACTTAATTCCCTTACTTTCCAACCACAAGTTGGTGTTTGCCAATATTGGTTGGAATCTTTTACTGATGGATGTCTCCTCTTTGACTGACCATTTCACCTCTGGGAGAGGTGAAGCCTCAACATTCTCTACCTCATATTTGTGATCTAGGACATCCCCATCATCCTCCATTCCATCCGGACTATCAGCAAGTCCTAGTTCTTCAATTTGGCTTAGATGAAGTCTACAGAAATCTAGTTTTCTGATCTCATTTTGAGTCCTGAGATCTGCCCATATGTCTTCGACCATTGGCACATGAAAAGTTGATTTCCTCTTGATTTTATCTTGAACCCTTCTGAAGTCAAAATGATTTCTTTTCTTATAGGTCTTCATGGTGACCAACTGCAACTCGAAGTTAATTATCTTTGCTTTGTTGGCAGACTGAACTGAGTACCTCCCAATTTCAATGGGAAACTTTATCCCTGACCTCTTAAGCTCCATCTGTTTGTTGTGTACCACAATTAGTTGTCTGCAAAGCTCCATAAGAACAATGCGATCACTAGGATACCGTGGCAGCATGTAAGGGTAACTAGGATAGTATCCTACCCAAAGATATGTAAAGGTGGGAAATTGCAAGAACAAGCAACCAAAAGAATTTACAACTTGCCAAGCTTCATCAGAAACTCTTCTTTGAACCAGTTCACCATCCCATAAGCACATGAAAACTAAGAAGAAAGCATCATTGACTCTTCTAAAATGAAGAATTGACCCCTTCAGAGTGATTTGGGGGTAATATTCATACACTAGGACCAATCTCCTGTCTCCTACTTGGGTTAAACCTGGAAAGTTCCTCATGCTTGCAGCAGCATAGATAAGATAAGAGGTCATGTAAAATTTGAAGGTAGTATTGACCCTTATCAGTTGCTCGTGCAAAGCATTGCTGATCTATTCACCCTAGAATATCTTCTGATTACCCCGCAGAATCACCTTGATGTAAGTGTACATCCATTCTTGGAATTTGGAAGCAAAAGGGAGTCCTCTGATGCGACTCAAGAGAGTAATCAAATCACACACTTCCTCCACAAAATCACTCCTGTGAAGATCTTTTGGCCATCTGGTCAAAGTTACCCTAGGAATCTTTAACCATTTGCTGTTTATATGCCTCCTAGCAGATTCCACGTCATTATCATAGTCTTGTTGACCCTGAGCAAAATCAATCCGCCCGACGTTTTCAATTGGTGGACACATGAAGATTTTGTCCATGAATTCTGCATCCAATCTCATGATTACATTTCCTTGTGAGTCCGTCACAGCTCTAGTGTCTCTGTTGTAGTGACTGGCCACTTGTAGAACAAATTCAGGATTGTGTGCACTGACTGGAAATGATGCAACCAAATGAATACTGCTATCAATGACTTTCTGCAGAGGCTTGGAGGGATTTGCTTGTTTAGTTCTATCTACGAACTCAGCCAAGTCCACATGCCCAATTTCTGTGTCTCTGATTTCATCAACGTTTGATTGCACTGCCGTTACCGGAAAGACACCCTGGTACTTGTACTTCATGGCTCTGGACTTTGACGGAGATGATTCTGACATGAGCTTTGGAGAAAACTGTGAACTTGAACACCATGAACGTTGATTGAGAACTGCAAAAGGCCATGATCTCGCAGTTAGGGGAAAAATTGGATAAACTGGGTCAACTGCATTTTGATGATCGTGGGCAGGAAAGCTTGCGTTTGAAGGGCTTGAGTGTGCAAATCAAGGCGAAGGCGAAAGTGGGCTTCTAGTTTTGAAAAGTGAATTTTCTAGTGTTGGGAAAAAATCAAGAAAATGTGCTTGAGCGGGTGATTTAGCCGCCATTGCAGGTTGGGAGAGTTATCAGGTGTAAGAGCGATGGAAAACACCGCTTCTGCATGTATTTTGGAAGTTTTGGTTTAACATGCACGAGCGGTTAATATTACTGCTATTACATATAACTTAATAAAAACCTCAAGTGCTCGGGCGGAGGTACCGGCTGCTTATGCATATAATAGGTTTCGTTACCAACAAATGCTCAGGTGGGTGTATCAGCCCCTATTACATGTGAATCAAAACTCAAAGTTGACAGTGTTCGGTCGGCGATAAACGCTGACACTACATAGGGTATTTCGGAGTCTTCGGTGTAAGGGCGGAAAAATCCGCCGACATTGCACATAATGGAAGTCGTGAGGTTTGGAAGGTCTAAGCGGCGAATTTGGCCGTTGATGCATCTCTTCGAAAGTTGTATCAATGGTGAAGGTTTTAAATGATGAAAAACACAGCGTCCTCAAAACAAAAACCCTAACGGCAGCCTATGTTGTATGGGCAAAAACACTCCAGACACAAATCATAAACATAACCAAAACAAAAAGAATAAAAAAACTAACAAAAATCTATCTAATTAAAACCTAAACCAAAAGTTGCATTTAAACAAAAATCTCTGGTAAGAAGATCGTGTTCAAAAGAAAGGTCTACCTGTGATGTTGACAGAAAACCCTAAGCGCCAATCTGCAACACGAAATCTGCTATGATTCGAAAACACGCGATTTGGTGGTCGAAGATGGTATTAGCGAATAGGCTAAATGGTTTCTGTTTTGAAATGAAAGAAATGACGAGACCACAGGTTTATAACACCTTAAAAGGTTGAAAACAAAACCATTAATACCTGGCACGAATGACCATAAATGTTACTCCAGTTAAAAGATCCGGAGATCTTGTTGAAGCGGGTGTTTCGGCCGTTCTGGCAGGGAGAGTTAACACTCATATGTAACGGTGGGTGATTTGGCCACCATTACACAACAAACAAAAATGCAACATATGTAATAGCGGCTAAAATCTCTGCTATTACATATTAAAACAAACTTCAAAATATGTAATAGCGGGTGAAAACACCGCACTTACATGATAAAACAAAAATTTTGCTAACACCTGAAAAATGACTAAAACATGACCTTTTAACCAGTTTACGACTTAAATGATCCTCACCAATATCGAGAAATCAATTCAAGGGAATGTTGCAGATGAGTTTAGAATGTCAAATGACTTCACACGAGACCAAGGAAATCTTTTCTCGATTTGCAATCTTAGAGTGTAGATTCATGAAACGGACAAGTTTCGTGGGGGTTGTCTACAAAAACGAGCGTAGCTGATTTTGAGAACAACAGGTTGTAGAATTTATATGTTTTTGATTGCTCTCTATATCCTAGAAAAATACATTTTTCTCCTTTATCATCTAACTTATTTCTCTTTTCATCAAGAACATGTGCATATGTAATGCACCCAAAAACTCTCAAATGAGAAACATTGTGTTTCTTTTTACTCCATGCTTCTTGTGGTACTTTATTTTTTACACTCTTTGTAGGGAAATGATTCAAAATATACACTACACAAGCTACAACTTCAGCCCAAAACTCATTTAGTAATTTTTTGGCCTTCAACATGCTTATGATCATTTCCATGATTGTTCTATTCTTCCTTTTGTCAAATACCATTATACTGTGACATATACCTTGCAGTGAATTTTTCTTGATTCCATGTGTCTTGCAAAAAATTAAAAATTCAATTGACACATATTCTCCACCTCTGTCTGTTCTCAACACTTTTATGTAGTTTCCACTTTTTTTTTTCAAACAAAGATTTAAACTATTGAAATATCCCAAAGACTTCTAATTTTTGTTTCAAGAACACCCATGTTTTTCTACTAAAGTCATCAATGAATATTATGAAGTATCTATTATTCCCAAATGAGGGATTTTGCATTGGGTTGCACAAGTCTAAATGTACAATTTCAAGAGGAGCTCTTTCTCTTTATGACTTTCCAATAGGGAATGCTTCTCTATATTGGGTTTCTTAATAAAGAGCAAGCCTTTCACCATATTCCTTCTATATAATAAATTCAGCCTACTAAAATTTAAATGCCCAAATCTCAAATTCCACAACCATTATCGATCTTTTATAGTGGCTTTGAAAGCAACATACAATTGATTTCATATCTTTAATGGAAACATTCTATTTTTTGTCAGACATTTTTTAAATCAACTTGTTACTTCCATTTTTGTCTAAAATCACACAAGCTCCATTTTCAAAGTAAACTCTATAACCCTTTTGTACTAACTACCCAACACTAATTAGGTTGTGTTTTAAGACCTTGAACATAATACACCTATGAGATATGCTTCTTCTCTCCTTGCTTTGTTCTAATGCTTATGCTCCCTTTACCCATGACAACTACTTTGTAATCATTCCCAAATTTAACTTTAGATTGAATTGATTCATTGATTATTGAAAACATCTCTCCATTCCCAGTCATATGATTTCTACAACCACTATCTAAATATCAAACATCTTTAAATGTATTTTCTTCAACAACATTACAAGCAATAAACATGAAACCATAATCTTCATTTTCATTTTCTCTTGAAAAAATTGCACTTTGTTTATTCTAATCATACATCTTCTTTCTGCATTCATAACTATAATGACCATATTTTTTGCAATAATGGCATTGGATGCTTGATTTATCATACCCTTGATTGTTTCCTTGTGTATAGTTATTCCTTCTTCCTCTTCCACTTGCTTCATGGTAGTTGTGATTGCTCCTTCCTCCATTATGCTTATTGGCCTTGCCTCTTGCAAATCCTCATCCTCCTCTACTTTTATTGCTTCCTATGCCTCTTTCAAAGCTTGGAGATTCTCCTTTTTGAAATTCTCCTCATTTGCCTTTGTCCTTGATCAATACTAGTGATTTGAATTCTTGTTCTAGGGAGAACTTGTTTGACCAATTCAACCTTTGCTCATGATTTTGTAGGGAACTCATTAATTCATCTAGAGATAATTGTGAAAAAACCTTTGATTATTGAATAGCAATAACAATGGTGTCAAACCTTGTTGGTAAAATTCTCAATATCTTCTCCACTATTCTTTGATCATCAAGAGTTTCTCTATTAATTCTAATTTGATTGACAACACTCTTTGCACAGGTAAAGAAATCACTCATGGATTCAAAATCTTTCATCTATAGATTTTTGAACTCCCTTCTCAACATTGACAATCTCATTAACTTCACTTTGCTAATACCTTGATAAGAATTGTGTAGGGTCTCCCATGCTTTCTTTTAATTAGTTTCTATTACAATCCTTGGAAAGATAGACTCGTCAATTGCTTGTGTTATGAAGAATAGGAATTTTGTATCCCTCTTGTGATTTTAATTCAATAAATCCTTTTGAGATTGAGTGAGAGCTTTATATGCTACTTGATCTTGGGGTTCTAGATATCCAATTTCTACCAAGTCCCAAAGCTCTTGTTATCCAAATAGAATCTTCATCTGTATACTCTAATATTTATAATTCTTGCCATTGAAATGTGAAAGTGATGGTTGTGTGAAATGGCTACTCAGTGCATTGGCCATTGTAAACCAACTTCTTTGCTTGACAACTTGTCTCCTTTGATAACTAGAGGCCCCAGAACAAGTAGAGGTCCTAGAGTGTGTGAAACCACAACAAAATCTGAAATATTGTTATATAAAGACAATGAAGCACACACACAAGAAAAATATATTAAAACAATTTCTATTGATAAAAAATGTTGCAACATAGAAGCACTCTTTCTTCTCTCTTTTTTCATCATCCTCTATTGTGTTACAATTATGTATATATAACATGTGCAATGTGCATGACTTTCACTCCAAATTTCTATTCTTGACTTGCACTCCAAGGCTCTACCTTGAATGACTTGTACTCTTGACTTGACTTGTACTCCAAGTCTCTAACTTAACTTACACTCCAAGACTTTACCTTGACTTTACATGACTTGTACTTTTGACATAATACATTTGTACAATGAAAGCTTGAATGGCAAGATTACATTTTCTAATGCTTCTTAGCATGATAGTTGTATGTCAAGTCTATGTGAGGGAACGAGGTTCTTGTGTTAAAAAAACAATGCAAGGTCAATTTTTGAGTTGTATGCCCTTGTAAAGTAGACGTACAAATATATTATGGTTTAAGGATTCTAATGGTTGTAAGAACCTTAAGCCTTAACATAAGTATTGGATGTTGAAATTAAGGCAAACAACTGAGGGGGGGTGAATCAATTGTCTCAAAACTTTATCCTTTTCTGTATTTAATCTTCTTTGCAATTTATTAGCAGACTAATGATATAATCATGAAAGCATGAATCAACAACACATGAGAAGAAATATAATCAACACACATAACAATAGGATTTTTACGTGGAAACCCGGTTAAGGGAAAAACCATGGTGGGGGTTAACCCACAAAAATTTATACTTTGTTAAAAGTATTACAAATGGGAAGGCACATGCCTTTGGGTACACTACCCAGAGCTCACTACTCAAAGGAGGCTCACTGCCTACAAAATTGATTACAAGAGTTCACTGAAATGTTTGAACTAAAGAATAGCATCTAACTATGCAAAATAACAGTTCTAGTTAAGCTCAGTACACTGACTTAGCACACTTCATCTCTCACTGCCCTGTTTTACTGTTCTGCCATGATCTAAGGCTTAGATCTCTGCTTTGCACTTGATATACCCACACTTCACAGCTCTCACCTCATATTCACACAACCATACCACAAAATGCTCGCACCCATTGATCATATATATCCACAACATGAAATTACCCCAACTGCAGTCGGCCTTAAGAAAACTTGGAAACTATTTCAAGAACATTGTTCTGTTGGTTGAATCCATGCACAAACATCAATGTGGACCAGAAATTATGTATCCAGGTCACCTCACATGTTGGCCAATACCACTTGATCTCATAAATTACTCAACTAATCACTTCTCTTCATCCGTACAAGGATTAAACACCTAGTTGTCCTGTTCTTCACTAGACTGAACTGTCTAACCAAAACCTAATACTCAGATGCTTGTAACATACAATCCCTTCATCACCAGAGGCTAAAATCTTGGATTTGGGTAGCCCTGACATCCCTTAACATTCCCTCAGATCCACAGTACAATATGATTTCCTATGGAGAAATGCAAACCAAAATGTTGAACCCTATCATATGACAAATCTACAATCTGACTTCCGGTATGAACATATGATACAATGTGGATGTGTAAGATGGATTTAGCTGCCATCAATGACAACATCTGACATGCCTAGCAGTGTCTCTTGCCAACAATCTCCCCCTTTGGCATTGATGGCAACACTTAGTGAAAAATGACTAAGTGTTAGAACAACTCCCCCTTACTATGTACACTTGTGATTTCTAATACTCCCCCTTTGATGAATTCCTCATTTTTCATTGCTTTTCCTCTCCCCCTTTGACATCAATGGCAAAGGCTGGGATCCACATATCAAAATTCATGCAAAAATTTTATGTACATGGGTCAAAACTAAGTATATACTTCCACATATGAACACATAGTCCTTAAGCCTTGTCCATCAGCAAAGAGATATCACCAAAAATGTTTTTCAATCGTGACAATTCACTATTCTAGTTCTTTACGCTGCCCAAAAAAATATATGCCCACTGAACAAAAATGCCTATGATTTTGCCTTTTGCAGATCAGTAGGATCACTAGTAGTAGCAGCAGCTTGGGATTCTGCCAATAGATCATACATAGTCTCTAACTTGGGGGAAATCAGTCCCCAGAGTTCATCCAATCTGCCCAAAACTTTGACCTTTTCCTTCTCCAAATTACTCAATTCATTTTGCAAACTCACTACTTGGCATTCTTTGGTTATTATAGACTCAGTTAAAGGACTATAGGACTGAGAAATGTTAGATAGTTTGATCTCTAAGTCCTTAATCTTCTTCTCAATATCTTCAATAGCTTTAGACCAATTTAGACAAAGCTTATAAATCTCTACACCTTCAAAGAGAGCATTTTGAATACTCTTTACACTAGTATCAAGCACTGATCTATCATAGCTAATTGTTTTCCTTATTTCAACAAATCTTTGCTCATTATATTCATTTTTTACTTTAACTTCTGCTGACTTCTCAAAAGTTTCAAAATGAGTACTTATAGAGTTTATCAGACTCTTCAACTGACCAGAGGGAGAGTCGGATGAATTCTTTTGAAAGGTTGGCATAATCTTTTCCAAAATTCTAGAGGCAAGACCAAGTAACTCACTATCCTCAATGTGAGTTTTCAGAATCTCCTCTCTTACTTTTGCTTGTGCCACAGATGCTAACTTTATCTTTTGTAGAGGGGAAAGAGTGTCAAAATTGATAGGTCCTTGAATTAGCTCTGGTTCATCAAACTCAAGCTTGTCTTTCTCAAGTAATTTCTTCACTGCATCTGCAGTGTCTCTTGCCAGAAATGCAACTCCATCTTTCAAATCCTTTTTGGTACTGTCATCTTGCTTTTGCTCTTCAATATTCTCTATTGTTTTTCCTTCTTGTCCATCCTTGTCCTTAACCTCTTTTGCTTCTTTCCCTTTATTCTTCACAGAGTCATCTTGACCAGGAGAATCTACTTCTGTATTCATCTCTGTATATTCTTCAACAGATTGGTCCAGAGGAATTTGAGTGTCCTCTGCACCATCAAAATTAACTTCCTCCACCATCTCTTCATCTCCTTTATTTAGCATTTCATCTTCCAAAGGAGAGATGTCAGCTTGTTGTTCACTTTCTTTCAACTCCTCAACATTTGGAATAGATGCATCATCAGGTTCTTCAGTAACCACATAAAACTTATTCTTGTCTAGTGCTTTCTTAAGAATTTGTTATGTTTCTCTGAGAACTTCATCAATGTCTCCAATCATCAGCTTATTCATCCTTTTCTTGCTTCTGAATTCATTCTTAACTTCTTTGAAAATTTTATCAGCTTCTTTTTTGGAGATTACCAGACACAAATTGGATAATACATGTTCCCTTAGTTCCAAGTCTTTTGCTTTGGTAGTTTCTTTTTTCGTTTCTAAGATGTCTCTTAGATTCTTAGAAATATCTAACAAAATCTCCACAAGTGCTCTGTTGAATATATCTAGATACTTAACAATAGAATCCTCCAAGATTTTCTTGTTAGCATCATCAAAACTATCATAATATTTTTCTATGGGCTTCAAATTCCCATGAACAATTATTGCATTCACAATGTCTTCAATTGACAAGTTAGATTTTTCAACATGTGTCTCAGTCCTTTGCCTTTTGCTTACCCTTATATTTATGGAGGGCTTGTCTTGGGCAACCCTTGATGCTTCTTTCTTTGATTTTATGCCTCTGGAGGGCTTCTCCTTAGATACTTTAATAGCCTTAGTGCCTGAGGCCTTCAACTCTTTAACCTCCTTATTTGAATCAGTCTTTTCTTCGTCCTCCTTCTCTACACTAACATATGACCTTTTGGCCATTACCTTTGTTCTTTTTCCTTCCTTACCGGTAGGTTTTTCTTTGAATTTCTCTGCAATAGGAGAAGGTGATGCACCAGAGATTATACATATACTCCTAGTAGTTCTTGGATTAGAATAGGATTCCATCAGAACACTTCCCTATTCTCTTTCATGTTTCTCCTTCTCAACTTTCTCTATCCTTTCTCTGTTTTGTCTCACAACTTCTCTTGTTATGCCAATGCTTTCTGCATACATTTCAACTTGCCTTTGAATCTTTCTCTTAGATTCAGGTTTCTGGAGATCAACATGCAATTTCACCCTGAGTTCACCATATCTCCCAAATCTTTCAACTGTGGTGTCCTTTGGTTTACTCAAAAGGTGTTGAGCATACATATCTAATACTTGCTCATCAACTCCATATCCCATGGGCATGATCCACACAGTTCTTGGTTCAACTGCTTCCATTAAACACTAATTTGTATCCACCATAAAATAGATTGTATCCTTGTATTTTTCAACCATGGATGTAGGGATTCTTTCCCTTGATTGCATCATGTTCTAAAAATTCTTGAAATATCCCTAAAGAGCAGTCTTTTGGGCATTGGAATCACCAATATTGTTCAAGTGCTTTCTTATTTGTATGGCAACAGTCTTATCACTAGTCCAACACATGCTTTTCTTGCCAGGTAACTCATTCATGAAATAGAAGAACAAACATAATACCAATGTACCATACTTGAATGTATTCTTCTTGTCCTTTTTGATCTCATTTAGGTTTTCCATCAGCTAGTTCTGCAGCAACTCACACACGTCATAATCAGCATTCTCTCTCAACATTTGATAAGCTGCATAGATAGTTGTACTGGATACAGAATTCTCCATGTTGGAATGATATATCTTGTATCCAATCACCATTGATGCAAATTTGACATCCAGATCAGTGATGTCATTTATTGTCATTGCCCTTTTGTCAAACCTTGAACTGGTAGCCTCAGTTACAGTTTGATTCTTTACTGACTTCAACATTAGCAGTCCACCAGATGAGTTCAATCCTATCACAGCCTTGATGGCATCCTTGGTGATCTTGAAAGGTTTCATTAACCACATAAACTCATCATGCTTCCGACTCAGCACATACCAGACCCACTCATCTTCATTGAAAGATGGAAACCCTATAATCTCAATAAAATGTTTATCTTGCAGTGCCTTATACTCAGGTTTAAGACCATTAATTTCATCCCTCAGATGAGTCTTGAACAAATCTACTAACTTTGAATCCCCAAACTCATCTATGCTAGCATGAATATAAGCCCTAATATCTTCAACGTGCAACACACCATACAAAACATTTGAAAAGGCACCTAACGGATCGACCTCTACTGATTTGTGTGGATGTTTTTTAAACTTTGGCCTAGGTCACTTAGTGATATCCACAACCAGAGGTGTAGCCATTTCAAAAAGATCACAAGTTCAAAGCTTCGCAGAAGAATACCTTTTTCTTCATAGAATTAGGATTGGCTGTCGAATTCATTCTTCGCACTTCAAATCAATGAAATTTTAGCTCAGGCACTCTTCTCCTTGTTCTCTTCGAATGCAAAGTGATTCAAGTGTTGAATAAATGACCTTTTTATGCTCCACAAAACCTAATTTGTCATTGTAATAAATGCTCTTCCCTAATACATCCGGTTACACTATTTCTGCATACAGTCAATCTTCAATTGCTCTGTAATCAATCGCATTAGCTTCTTTTCTTCTAGAATTTGCTTCAATAGATCTGCAATAGGCTTCTTTATCTTCATTCATCGTGCCAGATTTAGGCACCCACTTACTGGCAGGGGGAATTAGATTTTCAATGCAGGTCCCCCTGAGTTAGAGCTCATGTTTCAATTCCTGAAGGAATTATCAGCACCGGATTCAGGTGTGGACCCATTGTCAACATTCATTTCACCTTTCTTCACCCATGTTTTGTTCATTTCATTCTGGATCTCATTCATATCAACTTTGCTCTTGCCTTTGTCTAACTTCTGCTCTGTTTTTCCTTTACCTGCCTGTGAATTCTCCTTTTTGCTTCCACAAAATTTAGCAATGTGTCCGGATTTGTTGCAGTTGAAACACACAATCTTATTTTTTTGACAATTACATGTTGGAGCAGGTTTAGATCTGCATTGCTTTGCACTATGCCCAAACTTATTACAAGTAAAACATCTTCCATTGAACACTTGTTTGTTCTTAGGAGGATTCCTTGATCCACTTCTACATTCCTCATCCTTATGACCTATTCTTTTGCAATTAAAGCATTGACCGGAGAAAGATGATGCATTTTGATTCACTTGACTTCTGCATTGATTAGCTCTATGACCATACTTATTGCATTTGAAACAATTGCCATTGAAAGATGGATACCTTTGAGCATTAGGTTGTCTTATGGGAGGTCTTCTAGGATTCCTTTTTTGATTTCTTGCTTCAGGATTTCTTTGACCAGCTCTAGAGCTTTCACCTTTCTCAAATCCTAGACCATGATTATCATATGCCTTCTTCTGACTATCAAGAAACACCTCAAGTTTAGCTAAGCTTATCTTGAATTTCTCTTTATATTCATTTACAACTTGTAGGTCATGTTTGAGAATGACAATTTGTCTTTCAAGTTCTTCCTCATTGTCCCTGGTTTCTTGTAGATCAGACTCTAGATGGCCAATTATTCTGTCCAATCTATAGCACTCTTATGTTCTTTCTTTCAGAGACTGATTTAGGTTTTCCTCAGTCTTCTTCCTTTCCTCAATTTCCTTGGTTAGCTTCATCACCCGTGATTCCATTTCATGTTTTAGAACAACTTATTTTGGTAGCTTCTCACATTCCTTTGACTTCTCCTTCAGGGCCTCATCCATGTCATTGTCTTCATTCTAATTTGCTAGCTAATGAAGTAGCTCCCTCCTCTTTTCATTAGATTTGCTCAGTTGTCCTTTTAAGGTCTCAATGAAATCTTCAACATCTTTAAGGTTCTCTTGTAGATCTCTGATTTTTGCTCTGGACAGATCAAGATCTTCTAAGTCTACTTGAAGTTGTTGATTGATACCATTAGAATACTTGAATGAACCCATTGAAAACACCTTCCCAAATCTTCCTCAAGCTATTAAAGTTCTTCTAAGGAACTTATCTCTGATACCAATTATTGAAATTAGGGTAGACAATTGAGAGGGGGGTGAATCAGTTGTCTCAAAACTTTATCCTTTTCTGTATTTAATCTTCTTTGCAATTTATTAGCAGACTAATGATATAATCATGAAAGCATGAATCAACAACACATGAGCAGAAACATAATCAACACACATAACACCAGGATTTTTACACGGAAACTTGGTTAAGGGAAAAACTACGGTAGGGGTTAACCCATAAGAATTTATACTTTGTTAAAAGTATTACAAGTGGGAAGGCACATGCCTTCGGGTACACTGCCCAGAGCTCACTACTCAAAGGAGGCTCACTACCTACAAAATTGATTACAAGAGTTCACTAAAATGTTTGAACTGAAGAACAACATCTAACTATGCAAAATAATAGTTTTGGTTAAGCTCAGTACACTAACTTAGCACACTTCATCTCTCACTACCCTGTTTTACTGTTTTGCCGTGATCCGAGGCTCAGATCTCTGCTTCACACTTGATATACCCACACTTTGCACCT
This sequence comes from Cunninghamia lanceolata, assembly GCA_027924645.1. Taxonomy (NCBI): domain Eukaryota; kingdom Viridiplantae; phylum Streptophyta; class Pinopsida; order Cupressales; family Cupressaceae; genus Cunninghamia; species Cunninghamia lanceolata. Next base: position 658,646 of record BSBN01000031.1, read on the forward strand.
CTCACCTCATATTCGTACAACCATACCACAAAATGCTTGCACCCATCAATCATATATATTTGCAACATGAAATTACCCCAATTGCAGTCAGCCTTAAGAAAACTTGGAAACTATTTCAAGAACATTGTTCTGTTGGCTGAATCCATACACAAACATCAATGTGGACCAAAACTTATGTATCCAGCTCACCTCACATGTCGGCCAATACCACTGGATCTCATAAATTACTTGACCAATCACTTCTCTTCATCCATACAAGGATCAAACACCTGGTCGACATGTTCGTCACCAGACTGAATTGTCTAACCAAGACCCAATACTCAGATGCTTGTAACTTACAATCCCTTCATCACCAGAGGCTAAAATATAGGATTTAGGTAGCCCTGAAATCCCTTAACATTCCCTCAGATCTGCAGCACAATATGATTTCCTGTGGAGAAATGCGGACCAAAATGCTAAACCATGTCATATGCTATGTTCATGTCTATCTGGACTTAGACAAATCTGTAATCTGACTTCCGGTGTGAACAGATGATACAATGCAGATGTGTAAGATGGATTTAGTTGCCATCAATGAAAACATCTGGCATGCCTAGCAATGTCTCTTGCCAACATTGGAAACACATGATTATTGTCTCCCTACTCTCAAGTGTAAATGGACTTTTTGCTAGTGTCAGGTTTGGGGGTTGGGTAGCAAGGAAAGTTCATGGTCAGGGTTTTGTAATGTAATACTTCTCTACTTGGTAAATGTTTTTTATATTGTTCTGAGGAGTGCTCAAAAATGTGATTAATTTGTTGAATACGTTCAAAATCCCATGGTGTGATCAAGCTTAAAGGAGTTGTTACTTGTTGCAGTTGAAGACATAATTTGAGTTTTCTGAGTTGATAGTTATTGGTTGATCTTGTAAAGTTGCTTTGTGGTCATTATCTTTTTACAGTAAATTGATTTGTTCATGTCTAAAGATAAGATGATGTTGGGAATTAAGGTGTCTCAACCTTGCTAATTCCTTGAATTATTTATGATTGTATTTATTTATTCATTGCCTATGTTGTAAATTAGTTGTAAATTCTATATTGTCATTTTGTGGGATGTGGCACGGTGATGTGTCATCCTACATGGAAGATGACAACTAGTAATTTTGTCCTCACATGAGGAGATAGGTGTCCCACTTTGTGGTAAGAGTATTTTGCCATGTTTCGGCATCTTGGATGTTGTGTAAGGGAATGTTTGACCAAAACGGTTATGACGGATTCCTATGACGAAGTTATGACATGTAAGAGTCAGAAATAGAAGCTTGTAAGATAGGTGAAGACATGTGTCATGAAGCGTCTTTGAAAAAGGCATCTTTGGGTGCCCCAAGGTGGACTATGACATGTTGTAAGAGAATATGCTATTTATAGCCTATGTATGATAGATTCTCTTACAACTGTAAGTTGTAACTGCTATGACAGATTCTATGACGGTCGTAAGAGTCGTAAGAGCATCTGTCATAGCCCATTTTGGAAATAGGCAACCTCTTTGGGATGGGAGCTGTGGACAAGTGTCAAATACAATCTACAATGTTGACCAAGTGTCCTTAGGTGTGGGTTTTGGGCCATGAGGCCAATTTGGATGCCCATTCCAAGATAGAGCCAATTTTGCCTTGTATATTCTATATAAACAGGTGCTTGGAGGAGGAGAAGATGTATGTGATTGATAGGTGCTGTTATGCTACCGGACTAACTCCAAATACGAGTGTCGAAGACTATTGAAGCTTGCATTGCAAGTGTATTGTAAACAACATTCAGTTTTGATAATACATTGTGCAGGTTTCTGAGTGTGGGATTTTTCACCTGATAAGGGTTTTCCCCACGTTATATCTTTGTCTCTCTTCTTCTATCTTCTTTCTAGTTCTATGTGTATTATTGCAATATCTCTGTTAGATGTTTAATGTTGCTGTAATTGTAAGGATTAAATTGAATTTGCATAGCCCTCTCCTCATTAGATTAGTGTAGGAAGTGATTTCCACACACCTAGCTTCCTTTCAGTTGGAATCAGAGCCTAGCCAGTTTTGGTCTTAGTTGTTGGGTAGGGGTTTTTTGAGTTGATCTTAAGTTGAGTGGGAGTCTGTATAGAGTATTCTATATCTTATTGCAGTAAGGAGATGGCAAGCACATCTGGAAGGATAGAGGTGGAGAAATTCAACGGCACTAATTTCGAGCTATGGAAGCTCAAGATGGAAGACATGCTTGTTGATCGAGACCTCTAGGAAACTATCAATGGAACTAAACCAGCTACAATGTCACAGGCTGATTGGGATCTAAAGGATCAGAAGGCTAAGGGTCTCATAAGACTTAGTCTTGCTTATTCTATCCTGTTAAATGTCCATGAGGAGACTACTGCAAACTTGCTTTGGAAGAAGTTGGGAGATGTGTATCAAGCCAAATCCCTGGTTAACAAACTTTTTATGAGAAAGAAGTTGTATTCCCTTCGAATGGAGGACGGAGGATCTATTGTAGAACATATGAATGCTTTCAACATGTTGGTTGCATAATTGACATCCGTTGGCATGAAGATGGAGGAGCAGGATTGATGTATGACCTTGCTTTGTTCTTTTCCAGACTCGTGGGATCACCTTATCATGGCTATTGGAAGCACCACATCCACATTCAAAATGGATGAAGTGGTTTCTTCATTGTTATCCGAAGAGATGCAGAGAAATTTTTTTGATGCAGCCAAAGAGGCTCTTGCAGTTCGTGGAAGACCCAAGGAGAAAGGGAAAAAGAAGGACAAGAAAGCTGAGAAGGGTAGATCCAAATCCCATGGGAGATCCAAATCTCCTTGAAAGTCTAAGGCTCTCTATTGGAACTGTGGTAAATCTGGGCATTTCTGAAATGAATGCAAAAAGGAAAAGAAAAAGAAGAAGAAGAACCCATATTTAGATTCTGACAAGTCACAAGATGATGGTGATGCCTTCATCGGAGCCTTGGTAACCCATGCATCTAATGACGTGTGGCTGTTTAATTCTGGTGCATCATTCCACATGACCTCGCATCGAAACTGGTTTACTAAGTATGAGGAGTTCGATGGTAGAAAGGTATACCTAGGTGACAACTCTCATCTGAAGATTGCTGGTCATGGAAGAGTCTCTATCTGATTCCCTGATGGACGAGTGAAGGGGATCTCTAGGGTTATGCACATCTCAGGCTTAGCACGGAACCTGCTTTCTATAAGTATGTTGAATGATGCAGGTGTGCAGGTTGTCTTTTCGAAAGAAGGATGCAAGATGACTAGAGGAGCTATAGTGCTTGCTAAGGGTACTAGGAGAGGTACTTTGTTTTAGCTGAAGGCATGCATTTCACAATGTAATAGTTCTTCTGACTCAAGGAAGAGGGCAGTAGTCACTTCATCCCCACCTTCTAAACGAGTAGTGAAGAAATCTGTTGTTTCTAGTTTTGATGGTTGTAATCATGCCTTGGAAGTTAAGCTTCCTACTGAAAAGACAATGTTATGGCATAAGAGATTTGGCCACATTGGTGAGAAGGGTCTGTGTACCCTGAAAAATAAAAACCTCGTTGAGGGTTTAGATGATTGTAATCTTGAGTTTGACTTTGCAAACATTGCATATATGGCAAACAAAACCATGTTCAATTTTATTCAAGTCCTCATAAGTCTTCTGGTGTGTTGGACCTTATTCATTCTGATGTATTTGGTCCTATTAATGTTCCTTCGTTGTCAAAATCTATATATTTTGTATCTTTCATAGATGACTATAGTAGAATGAAATGGATTTATTTTCTTAGAAGAAAATCTGAAGTCTATAGTAAGTTTAAGGAGTTTAAGGCCTTTGCTGAAAATCAGTCTAGTAAAAAGATTAAGTGTTTGAGAACTGACAACGGTGGTGAGTTCTGTCCTACAGAATTTGACAAATATTGCAAGGAACTTGGGATTGAAATACATAAGACAACTCCATACACCCTGCAGCAAAATGGAGTTGCAGAGAGGATGAACAAGACACTGATGGAGAAGGCTAGGAGTATGCTTAGTGGAGCTGGCCTAGAACAAAAGTTCTGGGCTGAAGTTGTTGCCACTGCTTTCTATCTTTTAAATAGATCTCCTACATTAGCTCTTATTGGAAAGACACCCATGGAGGTGTGGTCTGGTAGAAAGCCTTCAGTAAGGCATCTTCATGTTTTTGGTTGTGAGGCATATGCACATGTGCCTAGGGAGAAGCAGTCAAAATTAGAGAACAAGGCTGTTAAGTGTATCTTCATTGGCTATGGTGTCGGTGTGAAAGGATACAAGCTTTGGGACCTTGTGGCTAAAAAAGTGTTGTATAGCAGAAGTGTCATCTTCAGAGAGCTAACAACTTCTACCACTATTTTACAGCCAGAAGAAAAAGAAAAAAAAGAGGATGTTGTTTAGTTTCCTGCTAGCCTTGAGAAGACTGAACAAAAAGACAATGTTGGACCTGATGATGAGGAGAGCTCTTGCAGCTCTGAAATCTCAGATGAAGAAGTTGAACCTCAACCTCATCTCTTGAGGAGGTCCACACAAATCAGAAAGCAACCTGCTAGGTTTGGTTATACATTGCTTGATTCTAGTTGTGCTTTTTCTTTGCTTACTAACAGTGATGAACCTAGAACTGTATTAGAGGCTATGGACATGAAAGATATAGGTTCCTGGAAGGAGGCCATGAAGGATGAGATGGCTTCTTTGGAAAAGAATCAAACTTGGGACTTGGTGCCTTTGCCTTCTGGACAGAAACCCGTTGGATACAAATGGGTGTTCAAGAAGAAATTTGGTGCAAATAACAGTGTTGAGAAGTATAAGGCCAGATTGGATGCGAAGGGGTATTCACAAGTGGAGGGTATAGATTATGGTGAGATCTTCTCTCCCATTGCAAAGATGACATCCATTCGATTCCTATTGTCTCTTGCAATAGCTTATGAGTTAGAGGTAGAACAGATGGATGTGAAGACAACTTTCCTTCATGGTGATTTGGAGGAAGAAATCTACATGTCACAACCAGAGCATTACATGGCGAAAGGTAAAGAAAATTTGGTTTGCAAGTTAAAGAAGTCTTTGTATGGTTTGAAGCAGTCTCCTCGGAGGTGGTATTTGAAGTTTGATGCCTTTGTGTTGTCTATTGGATTTGTGAGATCAAAATCGGATAACTGTGTGTATTATAGGTTTGATGGTGATCGTATTCTCATTGTTGCATTATATGTTGATGATATGTTGCTCATTGGGAAGGGTAAGAATATGATTTTTGATTTTAAATCTTAGTTGTCAGAATAGTTTGAAATGAAAGATTTAGGGGCAGCCAGGTAAATTCTAGGAATGGAAATCAGAAGAGATAGAACTAACAGAAAACTTTGGTTAAGCCAGAGTAAGTATGTGAAGACCATGTTGGATAGGTTCAGCATGGCAGATTGTAGACCATTGTGTGTTCCTGTTTCTTTGGGGACAACGTTGTCTATTGAGGATTGTCCAAAATATTCTAGTGAGGTGGAGGACATGAGCAAAGTACCTTATGCTAGTGTTGTTAGCTGTTTGATGTATGCTATGGTCTACACAAGACCAAACATTACCCAAGTAGTGGGAGTCCTTAGTCGATTTATGGCTAATCTTGGACGGGTACATTGGGATGTAGTTAAGTGAGTGTTTAGATATTTGAGGGGTACTTCTGAGTATTCCATATGCTATCATGGTAATGCTATAGGACCTGTGCATTCTGTTGATATTTGTGGATTTGTGGATTCAGATTGGGCAGGTGACATTGACTGTAGGAGATCCACCAGTGCTTATGTGTTTACACTATTTGGTGGTGCTATTAGTTGGATGAGTAAGCGACAACCTGTGGTTGCTTTATCCACAACAGAAGCTGAGTATATGGCAGCAACTCATGCTTGTAAGGAAGCCATTTGGCTTAAGAGATTGTGTTCAGATATTGGTGTTGATGTAGGTCAGATTACGATCAGTTGTGATAGTCAGAGTGCAATTTGCCTTGCGAAGAATCCAACTTTCCATGCTAGAACAAAGCACATTGATGTTTAGTTTCACTTCGTGCAAGACATGGTAGAGGATGGGAAGGTAAATTTAGAGAAGGTAGATACTTTGAAAAATGTTGCAGATGCATTGACGAAGCAAGTGGGCATAGAGACGTGCAGATGATGTTTGGAGTCTATGGGCCACTCGGCCTATAATAGTTAAATCATGTTATTCTATTAGCTCTTACAAGGTGTTCGACAAGTGGGAGAATGTTGGGACTTAAGGTGTCTCAACCTTGGTAATTCCTTGCATTATTTATGATTGTATTTATTTATTCATTGCCTATGTTGTAAATTAGTTGTAAATTCCATATTGTCATTTTGTGGGATGTGGCATGGTGATGTTTCATCCTACATGGAAGATGACAACTTGTAGTTTTGTCCTCACATGAGGAGATAGGCATCCCACTTTGTGGTAGGAGTATTTTACCATGTGTCGGCATCTTAGATGTTGTGTAAGGGAATGTTTGACCGAAACAGTTATGACGGATTCCTATGATGAAGTTATTACATGTAAGAGTCAGAAATAGAAGCTTGTAAGATAGGTGAAGACATGTGTCATGAAGCATCTTTGAAAAATGTATCTTTGGGTGCCCCAAGGTGGACTATGACATGTTGTAAGAGAATATGCTATTTATAGCCTATGTATGACAGATTCTCTTACAACAGTAAGTTGTAACTACTATGACAGATTCTATGACAGTCGTAAGAGTCGTAAGAACATCTGTCATAGCCCATTTTGGAAATAGGTGACCTCTTTGGGATGGGAGCTGTGGACAAGTGTTAGATACATTCTACAATGTCGACCAAGTGTCCTTAGGCATGGGTTTTGGGCCATGAGGCCAAGTTGGACGCCCATTCCAAGATAGAGCCAATTTTGCCTTGTATATTCTATATAAATAGGTGCTTGGAGGAGGAGAAGATGTATGTGATTGACAGGTACTGTTATGCTACCGGCTTGACTCTAGATACGAGTGTCAAAGACTATTGAAGCTTGCATTGCAAGTATCTTGTAAACAACATTCAGTTTTGTTAATACATTGTGCAGGTTTCTGAGTGTGGGGTTTTTCACCCGATAAAGGTTTTCCCCACATTATATCTTTGTCTCTCTTCTTCTGTCTTCTTTCTGGTTCTATGTGTATTGCTGCAATATCTATGTTAGATGTTTAATGTTGCTGTAATTGTAAGGATTAAATTGAATTTGCATAGCCCTCTCCTCATTAGATTAGTGTATGAAGTGATTTCCGCACACCTAGCTTCCTTTCAGATGAAAGTGTCTGATGTTGTGTAACCTATTTGTGTAGGTAGTAAATTAGCCAAACTGTGATTCGTTGTATTTAGTAATTCTTGAAACATTTTCTATTTTGTTAAAAAGTGGTTAGTACTAGATTAGTAGGTGGTCTTAAATGATTCATTCAAATGTATTATACTTTGTAATGTTGTGAAGGTTCTTTATATTACTTCTCCATTCATACAATTTGTGACTTATATCCATTTGGGTTATGTATGCAAATCTACCTTGGTAATTTTTGGATTGTATATTGTGCTCATGAAAGAATAAATTTCATGTCCCACTACTTCTTCAAGGATGGAGTCTATAAATGGGATAGGGAATGGGTCTTTAATTATGACTATGTTCAAGCTTTGAAAGTCCACACATATGCTTATTTTTTTCGACTCCTTAAGTGAGATGACTATGGGTGACACCCAATCACTTGTCTCCAATAAAACTAACCCCTCCTTCAAGCATTTTATTGATCTCTTCTTAGACTTTCATTACATAGTTTCAGTTCATTCTGTATGGTCTTCTTTATATCAGTTGTGCTCTAAGTACCAAGGGAATCCTATGGACACACGGTTCTAGTTCTACTCCCTTCAAATGCTTATACATCCAAGAAAAAAAATCTTTGTATTCTAAAAAAATCTTGAATGTTGCAACTTTTAATATAGGATTCCAATTATCCCTGACCATTATCACATGTGAACATTCCTGTTTTCCCAAATTCACCTTCATTGTGGTGGGTTCTTGATATTTCATGTCTTTTTTACTTTAAACTAATGAGTTGGTGTAACATCCAACTTTGCATCCCCTAACTTATATTCCATAAATTCCAAGGGGAATGTAGAAGTTGATGGTGCAGATGGATCCCCTTTTATACTTTTTCCTTTTCTATCATCTCTTTTTCCATGCTCTTTCTCATTATCTCCATTACTTCAATCATTTTAAAATCATGTTGGAATACTTTGTAGTCTTCCATTCGTCAATAGAACAACCCACTAAAAGAACTTGTTTCATCTTCAAAACATGATTACAAGTCCAATATTCCTTTAATGTTTAGCTCCATAAGGCCTTCACCTTTCTCAAGACACCCTTCTCTTCAATACAATTCTAATGAATATGAGGAGGTTGCTTCCTCACTTACTCCCTAGTTACTTAGATCAATTATGTATTTTTTGTCTTTATTTTCAATGGAGAGTATTCCTTTCTAGTTGTGGTCAGCTTTGGTTGCTATTTGTCATCCTTGACCCAACAATTCTTCTTATGCTTTCTTATGTAAAGAAATGGCCACAAAATTTAATAAATTTTTTGAGTTCCAATAATACCTTTTGGGCCATTAAAACTCCATGTACCTTGATTCCTTGTTAGTTTGTACCCACTAGTTGAAAAGTTGGAAGCCAAATGGTCGATTTGCCCAAACTTCTCCAAGTATCTTAATGAAACACATTTACACTTGATCCTCCATCAATGATTGTGTTAGTGATATTCTTCCCAAGTATTTCCATATGCACCATTGTTGATTTCTTTTCCAAGTTAACCATCAATAACATAGGATTTATCACCTAGTCATTGCATACTGGAAGTTCTACTATTAAATCCTCATTCTCTTTGTGAGTTGTTTTCTATTCTATTGTGCCACTCTCTATTGCCATAGTAGCAATTAAAGCCCTAAGTTTTAGGATGCTTTGTAGTAAGTCTGTCATCTTGACTAGTACTGTAATTTGTATTACTTGTCATGTGATATTTTTCTCTAACTCCAACCTACTAGTAGAAATACTTCCATGTTCATTAGAGCAATGGTATTCCTTTGCCATCACTTGCTCCACTTCTTATTATGTTTCAATAAGTCTTTCTCCTTCAATACATGGGTTCAAGTACACATCCTTCTTGGCTTGGGCTCAAGTGACTATTAATAATTCATTGAACTTCTTTCCACATCAATCATTTTGATGCTAGCCTTTTTCTTTAGACACTCAGTAGCATAATGGTCTTCAAGTCCACACCATTTATATAGTAATCCTTTTTATTCTAGTTTATATGGTAGTCTCTTGCAAAGTGTCCCCATTCATTGTATTGTCAACATTGTATAATGGGATGTCCTTTAGAGTCATATTATATCTGACTCCTACCTTCCCCAGTATTATTAATGAATTTGTTATTATTAATACATCTTTGATTCCAATGGCCACCTAGAGATGCATTCTTTTTATTCTACAGTTTTAGTGGAGTGTTGGGTGGAGTAGACTGCTCTCCTTGTGTAAAGAGCACTTATGTTCTCTTACTTTTCATATTGTATGAGCACTCTTTAATTGAATGGCCCATAATCTGACAAATATTGCAGAACATTTTCTTAGGACAGTTAGCTCTAGTGTAACCCTCACTTTGGCAATCTATACACCATAATTCTTTAGGTTCTTTGTTAGATTCCTTATCTACCTTCAATTCATTATTCAAAACATGTCTCTCCCCTATGCTTGTACTATCCAGATTCGCTATCACTACTTCCATCCAATTCATCATCTTCATCCATTTTTTCTTTTGAATCGAGAAGACATCTTATCCTCACTTTCTATGTCCACTCTATTATATGCTTCTACTATGATGAAGGTGGTACAACTTTTATCTTCTTCCTTAATGAAGGAATAAGGCTTTCAATGAACCATATTTTCTTTAAACTATCTATCGATTCTTTTTCTAACTTCATAAGCAATTCCTTGAGCCTACGATTATAAGTTCATACACTTCAATGCTTACCTTGTCTAATGTTGTATATTTTTTCCACAATTTTATTGTCATCTGAAAACAATCTGAATTTCTCTTCAAAACCCTTTTACAATTTCTCCCATATTTTGGGAGGCTGATTCAATCTTTGTGTACCAATCGATGGTTACACCTCTTAGCATGGTTGGGAAGCACCATAGCTAATATTATTTGTCATTCTAGTCATTTATTTCGCAAATGGTTTCATAAGTCTTACAATGTCTTACTAGATCCTCTAATCCATCTCTTGTAAACTTAGGCAACTTCTACCTCTCTACACTACGACTTGATGGTAGAGTCACCATGGTTTTACCTTGATGCAATTTTAGTACTTGGAACTTGCTTCTCAGGAAGTTTTGATTCAAATTTTTTGGTGCTCCCCCAACAATCTCAAACACGTGAGAATCCTCTACTCTTCCTATAACTTTAGCATTCTACAAACTCATTTCACCTTCATGTTCTCTATTCCTCACTCCAATCCTATGCCCTAGAGTTTGGCTCAATTTCCTCTTCTTATATTAACAACTCTTTAATGCCTCAAAGGTTTCTCTTATATTCTTCCCTCTCTTTGTCTATGAAGGAGTTAGGTCAAACTCTATCTCCAAATGAAGACTTTCCTCATATAGTGGAGGCTATATTGATTCCTTGTACCGAACTTGGTCAACGCACACTTCTTCTAATAATGGAAGATGTCTAGTTATTTCCACCCACTCTTCGTATGGTTGTTCATAATGGGTTGAGTGTTTTGATGTCTTCACTCCCAACTATGACATTGACTTACATTGACTTTGACTTATACATTGAGTCAAGCTTCAACTTTGAACTTTTAATATACTAATGGAGTCTCTTCAGCTACATCTCATAGTCATCTTCTCTGCTCTCTTTGCTCTAGCAACCTTGGAGATTGTCTGATCTCTTACTCCACTCTCTAACTACTTTGTGGTCTCTTTATGCCTTCATTTGGGGCTAAGGGCATTATGGGTAGTATGGTGCTAATCTTTTTTCCTATCGTCTTCCTCCCAATGGCTTCTCTCCTCATACCTTTGATGTACTTGTTGCATGTGTGAATCATGATCTCGTTTAGCATGCAAGTCTTGTAAAATTATAAAATGCCTTGCAAGGATTCAGGGACGATGATAGAAGAGTGTGTCCACTTCTTCAATCACCATTGGGTTGTTCCAAATTATTTCTTGGGATACAGTTTCCTTTCAATTTATTTGTAAACATACTCTTTTATTGATATTTCCCACAAATACACAAGATCCTTTGTGAGATCATCCTATCATTGTTGGTTGGACTCTACTGGTTCCTCAACTAGTCATCCCATTTATATGGTCATCTTTACAAACCAACATTGATCTTATTAGACCTGACTTCTTTAGAGGCAACGATGCCAAATGTTTACTTACAAATGATATCACTATCTATTGCAAAGTAAATAGAGATAATAGAGAGAAACAAATTTATACCAAGAATTTGTAGATTAATACTAATGATTTCTTAATCATTTAGAGTATTGCTATACAAAAGTGTAGACCAAGAAACATCTAGCAAGATTGGACTAGCTTTCCTTGACTACGAGAAGCCTATTTAAAACACCTTGATGGTTGCCAAAGAAATAAAACCATCCATAAACACTATCAACTAACACTTAACAACTACATAAAAACTCACAAGAAAATATTACATAATTGGATACAACCAAATTAATAAAACATAACAAAAACATTTTATGCTAACTACACCTTACCTCTCTAAATTGAGAGACAATGAATCGTGTCTAAATTAGATGCCAATGACAGTTGTGTCGCTGATGATATGCAAACAAAGAGGAAGGTCCATCTTTAAAACAACATTATAACTATGAAGGAGCATGTTGTAGGAACCCTGTCTAGCTCTGCCCTAAATTCTCAATTTTGGTAGTTTGACATTTTGTCAAACACTTGTCATGCAATGTCATTGTCTTCTAATTTCTGAGTTTAATGTTTGGTTTTGATGCTTGTTTGAGATGTTTTTTTGTTGGAAATAAATATGCCAATATATAGAAAATATAACCAAATACTTTGCATGCATATGTTAGATCTAAGGCATACAACTGAGAGGGGGGGTGAATTAGTTGTACAAAAAAAACTTGCTCTTACTTCAAACACTTGATTCTTCTTTGTTAGTTAACAGCATATCAATTAACCATTCATAAAAATCATAAAGCATAAACACTGGAGCAGATAAACATCAACACATTGGACACCAAGTTTTTTGACGTGGAAAACCCAGTTAAGGGAAAAACCACGGGGTGATTAACGCAAGGATTATTCTCTGTTAGAAGAATAAGAAAAATGAATGGCACATGCCAATTAGGGCTCACTGCCCGAGCACACTGCTCACAAGGAGGCACACTGCCTATAGGAGACACACTGTCTACAAGATCATAAGTATCACAAACTTGAACTGGAGAATGACATCTTTACCATGTCTGGATCAGTTCCATTTAAGCCCGAAACACTTTTGCTCTGCCTTTTGCTCTTTCGCTATACCACACTCATCCGCTCCATGACACAGTTCGAAATGAACTCACAAACCTTTATTTATACAAGGCATCAACTTAGGAACAATCATCTAAGTCAGCAATCAACCATAAGAACATTTGCAAGATGAATAACTCATCTAGTCGGCCAATCTGAACAAGAACAACTTCATCTGGAAGAACTCATCTGGTCGGCCAGCAAGAACACCTCCATCTGGAAGAATATCTCCAATTCCAGGCTCTAACACTAATGCGGACCAACAACACAACATCAACATGATCCAAGAACCTTCACAAGCTTGCCTTAATAGCCAGGTACATCTGCACTTCCTCTACTTACTAGAATCTCTTCTCTTCTTCATCTGGAACTTCAAGAACACAGTCTGTTGCCACTATCATAGTCACAAAGGTGCTTCTGGACCTCCAAATCATGAACAAAAAGAGATGACACATCACAAGGACATCCCAAAACACTCCTTCCAATCCGCAGAATAGGAAAATGCACTTCTAGATCTCACCGGACCTTTTTGTAACACTCTGTCACTCCGGAGCATCTCCCGGAACTGGTTCTACCTAATCGATCACAACTTCTTCATTTCTTCATGCAAACCTCTGAAATCTTAACTGGATCATCTCAAGACTCATATCTACAAACCCTTTAATCCGCATCCTCTGATATTCATCTTATCTTGGTCTTTTACCTTAATGACATCACTATTCTTCACTATTCCTGATTGAGACTAATTTTCTCAATATCCTCAGTACACAGCTCATCCAATCCTTCTCATCAATGCAATATGAGTATGTTGACATCAATGACAACACTGGTTAACCTCATACTTGCAACAATCTCCCCCTTTGTCATTGATGGCAACATATGATGTGAAAAACCATCAAGACAAGAACTTCTCCTTTCTATCACAGCTCCCCCTATCAGCAACAACTCTTCACATATCTTCTCTTCCTTTATTGCTCACCCTTTGATCATCAACCACTTGTTTTTCACATGTCTTCTCTCCCCCTTTGACTTCAATGGCAAAGGGCTCATACTTGCAATTCTAACACATCAGAATCATACCAGCTGCCCCCCCTTAGTAGCAGCTCCCCATCATCAATCTAGATCACAAGATATGACTGTGATATCCACCAGACTGATGCACATCAGTGCATCCTAGTTCATCACCAGACGGGCCATGACCCCTAACTTCTCCCTGAGATACTCAAAAGAGTCCTTGGGAAGAGGTTTAGTAAAGATATCTGCAATCTGATCCTTTGAGGGTACATACTCCAATCTGACTTCATCCTTGTTCACTTGCTCTCTTAGAAAGTGAAACTTGATAGATATGTGCTTGGTCTTAGAATGCAACACCAGATTCTTAGAAATATTTATTGCACTTGAATTATCATAGAAAATTGTGATAGGCTCCTCATATTCTACTTTAATGTCTCTTAACATCTGCTTCATCCATAAGATTTGAGTGCAACTACCTGCTACTACAATGTATTCTACTTCAGTTGTAAACAGAGATATTGCCTCTTGTTTCTTGCTTAGCCAAGAAACCAACCTTTTTCCCAAAAAGAATGCTCCTCCACTTGTACTCTTCTGGTCATCCACATCTCTTTCCCAATCTGCATCTGTATATGCATGAAGAGAGAAATCATGATCTCTAGGGTACCATAAACCATACTCCACTGTCCCTTTTAGATATCTAAAAATTCTCTTGATTGCCATGACATGAGATTCTCTGGGATCAGCCTAGAATCTAGCAACAAGACCAACAGCTTGCATAATATCTGATCTAGTTTGAGTGAGATACAACAATCCACCAATCATTGATCTATACTTTGTCTGATCTGCCTTAGGAGAGTCATCATCTTTGCTCAACTTGCATCCGGTTGCCATGGGAGTATTCATTGGCTTTGAATCTTCCATCCCAAATTTTCTCAACAATTCTTTCACATATTTGGTCTGAGAAATGAAAATCCCTTTTTTTGTTTGAGTAATTTGCAGACCCAAGAAGAAATTCATTTCACCAAGCATAGACATCTCAAACTCACTTTTCATCTGATTTACAAAAGTTTTACACATACTATCTCTTCCTCCAAAAATGATATCATCCACAAACACTTCAACAATCAGAATGTTTTCATTATCTATTTGGAAATATAAATTACCATCAGCAGTACCTTTGTTGAAACCAATCTTCAAAAGATGTTTGTCCAGCCTCTCATACCATGCTCTTGGGGCTTGCTTCAATCCATATAGTACCTTTTTCAACTTGCAGACCATATCACCATGATCAGACAATTGAAATCCATCCAGTTGTTCAATGTACACTTCCTCTTCCAAATCACCATTTAGGAAGGTAGACTTGACATCCATCTGATATACCTTGAAGTCTTTGAAGGCAGCAAATGCAAGAAATAATCTAACTGCTACAATTCTTGCCACTGGAGCAAAGGATTCTTCAAAATCAATTCCTTCTATTTGAGAGTAGCCTTTGTAGACCAATCTGGCTTTGTTTCTGATTACTTCACCAACTTCATTTAGTTTGTTCCGGAAGACCCATTTGGTTCCAATCACATTCTTGTTTCTAGGTCTGGGAACAAGATCCCAAGTATGATTTTTCTCAATTTGCATCAACTCCTCTTCCATTGCTTTGGTCCAATTTTCATCATTGCAAGCTTCATTAATTGTCTTAGGTTCAATCTTTGAAATCAGACAGTATTAATTTGAATCTTGAGCAATTCTCCTCCTTGTTTGTACCCCTTTGCTTTTGTCACCTATGATTTGATCTTCAGAATGGTTTAGAGTTACATACCTTAGAACTTTGAGAGTTTCTTGCACTACCATTTCTTGATTAGGCTCATTTAGACACACCTCTTCTTCCTGATTTACCGGATTAGTCTGAATCTGAATTTCAGAGGACAATTGAGCTCCTTGAACCAGGGAATCATTCTGTTCATCTTCATCATATTCATAAAACCTTAAGGGTTTCTCAATTCCTTCATCAACCTTCACATTTGTACTTTCTATCATATTTCTCAATTTCTTATTGTAACACTGGTATGCTTTGCTTTAAGTGGAGTAACCCAAGAAAATTCCTTCATCACTTCTAGCATCAAACTTTCCTAGATCTTCATCTCTTTTGATGTAACACTTGCTACCAAATACTCTGAAATATCTCACAGTGGGAGTTAAACCAAACCAAAGTTCATAAGGAGTCTTACCGGTATTGCTTCTGATTTGAACTCGATTGAGAGTATAGATTGCAGTGCTGACAGCGTCTCTCCAAAACATCTGGGGGACATTTACTTCCATCATCATTGTTCTGGATGCTTCCTGGATGGTCTGGTTCTTTCTCTCAACTACTCCATTCTGCTGTGGAGTCCTAGGAGCAGACAACTGTCTCTTTATACCATGCTTCTCACAAAAGTTTATGAACTCACCGGATGTGAATTCACCACCTCTATCAAACCTCAGACATTTTAGTTTCAATCTGGTTTGATTCTCTACCAAAGCTTTAAATATTTTGAACTTCTTAAGGGCTTTTGATTTTTCTTTTAGAAAGGTAACCCACATCATCCAGGAGTAGTCATCAATCAGTAACATGAAATATCTATCACCTTGCATACTCTTGATTCTTGTCGGACCACAGAGATCAGTATGAACTAATTCCAGTAATCTGGTAGAGGACTAATCCTTGCTTTTGAAAGAGACTCTGCTCTGTTTACCTAGCTGACATTCTTTGCACAAACTCTTTGTAGGTTTCACCAATTTTGGAAGATCTCTTACAGCCTGAGTATTGCTTATCTTGATGATGTTGTCAGAATTCACATGACACATCCTTCTATGCCATAACCAACTCTGATCAACTTGAACAAACAACTTTTATCAGAACCAACTAGATGAAAGATATTACCTTTTGTTTGAGTACCAGATGCAATTTTAGTTCCAGAACTTTCAAAGATCCTGCATCTTCCATTCTTGAACCGGAGATCATAGCCTTTGTCTACCAACTGACCAACACTGAGAAGATTGTGCTTCAATCCTTCAACATACAGCACATTACTAGTTTTGCTCTTTCCATCAAAAGAAATAGTTCCCCTACCTCTGATTCTACCAGCAGAATTGTCTCCAAACTTTACCATTCCTCCTTCATACCTTTCCAAATCTAAGAACTTGCTCTTGTCACCTGTCATATGGTGAGAGCATCCACTGTCAATAACCCAATCATCCTTTTCTTCAACTTGGGCAGCCAAAGCTCTTTCTACAACCTTGTGATTGACAGATTCAAAGGATATTGGATCTTCTTCCTTGATGGCAATAAACACCCATTCATTTCTGGATTTGTTTCTTATTTCTGATTCATCATCTGTTACACCTTCATTATCATCTTCTTCATGAACATAATAACAGTTCTTTTGGAACCTTTGTCTGTTAGAATTGGACCTTGCAGATCTTTCTAGACATCTTAAAGCAAAATGACCAATCTTATTGCAGTTGAAACACTTAAAGGGTAATTTTCCTTCATACTTACCGGATCCTCTTGGTAGTCTCTTTGCAATGAGGGCTTCAAGTTGAGCTGTTTCTGCTTCTTCCTCTTCCATGTCTTTCCTTGCTTGATCATACCATGACAGCTTCCTTGCAGATTTCTCTCCTGGATCAAATCTTTGTTTGCCTTTCACATAAGCACTGGCTTTGAATGCAGATTCAGTCTTGGGGTGATCATCTCCAAACTCGGTCATTTCAAATGTAGCCAGTTTGCCAACCAATTGCTCTCTTGTGACAGTTGTATGAGCTCTGAATTCATCAATGGCAGCAACCTTGATTTTGTAGGCAGTAGGAAGGGATCTGAGAATTTTGCAAACAATCTCATTTTCATCTAGAACTCCACCAACATTCCTGATTCCACACACCAGCTCATTTACCCTTGGCATAAAGGTAGTTATATTTTCATCATCTCTCATCTTTAATCTTTCAAATTTCCCTTTGAGACTTTGTAACCTTGCACTCTTAACAAACTCATCTCCTTCATGCAGAAGTTCTAGTTTAGTCTAGATCTCATAGGCAGTTGGTAGGTCAATAACATTTGAGAGCTCTGAGTCAGTTAATGCACTTAAAAGAGCTTCTTTTGTCCACAGATTATTTTCAGCATCTGTGATTTCATTCAGAGTTGTCGGACCACCCTATGGAGGTACATATGGTTTTGAGACCATGTTCAGGTATGCTTTTCCCATACACTCCAAGTGACATTTCATGCGACCTTTCCAGAGAGAGAAGTTGGTTCCATCAAACTTCGAACTATCCTTCTTGTATGACGACATCCTAGATCTCCTCAAGCGGTTAAACTCCTTTTAGAGGAACTTAGCTCTGATACCAATTGTTAGATATAGGGCATACAACTGAGAGGGGGGGTGAATCAGTTGTACAAAAAAAACTTGCTCTTACTTCAAACACTTGATTCTTCTTTGTTAGTTAACAGCATATCAATTAACCATTCATGAAAAGCATAAAGCATAAACACCGGAGCAGATAAACATCAACACATTGGACACCAAGATTTTTGACGTGGAAAACTCGGTTAAGGGAAAAACCACGGGGTGATTAACCCAAGGATTATTCTCTGTTAAAAGAATAAGAAAAATGAATGGCACATGCCAATTAGGGCTCACTGCCCGAGCACACTGCTCACAAGGAGGCACACTGCCTACAAGAGACACACTGTCTACAAGATCATAAGTATCACAAACTTGAACTGGAGAATGACATCTTTACCATGTCTGGATCAGTTCCATTTAAGCCTAAAACACTTCTGCTCTGCCTTTCGCTCTTTCGCTATACCACACTCATCCGCTCCACGACACAATTCGAAATGAACTCCAAACCTTTATTTATACAAGGCATCAACTTAGGAATAATCATCTAAGTCGGCAATCAACCATAAGAACATTCACAAGATGAATAACTCATCCGGTCAGCCAATCTGAACAAGAACAACTTCATCCGGAAGAACTCATCCAGTCGGCCAGCAAGAACACCACCATCCGGAAGAATATCTCCAATTCTGGGCTCTAACACTAATGTGGACCAACAACACAACCTCAACATGATCCAAGAACCTTCACAAGCTTGCCTTAATGGCCAGGTACATCCGCACTTCTTCTACTTACTAGAATCTCTTCTCTTCTTCATCTGGAACTTCAAGAACACAGTCTGTCGCCACTATCATAGTCACAAAGGTGCTTCCGGACCTCCAAATCATGAACAAAAAGAGATGACACATCACAAGGACATCCCAAACACTCCTTCCAATCCGCAGAATAGGAAAATGCACTTCTGGATCTCACCGGACCTTTTTGTAACACTCTGTCACTCCGGAGCATCTCCCGAAACCGGTTCTACCTGATCAATCACAACTTTTTCATTTCTTCATGCGGACCTCTGAAATCTTAAGTGGATCATCTCAAGACTCATATCTACAAACCCTTTAATCCGCATCCTCTAATATTCATCTTATCTTGGCCTTTTACCTTAATGACATCACTGTTCTTCACTGTTCCTGATTGAGACTAATTTTCTCAATATCCTCAGCACACAGCTCATCCAATCCTTTTCATCAATGCAATATGAGTATGTTGACATCAATGACAACACTAGTTATCCTCATACTTGCAACAGCATAAACATCAAAATACAAACACCAAATATGCTTTTATTTCCATCATATCAGGTTTGATTACAATGTTTATTAGGTCTGATACAGACTGTAACAGAGAATAAAATGTCTATTCAAATTAAATGTTTGAATACCAAAACATCTACAACATACCCAGATGAAAAGCTACTTCAATTAGGCATGAAATGAGTTCATACAAGGAAATATAATAGTTGATACAAATTGATATGATGTTGTTGTAAGGACTCATGTCTAATAAGGACTTGGCTGATGTAGTATGTGATATAACAAGTCCTCCCTATCCACGAACTTCTCCAAGTATGTTGGCACCTAAACCCTAGGTGATGGTGAACACAAATGGATGTCAAAGTCTCTTTAAAGCCCACGACTTCCCTAGGAGGTGATGCACCAAGCTCCACAAATACCATCAATTCCTCGGACCAGCAAATGCTCTTGAACTGGTCCACCTCCTTGCATGCTTTGATTGTCATGTCCCTTTTTTCAAAAATAGCACTTACTAAAAATAGTAAGTCAAGGAGGGTCACAGGGGACATTGGGAAAGAATATATTTTTAATATTTATATTGTACTAATAACTATTACCTAAATTTCACTACTAGCTCAATCAAGTTACACTATGAGTGGAGGGAAATGTGGCTCCCACAAGGGTTGAGCCCAGCTCATAGACCTTATAGAACATTTCAAACCACAACTGTCTAGAGCAATAATAGTCAGCAGGAAGGCAAACAGAGACCTTGCACAATGAAGACAATAGGACAGTAGTCATGTGTTTTCACTATATCTAGAAATGTACGATCTAGGCTCTTGAGATTTTTGGATAGAAATTAGGAAACAAGAAGAAGAAAAACCCCAATAAATTTCTCATGAACCCAGTTTATAGATTTTGAGAACTTTTCACCAGTCCTAAGGCAATATTTTCATTTTCAGATTAGAATCTCTATTAAGAGAAGGGACAACCAACAAAGCTAGAGGTGGCAGCAATACATAGTAAGGATAAATTCTACATAGTAAAGAGTAGTTAACAATCCTTGAATGACTGAAAGTAGTCATATTATCACTGTCCAAATCAGTCCCAAAAAATCAGTCATAAGAGTGACTATTCCCAGCATCAAAACCAATCAAAAAAGCGACCATGATGGCCCATAATTGTTTTTAAAGAGTTAAAAGGTTCAAGAGTTCAAAAGTTCAATTTTTGATCTATTGTCCGTTTCCACTGTGCGCTCCTCATCAGAATTTAATGTTGTCATAAATGTCATTATTTTCTACATGAGTTTGTATAAATTTTGAATTGTAAAACATTAATGAAGGTGATGTAATTATGAATCACTTAGTCAATGATAAATGAATGCAGAAATTGTGTATTTATGTCATTTATTATGAAAATATCAAACATTTATGATGCTGCAGGGGAGTTACTGCACATATTTGACTTATTTTCATGGCCTTAAAGATCATTTAAAAGTATTCAAAGACATTTTTAGGTGCCTTTATGATAGTTGATGGCATGTCTTGACCATTTTTGCATTGGGAACCCATTTTGGAGAACTTTGGATAGATATTTTAGGGATATTTATGACATCCACGAAAATGGAGAGGGCTCATCTTTATCTGATTACAGCTATTTTTGGAGAGTATATAGTCATTCATTTGACTCTTTGTAGGTAGTTCTTTCCATATACATTCTTTAGTGACTAATTTTTTTCTGAATCCTACTCAGTTTGAGTATGTTTTTTGTAACTCTTTGGGGATATGAAATACAGAGAATACCTTGGATACCATTGACAGTCAGATTTTGCCTTCTTATTTTGTAGTATTGGGTGTTATTAAGTGTTTGATCAGGTCATTTGTGAGGTAATTTATTTCCTTCTGACTGTCTTATGTTTTCAATACCCTTTTTCTGTAGAAGCTGTGTTTATGCAGGTTGCAAACTGTGTCTGAGAGTGTTATAAGGCTTTAAATTGTGAAGTTTAGCTTCCTTTTAAAGATTTTAATGTAGTTAGGCCTCTTTATGAAGTGCTTTTGTAGACATATAGTGATAAGTTGTGCAAGTTTTATTTTTTGTTGTCTGTGGCCAAGTGTATGCAAGTCTACGTTTCATTTTAACTTATCAAGTTTGGTGAATCACCCTTATTTTCAAGTTTTTTCTAGTTTTTTTTATCTTCCATGTTTTAAAGCATTCTTTCTCCTTTTTCCTCTGCAAATCTAGTAGATTTTAGGTGATTACCAGCTAAGAAGCTGGCCTTCTCCGGAGGTTCTTTCCAACATAGGTGACCCACAAACCTGGAAAGATCCCATGTTTCTCTAGATTACCAAATTTTACAACTCAGCAAGGGTGCAAATCTGAGAGACAATAGTTTTTGGCACGCCCAATGGGACTGTTCGAGTCTGAACAGTGCTTATTGTTTTAATCATATTGCTGGTTTTGATATGCTATTGGCATTATCAGGCTATTCCAAAGAGGCAGTTTTCTGCATATCTGGCGACTCATACTGAAAAAAGGACAACTAGATTAGTGTTGTCACACATTTTATGAGAAGGACGCGGACTCAGAGTTCACATTCTTTTGATTATTTGCAGCTGTCTCCACCTAGAAGACAGAGTAGAACTGTGGTAAGAACTCTAGTTTCAAAAAGAATATAATCAACTCCACCAAGTTTTAGGTCAGTAATACCTGTAGTTCCTGCACCGGTTCAAGAAAACCCACCTCAAGTTGTTCCAATGGCAAGGAATCAACCATTTGTGGCTTTTGATGGGGGCAGCCCATTGAACTTGACAATGCATGATAATATACCCATGGCAGCTTTGAAGAGCCTACCTTATTTCACTAGGGAGGATCAAACTACCCCAATCGAACACATTAGAGACGTAGCTTCTCTATGTGGTGTTCATCATGTAACTCAAGAAAATGTAGCCATCAGGCTGTTGGCTGCCTCATTTAAAGGAAAAGTGTTATAGTGGTTCAGGAGTTTTCCAGTGCAAACCATTGCAACTTGGGATGATCTGGGTGATAAGTTGAACAAACAATTTCAAGATAAGTTTGATAACTTATCATTGGTTGAACAGTTGACTACGATAAAGAGAGCTCCCCATGAGAAAATGATGGATTTCAATTTTTGGGTTTAGAAGACATGGGACAGAATCCCTGCCACGGTAAGGCCTTCATCAGAATATGCATTTCTGTATTTTTTGAAAGCTCTTAATAGTGACATTTCAGTAATGATACAATCAATGGGAGGTACAAATTTACCTGATGCATATGAAATAGCTATTAGAGTAGAAAACAACCTAATTCAGGCTGGGAAAATAGCACCTAGACCACCAGTGCCCATTTTTCCCAAAATTCAAGCTTCAATGCCTTTGCTGATCCCATCTTTTGCCCTTTACCTGTTGTAGTAGCATTGCCAAGTACTGCCAATCCTGAGACTACTGTTTCCAGCTCATCACGGGAGTTAAGAGAGATTAAAAATAACCAATAGAAAATAGAGAACATCCTGCAAACTTTTGGAAATGAGCTGGTGAATATCAAAAAATAGCAGTCCCATAACAGACAGCCTTATCAGCCACACAGTCAAGGGCAAAATCAGCCTTATCAAGGGCAAAACCAGCCATACCAAGCTAATAGGCCACCTTATCAAAGAAATTACCAAGGTGCTAGGCAGAATGTGAACCAGAGGCCTTTCCAGCCTTACAATCTTGCACCCATTAATGTAGTTAGAGACCTTGTCCCTGTTCAGAACAACCTTGCAGCTGAGTATGAATGGTGTTTTCCATGCAATCAGCCACACAGTCAGGCAACCTGTTCAAATGGAGTGATAAATCAGGCTCTAATGGTGCAAAATGTTGCAGTTTCACAGCCAAACACACCTAATGATGGGGTTGTACAGCAGCAAGAACAGCCTCAGAATGATACTGCCTTCCTAAACTGGCAGGAAGATGAGTTATGTGGCATAAACAGAGATGATACTTCAATTGCAGCAAATACGAGAGCTAAAAAGAGGGGTTATGAGATAGATCAAGCAGCAAAAAAAGGAAAAGGACTTGCTGATCCTTCTGCATCCCAGATTCCCCATATTTTGCAAAGGAATACTCAAGCAATTGCCAGGGAACAGCCTCATTTGCAGGTTGATATTGCTGCTGCAAAGTCACATCAGAAGGTAAACGTCACTTCACCTTTTAATATCATTGAAAATATGAAGAAAATAAACATGACAATATCTATGTGGGATTCCTTAGCCATCCCAGGTCAAAAGGACATGTTACAATCTACCTTGTCTAATTTAAAAGTGTCAAATGATGCAACTGTTGACCCAGCTAGGGCTGTTCTTACCAATTCATCCTAGGACAATAGTAAACAGCCAAATAAGAGTGTCAAACCACTTCCATTTTTTGTGTCATTAATAATAGGAGACAAGTTAGTACATAACTGCATGGTGGATAGTGGTGCAAGTAGTTCTGTAATGCCGAAACAGATTACTGGCCAATTAGGATTGAAATACTAGCCCTTTAAGAAGGGTGTGCTCCAGCTAGATGGCACAGTTGTTAACACTGTGGGTGTGATAAAAGATCTAAGTCTCACTTTGCATACCTGTCCAAATGTTTCCATTTCTCAAGAGGTGGTCATCATAGATTTACCTCCTTATTTTGCCATGTGTTTGTCAAGGGAGTTCACAGCCAAGATAGGAGGATATTTATCCTCATATTGGTCTCACATGTTTTTTAGGACCCGATATGGCACAAAAGTGACCATAAAATCTAAATTGCTTGCCAAAGATCACATAGAGCCTTATGTCCCAAGTGTTGTTAATGCAAGTTGCATTATTTCTAATGATCCTGAGCTTGTTGCTACTCAAGAATTGCAAGCTGAGAGTATACTAGAAGTGCTGTTAAAGGAGTGGGCCTTAAAAAATATTGTAGATGATCCTGAGGGACACATTCAAGAAACTGGTATGGGGGTTTACATGCTGCACGAACCTGAAACAACAATTCCAAACCTTGTAAAGAATGCAGAACATCAGATAGAACAACAAGATGAGGTATGGAAAATGTACTTCAATGGCTCTAGGAATAGGAATGGATCTGGTGGTGGTGCAATGCTTATGTCTCCACAAGGTGACAGATATTATTCTACTTTCCATTTTGCTTTTTCATGTACAAATAACACTGCTGAGTATGAAGGGTTGATTCAAGGTTTGCAGTGGGCAAGTAAGAGGAAAATTGGTTGTTTGCAGGTGTATGGGGATAGCGAACGTATTGTGAATTAGGTGAGGGGACTACATGTTACAAAGAACAATGTTTTGAAATGCTATAAACATAGGGTATGGGATATGATTGAAGAGTATAATGCTTTCAATCTAATCTCTATTCCAAGAAATCAGAATAGTCATGTAGATAGGTTAGCTACAATTGGGGCTCAGTTCAATATCCCTAGTGATATTCAAAGAGAAAAGATACAGCCTCATGTGAAGATAGTTGATAGGCCCTCTATTCCTGACAATAACATTCATTGGCAGGTTTTTGAGAGTGATGAGCAGGTTCTGCATTTCCTGTTAGAGGAGGATGAGTTTTCTATGATGAATCAGAACAAACTCAAATAGCAATATGATGATGATCAAGTTGTTCAGTTAAGGACTAATAAGCTACCCAAAGGATTAGTAACCTTGGAATCCATTTTTGGTACTAATGATCAGTTGAAAAAGAGCAAAACCAGCATGTAGGGCAAAGAGGAACATTATGAGGAGCTAGAAATTTTCAAAGGTAAGCTTCTCAAAATTAGTAAAATCTGTTCACCTGAGGATAGGAAAGCTTTTATTGCTCTTTGTCAAGAATTTGAGGTTGTGTTTGCTTGGGAATACTCAGACTTAAAAGGGTTTGACCCTTATATTCCCCAGCATACTATAGAGTTAGAGCCAAGTGCAAAACCTATGAGGTAGAAACAAAGACCTTTAAATCCAAAACTTGAGCCTCTGATGATTAAGGAATTAACCAAGCTGATCGAGGGAAACATCATTTTTCCGATCAAGCATACTTCTTGGGTCTCCAATCTTGTTCCTGTGAGGAAGAAGAATGGAGAGATTAGGTTGTGCGTTGATTTTAGAGACCTTAATAGAGCCTCCCTGAAAGACCACTACCTGCTGCCCTCAATGGAGCAAATTTTGCAAGTAGTAGCTGGTTCAGAAAGATTCTCCTTACTTGATGGATATTCAAGTTATAATCAAGTATTAGTCAAGGAAGAAGATCAGTTTAAAATTACTTTTACCACAAAATGGGGCACCATGGCCTACAAAAGGATGCCTTTTGGTCTGTCAAATGCTAGCTCTACTTTTCAGAGAGCTATGGATATGGCTTTTAAAGATTTGCTTTATAAATTGGTACTTGTGTACCTTGATGACATCACAGTTTTCTCTGTGGATGCAACTGAACATTTATCCCACCTAAAACAAGTATTTGAGAGATGTAAAGAGTTTGGGATATCTCTCAATCCCAAGAAATGCATTTTTGCTATGCATGAAGGCAAGCTTTTAGGACACATTGTGTCAAAGGAGGGAGTTACCATTGATACAAAAAGAGTAAGAGCTATTTTGGAGCTACCTTTACCCAGTCACAAGAAAAGATTGCAAAGTTTTATTGATAGAATTAATTTTTTGCGAAGATTTATACCTGACATTGTAAATTTATTGAATCCATTAACCTCTATGTTGAAGAAGAATGCAGTTTTCAGCTGGACAAAGGAGGGCAAACTCAGTTTTGAGTCCATAAAGGAAGCATTATCAGCTGCACCAACTCTGGTAAATCCTGATTTCTCAAAAGATTTCATTTTGTATGCTTATGGCAGTATATATACAATTTCTGCAATTTTGGTACAGCAGCAGAGTGAAGGCTTTGAGCGGCCAATTGCTTTCTTTAGTCAAGGACTGGAGGAGTATAAACAAAGATATAGTTTCATTGAAAAACATGTCCTTGTAGTGGTTAGGAGTCTCAAGAAGTTTAGGCATCTTATTTCTAACAATCAGGTACATTTGATGGTTGCTCACCCTGGTGTGAAAGAGTTTCTATTAGGTAAGGATGTTAATGAGAAAAGGGCTAGTTGGATTACCAAAGTCATGGAATATGACATAGATATCAAGATAACCAAGCTCATCAGAGGTAGAGGACTCAATGACCAGCTTGCTACTAGGTCTGAAAATGAAACAAAAAAGGAAGAAGAAGTGCTTCTAATCATTGAAGATGAACATCAGGATGATACAACAGCAGTTGGAATAGGTTGGGTTAATGACATGACTCATTTTTTACAAACTGGTGAATGTCCAGCAAGTTTAGATAGAACCAAGAGAAGATATTTTAGCCTGCAGTCTATTCCATATGTTTTAATTAATGATATCCTTTTCAAAAAGGATTTTAATGGTGTGTTGTTAAGATGCATTGATAATGATCAAACTGACAAGGTACTGCATGAGTTTCATGATGGAATAGCAGGGGGTCATTTTGCCCCAAGAACTATTGCTTGGAAAATAATGAGAGTTGGCTATTACTAGCCCAGGTTATTCAAGGATGCCCATGCATGGGCCAGAAAGTGTGTAAAATGCGCCATTTTTGTAGGCAAAGAAAGGTTGCCAGCTTTACCTCTACAGCCAATTCAAGTAGAACAACCCTTCATGAGATGGGGCATTGATTTTATAGGTCCCATTAACCCACCGTCAAGTGCAGGCCATAGGTGGATACTTACAACAATAGACTATTTCACAAGGTGGTGAAGTAGTGGCTCTGAAGGAAGCCAATGAGAATGTTGTTTTGAACTTTTATTGTGATTTGGTATCTAGATTTAGAGTACCTGAGTCAATCATCTCAGACAATGTTTTATCCTTCATTGGGTTGAAGGTAATTGACTGGGCTATGAAAAATGGAATATATTTGAACACTTCATCAAATTATTACCCACAGGGTAATGGTTTGGCTGAATCCACAAATAAGAATCTCATAAGGATTATCAAAAGATAAATGGAGAATAACCAGAGGACCTGGCACACCAATCTGAAATCTGCATTATGGGCAGATAGAATAACTCGCAAGACATCTATTGGAAACTCCCCATATATTTTAGTTTACGGAAAAGAGGCAAGACTGCCTGTATCTGTAGAGCTACCAACTCTTGATAGCATGAATCAGCTGGAGATGTTTGAAGAAGAAGATCCCATGGCTGTCAGATATGCTCAACTTATGGAGCTTGAAGAGATCAGAGATAAAGCTAAGAAAGCTATGGAGTGTCATCATCTTTAGACAAAAAGAGTTTTTGATAAGAAAGCCACTCCCAGAAATTTTAGGGAGGGTGATATGGTACTCAAATGGGATGAGTTGAAAAGCAGGCCAGGGAAGCACTCCAAGTTTCACAACATGTGGAGTGGCTCATTTATCATTACTGAATGCAAGGAGCATAATGCATTTCAGTTATCAAACATGGATGGAGAAAATTTGCCTATCCCAGTCAAAGGGATACACCTGAAGAGGTGTTTTGAGGTATGAGTTGCCTTGTAAAATAGTAGATTAGGTTTCTTGCTTTCAATAAATGTTATTGCACAATAGTTTAGATACCTTTTGTTTTCCCTAAGTGTTATCTAGCATAGTTAGATGAGTTGCTTTCAACATTTTATTTTGGTTTTGGCCTTCCAAGTGTTCTTCATTGCGGATATGCTAAGTTATTGAGGTCAAGATTGTTTGTCAAAGGTATTTTTAAGTCTCTGTATGACCCTGTGCCCAATGGTTAAGCTTCAGGCAACTGGTCTGATATTTAGCAGGCAAACATATAGCAGATGTCGCCAAAGATGTTACCTAAATTTCACTACTAGCTCAATCAGGTTACATTATGAGTGGAGGGAAATGTGGCTCCCACAAGGGTTGAGCCCAGCTCATAGACCTTATAGGACATTTCAGACCACAGCTGTCTAGAGCAATAACAGTCAGCAGGAAGGCAACCACAGAGACCTTGCACAATGAAGACAATAGGACAGCAGTCACGTGTTTTCACTATATCTAGAAAAGTACGATCTGGGTTCTTGAGATTTTTGAAAATAAATTAAGAAACAAGAAGAAGAAAAAACCCAATACATTTCTCACAAACCCAGTTTATAGATTGTGAGAACTTTTCACCAGTCCTAAGGCAATATTTTCATTTTCAGATTAAAATCTCTGTTAAGAGAAGGGACAACCAACAAAGCTAGAGGTGGCAGCGATACACAGTAAGGATAAATTCTACATAGTAAAGAGTAGTTAATAGTCCTTGAATGCCTAAAAGTAGTCATATTATCACTGTTCAAATCAGTCCCAAAAAATTAGTCATAAGAGTGACTGTTCCCAACATCAAAACCAGTCAAAAATGCGACCATGATGGCCCAGAATTGTTTTCAAAGAGTTAAAAGGTTCAAAAGGTTCAAAGGTTTAGAGATCTGTTCACCGGACAAAGTGTTCTAGAAAACAAAAGGTTCAAAGGTTCAAAGATCTATTCGCCAGACAAAGTGTTCTAGAAAATAAAAGGTTCAAAGGTTCAAAGATCTATTCGCTGGACAAAGTGTTCTAGAAAACAAAAGGTTCAAAGGTTCAAAGGTTCAAAGGTTCAAAGATCTATTTGCCGAGCCTAGAAAACAAAAGGTTCAAAAGGTTCAAAGGTTCAAGAGTTTAAAAGTTCAATTTTTGATCTATTGTCTGTTTCTGCTGTGCGCTCCTCATCAGAATTAAATGTTATGTCATAAATGTCATTATTTTCTACAT
This sequence comes from Cunninghamia lanceolata, assembly GCA_027924645.1. Taxonomy (NCBI): domain Eukaryota; kingdom Viridiplantae; phylum Streptophyta; class Pinopsida; order Cupressales; family Cupressaceae; genus Cunninghamia; species Cunninghamia lanceolata. Next base: position 687,701 of record BSBN01000031.1, read on the forward strand.
GAGTTTGTATAAATTTTGAATTGTAAAACATTAACTAAGGTGATGTAATTATGAATCACTTAGTCAATGATAAATGAATGCAGAAATTGTGTATTTATGTCATTTATTGTGAAAATATCAAACATTTATGATGTTGTAGGGGAGTTATTGCACAGATTTGACTTATTTTCATGGCCTTAAAGATCATTTAAAGGCATTCAAAGACATTTTTAGGTGCCTTTATGATAGTTGATGGCATGCCTTGACCATTTTTGCATTAGGAACTCATTATGGAGAACTTTGGACAAATATTTTAGGGATATTTATGACATCCACGAAAATGGAGAGGGCTCATCTTTATCTAATTATAGTTGTTTTTGGAGAGTATATAGTCATTCATTTGGCTCTTTGTAGGTAGTTCTTTCCATATACATTCTTGAGTTACTGATTTTTTTCTGAATCCTACTCAGTTTGAGTATGTTTTTTGTAACTCTTTGGGGATATGAAATATAGAGAATACCTTGGATACCATTGATAGTCAGATTTTGCCTTCTTGTTTTGCAGTATTGGGTGTTATTAAGTGTTTGATCAGGTCATTTGTGAGGTAATTTATTTCCTTGTGACTGTCTTACGTTTTCAATACTGTTTTTCTATAGAAGCTATGTTTATGCAGGTTGCAAACTGTGTCTTAGAGTGTTATAAGGCTTTAAATTGTGAAGTTTAGCTTCCTTTTAAAGATTTTAATGCAGTTATTCCACTTTGTGAAGTCCTTTTACAGACATATAGTGATAAGTTGTGCAAGTTTTATTTTATGTTGTCTGTGGCCAAGTGTATGCAAGTCTGAGTTTCATTTTACCTTATCAAGTTTGGTGAATCACCCTTATTTTCAAGTTTTTTCCAATTTTTTTATCTTTCATTTTTTAAAGCATTCCTTCTCCTTTTTCCTTTGCAAATCCAATAGATTTTAGGTGATTGCCAGCCAGGAAGCTAGCCTTCTCCGAAGGTTCTTTCCAACACAGGTGATCCATAGACCTAGAAAGATCCCATGTTTCTCTAGATTGCCAAGTTTTACAACTCAGCAAGGGTGCAAATCTGAGAGACAACAATAACATTTACATCATTTGGGAAAATAAATATTAAAATTATAATACCAGCACAAGTGGGGCATAGGAAGTTGGGAGCATGTTGGAAGATTGCATGCAATAAATTAAAATAATCTATGACTGATTTTATGACAAGCCATGACAGATTTTATGACAGCTTGCATGCATGGAGTTGTTATTTATTTTTGGTGGCGAATATTGCAACGATCATTATGGCAGGCCTATTTTGGAGGGAAATTGATGTATTAGTATAATTTTATTTTATTTTCCAAGAGGGGAATGTTTTGTCTTGCTTCTCTATATATTTGCAAGAAGAAACACATTTGAGGCTATTGCAGATTTACATTTTCTCTTGCAAAGCTGATGCTTTGTGATTTCTTCAGTGGACAGGGAAACCATTGGAGATGAAGCTTGTGGTTGGTAGACATGAATTTCTAGCAGTTTGAGGGTGGTGTACTTGGATTGCAGATAGCAATCTCATCTAGAGGTTGCATCAGTGTTGAAGGGTTTTGGTAGTTTGGTGTGGTTTGTGTGTAGGGACCTCAAATGCAGTTTTGGTGATTCCTAGAGAGATTTTTTGGTGTTGTAAGTGTCTAATATTGTGGATTTCATGGTTTTCTGTGTGTTTACTATTATTACATCAGTCTTAGCACATGTAGCCATTTTGTGCAAGTTCTGGTGTTGTTTTTGTGAGTTTGGAGCAGTTTTAGGTGATTCGGTAGCTAGGGTTTTGACTAGATTGCAGCTTCTAGTTGTGGGTTTGTTATAGGAGTTTGCTGCTATGATTATCAGTTGTATTAGACCTATTTGCATGTGGTTTGCATCTGAAAAATCAATAAATCAGTGTTGGAGTGTTCTCATGTGTTTTGGGTTTCATTGGTTGTTGGCAGTGCTATGTAAATTTGAAGTTTCAGTGAGTATTGGTGTAGAGATCCATTCATAGTTTGTTGTTGTTAGTGTTGCAGTACATTTTGCTATTGTAGCAGCATATTTCATGTATTTACATAATTATATATCAATAGAAGAAGTCCCGGTAATTGTTGTACAATTTTGTGTCACTCTGGAAACAATACTATGAAGTAATTGTTGGAATTTTATGTGGGTTTTTCAAGACATGTTTGAAAATAATTCCATGAGCATTTGAAATGCGTGTGATTTATTTTATTGTAATTAATTTGGGAAAATAATCCATTTGGGACATTACAGTGGTATCAAAGCATGATCTTGCCAACCTATAGGGTTGTTTGATTCATGCTTCTTTGTGAAAGAGATCTCAGAGCTTTGAGAAGAGGGCAAAGAAAATTAGCATTTGATTCTAAATTTGAAGAAGAGCAAATCATGGCTGAAGATGCTGAGATATCAAAGTGGTTTGAAGAATATTCCAAGCAATCGGAAGCTTTCAAATCAGCTATTTCATTTGAAAGAATTCTAGAAATTTATGGTAAGAAGCAAAGGAGAAAGGAGCCGAAAAAGAAGGCCATAGAACCAGAAAGGGTGATGGATACATTAGTTGCACAATAGATCAAGGAAGAAAAGAAACTAGAATCAGAGCGTAAGGAGGTTGTTGAGGAAAGTACTTTCTTGCAGAAGGAAGAAGAGAAATTAAATTCAGAGAAACCCATGGAGAAAGAACATGACATGCAGTTGGAAGGTAAAAATTATTTGTCAATAGGAGATGTTTATTTGATTTCTAATGATTACATATGTCAAGAAAATATCAATGAAATCAAAGAGGAAGATTCAAAAGTTATAGGAGTAGAGGATGAAAGGAAGAAGGCGGATCAAGAAGATTTTTAGATTATTTTGTCAGAATCTTTAGCTGAAGAGCATGCTGAACATGCTAATTTTGGGAATGAGTTAGTGGTTGATACTCAAAATATCATTATAGATGGATACACACATGCAGAGAACATTGTGGTCAGCCATAATACAAAAAGATTGAGCCACTTGGATGGAAGTGTTGAGGTTATCTCAACAATGGCTCTTTTGACATTGGTGGATGAGCACTTTGATGATAGCCTAAGGTATGAAAATAATGAGCACATTTTAGATTTAATTCTTCCTATTATTTCACTACAAAACCCTTTTCATCATGGAAAGGATTATAAGAAGGATGAAAGAGTATGTCCATACATGAGAGTATGGGATCCAGGTGATACTTTAAAAAATAGAGATGGTAGAGCATATGATGACGTTAAATTTCCTATCTCTTGCATATGGATTAAAAGGGAGTTAATGAGAAATCACATAAAGTATATTGTGCATACTAACAGTGTTGTGGGGAATCAATGTTCTAGATTTATAGATGGTGGCCAAATGAAATGTATGAGGTGTGAAGATGGTAAGAAAAATATGTCATTTTGATATTCTATATTTTATGATTGAGCATGGAAAGGTATTTTTGGAATCAAGCTGCATGTTGGATTTCTATCCTTGGATGAAAGGAGGGGAATTCAAGAAGAATGAGATTTCACAAAGTGGCTTCAATAAGACTCTAGCTACCAAGGAATCTCCATATGACTTCAAGGTAACCAAATCATGTCTTTAAATTTTTTTCATATTTATCACCTCCATCTGTGAAAGAATGTTATGTTTTAGGAGAAGGTGATTGGGCTTCAATAAAACAAAGGTGGAACTCCATTCAAATCATGAGAAAGAAGTTGAAAGATGCAAGAAATGGGTTTTCTATTTCAGAAAAGGGATTTTAGTGTGCCTTAGAGTTTACTTTGGGTTGTAAGTATGCCATCATCTCACATTATTTTTCAAGTACTGAATGGAGAAGTAGCTACCATCAGTCTCATGTTTGCAAGGAACATATATGTAGAAGCTATTTTTCATAATGTGCATGAGTTACATCGAGTATTTGTTCTTATTATTTTCTACTCTTTGTGTTTATGAGGAGGAGCTACAAGATGACCTTATTGAGAAAAATGCACATGAGAAAGATTTTTTACAAGATATTAATGTGGGATTTCATCTTGCTAACATTTCTAGAACAACATTTGGAGAACAATGTTTGCAGCCTATGAGTCAATTGCAAGGAGCCAAAGGATGCCACTTCTTGTGTGACTATGGTAATGAAGCAATTTAGAGTTCGGGTGAGCAATTTCATAGTATTCTTGTTAGCTTTGAATGTGATTTTTGGAGAAAGAAGACCATCAAACTTGGAATGATATCTACCAATATGATCCATTTGCCAAAACATCCACATGGAGATCTAACATCATATACTTGAGACAAGACTTTGGTGCTCAAAGTATTCAGGAGGATGCTACACAGGAAGTCTTGGAAAAGATCAAAAAGGTGTTTTTAGTTTTGGTCTTGAGTAATTGTCAGATTGTAGCCAATATGGGGGTATTTTCAGTCATTATATGTTTGCTTCCAACCTCTATGTTGCTGATCATGTTTATGGAGAGATTGTGGATTCATACATGGCTTCCCATCAATTTTACATTGATCACACTAATAAGTGATACTTAGGTTTGCTGTTTTTGCAGTCACTACATCATGTGTATGTTGCTGATTTTGATGATTTCAATTATGTACAGCTATAGACTGGTGCACTTTGGAAAAGATTACTTACATGATGATGATAGAAGAAAGTTCTCACTATTAGAGACAATCACTCCAGCCATCATAACACTTTTGGAAAGGAAATTCAAAGAGGTTTTCTATCCTTGGGTATGTAGCTCGGAGGAATTGAGAGGGATGATACTCTACAAAATGAAGTAGCACATGATTTTCTAATAGGTTTGTTGCAACCATTGCTTATTCATCATCAAGAATGGAAAGGTATGTTCAAGGATGTCCTTGTTGATATTCTTGTGATTCATGATGAAGATTATAATAATGATGGGAATGGGCTTGCTGAGTGTGCCTATATCATTATCATCTATTTTGAATTTAGAGCATATCACATGGGTGAAATATTGTCCAAAGAGTTGACCAAATTACAAGCTTTGTACAAAAATGTAGATGCTCATGTTGTTTTCATGATGCCATAGATACTTGGTATCATTGGTATTTTTTTTGAAGATGGGAAGATTTCTATCATGATTGAGTATTTCCAAAATACTTTGGTTGCTAACATTTTGGATGAAATTGTGAAGGATGACAAGTATGTGCTAATGGATGGACTCAAGGAATACATCAATTTTTAGAATAAGTTGTTGTTTGCAAGTTTCATATCCAGATTTGGTGGGAATATTTGCTGTTGTTACATGATGATACTTGTTGTCCTTCTACAGATACTTTGCTGTTATAAATCAGATAATGAAGCTGAAGGTACCAACCTTCAAGTTGAGGTAAAGTTTGGGCCAGCTAGTGTGCATTTCAGCCATGTATATTTCAATGTTTTGAAGATAGAAATGATTGTTTATTCCCAAAGATGTACTTGCTATTACAAAGGATTCAATGGATGTTATAATAGTCCTAATAACAACACAAACCAAATTTATATCAATGGGAGAAATTGTAGGAGTCTCAGGTTTGATTTGCCACAAGATAGTGCTTATAAACAGTGGGAGGCATTTGGTCAGTTTACAAATTTTCTTTTGGAAGATGTGGTTCAGATTTGGGATTGGAGTAATTGTATCAAAGGTTTGCATGGATAGTTTTGTTGGTATCATGACATTTTCACATATGAGTTTGACTTTTCAGGATTGCATAGTGTTCTTTGGCAAGAGTCATCTCATTTGACAGGTACAGGATCTAGTCTCTATGGAAAGTTTAACATGATTTATCATTTTAGCATAAGGATTCTAGAGCATTATGGTTGTAATTGCTTGAGGACAAGCAATTTTTGGAAGGGAGGACTTGTCATGTCTCTTTTTTCAAAAATAGCACTTACTAAAAATAGTAAGTCAAGGAGGGTCACATGGGACATTGGGAAAGAATATATATTTAATATTTATATTGTCCTAATAACATTTACATTATTTGGGCAAATAAATATTAAAATTATAATACCAGCACAAGTGGGGCATAGGAAGTTGGGAGCATCTTGGAAGATTGTATGCAATAAATTAAAAGAATCTATGACTGATTTTATGACAAGCCATGATTGATTTTATGATAGCTTGCATGCATGGAGTTATTTATTTTTGGTGGCGAATATTGCAACGATCATTATGGCGGGCCTATTTTGGAGGGAAATTGATGTATTAGTATTATTTTATTTAATTTTCCAAGAGGGGGACGTTTTGGCTTGCTTCTCTATATATTTGCAAGAAGAAACACATTTGAGGCTATTGCACTCTTGCAGAGCTGATGCTTTGTGATTTCTTCAGTGGATAGGGAAACCATTGGAGATGAAGCTTGTGGTTGATGGACATGAGTTTCCAGTAGTTTGAGGGCAGTGTTCTTGGATTGCATATAGCAATCTCATCTAGAGGTTGCATCAGTGTTGAAGGGTTTTGGTAGTTTGGCGTGGTTTGTGTGCAGGGACCCCAAATGCAGTTTTGGTGATTCTTGGAGAGACTTTTTGGTGTTGTAAGTGTCTAATATTGTGGATTTCATGGTTTTTTGTGTGTTTACTATTATTGCATCAGTCTTGGCACATGTGGCCATTTTGTGCAAGTTCTGGTGTTGTTTCTGTGAGTTTAGAGCAGTCTTAGGTGATTCAGGAGCTAGGGTTTTGACTAGATTGCAGCTTCTAGTTGTGGGTTTGTTGCAGGAGTTTGCTGCTATGATTATCAGTTGTATCAGACCTATTTGCATGTGGTTTGCATCAGAAAAATCAATAAATCAGTGTTGGAGTGTTCTCATGTGTTTTGGGTTTCATTGGTTGTCGGCAGTGCTGTGCAAATTTGCAGTTTCAATGAGTATTAGTGTAGAGATCCATTCACAGTTTGTTGTTGTTAGTGTTGATGTACATTTTGTTGTTGTAGCAACATATTTCATGTATATACATAATTATATATCAATAGAAGAAGTCTCGGTAATTGTTGTGCAATTTTGTGTCAATCTAGAAATAATACTATGAAGTAATTGTTGGAATTTTATGTGGGTTTTTCAAGACATGTTTGAAAATAATTCCATGAGGGTTTGAAATGCATGTGATTTATTTTATTTTAATTAATTTGGGAAAATAATCCATTTGGGACATTATATCGATCCCTTCACAAATGCTAATGATGTCAATGAAAATCAAACCCTAAGCAACCAACAATAGATTGTATTCAAATCGCCTTAATTCCAAAATGATATTTGGACAAATCTTCATCATTTTGGTGTCCAAACCCTAGCCACCAATAGCTAATATAAACCTACAAAAATAATGTCCTCCTTGAAGCTCCAATTGATGCCAAAACCTGCAATAATGCTCTATAGCCAACCTTGAATGGATTCGCCTCTCAAGTGGTATTGGGTTTTTGTCCAAACCATAAATGTCTTTAAGGGTTTTCATCCTTAGAACAAGCTGAACCAGAAGTTGCAGCAGAAAGGAAACTCTCCAATATGTAATTGATAAAATGATAATAATAATGAAATGAACTCCAAATGACCTCCTTATAAAGCCTCCAAGAGGTCCGCTCCAATTTGCCATTTTTAATTCTTTTTTGACATCCATAAGTGGTGCACCCCACTTGCATAATAAAATAATAATTTATTGACATTTTATTATATTTTATTATGTTACTTCTTTCCTTTCTCCAAGTGACTTCAAAATTAGCTTCACTTAAATGACTTTCCTTTCTCCAAGTCACTAACTTAACTCACTTTCCTTTAGATCCAAGTCACTTTTGCTACAATGGCTCAACTTAACTTCAATTTGGCTTAGGTGAAGTCAGCTCAGCTAAGGAGGACAAAAAAGGGGACATTACACATGTGATCAATTATTAGTATATTACAATCCAATAAAGGAAATCCTATGTAAGAGGTTTTATTTCAATATAGCATGTCACTTAAGATGTGAAGGTCTCTACACAATAAATAAATTTCTTATTTTTTACATGGAAAACATCTATGCTAACCCTTCTACTTTTCTCTCTTGTTTGTCTTAGAGGTTCTAACACATAACTTAAGGCTTAAGACCACAACCATCATAAACCATAACACAATATTTGAGAAAGATTTTATAAAAAAAAAAACTAAAAAGTTCAAACGAAACAGAATAGAAAAAAATGATTAATACAGTATTTTAAAAAGTTGCTATATAATAAAGTTCAAATGAAAGAAAAAAAATCAACCAAAACAAAAGAAACAACAAATACAATCCGTAGAGTGGAAGGAACCACAAGATAATGTTGATATCTAGAAGTTAGCCTCTTTTTGACTTAGAAACTGTTTTTAGCAGTTTCTTTTATGATTTTTAACCTTATAATTATTTATGGAACACAAAAGTTAAAACATTATTACTTCATTTGTCAAATTTTGAAGGATTAATGTCAATATGAAATAACAAAGAAGTATTGAAAAATTGCCTGTCCATCGCTTGTTCTTTAGGAGGCATAGGTGGAAGTGAGCCATCAAACTTCTTTCCCCAAGGAATTCCATTGGAAGAATATTCGTTCAACCATTTCCTAAATGCAACCACAAATGCATCTGCTTTTGTAGGTACATAACAAGCCTTTGTCCAATTCATTTGACCATACTCATGGAGTTTATACTCCTGCATTGAGACAAAATTATTCTACCTTAAATGAAAAGAATGAACAAGAATGAAAATGATGAACAAGAAAATTATGTATTGGCATTTCAATTTCACAAGAAAAATATATCATTATATATCATTGTGAACTTGTTAATATGAGTGAATCAATGATCCCTTGACTTCTTTGGAGCATAACAGGGGTTCCAATCCCCAATAGACATAGGATTTAAATCATGAGTATAGTGGCCCAACAAGAGTACAAAGCCCACAAGCAAGCTAGCCTAGTGAGGGTTTGAACCTAGGTGATTGTTGTAACAACACCACTCCAATAACATTACACTATGGTAGAAAACATAGTAAATCAAAGTATGCATCATAATTTAGGATATTGCCATATGATACTTTTGAAAATAAAAACTTTCTTTATGTTGAACTTGAAAACCATACAAAGGATGTCACAATATGTGCTTGTGTGGAAAATTTGGTTAATCAAATGAAATGTTGAATTTGAAGAGCAATTGTTATAATCATGCACTTTGATGAAAACAATGAATAAGAAAAATATTTTTATCACTTCAAATGAATAATTCAAACAATATGTTTTTTAATTTCATTTAATTTCTCATTGTTTTAAAAAAATTATTTTGAGAAATTAACTTTTCTTCCTCTTGCTTTCCTTGAATAACAGTTTTGAAGGGTTGTTCTTTACTCCAAGTTTTGGTTTTCTTCATTTTCTGTGCAAATATTTCCTTTGATCTCCTTTCTTGATCAATCTCTTACTAAGATGCCTGACTCATTACATATCTTGCTTTGGAAAGTGAGGTTCATTTGTTTAACGATTGCTTCTAGTAGTATCAAGCAAGTTCACGTTCACAAGGATCAATAAAAGATTTCAAATTCCATGAATAAACAATTGGTGTAGCCTTTCTTTCTAAGGTACTTTGAGATATTTTCAGAATTGTACCTATGGTATTGCTTCAATGAACAAATTTTACTAAATCTTCAAGGTGAAGCTAGCAAACTTTATATGAGTAAGGGGATGAAGAAGAAGAGACCTACATCAGCATCTATGTAGGCCAACAAGTTTCAACTATTGGCTGCTATCAATGATACTAGTGTCATAAAGCAAGCCAACACAGGTCATGTTCATAACTGTAATTGCCGCATCACAAATTATATCTTAGAACAATATCAAGGAGGGCATCTCTCAGTCAAATAATTAATTGATCATCATCAGAATATATATTGTTGCTTTTTAGTATTATTTTGTGCTTCTTATTCTTCTTTCAACATAATTGACATGATATGATCTTACCCTTCTATTGACATGAACATACCCTTACTCAAACAATGCTTAACTACAAGTTATACACAATAGAAAGTCTTTAAAGAAAATATTTGTTATGAGTTGAGTAAGAGGAGAATATGATATATTGCTCTCATTCGTAACAATTTTCAAGCTCTTGTTAAACTCTGGAAAGCCATTGAATTTAGATATATTGCATGCTATTTTAGTAAAGTACAGCGGGCTAGATGCTACTTAAAAGAATCAAACTGACAAGAGATCGGTTACCTTTTTATTTTGTTCCATGTGTCAATTTTAGTTTGTGGCAGCCAGAATCAATGGCCACCCATTGGATAATCAATTTGTTTAAGCAAAGACAATAACCTGATTCATACATTAAAGTCCTTTTTGTGTTTATATCATGAGGCATTTTTAATGGCCTAATAAAACATCCCAAAACTTTTGTAAGATTAATATTCTATGCAATTGCCAACAAATCTTATGCACATTTACGCCGACGCATATAAAATGACAACTGGCACCAACATGAAAGGATAGCATGCTTTCATATTTATATAGACTAACCACTAACCTCATGATGAAGAAAGTATAAATCTGAGTCAACGAATAGATTTTGTTTGATATGAAACATCCACCGTGGAAAAATATTCTCTACCCACAAGGCAAAATTCCTTGGGAAAAATGCTATAAGTCTGCTTCTGCCTGGAGCTACTGGTACACAAAGAAAGACAAGGAAAGAAGAGTCCATTTTCTCCCCTTTAGTTCCTGATATCAAGGTCTGAATTTTACCCTGAACAAAGGAAAACATGCATACATCATATTAGTTTACATGAGTGACCAAAATAGGTCATTGGGGACTTAGATTACATCCAGTTAAAATAGAACAGTGCTAATGTGGAAGAGAGCCCTAGAAATTGAAAAAGTAAGTAGGATTGGGCTAGGATTAAGCTAAAAGCACAAAAGCAACTGAAACACAAGGGGTAAACTCAGGAAAGGTAAACCCTAGCCATAAAATTCAAGTACATATATAAATAGTCGAGTGAGTGAGAGATCCTGCAAGGCAAATGGGTGGAAATTGGAAAAGAAGCAGTATGTTGCTTTATTAGAAAGCTATGAGCAGCTATGTCAACCATGAAAAAAAATAAAAAATCACTGCTATAAATAGAAAAACTAAGTCTATTCTCCAACCTTTTTGGATGCTGGAGAGTTGCTTTCCATGATGAGGATGCAGGGAGCTACAAATCTTGCTGGGCCTGTTTCTCCTTCACCTTGAAAACCTGATTTATCCAGGCTTTTTAAACGTAAATCTATTGGCTTGCCTGCCCTCTGACCCTTCTAGTATGCCAGAAAAGGAACACAGTAAAATTAAACTCGCAAGCTCATTTTTATAGAAGGCCATAACAATATCACATTCACAATGTTATTGATCATAATAAAGTTTAATATTTTCAACAGATCTTCCAAGAGTTATTTTTCTCATGAAGAATGTGAAACTGTATTAAACAATAACAGAAGTGACCTGATGGAAAATAAGAAGATAATAAGAAGTAACCTTTGTCGAAAGAGATTTACTGTACAGCGGAGGGAGAAGCCCATGGTGTGCATATGGAAGATGGGAGGGGTCCATAAGGTTTTCAATAAGTATTTCATACCTGGAAGGTTTCAGCCAAGATATTAATTTTCTTTGCATGTTACATGCATAATTTCTGAAATACATATTTTAATTTCTTACTTGAACATATGAAATGAGTTTCTTCCTGCTCATTTGTGATTTGTAAACCCTACCAAGAACAATTGGGTGTAAAAAACATAACATATGGGTTTTTTTCAATTTGAGGAAAAAACAATTAACTGCTCATTTTCATGAGAACAAATATTTGGAAACAAAATTTAGGAAAGTATTTCTTTTGTGGAAGAAGCCTCCTACCTTGCAACATATTTAGGAAAGACAAACAACAAAAAGTATTAATATTTTGTTTCTATGGAATGTAATCCCAGTCCCACTCAATAAATATGTGCTATTGTCCCCCAACAAGAATTACCCGTAAGGAAAATCTCTCATTGTTCGAGGAGATCGGAATGAGGGATCGCTTAGCACTGGAATGAATGGTGGCTTTTTATCCACAGAAATATCTCTGCTGTTTGGCCAAAACCAAATGATGCCCTGCTGTTGTAGACTTGGATAAACACTTGCACATGCCCTCTTGGAGGTATGTACCTGCACATAAGGTAAAATCACTTCACTTAAAAGCATGAAACTCAAATCAATTAGCAATACATATGTTATTGAAAACATGGCAACAAGAGTACCCATGGATTTATCAAATACAGAGCAAATTATTATTTACTTCAGGTAGCAGGTAGATACTATTTCTGAACTTTGTTGGCACATTGATTCTCAGAAAAGCTTTTTAGCTGACAAAAACTTGAATATTTCCTAGACATCCATAAATATGTTAGTGCTACTGATGCAGACAAACCTCTGTTCCTGCGAATTAATCTCCAAAAAGGATACCCTGATCCTGCAACTCGTAATCAAATTGGAAGCTAAAAAGCAAACATGCAGAATTTGAAATAGGGAAATACTGTTTACACATACAGCCAATGGAATGTTACTAACAACATTATATTCTCAGAAAATAAGAGAGCCTTGCATACAGTCTATTCCATCTCCAGCAAACGCAACCAGCTTTCTCTTATAATGAATTAAACCCAGTGGTCGTTATGCAGAGAATAATAATCCATTTATTTACCAATATATCTAAGCCCAAAAGAAAGCTGACAGGAATTGGGAGAAACTGCATTAAAGGTGGTCCACATCATCTCCCCATCTTTCAGAATTCTGAACCTCCTGGTTCAAAACAGGATTTTACCCAAAATCCATCTCCATGAAGGCCTAAAAGACAAATTTGGGTTAGATGGTAGAACCTTTTAACCCAAAGAATAAAGCCACAACGCGCCCTTCCACAAGTTAGATTCTTCTACAAATTTTCACATTTTTTTTCCTCTACTTCCAACTACTTGTTGGACTATAAACCATCCCTCCTTCGCCAAATCTTTCTCTTCCTGTATTCCTAGCTTCCTTAGATAATCCTAAAAGTTCATTAAAAAATTTGTAGAAAAATTCCTAGTCATTCGAAAGATATAACCAAATCTTTAAAAATCATAAAATTGAAATAAATACCATTTGAAAGATATAATAGAATATTTAAAAACTAGGGTTTTGTCTTTAGCTTTGCCCAAATCATAACTCCCTATAAAAGTTCACCCTCAAATTTCTCCACAAAGGAATGAAAATCTACAAAATTGGCTTAGAAAAACCTACAAACACAAAGGTCAAAGGGGATGGGCATGCCAAAATGTATACATAAAATGTGAATAAAATATACAAATTAAAACCCTATTCTACATTTAATGCAACCTTAGTTGGAGCAAAAGAATCAATAAAATGTAAATGAAATAAAATAATAAATCTCACCAAACATGATCCTTGTTGTGTCTTGAAGGCAATTGTATTCCAAAGATTTGCTGATTAAAAGATGGAATATGGTTGGTCATAGCAACATAACATTATGTTTTGGGTGATGATCAAAATGACTCACATAAGGGTCTATAGATTTTTGGATTGGATGATGAACGGTCAAGATTGGTTGGTTGAGAATTGGTTGAAGATTAATAGTGAGGATTGAGTTGGTTGGGTAGTTGAGAGATAGGTGGTAGAGGATTAAAGATAATTTTTTAATTGATTTTTGGATTTGTGGGAGATAGTTATGAGATATGTGGTGGAGAATAAAAGGAATTTATAATTCTTTTTATTCATTTTTAGGTGGTTAAGTGATAAAAAGGAGATTTAATAAATTAATAAGAATTTATTTATTTAGGAATTAGGAAAATAGGATTAAGACTTAGGAAAAGTGGACTAATTAATTAAATAAATTATTTTAATTTATTTAATTAATAGGATAAAAATATGGTAGGCGTGGCTAGGATGATGGGTGATTTTTAGGTGTTTATAAGTTTCTCACGAGACAACTCTTTCTTTGCACTATTCTCTTTTGCTACAAACTCCTTTACACTTGAAACAATAGTAGACAATAAGAAACAAACCTCCCCTCAATCATTCTCATTTCTTCTCCAAGTAAGAGATGGTCTTCTTCTCTCTTTTCATCAATTATGGAATTTTCAAGATATCCCTCCAACTGCCCCTTTGTTCTATTCTCTAAAATCAATATAACTTCATTAAATATGGGCCCTCCAAAGATCTCCATCTAAGATATCCATCTCTACTTCTACTTCATAACATTCTTCTTCATTGTAGTCTTCTAAATCTTCTCATCTTCTATGGTAATCATCAATATTTTCCCCTTCTTCAGCGTAACACAACTCAACATCTTCATCCCATTTATCCTCTTCATCTTCATCTCATTCATCTATCTCCTCTCTCAAACTCTTTGCAAAGCACTTCTAAAGGCTTTCCATCCACTAGTAATTATGCCAACTCCTCAAGGCATTTAATCCTCCATGTTCTAGCAGTTCTGTCCCTTAGTTATTTATAGACTCTATGGCTTTCCTCTTTGAAGACAACTCTTACTCACAAAGTTTTGAGTATTTATTTCCAACAATCTTTTTCACCTTCTCACATCCCTTGAATGATTTTTCTTTAGCTTTCTTTTTCTTTGCTTTCCCATTGTTGCTTGACTCATACTACTCCAACATCCACCATAATTCCTCCAATTTTTGTAGCTTTAATTTCTTGTCTTTTGTTCACTTTTGCCTCTTCCTTTGACTTATTTTGTCTTCCAACTTGGTTATCCTCTTTTTCACATCATGAATCAACTCCACCTCTACATTAATAGTCATTGGCATAGCTCTCCTCTAAGCTATTCAGAACTCTTCTCAAGAATTCTCTACTCCCAACATCTTTGGATGCAAATGAACCTTTGTTCTTGCATATTAATCTCCAAAAAAGACACCCTAATCCTACAACTTGTAATCAAATTGGAAGCTAAAAAAATACTCAAAAGAAGAAAAGGTGAAAGTTTGGATACACAATTCTTTCAGATGGATGGATGGAAGGAACCACATCATGATCAATTTTTTAGTGGCTTCAAATGATGAGCTGATTTTCTTGAATTCAATTGATCACTCCAACAAAATAAAGAAATTAGAAACTTTGAGCTTGATGTTGGAGGAGGTTGTTTTAGAGGTCAACATGCAAAATGTTGTGCAAATTGTCACTAACAATGCAACGACATATGTGGCGGCTGGAAGATTGCTTCAAGAGGGGCATTTGACACTTTTGGACCCCTTATGTAGCCCATTGCTTTAACCTTCTTTTGGAGGACATAGGCAAAATTGAGTGGGTGAGATCGGTTATAGAAGCTACAAGGAATATTATAAAATATATTTATAATCACTCTTGGGTTCTCAATTTGATGAAAGATCACACTAAGGGGAAAGAGTTTGTGCGATCAGGTGTCACAAGGTTTGCAACTAATTTTCTAACGTTGCAATGCATTTCTAGTTTATTGACATCCTTGAAGAAAATGTTTGTGAATCAAGCATGGCTAGACTTGACATATTCAAAGGAGGTTGATGGAAAAAGGATCGCAAAGACAATCTTTGATGATTTGTTTGCCAATGGAGCTATATAGATTGTCAAGGTAACTTCAAACTTCAATTTAAATTTCAAATTGAATCCTTTATTTTTAACTTTAAAAGTATTTAGTTTCATTGTAACTTTAATTTGTCCGTACTTTGTAGGTATCAAAGATGTTGGTGAGGCATTTGTGCTTAGTGGATGGGAAGGGGATGCTAATAGATTTGCCCCCATTTGGAAGATCATTAATTGGAGGTAGAAAAAACAACTCCACCAACCCATTCATGTAGTGGAGTACTACCTCAACCCCAAGTTTTTCTTCTCTGATAGCTTCATAGATGTTAATGGGGAGGTTACAAAGGGCCTCTCAACATGCATTGGGAGGATGACACCAAATGTTGAGGTGAGAGACCTCATCATTTCAAAGTTGTAAAATTATAAGCAAGCTAGGGGAGGCACTTTTCTTCAATACTAGCTATCAAGGAAGATCCACCCAAACACCAAGCAAGATAAATTGAAGTTTTATATCTTACAAGTTAAAAATTACAATTATTAATAAAATATTGCTTTCTTACAAACTCTTGAATATCTTATTTGCAAATTCTTGGTGGGAAGATTGGGGTGAAAATACCCCAAATCTCCAAAAGCTAGCACTTTGAATTTTGTGTCTAGCACTTTTGGTTGTGAGCACAATTGGAATTTGTTTGACGCCATTCACATGAAGAAGAGTAATAAATTGACTCAACAATGCCTCAATGACCTAGTTTTTGTGAAATACAACCTTTGGGTTCTTACAATAAAGGTGGAGGACAAATCAGAGCAACTTATTGATTTGTATGAGATTGATCCCTATAGTGATTGGATCATGAGGAGCCCTCCTTGTTTACAAAGGATGAGATTGTTGATTTCGAGAGGCAAGCTATGGAGGATGTTGCTACAACAAAAGTAGGAGAGATTGGACTGTCATTGGATGACATTGATGTGGCAGAGGAGGACTCATTGCCATCTAGTAGCAGGGTGAAGCCACATGCACAATCTTCTAGGCCAAGAGAGGAGGTGGAACCAAGTGCGTGGACTAGAGCCTCTACCTCCCAATTTTTCACTAGAATAGGGAAGAGAAATTGTAAAATATTGTAATTTTTAACTTGCTTAAATATGCAATTTATGATGATGATTTTCAAAGACAATCATCATAAATTCAGAATAGTTATCAGCTAGCTATTTTACCCAGATGATGATGTAATTTTGTACTCTATTTGTATTCAAATCTAATATAAAACATTTCCCCATGGTTTTATAGACTCATTTGATAATTTGATACATTTTGTAACTGAATTTTGCAAAAGAATTTGTGTTATTAAAAAAATTAAGTATTTTTTTAAGTTGTCAAGTTTTAGTCGAGTCATAAATTTTTGGTATGTCGAGTCCGAGTATGCGAACTATGAGTTACAGTACTTTCTATACACAAATTGTAGACTCTTATAAACCTATACTTCAAAAGTGCATAAACAATGTGCATGGACTGTATTTCAAAGTTCATTGTTGATTTGCTATGCAAAATGTCAAGCCTTTGAATGACTTTCTCTTTATGTAACATTGGATGTTATCAAAATTTTTAAAACATTGCAAATGATCTTTGTATAAAATTATTCTATTAGATAAAGAATCAATGTCAATATGCCATCATCCATTTCTTACATCAATATTTGTAGTGTTTCGTTACTATTATAAATGACTAGCAACTTTTCCTATGTAATTTTTAAAAAGGATTTACAAGTTACTGATGGATATTATGGAATTTTAGAACCAATAGTACTAGGATGAATCTTTTATTTTCTAGGTTCTATTCCAAAAACATAAAATGTTAGACTAATTATTTTTTCAAAATAAATTTTAATAAAAAATAATTTTTTTCTCAAAGCGAAGTAAGACTTACTATAGAAAATTGCTAACTCTGATTTTTTGAAAAAAGCCTTACAAGTGATTAATCTATTCATATTTATATTATTAAGCATGTTGTGCAAAAGGGCCATGGCCATTCGAAACATGGATTATTATGTATCTCTCTTTAGAACTTAAAGAAAGAGTAGGAATTGGACATATGGAGTATTTTGAAATGGGGCATAATGAGATAACCTAGGAATACGGCTCTCTGCAACTTCTGTCACCTAACACTAATCTCACGTTTTCTCCTGTAATCTTCATTCCGTCAGGACGGCTCCTTCCAAGGGTTCCCGGGAAACGTCTTATCCTGACATTTTCCTGTATGATCATATCAATCACAATTACTTATAGAAACAGAATCTAGTTGTTGGCAAGGTGCACAAATTTCCATGATAATGACCAGGGCTTAATCTACACCAAGCATCTCTCGGTGTTATTTGCAGTTGGATTAATGGAGGCCAAATTTGGATGATACCCAGTGCAAGTATGAGGTGAATTTGACAGAACAAAAACTCCTTGGACATAGCCTCTAATCTAAGATTGACAGTGCATCCCCTTCAAATTATAAAGTGCTACAATTTACAAAAGGAAAATGAATTTTGACAGAAATCGATCGATTGAAAATTGATCTATTAAATGATGGAAAGAATTGTATGGAAATGTAAGGATAAAGAAAAATACCGGAGGTCCATCCAAGGGTGCCTGTGGAATGTGTTTACATTCTCCCCTGGAGCCAAAACACCAGCCATGATAACTGCACTGCAAATCACCATCTTCATCAATTCTTCCTTCAGACAGGGGAGCCCTTCTATGTGGGCAGCTGTCATCAAAGATTCTCCAGGCCTGCTCACTCTTATCCCACCAAATAACTATGTCAAGCCCCAACACTGTGAATGCATGAGGCACCCTCTTATCCAAATCGTTTTCTGGTGCTGCAGGATACCATTGTTCAAACCAATTGAACTTATTCTCATCTTCCTTCATCTCTACTTCACTACTTGCCTTCGGTTGGGAGGAGTCTGGGGAGCTGGTTAAGGGCTGGACAATGGTACAAGGAATCAATGTCATTCTTTTATAGTTGAGTCTTTTTCTACCAGTGCTAAATATTGAATTGGAGGACTTGGGTGCTCTTTTGCAAGGCCTGGAAGTGGATCCAAGTGGACATGGAGGCCTAATTGAATGGTGAGCTGATGATCTGAGCAAGTCCAAAGTGAAAAGAGCAGCCATGCTTGATAACCTTGACTATGCCTGCAGAAAATGCTGGCAATCAAATACACTCCTCTTACAATCAAATTAAAAATCCCTGCAACTCAGCTCTAAGAGCGGTGATGAACCCATATACAAAAACAGATTTTTAACAAAATAATGTGCTTTGATTTAACTTGATTAAGGCTTTAGATTTAATTGGCATCTTTCTTAGTGGAAGCTTGTTGCAAAAAGTAAGACCAACTGCAAGCCACTGAATCTGCCCAATAATTGTTGACTAAGTGCAACCCACTTAGTCTACGTAGTTGGTAAGTGTTGACTACGTTTAAAATATTATATTGTTTCCATACTGCTAAGTTTAAAATATTATAATGATAATAATATATTTATATTTTTTCCATTACTAAAGTTTTTCTTCAGTTAAAAAACAATCTATACGAGAAGATCACCGACAAACTTATTACAAAATGTTAGATCTATCTTTTGGCCAATAGGCCATTCTCTATGTGTAATTGCCAAAAATAAAATTAGCAATTAGACCCATAGGTTCAATGGACAAGCTGAAAAGTTTCTAAGAAATTATAGAATTTGTGAGATATTTTTTATTATCTATTAATTTATAAATTATTTAATCCAGTAAATTCTATTAGTTATTTAATCCATTAAATTCTTATTAAATTTTATCACATTAACTATTGTTTTGTACTTATATTAGTAATTTTTTTTTACATTACATATTGAGATGAACAAACATAGTTGGGTAAATGTAGTAAATTAATTGAATCTCTGGGATTTTATATAATGCGTGCCATAGAAACAAATGCATATTTAATCATATAATTATTTTAAAAATAATTATGCACATAAGACGTAACTATATTTTTATATTAAATACATACTACCATCGCTCATAATCATTTTTATATGTGTTTGATATATGAACTTTTATAATATTTGCATAATTTAAAGAAAAAATATTATTTGTTTAATAACTAAATTTGTGTCTTATTTTTTTACTTGATTTTAGTGTGTTTGTTTTATTCAAGATAATATTTCCCAAAAAAATTCTCATGTAAAATAATATTTTGTTTTGATTGGTAATCACTAGATAAATAAAAAATCATTGCAATAATACGAGAGAAAAATAAAATAAAAAATTAACACTTTATCAATTGTCAAAGTGATAAAGATAAAGGGAACTTTTTTGTTTTTTAATCATTTATGACATTTTGTAGAAAAATAAAATAAAAAATTAACAATTTATCAATTGTCAAAGTGATAAAGGTAAAGGGAATTTTTTGTTTTTTTATATTTATGACATTTTGTAGAAAAATAAAAAAAAAAATTAACAATTTATCAATTGTCAGAGTGATAAAGGTAAAAGGAACTTTTTTGTTTTTTTATCATTTATGACATTTTGAAAAATAATCAATGGACAAGATTGATTTCATGGTAGTCTTTTTAATCTAGGCCCTTCATCTATATAATTAAGCATGTGATGCTCACATAGGGAAGGCTTTTAGCCTAATAATCAAATGAAAAAAAATATATGATTTTTTTCCTCATGGCGCCTATCATTTAGGAAGTAATACATTTTTAAGAAGTTGTAACGTTGGAAAATTTATTGCTTTACTTATTAAAATAATCATGGAATTATTAGGAATAATTTATAATTATTTAGAAAATTTAATATTGTTTTAGTAAATTATACATTTACCATTATTATTTTGGTGGGAGATATTCTCCAAAGTGGGAATTTGAATCATTACTTCTTTTTACGTTTCAAATCAATAAAGATTATTTAAAAAAAAAAAGAGAGGAGAGTGGGGAAGTGGAAATTAATGGAATTATTATTATTTCTTGAGGAGACTATTTAAATTCCATGGGAGGAGTTATGGGGGACAGTTCTTCTTGCTCTCGAAATACAAAAATATTTTTCAATGAATTTAGATTAATAATTCTTTCCTGTGATCACAATAATCTGGAGTTGGAGGGGAATGGAATTCCACTGCTTGGAGATTTGTGCATAGATAACGTTGCGTTCACCACCATTTGTTCTTCCTGCTTGGTATTGGATTTCTGTATGCATCAAAATTATTTTTGTTGCTCAGGTATGAAGTATTGTTTACATTCAATTCTTGAAATTTCTTTGCATGACATATAACTAGTCATTAATCATCTGAAATCTGTAATGTGAAATAGACTAGATCTGTAGAAAACAAAATACATAAGAGAATAAGAAAAGCTTGCAGAAAAATTATTAAATAAACATAATAGAAATGAAAGAATAAATTTCAGCTGCTCTTAGGGCCGTACGACCAGGGGATACGGCCATTACGATGCCCTTTATGCTGTTACAAAAATCTTATGAGACTTACTTCCTCTCACCAAAACCCATATTATTTCCTAGATCTAGTGTGCAAAAGTATGAAGGAATATAAATTATCATTTGGTAAAAAAACAAAACAAAACAATAGATATCTCCTCAGGCCGTACACCATGACAATAGGGGAAGGAAGATTTAAAACTTGCTTTCTCTAGTTCATATTTTAGAATTACTTGGTTAATTTGAGTTAAAATAGTATGATCAATGGGAAAGCACAAAATGTGGGAAATGATTTTATTTTTAGGAAATTTGTATTTATTTTATTAATTTGTTATCTTTACTTATTACATTAATTTCATATAATTAAGATGATTCAATTGTTATGGAAAATGGTAGGATTATATTTCTTCTATTAAATGGTTTGAGTTAGATTATAGATGTTACCATTATAGCAAAGGGTTGTAATTGGGAATCATATTATTTTATTTTAAATGCATTTAAATATTAATTAATTAGTAATATGGGTTTGTGGAAAATTATATATGTTTTAATTATATCTATTTGAATGAGTTTATAAGAATATATATACATTTGAATTACTTTGTAATGCTAGCTTATAGATGTTTTGGAATTAAAACAAGTTGAAATTTTAGAAAGTATTCTTTATGAGTTTATTTAAAATTGTTTAAATGGAAATAATAGTGAATTATATTTATATAAATAATTATAGTAGAATGATTTTTCTTTTGTCCTATGGCCTTTATAAATGTGATAAAATATAGTTAATATATTTATTTTTAAGTATTATTAGAAATAAATCCCTAAGGGGTGTGATATATTGAGATTTTTTTTTTTAAGTTTTATTTTATTTTCCTTATTATTAGGGATGTGCTATATTAAACATTATTTTATTTTATAAATTCCTATTATTTAGGGATGCACTATAATTTAAGTATTTCATTATTGAGGAAGAAAATCCTTAATAAATGGTATGTTGTTTTAAATGGTTGAAATTAGATGTGATTTAATTATTGGGTGTGGATATTAATATTTTAATTGTAAAATTTAAAAACAAGAATATTAAATAATATTCAATTGGTAGTTATCTAAGATATTTATTTACTAAGTTTAATTAATTAATTAGTATAATGTGATTTCAAAATTATAGTGTTTATATTTTTTAGTAATTGGTTTTGGAATTATGTTCATACATTTAATGGATGGTAGAAATAATGACATATGGAATTGCATCATGGCTATAGTTTATTGTAGATTGTGACCTTGAGGTGATTGATTAGTAACTAGTATGTGTATTATTATTATCAATTTAGTGAATTGAGAAATTGATTTTTGGTACTTGGCATATTATATTTGATGGATTTGTGGAACTAATATCTGCATTTAGTTTTGTAATTATAGGTTTGTAGTTCAAGCAAGATCATGGAGCTAAGGAAGAACTTTCCACCTTGTGAAAAGATGATTTATGACTTTTTTTTTTAATGTGAAGAATTGCATATCTTATATTTATAGTTACATGGAATTGTATAAAAACTACTTTCCAAATTTGAAGTTTATAAGTTAAATTTTGGAAAATTTTCTCCTGTTTATTATTATTTTTCCATTATTTTTTACTAATTCAATATTAAATTGTTAGTTTTTTGAGTGGGCATTACATATGTATCAGAGCACCAGGTTGCAACACTTGGGAGCTTTGGGGTAAAAGTACTAGTGTGAAACATGGATGATTTAAGTTTGAATTTCGTAAAAGAATATGATTGTAGATTAATGAAATGATTAAGATGGCTTTGGTTATAAAATATTTCAAAAGCACTAATGTTTTATTAAGATGTATTACAGGAAGAGTGGCTCAATTATTTGTTTATGAACAGAAATGCAAAAAGTTGTCATTTTCTCTAACTGAATCTTTCTAGAGTTGAGGTTGTTGTGAGTTTACTAGATTGTTTAAAGAGTGGAAGGCTGAAAGGCTAATGAGCTGACCCAGGCATGAAGAGTCAAGGTATGATAATATTTATGTTATGACATGATCATTAATAAAAGATCTGTTGTATAAGTGGATAATAATTTGATTGAGGAAATGAATTGTGTTAGTCTCTTTGGTTACTTGAATATAAAAGTTGGATAGATTTAAAAATATTTTTTTTTGAAATTTATTTTATTATTAAAAAGAATTTAAAAAGTATATTTGTTTTTAAAAAATAATTTCAGATTGGTTGGAAGATGATGTAATAGAAGGGGTCGTTCTATTAATATAATAATTGATTAGTTGCATATGAAAATCTTATTTGTTGGGCTTTCCCTCTATTTTTATGTGGTTGAAAAATTTAAAAAAATCCTTTCTAGAAACTTATTAAATCCCCCCCCCCCCCACAAACACACAATTTACATAAACAAAAGGTGAATATGCCAATGTTCAAACATAATTCATTCACACAAAGTTAGTACAAACATGAATGAATGCTTGAGTTCAAATACGTCAAAGTACAAACAAACACATAAAGTGAGAGCCAAAGTTATAAAACATGGTAAATTCCAAACGCACACACCACATAAAGTGAATGTCAAAATTAAATTTTAGACCATGCACAATTCACACAAAAGTGAATGTCAAATTTAAAACAAACACTTCACATTTAGAAAGTGATTACATGCCAAAGTTCAAACATGCTTCATGCACAAAGTTAGTTCAACCATATATGAAGTAAACACTCGATTTCAAATGTGCCAAAGAGAAAACACACACAAAGTGAATGCCAAAGTTAAAACACACTCTTCACACAAAGTTAGTTGAATCACTTCACACATGGTTTGTTCAAACACATATTTTAGACATATACAAAGTAAATAATAAAGTTCAAACATGCACATAAAGTGAATGCCAATGTTAGTACACTCTTCACACAAAGTGAATGCCAAAGTTAAAACACAATCTTCACACAAAGTTCAATAATTCCACACATAGTTTGTTAAAAAGATACACTTCATACATATATAAGGTAAACACTAAAGTTAAAACATATGAAAATTCAAGCATGTAGTAAATGTCAAAAGTTAGTACACTCTTTACACGAAAGTTCACACACACAATAAGAAATTCTGTGCACACACACACAATAAAAAAAAATTATACACACACTCACACAGAATAAGAAGATCAAATCTAAGTGAAAGGTAAAATTCAAACACACTTCATACAAAGTGAATGCCAAAGTTAGTTCAAACACTCTCACACACACAAAAGTAAACATAATTCAACATGCCAATTTCAATTCACACTAAGTAAATGTGAAAGTTTAAAGTTCACTAAACAAAAATAGTAAATAGATCTAATAAGTGAATGGAAAAGGTAGTTCACTCACATTTCATACAAAAAAAATGAATCCACAATTAACTCAAACAAATTAAGTGGATGCCAAAGTTCAAACATATGATTCACATAAGCAAAGTGGATGCCAATACACAAACAATAAGTGACTCAAATCCAAGTGAATGTCAAAATTAGCTCACTCACACACACACAAAGTGAATATAAAAGTTAGTTCATACACATTTCACACACACAAAGTGAACATCAACAACTCACTCAAATAATAAAGGGATGTCAAAGTTCAAATACACACTTCACACAAACAATAAGTGGATGCCAAAATTCAAACACACATAAAAAATGAATGCCAAAAGTTCAAACAATAAGTGCACACAAAGTAATGCCTAAAGTTCAAACACACTTCAAACAAATAAAGTTCAAAGACACTTCAAACAAACATGGATGTCAACATTCAAACAAACGCACACAATAATTGAGTTTCTTATAGTATATATAGTCTTTTCCACCAACTACTACATGTAGTGACTTTCTAATAAAAAATAAATATAAACTATTTAGTGATAGGCCTATAAATATTTGTGCCTATTGGCCATTTGATAGCATCTTTGGTGCTTTTACTAGTTTTATCCATTTTTAAATGGCATACAACGGACCCACCACAAGGTAGCATTTATTGCAAACTTATTTTTTAAAAATTTATCTCTAATTAAAAGATAGACCCATGACATGTGGGAGAAATTAAAATCTTTTTAATGATTTTCTTTTCAAAATTTACATTCCAAATTCAATCTTTCTCATTCATACATCTTGTCCAACAATAGAAGCACCCTATACTCGGCCTTAGAAGTAGAAAGTGCAAGAATTGACAGCTTCTCACTTATACAAGCAGAATGTGTAAAGTCAATACGGCAATTATCGCCACCAAAGAGTACTTTATACCTATTACTAAGATGACATGGACCCTTAATATACCTCACTATATGTTTAGTTGCCACTTAGCCACTTTAGTGAAAAATAACTTGTTAAGTTCTCTTGCACTATATATCAAATTTGAAATTAAAAATAAAAACAGAGTTTAGCCAAGACTTTGTATAAGCCAAATAAAAATGCTAATCCAAAATGTTTTTAGGCATTCAAGGTGTTCTAGCTTTTTGACTTCATGCTTCTGTTGTCACCATGTGAGAACTATAATCTTATGTATCTATTATATTTTAGTATTTACATCAATGACAATTACCAAAAGAAACAGTGTAATTGGTTTTGATTTAGAAGCAACCTTGGCCAATTGCCAGGATTATAAACTGGGTTTAAGCTACATCGAGTATCCCTTAGTGGCATTGCATCAGGATTAATCCAGGCAACACTTGGACAAACCTCAATACAAGTTTGGACAGGTGAATTTGACAGAATAGGAACACCTTGGACATTGCTTCTGATCCAAGCTTGACAGATTGTCAATTACCCAAGCAAAAACAATTCTAACAAAAACAGACAGATTGAAAATTACATGACTATGTGAATTGTGAATCTATGCATTCATGATAAATTGTAGAGTATTGTTTATATGGTGGAAATATAAGGATAAATGTAAATACCATAGGTCCATCCGAAGGTGCCTATGGAATGTGTTTACATTCTCCCATGGAGCCAAAACACCAGCCATGGTAACTGCACTGCAAGTCACCATCTTCATCAATTCTTCCTTTAGACAAGGGAGCCCTTCTATGTGTTGGTGTAACGCCTATTATTATTGCAGCCCAATCTTTATTGTTATTGTAACGCTCCTATCACCTCTTTTATTCCCTCTTGATGTAATGACCCTGCATTCTCTTTACTTTCTGGTATTCCCACATTGGGGTTAAAAATAGTGTCTTTCATAGGTTATTATGAATTGGCTATTGTTAGTCATTAAGGGGAGTGGAGTGTATTTACTAAAGGATGAATATATTGCTATGTATGCTGTAACAAAGATATGGTATTTTGGATTGAATAGAATAGAGTTATCCCCTGCTCTATGTGGACGTAACCATTTGGTGAACCATGTTAAAAAACTTGGCTCTTCTCTCTTGCATCTATTCTGTGTTTGTTTATGTGTTTGATTTAATTATTTGCTTTTGTCTTTATTGTTTTCTTCGCTTAATAATTGGTATCAAAGCTTTGGTGAAGAAGCTCAAACAAGGAGCTCAGTGACGAAGCTAGTCAAAAATCTATGTAGAATTTCTAGAAAATGGAGGAAGCAGATAAATGGAAGATAGAGAAGTTCGCGGAGCAGAACTTCAGATTGTGGAAGGTTTAGATGGAATTGATGCTAATTAAGTAGGATCTCTCACTCGCACTGGAAGGGAAAACCAAAGGAAAAAGGTTTGATGTCTAAGGAAGACTGGGAGAAATTGGATAAGAAAGCAAGGGCCATAATTTTTCTTTCACTGTCAAGCAATGTCCTCTTTAACATTTCAGCTGAGAAGACATCAAAAGAGCTATGGGAGAAACTTTTAGACATGTAGGAGATGGCATCAGCATCAAACACAGTATTTATCGTGAAGAAGTTATACAATTTACAAATGAGAGAAGGTGGGATCATGTCTAATCACCTCAATGAATTCAATACCTTGGTCACTTAATTGATTTTGGTGGGCATAAATTTAGATGATGAAATTAAAGAAATTTTGTTATTATGTTCTTTACCAAACAACTGGGAATGGGTTGTGATGGCAGTTAGTGATGATGTTGCAGCAACTCTTCTCAGTGAAGACATGAGGAGAAAAAATCAAGAACCCTCATCCGATGAGGCCTTGACTGCTGTAAATACATGCAATAGAGGAAGGGGTCAAGACAGAGGCAAAAATAACAACAGAGGAAGATCAAAATCTATAGGTATAGATGGCATTTGCTAGTTTTGTGGCAAGCAAGGTCACATAAAAAGGAATTGTTGGTCTTACAAGAAATATATAGAACA
Source organism: Cunninghamia lanceolata (assembly GCA_027924645.1). Classification (NCBI taxonomy): domain Eukaryota; kingdom Viridiplantae; phylum Streptophyta; class Pinopsida; order Cupressales; family Cupressaceae; genus Cunninghamia; species Cunninghamia lanceolata. Next base: position 715,057 of record BSBN01000031.1, read on the forward strand.
ACCAAAGGAATTTGAAGCCAATGTAGCATACCAAGAAGATGTAGGTGTTCTTATTTTAACTGAAGAATAAATTCCAATTAATATTTGGGTGCTTGATTCAGGTTCATTGTTTCATGTCACTCTGTGCAAGGAGTATTTCAAAAATCTGCAAATTGCTGACTTGGGTAAGGTTTTTCTTGGTAACGATGATTCTTGTGATATTGTTGGCAAATGGGATATTTCATTAAAATTAAAAAATGGATATAGTTGGTTGTTACGTGATGTTAGCTATGTTCCCCAGCTCAAACAAAATGTAATCTCTACTAGACAATTGGGTTCTCAAGGTTGTGAAATTAGTTTTGAATCAAATAGATGCAAAGTTAAAAAGGGCGCCTTGGTAATTGCAAAGGGAAGCAAATTAGGCACCCTGTATGTAATAGAGAGTCATGCTGAAGGGGGAGATGTTCATCCTACTTCAGATTTGTCATTGTGTGAAATATGGACTGCCTAGAAAAGTTTTTTGGATTAATTAGATGCTAAAATTGATTTTGTTATTAATGATTTTCTTAGTATGTTTAACAGTGAAAGTTTTGGGAATCAGTTAGATGATGGTAGCAGGTTGATGCCAAAGAACCTGGGGCAGATGAAATTGATGGTAATTCTCAGTTGGGGTAGAGTGCAGGTTGTGATCAAGATCTTGGACTAGAAGATAAGATAGATGTGAATTCACTCAAGATGAACAAGACTGAGGCCTTGCCGCAAGCTTTCTGAAAGGCAATAGGTGCCAAAATTAAGGAAGAAACATAGATTATTGAAGGAGATGTTGAGATTTAGATAGATTGGCCGGCTGCTACAGGTCCTACATCAAAGACTAAGAAATTAATGCTAAAAATGATAGAGATGGAGATTATGGATGAATTGGGAAGCAAGATGATTAAGGGTTTGTACAAGGAGAAGGTCTAGACTGGGGATCTTGTAGCTATTGATAAGGCTTCTACGCATATCACTAAATTGGGGTGGTCTTTGACAAAGATTGATACAAAAGTGAATCCGGTGGATGCCTTGACTAAGATTGTTCCAAGGGAGAAGTTTGAATTCTGAAGGACTTCTCTTGGCATTGTCAAGTTCTGACAATAAGCCTGCAGTGGGGGATAACTCTGCACAGCTCTCTTGCAGCCAAGATTGGACTTCAAGTGGGAGATTGTTGGTGTAATGCCTATTATTATTGTAGTCCAATCTTTATTATTATTGTAACACTCCTATCACCTCTTTTATTCCCTCTTGATGTAACGACCCTGCATTCTCTTTACTTTCTGGTATTCCCACGTTGGGGTTAAAAATAGTGTCTTTCGCAGGTTATTATGAATTGGCTATTATTAGTCATTGAGGGGAGTGAAGTGTATTTGCTGAAGGATGAATTTATTGTTGTGTATGTTGTAACAGAGATATGGTATTCTAGATTGAATAGAATAGATTTATCTCCTGCTCTATGTGGACATAGCCATTTGGTGAACCACGATAGAAAACTTAGCTCTTCTCTCTTGCATCTCTTATGTGTTTGTTTATGTGTTTGATTTAATTATTTGCTTTTGTCTTTATTGTTTTCTTCGCTCAACACTATGTGGGCAGCTATCATCAAAGACTCTCCAGCCCAGCTCCCTTTTATCCCACCGAACAACAATGTCAAGACCCAAGATTTTGAATGCATGAGGCACCTCCTTCTCCAAATCATAGTCTAGTGCCACAAGATACCATTCTTGAAACCAATTGAACTCATCCTCATCTTCCTTGATCCCAACTTCAGTACTTGTATTCTCTTGGGAAGACTCTGAGGAAGTTGTTGAGGGTTGGGTAATAGTAGAAGGGTTAAACGTCATTCTTTTGTAGTTCCATCTTCTTCTAGTAATGTTAAGCATTGAATTTGAGGATGTGGTGTCCTTTTGCAGGGCCATGAGATGGATCCCATATGACTTAGAGGCCTAATTGAATGATGAAGTGATGGTGCCAGCAAGTTCAAACTACCAATAACAACTATACTTGACTATACCTGGAGAAAATGTTGGTAATGAAGAACACTCCTCTTACAATCAAATTGAAAATCTCTGTAAGTTAGCTCAAATGCTGGTGATGAACTCACATGCCCAAAAGAGATCTTTACTGCATTTTATGGTCAACACTCTGCATTGATTAAACTTGACAAAACTTTAGCTATTGTCTTAAATAAATGAAAATGAAATGAAAGTTTTTAATGACCTCCTTGAGACCAGACAGTCTATGGGACCTGGAGGCAAAACTGAAACTGTCAGGAAATAAATGAACCAACAACAACCGCGCTGGTTATTTCTGTCTGTTTTCTAACTCTTTACTCTTCTTGATTCTTCTGCTATAAATTTTGATCAAGTAACCTTTTACATAATTTTTTACTTAAAAAACACAAATCACATCAACAGAAGCATGGATCCGACTAGTAGGGATCCCATGCTTGCTTTGATAAAATGACAAACTTAAAAAAACTTAAACTCACCTGCTACCTTCATTTTCGAATCAGGAGTGTTGTACCCAATCAAAAATTCTTGCTTCTTTAAGGTATTTTGAGAAAGTCCAGGAAATTTTTTCGTCAAAAAAATCAAAAGGTCAAATTTTCTAAAAATAGAAATTTCTATTTTTAGAAAGTTTCTAAAAATAGAAATTTCTATTTTTAGAAAGTTTCTAAAAATAGACGTCAAATTAGGTTTTCTGGGTTTCTTGAGATACAGATACTGGTAAAATTTTCTAAAAATAAAAAGTTTATAAAAATAGAATCTTCGATTCAGGTGTCATGCCTTATTCTGATTGGCTGATTTTGCTTCACGATCAGCGTGGTCCAGACATAATCTGCAAAAGGTTAAGATTTCTCTATTGGGTCAATTCTGCTTTTTCAGAAGGTGAAGCATGAGCTTCGTAGTCATCAATGGAGGACGATCATCTACCATAGCTCATTTTCAAGTTTTCAACGTTGTTCCTTTGACCCAGAACTGACGAATAGTCGTCGATTCAACGAAGAACGCAAAACGGAGCAGGATGGATTCGGAGTGAGGAGGAAAAGTTAAAAATCATAAAAAATTTCTAAGGCACAAAATTCCAAGTGCCCCTGGAGGCCAAGGATGCCCACTTTTTCATGCCTTAGATTTTTTTTTGCATTTTTTAAGAAAATACAAGAAATACCTCTGTCAGTCAGTTCTGAGGAGGACAAAAGTAATCATTTTGGTCAACAAGCCCTAAAAAGTTGGAATTCATGTCAAATGTACCTAGGCTATTCAGTTCATTCATCAATTCAGTGGCAATTGTCTGACAAATCGTCGAAATTGACATAAGGAAGCAGTTGCTGACATGCGAAATGGAGCAAATTGCAAACAAAGGTTGGAAATCATAATTTGGCTAAGGAACAAAATTCTAGGCGCCCCTGGAGGCTAGGGGTGCCCACTTTTTCATGACTTAGAATTTTTTACGCATTTTTTGAGAAACATTAAAAAGTCTCTGACAACCCATTTCTAGGGGGTCAAACTCAATTAAAAGCTGGTAAAAGCTAGGATTTCATCATAGGTGTGTTCAGGCTACTCAGATCACCTCCCGTTCTACCTCAACAGTCATCCAGACGACAGAAAATGATGATCAAATAGAACCTGTTGGCACATAAATTGAGAAATGGAATCAAAATTTGAAAATATCAAAAAAATTCTTAGGCACAAATTCCTAGGTGCCCCTAGAGGCCAGGGGTGCCCACTTTTTCATGCCTTAGAATATTTTCTAGTTTTTCTAGAAAACGAGAAAACCTCCTCCGTCAGCTTGGTTAGATTCATTGCAAATCAATTTGGCACATTTTTTGAGGCAGACAGAGGGTACAATCAGCTTAGTTTTCATCAGGCTTGTCTTTTTGCTAGATCATCAGACTCAGTTTTGTTTTGACAGGCAGAAATTGATAGCCAAATAGGGGCCCACAGACACCGGAATGCGCGTAGAAGTCAAAATGTTTAAAAAGTTAATTTTTTTAGAAAAATGGCTAAGGCACTAAAAACTAGGCGCCCCTGGAGGCCGGGGCGCCCAAGATTTCATGCCTTAGAAAATTTTCATGTTCAACAGTGTTTTTCGACAACTGTTTCCAGATCTTTGTCCGGCGACAGTTTTTAGAAGTCAAATTTGTAGTTAGATGATGTCGGATCGTTAGTTTGAGGCTGGGGATGGAATCACGGTTAATAAATCTTCAAGGTGCCATGATCAGTTTGCTTTTTCAGTCAACGGTGACAGTTTGACATCTTGTTGAAGTTAGAGACAGGCCATACTGGAGTCAAAACGAGTGCAAAAGTGTTGAAAATGAAGGAAAATTTGGCTAACACTTTTGCAGCCTCGTGTGTTTGATGACATCATCAAAGAAGATATTTTTCATCATCTCACACATGAAGCCATAGGCAACCCTAAAATAGGGGTTCCTCCTATTCGAAGACATCCACTTGGATTTGTGCTTTAAAAGATGCTTTCTTCATGGATAAGATTGAAGCTTTATTTCTCACAAAGAAAGATGCTTTTTTGCCCTAAAATTCTATAAAGACAAAGCTTTTGGCTTCTTTATTTCGTTATCTTTTGCAAGTTGCATCCAGAGGAAGGATTTTTATTTTTCTTTCCATGAAGATTCGAAGGCTTAAACGAAGTGCTTTTTCAATGTTCTTCGTAGTTTCAGGATGAGGAAGCAGGGAGGCATGCTTTTTCAAGGTCCTTTTTTTAGGGGATCGTTTTTTAAAAACAGGATCTAAGATTTTTCAATTTTCATCAAGATGGGTCCATCTAGAATTTTATCCTCTTGAAGATTAGGAAATTTGCTTTTTCAGGAATTTGCTTTTTTTCTATTTTTTTGAGAAATCTTCCACTTTTTCAAAATCTGACAATCTGGGTTGCTTCAAAATATAATTGCCTACAAAACCCATGTGCCAACTTTTTTGCTCAGGTCCTACTTTTTAGAAAAAATCAACAAGTAATTTTCATCCTTTTGTCCAAGATTTTTCCGACATAGGCTTGTTGACAGTCATTTTTTAAATCTTTCAGTATGCAGTACTATCCAACAGAGATCAAGCCTAAAACGAAGTTGGTTCACGATTACCTGAGAACTTTCGAGACAGACTTGCATAAAGTACTTCCAATGTTTAATTTACATCCTTTGGAAGATGCAAGAAACAACGCTATCAGGAATCTGGGTCACTCCGGATTGCTTGCAGTAGCATCCTTCCCCATCACAGTGAAAAGTATCGAATTCATAATTGCTTGTATGACGCATTACAATTTGGTCATAAGAGAAATCCAATCAAGAGATGGACGTGTGCTCTACAGCCTGAGGCCGAACGAAATTAAGAAGTGTTTTTCAATACCAATCTGGAGAGAAAACTTGGTTGTTTCGATTGAAGAATGTAAAAGGGTGTGGCACAATGATAAAGAAAAGTACCGGAAAAAGATTGCTCAGAGGTGGTTGAAGGAAAAGCAGAATGTCATGCCAAAGAATGTTAGACGTGGAGAGTTCAAGGAGGAACATGCAATAATGATTGCTCTGCTAAGCTGGATCACGGGTCAAGCAGATGCTAAAAAATTCCAGCCTTGGATGTTTTACATCATGTCCCAGATTGTTGACAAAACAAAATTCTATGATTGGGTGGCACTCATCAGTGATAGTTTCCACCAGCAAATAACTGATTTTCAAAGGGCTCATGATTTCCACATGATGTTAGACCTTGTGTATTTGATGGCTTTTCAGGGTCAATTTAGAGGTTTGAATATTGTTGGAACTTTGGGCATTCAACATGTATATCACCATTTCCCGCAGTTAGAATTATCTCAAGTTGAGCGACATTATAGGCAGGTAAATGATGCATTCTTTATGCATGCAGTGTGAGATTTGGATAATGAGTTGCATATAAATTTTCATGTGATGCCAAATTGGCAATGGCGGAATGGGCTGATTGGTTTATCCAGTTTCCCACTTTTTCCTACATCAAACTATATGGCTTCTCAGGAGAGCCAACCATGTTGCCAAGATATCCGATGGATGAGGTAGCGTTCATGGAATTTCTGAGGCAAGTCTATGAAGTTCATACATTTTTGCATAGCAGACGTAAGCCGACTTTCAATTTTCCAATTGGGATGGGAATTTATAGATGTAGATCTAGAGCAGATGCCAAAGTAATTGGTAGTGAAATGTCCAGGTATGGTTTTAAGTTTTACGATAGGAGGTCTTCATATGAACCGCGTGGTGTTTTTGCATCACACCTTGGTCAAAATTGTTCGCATACGCATGCAGTTGAAGATTTCTAGACTAATTGTGCTAATGAGTTTGAAGTGCGAGAACGCAGTTACAGCAGGTTTACTCTTCGGCAGTTGGCTGATATTTTGTCAGAAGATGTAGAAGGCTTGTCAGATGATGGTGGATTTTTACTTCCCACATATTTCAGAGATCAAGTTGAGCAACAACCATTGCCACTAGTTAATTGGTCAGCTAAAGAAAGCACCTCAATTAAGGAAAGAATGAGTCGAGTTATCAAAAATAGTATGATATTCTTGAAAAGTAAGCGAAAAGAACCCATTCCGGTTGTAGAGTTGTCAGTTGTTCAACCATTAGAGCCTTCTACTTCCAAACCAAAACAAAGGGTTAAAGCTATGAGCATCATTTTAGAAGGAATAAAGATGGCCAAGTTAAAGAGGAAAAAGGTTGAGTCTCCAGTTCATGTTCAGTAGGAACAACCAGTAGTTACATTAGAAGTTCCCACTAAACTAGTACTGCATGTAGAAACATTACCTTCTATTCATGTTTCTCCACCTTCTTCACCTAGTTCTTCTCCCATTCACATTGATTTAGAGCCAGATTTGCCAGTTCATAACTCTGAGACACATATTAGTTCATCAGGAGTTGATGAAATTAGAACCGAGATTCCAAGAGAAGATGGCTCATCTTGGTTTGAAAACATTTTGGGAAGAAAGAGGAGAAAGCCTTCATATCAGTTGAACATGACAGAGCTTAATATCGTCTACTAAGACACACCAGACAGGAAAATGAAGAGACAAGTTCACATTGAGAAGAATGTTGATAGAGAAATGATCCTTGAAACTGTAACACCTCTAGAAGATAAGGATGTTGATGACTTCAAGGTTGTTAAAGCAAATCTTGGTAGGAGTACCCAGCATACAGATGTAAATCTCTTCAAGGTTGCAACAGATAATCTGAAGGAGAGGGTATTAAAGGATGGAGAAGACAAAGCAGCCCTCAAGGCTGAAATAAGGCAGCTGCAGTAGTACATTTCTAACCTTTTCTATGGCACATCACAGGCTAATTTATTGCTTCCTCCGAATCTGGGATCACCGGCCGATCAGCAACAGTTCAGTCAATTGGTCATCTATGGGAGGCACATGAAAGATTGGGTGGAAGAATTTGTGACTAAAGGGAGAGTTGTACTTTCATAGTTTTATCAATTAAAGTTTAACGCTCATGATCTGCATCAAGGCATCTAGGGGTTACAATAGACTATGGCTGAAATAGACTAGTGTTTGAGATTATTATCTCTGACTTGAAGATAGCACATAATTTTGTTGATTCAGCTGAAGATAAGAAGATTGTTTCTACTTGGAAAGTGCAATATCTTTTCACAGTAAAAACTTATGACAATATAATCTTAGAGTTAACAGAATGGAAAGAAAAAGTGGTAAATGTTCTCAAGTTCGTTAGATCTTTTGTTTCTCAGATCCTGTGTTCATATGAAAAAGAAGATGGTACCCTATATGATCTCAGGAAAGTGCAAGCAGAGTTCTAGACTCTCATCCACAGCAATTTTAATGGTGATATCAATGCTGGCAAGATGGATCGTTTTGCCGCAATGACAGTGAAGTTTGACAAAGTTGTGGGTGAAGTTCATGAATTCCTTCAGATGGTTGGAAATGGTGAAGAAATGTTAGAGAATCAAAATATCATTCTAGAGAGTATCAATGTTCCTAGCAAAAATGTGGTCACTCACTTTTTAGAAGATATTATTTCCCAGAATATCAATGGATGACATCACTAAAAAGCAAGAATGTAGATGAGGATGTGATTCAAAAGAAAACAACTTTAAATCAGATGCTTTTTGTTTTAAAGCATTTGCTTTCATCCTAAGCTCATCCATTCTTTAAATAGTAAGAAATCACTTTGTAATAGTTGGAGTTTTCTTTGCTTTAAAGAAAATTGCTTTAAAGCGTTTGTTAGTTGTATCTTTGTCTTAGAATAGAAATAAAGCTTGCGAGTTGGCAAGTTAGGGTTAATCAAGGAGATTTTAGGGTTCCCTACTCCTTTGATTTTAGTATAAATAAGGGCAGCCTTGCCCATTGTAATGGAGCTACTTTTGTGATAGCAAATTTATTGTGCCTATTCTAACCTGCAGATCTTGTTATTCCAAGTGTTTGTTCACTCTGTGTAATCTGTTTCCAGTGTTTGATCGCATACTGTCTGCCTACCTTTTGCTACAGTATAGTTGTCCTAGAGTTGTATCAACTTTATGATATTGGAATAGAAGTCTCATGCCTACCTTTGCTCTGATTTTCTATCTCATTAATCATCAAGTTAGTCGTTAGATGTGTGGCTTACATGAATTTTATTTCAGCTTTCATCATTAAAGTACAATGGGTCTTGTGATGTGAATCTGGGAGAAGTTTATTTAAGTTTTTTGTGTTAAAACAAATCATTCCTCATCCACTTTTGATTTATGTGCTCTGTGTTTACTCAGATAATCAAAAAGCATCATTTAGTTTAAGCGTAGATGTAGTTAGAAGTTTATTAAAAGGAAAAACCTCTTCTGCAATGAAATAGAGTTTTATAACCTTGTGCTTGCAGCTGAGAATCAAAAAGAAGATAGGCAAATTTTGTTTTATTTATCTTTTCAGCGAACATCAGCAAAAAGGGAACTCCCCCTCATAATAGGAGAGTAGTTTATCTATGCATAGCTGTCCATTTCCAACTCGCATTCCAGAGGTGCGAATTGAAATGCCAACAGGGAGCATTAAATTCAACAAATAATAAAATAAAGGATACACTTAGTTTAGTGATATTTGATTTTGATTTGTAGGAATTCTAGATATTCAATGCACTTAAAAATCTCAGAATCGGCGAAAGTTGTACAAATTTTGTCTGAAATATTTTAATTGACATATGTTGCACAATGCCCAATAAATAACTATGTTTCAATAGTTATTAGGGTGCCCTTACTTAGATCTCTAGTTAAATATATAAAAAATTAGTAGTTAAATGATAACAAGTGTCACATAGTGGTGAGTAGGGTCTTTGTAGTGTTGTAATAATAGTATGTGTTTTGTTGTGGATAGATGAGGTGTGACATAGCATTTTAGAGAGGAGATGGAAAGAAGTTTGAGATGATAGATTGGTACAAGTTTAAAGTATTATAACTAGCACTTGCACCCATGGGAGGTTCAAGGAATACACTGATAGGAACAACCGAAGAGTTTAGAGGTGTGAGACAATTCCTAGCACTATAATGCTCACATATAAAAGCCTATCGGCTAATTATACTAAGTGGGTGAAGATTATAGTTGTGAACGATTTATTATTAATATAAATATGTTTTTGATAAATTCAACTGGAAAAGAGGAACCAAAACCGTTTACAGAACAGTCCAGAGGGCAAAGCAAAATCCACACATAGGCCAGGAACAACACATGAACAACGGACATATAGCAAAGCCCAAAGAGGCAAAGCAACAACAAGGTAGCAAGGCTGCAAGGAACAACATACTAAGCAATTTCATAACCTAACCTAGTAGGTCATACACCCTTGGCCCAAGAATGGGTCTGAGAAACCTACTTAGGAAGGCCTCTCTTCTTTCTTTGGATAATAGTCCAAAAGACATCATTATCTCCATTTGCAAAAATAGGAGATGAAGGAGGTGAAGTACTCACCAAATCCTTAGAAGGGGGTAGATCTTGGGGAGAGGAAGAAGCTGTCACAACAACAGCAGCCCCAACAACATATGGTGCACCTGCAGCAATAGTCCCAGTCATAGAAGGCATACCAACAATAGTCTTAGCAACAACAACAGTTGGAGAGGTCCCTACAACAGTCCCAACAGTAACAATAATAGCAGGGGAGGTCCCTGTAGAAGTCCCAGCGACAGAAGAAGAAAACAAATCTGATGGCACTACCATAGCAGCAACTGTAGTAGTCCCAACAACAACAGCAAGGGAGGTCCCTGCAGCAGCCTTAGAAGCAACAATAATAGTAGGGGAGATCCCTGCAGCAATCCCAACAGTAGAAGAACCATGCAATGGGGAAGGGACTCCTCGACATTAGCAGACGGCTTAGAAGCTTCTGAGACAGAATCATCATTATCAACATCCACTATAAGGTGTTCCTGTAGAGCATTCTTCCACCAAGATGAAGAACGTGAGACCTTCAAGCAAGGGCATTCAGAAGCCAAATGACCCGTATCAAAGCACCTCTAACAACGAAATGGGATACCTTCATAATCCAAAGGCTGACCCCAAGAGCGATCAGAAACTTGTAAAACAACCTCTACCAGAAGAGGCATAAACAAATCCACTTCCACTAAAATACGAGCATATGTGGTGTGAGAGAAAAAAGTAGTGGCTTGATCCACCATGATAAAATGACCCACTAAATTACCGATGCCTTCAAAGCAAGATTCACACCAAAAATGAAGAGATAGATTTCGTAGACAAATCCAAACTGGAAGCTGATTGAAAGATTCAGTGAAAGGGTTAAAGGGAGGAACCCAAGGTTTTAGTAACAATGCATGTTGTCCCCAAAACCAAGAACGATCAACAAAAATAGCATTTCGATCTGAGATCGAAGCAAATGTGACTACAAAGAACCCTTTGGCACATGGGTAAATTTTGATTTTCCCCTTCGTGAGGGGGCACCACTTCTTAGAAATCTAATTATTTAGATCTTGAAGCCATGGCTAGAATCTATCAAACCTACATATTAAACCCTGCTGAGAAAAAAATTGCTCATTTTCTAACACTGCATCCCCTAAAATCACAACAGGGGGGTAGAACAGAAGGTTTCACCTTACTAGAAGGGGCAACCTTCTTCTGAGGAGATGAGACTCCATTGCAAACCACATTAGAAAAAGAGTCAGGGACAATAGCAGCAGCAATAGAGCCAGGTAACCTAGCAACAGGAAAACCTTCTATCTCAGGCAGTGAAGCAATAGCCCCAGACACAGGTGGCGTACCAACAATAGCAGCAACCCTAGCAGCAGGCAACGTACCAGCAATAAGAGAACGCTGCAAACCCCCAGATGTTGCACTAGTAGCAGCAAAACCCTCTGACGTAGACAACACATTAATAGTAGCACCAGGCAACATGCTACCAGCAGTAGTTGAGCCCAGCAAACCTGGCTTATGGGCGGGAAGAGGAGTAGGAGAGGCCATTTCAAAGATTGGAGAATATTAATATAAATATGTTATTAATATTATTATAATTAATAATAATAGTAATATTATATTATTATTATAATTATAATAGTATAATATAACATAATGCTAATATAATGACATAATATATAATTATAGTAATATTATTTTTTAAAGAGTTAGAAATTAACACGTAGGATTAGCCTTTTCAAATTAAATTTGTCTTATATTTCCATGTTTTTAAAGCATCAAAGGCATTTGCCAAATAGAAGTTTGGTCAATGTCTATCTAGCATGCTAATATATTTTTTTACAAAATATTAATAAATAAATGTATTTATACAAACTAAATTTATCGCAATCTATACACAATATAATATATTGATATTTAGATCACTACAATATTTTAATATTTAATATTTATAGAGAAAAGAATATAATGGCCATATATGAATTATAATATTGATATTTTAAATATCAATAAAATAATATAATTAATACTATTTTTATAATAAAATTTATTATAACATAGTAAAATAAAATATTCATATATATTTGTTAATAAAAATTAAATATTAATATATTATAGTGATGGAAATATTAATTCAAGGAGGTGAAATTTATCAAACCATAATTGGCACTCAACATAAATCTCAAAATGATGATATGCCTCATACAAAATTACTTTTGAATATTTATGCCATGAAATCTTTAAACCTTGAAAGGTATGGAATATTTATGCCATGAAAGAATATGTGAGAAAAAAATAGGATAAGTATACTATGAAGTCATCACCCAATGTTGGAAAATGAACACAACAATGTATGCCCCTGCTAGAGCTTCTAGTAAAATTTTTTACTTGCTATTCATATATCTTCGCTCTAAATTTTTTCCTCTTGTAAAACACAACTCACCTGCAAATAGTAGTGCACGTTTCATTGTTCAGTGAGATATCTTGTGTGGCAAAACAAAGCCACAAATTATAAATATTATTTACTTTAGTCACTGAATAAAAAAATTAAGAAGTCCTCAATTTGTAAAACATCTAAATAATTAAACAAGAAGTTAAATAATACTAGTAAACAAAGAAGTTAAATAGTAAACAAGCATAAAGAGCTCACAAAATCTGTTGTGCTTCTACATTTGAATTCTTAGCGCTCTATTCATAACAACTTCTACACTTGAATTCTTAGCTCTCTACATTCATAACAATTTGTTTTAAATAATCTGGTAATGTTAAAAAGATAACTAATTTTAAACCATTTTGTTCTTACTCTTAAACATAGCTTAAAAAAATACCAGCTCTTCATTGTTGGATTGTTTTCTTTCAATTTTTATATTTGCAATTTAGATTACTAGTACAAATATAACAATACCAAAGTAATGTTAAAATTAATGTGTTCCATAGATCTCATTTGCCAGTGCAAATATTTTATTAACAATATTTGTTTTTACTATAATATAACATAAATATAAATACATTATAAATTTCTATAATTAGTATTTAATCAAATTATGTGTTTCATATATTAACAATATTTCATTTTACTATAATATAACATAAAAATAAATACATTATAAATTTGTATAATCAACGATTTAATAATAATAATAATAATTTTCATAAGACTAAATATAATATTAATATGAATATTACACAATACAATAAATTAATATTTAGAGCGCTATAATATATTAATATTGATTCAATAAATTTTATTATAAAAATAGTATTAATTATATTATTCTATAGATATTTATTTAAAATATCAATATTATAATTACAATGAAGAAAAATTAAATAATCATATTAATATGAATATTACACTATATAATATATTAATCTTTCGATATTTAATATTTATAACACAAATATATATTAATATTTAAAATATGAAATTTATAAATAATATATATACAATGAATCAAAATTAAATAATCACATTAATACGAACATTATATTAATATAAATATTAAATTTTTGTTATAATATTTACATAGATTTAAACAAAAAAAATTATTTGTTTCACATTAAAATATTGTCAATAAGGGCGAGTGGTTAAGTCGCTTGGTTGTAGTGGTGGCCAGAGTTCAAACCCCTGTTGGACCAACGAGCTTGCAAGTTTTACGCGCTAGGGGATGAGGTCCCCCCGTGTTGTGGCCTCATCGGTTCATTGCTCTGGGCAAAAGCCGAAGGGCGTGTTGCATCAGGGTCGCCAGTCACGTTAAAAAGTTTACTAGGCGCATTATCTTTTAAAAAAAATATTAGAATAAATATTATTTGTTTAATAACCAAATTCTGGGTAAAAATTTAGCCACTCAGAGTTTTGTTATAATATTTACATACATTTAAACAAAAAAATATTATTTGTTTCACATTAAAATAAATATTATTTGTTTAATAACCAAATTCGTGGTAAAAATTTAGCCACTCGGAATTTAATTAAACAAGTTAATCTATTAATTCTACTCAATTTTAGTGTGTTTGTTTTACTCAAAATAGTATTTCCCCAAAATTAGTCCATAAGAGCTCAAATTTTGAGCCAATCACAACAGAGATAAATAATTTTCCGAATAATTTTGGTTAAAATTTTCTGATGTAGACTTTACAAAAATTAAAATTTGTTGAACATGAAAAATAATACTATGTTTTGATTGGTTTACTCTTGATTAATCATGTTTTGATTGGTTTATTCTAGATAGATTAATCACTAGGTAAACAATAGTACTGGGGAAGGGTATGTACTAATAAATAAGAAACCAATATGTTTGTAACTATACATTTTACATGTCACATTAAAGAAACAACTAATCATATAGTGACACATAAGGTGATCCATAATAGGTGCCTTGGTGCACATGTTTTCTCTTCAAATTTTTTTTTGATGTTTTTAGGCTACTCAATTAGGTTGCATCATTGATAACAATAACTTAAACTACCTACTACACCAGAATGTACCTCATGAAACTTTTATAAATTTCAACTACGTGTCATTTGTGAGGCTCCCTTGAAAATAAACTTTAATTTATAACAAAATAGTAAAATAATTACATTAACCTATTAAGTGGATTTAGAGTTCAAGTATTAGTATTTTGGAAGCTAAATTTTTTAAAATTGGTTAAATTATAGATAAAAAATTGATTCGATAAACTACTCGAAGTAGATATTGCATAATGACATATCCCAAGCAATGAAGTGTGAAATAGAACCACCCTTAATACATTGACATTGGATACTCACCGACAATTTTTTTCACTAGGAAATTTTATTTTTGTTTAAATTTGAAGAAATATTTTTACATAAATTTATGTTAATTAAACACGTGTTAACAATGAGTAAGGTATTAGTTTTGGGATTAAATGTTATTTTTAGAAATTAAATATAAAGATGGGAGTATTTAGTTTTGGGAACAATGATGAAGAATTAATATTGATGTCATGTAGAATTGGTTGTTAAGGTAAAAACAATAATGCTCATAATTTGATAAAATGTAAACTCAAATATTTCTAGGTTGAATTCAGGTCTATCAAGATTGTACTCGAGCATTGTGGGAATGAATTGTGAGCTCTAATTTGATTTTAAGGATGGTGGTGTTTGCAAACACCTTAAAGGAGATTGTTGTATCACTAAGGTCAAGTTCTCCAAGGTCAACCGACTTTGAGTAAATGTTTGAAGACAACACACACAAACATATGGATGACCTATATGATTCTCATGAAAATTCTAATTCTTTTCAAGATCCAAAGCCAAATGTTTGTAGATTAAGTGCTCCTTGTTTGACCATAGCTCTCTTATTTTTCCTTATGAATTAAGTGTACAAATTAATGTCTTTAAATTCTAAGACATAGTAATAATTCACAATTACTTGTGTCTAATTCTGCTCATAACAACTAGTGAAAAGGGGTGGGAAAACTATAATTTGAATTTGAACATTTAAATTAAGGGTTCAATACCATAGTCCTTAGGATACCTTGCGAAAATAAACTAGGTAGGGAAAATGATTAGTTTTCCAAACAAGGATCGTTCGAAGTATGGAAGTGTGTGTGAATATATGTACAATAAATGGCTAATAAATGATGAATATCTAGTAATGTGTGTAAATAAGAGGAAATACGGATAATTTTTATATAAATTGAGTTGTGAGCTAAACTTAACACAAAAAGTATCACTTATTGATATATAATTATATTAAGACGTTCCATCAAACTAAACTGAAAATTAGATGAGAATTAGCATAGATATGCTAATTTTACCATTACAAAATATATATTTTTAAAAATATCAATAAAGATGAAAAAAAACTAATAATACAAATTGGAAAAAAATAAAATAATTACATTGAGAAGCATTTTACAGTGATAGAAAGTAAGAGCATCATGTCATGACCATGCACATAAAAACTAAAAAACTATAACTATAAAATAATTCTTAAGTAAATAAATAAATCTTATGTAAATAAAATAACTCTTTAAATAAAAGTAAAGTAAAATAATTCTTAAATAGTTCTAAAATAAAACAAGTGCCACGTAGTGGCCAGTACCTACCTTTGTACTATTGTAGCGATTGCTTAGTTATAAATGGATGAGCTATCACAAAGTGATTCTTGAGTTAGCTTGACAACACTTAGGAGATCGAAGACGTAAGGTGGCTTAACACGAAATTGTTAGAAGCTGAATGTATGACAATTTTACTAGGCCAGAGAAGATTTTAATTGTTAGGGTGAAGCTTGATCTCCAAGTTGAATCTTGGTTGCATAGTTGAGGTCAAGTTAATTGTTAGTCAATATGATATAATTAGCTACTACAACACAAAGATGGCAAATCCATAAGAAGGCTATGTAGTGGATTTTAATGAATGTAAGCATATAAATATGTTTAAGTAATTTTTAACAATAAAAAAAATTTATAAAATAATGTAAATCAAATAAAAATAAAAGTCAAATCAAGCTTAACAAAAGAGTGTGATTTATCAATATGTAAAAAAGATTAGTTATGTCTAGGGCTTAAATTTGATGGTTGACCCTTCCTGTCAAGCAATTTTTTTATGATAGTTATCCATTCAAAGGTGCCCTTAAAATACTATGACATACCATAGTATAAGTAAAATTACATATAAACCATTATATATATATATATAATGATAATTCTATATAAATTTTGACAGTTTGTCAAAAATTTCTCCTTGCATATGATATAGTCATTTGAAAATATTGATTGTATTTTACGGCAAAAATGATTAAATACGGCCATACGTCCATCAAATTTAAGCCCTGGTTATGTCATGCAATCCTTCTTACTTGAAAGTAAAAGTGGGAAAAGGCATGCACTAATATAAGTATATATTATTCACTACATTTATGAAATTAAAAATAAAAGAAAACAAAACAAAAGAAAGAAAATAAAAATTAAAGAAGTCATTTTTTAGATAGAATTAATTTTAAAAATTGGAAAGGAAAAATATGAAGTTTAATAATAAATTAAAAAGCCAATTTAAAGTGGGAGGATGGGCGGGAGTCCTTCCACATGTAATGGTGTGGAAGGATTGGGGTTTCGGCTTCACAATTGGCAGACAGATCAATTGGCAGCCAGCTGGGATTTGGCAGGAATGACACCTGGGCCTAGCCAGGAACTTTCTCAAGTGGCAAGGGTCATTAATTATCCATCATGCTTAGCTTATTTCACATGCCTGAAGGAACGGATAGCAATGATGAAACTGCAAGTTCGTTTTAGTCACTTCACAGTATGAGGGAAAGGATTTGGCTCTCACGGGCGGACAATAGTTAAGTGGCCTCGGACAGTCTGGAAGGGTAGAAGATGGGATAGTTGTTATTATTGAAGATTAAGGCGTAGCAAGACCTATCTCTTTTAGTAGTACTGCCTACCTTATGAGAAGCATTGTGAAATGACAGAGAAACTGAAGGTGTTGCGACTCTCAACATATTAGTTTTGGTGCGCAGGAATGGACACCCCCATTCGGTTGGTTAGCAACAAGAGGTAGATGGCTTTTCTAGGGGGGCATCATTGATCTTCGCCTTAAACGCCTCCTGAAATGCCAGGATGAACTTGTTATGTGGGCAATCAAGATGGTTTTGGGAAAGGAGGTTGTGGACGATAGCGAACGGTATCAAGTAGACACAAACATAAGTTCCCAGTTTGTGGCTACTCTGTTAGAGCTGAATGTGGCGAAGACATGGGTGAACATAGTGGCTAGAAGACTCTTCATACCTAGCGTGCTCGGAGGACTGGAGGAGACTCTAGAGATCGCTGCGTTTGGCGCAAGCATGCCACGGCCGAGAGATATTCCCCTTTTGCAGCAGCCTGGAAGTGTAGTGAAATACTTCCCATTCATTCTTCACATGAGGGGGGCGGATCTAGTATGGTTTAGACACCATGCTAGGGTGGTAGTGAATTTCCTATTGAAGTATTCCTAGATCGTGGAGACTCGTGGCTTGGACTGGATGGGTGATTTCAACATGAAACTACATAACTATGAACTAGAGGTGTAAAGGGTTAGGGTTTTCTTATCTACTAGTTTTTTTCTAGTCTGGATATCTGTTTATAGGTCGGGGTTATATGGTGGTTTTAATAGTGGCTAAATATTAGTGTATGTATGTAGTTGGTCTTGCCCTGCGTGGCATATCTTTTTCATTAGCTTCAGTCTAGTCAGTTGCAACTATAGGCTGCCATTGGAAAACTCAGAACTGGAATCTGTAATCTTTTTTGATAATTAATATAAAACAACTCCTTATTACGTAGCAAAAAAAAGCCAATTTAAAAATAATAAAAGTTTTTTAAAAATAATAATAAAATGAAGTTTTTAATACTTAATGCAAACTCCATTGGTTGTATATATATGCCAAATTTACATTAATGTGAGGGGATCAATATGTTTTGTTTCATCCTAATGAAGTCAGTATATAAATAAAATTGAAATTTGTCATGTGGAAAAAAATTATTGGATCACATAAATGTTATACATGGACAAGTGATCTTAGTTCCTTCTTTTCCACTCCCTGATGGATTTATGCCATGTGATAAGGCATAAAAAACATAGCAAAAAGAAATGTAATTCTAAAGGGAAATTAGCACGTGAATAAATAAAATTATTTCACTATATGCTTGCAAAGCATAAAATTGCATACGAAAGATTAAAATAAAGACAATAAACACACAACCGACTATACCTTCATTCACAAACAATTTTTCTTCACCGATTTGTGTAGAGATGTAGATTGCTCAAGATGTTCAAACATAACCTTGATTCGCACATGATGTCGATGAGAGCTTGATTCTATAGCATAAGTTTGCATAAATATCAGATCCTTTTGGCTTGGCATAGGTCTTATTTATAACTTTTTGACGATGGAGGGATAAGGATTTAATTTTGAAGATAAGATTTGTTTTTCGCTTATTCAATCAAAAGAGGAGATAAAACAAGATAGGATAGGATTTGAAAAGATATTGAGGATTCTAGATTTTTTTGTTTTAAATCCAGAAAAAGAAATAAATCTTTGAACAAGGATGAGAGGATAAATGATGAATTATCTAATTAATTTAATTAATTACATACACATGAGTTTAAATTTACAAAGAAATCCAACAGATATGATTTGATTTAATATTGAATTTCATTAATTAAATAAATATTCAATTTATTTAATTAACATTGGGTGATGATTTAATTAATTAAATAATAAAATTGAAAAGATTAATTAAATAATTGTAAATTATTTAATTAATGCTAAGAAATGGAAAATTAACTTAATTAGAAAGAAATTGAGGAGATATGATTTGATTTAATATTGGATTTCATTAATTAAATAAATATTCAATTTATTTAATCAACATTGGGTAATGATTTAATTAATTAAATAATAAAATTAAAAAGATTAATTAAATAATTGTAAATTATTTAATTAATGCTAAGAAATGGAAAATTAACTTAATTAGAAAGAAATCGAGGAGATATGATTTGATTTAATATTGGATTTCATTAATTAAAGAAACCAGTTTATTATAATATTAATTATGTGTTAGAGGGTTTCAATAATAGATAAATGAGATTAAATTTAAACACATGTCAATAGACATCACCTAGCTTCAAATATCAATATGAAACTAAAGGTGAGTAGTTTATTGGTGAGGTTGTTCTCTTTTAACATTATCTATTTTTGATATAAAGTATTCTTAATATAATTTTTAATTTTATTTCTAAAATATTTAAAACACTAATATATTATTGATTGTATTATTGTATTAATATTTAAAATAAGAATTTTATAATCCCTGTTAATGAGGTTGGGGGTGTGGATACCCTGTAGAAGAGAAAGGAAACAAAATGGTCACCGCCTTCAGAGGGTTGTATGAAGATGAATTTTGATGGTGCATCTAAGGGGAATCTGGGTGCGTCTGATGTAGGTTGCTTGGTGCAGAAGCACAAAGGCAAAATCTTAGGAAAGGTGGCAAAAAAGATAATGGATGGATCAAACAATGAAGCTGAAATACAGGCTCTCATTCTGGGCCTCAATTTATGTAGTCTACTAAAGGTGAAAAGGGTTGAGATTGAGGGAGACTCCCTAGTGGTGATTAACACTTTGAGAAAGGGAGGGATGGTAAATTGGAAATTAAATGTTCTTTTAATGGAGGCCCAAAGTATTATGGATGGATTTGAAAGCGTGGTGATTAACCACGTGCTGAGGGAAGGCAATAAGGAAGTGGATGAGTTGACCAACCTGGCAATCAGCTTGAGGAAAGATACACTTTGGGAGGTAACGAATAATAAAAATGTCAGCTCTCAACTGACAAATAGTCTTTTCCCAGTGAAGAGATGATGGAAGCGAAGCATGCGGAGTTGGTTTTATGGAGGTTTGTTGGACTTCAATGCTAGTCAGTTTCTTTTTTGGATGGTGTAGAGATTGATAGTTGTTTAACGCTCAGGATGGACACCCCAATTAGGCTCACATCCAAGAAAATGCAGATATCTTTCTTGGATTGTATAACAAAAAAGTGGATGAGGTAGGTTTTTAAGCCCAAGAGTGGTATTGTTCTTTTTGCAATAGAGTGGGTGTTGGGCGAGAGATTCATGGTGTCAGAGCATAGCTATCAGGTCAATTCTGACCTTGCCTGCTATTCTTCTGGATGCAAATGAAGAAAAGGCGGCCATTCGAACACTTATGGAAGCTTTTGTTGAGAAGGACTTCTATGGTAGTTGGAAGGAAGTGGTGAGTTTGGCAAGGTCTGGTGTGGGTATACTGCGGGTGGATGATTTTCATAAGATAAATGTGGTGGGAGATGCAATTGCCTGGTTGTCATTTGTGGAGGAGGTTGGGGTTAAGAAGATTGCTGGAAGAAGGAAATGCACTGCGAGAGGGATCTCATTCCTAAAGAAGCTTGTTGGGCTCGTGGTAGAAGATGACTGGATGCTGGAGGTGCTCGAATCATACTATGTTGTTGATGAAAACACTTAGCCTAGCTTGATAACTTGTAGTTTTTTTTATTTTACTGTATGTAATTAGTCTGAATAGTTATGTTTTAAAGTTTCTGGAATTACTGCTTGGTAGGGTGGTAGTAGTGAGCAGGGATTTTGTTTATCCCCTACATTTTGTAGTATGGGGGTTCATATGTTTTGTTCAAAAATACTCTGTTAAACTTTTGTTAAATATTTATAAAATGGGAGCAAGCCCCAAGCCTACAATTTACTGAGCAAAAAAAAAAGAATTTTATAATTAATATATACAATTAATAAAATTAAATATTAATATGAATATTACACAATATAATATATTAATATTTAGATTAGTATAATGTTTCAATATTTAATATTTATACACAAATATATATTAATATTTTATTTTACTATAATATCACATAAATATAATCTATTAGTATTGCCAACTCATTGCTTCATTCCATTCCATACTTCCCTCCTGACCGTTATTTTCTGCTTAATTTTATTGCCTTTGTTTTACTCAAAATAGTATTTCCGCAAAATCCGTCCTTTAAGAGCTCAAAATTTGAGCCAATTGCAACATAGATAAATAATTTTCTAAATAATATTGGTTAAAATTTTCTCATATAGACTTGGGAAAAATTAAAATTTGTTCAACATGAAAAATAATACTCTATTTTGATTGGTTTAATGTAAATAAATTAATCACTAGCTAAAAAAACTCATTAAGGCATGTAATAATAAAGTAAAACAACTCTTAAATAAATAAAATAAGTCAAGATTATATTTTAATTTTTTTAAATAAATGTATTTAAGATATCTATATTAATTTATATACATTCAAAATAAAATTTAATTTAAAATTAAAATACAAATAATTTTCTTTAATTTAAGAACATTATAAAAATATAATATGAGTATTGTTAAATATATTATTAAAGACCTAACCCAACTACTAGTGGTGAAGATAAAATTGGGTCCATGATCACATGGAAACATTAATTATGGTCTACTTTACAAATTATTGAATTGTCTTTTTTACCTGTCTAGAAGATGCAAAAGCAATAAAAAGAAAGTTTGATTTAATTCCACTCAAGCATTATTGTCTTATTCTACACTTTGAAGTGAGTTTGAAATTTAAATTTAAGATTATATTAAAATATTTTTTAATAATTAATGGAAATTTTTAATTATACTATGGAACTTAATTACTTGTTAAATATTTGTGGATTTAAATATTTATATTTTAAGATATGTAAATAAAAATAAAAATGTGTGACAAAAGCGAAAAAGGTAGTAAGCGCGAGGAGGGGTCAACATTTTTGATCAAAGGAAAAGAAGATAATAAAAGTGGAGGAGGAGCAATGCAAAGGGTGGCGAAGGATGGATTGGACATGTATAAATTGTCCAAAGAATTATGGTTGGAGGATATTTTCAAAGCAATTGGCAACTGTTTAGGGGTATTCGTTTCAACTCTATGGCAATGGACAAGAGTAAATTGGTGACATATGCAAGAATATGTGTAAACTTGGGTTTAAGTAATCCCATTTGGCATGATGTAGAATTAAGGCCACCATTGGGGGTGTGGATTCAAGAGCTTGATTATGAGTGTTTGTTGATCTAATGTTTCAAATGTTAGAAGGTTGGACATGTGCACACAATTGTGGCAGGATCAATAAGTGACAAGAGATGCCACAAAAGAGGGAGATTAGTCTTTGGCCAAAAATTCTCAAGGAAATTCAAAATTCAAATTATGGTGGGAGAATAAGGGAAGGGAAGGGAAGGAAATAAACTCTAAGGAAAGTCAATATGGATAGGCATGTTGAACCAGGAATGGATATCCTAGGAGAGGAGGTGGAATTGGGATAAATAGTGGGTGAGAGGGAAGAAGATTTAAACATGCAAGAGAAGATCAAATACTTAGTAAAAAATATTATGAGAGATAGTGATAGCAAAGAAGATTTGTTTAGGGATACATATGAAGATAGAGCAATGCTAAATGATTGGAGTATGGCCTATATGAAAGGTCAAAGATAGTGTGTCAAAAAGAAATAATCTTCCTTTAGTGTGAGAAAAGTAGATATGGTTTGGGAAGACTGAGAGGAAGAAGTACAAACAATAGCAAGGCTAAAGAAGCGGTATTGGATGACATGGAAAAGGTACTCAGGAACCTATCACCAAGTTTTAGCACAAGGGAGGTGAGCACCTCTGAGGCACCAATAAGTAATGAATATAATAAGTTGGAACACTCGAGAGCTCAACGCCCCATAAAAAATGCCATTTGCTCAAATGGCTAATTGTGGAGCACATTTTAGATATTCTACCATTATAAGAGACTAAGGTGAGGGAAGGAAATGAAGGTAATAATGAAAAATTTGTGGTGTAATAATATCAATTTTTCTATGGATGCAATTTGGACTATTGGTGAATTGGCACTTTTTTGGGATGAGATAAGATTATCTAGATCTTTGATACGAACTACCTAGAATACTATTCATATTGAGTTTAAGGGTTTACATAAGGGGCCTAATTTTTATGCTCTAGTGTTTATGGCCCTAATACTTAAGCCGATAGAAGATTTTTATGGGGGAATTGAGGAATTTTTGTGGTCAACTCAAAGACCAATGTTGGTTTTTAGGGGGGATTTTAATGCTATCTTGAGCTTTGTGGACAAGGTTGGGGGCTCTATGAAGGCTTAATTAGGGTAAACTACTTTCCAAGATTTATACAAAGATTTATCCCTTTGAGACATCATAACCAAAGGATGGGTGGTTTTCCTAGATTAACAAAATATCAAGTATAGAGAATATCAAGTGTAGGCTAGATCATTTTTTGATGAATTCGGAGTGGGCCTTAGGATCTTAGGAAGTATCCTCAAAGGTTATTCCTTTTGGAGGGTTAGATCAAATTCATCCAATCATTTTCAACATGGTTAAGGGTTGCGATTTAGGTGGACATACTTTTAAGATGGAATTTATGTGGTTTAAACATGTTGATTTTGAAACATGCCTTCAAGAATGGTGGAAAAAGGAGGTTAAAGGATGCAAGAGGTTCATCCTTCAAAATAAAATGTTATGGGTATAAAAGTAGGCTAGAATTTGGAATAAAAATGAGGTTGGTGATTTGTTTTAGAGGAAAAAAGAGGCAGAAGATAAGTTGGAGGTTATTGAAAGGAAAATTGCATATGGATAGTTCTCATAAGCTTTAAGGGGTGTGAAGGTGGAAGCCCTTAACAATTTGAATACCATTTTGAGAATGGAGGAACTCTTTGGATGTAGAAATCTAAGGTCAAATGGCTAATGCAGGGAGACCATAACACCAAGTTCTTCCACTTATCCACAATCATCAGGAGACAAATAAATAATATTGAGAAGATTATACTCTCGTGTAGGGCAAAGATTATTGAAATTGAGGAAATCAAATCTGAAGGGGTGTAATTCTTCAAGGATTTGTTGGTATATGATGGGGGAAAAAATGTGACTGCTTAAGGATATATGCTTAGTTATGTCACTTTTGTAGTTACTCAAGAGGATAATGAAGCATTAATGGTCCCTTTCTCTTGGATGAAATAAAAAATGATGCCTTCTCTTTAGCAACTAAGAAGGCCTCTAGTCCAGATGGCTTCTAGGTAGGAGTTTTTTAGAAATTTTGGCATTTGGTGGGGTCAGATGTTTGGGAGGCGGCTGAGGAATGCAAGATAAGGGGTGTCATGATGAGAGGTTGGAATGTGACCTTCTTGGCACTTATACCAAAGGTAAATAATCTAAAGTATTTTGCTAATTATAAACCTATAGCTTATGTAACATAATTTACAAAATTGTCAATGTCACCAAGGCCATTGCTTTAATATTAAAAGGTGTTCTAGCTAGTTTTATCTCTAAGGAATAGTGTGGATTTTTGGCAGGTAGAGAAATTTTAGATGGGGTTATAGTTGTGCATGAAGCCATAAATTCAATTAAAAAAAAGAAAAAGGAAGGTATGCTAATCAAAATCAATATGAATAAGGCATGTGATCAAGTTTCATGGACTTCCTAGAGGAAATATTGAGAAAACAGAGCTTTTGTGGTGATTGGTGTGATTGGATCAAGAGTTGTTTTTCTATAGTATCATTTTCTCTATTGATAAATGGCCAACCATGTGATTTTTTTTTATGTGAGGATGGGGTTGAGACAAGGGGACCCCCTATCTTTATTCCTCCTCCTCATTGTGATGCAAAAATTTTTAGAGGTACTGGATTTTCAATCAACTCTTCAAGATGCATCTGCCCACCAAATTTCAGCTTCAACAGACCCTCGGGTCAAAACTTATGACCTCTGGAAGTTTCTGCATCAACCATCTTTCCTTTAATATTCTCCAAGACTAAAAGACTATAATATAAGTTCACTCGAAGATGTTTAAGCATTAAGAATCATTTATGGGTATGATCCACATATCTAATCACTAGTAAGGTAACAAAAATTAGTAACACAACAATCTTCATACGAAAACTATCTAACAAATGCCATTTATAATATTGTTTTTTCAACAAGAACTCCCAACTAAAGGATTCTACATTGTTTTCACTAATTTACCAAGTCTAAATCTCTTTTCTAGAATCCAATGAAAAGGATAATAACCAAGTTAATAAATTTGCTCATATATAATAATACATGTATTGAAAGGAAGCTAGGTGTGCATAAATCGCTTCCTACACTAATCTAATGAGGGGAGAGCTATACAAATTCAATTTAATCCTTGCAACTATAGCAACATGAAACATATAAATGAGATATTGCAGCAATACACATGAACTAGAAAGAAGACAAAAGAAAAGAGACAAAGATATAACATGGGGAAAACCCTTATCAGGTAAAAAACTCCACACTTAGAAACCTGCACAATGTATTATCAAAACTGAATGTTGTTTACAATACAATTGCAATGCAAGCTTCAACAGTCTTTGACACTCATGTCTGGAGTCAGTCTAGCAACATAACAGTACCTGTCAATCACATAATACTTCTCCTCCTCCAAGCACCTGTTTATATAGAATATACAAGGCAATATTGGTCCTATCTTGGAATGGGCATCCAACTTGGCCTCATGGCCCAAAACCCATGCCTATGGACACTTGGTCAACATTGTAGAATGTTCCTGACACTTGTCCACAGCTCCCATCCCAAAGAGGTCACCTATTTCTAAAATGGGCTATGACAGATGCTCTTACGACCGTCGTAGAATCTATCATAGTAGTTACAACTTACAGCTGTAAGAGAATCTATCATACACAAGCTATAAATAGCATATTCTCTTACAACATGTCATAGTCCACCTTGGGACACCCAAAGATGCCTCTTTCAAAGATGCTTCATGACACATGTCTTCACATGTCTTACAAGCTTCTATTTTCAACTCTTACATGTCATAACTTCGTCATAGGAATCCGTCATAACCATTTCGGTCAAACATTCCCTTACACTACATCCAAGATGCCAACACATGGAAAAATGCTCCTACCACAAAGTGGGATGCCTATCTCCTCATGTGAGGACAAAATTACAAGTTGTCATCTTCCATGTAGGATGACACATCACTATGCCACATCCTACAAAATGACAATATGGAATTTACAATTAATTTACAACATAGGCATTGAATTAATAAATACAATCATAAATAATGCAAGGAATTACCAAGGTTGAGACACCTTAATTCCCAACATTCTCCCACTTGTTGAACACCTTGTAAGAGCCAATAGAATAACAAGATTTAACTGCTATAGGCCGAAAGGCTCATAGACTCCAAACACCATCTGAACTTCTCTATGCTCACTGGCTTCGTCAATGCATTTGCAACATTCTTCAAAGTATCTACCTTCTCTAAATTTACCTTTCCATCCTCTACCATGTCTCACATGAAGTGAAACTAAACATCAATATGCTTTGTTCTGGCATGGAAAGTTGGATTCTTTGCTAGGCAAATCACACTTTGACTGTCGCAACTAATCATAATCTGATCTGCATCAACACCAATATCTGAACACAATCTCTTAAGCCAAATGGCTTCCTTACAAGCATGAGTTGCTTCCATATACTTAGCTTCTATCATGGACAAATTAACCACAGGTTGTCACTTACTCATCCAACTAATAGCACCACCAAACAGTGTAAACATATAAGCACTGGTGGATCTCCTGTTGTCAATGTCACATGCCTAATTTGAATACACAAATGCATGAATATCAACAGAATGCGGAGGTCCTGTAGCATTACCATGATAGCATATGGAATACTCAGAAGTACCCCTCAAATAAATGAACACTCGCTTAACTGCATCCCAATGTACCCATTCAGGATTAGCCATAAATCAACTAAGGACTCCCACTGCTTGGGTAATGTCTGGTCTTGTGCAGACCATAGCATACATCAAACTGCCAACAACACTAGCATAAGGTACTCTACTCATGTCCTCCACCTCACTAGGAGATTTTGGACAATCCTCAATAGACAACTTTGTCCCCAATGAAATAGGAACACACAATGGTCTACAATCTGCCATGCTGAACCTATCCAACACGGTCTTCACATACTTACTCTGGCTTAACCAAAGTTTTCTATTGGTTTTATCTCTTCTGATTTTCATTCCTAGGATGTACCTGGCTGCCCCTAAATCTTTCATTTCAAACTATATTGACAACTGAGATTTAAAATCAGAAATCATATTCTTACCCTTCCCAATGAGCAACATATCATCAACATACAGTGCAACAATGAGAATATGATCACCATCAAACTTATAATACACATAGTGATTCAATTTTGACCTCACAAATCTAATTGACAATACACAGACATCAAACTTCAAATACCACCTCCTAGGAGACTGCTTCAAACCATACAAAGACTTCTTTAATTTGCAAACCAAATTTTCTTTACCTTTCACCATGTAGTACTCTGGCTGTGACATGTAGATTTCTTCCTCCAAATCACCATGAAGGAAAGTTGTCTTCACATCCATCTATTCTACCTCTAAGTCATAAGCTACTGCAAGAGACAACATGAATCGAATGGATGTCTTCTTTGCAATGGGAGAGAAGATCTCACCATAATCTATACCCTCTACTTGTGAATACCACTTCGGAACCAATCTAGCCTTATACTTCTCAACACTGCCATCTGCACCAAATTTCTTCTTGAACACCCATTTGCATCCAACAGGTTTCCATCCAGGAGGCAAAGGCACCAAGTCCCAAGTTTGATTCTTTTCCAAAGAAGCCATTTCATCCTCCATGGCCTCCTTCGAGGAACCTACATCTTTCATGTCCATGGCCTCTGATATAATTCTAGGTTCATCGTTGTTAGTAAGCAAAGCAAAAGCACAACTAGAATCAAGCAATGTAAAACCAAACCTTTCAGGTTGCTTTCTTATCCGTGTAGACCTCCTCAAGAGCTGAGGTTGAGGTTTAGCTTCTTCATCTGAGCTTTCAGAGCTGCAAGAGCTCTCCTCATCATCAGGTCCAACATTGTCTTTCTGTTCAGTCTTCTCAGGGGTAGCAGGAAACTAAATAACATCCTCTTTCTTTTCTTTTTCTTTTGGCTGTAAAATAGTGGAAGAAGGTGTAAGCTCTCTGAAGATGACACTTCTACTATACAACACTTTTTCATCCATAGGGTCCCAAAGCTTGTATCATTTCACAATGACACCATAGCCAATGAAGATACACTTAACAACCTTGTTCTCCAATTTTGACCACTTCTCCCTCGACACATGTGCATATGCCTCACAACCAAAAATATGAAGATGCCTTATTGAAGGCTTTCTACCAAACCACACCTCCATGGGTGTCTTTCTAACAAGAGCTGATGTAGGAGATCTATTTACAAGATAACAAGTAGTGGCAATAGCTTTAGCCTAAAACTTTTGTTCTAGTCCAGCTCCACTAAGCATACTCCTAGCCTTCTCCATCAGTGTCCTATTCATCCTCTCTGCAACTCCATTTTGTTGTGGGGTGTATGGAGTTGTCTTATGTCTTTCAATCTGATGTAGAGTGGCACAAAGGAAGCACAACACAAAGAAAGTTTGTTCTCCTTAGCCCACTCACCCACTTCACTTCTTCAATCCAACACAATCAAAGGCACATTCTAGGGTATATGAAGGATTTATTACCTAGGATCTTGTCCAACTCTCAAGACTATGTCTACACCTTCATGCAGGTCTATAAACACCTTTTTGACAGTTGGTTTGGTTCCCAACTTCCCAAAACTCTCCAACCTATACCTTGATTAGTAAGGCTACTAGCCCTCCAAACTAGGTTTTCTTCACACAACCTGACAAAATCCCAAAGGACTAGGCAAACAAATGATGGTTTTAGATACCCTTTATGGGACCCTATCAAACTCCCAAGTCTCTTGTTCCAACTCTACTCCAACAATCCAGAACACTCATTAGGTCTCTAGGCCTAATTGATCAGGTTAGGGCTAGGTTACAAAGTAAGTGCTCAAAATTGGGTGCATAGGTTAGGGGCAGGAATTTGGAATGCTTCTACCATGTCCCTACAACACAAAACCATCATTTATTTGCTCACCCTATTAGGATTCTATCATCTACAACCTTAAATAGCATGAATTTCAGTCAAATACATAGAGATATTTGACCTAGGGCATCACCTTAAAAATAAAAAACAACATCTCCCAGAAAAATGCTTTTGGAATTCTATAATACACATCCCTATCCTACATTTCACTAGTTTTTGTGAATTTTCACCGGTGGGAATGCATTCTAGGGCCGGATTTCTATGGCTGCCCTAGAAAACAGGGTTTCTAGACCTGTTTTGAAAGAAAAATCAATAACTTTTGATCCCGGCCACTTTAGGACCTCAAACTAGTTGCATATGAACCCTGACTCCAAGCACTTTCAGAAAAATGACATTTGCACATGTGAAAAGTCCATACAGTCCGTACACAGCGAGAAAAGTAGGAAAATTTGCTGTTTTCTGTAGTTTCAATGCCCCAAAACTCCGTACCAGATGTCCTCTACCATACAAGAGTGAAATACAAATGTTTCCAACTGATCCAAGTTGGTTTCTAACTCCTAAAATTAGTTTGCAACTCTTAAAACCAAGTGACAACCGGCCAATGTGTCATTGACACTATTGGCAACTTGTTACACTATGGAGTTTTTGCATTTTCAAGAGGATGGCGATTAGGTTTGCTTGTCAAATGAGATCAAAACCACCATCCTACTCCTTAGACCATGCTAAAACACTAAGCCAACTCAAACAAACTCAAAAAGCCAATATTAGACCTTTTAGGCCTAAGTGGCACAACTAGGTCCAAGTGGAATAAGAAGGATATGAGGTTTATAAAGCTACCCTAGACCTCTTGACCACACAAGAATAGACCTTCTAACATGGCTATGAAAAGCCTTATTACAAAACACATCAAACAAAAACTCAACTTATCAAAGATGCTAGCACAATGCTTGTAGGGATCAAACTGCTCCTAGGTGCCCTGCACCATACACCCACTGTCAAACAGAACTCAAGTCTCTTGAGTTGGAATGGTGTCAAATGTGAAACCTACCTTCTCAATGTCTACTCTACTCATCCAAGTGGCATTCTCCTGAGGTTTGTGTAGCCACTTCACCAAATAGTCATGATAGGTGTGCCTTCTAGTTTGTTTTGCAATCCTCTTGTCAAAAATGCACTCAATCTGATTTGGAGATGAAGGAATGAGTTCCTGGATTGTCTGATCAGTTTGATCTTCTTCAACAATAGTTTGAGGATTAGTGCCTTTATAAGAATAAAGGTCTGAAACATTAAAAATAGGAGACAAAGTAATGCCATCCGGAAGTCTAATTTTGTAGGCATTTTCTCCACATTTCTTGAGCACTTCACAAGGCCCAATCTTCTTCATGAGTAGCTTGGTATGTTTACCTGTAGGGAGCCTCTCCTTCTTTAGATGGACCATTACCAAATCACCTTCTTTGAATTGCAAATCCCTTCTTTTCCTGTCAGCAAACTGTTTGTACTTCTGTGAAGTGGACAACAATTTATGTTGTACTTGTTCATGGACATCCTTCATGACTTGAACGAAGTCTTCAGCCAAGGCACTGTTGTTTTCCAGTCCTTTAACCTCCCTTAGTTCCAAAATACCCCTTGGGTGAGTGCCATAAACAATTTGGAAAGGAGACAGGCCGGTGCTTTGATTGACAGTGTCATTGTATGAGAACTCTGCCTGAGCCAAAATTGAATCCCAACTAGCACCCTGCTCCTTTGTGAGGCATCTTCAGAGGTTGCCAAGAGACCTATTAATCACCTCTGTTTGTCCATCAGACTGAGGGTGATAGGCAAATGATAAGGACAAGTTTGTACCTAGTCTCTTCCAAAGTGTCCTATGAACTTGGGGTCTCTGTCTGAGATGATTGACAAAGGTAAACCATGTAATCTAACTATTGCTTTGAAGAATAGACCTACTATGTGTGAGGCATCATGTGTGGTTTTACAAGGGATGAAGTGAGCCATTTTTGAGAACCTATCAACAACCACAAAGATGCTATCATGTCCATTCTTGGTCCTGGGCAAACCAAGTACAAAGTCCATGCTGATGGAATCCCAAGGCTTTGAAGGAATAGGTAGAGGAGTGTATAAACCTGCATTTGATGTATGCCCCATTACTCTTTGGAAAACTTGACAAGTTTCAACAAACTTCCTTACATCGGTTGGCAACTTGGGCCAAAAATAGTACCTCCTAACCAATTCTAGGGTCTTATCAATACCAAAGTGTCCTGACATGCTGCCATAGTGCTTTTCCCTGATTATATTCTCTGTAACAGACCCTCTTGGGATACACAACATGCTACCCTTGAAAAGATATCCATCTTGTAACAAAAAATCAGAAAAATCAGTGTTATACCTTCCTATCATGGCCTTGCAAGATAGGTATGGCTCTTTGAAGTCTTCATCTGCTACATACTAATCTTTGATGGCATGAATACCTGTACTTTCCAACTGTATGGTCTGCACAACAAGATTCCTCCTGCTTAAGGCATCGGCTACCTTATTGGCCACTCCTTTCTTGTGTTTTATGGAGAAGGTGTATGCTTGGATGTACTCCATCCACTTGACATGTCTGTGGTTTAACTTCTACTGCCTATTCAAGAAGCTCAATGCATGGTTATCAGTAAAAACTATAAATTCCTTTGGAAATAAGTAGTGTCTCCATTTCCTTAATGACTGAACCATGGCATATAACTCTAGATCATAGGTGAAGTAGTTTTGTTTTGCCTCATTTAACTTCTCACTAAAGAAGGCTACAGGCCTCCCATCTTAACTTAGGACTCCCCCAATAGCCCTCTTACTTGCATCACACTCTACCACAAAGACCTTGTCAAAATTAGGTAGCACTAGGACTGGTTTTTCTGAAATTTTTTTCTTTAACAGTTCAAAGGCTTGGTTGGCCTCATTTGTCCATACAAACACACATTTCTTGCCCCCTTTTATGGTGTCAACAAGTGGAGCACAAATGCCACTAAACCCTCTAATGAACTTTCTATAAAAGCTACACAAACCATGGAAACTCCTTACCTCAGAGGCTGTTGTAGGTGTTGGCCAATTAAGAATGGCTTCAACCTTACTTGGATCCATTTTTAGGCTGCCCTTGGAGATGACAAACCCCAAGAATATCAACTCTTCTTGTAGGAAGACACATTTGTCAAGGTTGGTTCTCAACTTCTCCTCTTGAAGCCTCCTGAGCACTTGATGGATATGCCTTATGTGGTCTTCCTTGCTGTCACTAAAAACCAATATATCATCCAAATACACAACAATAAACTTGTTAAGGAAAGGTTTTAGCACTTCATTCATCAATCTCATGAAGGTGCTTGGTGCATTTGACAAGCCAAAAGGCATGACAACCCATTCAAATAGTCCTTCATTGGTTTTGAAGGCAGTTTTCCACTCATCCCCCTCCCTTATCCTGATTTGGTGATAACCAATTTTTAGATCTATCTTGGTAAAATACTTAGCCCTACCCAAGCAATCCATTAAATCTTCTATTCTAGGCATTGGAAATCTATACCTGATAGTGATTTTATTAATGGCCCTGGAGTCAGTGCATAGCCTCCATGTACCTTCCTTCTTGGGTGCAAGTACTGCAGGTACTACACATGGACTAATACTCCTCCTGATAAGTCCTCTATCCAACAAGTCTTGGATTTGCCTTGCCACTTCTGCATTTTGCTCTAGAGTCAACTTGTAGGCTACTTGGTTTGGCAGGGTGGATCCAGGGATGAGATCAATGCAATGACTAATCTCCCTCTTTGGTGGAAGGGCATCCTTGCCTTCATCGGCTATCACATCCTGAAACCTCTCCAATAGTTCTTCCACTTCCTTTGGTCCAATCCTCCTAAGAGGTTGCTGTACTTTGACCTTCTTGGGATTCACATCCTTGGGCTTGATGACTACTGCAAAACATGGCACTTTCTGTTCCTTGAGGTTAGCCAAAAACTCTTTTTCACCTACCAACATAACTGAACTAGAAATGACCTTCTCTTTGCAATCATCAATCAAAGGAGTCATTGTAAACTTTTCACCATTTTTGGACAAATAAATCACATTTTGCTTACCATCATGTTGGGCACTTGTGTCATGTTGCCAAGGCCTTCCAAGAAGAAGGTGGCATGCGTCCATATCCACTATCTCACAAAGAACCTTATCATGATATTCACCTATCTTGAATTCAACCCAACATTGCTCTTTTACTACAATTTGTTGTTCCTTGGTTAGCCAAAAGACTCTATAGGGGTTAGGATGAGGCATTCTTTCCAATCCTAACTTAGTCACCATTTCATTAGAAGCCAAATTTTCAGAAGAACCTGAATCAACTATTACCTTGCAAACTTTTCCTTTCACCTTGCAAGTGGTTCTGAACAAGTTGTTTCTTTGGGGCTGCTCCTTGGTGGCTGGCATGATGAGTGACCTGTTAAACATGATGCATTCTCCACTCTCAGGCGTTGCAGACTTGAAAGAGGCTGTGTGGTATGATGTAGTGCTTTGACAGTCTTCTTCTTGAAGGAGTTGCACCCTTCTATCTTTTTGATTTGCAGCAATGTTTCCCATCTTCTCCGGGCATCTAAAGGACTGATGTCCAATCTGATTGCAAGAGAAACACCTTCTAGTAAACACATTGGGACCTCTACCCCCACTTCTTCCTCTACCATTACCTCTCCCTCTAAACTGACCCTTATCAACACTATTTTTATCAGCCTACCCTTGGCTGCCTTCTTGTGATCCGCCACCTTGGAGTCTAGAGAAATTATCTCTATTTTGAAATCTGCCCCTGCCCCTAAAGTTCTAATTTCCTTTGCCTCTGCTGCTGCTTTTAAAATCCCCTTTTCTTCTTTGCTTATCCTCAATCCTTAGTGCCATTTGAAAGCACTTATGGATTGTCTCCGGGTTAAAGAGAGTTAATTCATCTTGAATGGAGAACTTGAGGCCATTAAGATACCTTGCAAGCTTCTGTTTTTCATTCTCAGACATCTTGGCTTTCAATGTCATCTTGTGAAACTCCTTTGTGTAGGTGCTCACGTCCATGTCCTTCTATCTCAAGTTGTACAACTTCTTGTTCAAGTTGACTTCTTAATCCTTAGGGACAAATTGCTTCTTGATTTCAAGTACCATCTTCCTCCATGTAGAGATAGGATTCCTATCATCTTCTATCCTCTCATTTTGAATAAAGTTCCACCAACTCAAGGCTGGCCCTTTCATTCTTGATTTGGCAATCTTCACTTTCTGATTTTCTACCACTTCTTCACATTCAAAATAGTTCTCCATTGCCTCAATCCAATCAAGGCACTCCTCTGGGTTCATCTTACCAGAAAACATAGGTAAGTCTGCCTTAGTATCCTTCCTACTCAACTTTCCAAGTGCATCTAGGAATTGTCTCTCTGACATGCCTCCTTGTGGCTCTTCCATTGGCACTTCTTTTTCTTCATCTTGATCCTCTTCATCTGAATCCAAGATGATCTCTGATTTCTTCTTCTTGTCTTTGTCTTTCTTCAACTTTTCTATCTCAGCCTCCATCCTTTTGTTCTTGGCTGCTTGCTCTCTCACTATCTTTGCCAATTCGACATTGGTCACCTTTGAAGGAATTTCCTCCTCTTCTTCTCTATCTCCCATCTTTTTGATGGATTTGATACCACTTGATGTAGAGTGGCACAAGGGAAGCACAACACAAAGAAAGTTTGTTCTCCTTAGCCCACTCACCCACTTCACTTCTTCAATCCAACACAATCAAAGGCACATTCCAGGGTATATGAAGGATTTATTACCTAGGCTCTTGTCCAACTCTCAAGACTATGTCTACACCTTCATGCAAGTCTATAAACACCTTTTTGATAGTTGGTTTGGTTCCCAACTTCCCAAAACTCTCCAACCTATACCTTGACTAGTAAGGCTACTAGCCCTTCAA
Source organism: Cunninghamia lanceolata (assembly GCA_027924645.1). NCBI lineage: Eukaryota > Viridiplantae > Streptophyta > Pinopsida > Cupressales > Cupressaceae > Cunninghamia > Cunninghamia lanceolata. The sequence goes on from BSBN01000031.1 coordinate 750,363, forward strand.
ACTAGGTTTTCTTCACAAAACTTGAAAAAATCCCAAAGGACTAGGCAAACAAATGATGGTTTTAGATACCCTTTATGGGACCCTATCAAACTCCCAAGTCTCCTGTTCCAACTCTACTCCAGCAATCTAGAACACTCAGTAGGTCTCTAGGCCTAATTGATTAGGTTAGGGCTAGGTTACAAAGTAAGTGCTCAAAATTGGGTGCATAGGTCAGAGGCAAGAATTTGGAATCCTATAATACACATCCCTAGCCTACACTTCACTACTTTTTGTGAATTTTCACTGGTGGGAATGCATTCTAGGGCCGGATTTGTATGGCTGCCCTAGAAAACAGGGTTTCTAGACCTGTTTTGAAAGAAAAATCAATAACTTTTGATCCCGACCACTTCAGGACCTCAAACTAGTTGCATATGAACCTTGACTCCAAGAACTTTCAAAAAAATGACATTTACACACGTGAAAAGTCTGTACAGTCCATACACAGCGAGAAAAGCAAGAAAATTTACTGTTTTCTGTAGTTTCAATGCCCCAAAACTCCGTACCAGATGTCCTCTACCATACAGGAGTGAAATACAAATGTTTCCAACTAATCCAAGTCAATTTCTAACTCCTAAAAATAGTTTGCAACTCTTAAAACCAAGTGACAATTGGCCAATGTGTCATTGACACTATTGGCAACTTGTTACACTATGGAGTTTTTGCATTTTCAAGAGGATGGCGATTAGGTTTGCTTGTCAAATGAGATCAAAACCACCATCCTACTCCTTAGACCATGCTAAAACACTAAGACAACTCAAACGAACTCAAAAAGCCAATATTAGACCTTCTAGGCCTAAGTGGCACAACTAGGTCCAAGTGGACTAAGAAGGATATGAGGTTTATAAAGTTACCCCAGACCTCTTGACCACACAAGAATAGACCTTCCAACATGGCTATGAAAATCCTTATTACAAAACACATCAAACAAAAACTCAACTTATCAAAGATGTTAGCACAATGCTTGTAGGGATCAAACTATTCCTAGGTGCCCTGCACCACAATCCTAAGTTCCTTGCAATATTTATCGAATTCTGTAGAACAGAACTCACCACCATTGTCAGTTCTCAAACACTTAATCCTTTTACCAGTCTGATTTTCAGCAAAGGCCTTAAACTCCTTAAACTTACTACAGACTTCAGATTTGCTTCTAAGAAAATAAATCCATGTCCTTCTATTGTAATCATCTATGAAAGATACAAAGTATACATATTTTGATAACGAAGAACATTAACAAGACCAAATACATCAGAATGAACAAGGTCCAACACACTAGAAGACTTATGAGAACTTGAATAAAACTGAACACAATTTTGTTTTCCATATATGCAATGTTTGCAAAAGTCAAACTCAAGATTACAATTATCTAACCCCTCAATGAGGTTCTTATTTTTCAGGGTACGCAGGCCCTTCTCACCAATGTGGCCAAATATCTTATGCCATAACATTCTCTTTTCAACAAGAAGATTAACTTCCAAGGCATGAATACAACCATCAGGACTAGATACAATAGATTTCTTTACTACTCATTCAGATGGTGGGGATGAAGTGAGTGCTGCCCTCTTCCTTGAGTCAGAAGAACTATTGCATTGTGAAATGTATGCTTCCAGCTGAAACAAAGTACCTCTCCTAGTACCCTTAGCAAGCACCATAGCTCCTCTAGTCATCTTGCATCCTTCTTTAAAAAAGACAACCTGCACACCTGCATCATTAAACATACTTATAGAAAGTAGGTTCTGTGCTAAGCCTGGGATATGCATAACCCCAGAGATCCCCTTCACTCATCCACCAGGGAATCAGATAGAGACTCTTCCACGACCAACAATCTTCAGATGAGAGTCATCACCCAAGTACATGTTTCCACCATCAAAATCCTCATACTTAGTAAACTAGTCTCGATGTGAGGTCATGCGGAATAATGCACCATAATCAATCAGCCACACATCATCAGATGCATGGGTTACCAGGGCTGCAATAAAGGCATCACCATCATCTTGTGACTTGTCAAAATATGAATCTAGGTTCTTCTTCTTTTTCTTTTCCTCTTTGCATTCCTTTCAGAAATGCCTAGATTTACCACAGTTCCAACTAAGAGCCTTGGACTTTCCAGGAGATTTGGGTCTCCCATGGGATTTGGATATACCCTTCTCAGCTTTCTTGTCCTTCTTCTTCCCTTTCTCCTTGGGTCTTCCATGAATTGCAAGAGCCTCTTTGGCTACCTCATAAGACTTTCTCTGAATCTCTTCGGATAACAGTGAAGATACCACTTCATCCATTTTGAATGTGGATGTGGTGCTCCCAATAACCATGACAAGATGATCCCACGAATCTAGTAGAGAACAAAGCAGGGTCATATACCAATCCTCCTCCATCTTCACACCAATGGATGTTAATTGTGTAATCAACATGTTAAAAGCATTTAGATGATCTACAACAAATCCTCCATCCTCCATTCGAAGAGAGTACAACCTCTTTCTTAGAAAAAGTTTATTAACCAGGGATTTGGCTTGATACACATCTCCCAACTTCTTCCAAAGCAAGTTTGCAGTTTTCTCCTCATGGACATTTAGTAGGACATAATCAAAAAGACTAAGTAGATTATGAGACCCTTAGCCTTCCGATCCTTGAGATCCTAATCAGCTTGTGACATTGTAGCCAGTTTTGTTCCATTGATACTTTCCCAAAGGTCTCGATCAACAAGCATGTCTTCCATCTTGAGCTTCCACAGCTCAAAATTAGTGCCATTGAATTTCTCCACTTCTATCCTTCCGGATGTGCTTGCCATCTCCTTGCTACAATTAGATTCAGAATACTTTGCACAGACTCCCACTCAACTTAAGATCAGCTCAAAAAACCCCCACCCAACAACTAGGATCACGGGCAATCAAGCTTTGATACCAACTGAAAGGAAGCTAGGTGTGCAGAAATCGCTTCCTACACTAATCTAATGAGGGAAGAGCTATACAAATTCAATTTAATCCTTGCAACTATAGCAACATGAAACATACAAATGAGATATTGCAGAAATACACATGAACCAGAAAGAAGACAGAAGAAGAGAGACAAAGATATAACGTGGGGAAAACCCTTATCGAGTAAAAAACCCCACTCAGAAACTTACACAATGTATTATCAAAACTGAATGTTGTTTACAATACACTTGCAATGCAAGCTTCAATAGTCTTTGACACTCATGTCTGGAGTCAGTCTGGCAGCATAATAGTACCTGTCAATCACATAATACTTCTCCTCCTCCAAGCACCTGTTTATATAGAATATACAAGGTAATATTGGTCCTATCTTGGAATGGGCTTCCAACTTGGCCTCATGGCCTAAAACCCACGCCTATCGACACTTGGTCAACATTGTAGAATGTGCCTAACACTTGTCCATAGCTCCCATCCCAAAGAGGTCACCTACTTCCAAAATGGGCTATGACAGATGCTCTTACAACTGTCATAGAATCTATCATAGTAGTTACAACTTACAGTTGTAAGAGAATCTATCATACACAGGCTATAAATAGCATATTCTCTTATAACATGTCATAGTCCACCTTGGGGCACCCAAAGATGCCTTTATTAAAGATTCTTCATGACACATGTCTTCACCTTTCTTACAAGCTTCTATTTTCGACTCTTACATGTCATAACTTCGTCATAGGAATCTGTCATAACCGTTTCAGTCAAACATTCCCTTACACTACATCCAAGATGTCAACACATGGCAAAATGCTCCTACCACAAAGTGGGATGCCTATCTCCTCATGTGAGGACAAAATTACAAGTTGTCATCTTCCATGTAGGATGACACATCATCGTGCCACATCCCACAAAATGACAATATAGAATTTACAATTAATTTACAACATAGACATTGAATTAATAAATACAATCATAAATAATGCAAGGAATTACCAAGGTTGAGACACCTTAATTCCCAACATTTATGATTAGTAATACTAGTCATTTAAATTCATAAAATTGCATCATATAAAGCACATTCATAGTTTGTGATCATCATCTCAACCATTTTATGAAATCTAGGTTCCACTCAACATGGCATGTTACCCATATTTGTCTTTACCAAAGAAGGTTTGACAATATGGAATTTACAATTAATTTACAACATAGACATTGAATTAATAAATACAATCATAAATAATGCAAGGAGTTACCAAGGTTGAGAGACCTTAATTCCCAACATTTATGATTAGTAATACTAGTCATTTAAATTCATAAAATTGCATCATATAAAGCACATTCATATTTTGTGATCATCATCTCAACCATTTTATGAAATCTAGGTTCCACTCAACATGACATGTTACCCATATTTGTCTTTACCAAAAAAGGTTTTAAGTAATTCATAATAATTTTAAAGAAACATAATAAATGTTAGCAAGAAATGTAGAGGAGATACCGATCCAGAGATCCGGTCCTCAGTCAAGTCTTTGTAGTTAGTTTATACCCCAGTCAGTCAGCTAGAGATTGATAGAAAATCATAAAGAATAACCAAATAGAGCATCACATATACATCAAAATAAGATAACACACAAAGTTACTCGACCTCAACATACCTCCATATATATTAACAACAATCAAATGTACACATCATATGTCCATCCTCCAGTAGGTCTAAGTCTCTGCCTCACTAGTTACATACATGACTTCTATGTCATTGTTTACATCATAATATACTCCTATTCTCCTATCATGCTTGCTTATATTTTACTATCTCCTATCTCTATATATATACTATATCTATTATATTTAGGGATGTGTCTTCTATCAGATTTGGCCTCTGCATAGTCTCTAGTCTCCTCCAATTGGCTTTCCTTTATGCTCTATATCCTACTAACATCATCCCCTCCACAAAATTATGTCTTGTCCTCAAGACATGCAAAATCAGCTGCTAGGTAGGATAGTCTTATAGATTTTCTTAATCTGAGTTAGACTGGTGTCCCTCTGCTTCTTGGATTTAGCCAACATAGCTATCTGTCCTTCTACTTTTATATATATCTCCTCCACTTCTATATTTTCGAGTATCTTTATGGACTATGTAGTTTGCTTGGCTTCTGAAAAGTTACCGGTTAAATTAGCCAGTCTCAGGTTAACTACTTCCCTTAGTTGTTTTATTTGGCCCTTAATCTGATCCCTTTGATCCTGGAGTTGTTGATGTTGATTATGCAATGTCTCCACCTGTGCTTTTATCACTCCATCCTTATCTGCCAGAGGGTCATATTGGGCTGCCACATTTGTGATTTGCAGTTCTAGAGCATCCATTTGATCTTTGATTGCTTTTGTTGACTGTGGCCATTTTAAACAAAACTGGTATAATATATTAGCCTCCACAATACTTAGTTGTATATTCTTTATTTGTATTTTTAGCTGAGTGTGTGCCTTGGTACGCTTATTCTTCATTTCCGCTAATAATTTCTTATTCAGTTGTTTAGTTACCTTCTTCTCCATCCAGTTAGAGTACCGGACTTAAATCCCTGTGTCAATTGTTTGAGTTGGCCATTGTATCCACTGCATCTTGTAGGAGTTCACTCCCTTCCACATGTTGATTCAAGATTTTTGCTCTAGCAAAGGAATGAAACACATCTCTCAATTGTAGCTTCTGTAGTGGAGATATTTTGGCAAGGTTTATTTGGCCCTCTACCACCGATAATTGTAGCAACTATGGGGTCAAAATGGGCATTATTTTTTTTTGTTGTTCCAAAAATTCTTTGATAGACTCAATTGAGGATAAGGAGGCCTCTAGAATATCCATTTGTTCTAATTGCCTGTGTTCCTCTGTGTTCTCTCTTCCATCCTCGTTATCCTCTGGTTTCTCCGTTTGTTGTTCTGTATTCCTCTCCTCCTTCCTTGTGTTATATTCTTCTTTCTTATTTCCACTCATGAGGGTATCTACTCTTTGTTTTCTCCTTAACTCCATAGCTTATTGTTGTATCAATTTATTCTTCTCTTTTGGTGACAATGTGTCATTGAGCCTATTGATGGCATTTTTCCTTATTTCTTCCTCCAATTGGAGTGCCTTATTTCTCCTTTCCCTCAATGCTTCTATTAAGCTCTTCAAAAATCCTTCCATTATTTCATCTAATGTTTTCTCCTTATCCCTCATATATTCTTTCATAGTAGTAACTATCATTTGTTTATTCTCTACAGATGAATCTTCATACAAAATAGCAGTATCTTTCAACATGCCTATATATTTTCCATGGCATTCATCAATGCCTCCAAATTATAGAGCTCTTGTGTTAGTTCCTCTAATTCTTGTTCTACCAGTTCTTCCTCTGATTGCTATTTTCCTTCTTTCTTTTCAACTTTGATGAACTTCTCCTCTCCTTCTTCATCCAACTCAATCTCCTTCAGGATATCTTGGCCTTTCTTCCTTTTTGCTTGTTGTTTCTGTTGGGGGGCCTTATTTTATGTGTTCTTCATTCCTGATAGCACTTCTAATGCTGCTCTCCCTCTGAATGACATAGTAGAGGTTGATGATGTCTATGACATTGTCCTCTCTGATCTCCTTACTGCCGGAACCTCTTTGGTAGGCAAGGGAGTTGATGTGGCCGGCTTTGGAGCTAAGGTAGTTCCTTTCTATGGAACTCCCCACTATTTATGTAGTTTTCCCTTGTGTTTTTCAAGATGTTCATTCGCATGCTTCTTATTCTATTTGTCCATAACTTCTGAGTAAGTGCCTTGAATCTCTCCGCACTTGTATCTTTTGGCTTACTTAGTAAATGTTTTTCATAAGCATAAACTTCTACCATAGTTATCTCATAGGGTAATTGAGGTACCCATGTTGTTCTTGGCTCCACTGCCTCCATGTATGTAAAGTCCTTATCCACCAAAAATGTGATATCTTTTATGTATTTCTTCACTGTTCCTGTTATCTCTCAGAAATGCACCCTTACTAAGTTGTAAAACTTAGCTTTATGGAGGAACATGGAAACACTTCTAACTAAAACTCTCCTTTGAAGAAGAAATTTTGGTTTATGACAATGAAAATGTATTCATTATGCTATTGAGTCATTTCCCATAAAACATAGAGGCATATGATGATAACCATTTAAGTTTTGTTGTTCTAACTTCTTATGAATGCATCATCTACTTCTGGCTTCTTCTGAGAGTGTGGAGGTAATGATAGCTCCTATTATCTTCATTAGGGTTTTGTGAAACCCTTTACTTTGTATGCTCTTATATAGGTCTTTGAATCTGTGTTCACCATCCATTGAATGGTTTCTATCTTGATGTCACAATTTTATTTAATTTTGAAAAGGGAAAATGAAAAGAATACAAAAACTAATCTTCTGTGTAAGCCCAAGCTCTTGATGTTGTTCCACACTCCCTTCATGCTTATATGTCTTGGGAAAGGCTCCTTAGACTGCTACTAACCTAACAGGACTGTCATTGATTATTTATCATACTCTTCATCTAGTGCAGGGTTTAATAAGGTTTAATGTCTCATTCTTCACAACATTTGACTCAACAAACCTCAAAAACCCCTAGCATTGTCTGTAGTCATCCTTTACACTTGACTGCTACTATTGAAGATAGATTGTTATATTTTCATGGAAAACAACTGATTTGGACTGTGTCCTAATATATGGACCTATAGATGACCTTCTGTCATATCTGTCATCAAGAGATGACTGCTTTTTCTGCTATAGTCATATGATGATTATGATATTCTCTGTCTCCTATATGAAGATCTCTTCGTTGCTGTGTATTGTTGTGACTTCAAAAGCATTTTATTTTCATTGTTCTTAAAACTTTATAACACAGTCATTACAAATCGTTACTTTCATACCCACATTCCTGAGTGGTATTGTTCCTCATGAATGGATGATTGTTGTGATGCCTAATGATGTCCTAGGCCTTACTACCTTTGTGTATCCTTTCAGCTTAATGTTGATCCGTAGGTCATAAAATGTTGACAATACACTTTATATTCTTGCACCTTCACTGTGACAATTATTGTATTGACATATTTTATTGTTGTTGATAAGTATGAAAATATTTTGCTACTTTTGGCATTATGATAGTTATACTGCTATTCTTGAAACTAGTTTTGTTGCACTTTAACTCAGTTTTGTGGCTGCTCCATTTCTAAATTTGTTGTTGTTCTTTTCCTCTATTTGCTGCTCCATATCTTTAATAGTTTATTGTTGTATCTCTTTAACATTTGTTGTTGTTCCATCCAACATGTTGCTGCTCCTTGACTGTCCTTATGACTACTCTTCTTGATTTATGTCACTACATATAGTCATATTGCTATCATATGCCAACTTATGTCTATAATGAAAAAGTATTTTCTCATGCTGTCAAGGTCTTTGCATGGAATCCTTGCTTTTATTGTTGCTACATGCTCCTCCACAAAGGTTTCTATGTTTGTCTTCCATTATACCTTTGCATGTTGCATGCCTATCATAGCAACAATATGTTTTTTTGATCACTGTAACTTGACAATGTCTTCTATAATGGTTATGAGCTAGGCTCAACCCTTGTGGGAGCCACATTTTCTCCACTAATAATGTAATCTGATGAATCAAAACAAAGACATAATTACACTTATATCTACACATGAAGCAAACTTGTTAGGAAAATAAATGTAATATTTTGGATGTGTTTGATGGCTTGATTGTTCTCTAGGACATCCAAGGTTTGCATTGCTTATTTAATGCATTTGGAGATCAGTTTATACATACATAGGTGTTTGTTCATGTAAGTTTTGAGACCTCTCATTTCTTAGAGCATTTCTCAAACATCATTGTTATTGCCTGATGCAGGAACTAGGAGCAACATGGAGCTAGGAAGGACAGAGGTAGATCGGGGCAGCAATAGGACAAGATGACACATCCAAAACTAGACATTCTCAGGTAATGACTAGTCTCCCTCCTTATATGCACATTTACTTTTATTTACTTATTCATGTACATATTTGTCTTCAATTCCATTAAATAAGTAAAGTTAGTCTCATGGCTTATGTGAGACCTTATACATTTATTTTATCAATAAAGATTACTCTTTTTGAAAAGATTTGTGAAATCCTTTCTATGTTATCTGCATTTGCATAAATGCAATCTAGTGTAATGTAATCTTTCTGATTCTATTTATGCACATGTATGTAATGTAGCAAAAAAATAAAATGTACCTTTCTCTTCTTTAAAACTTGAAAAGCTCTACCTGATTGAGCTAGTAGTGAAATTAGGTAACATTTTTGGTGACATCTTCTATATGTTTGCCTACTAAACATCAAACCAGTTGCCTAAAGCTTATCCATTGGGCATGGGGTCACTCTAAGACTTTTCAAAACACTTGGATAAATAGTTTTCTGACTTCTACAACTCAGTAGGACAATAGTGAAACCTTGAAAACCCTACTCTACTCAACAAAAACCACAACCAACTAACTATCTGTGCAGAAACTACACTTCGAGGAAAAGAAAAATTGTACCTACTCTACCCTAACCAAGAAAGACACTAACTCAAACAAAACCATTTATTGTTTAGGTGAAGTAGTTGCCTTTTCTACAGAATATACAATGTTTTCTGTTCTTGAGGACAACTAGAAAGAGAGGAAATATGAACAAAAATTCAACAAAGAGCTACAATACCTCTTGAAGAACATACACAAGTTCACTAACCTTTTCATATGAAATGTAAAAATTCCTGTCCCGAGGTAGAAAAGTGACTTGAATATGCTCTTTCCTAGCTATATCTTCATGCTTAGGTGCAAGCAAAATATCAATATTCTTATTGGTCTCCATTCTGACTAGGTGCCTAATTGGGCATCCTCTAGAAAGAGTGAATTCAGAGTTGTCCATACTGGTTCCTTATTGTTCCAAATCATGTAGTTGTTCCTCATCTTATTTTTTATCTTCTGCTTCAAATGGTCTGGCTCAATATCCAAAGCTAGGCAAAAAGAGACTTCCTCATGAGTCAAAATAGACTTCAGATCATCCCAAAATGAAACTACCTCATGAGCCAAAGCTTTATTCTCATATTGACTTTCACGAACCAGCAACTCATCACACTGTTTAACATCTTGTAGCTATCCCAAGTCTTGTGTTATCACATTCATATCTTCTTCATTTTGTTTGACAAATGAAGGTAGCCCATCATACCAAAACATATCAACCTCTTTTCCATCAAATTCCTCATGTTCATTTATCTCCTCTACAGGTTATTTCTGCTCTTGTTCAAACTTGTGAACTTGTTGTCCTGATTTAGCATGATTTGCAACTTCTTCCAACAGGTTTAATCTTTTGTCATCCAGTTTAGAGACAAAAAGTTCAAGGTCATCCCAAAATGAATCTTCCTCACACTCTTCATGAAATTATGATGGAGGAGGATTGTTTTTTGCTTCATAATAGCTCTCAGCCAACTGTGTAGGTTCCAAGAAATGTTTACTTTCACACTCCTTTACCTGATCTAAGACCCCATTGTCAGACTGCTTAGTTTTAATCAACAACTTCTCAAATTGTTGAACATCTTCTTATTGGTCTAAAATTGCCGGTAAGTTGGTACCTGAACATGCTTTCCTCATCCTGTTCAACAAAAGCAGATAATTGATCAAACAAAAAGACCAATTCTTCCTCTTCATGTTGTGCCTTCTCCAATGACACTTGGGCATCCTGTCTTTGTAACTGAAGACCTTTACCTTGCAACCTTTGTACACTACTTTCATTCATTTTATAAACAACATTAGAAAACTCTTCAAATGAATGAAAATGTAAGGGATTCAGTGACAAGCTTGATCCTACATCCTCTTCACATGCGTTATGATCATATTTAGCTAGGGACATGGTATAAACAACAACAACCGACTGTTCCTCTTGCCATAGAGTTTCATGTTTAGACTTACCTCCTCATAAGAATTTAATTCCTCATCTTCCTGATCTTGGACTGGCATGGAAGGGGTAGCCTTAACAAGATTTGGCATTTTATAGTTAGGATACCTAGTCCAAGAAGGATGCCATGGCTGTTCAGTACTTTGATGATTTGATTCAAGCTCTTGACATGACTGAAACTGAGGGTTAACAAATTGGTTTGACTGATTTTGTTCATTCATGAGCTCCTGTTGTAAAGCATATTTCTACTACATCTTTATGTCATTCAACTGCTTGGTCTAGTCAAGCAATATGTTCTTGATATTTGCAATCTCTAGTCTCTCATCATTTTGAAACTAGTTGGGAAAGGAGTATTGCTAGTTTGGCATAAAATGGGATTCTTGAGGCTGGTCATGGGTATACACCACTTGCCATGGAGTTTGTTAATGGGTGGGAGGGTGGTAAGCATGATAGACTTGTTGGTTATCAACTATCAATGGATTGTTTGGACTAAAACCAGCTATGTGACCACTATGATACGGCTCATAAGATGGTGTATGAACTAGATTTTCATGAAATGGTGGAAAGTAAGACATGTTTCTTTGAAATGAAGACATATTGCAACATTTATATGCGCTGAAAACTTATTAAAAACTTTCACAATAAAAATCAAGTCTGATTTTTAGTAAAATAAGTACATACCAGCACTTGTCTTCTTGAAACCGGTAGATATTTCTTTCTAGAGTTGCTAGGTGTGTGTTTTCCTTGCCTCCCAAGGCAGGTTTTGCTGACAAACACACCAATATCAGCAATGCATGAACTATTCTACACTGGTTTTCACTAAACCAAAGCTTCAGAGTCGCTAGGTATGTATTTAAAACACCTCAAAAGGTAGAAATCAACTGTTGTACACCACAAATAGTAGTGAAATGTATAAAATGGACTAAGAATCAATTCACAGTCCTATCAGGCGTGCTAAAAATTATTATCTATGAAAGTTGCACCCTACCAATTTATAGAAAATTGGTACTTTAGAGGAACATGGAAACACTCCTAGGCTGTGGGTCACCTGGAAATTGGAGTGAATCTATGGAGAAGGCCGGCTTCCTAACTTTGTATCACCGAAGACTGAGTATTGTATGGCTTTGAAAAGGAAAATGGTAAGAAAGATTTGCATTGAAACTGTAATTTAACTCTAAAGGGTGATACACCTATCTTAATGAGGAACATGAAAATACTAGTTCAAACACTTATTGAAATGACTGAAAGATTTCTTGCACAACCTATCACTTATACTTCTACATAAATATTTCACAAGCATGTTTATAAATGCAGAATTCTTAAGAGGAAAAATAATTTCACACTTAATGAAATTGCACACTTAAACACAACTTGCAACCTATAAAAGTATTTTCTATAAAAAAGGCTCTTAATTCTGAGACAAAAGTTAAGAGGAAATAAACTTACTTCACAGATAACTCTGTCAAATCAGTTGATAAGCACAGAGATGCATAATACAAGTAGGCATAAACTCCAATCAATGGCATTCAAGGTCTCCACTGTATGCTGATGTACTATTTTTTTCCCTTAATTTTGACAGTCATCTTGAAATTTCTTTGATCTTGACTACTGCACCTTTCCTTCTGAAAGCCTAATCAACACCTTCAATCATTTTTCATCCATTACTTTTCTACCTACAACTGCCTCTTGTCACTGTGCTAAAACTCTTCATGACTTAGTTGTCCTTACAGTGAATGATTGATGTCCCTCATTGCCTTGACATTCATCTATATCTTGTTACAGTCACTGTGACTGTTTTGTATTGACTATTACAGTCTTCTTATGATGTATGTTGATCCTTACCTTTGTGCCCTCTAAACTTCATATACCTATAGAGCTCATGCATCAAGAGCTTGGGCCTACATAGAAGATTAGTTTTTTGTATTCTTTTAATTTTCCCTTGTCAAAATCAAAGAAAATTGTGACATCAAGATATAAACCATTCAATGGATGTGCAAACACAGATTCAGAGACCTGTATAAGAGCATATAGAGTAAAGGGTTTCACAAAACCCTAATGAAGATAATAGGAGCTATCATTACCTCCACACTCTCAGAAGAAGCCAGAAGTAGATGATACATTTATAAGTAGTTAGAACACCAAAACTTAAATGGTTATCATCATATGCCTCTGCGTTTTATGGGAAATGACTCAATAGCATAATGAATACATTTTTCATTGTCAAAAACCAAAATTTTTTCTTCAAAGGAGAGTTTCAGTAAGAAGTGTTTCCATGTTCCTCCAGAAAGCTAAGTTTTGCAACTTAGTAAGGGTGCATTTCTGAGAGATAACAGTTCCATAAGGGATTCTATCCCTTTCCCTCATCTCTTCCTGTAGGGTTTTGAAAAACCCTCAATATGAGGCACTATATTCTTTGGTATCAAAAAATTGAGCCATGTGTCATTTGACCTCTAACCCTATTGGTATATTCTATTGCCATTGCTTCCCCTTATACCCGACAACTCATTCAAAAAATAAAATGCAAGGCAAATGATTAGAGTACCATACCAAAAGTTATAATTAGAATCCTTAATCTTTTGTAGGTTCTCCAAGAGTTGTTGATGCATTACCTCACAAAGGTCAAAATCCTTGCCTTCTTTTTGTTGCACATATGTTACCTAAAGTTGTAATGTGGTTGTCATTTATGTCAACACTTAGGTTGGGTTGTCACTGATGTGGCTGTAACACTCTTGTAAATTCTCAATTTGGGTTGTCTGATATGATGTTAATGTTGAGAAGATGTTGCTAATGACCTATAACATGTTGTATGCTCTTTTCTGATGACCCTAAGGAAGTGTGTGTTAATATAATAAGGTTCTGGTCTTCGAAAGTTGGTGAAGGTTTCTTCTGCAGGAAATTGCCTTGAAGACTAGTTGGTAAAATGCTTTGCATTCCTCTGCATTTGAAGATATGGTCATGCAATTTAGAAGTTAAGTTCAATATGTTGTAAAGGTGCTAAATCCAAAGTTTCATATCATTTGCTCCTCCGCAGTAAAAGTTATAAGTGACAAAGTTCCGGTCTATGCTTTGGCAGAATGAGGTGATAATGAAGGATTGTTGGAATGCTCCACATTCCTCTGCAATGATAGATCTGGATGTATGGTTTTGAGGATATGTTCTGAGTAGTGCATGAGTGCATCCCTATGAGTTTCAGATGTTTTGGTGGTTTGCAAGTTCAATTTTTCAAGTGACAGTGAGCTATAGATAGTTCTAGATGCCTGGTTATTCCCAGAACACACGATTGAAGGTGTGCGGCACAAAATTCTTATTGTGTGGAGTTAAAGGATTGTTTGGAGATGGTGTATAGGTCCTACTGTCTCATTTCAGAGAAGTGCAAGCAATTTTCAATCTTTCATGAGTACCGCCAAGGTGTTATCGTGGAAGTGCTACAAGTTTCATGCTTTCTTGCTTAAGAATGACCTATTTCAAATGATTGTAATGTGCAGATGTTATTCTTTGAAGGATGATGATGTGAAGGATGTTTAGGACCAGGTTAAGCATGTGTTGGGATCCACAAGGTGTGTTTCTCTTCTTGGTGTTGTGTGGAGTTCATATTAGGGCTTGCTATCTACTTGTTTCATGATGTTTGATGTTTGGCTAACTTGTAATTGTAGTATTCTTGTTGCATTAGTTGATTTGTAATGTAATCAATGTAATATCATGTATATATTGTAAACTTAGTTGATCTAGGTGAGGTATGATTGTGAATATGAGTGTATGAAGAGCAAAATATGAATATGATATGCATTATGATGTGCGACTAAAGGAGAAAGAGTAGAAGCAATAAGGCTTGTCTTGATTCATCTTGAAGACCTTTTTAAGACATGAGGGAAGTGAAGAATGTTCCTAATTGATTCAATCATCAAAAGAGGAGTGAAGAGGTAGAAGTGCAATCATCAAAAGGAGTGAGCTTCATTGTCAGTTTCAGGCAATAGAAGGATTGTCATACTATAATCTTTTCTGAGTTCATTTTCTATTCAGAGAGTAGTTGCTTCCTTGGGTTGTAGCCCTAAAACAAAGTCTTTAGGGAGCAGTATCTTCCTTGGGAGTGACCCTAAAATAAAGTCAGCAAGGAGTAGTAGTTTCCTTGGGTTGTAGCCCTAAAACAAAGTTGTAATTTTTTATAGCAATGAGCTTCATATATTGTGAGTTAATCTTCACAGTGGTTTTTCCCCTTTTGAGGTTTTCCACGTATATCTTGTGTTATTTATTGACATGCATTGTGTTCATCTTTCATGTTTATGTTAATGCTATAATGTTTATGCTTTAATCTGATCTGGAGGATTTGAAGTTTGATTGGATACCGATTCACGCCTCCCTCTCAATATCTTGGTGTGTTCAACACTTTCACCATCTGGTAGGTAGTATGAATTGTAGTTGATGTGGCTGAACCCTCCTGGTTGGCATAATAGACCTTGTAAGCAATGCCCATTGTAGCATACTTCACCCTTGGATCTGTGATGTCCTTCACATGCATATTTCTCCCATCTTTTGTAGCTACAGTTCACTCCCTCACTTGATTTGTTCTGATTGCTTTCATTTCCAGTAGGGTCGCTACGACACTTAATCATGTTACTGCCCTAATATCCTCCTTTGTTATTCTTTAGGTTTTGTCTAGATATACAAACTCATCATGTATTCTGCTTAGGATGATCCTTACCCATTCGTAGGCATTTGTGAAGTCGGGATAGTCTTTTAATATATCCAATTGCTTTTCCTGTATGCTTACATATTTCGGTAGATACCCTATATCTCCTAGCAGTGTGTCCCTCAACTCTTCAAATTTCATGTGGTTGATCTCCACCAAAGTGTTATGAATATATTTCCTTACATCCTTTGTGTATACACATCTTCCTGCACATTCAAGAATGTACCGTCTGGATCCACCTCCAAGGCTTTCCAATGATATTTCTTGAACTTTAGTTGAGGCTTGTGTGTAATGTCTATCAGATTAGGAGTTACCATTGTTTATTTGTTGGTTACCTATGTGCTTCTTCTCTTCAATGCTAAATTCACCACTTTCCTCTTCTCTTAGAGCTCTGATTTCGCCAAAATATGAATGCAAAGTGAAGTTCCTTTGGTGAGGTTAGGGTTGAATACCTTTTTGTTTTGCCCTATTTTTTCTTGCTTATCTTTTTTATTCTTTTTCTATATTACTTTATTTCTTTTCTCCTTATGACTTAAGTTATGATCCTTGTTAGCAGATAGGCTTTGATGTAGTGCATTATCATGGTGAAATCTTTCCACAATCTATTTCTTTCTTCCAGAGGTTGATGATTTGGTGATTTGTTATCCTAAGCGACCTCTCCCAAATGTTTTTCTTGCATTCTTTTTTGCTTTATTTTTCCTCTTCAGTTGTGACTATTGTGTGTGTATCTTTGGTAACCCAGTCATCTTGGTATATTGATCTCTTTTTGCTTTGCTCCAATTGGTGATCTTTGTGAGAAATAAGCTTCTTGTCTATCCCTACTATGACACTAGTGGTCTATGGTGGGTTTCAATGAACTGTGGAGTCCATTGCGTTGTATTTTCTTGTCATTCCTCATCATGCATATGCTCTGATAGCCCAACATTTTCCTTATTTTTATCTCTTGTTCTTCTCTCATCCAAGCTTCTAAAACCTCCTCTCTATCTGTACTATAGCGATCATCCTCTATCTCCACTTCTCCCTCAAAATTAGGCTCTTTTGTTGTCTCCTCTGCATCCAACCTTGTAATTGTATAGAGATTCTTTGTATCCTTGTCATTGTCTTCATCCTGATTGGTTTCTTCTATATATGCTTCCTCCATTGATGATCCCAAAGGGATATTAACAACTTTGTTCTTAGTGGAAAATGACACTCTTCTTTCTGGGAGTCTATGACACCATTTGCATCTACAAACCATCTCAAGCCCAAAAGTGCATTGAAAGCTTCTCCTTGATCCTTCATGGCAACCACAATGAAATCTAAGACATGTTTGATCCCCATTAGATTAACTTTTGCTTGTTTCCATGTTCCCATTGTTTGCATGTTATATCCATCTGCCAAGATTATATTGTAAGTTGTTTTTGATAGCTTAGGTCTTCCTAACTGTTCCCACAGTTTCTATGTTATCATGTTGACATCTACTCCCAAATCTATCATGACATTTTAGACTTTCCTGTGGTTAAAATAAACATCCACCTGTTGAACACATAGAAGTACTAAGAGGGGGGCAAATTAGTACTTATTCAAATTCTTTTCTTCCAACAACATTAAAACTAACATAAACATTTAAAACATGAAAAACACAAGAACATAGAAGCACACATCCATAACACCAAATTTACGTGGAAAACCCTAGAATGGAAAAACCACGGTGAGCAAGCTGCTTGGATCTACTGTCCAAATCTAGCCTCGCAAATAAATACAAGATTACAATATTATTTATGGGATACAACCCAAATGAAGCTGCAACTCTTTGAACCTATACAATTCATATGATCTTTACACAACAATTCTTCGATCTCTATAACACAAAACTTATTTGACCCAAATGTTCTTCTCACAAAATTGACAGTTGATCACTTCATCCTATGCACCACTATCTTATCTCTACAAAACTATAGTATCAACCTCTACCACAACAAACCAACTTCAGAAACTCTTCTCCATCATCATATCACCAACAATTACTTCCACAACAATATCATACTAGTCCTTTCCACATTTCATCATGAGATCTACTTCTGCAGTGAGTTAATTCACACAATATCAATACTATCACATAATACTTAATACCTTCCTCACTTAACAACTTAGATCTTTCATTTATATCCTCTGCAAGCTTTCAACATCTTTCACCTTGGTCATCCAAGATGAAATGTGTAACATGAAAAGTGTAATGGCCACAACAGTCAGCTCCCAAACATATGTAGTAAGAAATAATCCAATGTGGTTTAAGAGAAAGACATAATCAAGTCCTATTTTACCTTGGTACACTCTTCCATGCTGGCACATACTCCAAAACATGTGGCATAATCATCATCATATACCAAGTTGGTCTGGCTAACACTTAACCATCCTTGCATTTGACTCCAGACCAAAAGTGGTACCAGAGGAGACATTGTTACATCATGCAGACCGCACATAGATAATTATATGATTTATAAATCATCCATGTACACTCCTACCATTTCAAATCATCATATTCTAGTGCAAACACATGAACTCTAATTCTAGTATCCTTAACAACCTCTGCTTACAGAATCTTAAGATAAAATAATGAACAACATACTTGTGATGAACATAATCATTTGAAATTTGAAGAACACATATCAACAAGCCATATGAGTTTGTCATTCAATCAATAAGGCTAAACACCATTGTGTAGTGAATTGCAGTGGCCTCAACAATCTTTCTCTACTTACTTCAATTAGCACCAAGGCATATCTTCACACTGCTGACTCCAGAGATCCAACTGCGGTACATATAATTTCTTGAAACTTGAGACATGCATACTTGACACTTATATTTACCTATCCTGCAAACTACCAAGTCATATCTTCATCTGCAGAGAAATGTGGAGCATTCTCCTATCTCTCTATGACTATACTTACTCTGTTTCATAGTCGCCTTCACTCTTCTGACTCCAAAATACTTTGCAGTGACTTTCATGCTCTAAAATTTGGAATATAAATTCTTTACACCTATTTCTACTTATCTCCCAAACCGTAGCAAATAATCTTCAACAATGGAGATATGTGGTACATTTATCTGAGCCTGTGACCCCTTACTGACTAGAACTTAGGCAAATTTCCTTCAAACTTTCACAAATTTCTTCATCCAGTGGCAACCATTAGGAGTTCATATCATCATCATACAACAAGAATCTAAGTCTACTCATCACAGACTTTAAACATATCAAAGAAATGGACTTACACATGAACTTCAGAAGATAAGGTATGACTGTGTATAGATGATATTGATCCATCTCCTTTACTTTACAATTCTTCTGATTAGCTTCTTTGACCATCACAACATATGCACATCACTTTTCTTTCTTCCTCACAACACTTATGATTACTTACTCTACTACCTTCACTGATCACCATACAACTACAATCTTCCTTGGATACCTCTGGTGACATTACTTCCAACCTTCCACATTGCAACACACTATACTACTATTGACGTCAATGACATTACATATGCAACAATCTCCCCCTTTGTCATTAATGGAAACACTTAACCAGATATGTACACATTTCTCCCCCTTTGACATCAATGGCAAAGGGCTAGTGGTCTTCCTCTATTCTAGCAAAAACATATAAGCTCCCCCTATCTGAATATTTCTTATTAGTCTGCTCCCCCTAAGAAGTAGCCTCTATCTTTTCAAAACTAATGTTAGCAAAATCTGGTTCTTCATTTTTCTTAAGACATACATAGATGATATATATAGAGTGCCTGGCACTTATTACTTCTAGATTATTCTCCACATATCTACAAAAATATCAAAAATTGTCTTACCTTCACAAAATTTTCTATTTACTTGGAAGGTACAACATTTTATAGATCACCCTCAACTGGGAAAGTGCAGTATCCCAGTTCTTCTTTGCATAAGACAAAATGTGTAGTTGAATTTCAAACTAAATGTATAGTTCTTTTGCTTCCTCTAGAGTGGCTGGCACCTTCACCTTTTGTGCAACATTTTTAGCTTCAATAAAAATGCCAGTCAAAACTACTAGCCTCATACTCACCACTTCTTTCAATTGTCCAATTTCATTCTTTATTTGCTCCCTTTGATCCAAGAGCTACTTCATTTGAGTATGGATGTTTTCTATTTGGACCCTAATGGTTCCATCTTTATCCTTCAAAGGATCATATACCTTGGCCACTTGAATTAGCTATGACTCAATAGAGTTAGCTTGATCTTTTATGCTTTTAGTAGTTGCAGGCTAGTTCAAACAAAATTGATACAAAACTTTGGCATCCTCTATACATTTTTGAATATTTTTCACATTTTCCTACAAATTATTGTGTACCTTAGCACATCTAGTAGAGGCATCAACTAAAATTTTATTGTTTATCTGCTCAATTAACTTCAACTCAGCTTGCTTCTCAAGGGGATGAATGATCCTTAAAAGACTCTAGCATAAGCTTCATTTGCTAAGTAAGAGGCAAGGATGGATCTCTTTTTGCCTCAAGAATTTCTTCTTTTATTATCTTGATTGCCTCTTCCAATACATCAACTCCTTCCACTTGTTTCTGCAGAATCTCTTGTCTTGTGATGGACTGGAGCATGTCTCCTAGTTATCTCTTTTGAAGGGGAGATATCTCAGACAAGTTAACTTGTCCATCTAACATAGGCAACTATAATAGTTGCGGAGTAACTACAAGTTGTATTTGCATTTGTTGAGCTAAGAACTCCTTAATTGACTGAACCAGAGATGAGGAGGAAGATGTGTCTTGTTCTCTTTGCGAGCCTTCTCCTATGTCAACATTAACCTACTCATCATGTTGTTTAGGGTTACCCTGATGCTCAGTGTCCTCTGGAGGAGGGTTATCATGCACAACATTATGATTGGATGAGGCATTTGCTTCACCATGTGCTACTTGTTCTTCATCATGTGTTTTTGCCTCTTCTTTTTCCTCTTGAGAATCTTGATGCTTAGTGTTGTGTACAGCAAATACATGTGGTTGATCCACATTCTCAACAACTTTCATACCTTCAATTATCTTGTTCATCACTTCTTCATTTTCTCTCTAAATTTTATCTTTATCTCCTTCATCCATGCTCATAAGAGTATCCACCCTTTTCTTTGTTCTCAATTCCTGCATTTGAGCTAATTTATCTTTTTCTTCTTGTGACAGGGAAGATTCAGCCTTATCAAGGGCTTGTTGTCTCAGTTCATCATCCATTTTAATAGCTTTTTCTCTTCTTTGTCTTAAAACATTAGCAAGGCTTTCCAGAACCTGCTCAATGATATCATTCAAGGGAACATCAAATTTAAGCATATACATCACAATGGCTTTCTCTATGGTGCTTTGTCTTTAGGTGGCATATCTGGATATAAGTCAGTTGTATTCTTAAGGATACCATAATGCACAATTCCATTGAAAATAGCATCTAATTCATACCCCTGTGCATGTTCATACACCATCGAAGGATCTTTCTTGGACTTCTTCTCTTTCTTCTTTGGCTGAGAGTTACCTTTCTCTCCTACTTCTTCACTCTCTTCTATCTCCTCAATCTTGACCTTCTTTCTTTTAGCAGGTTGCTTTTGCCTTGGTTGCTTCTTTTCACTTGCTTTCATTTGAGTCAAAATTTCAGATGCAACTCTTCTTCCGGTTGAGGCAGTTTGAGTTGATCCAGAGGCTTGTGGTCCATTCATAGTAGCAGAAGTAGATCTGCTAGTCCTTCTTGGTCCTTGTGCAGCTGGTGGAATAGCAGGAGCATGTTGTGCTTCCTCTACAGGGGCTCTAGAGGTTGATTCAGATGAAATACCCTATTTCTTATGCAACCCACCTTTATTCTTCTCTAGATGCTCCTCTACATTTTTCTTGTGCACCTTATTAATAATTTCATCATAAGTCCTAAACCTATCAGCAGATGTATCTTTGGGTTTGTTGAGCAAGATATCGACATAGGCCTTAATGTCTTCAATAGAGGCCTCATATTGCAGTATGGGAATCCAAACAATCCTAGGCTTAACTGCTTCCATGTAAGTGAAGTCCTTATCAACCAAAAAGGTAATTTTCTTTTCATATTGCCTCACAATGCTTGAGGGGATTCTATCTCTTGCTTGCATGTTGGTTTGCAGGTTTTTAAAGAAACCCCAGTACATTTGTTTGTAGTGATTAGGATCACTGAAACTCCTTATATGACTTTTAATTTGTGAGCTACAACATGAACATTTTGTTGCCAGACCTTTCCTCTCAAACCAGGTAACTCATTCATGAAGTAGAATGCAAGGAAAATGATCAAAGTATCATACTTGAAGTTATATCCAGTTTCCTTTGTTCTCCTCAGGTTCTCCAAGAGTTGTTCTCTCATGATCTTGTAGAGGTCAAATTCTTTACCCTCCTTAACCATGTGGTAAGCAGTATGGATTGTTGTCCCAGTGGAAGAACCCTCTCTGTTTGTATAGTAGACTTTATATGTGATCCCCATAGTAGCACATCTAACACCTAGATCTATTATATCATTTATGTAATTAAGGTTCTCTTATCAAATTTGGCTCCTGTCAGTTCAATGACCTTCTCATTCTTAATAGATTTCATCACCGATATAGGTCTAGTGGAGCACAACCTAGTTACTGCCCTGATTGCATCTGTGGTGATCTAGTAGGGTTTATCTAGAAACATAAAATCATCATGAATCCTTCTTAGAATGTATTTTACCCATTCATGCTCATCACAAAAATTGTGAAAATCCTTCCATATGTCTAAACACTTGGCTCCTACATTGGAAAACTCTAGTTTGTAATTGACATCATAATCTAGAAGTTGATCTCTAAGCTCCTCAAACTTCATATGGTCTATTTAGTCTAGCTTAGAGTGAATGTAAATTTTGATATCTTCAATATACACAATAAATGCCAGAATGTTTGAGAAAGCTCCATCCCTATCTACCTCCATAACTTTGAATGGATATTTCTTGTATTTCGGTCTAGGTTTTTGAGAAACATCAACTACTTGTGGAGTCACCATTTCAAGATTCTTTTAATTCAAAAACTAGGGTTTTATTAGTTTTGATAAATACCTTTGTTTTGCTAGGGTTCCAAATTTGAGTGCTCTAAATCCGGGATTCTCCTTCATCTCAATTTGCCAAGTCTTCTTCTCTCATTATCTCTAAATGCAAAAGATTTGTCTTCAAATGAGATTTTATCATCCAAAGGAAGCATAAGTACTTTTCAAAATTTCCCTAACATTCCTCATTAATGTACTTTTGTCTGGTTAGGTAAAGTGCTCCCAGATTGCTCTGTGAACTCATAGAGACTCAAGAACCTTCCGCAATCCTCCACATAATATGATTTTGCTTTGGAAATTTGGGGGAAATAAACTACCTTGTCTTATAAAAATCTTCATCAACTGATTTTATTCCAACTCATTTGTATGCTTAGCTTCCATTAGTAGAATCCCTAACCATTTAGGGGAAAAGAATAGATATGTACTGATTAGGTCCCACTGACCATATGCCTTAGCTTAATCAGCAACTAAGTCCTCTGCACTAGGTAGAGAAACAAATTTCTCCTCCTTCTCATCACTTTGTTCTGTCTTCTTTCTCCATATCTTTGTCATTTCCTTCTTTTGTTGAGCCATAATTTTCTTTGTTTTCTTGTGCTAAACAGATGATTCCATAGAACCACTTTTACAAAATCTTGCTCTATGCCCCAAGTTGTTGCATTTGTAGAAAACAACATTATATTCCAAACTCACACCATTTATCCTTGATTTAGTTCTGCACTCAATAGCCCTGTGACCAAACTTATTGCATGCAAAGCAATATCCATAAAAAGAATGAGAGATTCTAGCATGATTCTTTGGAGGGACATATGAGTTCTTCCTTATGTTATCATTTCTTCTAACCTTATTTCTACAATCTGTATACACCTAAAAATGGCAAAGACAAATTAAATAAATATTTATTATTTATTTAATTCCCATTCTTCTATCATTTAATAAATTCATCAATTTATCTACTTGATTCATGATCATCATCCGTAGTCCAAATATTAAATAAATATCAATTTATTTAATTAAGTCAATTAAACCTATTCTTCTAATGTCATCCCTTAATTAAATAATAATCAAATTATTTAATCCCAAATCATCCTATTCCAAATTCAAAAGTCCTCTAATCCGTGTCATCTAATCCACCTCACATGTCCACCTCATCATCTTGCACATGTAATTAAATATTTTTAATATTTAATTAATCCTTTTTCCCTCACCCACATGGGCCTATTATTCCTCCAACCATCCCTATTCTAAAGGGCATGGTCTCTCCATGTCATCATGGTTAAAGGGACACTTTGTGACACTTGTTCCATAGTCCCCAAAATCTTTCCAAACTCCCTACAAACATGATCTCCTTGTTTGACCTTCTCTCTTTGGTCATTGTGAGACTTGTGACATGTGGACTCATGTCACCCCTTTCTCTCCACCATGTCAAGATGAGAGGAACATCTTCCCCCTTTCTCTCCCTCATCTCAACCAATTCAATCCTCACCATACACCTCTCAAGACCAAGTCTCCACCCTTGAGATCTTGACACATGGATTTGGCCCCTCCTTGGCCTATAAAAGGAAGCTCATTCCCTCATTCTACAACACACAAGCTATAACAAAGTTACTCTGCAGAAATTCTAGCATGCCTTTAGCAAAGCATCCATATTGCCCATTGCATTTTACATCCATTATCTTCATATCCATACAACCATGGCTTCAATCATCCATCCCTCATCCTCACATTAGTTGCATTGTAGGTAATCTTCATTGCATTTTATCCAACATACAGCCATTCAAGTATTGTCATTTTCAAACAGTGAGGAATCACACTTCTAAGAGCTCTATTCATCAACAAGATCAATACAAGATAGGCAACAATTGAAGCATTCGAGGTAAATCAGTCTTCAAGGTAAAATGTCTTTGTTTATTTGATTTGCATCATATTTCATTGAGATTATTGGATTATTAGTAGTTTAATACTATTAAAAATATTTCCACTAACATTTTTGGTGCCCACCATGGGGCCTTGCCCCATTTTTAACTTCCATCTGAGTGTTTTGTGAAGGTTCTGTCACGACAGGTCAGTTCTACGCATACAACTTCTAGTTCTGCGCATACAAAATTTCCTGTAGTGCTTTTACCTTTTAGCACATACAAACCGTTCTACTGCGCATCTGATGCTTTTTTCTATGCTTTTGATATTCCGGTGCATATATAGCATAGTCTGACACTTTTAACTATTATTCCTATACATTTGCGAATCAACACATATAATACGAAGTAATGCGCATATAACTTGCAGTCCTACACATTCAAATTGTAACAAAGAGTTGTAAAAGTTTGATAAGGTTTTTCATACTAATCTTCATTTGCAGGTGTTAGGAGCTGGATTTGGTTATTTTAGTTGCATTATTAAACCACCTAGAACTAATTTGGAAGGAGTAACTTAATATGTTCATGCAAATCTTCACATAGACTTAACTAGGAAAAGTAAATCATTTTGTTGCATCACAACTTTCATCTAGTCCCAACCTAAAATTGAACAATTCCTTTATGTTTTACTATCTTGCACTACAATCTTCACATAGCATAATAGGGAAAAGTAACACTTGTTTTATTTCTACAAACAACAATCTACACCTAGATTTGTTAGAGGAATAAAATTAACAAAATCTTTTCCAAGTTATTTCTATCTTGTTACAAATTTCTGTGCCTCGTAGAGTTAACACATTTAGTTATTTTTTGTTTAACTAGGGAGTTAAAGAACCAGTGTTCTCCATGTTTTCAAAATGATAATAGTACTATGCTCTCCCCTTAACCGGGTGACCAAAATGCCAAACTTATCATTTTGCATGTTTTACCTTTAAAGAGGCCTGCCCTTGGAAATCCTTCCTTCCAAGTGGGAATGACCTTAAGTGATAACAGGAGAAAGCTAAGCTCCTCCAAGTCACTGTAAATAAATTGCATTTGTGACAAAAGTTGCAAGTGATGGGTGCTGTTGTATTAACCGACTAAGGTTTCCCCTAAAACCTTGTGGAGTGTAACCTCTACATGCTGGGAAGCCTTCTTATCGAAGTGAATGGCCGCACGTGTAATCACTCGAATGGATGACTTAACTAAAATCCATTTGTTCTAGTAAGCCAAAATCCCCTATTTGGTGACATAGGAGGAACATCTAGAGTTGTCTAATGTCATACACTCATTTAGTCTAGAGACAGAAAAGTTCAACTCTTTGGAGGAACTATAACTTGGTATGCGTTAGAAGTGAGTGCCATGGAGGGGAGCCGGTCCTACCAAGTTATTAGCTGTCTGCCTTTATGCAAGTGGCTGGTGTAAAAACCAAGTTAGAACTCATCAAATATTGTCCTTGCCATTCTAGGATTGTAATTGTTTGTTTTTAATTTTGTTAAAGTAAATCATGGAAACCTTTTGTTCTCTGCATTTTCTTGCAATAACATGAACCCAACTCAGCATTGAAAACCTTAGATTAACCTAGGAAAACATTCCAAGCAAATCAAATTGTCAAACTAAAAATAGAAAACCAAGTGCATGCAATTTTGTGCATTTAAAACATTCTTTCGTGCATACAACACATCTTACTACGTATTTAATCTTGTTGCACATAACCTATTCTGTCACGTATTT
The DNA here is from genome assembly GCA_027924645.1 of Cunninghamia lanceolata. NCBI lineage: Eukaryota > Viridiplantae > Streptophyta > Pinopsida > Cupressales > Cupressaceae > Cunninghamia > Cunninghamia lanceolata. Next base: position 776,631 of record BSBN01000031.1, read on the forward strand.
GAAACATTTTGCTACACTTATAATCTTTTAGCGCATTTAACATGCATAGTTGCACATATAAAACACAGTTTTGCGCTTTTAAACTCAAGCATACCTGCACATTTAACCCATAGAGCTGCACATTTGACCAGTTATTCTGCACTTTTGAAGCTGCGCATCCAAAATAGAGGCATATTCTGTACAGTTTGGGATAAAAACATTGTCAGTTTTAGGTACCCTTTTTGCTGTAGTTTCACCCTAAAAAATTAGTTATACAGTGCAAATACCTTTCCATATCACTCAAAAATCAAACCAAACATCTCAAAATCAAACCACAACTTGCTTCTAGGACCTAGTTGATACTCTACCAACCCAAACAAGAGCTAGTTAGTTTTCTAATAGGATTCCAAATCATCCTTCTCAACAAAACTATACTAGTGTAACCTTGACAAGAAAATAGTCCTCATCAAATAGCGGTGCCAATATATCCCTATTTGGATTACCACTTGTATCAACACTTCGATAGCTATTAGACATTATAGCTCAAGATTTTTCTTGTTTGAGACAAACATAGAATTAACAAAAACCTTAGCAAAATTGATTCCAATCAAAATCAAAATCACACCTCCAATCTATTGGAATAAGGTGCCATTAATGTAAATTCCAATATTGTATTTTATTCCATTTATTATTTGTTATTTGTAATTACCCATAAGGGAGTGAGGTAGTCTCATTGATAGTTGTAATTTCGAAGTTACCTGCGGCAGTTACGGAGTGACATTTACTATTGGCAAATGTAAAAAATCATAGTAAATGAGGATAGGCATGCTCCCTTGAGGAATATACTATTTTTGGCATGTATGACAACTGTCATAATGTTTGGTGAGTGAATCTATGACAGCTGCAAGTTGTCATAAGATTTTGTGATTCTATGATGCATATGATGGATATGTTAGTTGTATATTTGCTATATTTAGCCCAAGGTTCCTATCTTGGAAAGATATTCTTTTACTGGAATCTATGACAGTTATGACAAGTCATAAGATGCTGCAAGAGGCTCGATTTAGTCTTGGGCACCCAACCTTTGCATGGTTGTTTTTGGACAAATGTAAGATGCTTGTAAGATGGTAATTAATGTTTACAAGTTGGAGAATCTTAGAAGAGAGAAGGTGAATGCTTAAGATGAGTTAGAAAATGTTTCTATAAGTATTTTCCATGTATTTATTGCTGCAATATAGATTTTAGGTACTTGGGTGCTGCCGGAATGTTGTCAAATTGAAGATTGGTGGAGAGAGTTGAAGTGTTGTTGTATTGTAAATCATTTTCAGATTAATACAAACATTGGGCCTCTTTCATGTGTGGAGTTTTTTACTCGAAAGGGTTTTCTCCATGTTAAACATTGTGTTATGTGTTCATATTTCTGATTTTACATTTATGTGAAGCATAGTTTTGTTTTTGTGTTACAATCTCCATTAATAACACATAGTTAAATATTACTGAAATTTATCTTGAATTAGATTTCTATTGAAGTAGTGTTACTTTCATTTCTAACATTTGGTATTAGAGCCTGGCCAACTTTGACTCTTAGGTGGTAGTGTGGAAGCTATAGCTACAGTGGGAGATTTGGTTGTGTTTATTTTGTAGATCTCATGTTGTTATTATGGTTGCATCCACCATTGCATCAACCTCTTGAATGGACATTGAGAAGTTCAACAAAACGGGGTATGAGTTGTGGAAGTTAAAAATGGAATGTTTGTTGGAAGAAAGAAACCAATCGTTGGCTGTTCAAAAAGAGAAGAAAACTAATGATGTCTCTCAAGATGAGTGGGATCGACTAGATAAGAAGGCATGGGGAACCCTCTGGTTGTGTCTTTCAGACTCTGTCCCGTTGAATGTCGCAAAGGAAGAGACTGCATACAAGTTGTGGAAATAGTTGGGTGAGATCTATCAAGCCAAGAGTATGGTAAATAAACTTTATTTAAAAAGAAAATTGTTTTCCATGAAAATGCGAGAAGGTGAATCAGTTGCAGAGCATTTAAATTCTTTTAATTTGTTAGTGAGTTAGCTTGATTCAGTAGATGTTGAGGTTAGTGAGGAAGATAAATGTATCTTACTTCTTTTTTCTTTACCTAAGTCTTAGGAGAATGTTATCCTTGCTATCACTGCTAATCTTGTGGATCCAAAGTTGGATGCTCTTGTTTCAGTGCTGCTATCACAGGAATTGAGGAAGAACAGTTCAGATAGTTTAGGGAATGCTCTCAGTGTCAGGGGAAGGTCTAAGGAAAGAGGACCTAAAGGAGATCATAAAGGGACTAAGGACAAGTCCAAGGGCTGGTCTAAGACTCTTGGTAAAAAGAATAGAGTTAAGTGTTGGAACTGCAGTAAAAGGGGACATGTGAAGAAGAAGTGTAGAAACCCCAAGAAACAGTGGGAGAGTGCTTTAGATAAGTCCTCGAATGCAGGTCAAGAAGTTTTACTTTCTGCATGTAATGTTGTTTTTGATGAAAATTGGTTGGTTGACTCAGGATGCTCATTTCATATGACCCCACATAAGGAATGGTTCTCCACATATGAAAAATATGATGGAGGTAATATCTACCTTGGTGACAACTCTACATATCTGATTATCAGGAAAGGAAAGGTATTGTTGTGTTTCAGTGATGGGAGAATTAAAACCCTCCCTAGTGTTTTGCATGTTCGTGGATTAGCTAGAAATCTGATTTTAGTTTCAAAGTTGAATGATTTGGGAATGCATGTGACATTTGACAAGCATGGTTGCAGATTAGTGAGAGGAACTTGGTGGTAGCGAAGGGGAAAAGATTTGGAAGCCTATTCAAGCTTGAAGCCACTACAGTTTATAATGCCTCCTATGTATCTGAGGCCACTACTGAAAATGCATGTATGTTGTGGCACCGCAGATTGGGCCACACAAGCAATAATGTATTAAAAACTATTAAGAATAAAAATTTGTTGGATGGTTTCTCCTATTTTGATGAGCACTTTGATTTCTGTGAGCATTGTGTGTTTGGTAAACAAAATAGAAGAGCATTTCCTTTGGGAAGCAATAGAGCAAAAGAGAAGTTAGAAATTATTCATATGGATGTGTTTGGACATGTGGATAATGAATCTATCAGAAAATCTTATTATTTTGTAACCTTCATTGATGACGTATCCAGATTTACATGGATTTATTTTATGAAGCATAAATCTGAAGTTTTCACTAAGTTTAAAGAATTCAAAGTCTGAGTAGAGAACCAATTAGGTTTAAAGATAAAAATATTAAGATCTGACAATGGAGGGGAATATTGCTCTAAGGAATTTGATGAGTTTTGCAAGCATGTAGGTATAATCAGACAAAAGACAACTCTGTATACACCACAACAGAATGGTGTTGTAGAAAGGATGAACTGAACAATTATGGAAAGGACCAAAAGTATGCTTAGTGATGCACAGTTGGATAAATGCTTTTGGGTAGAGGCTATGTGTATTGTTTGCTACGTGATAAATAGATCTCCTTGTAAGGCTCTTGATTTGACACCTTATGAAGTGTGGACATGTAAGAAACCTTTTGTTTCACATTTAAGGGTTTTTGGTTGTGAGGCTTTTGTTCATGTGCCTAAGGAAAAATTATCTAAGTTGGATCCAAAGGCTAAAAAATGTACTTTCATTGGATATGGTGATAATGTAAAAGGTTATAAGATTTGGAATCCATTAACCTGCAAGATTATCTTTTCTAGAGATGTAATTTTTAGGGAACTTAGAGCTATTTCTGAACCTGAGCATCCAAAAGAAAAAGATGAAAAGGTAAAGAGAGTGCACTTTGAGTTAGAGCAGCAAGATGCACCTCAAGAAGAACATAATGATGGATTGGGGGGTGAAGAAGAAGAAGAAGATTCAAGTAGTTCTGATGAAGATGAGTCTGTAGTTACAGAAGAAGTTGTTGTAGATGATCATGCAGAAGAACGAGTAGAGTCTCTTACTCCACCCTTGAGGAGATCCACAAGACAACAAAATCTAGTTGACAGGTATAGCCCACCAGATTTCCGTTGTGTATATGCTTTATTGAGTACTAACAATGAACCTCTATCCTATAAGGAAGCTATTTCTGCAGATGATAGTGAGTCTTGGAAGCTATCCATGTAGGAGGAGATGATGGCTTTAGACTCTTGTATTACCTGGGATCTTGTTTGTTTGCCCAAAGGAAGAAAGGCCATAAGTTGTAAGTGGGTCTTCAAGAAGAAGTTTGGAGCAGACGGGTCATTGGAGAAGTACAAGGCTAGACTGGTAGCCAAGGGCTACTCCTAGAGAAAGGGAGTTGATTTTGGTGAGATATTCTCTCCTATTGCTAAATTGACTTCTATTAGATTTATCTTATCCATTGCTATAACTTATGATTGGGAGATTGAGCAAATGGATGTTAAGACTGCATTCTTGCATGGAGATCTTGAAGAAGAAATTTATATGCAACAACCTACATGTTTTGAGGTAAAAGGAAAAGAACATTGGGTTTGCAGGTTAAAGAGGTCTCTTTATGGTCTAAAACAGTCCCCCAAAATGTGGTATTAAAAGTTTGATTCATTTGTTTTGAAATTGGGTTTTGTTCTAAGCGAGGAGGATCATTGTGTTTACATTCATTGTGTTGATGATTCTATACTGGTTATTGCTTTGTATGTTGATGACATGTTGTTTTTTAGCAATACTAAGGGTATGGTCAGTGAGCTTAAAGCCTAACTTTTAGGTGCATTTGAGATGAAGGATCTTGGTGCTGCAAGGTATATTCTAGGAATGGAGATTAGGAGGGATAGAGTTAACAAAAAGCTTTGGTTGTCACAAAGTAAGTGTGTGAATACTATTTTGCAGAGGTTTAGTTTGCAAGACTGTAACCCAGTTAGAGTTCCTTTACCCATTAGTACTAAGCTTTCATTAGATATGTGTCCAAAGATTGAGGATGATCTTCAAGATATGTCTAATGTGCCATATGCTAGTGTTGTAGGGAGTTTGATGTATGCAATGGTTTGCACTAGACCAGATATTGCCCAAATAGTGGGAGTTTTGAACAGATTTATGTCTAACCCTGGTAGATAGCATTGGAACTATGTGAAGAGGGTGTTTAAATATCCTACAGGTACTCCTAATCATTATTTAGTTTATTCTAGTAATGATAGTGCTGATAAATCTTTGGACATACAGGGTTTTGTTGATGCAGATTGGGTAGGTGACTTAGATAGTCAAAGGTCCACTAGTGGCTATGTGTTTACTTTGTTTGGAGGTGCAATGGGTTGGATGAGTAAGAGGCAGCCCACAGTTGCTTTGTCCACCATAGAAGCAGAGTATATGGTTACTAATCATGTCTCTAAGGAGGTAGTTTGATTGAGGAGACTATGTATAGGTATTGGTTTTGATTGCAGGATCATTCAGATTGGTTATGATAGCCAGAGTGTTATATGTTTGGCCAAAAATCCTATGTATCATGCTTGAACTAAGCATGTTGATGTTCAGTATCACTTTGTTCAAGATTTGGTTGCAAATGGATAGATTGAGCTGAAAAAGATAGACAATTAGGAGAATGTTGCAGATTCATTGACCAAACCTGTGAGCACAGAAAAGTTTGTGGGGTGCAGGGAGGCCATGGGCCTTGTTTCTAGTGCCTGATTATTTCATTTGATTTCCTATGGGTTGATTTACAATGTATAATGTCAAGTGGGAGAATGTTGGAATAAGGTGCCATTAACCTTATAAATTCTAATATTGTATTTTATTCCATTTATTATTTGTTATTTGTAATTACCCATAAGGGAATGAGGTAGTCTCATTGATAGTTGTAATTTTAGAGTTACGGACGGTAGTTATGGAGTGACATTTACTATTGGCAAATGTAAAAACTCATAGAAAATGAGGATAGGCATGATCCCTTGAGGAATATATTATTTTTGGCATGTATGACAACTGTCATAATGTTTGGTGAGTGAATCTATGATAGTTGCAAGTTGTCATAAGATTTTGTGATTCTATGACGCATATGACAGATATGTTAGTTGTATATTTTCTATATTTAACCCAAGGTTTCTATCTTGGAAAGATACTCTTTTACTGGAATCTATGATGGTTATGACGTGTCATAAGATGCTGTAAGAGGCCAGATAGTCTTGGGCACCCAACCTTTGCATGGTTGTTTTTGGACAAGTGTAAGATGCTTGTAAGATGGTAATTAATGTTTATAGGTTGGAGAATCTTAGGAGAGAGAAGATGAATGCCTAAGATGAGTTAGAAAATGTTTCTATAAGTATTTGCCATGTATTTGTTGCTACAATACAAATTTTAGGTACTCAGGTGCTGCGGAATGCTGTCAGATTGAAGACTGGTGGAGAGAGTTGAAGTGTTGTTGTATTGTAAATCATTTTTAGATTAATACAAACATTGGGTCTCTTTCCTACCGAAAGGGTTTTCTCCATGTTAAACATTGTTTTATGTGTTCATATTTCTGATTTTGCATTTCTATGAAGCATAGTTTTGTTTTTGTGTTACAATCTCCATTAATAACATATAGTTAAAGATTGATGAGATTTATCTTGAATCAGATTTCCATTGAAGTAGCGTTGCTTTCATTTCTAACACAATCAAAGTCACCTTATACCACATCACACCTCCAATAAAAAGAGCAAAATCCAACAAATCTCATTTCATCCCATCCCAAAATCTTGCATGGTGCAAACTAGATCTCAATCAAAACAAAAGAAAAACATGGACAACCTTAACAATAACATACCCAATCTAGATGTTGAGGGAGTCTCTCAAGATGAAATCCTTCAACACCTCCAAGACCCTAAGTTCCAAAAGATAATGGATAGAGTTGTTGCTACCGATGCCCAAAAGTATTTCCTCATGCTTGCTCAACAAGGAGCAAAGCTACCCGTAGACTTTGATATCTCTAATCTACAAGAAAATAATACCTCAAATGAAGCCGAGTCATTGAAAGATGGCTCCAAAACTGAAAAAGAGACTCCAAAAATAGAAAAGGCTAAGGATACCCTTAATCCTTTGGATGCATTGATAACCCAAATCCAAGCCTTACAATAGCAATTGGTAGATATCCAAAGAGGAACCTTAACGAAACATTATTCACTTGAAGATATCACACCTTACCCATTTGACAAATCCTTGAGCATGATACCTTTTCCTATAAGATTTGAAGTGCCAAAATTTGACAAGTATATAGGAAAAGGAGATCCTAGAGATCACATCAAGGAATTCAGTGCTGCTAGTCTTGAAGTTGCCCACAATGAAACTTATCTAATGCGACTATTCCATAGAAGCCTAGGAGGACAAGCCATGGAGTGGTTTTCACGTCTGCCTCCCAGAATCCATACCTTTAACAAATTAGTGGACAAATTCATCACCATTTCTCTTATAACACAGAACATGAAATCTCCATGCTAGACCTTTGCAACACTAAACAAAAAGGAGGAGAATCATTTGCATCTTTCCTACAAAGGTGAAGACAATTTGTGAGCAAGTGTCCCTATCACATACTTGAAAAACAAATGATAGAAATGTTCGTGCATAATTTGTCCACTGAGCTAGCTATCAAATACAAATTAAATGTCCATCAACTTTTAGTAAAGTCATTGAGATGGGGCTTCTCATTAAGAAAGCCTTGATAGCGAAGGGGCAAGTAAAGATATACAAGACACCCCAAGCTCTAACAACAATGTGGATAAGTCAAGGTTTTGGACTAAAAACAAACCCATAGTGAATGATGGAGTGGTAGATACAAAACATGCAGCACCAAAGAAACCTATTTTCAACCTATCCAATCCATAGAATAATGCACCATCTACCAAGCCTCAAGTCACTAAACAAAAACAAAACTTCCCCCCAAGAAGAAAGTTCACACAATTTGGTGAATCACTTGAATCTACACTTAGAAAGCTAATTAGGGGCAACATGATCACACTTCCAACGGTGCATGAATACGAACCCAAGTTCAAATCTCCTTGGTGGAATGAAAATGACTTTTGCGAATACCATAGGAGCAAAGGTCATAAAACCAATGATTTTATGAAACTCAAGCATGTCAATCAAGACCTTCTTGACCAAAAGTGCATATCCATTAATGAAGGACATACTACCAATGATGAACATATAGCATTCAAGAATCCTCATCCTCATTACGAAAAAGGAGGTTCTTCAAACCAAAACAACAAAGGGGCTAACAAAGTAAGCTATAACAATGCTTCTTTTGATTACACCATCAATCATATTTCCCAAAGTGATTCACATATCAATGTGATCACCATAAATAATTAGCTTGAGTGTAATGTGACAATGCGTCATGGAAACATAATTTTGCAAGGGGCTCAATCGAGGCCATCTTCCACATCTAAGTCACCCTCTACATCAAATCAGTATACCATCATCTACCAACTTCACAAAACACCCACGCTCATTTCCATCTTGGAGTTATTGTGTTTATAACCTCTTGGAGACAATGGTTCCTACGAACCTTGCCCAAGATCAATTCCAAGCTATGGTAGGCCATATCACCATGCCACATTTCCTATCCTTCATTGAGAAGGATGGCATGTCAATAAATCAACCACATAATGCGTCCCTACACATTGAGGCCCTAATACATAAGCATAGAACAAAAAGGGTCCTAATAGATGGAGGGGCTGGTTTGAACATTTGTACACTAAAGTTAATCCTTGCATTGGGGTTTTCTGAGAATGTCGTTGATTGCAAGAAAAAGATAACCATCAAGGCATATGATGAGGAAGAAAGGACTTCTAAAGGAATGGTGGTTTTCCAAATACGACTGGGACCAGTGGAAAAAGATGTAGTGTGTCAAGTTCTCAACATGGAACTTGCATATAACATTCTTCTAGGTAGACCTTGGATCCATGCAATGAAGGCTATCCCATCAACGTGTCATCAATGTATCAAGTTCCCGCATAATGGTCAAGAAATAACCATACAAGGGGACCCCAATCCTTTTTAGTATTGCAATACCATACATTCTAAACTAGATGTTGTGATACCCACAAATAGAGTAGCTTCTTCTTCCTCCAACCAAGTGGATCCAAGTTCCTTATCTTCCACCTCAAAAACATCAGAGTTAAAAATCAAGGTCAAAGACAAAGGCGTTGGGGAGTATGTTATTGAACAATCTTTCTCTCTAGCACAGTTACCACTATCACCAAAGTCTTATGGGAGACCATCCCCGAACAAAGCTAAGTCACTCAAGACTTCCGTGGGTTCTTTCATTAAATGGGGAAGCCTATCCGATGAGAGTGATGAGAAAGATGTCTTGCAATGAGTTTTCAAAGATGAATACAATCAAACCATACCAGAAGATCAACAACCTAAGCTTCCTACAAAATAGTATGGTCAAGGATTTTCCATGTTGCAAAGGATGGGATACAATGGTCATGGTCCCATAGGACTAAGAAAGGATGGTATCATAGAACCTATCAAACCCCCTACTAAAATAGCCAGAGACACTACTTGTTTAGGATACCAAGGTCACAGAAGAACAAAGGCAAAGGTAACCAAAAGGTTGAAGACAGACAAGCAGCTACCACTAACTTAGTCAGGCAAATTCATCGCTTGCAAGAGGCTAGTGAAATTGATTCAAATGAGTATGAGTGGGACAACCTCTCTAAGATGTCTTGTGAAGACAAAGGGATTGATGTGGTCCAACAATATAGTAGTACTCCACCGATGCATGAGGGACAAAACTCTAGGGCTAGACTACTAGAGTTCAAACCGCAACATGACGAGAATGGATTTCACAAAGAGAGTACGATATCAAGCCTGATGAACCTACTTGAGGAGAGTACCGTAATAGACCTCATCAATATCCTATCCCATTCAAATGAATTCTCTATCCTAACCATAACTATCCTTGAGTCTAATCAACCTGACTATCCCTTACCTCTTGACTACCTAGAGCTTAGAGAACACTTACCCACAGGAGACCATAAGGTTTGCTTCCCAATCAACCTTAACGATAAGGCATACTTCAGAGAGAGTGCCAATCCTTTTAGTTGCAAAAATGTCAAAATAAATATGAGATCTAATGGTGAAAACCGCTCTGCGGTAGTGTTAGATCATGAAAAGAGAAAAAGAAAAGATGTATCTGAAGGTGAAAACCTCTCTGAGGTGCCGACGGATGACAGGATTGACCCTCTCCCCCTTTATGTACATCTAGAAAGATCTTCAGTATTGATTGGACCTGCAAAATCAATCCAAATCAGCACAGAGGCACAACCAAGACTCCTTTATCAAGCAGAGTCATTAACTGCACAAGAGAAAATAGAGTTTGCTGAGTTCTATAGAAGAAAGTAGATAAACTTTGCTTGGTCTTACACTGATATGCCAGGTATTGACTCTGATCTAATCATGCACCATTTGTCACTAGCTCTGGGAGCTAAGCTAGTCAAACAGAAGCTGAGGAAAATGCACCCCCACATAGCTTTAATGGTAAAAGAAGAGCTCAATAAATGACTAGATGTGGTGTTCATTAGAGTCACTGACTACCTAGAGTGGGTTTGTAATATTGTACCTATTTTAAAGCCTGACAAGAGAATCAGAATATGCAATGACTTCAGAGATTTAAATAAAGCTTGTCTGAAGGATGATTTTCCTTTACCAAACATTGATATCATCATTGACCTCATAGAAGGTCACACCATGTTGTCCTTAATGGATGGTTTCTCTGGATATAACCAAATCAAGATAGCACTAGAGGATCAACACAACACGGCATTCACATGTCCATGGGGCACCTATTGTTGGTGCGTAATGCCATTCGGTCTCAAGAATGCAGGGGCAACATATCAGCGGGAAATGACAACGATCTTCCATGATATGATGCATACCATCATGGAGGATTATGTTGATGCTATCTTAGGGAAATCACTCACTAGGGAAGGGCATCTTGAAGTTTTAGACAAAATATTCACAAGACTATAGTTCAACATACGGTTGAATCCTAAAAAGTGTTTTTTTGGAGTAACATCTAAAAAACTACTTAGATACATCGTATCAACAAACAGAATAGAGGTGGACCTAGAAAAGGTCAAATAAATTATGAAAATGCCACCACCAAAGAATCTGAGTCAGCTATGGTCTTTATAGGGAAAGTTGCAGTCAATTAGAAGGTTCATCTCCCAATTGGTAGACAAGTGCCACCTATTCTCACATCTGTTGCATAAAAATGTTTCATTCAAATGGGATGATAACTGTGAGAAAGCATTTCAGCACTTAAAAGAATATCTCATGAATCCACCAGTCCTAATGCCGCCAATTCAAGGCAAACCTCTACTGTTATATATCTCAGCTACACCCACATCTTTGGGAGCATTGCTAGCACAGGAAAACCATGAAGGCAAGGAGCAAGCAATCTACTATATCAGTAGGACATTAGTAGGTTATGAGCTTTAGTACACACCAATTGAAAGGGCATGCCTTGCAGTCTTCTTCACTTCACAAAAGTGGAGACACTACAAGCTTTCTCACTCCATAAAGCTGGTATCAAAGATCGACCCACTAAAGTATCTCCTCAACAAAGCTACCCTAATAGGTAGAATATCCAAATGGGTTATGATTCTCAGTGATTTTGACATTGAGTATGTGGCCAGAAGAGCCATAAAAGAACAAGTCATCACAGATCAACTGGCGGATGCACCTTTGATTGATAACAACCCATTGAGTTTTGAGTTTCCTGATGAATCTATATTCAACATCACAACAATGGATTGGAAGATCTATTTTGATGGGTCATACATGCAACATGGTTCTGGAGCAGGCATCTTTCTAGTAACACCACAGGGGGATGAAATCCCTAAATCATATAGACTTATGTTCCCATGCACTAATAATGTGGCCGAGTATGAAGCTCTAGTTATTGGCATAAAAATGACAGTCAAGTGGAAGATCAAAGAGCTTCATGTATATGGGGATTCAGAACTTGTCATTAATCAAATAAATGATGAATACCAAACAAAGGACAAGAAGTTGATACCATACAAGCATATGGTGGACGACTTCAAGGAATATTTTGTTGTGATCTCCTTCGAACAAATACCCAGGTTGGAAAACAAAGCAGCAGATGCAATGGCCACTATTGCATCCCCTCTAGATATCCCTGAAAATCAATCGTGTTATGAGTTTTTGGTGGGGACAGTCTCCCATCCAGCCTATGAAAGCCCTAAAAATCAACCATTTATCACATTGTAGGAACTGATTCTCCTTTATATGGCAAGATTTACACCTACCTTAAGGAGAATATCCTACCTCCTGACCTGTTAAACAAACAAAAACGTATGTTCATTTACCAATCATCTAGATATACCATTGTTGTCGACACCCTATACAGACAAGGTTTAGATGGTACTCTCCTTAGTTGTTTATATAGTGATGAATATCAGACCACTCTAAGGGAAGTTCATGAAGGCATTTGCAGGATGCACTCTAGTGGTCCTACTCTGGTGAAGAAATTCATGAGTTTAGGATATTAATAGCCGAGCATGGAAAAATATTTCTATCAGTTTATCAAGTGGTGTAAGAAATGTCAGATTCATGGTAATCTGATACATGCACTTGCTCAGGAATTACAACCTTTAACAACACCTTGGCCCTTTTGTTAATGGGGACTTGATCTAGTTGGTAAGATCCACCCTTCCTCCTCCAACGGCTACAAATTCATTATCACAGCCACATAATACTTTACAAAGTGGATTGAGGCCGTTCCATTAACCACCGTCATAGGGAAACATATTTCATCCTTCATCCTTAAGTATATCATATGCAGATATGGTATTCCATTATCCATTGTCACAGATAATGGAAGACCCTTCAAGAATCAGTATGTACAAGAAATCTATAGTAAATTCCATATCCAACATCATTTCTCCACCCCATATTACCCACAAGGTAATGGCCAAGCTGAGGCATCGAATAAAACCATTCTGAAGATCCTTAAAAAAATTATCGATGACACTGGCTGGGACTGGCATATGCAACTCAACCCCGCTCTGTGGGCCTATAGAACAGTATATGCACACCCACAGGTGTGACACCATACTCCCTTGTCTATGGCTCTAAATCCATATTTCCTATCGAAGTTGAAATTCCTTCCCTTAGGGTGTTGTTAAAGGGACTCATAACTAATGAGGAATATAGGGTGTCAAGGCTTCAAGAACTAGAACTGCTAGAAGAATGGAGACAAAATGCGTTTAACCATCTTAAGGCATACTGGTAGAGAATGTCAAGGAGCTAAAATCACAAGGTTAAGCCAAGGGTCTTTAGGTAGGTGATCTGGTCCTTAGAGAGAACCCACACAATCAACATGATAAAGAGAAGGGGAAGTTTGAACCTAATTGGTTGGGTCCCTATATCATAGTCGTCACCTACGGATTAGGTGCGTATCAACTCTCAACATCATAAGGTGAAGTGTTTGATGATCCCATCAATAGTATGCACCTTCGAAGGTTCTATACCTAATAACCCCAATACAAGGGACAAAAAAAAAAGGTATAAGTAGAAGCAAGTGGTGAAAACCTTGAAACAAACACTATTTGTGACTAACCGCCACCTCCATCTATTAGTACAACCTGACCCGTATCCATCTTTCCTATCGTACTCATCTAGTAACAGCATCCATCTCACATCTGCCTAATAATGACCTACCATATCTTGGTGTCTTGTCATCCCTATCATCTTATCTAGCAGGGTCGTCCCATCACATTACCCTATCGTTTATCTTATCGCAAGTCCATTTCTAGTGTCAGTCATCTTCCTGAACTACATTGCCTCTACGTCATCACATAGGTAAGGCCATCATTAATGCCTGAGGATGCTCCTTTTCCAGCCATTCCATCTCATGTCATCCAACCTTTGGTCTATTAAGTCTGCACCATTTCTCATCGCCTAGGTCTTTAGGTCCATATAGGTCCACCTCGAACTATGTTGCCTCTGCGTCATCACGTAGGCAAGGACATTTAGCAATGAGCCCCTGAGGCACTAGGTTAGTCCATTAGGGGCCATCACATTGTTCATCGTCAGTTCATCCATAATAATCAAATCCTTTACTTGACTGGGGGCAAATTCTCGACCTAGTTCGGGAATAGGATTCTTGAATGCTATAATTTCAAGGGGTAAACAATCGGATCACGGTTTTATCACTAGACAACAAGAAGCAGGACAAGCAAGATTCCAACATCATCTTGACACAAAAGACAATGAAACTATACTTAACAAATCCCTTTTGACCTAAGACATCAAACTGATTCTATCAATTTATTGCAAGAAAACATGTTTTGGCAAGAAAGTTTTTCAATGGTTTTTTTAAAAGTCTTATATCATGATTGTTGTTATTATGTCTTTCTATGCTACTCAAGGATGTATCAAACTAGAGAAGCTATGATGGGGGCATAATTATTTTATTTGTCTATTTTTTGTGGATTTATCTTTAGTAATGTGGAAACCTTGTCTAATGACATGATCAACAAAAATGATCATCGAGGACATCAAAGGTCTAAACATGAAACATGTTTAATCCTTGTTTGTTGATACACAAGCAGTACTCAGGTCATCTTGGTTCAATCATACTTAGATTCTTGTACTAACTTGCTAAATCAAAATCCATGTAAGAAATACTCAGGTCATCATGGTTTAATTATACCTAGATGCTTGTATTTTCTTACAACATTTTAAAAGCTCAATGATGAAACAAAGTACTTCAAAAACTCGTACAATTGAAGATGACAAGAATTCATAACCATACTTATCCCATTACATTCCATTGAATTATAAGCATGTTATCATTTTCCCAAAAATCCATGTGTCTTTGTGATCAATGTGTTTATCCAATTTCTTATCTTTCATTATCCATTCATTGTCCAATTTCTTATCATTCTTTATCCAATTTCTTATCACCAAATCATTCATTGTCCAATTTCTTATCTTTCATTATCATTTCTTTTCATTTATCCAATTCATTTTTCTTCTAAAAGTGTATTGTTATTAAGATTGAGTATACTTGGAATTAAAAAAAATAAATCATTGTGTATCATGATTAGGTCCACCATCATAAGTGCATATCATTTTGTTCATTAGGATGCATAAACACAAGTAAATCATAAATCACCATAGCAAGAGTCATATACTCACATCATTCCATCCATTTTAGTTTCACATGTATATCATGATAGAAAACAAAAAAATGTAAAAACATAGATAACATGATCATCAATTAAACCATCTTAGTGCATGCATGCATGATTTATATCATCAAATTTAGCATTGTACAAATCAACACATGTAGAAATCATAGCATATAGCTACATCTTGTATCTAGCATTAGGTCAAACATCATAAGCATGTAGAGGCATCATGTCTAGTAAATCAAAAATCTATAGAAGCATCAACATAATCATCATAGTGTTGCATCATACAAGTCATCATATAGAGCATCAGGTCCATCACATAACATAAGCATAAGCATCAAAATCATGAACCATGTAAGTCATCTATAAGCATAGCACATCATAGCATGTCATAGCATCATAATGTAAGTCATGTCCATCATAGTAAATCATAACATAGTTTGTCAAATCATGATCTCATATCATCATCATCAAAAAGAATAAAAGTGTCCAAGTGTACAATGATATCAAAATAATAATACATCTCGAAGTGTCTAAACCAAAGTGGTGTACATACATGTCTGAATAAAAGTACTAGAAGCAATTGCATATCAATGAGCAACTAAGAATGGCTCCCCTTGATGGTGTTGGCTGTGGTTGTGCGATGCCTCCTCCTCCTCCTCCTCCATCTGTTGTTCTTGTCCTGGGTGCACCTCCATCTCCTCCTGATGGTCCACGAGGTGGACCCATAGGTCCCACCACCCCGCCACTCTCTATTGGTACCCTCTGTGACTTGCTATGGTAACTAGGTCTATAGCTACCTGCCCTCAACTCTGGGGGCACCGCCTGCTCATATAGGGACCGCCAATAGAAGATCTTATGACCTACCCTGACCATCTCTACAACCATCTGGCCAGTGCCACTCTGTGTCACTGTCTACTACACTTGCTCCAAGAGTGCCTCTACCCTACCATATCTCTGGATAGTTGTATCTCTCTCTAATCAAGCAGTCTTTAGGTCACCCTGCAGCTATGTAATATGGGCCTGCATCTGCCCAATCTCTCCCTACTACTACTGTAGCAATGATTGAGCATGAGCCAACTGGGCTTGTAACCCTACTATAGCCCCATCATCTAGCACCTACCCCTGTGGTTGCACCTGTGCCTGTAAAGCTAACTGTGCATGCTGGGTGGGATCAATCTGCTTGCGAACCCTCCTCCCATCTCTATCTTAGCCATCATCTCAATCACTGCCATCATGACCACTGTCATGACCAAATCCTCTGCCACCACCTCCATCATGGCCTCCTCCTCCTTCTCATCCGCCACCATCATCCCTACCTCAGCCACCTTTGCCTCCCCATCCTCGGCATCTCCTATGTCACCTCTATGGACCCTCATCCTCATCCTCCTGATCATCCAAAATTAGGGATCGCTAACCTGGCTCGGAGTAGCATGGAAACAGATGTGTAGCGAAGCAATCAAAGTAGTCCTAAGTCACATCTACATCTCCCACTTCTCTATGCATTGCCCATGGCTGATATGGAATATGTATAAACTCATCACAAGCTATCTCATAGGATGGGCTGGGTCCCCATCGTCCCCACTCCTTGTGCATACAAACAAATATGGCATTACCCTGGGGCATTCCCTAGATTCTACCAAACTCCCTGTACACACATGATACTATGTGTCACTCCAATATATAGGGTGTCCTCCCTATAAGCCATCTAGTCTAGAAACAGAAGGGAAGCTCAGAAGCATCATCATCCCATACCTCAAAGTCCAAGTATGGTCGCCATACAACCAAATCTACATTGTCGAAGGCATGTCTCCAGTACTCCAACTTTTCTAGCTTGGGCTGGGAAAGACTCTCTTGAAACATATATGAGTAAGGCTGACCCCTACCCTGAGTGCCAATGCCAATAGGACGGGTGATAGCTATATGAGTCCATGCACTTATCTACAATAGTGAAACCCCACAAGCCAAACTCAAGGAGCCATCGTAGATAAACTTGTGCAAATAATGATATCGGTGAGATAGTATGAAAAATCCCAAGGTATATTTGGTGCCCTCAGTAGTAATCTGCTCTAACACCCATCCCCATTCAACTACAAAATTGTGCGACCGTCTGTCGTGGAAGGAAGCTAGGTGTGCAGAAATCGCTTCCTACACTAATCTAATGAGAGGAGGGCTATGCAAATTCAAATTTATCCTAACTATTACAACAATGTTAAACCATTAACATGAGATATTGTAGAAAAACACAAGAACTACAAAGTAGATAGAAGAAGAGAGACAAAGATTTATTGTGGGGAAAACCCTTATCGGGTGAAAAACCCCACACTCAGAAACCTGCACAATGTATTACAAATCTGAAAGTTGTTTACAATACAATTGCAATGCAAGCTTCAATGGTCTTCAACACTCATGTCTAGAGTCAATCTAGCATCATAAGAGTACCTGTAAACGTGTAATACAAACTCCATCTCCAAGCACCTGTTTAAATAGGAAATATAAGGAAATAGTAGAACTTTCTTGGAATGGGCATCCAGCATGGCTTCATGGACCAAAACCCACGCCCAAGGACACTTGGTCAACATTGTAGAATGTGCCTGACACTTGTCCACAACTCCCATCCCAAAGAGGTCACCTATTTCCAAAATGGGCTATAACAGATGCTCTTACAATACTTACGACTGTCATAGAATCTGTCATAGATGTTACAACTTACAGCTGTAAGAGAATCTATCATACACATGCTATAAATAGCATATTCTCTTACAACATGTCATATTCCACCTTGGGGCACCCAAATATGCCTTATTCAAAGATGCTTCATGACACATGTCATCTCCTGTCTTATAACCTTCTATTTCTGACTCTTACATGTCATAGATTCGTCATAGGAATCCGTGATAACCATTTCGGTCAAACATTCCCTTACACAACATGGAAGATGCCGACACATGGCAAAATCCTCCTACCACAAAGTGGGACATCTATCTCCTCATGTGAGGACAAAATTACAAGTTGTCATGTTCCATGTAGGATCGACACATCACCGTGCCACATCCCACAATATGAGAATAAGGAATTTACAAGTATTTACAACATAGACAATTAAATAATAAATGCAAACATTACAAATGTAGGAATTACCAAGGTTGAGACACCTTAATTCCCAACATTCTCCCACTTGTTAAACACCTTGTAAGAGCCAATAGAAAAATAAGATTTAACTGCTATAGGCTGAGAGGCCCATAGACTCTGAACACCATCTGAGCTTCTCTGTGCTCACTGGTTTTGTCAATGCATCTACAACATTCCTCAAAGTATCTACCTTCTCCAAATTTACCTTTCCATCCTCAACCATGTCTTGCATGAAGTGAAACTGAACATCAATGTGCTTGGTTCTGGCATGGAAAGCTGGATTCTTTGCAAGGAAAATCGCACTCTGACTATCACAACTGATCGTTATCTGACCTGCATCAACACAAATATCTGAACACAATCTCTTAAGCCAAATGGCTTCCTTACAAGCATGAGTTGCTGCCATATACTCATCTTCTATTGTGGACAAAGAAACAACTGGTTGTTTCTTACTCATCTAACTAATAGCACCACCAAATAGTGTAAACACATAAGCACTGGTGGATCTCCTGCTGTCAATGTCACCTACCTAATCTGAATCCACAAATCCATGAATATCAACAGAATGTGAAGGCCTGAAACATTACCATGATAGAAAATGGAATACTCAGAAGTACCCCTCAAATATCTGAACACTTGCTTAACTGTATCCCAATGAACCTGTCCATGATTAGCCATAAATCGACTAAGGACTCCCACTGCTTGGGCAATGTCTGGTCTTGTGCAGACCATAGAATACATCAAACTGCCAACAACACTAGCATAAGGTACTCTGCTCATGTCCTCCACCTCACTAGGAGATTTTGGACAATCCTCAACAGACAACTTTGTCCCCAAAGAAACGGGAACACACAATGGTCTACAATCTACCATGCTGAATCTATCCAACACGGTCTTCACATACTTACTCTAGCTTAACCAAAGTTTTCTGTTGGTTCTGTCTCTTCTTATTTCCATTCCTAGAATGTACCTAGCTGCCCCTAAATCTTTCATTTCAAACTAAGCTGATAACTGAGATTTAAAATAAGAAATCATATTCTTACCCTTCCCAATGAGAAACATATCATCAAAAATACAATGCAACAATGAGAATATGATCACCATCAAATTTATAATACACACAGTGATCCAATTTCGATCTCACTAATCTAATTGACAACACAAAGGCACCAAACTTCAAGTACCATCTCCTAGGTGAATGCTTCAAACCATACAAAGACTTCTTAAGTTTGCAAACCAAATTTTCTTTACCTTTCACCATGTAATGCTCTGGCTGTGACATATAGATTTCTTCCTCCAAGTCACCATGAAGGAAAGCTATCTTCACATCCTTCTGTTCTACCTCCAAGTCATAAGTTGTTGCGAGGGACAATAGGAATTGAATGGATGTCAGCTTTGCAATGGGAGAGAAGATCTCACCATAATCTATACCCTCCACTTGTGAATACCCCTTTGCAACCAATCTGGCCATATACTTCTCAACACTGCCATCTGCACCAATTTTCTTCTCGAACACCCATTTGCATCCAACAGGTTTTCATCCAGGAGGCAAAGGCACCAAGTCCCAAGTTTGATTCTTTTCCAAAGAAGCCATTTCTTCCTCCATGGCCTCCTTCCAGGAACCTACATCTTTCATGTCTAAAGCCTCTAACACAGTTCTAGGTTCATCACTGTTAGTGATTAAAGCATACGTACAACTAGAATCAAGCATTGTAAAACCAAACCTTTCAGGTTCCTTTCTTATCCATGTAGACCTCCTCAAAAGCTGAGGTTGAGGTTCAACTTCTTCATCTAAGATTTCAGAGCTGCTAGAGCTCTCCTCATCATCAAGCCCAACATTGTCTTTTTGTTTAGTCTTCTCAGGGGTAGCAGGAAACTGAACAACATCCTCTTTCTTTACTATTTCTTCTGGCTGCAAAACAGTGGAAGAAGGTGTAAGCTCTCTGAAGATAACACTTCTGCTCTACAACACTTTTTCAGCCACGGGGTCCCAAAGCTTGTATCCTTTCACACTGACACCATAGCCAATGAAGATACACTTAACAACCTTGTTCTCCAACTTTGACCACTTCTCCCTAGGCACATGTGCATATGCCTCAAAACCAAAAACACGAAGATGCCTTATTGAAGGCTTTCTACCAGACCACACCTCCATGGGTGTCTTTCCAACAAATGCTGATGTAGGAGATCTGTTTACCAGATAGCAAGTAGTGGCAATGGCTTCAGCCCAAAATTTTTGTTCTAGGCCAGCTCCACTAAGCATACTCCTAGCCTTCTCCATCAGTGTCCTGTTCATCCTCTCTGCAACTCCATTTTGCTGCGGGGTGTATGGAGTTGTCTTATTTTTTTGAATCCCAAGTTCCTTGCAATACTTATCAAATTTTGTAGAACAAAACTCACCACCGTTGTCAGTTCTCAAACATTTAATCTTTTTACTAGTCTACTTTTCAGCAAAGGCTTTAAACTCCTTAAACTTGCTATAGACTTCAGATTTGCTTCTGAGAAAATAAATCCATGTCCTTCTATTGTAATCATCTATAAAAGATACAAAGGATACATATTTTGATAATGAAGGAACATTAACATGACCAAACACATCAGAATGAATAAGGTCCAACACACTAGAAGACTTATGAGAACTCGAGTAAAACTGAACACAGTTTTCTTTTCCATAAGTGCAATGTTTGCAAAAGTCAAACTCAAGATTACAATCATCTAACCCCTCAACAAGGTTCTTATTTTTCAGGGTACGCAGACCCTTCTCACCAATGTGGCCAAATCTCTTATGCCATAACATTGTCTTTTCGATAGGAAGTTTAACTTCCAATGCACGATTACAACCATCAAGACTAGAAACAACAGATTTCTTCACTGCTCGTTCAAATGGTGGGGATGAAGTGACTGCTGCCCTCTTCCTTGAGTCAGAAGAACTATTGCATTGTGAAATGCATGCCTCCAGCTGAAACAAAGTACCTCTCCTAGTACCCTTAGCAAGTGCCATAGCTCCTCTAGTCATCTTGCATCCTTATTTTGAAAAGACAACTTGCACACCTGCATCATTCAAACTACTTACAGAAAGCAGGTTCTATGCTAAGCCTGGGATGTGCATAACCCCAAAGATCCCCTTCACTTGACCATTAGGGAATCAGATAGAGACTCTTCCATGACCAACAATGTTGTCACCCAGATACACCTTTCCACCATCAAACTCCTCATACTTAGTGAACCAGTCTTGATGCAAGGTCATGTGAAATGATGCACTAGAGTCGATTAGCCACACATCATCAGATGCATGGGTTGCCAAGGCTGTGATGAAAGCATCACCGTCATCTTGTGACTTATCAGAATCTGAATAAGGAGCTTTCTTCTTCTTCTTCTTCTCCTCTTTGCATTCCTTTCAGAAATGCCCAGTTTTACCATAGTTCCAACAAAGAGCCTTGGACTTTCCAGGAGATTTGGATCTACCCTTCTCAGCTTTCTTGTCCTTCTTCTTCCCTTTCTCTTTGGGTCTTCCATGAACTGCAAGGGCCTCTTTAGCTACCTCAGAAGACTTTCTCCACATCTCTTTAGACAACAGCGAAGAAACCACTTCTTCCATTTTGAATGTGGATGTGGTGCTTCCAATTGCCATGACAAGATGATCCCATGAGTCCGACAGAGAACAAAGCAGGGTCATACACCAATCCTCCTCCTCCATCTTTACACCAATAGATGTCAATTGTGCAACCAGCATGTTAAAAGCATTCATATGTTTAGCAATGGATCCTCCATCCTCCATTCAAAGGGAATACAACTTCTTTCTCAAGAAAAGTTTATTGACTACGGATTTGGCTTGATACACATCCCCCAACTTCTTCCAAATTAGTTTTGTAGTAGTCTCGTCATGGACATTTAACAACACAGAATTAGCAAGACTAAGTCTTATGATACCCTTAGCCTTCCGATCCTTGAGATCCCACTCATCTTGTGACATTGTAGTTGGTTTAGTTCCATTAACACTTTCCCAAAGGTCTCGGTCAACAAGCATGTCTTCCATCTTGAGCTTCCACAGCTCAAAATTACTGCCATTGAACTTCTCCACTTCAAATCTTCCGGATGTGCCTACAATCTCCTTGCTGCAATAAGATACAGAATGCTCTACACAAACTCCCACTCAACCTAAGATTAGTTCAAACTATCCCTACCCAACAACTAGGACCAAAGGTGATCAAGCTCTGATACCAACTGAAAGGAAGCTAGGTGTATGGAAATCACTTCCTACACTAATCTAATGAGAGGAGGGCTATGCAAATTCAAATTTATCCTAACTATTACAACAATGTTAAACCATTAACATGAGATATTGTAGGAAAACACAAGAACCAGAAAGTAGATAGAAGAAGAGAGACAAAGATTTACTGTGGGGAAAACCCTTATCGGGTGAAAAACCCCACACTCAGAAACCTGCATAATGTATTAACAAATTTGAAAGTTGTTTACAATACACTTGCAATGAAAGCTTCAATGATCTTCGACACTCGTGTCTGGAGTCAATCCGGTAGCATAATAGTACCTGTAAACCTGTAATACAAACTCCATCTCCAAGCACCTGTTTAAATAGGAAATACAAGGCAATATTGGACTTTTCTTGGAATGGGCATCCAACATGACTTCATGGACCAAAACCCACACCCAAGGACACATGGTCAACATTGTAGAATGTTCCTGACACTTGTCCATAGCTCCCATCCCAAAGAGGTCACCTATTTCCAAAATGGGCTATGACAGATGCTTTTACAATACTTACGACCGTCATTGAATCTATCATAGTTGTTACAACTTATAGCTATAAGAGAATCTATCATACACATGCTATAAATAGCATATTCTCTTACTGTTGGATCTAGGGCATACAACTGAGAGGGAGGGGTGAATCAGTTGTATAAAAACCTGCTCTACTTTAAACACTTGATTCTTCTTTGTTAGTTAACAGTATATCAATTAATCATCCATGAAAGCATAATGCACAAACACAAGAGCAGATAAACATCAACATATTGAACACCAAGATTTTGACGTGGAAAACCCGGTTAAGGGAAAAACCACGGGGTGATTAACCCAAGGATTATTCTCTGTTAGAAGAATAAGAAAAAAATGGCACTTGCCAAGTAGGGCTCACTGCCTGAGCACACTGCTCACAAAGAGGCCCACTGCCTACAAGGAGACACACTGTCTACAAGGTGATAAGAATCACAATCTTGAACTGGAGAATGACATCTCTACCATGTCTGGATCAGTTCCATTTAAGCCCAAAAGTCTTTGCTCTACCCTTCGCACTTCTCTTTGCTATACTCCACTCATCCACATAATCCACACTCCGAAATGAACTCACAAACCTTTATTTATACAAGACATCAACTTAGGAACAATCATCTAAGTCGGTAATCAACCATAAGAGTATCCACAAGATGAATCACACATCCGGTCGGCCACCATAAGAACATTCGCAGGATGAACAACTCATCCGGTCGGCTAGTCGGAACAAGAACTTCATCCGGAAGAATATCTTCAATTCTGGGCTCTACCATCAATGCGAACCAACAACACAACCTCAACATGATCCAAGAACCTTCACAAGCCTGCCTGAATGACCAGGTACATCCGCACTTTCTCTACATACTGGAATCTCTTCTCTTCCTCATCTGGAACTTCAAGAACACAGTCTGTCGTCACTGTCATAATGCAAAGGGTACTTTCGGACCTCAAAATCATACACAACTTGAGATGACACATCACAAGGACATCCCAAACACACCTTCCAATTCGTAAATTAAGATTATACAATTCCGGACCTCACCGGACCTTTCTGTGATCCTCTGTCAGCTCTGAACACTTGCTGGAACCGATTTCACACAGACAGCCATAACTTCTTCAGATCTTCATGCGGACCTCTGAAATCTTAACTGAAACATCTCAGGACACATATCTACAAACCCTTTGATCCGTATCCTCCGGTTCTCAACCTATACAATACATTTGCCTTCTTCTCATCATTGTTCTTCACTGTTTCTGACTGAGGCTAATTTTCTCAATATCCTCAGCACACTGCTCATCCAATCCTTCTTGTCAATGCAATATGAGTATGTTGACATCAATGACAACACTAGTTCACCTCTTACTTGCAACAATCTCCCCCTTTGTCATTGATGGCAACATATGATGTGAAAAACCATCAAGACAAGAACTTCTCCTTTTTGTCATAGCTCCCCCTATCAGCAACATGTCTTCTCCTCATTTACTGCTCCCCCTTTGATCATCAGCCACTTGTTTTTCACATGTCTTCTCTCCCCCTTTGACATCAATGGCAAAGGGCTCATAGTTGCAATTCTATACCAGCTGCTCCCCCTTAGTAGCAGCTCCCCATCATCAATCCGGATCACAAAATATGACTGTGATATCCTCCGGACTGATGCACATCAGTGCATCCTAGTTCATCATCGGAGGGGCCATGACCCCTACCTTCTCCCGAAGATATTCAAAAGAGTCCTTGGGAAGAGGTTTACTAAAGATATCCGTAATCTGATCCTTGGAGGGAACATACTCCAATCTAACTTCTTCCTTGTTCACTTGTTCTCTCAAAAAGTGAAACTTGATAGATATGTGCTTAGTCTTAGAATGCAATACCGGATTCTTAGAAATATTAATTGCACTTGAATTATCACAGAAAATTGTGATAGGCTCCTCATATTCAACTTTAATGTCTCTTAGCATCTGCTTCATCCATAAGATTTGAGTGCAACTACCTGCTGCTACAATGTATTCTACTTCGGTTGTAGACAGAGATATTGCATCTTGTTTCTTGCTTAGCCAAGAAACCAATCTCTTTCCCAAAAAGAATGCTCCACCACTGGTGCTCTTCCGGTCATCCACATCTCCCGCCCAATTTGCATCTGTGTAAGCATGAAGAGAGAAATCCGGATCTCTAGGGTACCATAGACCATACTCAAGTGTTCCTTTCAAGTACCTAAAAATTCTTTTGATTGCCATAACATGAGATTCTCTAGGATCAGCCTGGAATCTTGCCACAAGACCAACAGCCTGCATTATATTTGGTCTAGTCTGAGTGAGATATAACAATCCACCAATCATTGAACTATACTTTGTCTGATCTACCTTTGGAGAGTCATCATCTTTGCTCAACTTACATCCGGTTGCCATAGGAGTGTTCATTGGCTTTGAATCTTCCATACCAAATTTCCTCAATAATTCTTTTACATATTTGATCTGAGAAATGAAGATCCCTTTCTTTGTTTGAGTAATTTGCAGACCCAAGAAGAAATTCATTTCGCCAAGCATAGACATTTCAAACTCACTTTTCATCTGATTTGCAAAGGTTTTGCACATACTTTCTCTTCCTCCAAAAATGATATCATCCACAAATACTTCAACAATCAAAATGTTTTCATGATCAATTTTGAAATATAAGTTACTGTCAGCAGTACCTTTGTTGAATCCAATCTGCACAAGATGCTTATCCGACCTATCATACCATGCTCTTGGGGCTTGCTTCAATCCATACAAAGCTTTCTTCAACTTGCAGACCATATCATCATTATCAGACAATTGAAATCCATCTGGTTGTTCAATGTAAACTTCTTCTTCCAGATCACCATTTAGGAAGGCAGACTTGACATCCATTTGATATACCTTGAAGTCTTTGAAGGCAGCAAATGCAAGGAGTAATCTGACTGCTTCAATTCTTGCCACCGGAGCAAAGGTTTCTTCAAAATCAATTCCTTCTATTTGAGAGTAGCCTTTGCAGACCAATCTAGCTTTGTTTCTAATTACTTCACCAG
The DNA here is from genome assembly GCA_027924645.1 of Cunninghamia lanceolata. NCBI lineage: Eukaryota > Viridiplantae > Streptophyta > Pinopsida > Cupressales > Cupressaceae > Cunninghamia > Cunninghamia lanceolata. The sequence continues at coordinate 802,747 of BSBN01000031.1, forward strand.
CTTCATTCAGTTTGTTCTGGAAGACCCATTTGGTTCCAATCACATTCCTATCTCTTGGTCTGGGAACAAGATCCCAAGTATGATTTTTCTCAATTTGCATCAATTCATCTTCCATTGCTTTGGTCCAGTTTTCATCATTGCAAGCTTCTTTTATTGTTTTAGGTTCAATCTTTGAAATTAGGCAACATTCATCCTGATTTTGAGCAACATTCCTTCTAGTTTGCACATCTTTGTTTCTGTCACCTATGATCTGATCTTCAGAGTGGTTCTGTCTTACATACCTTGGAATTTTGGGAGTATCCTGTACTGCTACTTCTTGATCAGGCTCACTCAGACCTATCTCTTCTTCCTGATTTACCGGATCAGGCTGACTCTGACTTACCGAAGAGGATTGAGTTCCTTGAACCTGAACACCATCTTGATCATCTTCATCAAACTCATAAAATCTTGAGGGCTTCTCAATTCCTTCATCAACTTTTACATTAGTGCTTTCTATCATCTTCCTCAATCTCTTATTGTAACACCGGTATGCTTTGCTTTGAGTGGAGTAACCCAAGAAAATTCCTTCATCACTTCTAGCATCAAACTTTCCTAGATCTTCATCTCTTTTAATATAACACTTGCTGCCAAATACTCTGAAATACTTCACAGTAGGTGTGATGCCAAACTAGAGTTCATAGGGGGTCTTATCGGTGTTGTTTATGATTTGAACTTGATTGAGAGTGTAGACTGTAGTGCTGATAGCTTCTTGCCAAAACATTTGAGGGACATTTGCTTCCAACATCATTGTCCTGGCAGCTTCCTGGATGGTCCGGTTCTTTCTCTCAACTACTCCATTCTGCTGTGGAGTCCTAGGAGCAGACAATTGTCTCCTTATACCCTGCTTCTCACAAAAGTCAATGAACTCACCAGATGTAAATTCACCACCTCTATCAGACCTTAGACACTTTAGTTTCAATCCAGTTTGATTCTCTACCATAGCTTTGAAGATTTTAAACTTCTCAAGGGCTTCTAATTTCTCCTTTAGGAAGGTAACCCACATCATCCGGGAATGATCATCAATTAGCAACATGAAATATCTATCACCTTGCAGACTCTTGATTCTTGTCGGACCACAGAGATCAGTATGTACTAATTCCAACAATCCGGTAGAGGACTAATCTTTGCTTTTGAAGGAGACTCTGCTCTGTTTACCTAGCTGACATTCTTTGCACAAACTATTTGTAGGTTTCATCAATTTTGGAAGATCTCTTACAGCCTGAATATTGCTTATCTTGATGATGTTATCAAAATTTACATGACACATTCTTCTATGCCATAACCAACTCTGATCAACTTGAACAAACAGACAACTTTTATTTGAACCAACCAGATGAAAGATATTACCTTTTGTTTGAGTACCGGATGCAATTTCAGTTCCGGAGCTTGTAAAGATTCTGCATTTTCCATTCTTGAATCGGAGATCATAGCCTTTGTCCACTAACTGACCAACACTGAGAAGATTGTGCTTCAATCTTTCAACATATAGTACATTACCTGTTTTGCTCTTTCCATCAAAGGAAATAGTTCCCCTACCTCTGATTCTGCCAGCAGAATTATCACCAAACTTTACCATTCCTCCTTCATACCTTTCCAAATCCAAGAATTTATTTTTGTCACCAGTCATATGGTGAGAACATCCACTGTCAATGACCCAATCATCCTTTTATTCCACTTGAGCAGCCAAAGCTCTTTCCACAACCTTGTGATTGATAGATTCAGAGGATATTGAATCTTCTTCCTTGATGGCAATAAACACCCATTCATTTCCGGATTTGCTTCCTAGTTCTGATTCATCATCTGTTACTCCTTCATTGTCATCTTCTTCATGAACATAATAGCAGTTCTTTTGAAACCTTTGTCTGTTAGTATTAGACCTTGTAGATCTTTCCGGACATCTTGAAGCAAAATGACCAATCTTATTGCAGTTGAAGCACTTAAAGGGTAGTTTTCCCTCATACTTACCGGATCCTCTTCGCAGTCTCTTTGCAATGAGGGCTTCAAGTTGAGCTGTTTCTGCTTCTTCTTCTTCCATGTCTCTTCTTGCTTGATCATACCATGACATCTTCCTTGAAGAGTTTTCACTTGGATCAAATTTCTGTTTGCCTTTTACATAGGCACTGGCTTTGAAAGCAGATTCAGTCTTGGGAGGATCATCTCCAAAATCAGTCATTTCAAATGCAGCTAGTTTGCCAGCCAATTATTCTCTTGGGACAGTTGTGTGGGCTCTGAATTCATCAATGGCAGCAACCTTGATTTTGTAGGCAGCAGGAAGGGATCTGAGGATTTTGCAAACAATCTCATTCTCATCCAGAGTTCCACTAGCATTTCTAATTCCACATACCAGCTCATTCATTCTTGGCATAAAGGTAGTGATGTTTTCATCATCTCTCATCTTTAATCTTTCAAATTTCCCTTTCAGACTTTGCAACCTTGCACTCTTGACAAACTCATCTCCTTCATACAGAAGTTCCAATTTAGTCAGGATCTCATATGCAGTTGGTAGGTCAATAACATTTGAGAGATCTGAGTCGTTCAATGCGCTTAGCAGAGCTTCCTTGGTCCGCAGATTGTTTTCAGCATCTGTGATTTCATTCAGAGTTGTCGGACCACCTTGTGGAGGTACATATGGTTTTGAGACCATGGCCAAGTATGCATTTCCCATACATTCCAAGTGACATTTCATGCGACCTTTCCAGAGAGTGAAGTTGGTTCCATCAAACTTCGGACTATCCTTCTTGTATGACGACATCTTGGATCTCCTTAAGCGGTTAAGCTCCTTTCAGAGGAACTTGGCTCTGATACCAATTGTTGGATCTAGGGCATACAACTGAGAGGGGGGGTGAATCAGTTGTATAAAAACCTACTCTACTTTAAACACTTGATTCTTCTTTGTTAGTTAACAGTATATCAATTAATCATCCATGAAAGCATAATGCACAAACACAAGAGCAGATAAACATCAACATATTGAACACCAAGATTTTGACATGGAAAACCCGGTTAAGGGAAAAACCACGGGGTGATTAACCCAAGGATTATTCTCTGTTAGAAGAATAAGAAACGAATGGCACTTGCCAATTAGGGCTCACTGCCCGAGCACACTGCTCACAAAGAGGCCCACTGCCTACAAGGAGACACACTATCTACAAGGTGATAAGAATCACAATCTTGAACTGGAGAATGACATCTCTACCATGTCTGGATCAGTTCCATTTAAGCCCAAAAGTCTCTTCTCTGCCCTTCGCACTTCTCTTTGCTATACTCCACTCATCCACATAATCCACACTCCGAAATGAACTCACAAACCTTTATTTATACAAGACATCAACTTAGGAACAATCATCTAAGTCGGTAATCAACCATAAGAGTATCCGCAAGATGAATCACACATCCGGTCGGCCACCATAAGAACATTTGCAGGATGAACAACTCATCCGGTCAGCTAGTCAGAACAAGAACTTCATCCGGAAGAATATCTTCAATTCCGGGCTCTACCATCAATGCGGACCAACAACACAACCTCAACATGATCCAAGAACCTTCACAAGCCCGCCTGAATGACCAGGTACATCCGCACTTTCTCTACATACTGGAATCTCTTCTCTTCCTCATCTGGAACTTCAAGAACACAGTCTGTCGTCACTGTCATAATGCAAAGGGTACTTCTTGACCTCAAAATCATACACAACTCAAGATGACACATCACAAGGACATCCCAAACACACCTTCCAATCCGCAAATTAAGATTATACAATTCTGGACCTCACCGGACCTTTCTGTGATCCTTTGTCACCTCTGAACACTTGCTAGAACCAGTTTCACACAGACAGCCATAACTTCTTCAAATCTTCATGCGGACCTCTGAAATCTTAACTGAAACATCTCAGGACACATATCTACAAACCCTTTGATCTGCATCCTCCGGTTCTCAACCTATACAATACATTTGCCTTCTTCTCATCACTGTTCTTCACTGTTTCTGACTGAGGCTAATTTTCTCAATATCCTTAGCACACTGCTCATCCAATCCTTCTTGTCAATGCAATATGAGTATGTTGACATCAATGACAACACTGGTTCACCTCATACTTGCAACACTTACAACATGTCATATTCCACATTAGGGTGCCCAAATATGCCTTATTCAAAGATGCTTCATGACACATGTCATCTCCTGTCTTATAACCTTCTATTTCTGACTCTTACATGTCATAGATTCATCATAGGAATCTGTCATAACCGTTTCGGTCAAACATTCCCTTACACAACATGGAAGATGCCGACACATGGAAAAATGCTCCTTCCACAAAGTGGGATGCCTATCTCCTCATGTGAGGACAAAATTACAAGTTGTCATATTCCATGTAGGATCGACACATCACCATGCCACATCCCACAATATGACAATATGGAATTTACAAGTATTTACAACATAGGAAATTAAATAATAAATGCAAACATTACAAATGTAAGGAATTACCAAGGTTGAGACACCTTAATTACCAACATGTTGGGGCAAACAATACCTCCGATCAACCTAGCCACAACTGCAGGAAAAGGCTCATAATAAGTCACCATGTCAGCCCAACTCATCTCAGTGCCCTCGATCTCATCGTCGTCAAAAACCTAGCTGCACTCGTCTAACCCTGCTCTAATCTGTGACTCATACTCCACGAGCTCCCCATCAATCGCTAAATGTAGAATCTTGTGCACATCCTCTAAAGTCACTGTAATCTCCCCAGTGGGAAGATGAAAAGTCCTATCCTCACTGTGGAATCTCTCCACTAGAGCAGTCAACATGCTGAGATTAGCCCTAATCTCAGGCATGAAGAGCACAAATGATAATCCATCCAATCCAATAACAAGTCGATCAGTCTTAGTTAGATAGGGCCTCAGCACCTGTGTAACTAAAAACTGCTCCCTCGACATGAGGACATCATCTAAGTCCTTGTGCAATCAAGCAAACACATGTTAATCAACCAAAACTGACTAAACTGCAAGTCTATCTATTCGACATAAAAAATTTAGTTATTTCAATAGGAAAGCAATCCTATAATCTCTTTAGAAATTCTATCAATCTTAGAGATGATCTATCAGTTGACCAGCATCCATCACATGGTCAACTTCATCAAATTTCTAAGTGTTTTACTAAACCTAAGTCAGATGCGCAATTTTGCCTATTAGATGCGTAGTTTTATCTGATAAGTGCATCTTTAGCTTGCATGCACTGACGTATCTGATATGCACACACTTGCATTGAATGTGCCGCTTTACGCTGCATGCGCAACTGCTACTCCTTGTTTGCGCAACAAAATCTTGTAAGTGCAGGAGAATGTCACATGTGCAGTAGAAACTTAAAAGCGCAACATCTCTCATTGAATGTGCGTCAGGAATTCACTTGTGCCAAAATGCACTTCAGTTGCGAAAAAATTACATTTGCACCGATTCTGGCATCATAAGCATGGAATCATGTCATATGCGCCATATTGTGCGTCATTTGCATCATTTTTCCTTTCAACACATTTAAAACCTAAATTTTTGACCTACAATTAATGCTATCATAAATGCACCTAACCTAGAAATGAAGGGGTACTTATTGGCGGCCCGTAGTTTGCTGGATGGTTGAACCGTCGGATCCGCTTGAATCTATGAAGCTCAATAGGAAACTGCTACATCTTCACTGGCTACTCTGTGCTCAAAAGGCTCTGATCTCCTAAAATCTCTCTCTTAAAGACAAGCGTGCAAATGACTATGAATATGACCCCACACTCCTATATATAGCACATGGAACCCTAATGGGAGGTACTTGACCTTTTCTATGTTGGGGCATGATTTTCACCTAGTTTTTCTTCTAGGTCAACCAATTTCTTCACTCGTATATCCAGTCAACCTGTCATTCAACCTATCTCATCGTGAGATCATTCATCATCCTATTGTCAATTTCTTCCCATCCAATCTCCCGAGGGGGCCTCCCATCATCGTAAACCTGTACCAGGGGCAAACTGGGGCATGTATTTAATTGCAAAAAAGTTTTATTCTTTAAAACAATGTGTTAAAACACATTGTCTCAAAGAGGGGCAAAATGTATACACCTAAAAATGGCAAAGACAAATTAAATAAATATTTATTATTTATTTAATTCCCATTCTTCTATCATTTAATAAATTTATCGATTTATCTACTTGATTCATGATCATCATTTGTAGTCCAAATATTAAATAAATATCAATTTATTTAATTAAGTCAATTAAACCTATTCTTCTAATGTCATCCCTTAATTAAATAATAATCAAATTATTTAATCCCAAATCATCCTATTCCAAAGTCAAAAGTCTTCTTATCCACGTCATCTAATCCACCTCACACGTCCACCTCATCATCTTGCACATGTAATTAAATATTTTTAATATTTAATTAATCTTTTTTCCCTCACCCACATGGGCCTATTATTCCTCCAACCATCCCTATTCTAAAGGGCATGGTCTCTCCATGTCATCATGGTCAAAGGGACACTTTGTGACACTTGTTTCATAGTCCCTAGAATCTTTCCAAACTCCCTACAAACATCATCTCCTTGTTTGACCTTCTCTCTTTGGTCATTGTGAGCCTTGTGACATGTGGACTCATGTCACCTCTTTCTCTCCACCATGTCAAGGTGAGAGGAACATCTTCCCCCTTTCTCTCCCTCATCTCAACCAATTCAATCCTCACCATACACCTCTCAAGACCAAGTCTCCACTATTGAGATCTTGACACATGGATTTGCCCCCTCCTTGGCTTATAAAAAGAAGCTCATTACCTCATTCTACAACACACAAGCTATAGCAAAGTTACTTTGTAGAAATTCTAGCGTGCCTTTGGCAAAGCATCCATATTGCTCATTGCATTTTACATCCATTATCTTCATATCCATACAACCATGGCTTCAATCATCCATCCCTCATCCTCACAATAGTTGCATTGTAGGTAATCTTCATTGCATTTTATCCAACATACAACCATTCAAGTATTGTCATCTTCAAACAGCGAGGAAGCACGCTTTTGAGAGATCTATTTGTTAGAATCTAAAAAGATTATTAACCAAGAAAACTAGTGCAAATGAATAGATATCTAAACTATGAATGCAAATGATATGAAATCAAAATAGCAACACAGAGTTAGTCTCCAAGAGAGTAATGCAAATGCTAGAAGCAAAATAGCATTAAGAGGATGCAAAAGCAAAAGATACAAAATACAAGCCAGGTAGCATGCTTATATAGACCAGGGAGAGGGAGGAGGTGGCAACACCAACTAATGAGGAGCAACCATCTATCAAACTAAAGACAGCAAAGTATCTTCCCAAGATAGCTAATGGGTGCTCACATGTAGGAAGGTGACACCTCGCAACCACTCACCTAATAAGACTTGCTTTATTAACCAAAGCGAGATTAATAGAAGTGTAATAAAAACCTAGGAAAATAGGGAAAAATAAATAACCCACTAGGAAATAAAAACCTACATTAACACCCCCCATAAGTGAAGCTTAGGTGGATGTAGAAATGGGTCCCGACAAATCAAGCCTGATGAGGTACCCATGTACATAAAATTCCCCCCCAAAAATAGAGAGAGAAAAGACCCCCCAAAGTAGAGAGAGTCAAGGCTCTGAGTGAGAGGAAGAAGCACCCCAGAAGATGAAGCATCCTGCACCCCCATCAAAGCTCGCAAATGAAGGAACTTGCTCTCAGTGAAGGGTTTGGTTAAGATATCAACAACTTGCTCAGAAGTTGAACAGTAGCGAAGGTCGATGATGTGGCCATGGATGAGCTCTTGGATGTAGTGCATGTGGACCTCTATGTGTTTGGTCCGCTGATGATGGACCAGATTTTGTGAGATCTGAATGGCACTCTGGTTGTCACAAAATATGGCTGATGGCTATCTGATCTAGATACCAAACTCAGTGAGAAGATTCTGAAGCCAAATGGCCTCAGTGGCGGCATTCACAAGCCTCTGATACTCGGCCTTAGTAGAAGATAGAGCAATAGCAGGCTACTTCTTTCTCAACCAACAAATAGGACCTGAACCAAGTGAGAAGCTGTAACCTGAAGTAGACTTGAGATCCTAAGAATCACCCGCCCAATCTGAATCTGTATAGCCCACCAAGTCAAGCTCAATGGCTACTGCATAGTGAATCCCAAAAGTATGAGTACCTTGAATGTAGTGAAGGATCCGCTTGGCTGCTTTCTAGTGCAGCTCATGAGGCTCCTGCATGAATTGAGAGACCATGCCTACATCATATGAAATGTTGGGTCTCGTATGAGTCAGATAAATGAGACTCCCAACAAGCTGTCGGTACAAAGTGCCATCAACAAGTGGAGAAGATCACCGAGCCTCAAGTTTGACTCTAGAAAGGAAGGGAGTCAGAGTAGGCTTATAGTCAACCATAAGAAACCTCGAGAGCAAATCTAGAGCATACTTGGACTGGTTGATGGTGATCTCAGAAGTAGACTGGTAGATCTCAATCTTGAGAAAGTAATGCAACAAGCCCAAGTCAGTCATCAAAAACCTATCATGAAGGAAATTTTGATAGCCCCAATGGTGGATGAAGAACTCCCTGTGATCAGCAAGTCATCAACATACATAACCAGAAATAGGAGTGAATCATCTTGCTACAGAATGTAGACATTGGGATCAGAATGGCACCGAGTGAACCCAACTGATAGAAGGAAGGAGTCCATCTTGGCATACTAGGCTCGAGGAGCCTGTTTGAGGCCATAGAGAGACTTTGGAAGATGGCACACAAGTGAAGAATCTTGAATGAACCCCTGTGGTTGCTCCATGTAGATCTCCTCCTAAAGGTCATCGTGAAGAAAAGCACTCTTCACATCCATCTGGTGTACTTCCCAATGATTGGTTGCAACAATAGCAAGAACAAATTGGATGGAATTCATTCGGGCAACTGGTGCAAAAGTCTCAAAGTAGTCAATCCCAGGAATGTGGGAGAATCCTATAGCGACCAAGCGAGCCTTATGCTTGTCAACCAACCCATCTTCTGCAAATTTTGTTTGATAGATCCACTTACATCAAAGAAGTTTTCTTCCCTTATGAAGAGGGACAAGATCCCAAGTGTGGTTCCTCATCAAGGAACTATACTCCTCCTGCATAGTTGTATCCCACTCAGGAATACCAGAAGTCTCATGAAAAGATAGTGGATCTGAGGTAGTAGCAATGAAGACATGTGGAGCATCTTGGAATTGTGAATGAGTTTGCCTGGTGTCTAATGGATCCCCAACCCAGTCACCTGTAGATTGCAAGGTTTGTCTAGCCCAAAGTGGACTGAAAGATGGAGAATCTGGAGGAGAATCATCAACCTCTAAATGAAAACTAGGAGAGGAAGGAGGTGAGTCCTCTAAATTGCTCTCTGCATCAGAAGTGGAGGTAGAAGACTGCTCAGGTGAATCTGACTCATCAGAAGATCTGTCATGTATCCCAAGTGACTCCGTCAAAGTAGGAGTTGGAGAAGTGATAGAAAGTGAGCTCAAAGAGCCCTCCTTAGATTGAACACTCCTCTCAATAAACAACTCATGTGTAGTAGGGTGGAGCAACCGATAACTCTTCACACCATCAGGATAACCTACAAATATGCAAGGTCTACTCTGCGGATCCAAGGCCTTACATTTCTCTGCAAGAATGTGGGCCCATGCAAGAGAACCAAAAACTCAAAAGTGCTTAACTGATGGTTTTCAACCGCTCCAAGCTTCAAAAGGAGTGACTCCCTTCAAGGCTCAGTGAGGAACATGGTTCTGGATATAACAAGCACAGTTAATGGCCTCTACCCAATATTGTGGTGCAAGAGATCTGGAGTGAATCATGCAGTTCACCATTTCCTTCAAGGACCTATTTTTCCATTCTACAACACCATTCTACTAAGGATTGTATGGAACTGAATTCTACAAATCAATCCCCTCTAAAGTGCAAAACCTCTCAAACTGATGGTTGACATACTCACCACCATTGTCAGTGTGCAAAACTTTGATGTCTTTTCCAGATTGCTTCTCTACAAAAGTTTTGAAGTTCTGAAAATGGTCAAATACCTCAGACTTCTATTTGAGAAATTACACCCAAGTATATCAAGAAAAGTCATCAATGAATGTGAGGACATATCTAGCACTGCTGAAAGAAGGATGCTGAAATGGTCCAACCAAATCACTGTGAACTAACTCCAATATTTGTGAAGCTCTTCATGCCTTACCTTTGTCAAACTTTTCCTTAGGATGCTTACCAAGAATGCAATCTTGGCAAACACCACCTGAAAAATGAACTGAAGGCAACCCTGTGACCATGCTCTGCTGGTTGAGCTGTTGCAAATAGCAGAAGTTTAGATGGACAAACCGCTCATGTCATAATCTACTCACATCATTAGAATGAGTGAGCAAAATAGTCAAAGGAGGATCAAGAACAAAGTGAGAAAATAGATAGATCCGTGACTGATGATTTGCTCTCTCAACTGCAACTGTAGAACCACTGTGCAACTCACGAATCTCCACTAAATCAGGAGTGAACTCAACCCACTTGCCTGAACCTGTGTGAGTGATCTGGTATATCGATAGGAGATTAGTTGATAATGAGGGCACACAAAGAACATCATGGAATGTGCCATCCCCCACATCAATAAACCCTCTCCCACACACCTCAACAGGAGTGTCATCACCCATCAAAATAGAAGGCATAGTACACAGCTCCAAAGATGCAAGTTCTTCCTTAGATGAAGCCATGTGGTGCGAAGCACTCGAATCAAGAACCCAAGTGGATGGTGAAGAAGCAACTGCAACAAGGGCCTTGCCCTTTCCTTGCCCCTTGTTATTTTCTTTTGCCTTATTATACCCCTCGTTAGAACTCCGTTTAATAGACTCAGGAACACTGATATTATTCTTCTCAAGAATGTGTGTCAAGTGATCAATTTGTTTCTTCAGACATTTATGTTCATCATGACCGAGTCTTTTACAATAGGCACATTGGACCCTCTCTTTCTTAGGCTTGTCACCCTTGGAGGATTGGGTCTCATTAGTTGCTTTTGAAAGAACCGATATCTGATCCTTCTCCTTTCTATTCTTCTATTTCTTATCCTTACTATTGTTGTTACTACTTTGCCCTTTCTGTTCTTTTGTGCCTTGGTTGGCAGCCAAGGCATGTGACTTAGAGGACTTAAGAGTGCCCATCTGGATTAGCTTGTCCTATTCTTGAGTGAGATTAACAGCAAAATCATCTAAAGATGGCATGGTGAATTGAGTACCAAATGCACCCTTAGTAGCATAAAACATAGAAACAAACACAGAATATTCTAAACTTAGCTTAGAGAGAATACTAAGAATTAATTGTTCATCTTTCTTTTCAATTCCACTTTGTTTTAATTGCAGCCTTAATGATTTCAATTTAGTGAAGAAATCTTGGATTGTGTTGAAATTGCCTGGACTTAAACTAATTAGTTCATTTTCCAACATATGACCCCTCATTGAATCTTGTGTGCCAAATAGTGTTTCTAGCTTTGTCTAGATTTTATTTGGTGAATTTAAAGACTCAATGTGAAAGAGCAAATCAAGAGAAACAGACAAACACAATGTTCCATATGCCTCATCACATTTGTTAAACCACTTAGGCTTATCTTCATCCTTAGTAGGTTCAGTTTCAAGTCCCATAGTTATCCTATTTAATCTAGCTTTCCTTAAGTGAATTGTCATGCATGATTTCCATTCAAATTAATTGTATGGAGTTAGGATGGGCACATTTGTTTGATCCATGATGAAGAAATGCAGAGAAGAAATGTCAAAAAGAAGAGAACACAACCAAGACAACCCCCCCTTTTCACTCAATCAAAGAACCCCCCCAAGAAAATATGATTTGGCACTTTATATTAGTGTGTTTACAACTTCCACTAGCAAGAAATAGTAAGTGGTCTTGATTTCAATGCATTACAAAACCCTCATGAAGAGCATATGTTGAAAATACAACTTTGACACAATACCTAAATAAATAAATAACACCATTGCGATCTACTCGAAAAATCATACACTTTCAAAAAAAGAATCACCTCGATACGAGGTTGTATGTGAAAGTTATGATCCTCTGAAGTTCCCAAAATAAGAACTATGCAGTGTCACAACTGAGAATCTATAATTTCTGAAAACTCTCTGCATCAAAATCAAAAAATGTCTAAACTAGTGCATAAAGCATGAAAAAATAGCTAAAATAAAAAAAATTCGTGGGAAACGGAGTCCGTATGAGCAAGAACGGAGCATTTGAAAACTATCTTCAAAACTGCAACTGCCAATGGAGAGTGGTCCTATTGTAGCTTAATGAGTACATTTTTGAAAAATATATAGGCTACATGCAAAAATTAAAACATACCCAGATGGTTTTTCTATGCTGTTAACAAAACCCAGAAGGCATTTTTCTTTCTAATGTACAGAAGATGTGCATCCAGTGTAAACAGAATGCCTTTAGCTACAAAAATGACCCCAACAACCAAAACACGATATGCAAAGGCTGAATCAGCTACCTAAGACAAGAAATGGCATGCTGGAACCTACAATATTAATTGAAAACACCCAATATGCAAGCTGGTTGTCAGATTTGAGCTTGAAACCCCGGTTCCACAACTATGTATGACAATCTTTGATTTCGGTGAAATGAAAGCCAAATCTGACTTTTTCAAGCCTCCTGGATGCATTGGAATAACTAGAAATGCTGCCAGTATAACTAGAAACACTGCAATCACCCATATTTCATAAAACACATGTGCAAACCCCAGAGATTAAAAAAGTTTCCATTAAACTTTTCTGATTCTCAAGATCATCCGAAGATGGAAGAGAAGAGCATACTGGGTTTTTAAAAAAACTATAATAAGTTTTATTAGCCCCCCCTGAATCTCTCAAATATGGAAACTAAAATCTACTCTTGCACATAGAATAGCTTTGATACCATGTTAGAATATGAAAAGATTATTAACCCAGAAAACTAGTGCAAACAAATAGATATCTAAACTATGAATGCAAATGATACGAAATCAAAATAGCAACACAGAGTTAGTCTCCAAGAGAGTAATGTAAATGCTAGAAGTAAAATAGCATTAAGAGGACGCAAAATCAAAAGATACAAAATACAAGCCAGGTAGCATGCTTATATAGACCAGGGAGAAGGAGGAGGTGGCAACACTGACCAATGAGGAGCAACCATCTATCAGACTAAAGATAGCAAAGTATCTTCCCAAGATAGCTAGTGGATGCTCATATGTAGGAAGGTGACACCTCGCAACCACTCATTTAATAAGATATGCTTTATTAACCTAAGCCAGATTAATAGAAGTGTAGGAAAAACCTAGGAAAATAGGGAAAAATAAATAACCCACTAGGAAATAAAAACCTACACTAACACTATTCATCAACAAGATTAATACAAGATAGGCAACAATGGAAGCATTCGAGGTAAATCAGTCTTCAAGGTAAAATGTCTTTGTTTATTTGATTTGTATCATATTTCATTGAGATTATTGGATTAGTAGTAGTTTAATACTATTAACAATATTTCCACTAACACAATCAATAGCCTTATGGCCAAACTTATTGGAAGAATAACAGTAGCCATAAAAGGATTAAGAGAACCTGGGATTAGTTGCTTGTCAATTGCTTCTTTTGATTTTATGAGCTTGATCCTGTATTCTTCATTTTTACTTCTTGCTACATCCAGATCTTCTAGGGTAGAAATGAGTTCTCCTTCATAATCAACTACTTAGACTTCTGGATCATAGGTTGTCATGTCTATATCATCTTTCAAAGGATTCTTTCCATTAAACAGTACTTCATTTCCCATGTGTTCCACTCTAGGATCTACCTCAACTGTCAGGTTGCATTCAAGGAAATTGACTCTAATACCAATTGTTGAACACACAGAAGTATTGAGAGGAGGGTGAATCAATACTTATTCAAATTCTTTTCTTCCAACAACATTCAAACTAACATAAACATTTAAAACATGAAAAAAACAAGAACACAAAAGCACACATCCATAACACCAAATTTACGTGGAAAACCCTAGAAGGAAAAAACCATGGTGAGAAATTTGCTTGGATCTACTGTCCAAATATAGCCTCACAAATAAAAACAAGATTACAATATTATTTATGGGCTACAACCCAAAGGAAGCTACAACACCCTGAACTTGTATAATTAATACAATCTTTACACAACAATTCTTCAATTCTGTAACACAAAACTTATCTAACTCAAATGTTCTTCTCACAAAACTAATTGTTGTTCACTTCAACCTCTGCACCACTATCTCATCTCTACACAACTATAGTATCAACCTTTGCCACAACAAAATAACTTCAGCAACTCTTCTCCATCATCATATCACCAACAATTTCCTCTGCAACAATATCATACTGGTCCTTTCTACATTTCATCATGAGATTTACTTCTGTGATGAGTTAATTCACACAATATCAATACTATCACATAATACTTAATACCTTTCTCACTTAACAACTTAGATCTTTCATTTATATCCTCTGTAATCTTTCAACATCTTTCTCCTTGGTCGGCCAAGATGAAACATGTGACATGAAAAGTGTAATGGCCCACAACAGTCAGCTCCCAAACATATGCGGTAAGAAAGAATCCAATGTGGTTCAAGAGCAAGGCATAATTAGGTCCTATTTTACCTTGGTACACTATTCCATGTTGGTGCACACTCCAAAACATGCGGCATAATCAACATCATATACCAAGTTGGTCCAGCTAACACTTAACCATCCTTACATTTGACTCCAGACCAAAAGCGGTACCGAAGGAGATACTATTACATCATGCGAACCACACAAAGAGAATTATATGATATGTAAATCATACCTATACACTCCTACCATTTCAATTCATCATATGTTGGTGCAAACACATGAACTTTGATTTCGGCATCCTTAACAATCTCTGCTTACATAGTCTTACGATAAAATAATGAACAATATATTTTCAATGAACATAATCATTTGAAATTTGAACAACACATATCAACCAACCATATAAGTTTGTCATTCAATCAACAAGGCCAAACACCATTGTGTGGTGAACTGCAGTGGCCTCAACAATCTCCCTATGCTTACTTCAATTAGCACCAAGGCATGTCTTCACACTACTAACTCTGGAGATGCAACTGCGGTACATATAATTGATTGAAACTTGAGACATGCATACCTGACACTCATATTTACCTATCCTCCAAACTGTCAAGTCATATCTTCATCTGTGGAGAAACGTAGAGTATTCTCCTATCTCTCTATGAATGTACTTACTCTGTTTCACAGCCACCTTTACTCTTCTGACTCTAAAATAATTTGCGGTGACTTTCATGCTCTAAAATTTGGAATATACATTCTTTGAACTAGTTTCTACTTATCTTCCAGTTTGCAAGGTATAATCTTCAACAATGGAGATATGTGGTACATTTATCTAAGCCTGTGACCCTTTTACTGACTAAAACTTTACTTAGGTAAATTTCCTTCAAACTTTCACAACTTTCTTTATCCGATAGCAAGCATTAGGAGTTCATATCATTATCATACAGTAGGAATCCAAATCTACTCATCACAGACTTCAAACATATCAAAGAAATGGACTTATACATGAACTTTAGAGGATAAGTTATGAATGTGTACATATGATCCCGATCCATCTACTTTACAATTTTTCTAATCAGCTTCTTTGACCATCACAACATATGCACATCACTTTGCTTTCTTCCTCACAACACTTCTAATTACTTACTTTGTTGCCTTCACTAATCACCATATATCTACAATATTCCTTGGATGTCTTTGGTGACATTACTTCCAACCTTCCACACTACAGCACACCATACCATTTTTGACATCAATTACAATACATATGCAACACCACCATCAATGGTTTTGTCTTCCATTCTCTATCTGTCCTTCCCATCCTCTAGAGTTGACTCTTTTGATTTTGTTCCTTATTCCAATACTTAGAAAATTGCTTTAGTCTCTCAATGAGTCTATGTTGTTGTGTCAATTGGGCTAACTGCTTGAGAGCATCCACTTCTCCTTTAGTGAAAAACTTCTTGTATTGCTTTTCTTTTTCTTGTTCCTTTATTATTGTTTGTTTAGCCTCCTTAACCACTTCTTCATGTTGTTTCTTAGTAGGAACAAATTCTTCATCCTCCTCACTATCTTCCTCTTCTATCTTAATGATATAATGTCTTTCGGTATTTGTTTCTTGTCTTGTCAGTACCACAACTTTCTCCTTCCTTTTCCTTCTCTCTTTTTCGATATGTTTTTGTGTGCTTCTTTGGTAGCTCTCTTCTTCTTCTATGGATTTAGTTGAATATATGTCTGTCTCCTCTCTGTTATTCTTCCAACAAGTTATTTCTCCTTGATCTTTTGGTGCCCTTCTTATGATCCTTGTGTTGGCAAGAAACACATTGGAGCTTCTTGATTGTTGTCATTGATGGCAACAAAGGTTATCACACACATCCACAATGCATGATAAGTCCTCACCGGAAGTCAGATTGAAGAAGTGTTGAGGTCCGGTAAGCAAGAACAGAGTAGTCAGTAAGGTTCGACAGACAGGTCCAGATCTCACAGTAGAAGTATCTCAGTGAAGTGTGGATTTGGGGAAGTCAAGATGAGTATCTTGACTGATAGATTCCAAGGTTTGAGCCTTCGGTGTGGAAAGGATAAAGAGATATGAATGCTTGAGTGTCGGGTTCCCAAGTGATAGTATGAACAGAGGAAGAACTGATTGACAGAACATCAGACATCATTCCAGATGTGTTACTGATGATGGAAAAGGTTCTTAAGGCATAAGTTATGTTTGGCCGACGTGATTGATGACTTCTACAAGTATATGCTTGATCTGTATTACTTGATGTGCAAGGATTCAGCCGATAGATCAGAGTTTGTGAAAAGATTGACTATTCCGGATGCCGACTAGAAAGGTGATGAAATCACTTGTGCGGATATATATACAAGATGGATTTAGTTGTGAGAAGTGTTGTGGTTGTGTGTAATGTGTGAAGAAAAGCAGTAGACCTGAGTAAAAGCAGAAAGAAAGATTCGGTATGTGAAAGGAAAGCAGCACAAAAGAAGAAGAAAGATGAAGTGCAGTAGATTAGTGTACTAAGCCTAACCAGAACTGAACTCCAGCATATGTTGATGCTCCTTATCGATTCAAGTACTGTATTACTCTCTTTATAAATTGTAGATAGTGTGTCTCTTGTAGGCAGTGTGCCTTTTGTGAGCAGTGTGCTCGGGCAGTGAGCCCTAATTGGCAAGTGCCATTTTGTATTTCCATTCTTCTAATAGAGAATACAATCTTGGGTTAATCACCCCATGGTTTTTTCCCTTAACAGGGTTTCCACGTCAAAAATACCGTGTCATGTGTATTTCCATTTCATGGTTATGTTTGCTTATTTGAATTAATGCTGCATTGATTATAAAGAAAGTTAAGAAAGAAGAAATCAGTAGGATAACTGATTCACCCCCCCTCTCAGTTATCAACAATTGGTATCAGAGCCAAGTTCCTCCTAATAGAGTCTAACAGCTTGAGGAAGATCTAGGAATTCAAATGGATGTATATGGGTTAAGGGAGCAACTCAAGGCTACCCTTGATGATCTTGAGTAGTCAAACTCTGAAGTCAATGAGTTAAATGAAAGACTCAAACAGGCTGATGATTTCATGAGAGAACTAAAAGACAAATTAAGTCTCTCTATGAAAAAGAGGAAGGAGCTACTTTAGCAATTGGCAAGTCAAGGTGAAGCAAATGATACAAATGAAGATCTGAAGGAGAAAAATAAGTTATGTGAAAAGTTATCAAAAGAAATCATTATGGTAAGACATGAAATGGAATCAGGAGTTATGAAGTTTAGCCAAGAGGTTGAAGAGAAAATAAAAACTGAAGATGATCTAAGACAATCCCTCAAGGAGAAATCAGAAGATTGCCACAAGATGGATAGAATCATCAGACATCTTGAATCTGATCTTAAAGATGCTAAAGATAATGAAGAAAAACTTGAGGATCAAATTGTCTCTCTTAAAAGGGATCTTCAAACAGCAAATGAATATAAAGAGAAATTCAAGATAAGTTCTACTCAACTTGAAGTTCTCCTTGAAAGTCAAAAAGGGGTAGATGACAAGTGTGGTTTGGGATATGAGAAAGGAGAAAGCTCTGGATCTGGTCAGAAGAACTTTGGATCAGAAAATCCAAGGAACAGGTCTAGAAGAGCTCCGCTAAGGTAGCCCAATGCTCAAAGATATCCATCCTTCAATGATACTGCCACAACTACAATAACTTTGGTCATAAAGCTAATCAGTGCAGAAAGAGAATGAATCAGACTAATACATCCTTCTCCGGACAATGTTTTAACTACAAAAGGTATGGACACAAATCTCATGAATGCAGAAATATGCAAATAAACAACTCATTTAATGGTAGATGCTTTGCATGCAATAGAATGGGTCATATGGCTAATCAATGTAGATCAAGAAGATATCAATCAAATATAAAAAGAAATGTTGTTTGCCAAATTTGCACTAGATCCGGTCATATTGCAAAATTCTGCAGAAGCAAGAATCAGGACAAAAGAGGTCCAGTATATCATAATCAGAATCAAGATAAAGGAAAATAGAAAATAAATGCGGATGAAGTTCAAAGGGAGATGAACAAGATCTGGGTGAAGAAAAGTATAGAGAATATGGGGGATGGATCCGCACCAAACTTTGGTGCTAATATTCCTTCTGGAAACTAAAAAGTGAGCCCTAGCTCAGGGGGAGACACAAAGAAAACCTTGTTCCCCCAGCCAGTCAATTGGTGCCGAAACTGGCACAAGGAGAGTTGCGGATTAAAAGGGCTCATAAGAGAAACATCTAAAAGGGGTATGGTAAAGTTTTGAGAGATCCGAAAGAAGATTTGAAGAATCAAATCCTTCCATAATTGATTTAGAAAAACAGTCTTTCAGTAAAAATAGATTCTTTACAAGTTTGGTCCGGTATGATTCAAACTATGGTGTCTTGATCTACAGATAGATCAAATGACTAATGAAAGGAAGATAGATTATCACTACTCTCCTAGAATAACTTCAAAATCTGTCTCAGTGATTTGGAAAGGTTTTGTCTCTGAATAAGGCAAACAAGGCTAACCAAAATGAATTAGGTTGCGCATTTATTGTAGAATGAAAATTAGGGCTTCTCAGAAATAAAAGAGTTCATTTGCTCATCATTTGTACACTCACATTCGAAGAAAAGAGAAAAAGAGCTTTGCAACAACTTCTCCCAAAGATCAAGACGATTCTTCACACAGCTCAATCCGGATTTCATCGTGTGCCCTAAACAGCGTAAAAGGTATTCTTTGTTCTTGATATCCCTCAGTAAGATTCTTTGATGATGGCTACTCCGAATATAGTAAAGATTTCTGATAGACCTCGCCCCACATTTAAGAAACATCCATACAAATCCTTGGAGGTAGATCCCCTAGGAGCCTTCTCTAGTGTTCTGCATGGTGTTTTGCACACAGAAGATATTAGGGCTTACATACATGCAAATATTGAAGAGTTTGGAGAATTCAAACTAAGAGATATCTATCACAAACAATTGATAGACGATGCTTTTGAACTTAAACTAGAATATAAGGGCATCCAGGAGAAACATTTTGATCAGTTCATTCATTTCCCCTGCTTTGAAGAAGATGAATGGGTCTGGTATATGTTGAGTAGGGTACATGACAACTTTCTATGGCTTAACAGACCTTGCAAAATCACCAAGGAAGCAATTAAGGTAGTAACTGGTTTACACTCCTCCGGAGGAATACCTGTCCTCAAATCTGTCAAAAACAACATTGTAACTGAGGCCACCGGATCAAAATTTGATAAGAGGGCAATGACCATTGAAGATATTACTGACCCAGATATCAAGTTTGCATCTATGATAATAGGATACAAGATATATCACTCCAGTAAGGAGAATTTAGTATCTGGAACTGTAGTATATACTGCGTATGAGATGCTAAGAAAAAATGCAGAATATGATCTCTGTGAACTTCTTTTGAGCCAATTAATGGAAAACATACAGAAGATCAAAAAGGACAAGAAGAACTCCTTTAAATATGGTGGACTAATATTATGTCTATTTTTCTACTTCATGAATGAGCTGCCCAGATCAAATGGATGGGTATGGCAAAATGACAAACCGGTAGCAATTCAGATCAGAGACTACTTGCATGAACTTGGGGATGCTAAGGCAAGGAATACAACTCTATGGGGTTACTTCAAGCACTTTCAAAATATAATGCAAATTAGAGAAAGAATCCCCAAATCAGTAGTTGAGAAATACAAGGATACAGTGTGCTTCATGGTAGACACTGATCAATGCCTAATGGAGGCAGTAGAGCCAAGGATAGTCTGGATCATGCCTATGGGGTATGAAGTTGATGAACAAATTGTAGAGCTGCATGTTCAACACATGCTTAGTCAGCCAAAGGACTCAAAAGCAGAAAGATTTGGAACCTTTGAAGAACTAAGTGTGAAAATTCATACAAAGCTAAGGCAGCCAGAGATCAAGAGGAAAGTGAGAAAAGAAGTAGAAGATGTTGCCAAAGGCTTTGGCATCTCAAAGGAGGCACTTGATGCCAATAGGAAAAAGATGGAAAGGGCTGAGGAAGAGAAGAAGAAGGCAGAAAAGAAAAATGAGGAAAGTGTTCCGGCAAAACCTTCCACCTGGACCAGATCATCAAAGAGATCTGCACCTACCACTGCCAAAGGCTCAAGGACATCAGAATCGAAAGCACAATCATCCAGCAAAGGAGAGAAAAGAACAAAGAAAAAAGCCACAAGAGCTTATGCCAGTCAAAGGGATGAAGAGGAGACTGAATCTAATGAAGAAATCAGGAAAATGAAGAAAAAGAAGAAAACATCCGGTCAACCCTCTACCGGACAGAAGGAAGAAGAAAAGACAGAGGAATATGTTGAAAAACCCACTCTTCACATTGATGACATAATCAAATTAGTTACAGTGGATGGAAATCTTCAGCCAATGGTTGAGTTCTATGATGATTATGGTGAAGCAGATCAGAAAATATTGCAAGATGCCATAGTTAGGTACCTAAATATCTACAACAAAGCATTTATTGAAATTATATCTCTGATCCCTAAAAGCTTGGAGAAGGAACTAGAAACAAGAAAGAACAATGCCCAAGCCAAAGAACTAGAAATATGTGAATAGATAGCAATTCAGCTATATCCTTCAATCGATCCCAAGACAATGAATATGGTATTCAAAGATTGTAAGGATGAGTTCAGGAGCAAAGCAAGGATGAATCAACTTATGCTTGGTGAGACTGACAAGGTAGCCAAGGACACATAAGAGATTCTCTGGAAAGCCTTCAAAAGATTTAATCTTCCTATTATAGAGGACTTGGGTACTGACCTCTCAACCACAAGTGTTGCAGAAGAGTCTTCTGAGAAATAACAGAAGTGGTTATGAATACCGATGCAGAAACAGTTAAGGACTTGGAATCCTCTGCTCCGGAAGAGGTGGCCCATGAACAGACTAACATCACTCCTCCAATTTCCCCTACTAACTCCGCATCCAAAGGAGAAGAAAGATTAAAGGAGAAAGAAGCAGAGGTAAAGGGAAAAGGAGATATTAGTACAAAGGTTGTGGAAGGGGAGAAAGCTCCAAAAGACAGTTCTGTGACTGCAGAAGAAAAGAAAAATCTGGCTTCGGAAAGAGACACTGTAGAATCAGTCAAGGACTTTTTGACAAAAGCAACTATGGAGATTGATGAACCATAACTATTAAAAGGGCCATTAGATTTTGACTCTCTATCACCAGTGCAAACAATAAAAATAGCTTCATTTGCAAATGCGAAGGTCAAAGAGAAACTACTGAAATCTCACATAGAAGACTGTGAGCTTATAGAGGTAGCATCCGGAGTGCTGGAAAAAATCATGCCATCTTTTCAGAAGGATCCCACAGCCTCCTCTTCCGGTAATCTCAAAACTCTAGTCAACAGTGTTAGTACACATTTTGATTCTCTAGAGAATTCAGCTGAAGAAAAGGTCTAGAAGGAGTTTTTAGATAAGAGATTCTTCGAAGTACAGGGTCTGATAACAAATGATAGGAGAGTTATGGATATTGGGATAAAGAGCTTGAAAAATGCTCTTAAAGATGGCAGAAATATGTACAAATTTTGCTTATCTTGGCCCACAGTGACCAAAGATATTGAGAGGAAAGTAAAAGAACAAGAGGATAAACTACTAAGTCTGTCTCAAAGTTTTGATCCTCTCTCATCCTCCATAGTAAATCAAGAGTGTTAGACTATTGCAATCACAAATGCAATAAAGAATTTTGAGAAGGAAAGGAAGAACATAATTAGCCGGATGGGTGAACTTAGAAGGATCATTATCCCTAAGTTAGAGGCCATGCATGAGGCCATAATTGATGCTTAGACTACTGCCCAAACCAATGATCCGATAGATCTTAAGAGGGCAGAAGCTTTTGTGTTTCTGTTGAGTGGTCACATCTCAATTTTGGATAGAATGAAGCAAAGTTGGACAGCAAAATTCATCCAATTAAAGACATCTTTTGCAGACATTCTTCAGTTTATGTGAGTATGTTATATGCGGCCAAGTATAGTTAAATTTTTGAAAATTTTGATGCGCGGTTCCCACCCTTTGCCATTGATGTCAAAGGGGGAGTGAATAGCAGTGAAAAATGTTGTAGCTAGCTAAGGGGGAGCTCCAGAAAATGTACATAAAGACAAAGCATCTGCTAAGGGGGAGTATAGTATAACACTTAGTCATTTTTCACTAAGTGTTGCCATCAATGCCAAAGGGGGAGATTGTTGGCAAGAGACACATTGGAGCTTCTTGATTGTTGTCAATGATGGCAACAAAGGTTATCACACACATCTGTAATGCATGATAAGTCCTCACCGGAAGTCAGATTGAAGAAGTGTTGAGGTCCGGTAAGCAAGAACAGAGCAGTCAGTAAGGTCCGACAGACAGGTCTGGATCTCTTAGTAGAAGTATCTCAATGAAGTGAAGATTTGGAGAAGTCAAGAGGAGTATCTTGACTGATAGATTCCAAGGTTTGAGCCTCCAGTGTGGAAAGGATAAAGAGATATGAATGCTTGAGTGTTGGGTTCCCAAGTGACAGTATGAATAGAGGAAGAACTGATTGGCAGAACATCAGACATTATTCTGGATGTGTTACTGATGATGGAAAAGGTTCTTAAGGCATAAGTTATGTTTGGCTGATGTGATTGATGACTTCTACAAGTATATGTTTGATCCACATTACTTGATGTGTAAGGATTCAGCCGACAGATCAGTGTTTGTGAAAAGATTGACTATTCCGGATGCTGACTAGAAAGGTGATGAAATCACTTGTGCAGATATATATACAAGATGGATTTAGTTATGAGAAGTGTTGTGGTTGTGTGTAATGTGGAAAGAAAAGTAGTAGACCTGAGTAAAAGTAGAAAGGAAGATTCAGTATGTGAAAGGAAAGCAGCACAAAAGAAGAAGAAAGATGAAGTGCAGCAGATTAGTGTACTGAGCCTAATCGGAACTGAACTCCAGCATATGTTGATGCTCCTTATCAGTTCAAGTACTATATTACTCTCTTTATAAATTGTAGACAGTGTGTCTCTTGTAGGCAGTGTGCCTTTTGTGAGCAGTGTGCTTGGGCAGTGAGCCCTAATTGGCAAGTGCCATTTTGTATTTCCATTCTTCTAACAGAGAATACAATCTTGGGTTAATCACCCCGTGGTTTTTTCCCTTAATAGGGTTTCCACATCAAAAATATTGTGTCATGTGTATTTCCATTTCATGGTTATGTTTGCTTATTTGAATTAATGCTACATTGATTATAAAGAAAGCTAAGAAAGAAGAAATCAGTAGGATAACTGATTCACCCCCCCTCTCAGTTATCAACACCTTGCTCCTTTTTTATTATTCAAGTTCTGTAACTCATCACTCTTAGATTGTGGTTGTGCATTTCAGAAGTATTGTTGTGCTCTCTCACAAGAGAATAAATCATTCTATGTGTTGTTACAAAATGAACACTATGTTTTCCTTTCGGCCCAACATTCATTAGAAAAGTGTTCTAACATACTGCAATTGAAGCATGTTGCATCCTCCCTCCTTTGACTTATTCCACAACCTCTACCTCCTCTGTAGCCTCCAACCAATTTTTTGTCATCATTATTATAACTATTTCCATATGATGGACTGCTAGAATTTTAGTTTTGTATCTTATTAACATTCCTCTTATTTCTCCAAATTAGTTACTTGTAGTCATACTCATATGAGTTTCTTTCTTTCATATATGTAATGTTACTGCTTTCCGTGGAGTTGATAGTGTTTCCACCATACCATGCTTCATCTTCTTCATTAACAAAGTCTCTTTTCCTCCAAAATTTTTGTGAAGGGTAATCTGATGTTTCATGGTCATCCCATTCTCTGCATAATCTACAGTATATTGAATTGACTCTTTTCATTGTTGTATTGGTGTCTTCTTTTATTACAGTAGCTTATATTTCACCTTTCATCCTAGGGCATTCATTTCTCAAGTGGCCTTATCTTGTACAACATGAACACTAGATATTATGTCTTTGCTTTTTGTGTATTATCCTCCTACTTAGTCAATATCTCATGCCTCAGCTTTAATTGCTCCAATTCCAACTTCACCTTTTCCAATTCTAGGTTTTCCTTCATCTTATCTTTTCTGCACTAGGATTGAGACTCTATCTGGTAGGCTAGTGTCACTACTTCTACATATGTCTCAAAGATCCTTCCATCTAGAGTTGACCTTATTTTAGGGCTTATTCCAGAAATAAACTATTCTATCTTTTTCTTCTTAGTCAAGGGTTCCTCCAATCTTCTAGTTGTCTCCTTGAATCTTTTATCAAAATCCTCTATTGATTCTTTCTCTATTTGCATCAAATCTCTCATCTTGCTTACCCCTTTTGTTAGAACATCCAGAACTCCAAAATTCTCTTAAAATGCCTTCTTGATCTCATCCCAATCCTTATCACTGTTCAGGCATGTCTTCTTATACCACTTCAATGCTTCATTTTTCAAGGTGCCTGTGAAGTCAAATTTCTTGATTTCATCTCTTGTTACTCCCTTTTGGTTCCAAATAAACTCCAAGACAAAAATGTACTACGTTGCTTGAGTAGTATCCTTCTCAAATACAAGTAACTTAATAGGTGTATCCATGATTTCTCACAATCTCTGGTACTCTACAGTGAGTTTCTTCTGGTATGCTCCTTTGGTTATGTTGTCTTCTATCAACTTGTAAGGAAATGAGAGCATCTTAGAACATATTTCTAAGAATAGTGGTGTCTTTGATAGATTTAAATTCTTTTCAATTGCTTCAAAAACATGCACAACTATGCCACAAAGCAAAAACATACATAGGACATTTCCAACATTGACCCTTAGAGGAAATACAAGCAACAAGATCTAATTTCAACAACAAAAATGCTAACACAAAAGATAGAACAGAAGACACAGTTACAATACAAAACTCGCACTAAGCCTTTCATGGAGATTTACATCTTGCTTCTCTGGAAGAATAACTGATAGCATAACCCTGCACAAAGTTCTTCAACACTCGGGTTAGTCCTTCATACTGTTATCATGCCACAAATAGCATACAGTACAGGACATCACCCTACACCCAAACTTTGTTCTCGCTCTCCTCTTGCACTCCTTTGTTTCTCCTTTATTTTTGTTCAGTCCCTTCACATACTGTTATCATGCTGTGTACAACATATAGCATAGGACTTCCCCAAAGAAGAATACTAAGCTCACCAGATTGAACTCACAATCTAACTCTATCAATCCAAGACTATCCATCTCCAAACTTGTCTAACCGTCCGAGAAACCAATCGATTCAATTATGCTCAGTCCAACCATCCAAACTACTGTCTGACTATTCACATTCATCAGAACCCATTAGTCCCACATGCATCTATCATCGGTTGATTTTCCAGTTTATATATACAACCACATGTATGATAACTGTCGGTACTTTTGCTGACAAGACCAATCAGTCTACCATTCACCGACCATCGGAAAGACCCTAGCCGATGTCATTCTTTGGAGTGACCACAAACTATCAGAGGAACATTTCAAAACTGTGTCGATGGTTATAGTCATGTCGATGCCAGGCCTCCATCGTAACATAGCACATCAGAGAGAGAATTCCAATCCATGCCGATAGTACAAGTCAGCCCGATAGAGTATACCACTAGCCCTTCATCTGTAAGATCCTGCACATCGGAAGTAGTCTCCCAAGCTACTCTGATAATGGTAAGTCCCACCGATCCATTAGAGCCTTGCTACCATCGGTGTAACACAAGTGATCGGAGTAAGAACTTTAGCCAAGTCTGATGACGATTTTCAAGCCGATGACCTTTCTTTGTCGGAATGACTCTAACCAATGCCAACCACCATTGGAGTAGCACACACTATCGATGATAGTCTCTTAGATCATACCGACAGATCATGTCTTGCCGATACAAAGGATAACCCACTATGAACAATGTGCTCGCTAAGACAAAGCACAGCTCTTGCCGATGCCTATAATCTGAGTCACAAGTACTCAACATTCTCCCACTTTATGAAGGAATTATAGGAAACCATCAATGCTCAAAACCAAAGTTGATACTGCCTCCACTCCATTGTGCTCACAAGCTACACAGAAGCTCTAACATAACCAACTTCAAAGCTTCTAGAACACAACAATGAAACCATCCTCTAGAAACAAGATAGAACATCAGCTAGAACAACAATCAGAAAACTGACTGCACCCATCCAACTGAAGAAAAAACCCACATGACTGGAAATAGCACACACAACAAGTGCTAATCCATCCAATCATCCATACCTTGAGGGTATTCATATCAACAGACCCATGCCACCTACATATACACCCATCAACTGCAAATACAAGCTCCATGTGTCAACCAGTCAAAAAAGACCAAACACAACTAAGAACTCCCACTGCACGGGTAATGCAGATCTGAAAAAGATCATGGCATACAAAGTCCACCAATAAAATAACATAGAAGGTGTAAGTAACAACATCATGTAGTACCAAGGAATCGTCCACAATAATCAAATAACAACTCCTCACCAGCAGTCTAGAACTCTCCCAAGTTCTTCACACCCAACAAAGGAAAAAGATAACAGAACTTCCATATCATCACTCAAGAACATAAGTGAAAACACATGACCACAAAATAGTGATCACGTCAGCTCCAATCAAACCTCAAACCAATGTAGTGTGAAACAAACCATCCAGGAAGATAACCAGGACCATAGAGAGTAACTCCGCACATCATATACCTGTAGACAATCCTTCTACATACACCTCTGAATGCCAACTATGTCAAGTATGATTTCCTTTAAAACACCCCAAAGAGAACAACATAACAACACCCAAACAAATATGCAATCTCAAGAGATCAAATTCAACATATGTAATCATGCAACTAACATGGATGTAGGCCTCTCAAAACAAAGAAGATCAAACTAATCCATTTCCCATTTCAGGAAATCAGCCCATAAAACCATCTCCTAACAATTCTCATCAATGAATGATATCTTTAAACTCAAAAGAAAAAGGAGATAATCATGCTATCCATCTCTCACAATGAATCCTCCAGAACCATCTATGAGCAGTTCAAGATCCATGTCTATGAAAGAAAACATAACACACCTAAGAGTAAACAATGGGCAATACCTCTCAAATGAAACTTGTCGAGAAGACCAAGAGTGGGGAATGAGAATGTTCTTCCAAGATATCCAAGTCCCCTTGACTTTCTCCAAGAAGAATCTCCTCTAGATCTTTTATTGAACTCACATTCAACCAAGGTAAAGACTCCTCGAACTTCCTGCTGCAAACTTTGATTAAACACAACAAATATAGTCTCACCTTATTCTCCATGTATCCATGAGTATCTGCAAATAATCATTTCATGCTAAACTCCAAATGCATCACTGCACCAACATGAAGTAACCAAGCAAAAGATCAATGCATCCAACACACAGAGAATCACCAGACCACTGTCAAAGCTCCAATCATCTGAATCAGGAACTTATCATGACACCATGATCTTACCACCCCCCTTTGGAGATTCCATGCTCCAGGTGAACATAACCATGGTCTCAAGAGCAATGTATCATGCCAAAACTCAATTGTAGAAATCAAGAAAATATCATGACATGAAACAAACCAAACTCTAAACCAACATCACCTGTCAAGCACCACCAACACCTCAGCCAAGGATTTCATGAATCCTCCATGACTCCAAGATGTTACACATCCTCAAATAGTGCCCCTACAAATGCGAAAGAACCCTTCTACAGTAACAGGATCTAAGAGCTCCTCCTAGTAGCATCTGCAACACTAAAGAAGATTATTCACCACTAAGTGATCAATGCACAGTCAATGCTAAAACTCCCACTGAACCATGACAACTAAGCTTTCCAAGCATTATGACCAAACATCTCCTAATCTGAAAATCCTCCAGGTCCACACATTAACATGTCCATGTGACAATAAAACCAAGTGACACCAAGATCTCCAAACCAAGAAAAATACTCTATCACTGTTAATAGCTTACACAAACCTATGAATCCAAGCTATTCACGACATCATGATACACATGCTACAAGTCCCCTTAACTGACTATTCAAGTACTTTACAACATCCATCCTCTCATTCCAAAATAGTCACACCAATGCACAAGTGACCACAGACAAGGCCAACTAACAAGTCTGCACAATCACATAATCAATCTTGTGGATATAGACTGTCCACTTCTGAGTTATCCCACTGCAATCAATAGATTGTACACACCTAAAAAATTGCATAACTCATAGATCCAAATATACTAGAACATG
The DNA here is from genome assembly GCA_027924645.1 of Cunninghamia lanceolata. Lineage (NCBI taxonomy): Eukaryota > Viridiplantae > Streptophyta > Pinopsida > Cupressales > Cupressaceae > Cunninghamia > Cunninghamia lanceolata. Next base: position 831,749 of record BSBN01000031.1, read on the forward strand.
CAAACCCACTATTGCACTAGAAACTGCAAAATTGAGATGTCAAGGAATAGATAACAATGTAGACAACATGACTCAAGCACCAGATTACTTACAAATCTGATTTGCCAAACATGTCCACAACCTAAGCACCATAGTCAAGAAACCAGAAGCATTATCACAGAAATACTAAGTGACATATCACTTACTAGTACTCCCATGCAGAGAAAGCATTTCACCTCCTCACACCATGCATAGAGCATGCATGCAAAACTGCAACTATATCATCCAACAACACCCCAAAAGCTAGGGTCTAGAAATAGCTTAACTGCAGCTTCACAAAACCACAAGTTTTTCTCTTGATCGTGTAAAACCTGCAAAACCATTCATGCACATCCATATCTTCTTCACATTTGGTAGATTCTATAGTCAGAAACCAAAACACCATAATAGTTCAAACCAAAGAAAGATTAACATAGATGAGCATCATAGATTTTAAGGAAAATCTATTAAACCCTTCCGATGTAAGTACAAAACAACCACAAGGATTAAGAAAATCCAAGAACTGCAGGCCTAATTCAGACCAATTCCAAGACCACCATCATGTACAAACATCCAAGAGAGAAAGTCAGGTTATATCAAAAGCTTCTAATACCAGGAACAAATCCCAGCATAAGCACAATACTCCATGGCTAAGTAGCAACACAAACTTCTTCATATCATTAGAGATCCTCTCACACAAACACCCAATATGAAAGTTACTGCAGCAACACAACCACAAAGCAAAATTCTACCCCATGCAATAGGAACAATACCGCTGCCAACTAGGAGCTTTAGACCACATCATTTCAATATGACCAGCTCCAGTATCTCCATCTTCACCATCCTTCAAGCGCCTGCTGTAACATGAAGACAAGATCAACTGCCAGACTTCACTCAAAACAAGGATCAAACATCAGACGATTCCTTTAGATTTACTCAAGCCTGTCACACTAAGAAACCATCACAAAAGGAATACCCAGACCTTATACACCAGGAACTCTTACTTGCAAACACAACTAGCACACAAACATACATATGTGAGCAACAAAGAAGATCCTAGAAGAAGGCTCTGATACCACTTGTAAGGAAATGAGAGCATCTCAGAACATATTTCTAAGAATAGTGGTGTCTTCGATAGATTTAAATTCTTTCCAATTGCTTCAAAAACATGCACAACTATGCCACAAAGAGGAAACAGACATAGAACATTTCCAACATTGACCCTTAGAGGAAATACAAGCAACAAGATCTAATTTCAACAACAGAAATGCTAACACAAAAGATAGAACATAAGACATAGATATACGTGGGGAAAACCCTTATGGGTAAAAAACCTCACACTCCAAAAGCCTAGATCGCCATTGTATTATTCAGCAACAGAAACTACAGTTACAATACAAAACTTGCACTAAGCCTTTCATGGAGATTTACATCTTGCTTCTCTAGAAGAATAACTGACAACATAACCCTGCACAAAGTTCTTCAGCACTCGGTTTAGTCCTTCATACTGTTATCATGCCACAAATAGCATACAGTATAGGACATCACCCTACACCCGAACTCTGTTCTCGCTCTCCTCTCGCACTCCTCTATTTCTCCTTTACTCGGTTCAGTCCCTTCACATACTGTTATCATGCTGCGTACAACATACAACATAGGATTTCCCCAAAGAAGAATACTAAGCTCACTAGATTGAACTCACAATCTAACTCTATCGATCCAAGACTGTCCATCTCCAAACTTGTCTAACCATTTGAGAAACCAATTGATTTAGTTATGCTCAATCCAACCGTCCAAACTACCATCTGACTATTTGCATTCATGAGAACCCATTAGTGCCACATGCATTCGTCATCGATCGATTTTCTAGTTTATATATATGACCACATGTATGATAACTGTTAGCACTTTTGCTAACAAGACCAATTAGTCTACCGTTCACTGACCATCAGAAAGACCCTAGCCGATGTCATTCTTCGGAGTGACCACAAACTGTCAGAGCACATTTCAAAACTGTGCCAATGGTTATAGTCATGCCAACTCCAGGCCTCCATCGAAGTAACACAGCACATTGGAGAGAGAATTCCAATCGATGCTGATAGTAGAAGTCAGCCCGATAGAGTATACCACTAGCCCTTCATCTATAAGACCCCGCACATCAGAAGTAGTCTCCCAAGCTGCTCTGATAATGGTAAGTCCCACCAATCCATTAGAGCCTTGCTACCATCGGTGTAACACAAGTGATCAAAGTAAGAACTTCAGCCAAGTCTGATGATGATTTTCAAGCCGATGACCTTTCTCTGTCGGAGTGACTCTCACTGACGCCAACCACCATTAGAGTAGCACACACTATCAATGATAGTCTCTCAGATCACACTGACAGATCACGTCTTGCCAATACAAAGGATAACCCACTATGAACAATGTGCTCGCTTAGACAAAGCACAGCTCTCGTCGATGCCTATAATCTGAGTCACAAGTACTCAACACAACTCACTTCCCTTCTCTTCTCTTATCTCTTTGTAGTCGGATCTAAAAGTACCCCTCTCCTAAAACCTTTGCAAAATTGCTTTGGATCTTTTCTATTCTATCTACTTCCTTGTTTGCTTGAATATCTTCCTTCTCTACTAAAATTCTCTTGACTTTATATGAAACTCAAGGTGACTCATGGTCTAGGGGTTGCGTCTCTTCATAGTGTCTCTTCAAATTAGGGGATTTTCTTTTCGTTGTGAATGACATCATATTAGCATCCAATGATGATTCAAATAACCTTCCAACACCCTCAAAACTCATCTCAATGTTTACCAAACCTTTTCCTCCTTCTCTTATTTCCTTTATGCTTCAGAAAATTAACTCCTCTATATATTCCTCATCCATCTTCAAAATATTCGGTATTAACTCATATGTTCCGCAGTCTGTGGCATAAACCCTATTTCACTTGTTTCTTGTCTTTCCCTTCCACATTCTTCTTTGGCAGCACCCATAGTGGCACGCTCATCATCATTCTCCATAACACCCTAACTAATGTCTTCTTCATATGACCTTCTTTCTCCAGAAGCACTGGGTGAAAGTTCGAAGCCATGTCACACTTTTATGAAGGAAACGACCAACACTGATCTAACTTTTTAACTTGAATCACTACAAAGTGATGTATATGTTTTGAATTTCAAAATGATGTAAACTAATAAAATGTAGATTATTTAGTTTATTTTATGCTTGTATTTTTTTTAAAATTTTAAAAAATATTTAAATGTAGTATTTTATAAAATTGACACTATACTTTAGTTGCTAATAAAATGCTAAAAAATAAGGTTGAATGGGGCATCACACTTTATATAGTAAATTTTATTTATTTTCCTTCTATATTTTTTAATGTATTTATAACTCAAAACTTTAGTGCATGGACCTTTTTTCCCCAATTTGATAAAAATATATTTTTAAATAAATCTTGGAAGATGAGTTTAATGAAAACACAACTGTTTCGATGGGACACCAACTTTTGTCTTGATTATGAATCCAAAATAGGAAAAAAATTATATCATCTTGACAAGGAATCTCTCCTCTAGTGCATCATATTTTCTTTAAATTTTTTGCATTAAATTTACTATTTTTTCTTGAGAGGACTCAACACCATATTTTGGTTCTGATGATCTAATTTTAGTATAAATAAAAAATAAAATATAAACACTAATTGAAATGTTTAAAAAAATATATTTTTACAAAGTAGACTTATAGATCTACAAAAGGGTATTTTTAGATTCTTTTAAAATGATAATTTGCACATGTAGGAGTTGTTAGAACATCAAGTTTTCAAACAATTTCATTTTTTTGTAAATGAGCCCCAAAGTGATACTACATATATTTTTAGTGGATGGTTCCAATTGTAAAAGTTTTGGCCTAGATCTAACTTAGCTAGAATGAATCCAGATAGAACATAAGTTTCACCAAAATTGACTTTTAGTTAGAAATACTTAAATTTGTTTATGTTGATAAGTTGGTCCAAAGTGTGACATAGCTTGAACTTTTACCCTACCCTCCTTGGTGGGCTCAGCAACATCCTTCATGACGCACGTGTCTTTTTCCTTCCTTCCGGCAGTACCCTCAGTGGCATGCTCTTCAAATTCTTTTGTCTTTTCTTCCGCACCTTCTATTATCCTTCCTTCCTCCATCGTTTGTGCCCTTTCCATTCTTCTACGATAACATTCTTGTCTTTCCTAAGTTTTATTCAATCTCTCTTCTTTGCTTATCTCCATATCGGTTATAATTTCTTTGCCAATCTCTCTTTTCCTATGCTTCTCCCCTTTCACCATGGGCTTTTTTGATTTGGTGTTTCATTAGTCCTCTTATATCCTATGGAATCCTTATTTGAAGAGTCACATCATTTGAAAGGTCCTTGCAAACCCTACCCCCTTCCCACTTTCCATCCCTTAAGTGCTTGCCCCCCTCTCACAAAGGTAGAAACTTAAGGAGATTTGAAATCCTCCGCAATTTGAAATTTTTTCTCACCAACCTCGTCTTTTCTCTTTTCCAGAACTCTGTGCTACTTCTTCAGATGTTTTGCCCTTTCAATCTTTAACTATCCTCTTCTAGGGTCTCGGCAACAAAACCAAATGTTAACAAGAAATGTAGAGGAGACATCAGTCTAGAGATATGGTACTCAGTCAAGTCTTTGTAGTCAGTTTATACTCCAGTCAAGCAGCTAGAGATTGAGAACAAAACATAAAGAATAACCAAATAGAGCATCACATATACATCAAAATAAGATAACACACAGAGTTCCTGGTACCAATAGACCTCCATATATATATATATTAACAACAATCAAATGTATACACCATCTATCCATCCTCTGGTAGGTCTAAGTCTCTCCCTCACTAGTTACATACATGACTTCTATGTCATTGTTTACATCAAAATATACTCCTATTCTCCTATCATGCTTTCTTATAATCTACTATCTCCTATCCCTATATATACTATATCTATTATATTTAGGGATGTGTCTTCTGTCAGCTTTGGCTTCCACATAGTGTGTAGTCTCCTCTAGTCGGCTTTGCTTTATGCTCTATATCTTGCTAACAATAAATAATTGATATTACACGATCATGTTTGTCTATACCAAGATCTTGTCTTCTTTATATCTAGAATGACTATAAGAGTATAAGTATTTGCAAATGACCTGGTAGACAAGTGGCAAGAGAGGAAACATAAACAAGGCATTAGAACTATTTTCCTAACTTGCATAGACAAAAGAAGTTGACTTAAGAAAAAGAATCATGATTACATATTTTTTTGATTATACAAAGTGTAACATCAGAAAATGTCCCCTTGGGGGCTTTTCCCTCATAAGGTTTAGCTCCCGGGTGTTTTGCATGCATTTAGGACATCTTAGTTCATATTTTGGCATCTCGATGGAATGAGGCCTAGGTTTCATGGCAAAGTGGACCTAGGAGGACCCCTTGACCTTAACCCTACCCAAAATAGGGGGGAGGACTTGGGCGCCCGTGCCCTAGTCCTGCCCTATTTTGGGTCAGGTCCAAAATTTAAGTGTCGATTTATGACCGTTATTTGGTCCTTTTGCTGACACAGTAAGTTTTGATTTTTGAAATCTTGGTAGGAGTGTTTGTAGTTGCATATAAAAGCATGTTTAGGCATTCATTTGTAAACTAGATGGCAATTGCGATGCTCAAGTGTTCTCAAGGTGATTCAAGGCTTTCATTGTGTTGCAAGAGCAGACTTGTGTGTTTTGTGTATTGATATTTACAGATTTGAGTATCAATTTCCTCATGGAATGAAGAGCATCTTCCTCCCATGAGAGCTTCACTACAAGGTGACATTATATTGTGTTTTCATCATTGATTCATTTGGTTTTTGTCTCTACCTCACAAGGGTATGCACTCTTTGTCTGACAACGGTGTTTAGAGACTTAAGTATCTTTTGGGGCTTAACTAAGGCAAGCCTCTAAACACCACAACTCCCAAACCAAGTCTTGTGATTGCAGGTTAGAGGTGTCACATTTGGGAAAAGTGAAGTTGCAGGAAGGATTGGCAGGCATCAAGGATTCGGGATCTGAAGAAAAGTAGGACACAGGAGCATTTCTAGGACTTGGGCGCTTGCTCTAGTGTCCTTCATAGATAAATTTCCAGAAATAGAAGTTACAGGGCTGATCAGTGTTGGAAGGAGGTCTAGATCCCATGAAGAAACTAGTACCTTGGACTAGGGTACCCACTCCAGTGTCCCTGACTGTTCTGCTTCAGAGCCCCGAAAATAGGTACTCTGTGATTTGGTATTTTACTCCTGTCTACAAGAGTTTTTTCTGTTATTTGTCAATTTGTTTCCATCTTTGCATAATTAGGGTTTTAATAGTCAATTGAGCATAGGAGAAGGAAAATTGATAATTAAATTCCCTAATCCAAGTTTCCCTACGTCTCACAGTGACCTATGGTATGATAGTGCTCGCCACTCGACCCTAGATCCTTGAATGTATAGTGGAGATGAGGATTTAAACATCAAAAGACTAAAACATTAACAAATCCAATTTTCCCCTAAACATTTTGGTGAAGCCGACGTGATAAAAAAGGATATACACGATACCCCACTTCTACAGAGGGCTTACATGATTGTTTGATTGATTGTAAACAAACTCAGGATGCACGATGCACTACCCTATGGCACAAGTGTTACATCCCAATTTCTGACTTGCTTTACTTTTACTTTTTACTTGGGCATAAGTAAATTTATTGTGATGCTATAGATTTATGACAAGATATGACATGGAATTATATTGAATATCAATTATGAAATCATGGAAATGATTATGTTATTGTCGATTTAATATCTATATGATGAGATTTGATTTACTAGTTGAATTTATCGAATAATGATGCACTGATCTCTTATTTTTTTATGACAAGTGAAACAGGATTACAAGTTATCGACTCTCAGAGAAGAGAGAGAGAGAGAGTATCTTTCGAGAAGAGAGATATAGACCTTGGAATATGAGTGGTCTATTTGCCAAATGAGTCTAGTGTTAAACGATAATGTGAACCAATGAGTCGTATGAGGTAAGTCTTGTCTTGCTAGTTACTTTCAAATCTAATCAACAGGTAGTTGATATCTTGATTATCATCTAGTCAAGTCGATGGTGAGTCGACATAGTCGTTTGTAAAGTAAACAACATCATAGACATAAAATGGTTGTGTTATTCTTCTTGAGTCACTTGAGGTTTTACTGTCGCTTCTTAAACGTCAAGACGTTCTCATCAAGTTAGATGATGCGAATATTGTCAACGGATTGTGATGGGGAGGTAAACTCGACCCATTCACATCCTCTGAAATCCTTAGTGAACAAGATGGGACAAATAGAGGAGTTTTTAACAACTTTGGGTAGAGGTTTTTCACAGCTATGTGATAGCGAAATGATCTAGAAAACTTGTTTTGCATTATGCCCAATCCGTCGTGATTGCCGTAAAAACACCTTAGACATATGTTGTGAACTCTTTCCTTTTTGGAAATCGACGGATGTCGAATTAGAAGCCAAGGTGAGCTATAACCTACTTTAGTCATTATTTGGAGGAATATGCCAAAACCACATTAGTTATATTTTGGTAAACGTGAGGTATTATCTTATTCCTGAAAGATGTCAATATTCTTGTCAAAGCTTGAGTAGGGACACGCTCAAGTTTTGTTGTTTTGATGTCTTCCATTTCGAATGAGTCTTCTTCCTTCTAGCTTAAGACCTCGAGTTGTTGTTAGTCTAACCTTTATTTTTATGTTGGCATTCGTTTGTTCTCATGTTCGACTTTGAGTAGAGGAACACACCATTCTATTATAGTCTGCTGCCCTGCAAGAGTTAGAACCTCACCTGTCGGTGTAGTTGCAAATTATGTGATAATAAAGCTTTTATTTTGAGTAGTGGGGAGAATTGTTATTTCTAGTATTTGCCACCTTGTAAGAATTTAACTCCACTAATCATGTTAGTTGCATATTTGAAAGTTAAGAAGCCTTCTTGTGCGAGTAAGTGGACGAGGCTATTGTGCCACAGCTACCACATCGCCATAAAGGAGCCTCCATCTTGTTAGTGGTCACTGTAAGTAAGGAAGTCAGGTAGCAGGCAGTTAAACCGACCTCCTTTTGTTAAGGCATGGGATGGCAGAGTTAAATGCCATTATGCTCCATCGTCGTGGGCGCTTTTGGGCATTAGTTTTCTGTTATTTAGAAATGAAAACAGAGAGGTAAAGGCAATTAATCTCCTTCGCCATGGGCAGGCTTTAGGAAGGAGTTTTTGAAGTGAGTTATAGGGAGAAGATATCGAGTGTTTGTGAAAGGAGGCCGTTAGAGGAGAGTCCTATGTTATCCCCACGGTAGTTTCTCTCGAGACACAGAGAGAGACACACAAAAAGAACTCTGCCTAAATCCTTTGCTATGAGGAACTGTTGATGTGTGGAGGCAGAGAGGAGTGATGGAAATTGACCTTAATAGAGAGGAAGAACTCTGATTACCATAGTGAGAAGTGAGAGCTTTGGAGTCTTGAATGTTCATAAGGATAGCATTGCACTAAGTTGTTCGATGAGGAACGCCGATAGAAAAGTTATATAGTGGCTTGTTGAAGACAGAAGGAAAGATCATTTCATACTCCTTCGAACTCTTCAGGTTCATTCATTTTCTTGAAAGCTCAATGATACTTTGAGAACTCATTAATGTATTCAGCTGTGTGTATTTTTTTATTATGTGATTTAGACCGATAAGTTACATATTGCTTATACTTCCATATTTAATATCGTTTACATTTGCATAAGGCCGATAGACCTTGCTAATTCTAGGACTGTATCAAGTTGAAAGGCTTAGAAGCTAATGTTGTGACTGTATCAAGATGATAGGCTTAAAAGCTAATGTTGTTTTATGGCTGATAAGCGTGATTATCAACTATGTGGAATGAGGTCTTTTTAGACTAAAATCTCCTTAGTTTGTTAAGTCGAGACACTGTTCATAGTAGTGACTAAGTTTACCTTTCCTCTCTACATCTATTGAAGGCTATAGATCTTTGTTTAAGATTAATATACAGTATAGTAAACTAGAAAAGACCGCAAGGCTATTGATTTATGTATTATAAAAATACAGTTTGTAAACTAAAATAAGCTGAAAGCCTAATAGATCAACGTATAATATTTGTTGTATAGGTAAACTATATAGGCCAAAAGGCCATATTAACTGGTGAGTAATACACCAAGTGTACTTATGAATGATTCAAGTCGATAGTATGTATAACCCTATTCAGACCAAATCGATGTATATAATTATGTCTCTACTAAAAGGCCGAGGTATGAAGGAACAACCATCGTTAAACCAATTTAACCAAATGCTATATATACATTTATATCTATGAAATTTAGAGATCAAATCTTTTGAGTTCATTGTTTTAAAGGTTGTTTTTAAAGGTTGGAGTCAAGATGAGTAAGTTGTTAGAGATAGATATATCTCTCTTGAAGACCTTTATGAGTCTAAAACTTTAAACTCTGGGCTTACCAGTAATTGTATTTTATACTTGGGTATGTTGTATAAACTTATGGAAACCATATAGCCAAGTTAGAGACCACTTAGGAGTGGATATTATTAAACAATGATTTAGACAATTATGGGATTATTATTGCATTACAAATGCTATCCGTATAAACAATGAAACAGAAAACCCTTTATACATCATGAAAACGGAGATGAATCCATAAACTTGGGAATAGAGTAAACCTTTGCGCCATGCACTAATGCATGAGGAAATTCAAACACCTTGAGGGTATCGAGGATGTTTTATAGAGCTTATAAGTGGGTGAACTCATTTCGTGAGTAGACATTAATGTGTCATGAACCCTAATTTAGTAAATGTTCATATCTATCTTGTTGGAATGAGATTTGTTACTAGTCAACAATGATTAACCTTAGGTAGGGAAAACTTCTTGTTGAGTTACAAGTCAAATTGAAATACAAGCCGTGAGCCTCAGATTTTGCAAACATGCAAGAGGTACCATTAAATGGTTAAGTCAAACATTAAATCATTATACCTTTTTATCACAACTTCTCTAAGCTATTACTTGTCAACAAGGGGCTAAATCTCAAACGTTGCAAAGATGCAAAGAGAGATACCAAGAATGGATAGTCAATCCATAATGATTAATAGAGCAATGACAGAGTCTTGTGAATTTACCTAAGTTAGAAAGACTAGGTTGGAGTTAGTCAAAACTCTTTAGTTAAACCTTGACTTAACCTAGATATGGTAATTATTATATTAAGGCATTGAGATCATTATTTAGATCGTGATTGAAGGGTCAAGTGCCTTGACTATGCGTAATTATTCTTACTTGCAAGAAGTGATTGAGATTCCTAGACTATAATGCTTAACCTGGTTAAGGTTATCATCTTAGTCGTAATTAATCTATCTATATCTATTATGAGACAATAAGTCATGGACCTCAGGGATTGCAATGATGCAATGAGAGTCCTTGTAAAGAAAGAAAGTTGAATAGGTCTATGGATTATAGACAATGAAAGAAATCATGTATGAGTCAGGAAGACTAAATTAATGAAAATGCCATGACTTCATAAGTTGAATGTAAGTTGACCAAGTCGAACTGTAGGAATATGATAGTATCCAAGTCAAGTTGGAGTGGGTGAACATTACGACAACGTTCATTGCAAACATCAATTTATATTGAAAACTATGGCCATAGTAATGCATAGGTCTCTGCATGCACTGTCGGTTCACTATATCTAGATTGCACATCCTATCGGGAATCATACTTAGCTAGAGGGTATCTAGGGTTGTATGATAGATAGAGTTGTGTAAGATACAACACTATGTACTTAGAAAGGCAAATTACCACTGGTCACCTTGGTCTATACTTCTCGTGAAGGGTAGGGCCACTTCTGATTAGGAAGGAGTGCGGGAGACTGATGGTCTATGGTTGGAGGTAAATCACTGGAAAGATACTCTCTCTCTCTTGCAGAAGACATGCTGAGGCTTGTGATAAAGATGTCAGATTTTTGGATGCAGTATATCTCTGAGACTTGTGTTTGTTGAGACTAAGTAAAACATCATCTGATTCAGGTATTTATAATTGATTTATTTTTGTAAACATTGTACTTGATAAAGATAATATGGTTTATTGAATTTGTAATGAGATATCTTGTAATTGTAGTTACTCGACTATATGTTGAATAAAAGAAAAAAAAATTTCTCTGTCTCATTTTTACCTTGTAAATTTACTTTATGGTGAATTTTTGGTTTTTACTATGTTTTTAGAATGCGGATGTTACATATGGTATCAGAGCTATTGGGTTTGATACTAGGGCTTATGAGTCCACTGTGCTAACCTATAGTCAACATTATGTGGTTAACTAATGTTCAAATTTTCTTGCGCCAGAATGACATGGAGAAGAACCAAGAAAATAGCTAGGAAGTTTGTTCCCCAGTATTTGCCTAAATTAGTGGTTAAGAAGAAACCTATTGAGGAGGTTGAACTTAAAGAGCATATTACTTACTCTAAAGGTGCATGGCTCAAGGATTCAGAGACTTTTGCAGATGCACTTAAGCGTATCCGGCTAGAAAGAAAACAATGTTTTGAACTGGCCAAGAACCCTACTAATTCTACTGGTGTAGTAAAACCTAGTAAACTGTAGCCAGTTACAACATGTCACTTGAAGGTTGATGTGACGCTTCTGTTTTAGGAAAAAGGTGTTAGAGTACTTGTGGGTACATCCACCCTCTATACCATTAAATTGGAAGATTGTAAATCGACAGTGACATATAGTCTTGTTGTATCAACAATATAAATAAGGATGTGGTTACTCCTAAATACTTTATAATAAAGATGACAATGTTTTGTATCAAGCTACTGATTGTTATTCAATAAATATGTTTGATAATTTGAGTCGCTTTGATTTAGAAAAACTATCAAATAACTTGGTTTTCTGGTATGAGAAAAATCATAACATGTATCAATCGAGAACCAAACTAGGGTGAAAGTCTAAAAGAGAATAAAACACTAGTTAATCTCTTGATCGAATTGGAGCAATCCTAACCATGTTTAAAAACCAAGGAGATACCTAGTATGTTTTGGAAAAGAAAGCCATACCGCCAAAGTTGATGGAATAGTGATTGAATCAACTAAAAATCTTTTTCCCCTTAGAATTTTGGGACGAGTTACCTAGAAAAGTACCTTACCTTATAACAACTAAAGGATTAATGGAATCAAAAGCCCTTTATAAGAATTATTGGCTAAAGGTTTGAATTAGATCCGGTATTTCACCATCGGGTGCACTAGTTATCGTTGTCAAGAGAAAGGACAATAACTCTACAATGGTGTATTGAGTATCATATGCTAATTAAAACCACGATAAGCAACAAATATCTTTCACCACGTAATGGTGACCTCATGGATTAGATAGGTAGAACTGAAGTGATTGAATGGTGATCAATATGTCATCAATCAAGACTGAAGGATGAGGATACTCTTGAAATGACTTTTGGACAAGAATGGACACTGTGAGTTTGCAGTGATGTCCTTTGGACGTACAAATGCCTTGTTGCATTCATGAAACACATGAACAATGTGTTTAGAGGTTGTTTAGACTTGTTTGTTCCAAGTCTTTAGGAAGATATACTCAATTATTTTAGCATAAAGGAGAACTTTATCCTTATGTGCAAGTGATTCTATAATGGTTAAGAAAAATTACAATAACACCAATGCTATGAAATTCCTATTTCGAAGGATAGTTTGAGGGAAAAATTGATGCCTCAGAATATGGTTTAAGGGGTGTACCTTCACATGATGAGTAATTAAGCAAGCTCTTGTGGTAAAATTTTAAAGATTCAAGGTATGATAGGTTATCATTTTAAGTCTCACAGACTATTGAGTTTCAGAGAAAGAGTGTGTTTCTAATCCTTCTGAAATAAGAAAACTGGTGTGGAAAGAAGTTTATATTCCACCATACCTAGGACATCTAGGGTCAACCAAGTACTAACAAATATAAAACCTCTTTAATTCTTGAAAGGAATAAAGAATGATGTTGTGAGATTTGTAACATATTGTCTAGAGTGCCAGAGGAAAAAGTAGAACATCAACGCCTATAGGATTGATGTACCCGCATGACATGCCAGAATGGAAATGACAAGTTATAAGCATGAATTTTGTACAAAGTCTTTCTATGTCTGGGAAAATACACGATGCCATTTTGAGATGATAAACTATTGAAGGTAACACATTATATACTAGGGGATTGGACTGATGGAGCATCAGTGTTAGCACACAATTTGTGCAAGATGTGTTTAGACTGCATGGTTTTCTGAGGTTATCTCAGATAAAAATATGCGAGTAATGTCAAGGTTTCGGCAAACTTGTCCTCTATGTTAAGGACTGAAATTTAAAAGAGTATAAGTTATTATCCTGTGAACAGATGGTTAAACTAAGGAAGTTAACCATGTTTTAGAAGATTGTTCCAAAACATGCTGCATGGATTAGCAATACAAGTAGGGAGACTACTTATCACGTGAAATTTTTGACAATACCTAAGTTTTGCTATTAAGATGGCTTGAATGGAAACATTGGACAGAAAGATGCCGAACTCTTATAAGCTGGGTAAGCTAGAAGATAGGATTAGCATTAGTCCGGAAATGTTATTAGAATGGATGAAAAGATTTAGCTGATCAGAAAAGATTAGAGGAAATGGATAATGAATAGAAAAGCTACGTTAATGATTAAACATACACCAAGACAATTCTCGGTTAGAGAAGGAAAATTCTTTTAAGGGTTAAACCCTTAAAAACGTTTCCTAAAGAATGGAATGTATACTAAACCAATTCCTAAGTATAAAGGACCCTTCAAAATTTTTAAGGTTATAAATTTTATTGAATTCAAGGATCAATTTATTATCAGTTATTGCCAGGAGGCATAATGATTTTTGTGAGTTATGTATGAGAAATATATTTATGAAATATATGCATATTATAACCTCTGAATGATTTTAAAAGTACAAGAACCTAGGAAAGGTTATGGTCAAGCTTCTGAAACACTTGAAGATCACAAGCAATGCTTGTGTAACATAGAGGTTATGAAGTGTAAGGTCCAGTGGGACTAGTATGCATAGAATAGTTTTGCATGGGGAGAAATTACCATGAATTCTAGCAGAAATTTCCTCATTTACTTTATGTTGATAGCAATTAAACAATGAATGTGCTTTTAAGTTGCGTTTTGATGCCTTATATCATCGAGGACGATGAATCTTTAGGGGAAGGATATGTTACATCCCAATTTCTGACTTTCTTTACTTTTACTTTTTTCTTGGGCATAAGTAAATTTATTGTGATGTTATAGATTTATGACAAGATATGACATGGAATTATATTGAATATCAATTATGAAATCATGGAAATGATTATGTTATTGTCAATTTAATATCTATATGATGAGATTTGATTTACTAGTTGAATTTATCAAATAATGATGCACTAATCTCTTATTGTTTGATGACAAGTGAAATAGGATTACAAGTTATCGACTCTCGGAGAAGAGAGAGAGAGTATCTTTTGAGAAGAGAGATATAGACCTTGGAATACGAGTGGTCTATTTGCCAAACGAGTCTAGTGTTAAACGATAATGTGAACCAATGAGTCGTATGAGGTAAGTCTTGTCTTGCTAGTTACTTTCGAATCTAATCGACAGGTAGTCAATATCTTGATTATCATCTAGTCAAGTTGATGGTGAATCGACATAGTCATTTGTAAAGTAAACAACGTCATAGACATAAAATGGTTGTGTTATTCTTCTTGAGTCACTGGAGGTTTTACTGTCCCTTCTTAAACATCAAGACATTCTCATCAAGTTAGATGACGCGAATATTGTCAACGGATTGTGATGAGGAGGTAAAATTGACCCATTCACATCCTTTGAAATCCTTAGTGAACAAGATGGGACAAATAGAGGAGTTTTTAACAACTTCAGGTAGAGGTTTTTCACAGCTATGTGATAGCTAAACGATCTAGAAAACTTGTTTTGCGTTACACCCAATCCATCGTGATTGCCGTAAAAATGCCTTGGACATATGTTGTGAACTCTTTCCTTTTTGGAAATCAACGGATGTCGAATTAGAAGCCAAGGTGAGCTATAACTTGCTTTAGTCATTATTTGGAGGAATATGCCAAAACCACATTAGTTATATTTTGGTAAATGTGAGGTATTATCTTATTCCCAAAAGATGTTGATATTCTTGTCAAAGCTTGAGTAGGGACATGCTCAAGTTATGTTGTTTTGATGTCTTCCATTTCGAATGAGTCTTCTTACTTCTAGCTTAAGACCTCGAGTTGTTGTTAGTCTAACCTTTATTTTTATGTTGGCATCCATTTGTTCTCATGTTCGGCTTTGAGTAGAGGAACACACCATTCTATTATAGTCTGCCGCCCTGCAAGAGTTAGAACCTCACCTGTCAGTGTAGTTGCAAATTATGTGATAATAAAGATTTTATTTTGAGTAGTGGGGAGAATTGTTATTTCTGGTATCTGCCACCTTGTAAGAATTTAACTCAACTAATCGTGTTAGCTGCATATTCAGAAGTTAAGAAGCCTTCTTGTGTGAGTAAGTGGATGAGGTTGTTGTGCCACAGCTGCCACATCACCATAAAGGAGCCTCCATCTTGTTAGTGGTTGCTGTAAGTAAGGAAGTTGGGTAGCAGGCAGTTAAACCGACCTCCTTTTGTTAAGGCATGGGACAGCAGAGTTAAATGCCATTATGCTCCATCGTCGTGGGTGCTTTTGGGCATTAGTTTTCTGTTATTTAGAAACAGAAATGGAGAGGTAAAGGTGATTAATCTCCTTCGCCGTGGGTAGGCTTTAGGAAGGAGTTTTTGAAGTGAGTTATAGGGAGAAGATATCGAGTGTTTGTGAAAGGAGGCCATTAGAGGAGAGTCCTATGTTATCCCCACGGCAATTTCTCTCGAGACACACAAAAAGAACTCTACCTAAAGCCTTTGCTATGAGGAACTGTTGATGCGTGGAGGCAGAGAGGAGTGATGGAAATCGACCTTAATAGAGAGGAAGAACTCTGATTACCACAATGAGAAGTGAGAGCTTTGGAGTCTTGAATGTTCATAAGGATAGCATTACACTAAGTTGTTCGATGAGGAACGCTGATAGAAAAGTTATATAGTGGCTTGTTGAAGACAGAAGGAAAGATCATATCATGCTCCTTCAAACTCTTCAGGTTCATTCATTTTCTTGAAAGCTCAATGATACTTTGAGAACTCATTAATGTATTCAGCTATGTGTATTTTTTTATTATGTGATTTAGACCGATAAGTTACATATTGCTTATACTTCCATATTTAATATCATTTACATTTGCATAAGGCCGATAGACCTTGCTAATGCTGAGACTGTATCAAGCTAAAAGGCTTAGAAGCTAATGTTGTGACTGTATCAAGATGATAGGCTTAAAATCTAATGTTGTTTTATGGCCGATAAGCGTGATTATCAACTGTGTGGAATGAGGTCTTTTTAGACTAAAATCTCCTTAGTTTGTTAAGTCAAGACACTGTTCATAGTAGTGACTAAGTTTACCTTTCCTCTCTACATCTATTGAAGGCTATAGATCTTTGTTTAAGATTAATATACAGTATAGTAAAGTAGAAAAGACTGCAAGGCTATTGATTTCCATATTATAAACATACAGTTTGTAAACTAAAATAAGTTGAAAGCCTAATAGATCAACATATAATATTTGTTGTATAGGTAAACTATACAGGCCAAAAGGCCATATTAACTGGTGAGTAATACACCAAGTGTACTTATGAATGATTCAAGTCGATAGTATGTATAACCCTGTTCAGGCCAAATCGATGTTTATAATTATGTCTCTACTAAAAGGCTGAGGTATGAAGGAACAACCATCGTTAAACCAATTTAACCAAATGCTATATATACATTTATATCTATGAAATTTAGAGATCGAATCTTTTGAGTTCATTGTTTTAAAGGTTGTTTTTAAAGGTTGGAGTCAAGATGAGTAAGTTGTTAGAGATAGATATATCTCTCTTGAAGGCCTTTATGAGTCTAAAACTTTAAACTCCGGGCTTACGGGTAATTGTATTTTATACTTGGGTATGTTGTATAAACTTATGGAAACCGTATAGCCAAGTTAGAGACCACTTAGGAGTGGATATTATTAAACAATGATTTAGACGGTTATGGGATTATTATTGCATTACAAATGCTATCCGTATAAACAATGAAATAGAAAACCCTTTATACATCATGAAAACAGAGATGAATCCATAAACTCGGGAATAGAGTAAACCTTTGCGCCATGCACTAATGCATGAGGAAATTCAAACACCTTGAGGGTATCTAGGATGTTTTATAGACCTTATAAGTGGGTGAACTCATTTCGTGAGTAGACATTAATGTGTCGTGAACCCTAATTTAGTAAATGTTCATATCTATCTTGTTGGAATGAGATTTGTTACTAGTCAACAATGATTAACTTTAGGTAGGGAAAACTTCTTGTTGAGTTACAAGTTGAATTGAAATACAAGTCGTGAGCCTCAGATTTTGCAAACATGCAAGAGGTACCATTAAATGGTTAAGTCAAACATTAAATCATTATACCAAGAATGGATAGTCAATCCATAATGATTAATAGAGCAATGACAGAGTCTCGTGAATTTACCTAAGTCAGAAAGACTAGGTCGGAGTTAGTCAAAACTCTTTAGTTAAACCTTGACTTAAGCTAGATATGGTAATTATTATATTAAGGCATTGAGATCATTATTTAGATCGTGATTGAAGGGTCAAGTGCCTTGACTATGCGTAATTATTCTTACTTGCAAGAAGTGATTTAGATTCCTAGACTATAATGCTTAACTTGGTTAAGGTTATCATCTTAGTTGTAATTAATCTATCTATATCTATTATGAGACAATAAGTCGTGGACCTCAGGGATTGCAATGATTTAATGAGAGTCCTTGTAAAGAAAGAAAGTTGAATAGGTCTATGGATTATAGACAATGAAAGAAATCATGTATGAGTCGGGAAGACTAAATTAATGAAAATGCCATGACTTCATAAGTTGAATGTAAGTTGACCAAGTCAAATTGTAGGAATATGATAGTATCCAAGTCAAGTTGGAGTGGGTGAACATTACGACAACGTTCATTGCGAACGTCAATTTATATTGAAAACTATGGCCATAGTAATGCATATGTCTCTGCATGCATTGTTGGTTCACTATTTCTAGATTGCACATCCTATCAGGAATCATACTTAGCTAGAGGGTATCTAGGGTTGTATGATAGATAGAGTTGTGTAAGATACAACACTATGTACTCAGAAAGGCAAATTACTACTGGTCACCTTGGTCTATACTTCTTGTGAAGGGTAGGGCCACTTCCGATTAGGAAGGAGTGTGGGAGACTGACGGTTTGTGGTTGGAGGTAAATCACTGGAAAGATACTCTCTCTCTCGTAGAAGACATGTTGAGGCTTGTGATAAAGATGTCAGATTTCTGGATGCAGTATATCTCTGAGACTTGTGCTTATTGAGACTAAGTGAAACATTATCTGATTCAAGTATTTATAATTGATTTATTTTTGTAAACATTGTACTTGATAAAGACAATATGGTTTATTGAATTTGTAATGAGATATCTTGTAATTGTAGTTACTCGACTATATGTTGAATAAAAGAAAAAAAAAATTCTGTCTCATTTTTACCTTGTAAATTTACTTTATGGTGAATTTTTGGTTTTTACTATGTTTTTAGAATGTGGATGTTACAACAAGTCTTTTCATCTGAGGTCAAACACAATGCTAACATCTATGATAGACAAATTACCTTATATATGCCCCCACCTTACGGTGGTTGATATCAAGCCCGTTAAGGTAGGAAGAAAACACACAAGGGAACACAGACTTTCAAAAAGCCCATGCCCCCATGAGGTGAAATGTACTCTATTATTTTCAAATGTTCCCACAAACACATCCCTGCAAGAAACATGTTAGTGTCTACAAGATCATGAAAATATTTTCAACAAAACTAGCAATTTTCATGAATTTTCATTAGATTTGCATTGGAATTTTGTATAAAAGGCTTGAAAATCATTTTAAAATATGGGAGTAAGTCAGTTTCATCATAAATTAGACTTTAAAACATTCTCATAGCATTTTGTCCCAAGATCTCAAATCTAGGGCTTCAAAAATAATGATTTTCACTAAATTTGGCCTTATCGACACTCCAAACTTGCATCATAGGCATGTTGTGAAGAGTATTTTGGAACTAATTTTATTTTATCAGGGTAATAATTTTCTACCCTTCATAAAAATCTTCACAACACCCTTTTATCGGGCTCTTATAGTAAAAACTTTACAAAAAATTACACATTTTGGCTATTTTTGCCCTAGGGTTTGACCTAGTTTGCACTCCAAGCATGTTGTGTTGGATATTTTTGAATCAATTGGCTGTTCTTACTGATATTATTTTCTTTCCATCATCATTTTCCTCACAACACCCTTTTTTATTCCCTTTTGCATTGAGTTTTGGTGAAAAAAAGTGCCTATTTTGACATATTTTCACTATATTTCAACTTGGCATTATCTTGGATTTGCATCAAGAGTGTGTTGAGAGTGATCTTATTTCTGTTTTGGACTGATATCAGACATATAAATTTCTTCCCTTGACTTAAATCCTCACAACTCGCTTTGGTTTATTCATTTGCATTAAAAAAGTACAAAATTCCAAGCATTTTTGGGCGTCAATCATATCCTTCTCCTAGGATTTGTTCTCTTAGTTTGTGTGTTGTGTGTTGTATGATTTTATAATATTTATGACATGCTGTCCTAAAAACAATATCCCTTTGAGAAGAAGTAAAATATTAATGGGATCTAGTTCTCTTGAAGAAGTTGGTACTTTGGACACCATCTTTACAAAGGGAGAAACTCAAATTGTGCAAGATATTATACATCCTCCAACCACAATGGAAGAACAAAATTTTCATGATGTTAATAATACTATTGAGGCAACATGATATGTATCTGATGAGCAAATAGAAAAAATGGATAAAGAGCTAGCTAAATTTCAATCATTTATGGAAAATGAGAGAATAGCTGAGGAAGTTGTCCCTACAATTCATAATATAGGAGAATTGATAAAAGAGGGACAAGATGGTGTAAATGCAATTCTTAGTCTAGCACATATTGTACAAACCAACATTATGCCAGTGACCGAATATGCACAAGTGATAAATAACACTCTATCACCACCTCATACTCAAGTTTTGACACCTATACCGACTACGAGAATATCTACTTTTATGTCAACGATCTTAACAACTAATGTGAATGCTTGTAGTAATGCTACCACTGGTATTGGAGTATCTAATGGAACCAATTACAAAGCTGTGGGATTTGATTATCAAAATTTGGTTCCTAAAGGGACCTCCTCTATGTATAATTGTTCTTAACCTCCTATCTATTCCACTCATTTCCAGCCACCTATTACCTACTCACAACCATCTTCAACCTATCATTATGGACAACCACCGTTAACATATCCTCAGCCTCCGCCTATTGTATCTCAAGCTCAATCACCTCCTCACCTTGGGTCCAATTCCTCACAACAAATAACATCTCCAAATGACACCATCCTAAACCAACTTTTACAGGGCATGACTGCTTTGCAACAAAAGGTAACAAACTTGACAAATTCTTCACAGCCTAGTCTACCAACATATCATGCCCGTAATCCCCTTTCCTAGCAATCTTGAGAACTCCTATGCCTAAGAGGTTTGAGACACCCCACTTTGAAAAATATGGTGGAAAAGGTGTGGTGCAGAGGCACCTACCTAACAGCTGGCCTCCATGAGGCAGTTAGTTTGTTATAGGTCTTGTTTATGTTTCCAAGAAGGTCTGTTAAGACCAATTGCATGTAATAAGGTCACGCTGATCATGATAAGATCATGCTGACCAGGCTTTTACTATTTTTAGTTAAGTTTGTTAGAACAGCTGTCATGCTGTAGGGTCCGGTTGGATCTCCCAGCCGCTTGGAGAATTCCCAGCCGCTTGGAGTCAGGTCAGTAGTACTCGTAGGAAAATCTATTTAAGCATGGGGATCGGTTGATATTGCATACAGATAGAGATATCATCGATCATAGTATTGTATCGCATTGAGAAGTCAGATTGCAGAGAGAGATTGAGCATTGTAATTACATCTTTTGAAATCAATAGAGATCCTGTTTGTGTTCTTTATCTGGTTGGATTCCATTGTTTAATCGTTTTGCTGATTTGGTGGTTTCATGGACATGCTGATCCATTCCACCGGTTGATTCGTCGAATCGGTGGAATGGTTGTGTACAGTAGATTAGGAGGTAGTTTGTGTTTTCTGTTTGTTCGCATGCAGGTGTGCAGGATCGCGGTCGAGAGGTATTGAGAAGCCTAGCATCCTCATGTGCTAGGTCGAGTTGATAAGTTTGGAGATCACCCTGAGAGTGGATTGGGTCATCCCTGGAGGATCGGCGAAGTGAGATTGCGCTAAGGCTGAAAGTTCGTCAAGACGCCATCATCAGGATAATTTGCAGAAGCTTCGGCATCATCATCCGGATAAGGGGAGGAGATCGGCATGATGCGGTTAGTTGCATGAAGTGCAAGTGCGTCGGGGTGATCATCATCATCAGGAGTTGCCGAAGAAGAGTCCATCGGCATAAGGTGAAGATCGGGTTATGAAACTGTTGAAGTTCACATGTTGCAAGTACATCAGGATGTTGTAAGTTAGATATATACTCAGTGTATATATATCACCGTCAGGATCATCTTCTGTGAGTGCCCATCATCCGCATATCGCTAACAGATGCGGGAGTGAAAGTTCGGTTTTTTTGGCTAAGTGTTGAAGAGGTCATCAGGATATTGTGTGACGTCATCGTCATCCGCATATGACGTCATCGTCATCAGGATATTGAGATATCCCCCTATGCATGTTGATCCCGTCGTCACTAAGGGTTTAGGCATCGGCGTAGGCTCTCGGTAGAAAGTTGTGAAACATCATCAGGAGGTGTATCGGCGTAGGCAGGAAGTTGTGAAACATCATCAGGAGGTTTCGAGGGAACCGGATAATTCATATCATGATGCTGTTGCTTGTGTCGTCGGCTAGCGGAGCATCGAAGGGAAGGTGTTGAATGTGTCGTCATCAGGATATTTGGAGCAACCGGATATTTGGATATCCTGCTGACGAAGGTGGTGTCACATATCATGATGATGCCGCTAGTGTTTGGCGCCCGATGAACAGTGCAACAGGAGGATGTTTGCGCCCGTTGAATATCATGATGATGATGATAGGCGACTGGCGGAGGAGGTGAACAGTAGTCGGCAGGAGGATAATTCTGCTCACCCGAAATATGATGATGCTGTTGTTGTTTTTAGGAATTATGATGATGATGTTGAGCCGATAGGGATTTTTATCATGTTGTTTGTATTATTGGCTCTTCCTTCCTGTTAGTTAGCTTCCGTTACGTTCCACTCTGCATCATAGTGGTATCAGAGCAAAGGTTAGGATCTTCTGGAAAAGATAAGCAGGATGTCAGATGAAGAAGGAACATCTGAGGTTCCAGCAAGGATGACCAACGCTGAGTTGGCAGTTCTGGTGAAGAAACAGATTGCAGAAAGCAAGGCCGTGAAGGCTCAGAATCAGGAGTTGAAAGATGAGTTAGCAAAGTTGAGGAGCAGAGTAGGTTCTGGTAAAGAAGATGATAGGGAAGAAGAAGAGATCCCTAATTGGAGCGAGGAGGTCGTTCCTGCAGACCAGAGACCACTGTTGAACGCCCTCAAGGCCATGGAGAGGAGAACCATGGATGTGAAGCTGGATTTGCCAGTGTTTACAGGTAAGATGGACCCTGATTCAGTGATGGAGTGGATAGACTGTTTGAACAATTTCTTTGTAACAGAGGAGATACCAGAACAACAGAGAGTGAAGATAGCATAGTCAAAGATGAAAGAAGCTGCCTTGACATGGTGGAATTTTGTTCAAGATGATAGAGTACAGGAAGGAAAACGGAGAGTTGCCACATGGAAGAAGATGATGGCATTAGTAAAGGAAGCTTATATTCCATTGGATTACAGTATCCAGTTACATAAGAGGAAGCAAAACCTGAAGCAGAAGGAGCTAGATGTCAGCTCATATACAGAAGAATTCATGAAACTCTGTCTGAAGACAAAGGTGAAAGAAAGTGAAGAAGAGAAGGTAGCCAGATACCTTAATGGATTGAGGTTTAATATTCAGGATGATTTAAGTCTGCATAATCCAGATACAGTCCAGAAATGTTTCCAGTTGGCATTGAAAGTGGAAGAGAAGTTGAAGAGAAAACAAGAACAAAACAATAGAGGAAGAGGATCAGCCCATAGAACAAGGCAAACTAATGAGAGTCAAGAAGACACTGGTAAAGGACAGGGACAGTCTGATTTCAGAGGTGGATGGAAAGGTAATAAAGGCAGATTTGGAGGTGGTAGAGGTTCTACTACATTTTCAGGAAAATGTTACACCTGTGGTGAGTTTGGTCATCCATCCTTCAAATGTCCAGAAAACAAAGGTTCATCATCCAGAAATGATAGAACGAGTGACAAGAGAGTACAACTTGTGCAAGAAGAGAAAGAAGAGAAAAGTGTGCAGAGTCCAAACACTTATCAAAAGGATAAGGAGGCTGATGATTGTGGATACCCAGAAAGTGGAGAATCTCTGCTGATGAGAAAAACAGTGATTACCATGAAGGTACCTGACACAGAATCCCCACAAAGACGAGCTCTTTTCAAGACCACATGCAAGAGTAAAGGTAAAGTATGTAAGGTTGTCATTGATACTGGTTCAACAGACAACATGGTATCTCAGGAGATGGTGGATAAACTGAATTTGGAAAGGATTCCACATCCACACCCTTACAAGGCATCTTGGGTGAGTGATAGACATTCACTTTTTGTCTCTGAACAGGCATATGTTGATTTTCAGATTGGAGCATATCAGGATAGAATTTTGTGTGATATTTTGCCCATGGAATGTTGTCACCTACTGTTGGGTAGACCATGACAATTTGATAAGAGGGTACTGTATGATGGGTATGCTAATACCTACACCATCCAGAAAGATGGAAAGACTATTAAGTTGATGCCATTACAGGAAGCAGTTGCAGCACAGAAGGCAGCCAAAGTCATTTTAATGGGAAAGAAGGAATTGGTGCAGATGCCTAGAGGAGCAGGCATAAAGGTAGTTCAGGACACTGCAGGGAAAGGAGTTGTCAAAGACAACAAACTGAAGAAAGTTTCAGTTGTGACTGACAGAGGTCAGCAACAGGTGCAGAAACAGGTTTGCACACAGCAACCAGTTCAGAAGAATGACAAGGATGTTGTCATAATTGGGACTATTGCTTGTCCTATAAAGATTGACAGGAAGATCGAGTTGAACATTTCAGAAGTTCAAGAGGCAGTTCAGAAAGAGGTTCTGGTCAGGCAACCTGACAAACACAAGGTATGTGAGAGAAAAGCCTACATTGACAGGCATGAGGATTTACTTGCCAGAAAGCAAGTTACAGTTCAGAAGTCTTGGGGCAGCCAAGAGACAGCAGCAGACAAAGCTAGAACAGGGCAGAACATTGCACAGGCAAAGTGTAGAGGTGGAGGACTTCCATATCCTAACTCAAGCAACAGCATCATGATATGAATTATCCGGTTCCCTCGAAACCTCCTGATGATGTTTCACAACTTCCTGCCTACGCCGATACACCTCCTGATGATGTTTCACAACTTTCTACCGAGAGCCTACGCCGATGCCTAAACCCTTAGCGACGACGAGATCAACATGCATAGGGGGATATCTCAATATCCTGATGACGATGACGTCATATGCGGATGACGATGACGTCACACAATATCCTGATGACCTCTTCAACACTTAGCCAAAAAAACTGAACTTTCACTCCCGCATCTGTTAGCGATATGCGGATGATGGGCACTCACAGAAGATGATCCTGATGGTGATATATATACACTGAGTATATATCTAACTTACAACATCCTGATGTACTTGTAACATGTGAACTTCAACAGTTTCATAACCCGATCTTCACCTTATGCCGATGGACTCTTCTTCGGCAACTCCTGACGATGATGATCACCCCGACGCACTTGCACTTCATGCAACTAACCGCATCATGCCGATCTCCTCCCCTTATCCGGATGATGATGCCGAAGCTTCTGCAAATTATCCTGATGATGGCGTCTTGACGAACTTTCAGCCTTAGCGCAATCTCACTTCGCCGATCCTCCAGGGATGACCCGATCCACTCTCAGGGTGATCTCCAAACTTATCAACTCGACCTAGCACATGAGGATGCTAGGCTTCTCAATACCTCTCGACCGCGATCCTGCACACCTGCATGCGAACAAATAGAAAACACAAACTACCTCCTAATCTACTGTACACAACCATTCCACCGATTCGACGAATCAACCGGTGGAATGGATCAGCATGTCCATGAAACCACCAGATCAGCAAAACGATTAAACAATGGAATCCAACCAGATAAAGAACACAAACAGGATCTCTATTGATTTCAAAAGATGCAATTACAATGCTCAATCTCTCTCTGCAATCTGACTTCTCAATGCGATACAATACTATGATCGATGATATCTCTATCTGTATGCAATATCAACCGATCCCCATGCTTAAATAGATTTTCCTACGAGTACTACTGACCCGACTCCAAGCGGCTGGGAATTCTCCAAGCGGCTGGGAGATCCAACCGGACCCTACAACATGACAGCTGTTCTAACAAACTTAACTAAAAATAGTAAAAGCCTGGTCAGCATGATCTTATCATGATCAGCGTGACCTTATTACATGCAATTGGTCTTAACAGACCTTCTTGGAAACATAAACAAGACCTATAACAAACTAACTGCCTCATGGAGGCCAGCTGTTAGGTAGGTGCCTCTGCACCAAGGTGATCCTAATATTCATGTGACAACATTTACAACTATGTGTAGTGATTTTTATTTTGAAGAGGATTTGTTAGAAAAAATTTTCCCACGATCTCTCAAAGATACTGCTTTAGAATGGTTTTTCTCATTTCCTCTAAATTCAATACACTCCTTTTCGTAGTTGATTGATCAATTTTTACAACATTTTCAAGCAAACATCAGACCCCAAGTCACTCTTATTGACTTGGTTCAATGTAAACAAGGTCCCAAAGAAAAGTTGACTAAATTCATTAGTCGATATCAAGGACTTTATGTACAAATTCAGTATCAGATGAAAGATGAGGATGTTCAAAAGATATTCATTACAAATCTACAAGCTAATATTTGTGATAAGATCCTCTTTATGAAGTATAACTCCTTTCAACATTTATGCACCGCCCTTCGTGATTATCAACTTTCATCTAGTTAGTATGAAAACCAAAACTCATTAGCTCAAGTTGGTCAATCCATGGGTGGATCATCACAAAAAAAATTTAAGAGGAATAATAATAATAGGAGCTTCATCAAGATTAATGGACTAAATATGCACAACTTTTTGAATATTTCAGCTATATCTAATCTAAAGAAAGCATCATATCAACCAAGAAAGTTTACTTTGATATCTGAGTCTTATCATTCTATCATGAACCAAGCTGAGTAACAACATTCTAAAGCTTCCCCCGATCAAGCCTATTGATCCTAGTAAACAAGGACCTTACTTCGATGCTAATGCCTTTTGTCATTATCATCGGATGCAAGGACATGACATTGAATGATGTATGCATTTTAAACATGAAATACATGACCTTATTGATTCAAATGTCATCCAGGTATCGGGTGTGAATGACAATGGAAATAAGTCAGTTACTCCGCCAAATCAAAACTTACAAATTTTCACTAATCCTTTCCCTAAACATACTAAAAATAATATGGTGGAACAGGGTTTAGTGGAAGCAGACGAGGATGATTACTTGGACTATGATACTATCGTTGGAATGATTGAAGTAGATAAGAAACAAGTGGACAATTCACCTTGTCCATGAAGAAAAGGAATTTATACTGAGGTTCCTCCCTCATTATCCTTATATGAATTGGGAGACAATCAAAATGCATAAAAAAAGCAAGAACAACAACCGATACAAATGAGTAAGATGGTACATGATGATTCTCGTTACCATCCTAGAAAGATTCAACAATGAAAACTCACTAAAAATTAGAAAAGAGCAAGATGATAATCAATAATCAGAAATAATAGTGGTTCTCCACCTCATAAGAAATAAAGTCTCATTTAAACAAGGATTTAAGAAACAAGCATCATATGATAACAAACAAAACTTTCATAACAACCACTCAAATTTTGCATTAAATATGATCGAGTACCTCTCCAAGAGGTTCGTAAGTTCCAAGATCTAATACGAAGACCCTACAGGTAAGTATCTCTAACCCTTTATCTCTCTCATGATGTGCTTCCCCCATGATGTGTTTTGTGTTGCTTAGGCCTCTTGGGATGACCTCAGATTCTCCTGTAAGGTTCGGGATACCAGGAGACTGTCTCTATTGTGACCTTCTATTTGTATCATCATTCTTCTAAATTGTCTCTCTCTGATTTCATTGTTGTGTGTTGTGTCTTATGGACATAGTGTCATGGTTGGTGACCTGGGGGAACCCTCCTACATGACTATCCCTAAGACACATGTTTCTCCTCTCTTATTTATTGTTTCCCTTCCTCTAGTGTTTCCATCTAGCAGGTGGATGATGACAAACATTTATACTGATGCAGACCTAGTGACCCTTTCAAGAGCAATAAAAAAATGGACTTAGTTCCTAATATGACAATGGGGTTGTATATTTTATCTGATGCTTGGCTAATGGAAGCACTTGTGCTTTCCACATAGTGAATTTTATGATGTTTCTATTGCATTTACAAACCTTAACAATACTGCTGCTCTATGCACCTTTGTTTGCCTTTGAATCTAGCCTTGGTGGTAATCAATTCAGAGAGCTTCATGATATAGCCCCATGGTTATCCTCAAACTTCAAATTCATTGTATAACCTTGTCTCTTTGTGTGGTTAATCATATGCATTGATGTTGTTGTTTATCATGATCTTGTAGACACTAACATGTTTCTTGTAGGGATGTGTTTGTGGGAACATTTGGCGATCGTAAAGTACATGTCACCTTCGGGGGGCATGGGCTTTGTGAAAGTCTGTGTTCCCTTGTGTGTTTTCTTCCTATCTTAATGTGCTTGATATCAACCACCTTAAGGTGGGGGCATATATAAGGTAATCTATCTGTTATAGATGTTAGCAATGTGTTTGACCTCAGATGCAAAGACTTGCACCCCAGGGTAGTGCATCATGCATCTTGAGTTTGTTTTCAATAAATCAATCAATCATGTAAGCCCTCTGTGGAGGTGGGATATTGCGTATATCATTTTTATCTTAAGCCCTCTGTGGAGGCGGGGATGGTGTATTTCTCAGAGTAGATTGCATCATCCTGTCATTTTCAAAAGTCCTCTGCGGAGGTGGGGAGCAGTTCTATGACTAACTCAACCCTTACGCGTGTCTTCGGTGATTGTTGTGGTGAAGCCCAATCATCAGTGTGTGCATGTAATGTGCCTGAGATGGCGTTGGACCAAGAAATAGGTACACTCATCACTTGTCTGTCGTGTTTTCTCCGTGTCTTCAAGTGTGTGTTTTGGTGTGCTTGTTTTGTGTGGCATGTTTGTTGCCCCATATGTAGAGACCAGCACCCTGAGGTAGTGCTTCCTACATTTTGGGAGGTTTTGTGTGTCTTGCATGTGTATTATGGGAGGTATGTTTACTTTCCAGTACTTGCATATGCATTTCATATATATGAGAAAAATAAAAGAAAATAAATCATGCCTGTCTTCCATGCATTAATATGTCTTCTATGCATTGACTGTCTTCTCCATGTTCTGTGTGACTGTAACTGTCTTCTCTGTGTTTTGTGTGCCTGTTACTGTCTTCTATGTGATTGGTGTGTCTTCTCCGTGCTTGGTGTGTTTGTTGTGTTTGTGACTTTACTTTAATGCATGTATTGGCCTGACATTTATACATACATTAAAGTGGGGGCTAAATGTAACGTCAGAAAATGTCCACTTAGGGGCTTTTCCCTCATAAGATTTAGCTCCTAGGTCTTTTGCATGCATTTAAGACATCTTAGTTCATATTTTGGCATCCCGATGGAATGAGGCCTAGGTTTCATGGCAAAGTAGACCTAGGAGGACCCCTTGACCTTAACCCTACCCAAAATAGGGGGGAGAACTTGGGCACCCGCGCCCTAGTCCTACCCTATTTTGGGTCAGGCCCAAAATTTAAGTGTCAGTTTATGACCATTATTTGGTCCTTTTTCTGACACGATAAGTTTTGATTTTTGAAATATTGGTGGGAGTGTTTGTAGTTGCATATAAAAGCATGTTTAGGCATTCATTTGTAAACTAGATGGCAATTGTGATGTTCAAGTGTTCTCAAGGTGATTCAAGGCTTTCATTGTGTTGCAAGAGAAGAGTTGCATGTTTTGTGTGTTGATTTTTGCATATTTGAGCATCAATTTCCTCATGGAATGAAGAGCATCTTCCTCCCATGAGAGCTTCACTACATGGTGACATTATATTGTGTTTTCATCATTGATTCCTTTGGTTTTTGCCTCTGCCTCAGAAGGGCACACACTCTTTGTCTGACAATGGTGTTTGGATACTTAAGTGTCCTCTGGGGCTTGACTAAGGCAAGCCTCTAAACACCATAACCCGCAAACCAAGTCTTGTGATTGCAGGTTATAGGTATCACATTTGGGAAAAGTGAAGTTGTAGGAAGGATTGGCAGGCATCAAGGATTCAGGATCTAAAGAAAAGCAGGACACAGGAGCATTTCTAGGACTTGGACGCTTGCTCTAGTGTCCTCCACAGACAAATTTTTGGAAACAAAAGTTACATGGCTGATCAGTGTCAGAAGGAGGTCTGGATCCCATGAAGAAACTGGTACCTTGGACTAGGGCACCCGCTCCAATGTCCCCGACTATTCTGCTTTGGAGCCCCGAAAATAGGTACTCTGTGATTTGGTATTTTACTCCTGTCTACAAGAGATTTTTCATTTATTCATCAATTTGTTGCCGTATTTGCATAATTAGGGTTTTAATGGTCAATTGAGCATAGGATAAGGAAAATTGATAATTAAATTCCCTAATCCAAGTTTCCCTATGTCTCACAGTGAACTAGGGTATGATAGTGCTCACCACTCGACCCTAGATCCTTGAATGTATAGTGGAGAGGAGGATTTAAACATCAAAAGATTAAAACATTAACAAATCCAATTTTCCCCTAAACACAAAGAAAACTTGTTAAGAGAGGCCACAAATATTTCAAGTATAAGAAATTGATGATAAGAAGCATTATGGTATTAAGTGTAAATCATCGTTGATGTAAATTGATTCAATTTCCCTTAACCAAGGGATAGATCCTTTAAATTAAATTATCTAACCTAGTTCTATCTCCCCACCTTAATGAGTGATTGATCCATATTAATCACTTAGAGAATTAAAAATGTGATTGGAGGAGGAAGTATCCATGTCTAGTCCTTAGATCTCATAACACAATCTCATTTGTCTATGAAAAAGATCTCGTCTTCTATATATTTAGAATGACTATAAGAGTATTAGTATTTGCAAATGCCCTTGTAGACAGGTGGCAAGAGAGGAAACATAAACAAGGCATCAAAACTATTTTCCTAACTTGCATAGTAAAAAGAAGTTGAATTAGGAAAAAGAATCATGATTACATATTTTTTGATTATACAAAGAAAACTTGTTAAGAAAGGCCATAGACATTTCAAGTATAAGAAAATGACAATAACAAGTTTTATGACCATGTCTCTCCTTGCTTGTTCCCTTAACCATCCTTCTAAATGTTTCTTATAGATAAGTGTAAATCATCGTTGAGGTAAATTGATTCAATTGCCCTTAACCAAGGGCTAGATCATTTAAATTAAATTATCCAACCTAGTTCTATCTCCCCACCTTAATGATTGATTGACCCATCTTAATCACTTAGAGAATTAAACTGTGATTGGAGGAGGAAGTATCCATGTCTAGTCCTTAGATCTCATGTTATGATTCCATTCTAGATGGACCAGTTGTTTGTTTAACTTTTATCTTAGCCAATACCAAACAATCTAAGACTTCTCTTGATCTCAACATTTCATTCTAACTTATGTAATTATGTTAAAACATCATCCATTAAAAAGATAGTGCAAAGTTAAGGCTAGTAAATGAATCTCTCGGTAATCAAGTAGTGGTAGTAATCTTAGGCCATCTAAGTAAATAAGAAAATAGATTAGTTTTAGGGATCCATCATGATTTGAATTTAGACTAGGTCAATCCTTAGGTATTTGTGGTAAAATTAGGAACCTTTTTCCTTAGCTAGAATCATGATCTAAGTCACATGGATGTCACGTGCATTTTTGTAGTTCATAAGCCAAGACTAAGATCCATTTAAACTACACAAAAAGGTCACTAATTAAGACTACTTAGAGGATCATATATTTGCACATAAATTATGTTGAAGATAAGTGCAACCTAATCCTTCTCATGGTTGAGACTAGTTTATAGTATGAGAGTTTTGAACTTACTCTAGACACCCCAAAATAATTGGAGTAGGTCTAGGAAGACAATCCCTAGTTCTTAAGTTAGTTCATTTTTTTTAGGTTTGATCATTAATTAATTGTTTGATTTAGTCAAGCACATGAATATGTTTTTCTTTGGCTAACTCTCTATGACCATTCTAGATTTCAAGGGAGTATTAATTCATTAGAAATGAGTTTTAAGTCCTAAATACACATTTTTGGGTTTACAATATAGAAATTACATTTTAAAATACATAGTTTAGGGTCTAAATACATAGAATTTAGGGTTTAAAATACACAAATTGTAGGGTTTGCAATATAGAATTTAAGGTTTCAAATACACATTTTAGGGTTTACAATTCAAAAATTAGGGTTTCAAATACACATTTTAGTGTTTATAATTCAGAAATTGGGGTTTCAAATCCACATTTTAGGATCTTAATTACACATTTTAGGATTTACAATTTAGAAGTTAGGGTTTAAAATACATAGTTTAGAATTTACAATATAGCTCATAGAATTTACAATTTATGAAATACAAATGAAGTTAATATAGAATGAAGTGGTCTGGTTTTGAGAAATGTCTAGGAAAAAAGGAGAAAATTGTTGATGTATATAGCCTACTACCTAGCCACGTTTGGAACCAGACCCTCACAACCTTTGTTTGAAGCCCGTGTGGTGAAATAGGGGGCATTCACATAGTTTGAGTGAGCATAGTTGTCCAAGTCACTATGTGGGTTGAAAGTGAAGGCCTGTTCTTTTCATTTAGGCAAAGACTAAATGAAATGAATTGTGAAGAATCCATTTAGCTTTTCTTAACATTTTTTTAAAATCAATAAATAATACCTTTGAACAATGGTTCACTTCATTCAAAGGTGATTTTTTCTTTACCTTCGAATGAAGGTACCTTCACTCGAAGAAATACCTTCCAATGAAGATATTTCCTAAAGTTCTTCCTCTCTCCAATTCAAAAATCTAGTGTCCCACAAGTGGGACTCACTATTGTGGGTTCACCCAATTATTAGTGTCATCTCTGCATGCACTAACTTAGAGTGTTGGTATGATGAGTAGGTGTACTTCCCAATAGTGATGAGAAAGTGAATACATGCCTTATGTTTCCCAACAGCCATTTTATGTACCTTCACTAGCTATTTGCACAATTCCAACAATATAATCTAGTCACTAAAGTACTTGGGAATCTTGTAAGGAGCCTTGTGGAAAACAACAATTCTGATGTACATGAATTTGGAGAACTAGATGAACTAGTTTCCCCATTCTACTATAGCCTTTGTGGCCTCCAAAGATAACCTCTTGTTAAAATCATTTTCCAATAGTCTAATTATGTGGAACATGACTGCATCATTTACCCTGTTATATTTTTTCTTGATTTTTTTCATTCAAGTTGTGGGTAATGTAACATTGAAAATTGCATACCCGTACAATTTCATGCTAGTTTGGTGCTTACTTTGGTGACTTATTCCCTTGTGTATTATTGGGTTTATCTTTGTCTCATTTTATCCTTTTATACTTAATTTCATGAAAATTTGGTTTAGTGCATTGTGTTTCTCTTAGCCAGGAGATGTTTCATAAAACCAAGAATAAAATCACTCATATGCTAGCGCTTGATGTGCAAATCCACATGTCTCACTGGCATACCCCAAATGTGAAATGGTAAGTGATCTATTTTTGGGACATGTTGGATATCTCTTGCAGTGGAAGAGATTCTTGTAACACTTCATGGACTTCAAATGGCTCTTTCCTTCTTTGCATGTCCATCTCTTCCCTCTCAATCTAGAATTTTTGAATCAATATTTTGCTCTCTCATTCTCTCAAGTTTTTTGGAAAATATTGAGGAATACTCTCTTGTGGCTTTCACTACAATAGCTATTGAAGATTTTTATGCTCTCTTGAGTTGCAACATCATCTTTGTTAGCTCTCTGAGGTCTTTACTTGCAACTTGATAATTGTAAAGGCTCTCTTCTAGGGGTTTGAAGTTGTTTTCATTCATGATTTTCCCTCAAGGAGTTGTAGCCTCTTCCATTGCCATTTGAGCTAGTAATATTATTTTGCTTACAATTTTTTGTTATATTTTTCATTTTTGTTTATTTAGTAAATTTATGGTGTAGACCACCACTTCATTTCCTTTTCATACACTAAGGTATTCTTCCCCATAGACTAGGGAAGGTACTTCTAGTTTTATTACATTTGTCACTGATGGTTATTTCTTAGACACACTTGAGAAGTAAAATCACACACATGTTCCTTTCCATATTTCTATCTTTGTTGCTCATTGAGGTCAAAAGACTAAAGCAAGGGCTTGACCTAAAGGCAAGCTCCTTAGTAGCCCAACATTTTTTCCTTGTTCTTAGTAACATGTATCTTAAGGAGTAATATTTAGCTGCACGGAGGTTTTGTAAATGTTTCTTCCTTTATTTCATTATTCTTTCATTCCATAGGTTTGCAATTGAATATCTATGTAATTTTCATATCTGGTATCACCTAGGGATTATCGAGTTAGTTATCTATCCGCTCTTATGTTGTGCAGGTAGAAATAAATTGTACAGGGTTAACACTTTTTATTTTTTGTAGTTTTAGGACTCCAGCACTATGCACAGATGTCCCCATGCTATGTTTTCATCCTAGGTAGTGATCTCTATCCTCTAGTGTTAGATTTCTCTATTACTTCTCTTTTCATTTTTATACTTAAAATTGTAAAATTCTATTTACAGTAGCATATTTCTAGCATTGTGTTAGTTTTTCTCCTTCTTTCAAGAAATTAGTTAAGTTCATTTTTTCCTTCTTAGTACAAAGTAGGTTTTTTTATGTTAGTATTTCTAAATCATTAGATAGAAGAAAACTAGATAGGATCCTAGTATAATTGTAGTGAAAATCTCCCTTGATTATTACATTTAATCAAGGTGTAACTTTTCCTCATCTATAGGTAATGATCATATAATTTGGTCTCCCTGGGTCCCATCTTCCCTACCTTAGTAAGTCCTAGGAAGTTCATTCTCCTAGCCAACAATTCAATAAAGTAGGAGTTCATATAAATTTTTCTTGTGTCTTTGACTTCAATCGATTGAGCATTAGATGATCATTAATGAATGCACCCCAATCAATCTTATTCCCATCTAGGATTAACAGAATAAAGAATCACATCCAATGGTAGAAGTCCTTTACATTGGGATTACCCAAAACATATTCAACAAAGTGATCAAGTCACTGATATCTTCCTTAAATTCACTCTTGTGAATAACCTTCATCATTTTTGTAGTAGAGATTCCTTTTTATCAACCAATTATCATTGATGCAGTTAACAATTTGTGTGGTTTTCTTCTCATAATTAACATTGGCTTCTTTCATGTCACATTTTTCATATTTTGCATAGATGTGAAGGCCAAGGGTCTCCTTAATTGCCTTAGTGATTATGTTCAACATTATCTTTTTAGTTCCATGCTAGAGGATGAGGGCCAAAACCACAGAGCAGAAAGAGAAAGAAAAATGCACTAAATAATACCCTAATGTTGTCACCTTCATTGACAAAGTGGAATTCTCAATAGAGAGTGACAAGCTACCAGTGGTCTATAGAATTTGGTAGACATTAAATAATCTAGTGTTTTCTTCTTCCGTTCCTTTTTCATTCCCTTACTATTCTTCTTGTTTTATATTGTTATTGTTGGTTTGGACTATTATGTTTTGTTTTTAGTCTCATTTCTCATGAGACTCTATCCATCTACCTCTAGGATATTTTTGTAAAAGGGTCCAAGCTCTTTCAATCCCATTTTTACTAATACAAAAAATATTGTCTTGTTAGCATGCCCAAAGATCTTTCTCTAGTCAACATTATAGTTCTTAGCACAAGCAAGGACCAACTCTGGGGATTGTACGGAGACAAGGAAGGGAACTTCTTCTACCAATACACTTTTTTCTATGTAACTTTTTGACTAGGCTATCCTACCATCTATCTTGTTGACTTTGTTAATGAATTATTTGATATTGACATGCATGAGGTTAGTGTTTCCAATATTTATTAACAAAGAGATGATCATAGATGGAGGATGATATCCTTTATATTCACACTTCATCTCTTTGGTTGGTTTATCATTTGACATGGATTCTATAAAAAATAATGAAAACATCCATTAGTTGAGTTATAAACCATCTAGAAATCTAGTAGACAAGATAAAAGTAATTAACCTTAAATGAGGGGACTTGTTTGAAAGGTGTGGTTTTATTTTATGATGAAATTTTCAATGAGGAGGAGATAATCTTGTTGGTTATTTTCAATCCTTCACTTAAAAATGGTAATTGGGTTGTCATTCGGTGGTCTGTGTCATTATTTGTCATATTTTTTATTCATCAAAGCTCGTCTTGGGTCACAAAATGAAGGGGAAAATATCGTAGTTTGTCTTGTAGGTGTTTTGAGGTTTGAGAGGTTTTAGGAGGGTTTATAAGGTTTAGGTATTTTACACATTGCTCTTATCATAGTTTTGAAGGTCTAGGAAGGAGTTTTAATAGTTTTAAAGGACTAGGAAGGAGTTCGTAGATGATTGATGGCCTTTAATATGTTTGATATTGTCCATGCTCACATTAAAAATATTTTGAAACCTTAAACATATCAAAATACCTTATCTTCTCCAACCAAACCACGTGTAAAGAAGGAGGGAATATATTTCAAATGTTTTTTGACCAAGTTATGGGTCAAATGGAGAAGGTTTAACTCAGCCTTGATTCATTTGGATCATGGGTTTAGTTAGTGTTAGGGTTTTGAAGTCTTTGGTTTAGGTTTTTGCATTTTAGACAGGGTTTTCAATGAAGATATCTTTTTTCTCTCTTGTATGGAGCATTAACAATGCAAATATGGGTTTCATTCTCCATTCCTAGCATTGGAATACTTTCAAAAAATCTTCATGATGACAATATCCTACATAAGGTAGCTTTACAGTGTTTTACCAAGGCAGAAATATCATAAAAGAAGAGGGTTGATATGAAAATCTTTAAAGTTTCAGAGCACCAAAGGTCAGTGAGGGTTTTGCAAGGACATAACAAGGTAGTATACATTGAGTAAATATATAAAGGGATAGTGAAA
Source organism: Cunninghamia lanceolata (assembly GCA_027924645.1). Taxonomy (NCBI): domain Eukaryota; kingdom Viridiplantae; phylum Streptophyta; class Pinopsida; order Cupressales; family Cupressaceae; genus Cunninghamia; species Cunninghamia lanceolata. The sequence continues at coordinate 868,527 of BSBN01000031.1, forward strand.
AGTGTGCCAAGGGAGATAACAAGAATAGAGATTTGCAAGGTTTTGAGGTGACAAAGAAAAGGGACAATTGAAGAGGGTTTGTGACAGTATATGGTGATAAGTGATTCATGACAATGTATAATGATCACTGAGGGTGGTATTTTCCTTATTTATGGCATGATCATGGAGGCAGTGATCAAGAAGGAGCTTGCAAGCATATACAAATTGTTGTGTCTTGCATGCATGCCCCATTTCAAAAAATAGGGGCCCCCTCTTTCAAATATTGTCTTAAGAGTATCAAGTAGGTTCTCCATCTCCTAAGTGGTCAAATGGTCAAAATGCATTGCTATCCATGTTAGAAAGTTGGTGTCAATGGGCCATCCCAAAATCTACTATGTCCAAGTCTCTACATTTCATAGAACTAGGTTTGATTTACTTTTGCGCTAAAATTCATTACCTTTGACCCCGATGCTGTATTCTTACCCATATGACCTTAGCACTATTTTTTACATTCACTGACCTTAGTGTCAAAATTCACTACCAACGACCTCGCGTTACAAAACTCATACACTAACTATGTCGGGTAACACCAAAAACCCCACAGGTCTGAGAAACCCCAAATCCCCGTAAAATGCTTATATTGCATGGGTCTACTCTGCGCTAAGAATACTATCTACCGACTAAGTCGGTGATGTCCCTGCTAAGTCAGAAGTAACCCAATCCCATGCAAACCTTAATCTTCTGTCGAGTCCTGCGACCGATAATTCATACACTCTGCATTAATGGTGATCAAGTCGGGGGATAAAAGGGGTTTTCATGGTTTTTGAGCTCAGTTTTGTATTGAATAAACACTTGAAGAGCTCTGTGACAACGATCGATCACCCTGCACCTCCCATGGATTCGACTTGAAGACCTCCTCCCCACCTACACATTTCAACTCATTTCACCCCCACGAACCAGGTAGGAGTTCATTTCTTCACTTAGGGATTTCAGTTAGGATTTTTGTTGGAAATTAAATGCATTTTCATCTCAAAACATAGTAAACACATAGCTAATAAGGGTTTAGGACACATGAATTAGGGTTTTTCCTTTTCTGAATTATTGATTATTATAAATCCTAGTTTTAAACCTTTAAAGGTAGTTCTTTAAGATCATCTTTCATCTTGCCCTAACACACTGAATCGATCAAACAAAGCAAATGGGAAATGGAGTTGCACTAGAAATCCATCTGACTGACTTTCAAAAACCTTTGTGATCAATCCAGTTGGTCGGCGGCTTAGAAAATCCCCGCCAAGACTCAAAATCAATGTTGTGCTAAAATATTGATACTCTGACTTAGGTTGATGCACTAAAATGTTCTGTAGATCCATCATACCCTAAAATCCTGCAAACCATAGAAAGATAACTTTGTGGCAAAATCAATTCCCTCCAACCTTGCGCCAAAATGTGCCTTCACCAACCTAGTCAGTTACCTTCGAAAGCTCCATAAGGTCAGGTGATATCTAATCTCGCACAAAGGGGGGTAAGGTTTGTTTGATCACCTTACGCTAAACTTGTAACCGACTGACCCAAATGATTGATTTAAGTCGGTCTTATCTAAAACTTGTACAAGTCGGTTGACTATGAAATCCCCGTAAGATGTTGAAATAACCTGAACACAAGCAAATCAATTGGTTGGACCACCCCAATTTCCCTGATGCAGAGGCATCCACACTAAAACCTTGACATACAACATGTATGTCTACAACCCATCATCATCATCATCATCATATTTCCCTTAACACTATCAGCATCATCATATTTTCTCTTGCCGACCGATATCCTCCTGCAGACAAACCTTCGACCTTTCACCTGTCAGCAGCATCATCATATTCGGCTATCGGCAGCATCATCATATTCGGCAAGCGCAAACATCCTCCTGATGTTCACTGTTCATCTTACCGCCAACCTCTATCTGCAGCATCATGATGTTCAACATCATGTTCATCAGCAGGATATAAAACATCCGGTTCCTCCCATATATCCTGACGATGACAACCTCTTGCACCTTTCCTTCGATGCTTACGTCACCCCGATATCCTGATGACGATTATCCTGATGACGATGATGTCACATGCAGTTCCTTCAATATCCTACTGCCCCGATATCCTGATGACGATTATCCTGATGACGATGACGTCATATGCAGTTCCTTCAATATCCTGCTATTGGCCAAACATAACATTATCAGCCCGCAATGGTTTTATCAACCCGATCTTCTACCTTATGCCGATACGCTCCTCCTCGGCAACACCTTGCGATGATCACCCCAATGCACATTCACCTTATGCAACAATTGCATCATGCTCACCCCCATCTACTCGGATGACGCCCGAAGTAACTGTAGGATATACACAGAAATATCCTGATGATGCCGTTGTGACGAATTTCCAAACTTAGTGAATTTCGATCCGCCGAACCTCCTGAGGTGACCCGATCTGCTTTCAGGGCGATCTTCCAGACTCTAACAACCAGCATGACCTAGCACATACCCATGCTAGGGTTCTCAGCACATCTCGACTGTGATCCTGCAAACATACATGTGAACAAATAGAAAATGCAAACTAAATCCTAAACTACTGTACATAGCCATTCCACTGATTCGACGAATCAACCGATGGAATGGATCAGCGAATCCATGAAACCACCAGAACAGCCACATGATTAAACAATGGAATTCAACAGAGAATGAACACAAACAAGATCTCTTTATTGATTTCAAAAGATGCAATTACAATGCTCTGTCTCTCCTCTCTCTGTCTCACTCCCTGCAAAGTCTGATCGATGATCTAAAACCAACTGATCCTCATGCATAAATAGGATTTCCTGCGAGTACTACCACTCGATTCCCAGCGGCTGGGAGCTTCCAAGTGGCGGGGAGGATCCAACTGAACTAACAAACTATACAGCTGTCATCAACTGTCATAACAAACTACCTAGAAATAGAAAAGCACGGTCAACTTGGACCTTATTACATGCATTGGTCTTATAAGACCTTCTTGGAAACATTAACAAGACCTATAACAAACTAACTGCCTCAGGGAGGCTAGCTGTCAGGTAGGTGCTCCTGCACCATTCCCCACCAGGTTGGTTGACCTAGAAATTAGCATTTTTCCTTCTGCAGGTTGGTTGACCCCAAAATTAGCACAAATTGCATTAAATGATAGTTTTAAGAGAAATTTCAAAAGGGGAAAGGTCTGTGAAAGGGAAATAATGACTGCACTTGGTAAATTGTGATGTTTTACATGTTTTAACTATGATTTTGCAGCATTAGAGTATTTATTACATGTTTTAGCATAAGATTGCTCTATTATTTGACCATGTGATAAATGCAATAGTTGGTAAATTTCAGACTTATGTTCTCATATGCATATAATGGTAACTTGGTAGATTCATTTCAGACTCCTTTATCATAACATGGTTTGATAGTATAGTAGTCCACTTGATAATCATAGATTTTAAACTTAGAAGTTAGAAAAACATCTCAAAGGCATCCAAACTTATAAGGTCCAGTCTTGCAGGTTAGATGACTGCACGAGCCCAAGCCATGAGGTACGCGTTCAAAGGTATTCCTTCAAAAATGAATATTTCTACTAGATTGAAAGATATTGGAGACACAGATCTAGGTCATATTGACCTAGATGATTTCAGATTGAGAGTATATGGTCCAAATCCTACCCCAAGAGCCAAGTAAGTAAAAAATAGTGGGATTACAGAAGCTGTTGCCTTCCCCACATCAGCTCAATGTGTAGAATTGATTGCTACTTGTGCAGATAGATATGATGTCATGACTAGAACAATACAAACTGCTAGTGGAGAAGTGTTAGCTAACCTAAGTCCACCCTCCTTGGTTGAAATTTTTGGCATCCCATGGCATTCAGTAATGACTATGCCAGATAAGGTAGGATCATAAGCCACCTATAAGAAAGATGAAAATGGATGCAGGAAACACATGAATGAAAATTGGGCAAAGAGTAGAAGATATGCCTTGGTCAAGTTTCCTCAGGTGCTGTATAGGAGTGATTTTCATGATGAAGTAGGAGATCGAGTAACCCTGTTAAGCAAAATATATGGATTACCTACAGAATCAACTTTTGAGGGATGGATGTTCTTTATAATTGAGGGGATATTAAAAGATACCAAGTTCCATTGGGCACAAATCCTTAGTGATAACATCCATGAAGCAATCAATAATTTCAAAGAAAAATGACTCTTTAGATGGACGTCCTATGTAGTTTATGCATTGGTGAGGAAGAATCATTATGTTGGACTATCCAAGGTGGGGGAGGTAGGAAATGATGAACAAACCTAGATTAAGGTTTATGAATGCTATACATAACTCACATTGACACAATCTCTCATGCATTATAAGAGGGTAAACGATGCCTTTACCATGTACATAACTAGGTTATTGCAAGGCAACATAGGTCTAAGGATATCCACCGAAGCCATGAATGAAGTCACTAAGTATGGGAGGTGGTATATTCAATTTGAGAAGTTCACATATTTGAGAATACAAGGCTTCACAGGGATGGCTTATAGACTCCCTAGATATCCTATAGATAAAGTAGTGCTTTTGGAGCTATCTAGACAACTGATAACTTGTGCTGAAAAACTCAAGCATCTGCACAGAACGAATGTCCAATTTCCCATCCTATGCATGTCCTTCATTGGGGTCAGTTGAGCACTCTGATACATAACTTCAACTTCTCAACCTCCATTATTACAACAAAAGAAATCATTTTGATCCAAATAAGGTGATGGAGAGGTTTGTGAGTAAGAAATTATTTCATAAGATGCATATAGAAGACTTTTTGGCAAATTGTATGGATGACTATGAGGTCATGAGCAAAGCCCACTCCAGATTATCAGTGGAATTCATAAGAAAGTTTCATATCATTGCAGTCCCTAATCAACTGGAAGATGGTGAAAATGTGATGCATAGGGGTGCCTGGGAGGCCCAATACCACCAACCAATTCCCCTGCCTAATTGGGCTAATGCTAAGGAAAGCTCCCTTGATGTTGTGATGAAGGAACTGATCAGATTAAGAAAAACAAGGGTAAGAGGCCAAATTATTGCCTTAGAGAGACAAGGGATATGCCTCACTTATACTGAGCTTGAGTCTAAGAAAGAGTCTGGAGGAGAAGAAGATGAACCTAGAGAAATAACTGATGATGCAGAACCAGCCCAAGGACCTGCCATGAAATTAGACAACAAAGAGCACATACCCTTGGCAGAGAAGGCCAAATCATAGAAAAGAAAGAAGGCTATTCCTAAGACTCAGAAAAAAGGATGTGCCTTCTTCCACCAAGACAAGAGCTTCAAAGAATAGAGACCTTTCTAGTGGGCTGGGAGAAGGGTTGAAAATGAAGAAAGTTAGAATGAAAGATACCAATAAGACAGTAGAAGTTGCTACTGCTACCACTACTGATAGTACAAATTTGCTAGCTTCTCCACCTCCTTCTGCCCCAAGTATGAGTGCTGCTATACTTTCTCCAACTACTTCTACTGCTGCACCATCCCCTGCTATTTCTATTGTTACACCCACTTCCCTTGTGACCATTGTTCAAGAAGATATCTCTACTGCCTTCGCACCTACAATAGCCATTTCAACAACCTCATGTCCACTAACGGTAAGCTTAAGCATTCCTAGCAGCCCTGTTTCCTCCATTGCTACCACCTCATGCTCTTCCATCACTACCACATCTTCACTTACCAATTCTTCTAGTTCACTCTCCACTTCCCTTGCACTACCTCTTATTTCTACCATTATTTCACCTTCACCCCCTTTGCCTACTCTGTCCTTCACTTCACCTATCCTCATTTCTTCTTTCTTACCAACTTCTTCCATTCCATCATCTTTGGGGTTTGATACCTTTGCCAATTTGACACAAATCAATTTTCCTTCAGTTGCCACATCGTTATCATCTATTGCCCCTGCCTCCTAGGTTGTCCCAAATTAAGATTCCACTCCCTTGGCTATGCCATTATTGCTAGGTATTGAGGTGTGTGTTGAACTAGCTCTCCAAGAGAAAGAACCAGAGAAGGATGTATTTGTTGAGGTAGAGAATGAGATACTTCATGAACCTTTGGCTGAAGCTGCCAGTGCAGAAATAATTGAAATATTAGACAGTCCTCTAGAAAAGAGTCAAACAGAAGCAATCCTTGAGGCAACATAGAAAGATGTACTAATAAATTAGAGAAACCTTGCAAATGAAGAAGAGGATTTGGGTAAAGAATCAGAACAAGAGCAAAGGCTACTTAAAGGGCCACACAATACAGATAATGAGAATCTTGACGGGTTTGAAGAGCCTTCTTCCTTAGCACTTAACTAGCTACAAAGAAGATTGGCATATCTAGATCCTCAGGTGGAGATCATGAATTTAGATCTGAGTGCTATCTTGTCTCAGACACAAAAGCAAAAGAAATAACAGAAAGAAAAAGTGCAATCAAGAATTTACAAAGATGAAACTGGATCCAAAATAGCTAAAGTAGCTGTCCCATCAACTGATACAAACAGAGAACAAGTTAGAGTAGAGGATTCTACCATAAAAACTATAAATTTGGGTCCAGCTACTAGAGCTCAAAAGGTTGATGAATTCAAAGGCTCCGTTACTTCTATCATGAAGTAGCTGGATAAAGATGAACTCTCAAAGAAAGAGTTGAAGTAGCAAAATGAGGAGCTTTGGGCCTATTTGTAATTCTTGATAAAACCAGTGGATTCTGATGGTGAGATAACAATAGTGCCTACTTTGTTGTCACTAGATGAAATGTCCAAACTTGGTGAAGTCTGGACCTTGTCAAAAGGAACTCAAAAGTGGATGATTAGAATATGTGAGAAAGGATGTGAGGCAATTGATGCAACGACTGAATTCCATAAGAATTAGTTCAACTTCGGGAACGTTGGAAAGAATTGTATGAGGAATGCGATTCTTTTGATGAATATTATTCCCAGGTATTTCCTCAAGTGCAAGCGATCAGAGACTTGCCTGCTCAGACACTATTATCAGAAAATATTTTTGACAGGGGATAAATTGCACAAAGCCATTGATTGTTATCAGCAAATAAAGTTGAGAAAGGATTTTTTTGATAACATTTAAGAGGACCACAAAGAAGCTGATGAAAATATATTAGCTCTCATCTATGAAATTAATGATACCTTGAAGGATTGCCTGGTTATGGCCTATGATGACTTGACACCATATGATGTGAAAGGATGTAAGGATAAATTGCATAAAATGGTTTTTGAAGATACTGAATTGGATGTGGAGGCCAGACTTGACAGAATCAATGACCTCAGAACTAACTTTAATGCATTTCATAAAGGAAAGGTAGAGTTAGAGAAAATACTTAATAAATACAGCCAAGAATTAGAAATGTTCTAATATCGTGTCAACCACCTCAAGAACCCAGACCCCGCAGATATTAATCCAGCACTATCCACCTGGGTCAGCTACCACAACAAGATAGTAGAAGAAGACAATATAGATTTGGATGGTGAAGCTTAGCATATCTTTTTTTGAATATTTTCAACTGAAATCCCGTCACTAATATAAATTTCTATATTTGGAGGGACATGTGGCGCTATTTTGTCTCTATTATACTTTGTAAATGTTCTTTTCTATATATATATATCCAAATGGGTAGTCAAATTGACCAGGTTCAATGTATTTGAGGTCATTTTTTGTCTTTTTCATAAGAGACAAAATGTAATCTAGGATTGTCAAAGATGCATTTAATGATGAAATATGGACCATTGGTGTTGAGTTAATCTCCTCTGTCCATTCAAAAACTCATTATGGCACCTTTCCTATATAAAGGGCTGCCCTCTCTCTCATTTGTAAGACTCTTGATGCTGAATTATTGATGCTCTGCCATTTGAAGCTAATACAAAGCAAGTTTCTGTAGTTTCTTAAGAATTTGTGTATTGTGTTGCTTATATGGGTTTTCATGGTTTGCTTCTTGATCTCCAATAGTTAGTTAATCATGCTTTGTAAAGTTCATGGTTTGTTAAAAGGTATCTGATGCATGTTCTTAGTCCATAATTTTAGTTGCTTGCTTATTGTAAGTGACTATGCAAAGTTAGCCTAGGCTGATCATTTTGTGCTTAGTTCAATTGTATTTCATAAGTTAAATTGCATCATTATTGGGTATTTGATGAATGAATGCAATATGAAAATCTCTAGATTTCCACTGAAGATAACATCATTTTCTGCAGTACTGTAACACCCATTTTAGTTTGGTAACTTAGAAAACTGGTTAAATTCAGAGCATTTGTCTACCTACAACAATCCATATATTGTGAATATCACTTAGGATTTCTCTAAAACCCTATCCCTTTTACATTTTCTTTGAAAACAACTGTTAGCTTAGGTATTTCAGTAGCATCATATACTGTCTTATCAACTGAAATCGTAAAGGGTTTGCATGAAATGTTATCCAAGCTGTTTAAATCTGTCAATTTCATGTAAGACCCCTTTTTGGTACAGCTAGTCATTCCAACTAAGAGATTCCAAGCAAGCTAAGACCTAGATGTAGAAACCTTGGAGTAGTCTTACCTGGGTTAGAATACTTTTCAAGAGAGGTGTGATACCAGCAATCATACCTGTGTTGTTGTGTGCTAAAACCGCCATCAAGAGAATTGGCGCTAGAAGGAGGGCAAGCTAAATCACCTCTAATTAGAAAGTCTGGGGACTAGACAGAGACATACTAGATCTAGCTTAGTTGGGGAAGAGCTTTTGTCTTTGATAGAATTTAGAAGAACAAGAAAAGACCAAGGGATACCTAGGGTACCAAAAGCTCAATCAGTCCCAAGGAACATAGCTGCAGCCCCTCTTAATCCTCTAGTCATGGATTTCTTTTTGGGAAATAACCAGTTCCAATTTTAATTCAATAATTATCATGATATGCCTAAAAACCTAGACAAGTTTTTCTCCAAGTTTAGAGTAAACGATCCAGATAGGACTGCTGATGAGCATATCAAGATTTTTGAAGGCAACATGTGTTGGTTATAGGAGAGACAACTGAGAGGGGGGGTGAATCAGTTGTCACCAAAAACTTTTGTTCCTTCATTTCTTAAAGCCTTCTTATATTTCAACAACATAATAATGATCATGGAAGCATAATGCAATAACTCAAAAGTAGAAACACATTCACCACATATGACACCAAGATTTTAATGTGGAAAACCTGGTTAAGGGAAAAACCATGAGGTGACTAACCCAAGATTGTATTCTCTATTAAAAGAATAAGAAGAATAAAATGGCACTTGCTAGTTAGGGCTCACTACTCGAGGACACTGCTCACAAGAGGCCCACTACCTACAGGAGACACACTATCTACAAAATAATATAAATGTTACATACTTGAACTAGAGATTAGCATCTTCACCATGCTAGAGACAGTTCCATTTAAATTCAACACTTTTGCTCTACTTTTTGCTCCTCTCATCTCTATCACTTTCTCATCATGACCATGGATGCTTTTGAATGACTTTGCAATTCTTATTTATACATGACATCAACTTTGGAATTAGCATCAAAGTCGGCACAACATACTTTATTCTATTATAGAGCAATTATAAAAATACAACTTGACTTGATACAAAAACTTTATGCGTATCACCACACTATTGGCCACACATATTTGGGACTTCAATCTTCTTTGAGGAACACGCCACGCTTCACATAACATCTTTAGGATCATGTGCAAATCATCTGGTTGGCCAAGATTAGGAAGAACACCATCACCCGAAGGTAAATCTTTAATTACAAGCTCAATCTTCAATGCGGACTGCCAACACAAACTAGACACAATCTAGAGACCCCCACAAGCTTGCCTGAATCACCACGATCATCCACACCACTTCTGCTTATTGAAATCATTCGCATCTTCATCCAGAACCTCAAGAACACAGTCGGTCATCACTGTCATATTAGAAGGATTGCTTGTGGACCTCCAAACCATGAACCAATTGAGTTGTCAATTCACATTAGCTTCCCAAACATGCCACCAGATCCATAGAACAAGATATTGCATTTCTGGATCTCACCGGACCTATTTGAGCCACTATGTCATCTCTGAATAGTTGCCAGAACTAGTTTTACTCATATGGCCATAACTTCTCCAAATCTTCATGTGGATCTCTGAAATATTTATAGGAGTTGCTTCAGACACATAACTACAAACCCTTTGATGTGCATACTTTGATCTTCAACTAACTGGAATCTTTACTTCATAGAACTTCTATGTCTTTACTGTTCTTCTCTGTTTCTGATAGGGCTAATTTTCTCAATATCCTTAGCACACTACTCATCCAATCCTTGACATCAATGCAATAGGAGTATGTTGACATCAATGACAACATCAATTAGGCCCATACTTGCAACAATCTCCCCCTTTGTCAGTAATGGAAACATATGATGTGAAAAATTGGTTTAACCATCAAGACAAGAACTTCTCCTCACTTCTCCTCACTGAGTGACATAGCTCCCCCTATCAACAACAACCATTTACAAGTCTTCTCTTTCTTTATTGCTCCCCCTTTGATCAACAACTGCTTTTTGTTTTTCACATGTCTTCTCTCCCCCTTTGACATCAATGGCAAAGGGTACATACTTGCATCAATACTTCAGAATCATATAGACTACTCCCCCTGAGTAGTAGCTTCCTATCATCAATCCAGACCGCAAGATATGACTGTGAGATCCACCGGATTGATGCACATCAGTGCACCTTAATTCAAAATTGGAGGGGTAATAACCTCTAACTTCTCCCTGAGATACTCAAAAGAGTCCTTAGGTACAGGTTTAGTAAAAATGTTTGCAATCTAATCCTTTGAGGGTACAAACTCCAATCTGACTTCATTCTTGTTCACCTGCTCTCTCAAAAAGTGAAAATTGATGGATATATGTTTTGTCTTTGAATGCAATACCATATTTTTTGATATATTGATTGCACTTGAGTTATCACAGAAGATTGTGATAGGTTCTTCATACTCCACTCTGATGTCTCTTAACATTTGCTTCATCCACAACTTGAGTGCAACTACCTGCTGCTACAATATACTCTACTTCTGTAGTGGATATAGATATTGCCTCTTGTTTCTTGCTTAGCCAAGAAACCAGTCTTTTCCCCAAAAAGAATGCACCACCACTGGTACTCTTCTGGTCATCCACATCTCCTACCCAATCAGCATCTGTATATGCATGAAGAGAGAAATCGTGATCCTTAGGATACCATAAACCATACTCAACTGTTCCCTTTAGATATATGAGAATTCTCTTGATTACCATAACATGAGACTCTTTAGGATCAGCTTGGAATCTAGCAACAAGACCAATAGCATTCATAATGTCAGGTCTAGTTTGAGTAAGGTACAATACTCCTCCAATCATTGACCTGTACTTTTTCTGATCAGCCTTAGGAGATTCATCATCTTTGCTCAGTTTACACCCAGTTGCCATGGGAGTATTTATTGGCTTTGAATCTTCCATCCCAAATTTCTTCAATAATTCTTTCACATATTTGGTCTGTGATATGAAGATTCCTTTCTTTGTTTGAGTGATTTGCAGACCCAAGAAGAAATTCATTTCCCCAAACATAGACATCTCAAATTCACTTTTCATTTGATTTGCAAAAGTCTTGCACATACTATCTTTTCCTCCAAAAATGATATCATCAACAAATACTTCAACAATTAAGATATTTTCATGATCAATCTCAAAGTACAAGTTACTGTCAGTAGTACCTTTCTTGAAACCAATCTTCAAAAGATGTTTGTCCAATCTTTCATACCAGGCTCTTGGCGCTTGTTTGAGTCCATACAATGCTTTCTTCAACTTGCATACCATATCACCATGATTAGACAATTGGAATCCATCTGGTTGCTCAATGTATACCTCTTCTTCCAAATCACCATTCAGGAAGGTAGACTTGACATCCATTTGATATACTTTGAAATCCTTGAAGGCAGCAAAAGCAAGAAATAATCTGACTACTTCAATTCTTGCCACTGGAGCCAAAGTTTCTTCAAAGTCAACTCCTTCTACTTGAGAATAACCCTTACAGACTAATCTGGCTTTGTTTTTGACTACTTCACCATCTTCATTCAGTTTATTCTGGAAGACCCACTTAGTCCCAATCACATTTTTGTCTTTAGGTCTAGGAACAAGATCCCAAGTGTGATTTTTTTCAATATGCATCAACTCTTCCTCCATTGCTTTAGCCCAAACTTTCATCATTGCATACTTCACTTACTATTTTTGGTTTAACCTTTGAATATAGACAACACTTCACTGAATCTTTGAAAAAAAATTCTTCTTGTTTGAACACCTTTGCTTCTATCTCCTATGATCTGGTCTTTAGAATGATTCAGTCTTACATACCTGGGAGTTTTGAGAATTTCTTGCACTTCTATTTCTTGGACAAGTTCATTCAAACTTATCTCTTCTTCCTATATTTCAGGATTCTTCAGATCAGTTTGAATCTGAACTGCAGTTGGGGCTTGTTCTTCTTGGACTAAAACATCATTCTGATCATCTGCTTCATACTCATAAAACATTGAGGGATTTTCAATGCCTTCATCAACCTTCACATTTGTACTTTCTACAATATTTCTCAATCTCTTGTTATAACATCAGTATGCTTTTCTTTGAGTGGAATATCCCAAGAATATCCCTTCATCACTTCTAGCATCAAACTTTCCAAGGTCTTCATCTCTTTTGATATAGCACTTACTACCAAAGACTCTAAAATATTTCACAGTAGGGGTGATGCCAAACCAAAGTTCATAAGAAGTCTTACCAGTATTGCTTCTAATTTGTACTCAATTAAGAGAATAGACAATAGTACTTATAGCTTCTCTCCAGTAGATCTGAGGGACATTTTTTTCCATCATCATGGTTCTAGATGCTTCCTGGATGGTCCGGTTCTTTCTCTCCACTACTCCATTCTGCTGTGGAGTCCTTGGAGCAGATGACTATCTCTTTATCCCATGTTTCTCATAGAATTCTATGAAATCTCTAGATGTGAATTCACCACCTCTATCAGACCTGAGACATTTTATGTGTAACTTAATTTTATTTTCTACCATAGCCTTGAATATTTTGAACTTCTCAAGTGCTTCAGATTTCTCTTTTAGGAAAGTCACCCACATCATCTTGGGGTGGTCATCAATCAGTAACATGAAATATCTATCACCTTGCATACTCCTGATTCTTATCAGTCCACATAGATCAGTGTGCACCAAGTCCAACAATCCAGTTGAAGATTGTTCCTTACTTTTAAATGTGACTCTGTTCTGCTTACCCAACTAACATTCTTTGCACAAACTGTTAGTAGGTTTCACCAGTCTTGGAAGATCTCTTATAGCCTGAGTGTTTCTTATCTGGATGATATTATCAAAATTTACATGACACATTCTCCTATGTCACAACCAACTCTAATCAATTTGAACGAATAACAACTTCTACTAGTACCAACCAAGTGTAAGATGTTACCTTTTGTCTGAGTACCGGATGCAATCTCAGTTCCAGAGATTTCAAAGATCTTGCATTTTCCATTTTTGAAATGGAGATCATAGCCTTTGTCCACCAACTGTCCAACACTGAGAAGATTATGCTTTAGACCTTCAACATACAAAACATCACTGGTTTTGTTCTTTCCATCAAAAGAAATAGTTCCTCTATCTCTAATTCTGCCAGCAGAATTATCACCAAATTTTACAATTCCTCCTTCATATCTTTCCATATTTATGAACTTATTCTTGTCACTAGTCATATGGTGAGAGCATCTACTGTCAATGACCCATTCATCCTTTTCTTCAACTTGAATAGCCAGATCCCTTTCTATCATTTTATGATTGATAGATTCAATGGGCATTGGATCTTCTTCCTTGATGGCAATAAACACCCAGTCACTTCTGGATTTGTTTCCTACCTCAGATTCATCATTTGTTACTCCTTCATCATCATCTTCTTGAACATAGTAACTCTTCTTTTGGAATCTTGATTTACTAGGGTTTGGCCTTGAAACTCTTTCCAGACATCTAGAGGCAAAATGACCAATCTTGTTGCAGTTGAAACATTTGAAGGGCAATTTTCCTTCATACTTACTAGATCCTCTTGGCAATCTTTTTGCAATAAGGGCTTCAAGTTGAGAAGCTTCTGCCTCATCTTCTTCCCTTCTTTTTCATACCATGATAATTTCTTTAAGGAACTCTCTCCTAGATCATACCTTTGTTTACCTTTTGTAGAGGCACTAGCTTTCAATGCAGATTTAGCCTTGGGGAGAGCATCTTGAAACTTAGCCAATTCAAATGCAGCTAACTTCCCAACCAATTGATCCCTTGTAATATTTGATAAAGATCTGAATTACTCAATAGTAGCAACCTTGTGTTTGTAAGCAGGAGGTAAGGATTTGAGAACTTTGGCAACAATCCCATCTTCATCCAATGTTCCACCAACACATCTAATGCCATAAACAAGCTCATTTACTTTTGGCATAAATGTAGTGATATTCTCATCTTCATTCATCTTAAGGTTTTCAAATTTTCCTTTCAAACTTTGTAGCTTGGCACATTTAACATATTTGTCTCCTTCATGTAGAATTTCCATCTTTGACCATATTTCATATGCAATTTTTAATTCCATAACATTTGTCAGCTCTGTATCAGATAAGGCACTTAGTAAGGCTTCTTTAGCTTGAAGATTATCTTCAGCATCTTTGATTTCATCTAGATTTGTCAGACCATTCTTTGGAGGAATATACTCTTTTATAGTCATGTTCCAATATTGAACTCCCATACATTGCAAGTGACATTCCATGCGGCTTTTCCATAGAGTGTAGTTCATTCCATCAAACCTCAGACTATCCTTCTTGTAGGAAGACATCCTGGATCTCCTCAAGTAGTTAATCTCTTTTAGAGGAACTTAGCTCTGATACCAATTGTTGGTTATAGGACAGCCAATTGAGAGGGGGGTGAATCAGTTGTCACCAAAAACTTTTGTTCCTTAATTTCTTAAAGCCTTCTTATATTTCAACAACATAATAATGATCATGGAAGCATAATGCAATAACTCAAAAGTAGAAACATATACACCACATATGACACCAAGATTTTAATGTGGAAAACCTGGTTAAGGGAAAAAACACAGGGTGACTAACCCAAGATTGTATTCTCTGTTAAAAGAATAAGAAGAACAAAATGGCAATTGCTAATTAGGGCTCACTGTCTGAGCACACTGCTCACAAGAGGCCCACTACCTACAGGAGACACACTGTCTACAGAATAATATAAATGTTACATACTTGAACTGTAGATTAACATCTTCACCATGCTAGAGACAGTTCCATTTAAGCTCAACACTTCTACTCTACTTTTCGCTCCTCTCCTCTCTATCACTTTCTCATCACGACCATGAAAGCTTTTAAATGACTTCACAATTCTTATTTATACATGACATCAACTTTGGAATGATCATCAAAGACAACACAACATACTTTATTCTATTATAGAGTAATTACAAAAATACAACTTGACTTGATACAAAAACTTCATACGTATCACCAAACTGTCGGCCACACATATCTGGGACTTCAATCTTCTTTGAGGAACATGGCATGCTTTGTAGAACATCTTCAAGATCATGTGCAAATCATCCGGTCGGCCAAGATTAGGAAGAACGCCATCACCCAAAGGTAAATCTTCAATTACAAGCTCAATCTTTAATGCGGACCACCAACACGAACTGGACACAATCTAGAGACCCCCACAAGCTTGCTTGAATCACCAAGAACATCCACACCACTTCTGCTTACTAAAATCATTCTCATCTTCATCCGTAACCTCAAGAACACAGTTGGTCATCACTGTCATATTAGAAGGATTTCTTGTGGACCTCCAAACCATGAACCAATTGAGTTGTCAATTCACATTGGCTTCCTAAAACATGCCACCAGATCCGCAGAACAAGATATTGCATTTCCAGATCTATTTGAGCCATTCAGTCATCTCTGAACAGCTGCCAGAACCAGTTTTACTCATATGGCCATAACTTCTCCAAATCTTCATGTGGATCTTTGAAATCTTTATAGGAGCATCTTCAAACACATAACTACAAACCCTTTGATGCGCATACTCTGATCTTCAACTAACTGGAATCTTTACTTCATAGAACTTCTCTGTCTTTACTATTCTTCTCTATTTCTGATAGGGCTAATTTTCTCAATATCCTCAGTACACAACTCATCCAATCCTTGACATCAATGCAACAGGAGTATGTTGACATCAAAGACAACATCGGTTAGGCCCATACTTGCAACATGTTTATGCACCAGATACCTCATGAAGATGTAATTTGTAGGTTGTTCCCTTATTCATTGTAGGATGAGGCTTATTATTGGTTTGCAAACCTTCTTGCTGCATCCATAAACTCATGGCTAAATTTGAAGAATGCATTTCTAGACCGATTCTGAATGCCTACTACTCCAGCAAACCTCTATCGATCTTTTGATGAAATCCGTCAAAGTGAAAGTGAGCTAATAAGTTCTTTTAACAACATATTCCAAAAGGCTTTCAGCCATTTACAAGCTCCTTATTCCATAGGTCAAGCTACAACATTGCCCATTTATTATGCAGCCTTGGATAGGTTCACCTTCATGTTTGTAAGAAGGGCTAACCCACTCCCAACTAATCTTGTTGCAGCCTACACTGAAGTTGTTACTGTGAATACTCAGCTAGGACAAATAGCCACAGGTCCTTTGAATCACATGGGCTTGTAGCCATGCCAAATCAAATACCCATGTTTAACCAATCTTTAGCTAGTCATATCCCTGTAATGAACCCGATTCCAACCCTAGCTACAACATAGGCTTTAGTGGTTCACCCAGGAAATCCAATAGCTAAAATGCCTCCTACCCAAATACCCTTCTTCAATCATCTAAAGCAGCTAAGGCAAAAGATGACAGAGATGGCATTAGAGAGTTAGTAGAGTAGATGAAGAATCTCACTGTAGAGGTCACCCACTTAAGGAATCAAAATGCGCATCTTCAACAGAGAAATCAAAATTAGAATCAGTTCCAAAACCAGAATCAATATCAAAATTAGAGACATTCCCAAAATTAGAATTTTTAGTAGCGACCGAATCAGTCTTGGAACACTAGGCCTAATAACGGAGGAGTACCATCACCTTTGGAGAATCAAAACAATGATGCCCACCCACTTGGTCACATGATGTTGGTTGAAGTGGCATTATCTACATGGTTCAGGCTACACAATACCAATGTTCATTTAGAGTTGGACTGCTTAGAATTTGAGATAGATTCCAGCATTTTTCAGATGGAGATTCAAAGTGCTAAAACACAGGAGAATCCACCAACAGGGTATGAACTTGTACCATCTCAAAGGTATGATACTACCATAGTACTTGATAGTTTTACATTTCTATTCCAAGATGATAATTAGCCCGAGGAAGAAGAGCTAGATGAAGTGAATGCTTATTAGTAATACAACAAAATGCCATATAATTTGAGGAGTAATAGGATGAAAGGTCCTTTCACAACTTCCATCCCTTTGGACAACTATCAAATCCCACCAGATCCAAAAGCTACCAATAGTCCCAAGATCCCAAAGGTCATATCGTAACCCATGCATCAAGGGACCATTGCTGAAAATTCCCAAAGATTTGATATAGTAAAAATGGGGCATTATGTAGCTGACGAACTTAAGAAAATGAAGGTTAGCCTGTTTGTTTATGAATTGCTTAAGGTTCCTAAAGTTAGGATAGCCTTCTTCCAAGACATAGGTGCAAATAGTAAAATAGATCCTTCTCAAAAGGAGATTCCCATGAAAGATAACACTAACCAAGGTAAAGAAAGGGTTCATGTAACTGATGCTAAACAGAAAGTTACCTTGTATAAGGATAAGAGAGAAAGCCCCCTGTTCCTCCTGACACTTAGGATATTTGGAAAAATTCTTCATAATTGCTTAGTAGATTTTGGTGCTTCCACCAATGTAATGCCTCTGTCAGTCTGTAAGGCATTAGGTCTCACTCCAGCCAAATCTTCCAGGAAAGTCACACAATTGGACAAGACTGAGGTGAATGTGATGGGTGAATTGAATATGATACATATGCAGTTGGCTTCTGATCCTAGAGTGCAACAGTATATAGATATTCAAGTAGTAGATATTCCAGATCAATATGGCATGCTTCTAAGTTAGGATTGGTCACAAACTTTGAATGGCTATATGGCAACTGACTTTTCCCATAGGTGGCTGCCATGGAAAGGATTAGTAAACTAGATTCGCATTGAAAGAGAGCCTAAAATGAAACATATGATTATAGAGTATAATCAGACTAACGAAATCTTGTTCTTAGAAGTAGATTTGGGAGTCTATCTTCCTCATGTTGATCAAACAGAGGAGATTCTTATGCTAAGCTACAATAGATGTCATGATGCTCTGCTTGTAGAAAAGCCAGAAGGTATAGCAACATATGTGCAATCAGACTTAGGGAATTCCTTAGAAGATGACGAGATAGGGATATTTGAAGGATTTCATGATTTCGTGGCTAAGTTTATATGTGACCAAGCAGCTATAGGCAAATAGATTTAGATGGAAGATTTGTTGCTGCCAAGCTGGTGCCGTATACATGATGCTTCACACTTTGAGTTTACATGTTTACTCTATCAAGAGGCGGTGGAGCAAGTTCAGAGACACTTGAAAATTCCCATATCTCCAAAGGAAGATCCAAATATCACAAAGAAGGTGGAGCCAGAACCTCAAATAAATGGGAAAAGATTAACAAGACAAGATGACAACAATAAATATTTTTGCCTCTAGACTCTAAGGTTTGATGGATCAAGATGCAAACAAGGACTTGGGGTAGGTTTTGAATTGATCAGTCCTACTGGAAGTTCATATTTGTTCTTGCATCGACTTCAGTTCCCTTGCACAAATAATGTAACAGAATATGAAGCTTTAGTGCAAGGACTGTTGATGGCACTACAGAAGAAAGTCATAATTCTTCAGGTGTTTGGAGATTTAGAACTAGTTGTAAAACAAATATGGAAGCAGTACTTGTGTAATGAGAAGAGGTTGAACATGTATAGAAACTGAGTATGGGATTTGATTGAATGTTTCGATGGTTTCAATATCCAGTTGATTCCTCGGAGACAGAATCATGTTGCAAATGCTTTAGCACAAACAACGAGCACTTTGGATCCAACAACTATGGTGGGATTGAAGAAGTTCATTGTTGAATTTATTGCCACCCTGTCAGTACCAGATAATATTACAAATTTTCAAGTCTTTGAAGAAGACATGTCTTCACTGCTCAAATAATAGACAAACAGGAAATGGAACCTACTAAAATGGATTTGGAGGGAGTTCTCAATCTAAAGACAAACATGATTCCACAAGGAATGGTGGAATTAGAGCAATTGTTTGATTCAGATAATTTGGGAACCCAGAAGAAAGAAGGAGAATCTCTTGGTGGACAATGTGATCCTTTCAACTTGGGGACAAGTAAAGAGATTAAGAATGTGTTTATTAGAAAGGCCAGTACTAAAAAAGAAAAGACAAGTATCATCCATGCATTAAGAGACTATCATGAACTAATAGCATGGAGTTATGAAGATCCAAATATCACAAAGCAGGTGGAGCCAGAACCTCAAATAAACGGGAAAATATTAACAAGACAAGATGATAACAATAAATATTTTCGCCTCTAGACTCTAAGGTTTGATGGATCAAGATGCAGACAAGGACTTGGGGCAGGTTTTGAATTGATCAGTCCTACTGGAAGTTCATATTTGGTCTCGCATCGACTTCAGTTCCCTTACACAAATAATGTAACAAAGTATGAAGCTTTAGTGCAAGGACTGTTGATGGCACTACAGAAAAGTCAGAATTCTTCAGGTATTTGGAGATTTAGAACTAGTTGTAAAACAAATATGGAAACAGTACTTGTGTAATGATAAGAGGTTGAACAGGTATAGAAACTGAGTATGGGATTTGATTGAATGTTTCGATGGTTTCAGTATCCAGTTGATTCCTCAGAGACAAAATTATGTTGCAAATGCTTTAGCACAAACAACGAGCACTTTGGATCCAACAACTATGGTGGGATTGAAGAAGTTCATTATTGAATTTATCGCCACCCCGTCAGTACCAGATAATATTACAAATTTTCAAGTCTTTGAAGATGACATGTCTTCACTACTCAAATAATAGACAAACAGGAAATGGAACCTACTAAAATGGATTTGGAGGGAGTTCTCAATCTAAAGACAAACATGATTCCACAAGGAATGGTGCAATTAGAGTGATTGTTTGATTAAGATAATTTGGGAACCCAGAAGAAAGAAGGAGAATCTCCTGGTGGACAATGTGATCCTTTCAACTTGGGAACAAGCAAAGAGATTAAGAATGTGTTTATTAGAAAGGCCAGTACTAAAAAAGAAAAGACAAGTATCATCCATGCATTAAGAGACTATCATGAACTAATAGCATGGAGTTATGAAGATCCAAATATCACAAAGAAGGTGGAGCTAGAACCTTAAATAAACGGGAAAAGATTAACAAGACAAGATGACAACAATAAATATTTTCGCCTCTGGACTCTAAGGTTTGATGGATCAAGATGCAGACAAGGACTTGGGGTAGGTTTTGAATTGATTAGTCCTACTGGAAGTTCACATTTGGTCTCGCATCGGCTTCAGTTCCCTTGCACAAATAATGTAACAGAGTATGAAGCTTTAGTGCAAGGACTGTTGATGGCACTACAGAAGAAAGTCAGAATTCTTCAAGTGTTTGGAGATTTAGACCTAGTTGTAAAACAAATATGGAAGCAGTACTTGTGTAATGATAAGAGGTTGAATAGGTATAGAAACTAAGTATGGGATTTGATTGAATGTTTCAATGGTTTCAATATCCAATTGATTCCTCAGAGACAGAATCATGTTGCAAATGCTTTAGCACAAACAACGAGCACTTTGGATCCAACAACTATGGTGGGATTGAAGAAGTTCATTGTTGAATTTATCACCACCCCGTCAGTACAAGATAATATTACAAATTTTCATGTCTTTGAAGATGACATGTCTTCACTGCTCAAATAATAGACAAACAGGAAATGGAACCTACTAAAATGGATTTGGAGGGAGTTCTCAATCTAAAGACAAATATGATTCCACAAGGAATGGTGCAATTAGAGCGATTGTTTGATTAAGATAATTTGGGAACCCAGAAGAAAGAAGGAGAATCTCCTGGTGGACAATGTGATCCTTTCAACTTGAGGACAAGCAAAGAGATTAAGAATGTGTTTATTAGAAAGGCCAGTATGATGCAGAGTGAAACGCAACGGGAGCTTACTAACAGGAAGGAGGAGCCAATAATACAAACAGCATGATAAAAATCCCTATCGGCTCAACATCATCATCATATTTCCTATAAACACCAACAGCATCATCATATTTCGGACGATCACAATTATCCTCCTGCCGACTACTGTTCACCTCCTCCGCCTGTCGCCTATCATCATCATCATGATACTCAAAGGGCGCAAACATCCTCCTGTTGCACTGTTCATTGGGCTCCAAACACTATCGGCATCATCATGATATGCAACACCACCTTCGTCAGCAGGATATCAAAGATCCGGTTGCTCCAAATATCCTGATGATGATCACCTTCAGCACCTTCCCTTTGACGCCCCGATAGCTGACGACACAAGCAACAGCATCATGATATGACTTATCCGGTTCTCTCGAAACCTCCTGATGATGTTTCACAACTTTCTGCCTACGCCGATACCTAACCACTTAGCGACAACAGGATCAACATGCATAGGGGGATATCTCAATATCCTGATGACGATGATGTCATATGCGGATGACGATGACGTCACACAATATCCTGATGACCTCTTCAACACTTAGCCAAAAAAACTGAACTTCCACTCCCGCATCTGCTAGCGATATGCGGATGATGGGCATACCCAGAAGATGATCCTGACGGCGATATATACATAGAGTATATATCTGACTTACAACATCCTGATGTACTTGCAACATGTAAACTTCAACAGTTTCATAACCCGATCTTCACCTTATGCCGATGTACTCTTCTTCGGCAACTCCTGACGATGATTACCCCGACGAACTCGCACTTCATGCAATCGAAAGCATCATACTCATCTCCGCTTATCCGAATGACGATGTCCAAAGCGACTACAGGATATTGGCAGAAATATCCTGATGATGCCATTTTAACGAACTTCCAACCTTAGCGGATTTTCACTGTTCTGATCCGCCGAACCTCCTAGGTTGACTCGATCCACTTCCAGGGTGATCTTCCAAACTCTATCAGCTCGACCTAGCACAAGAGGATGCTAGGCTTCTCAACACCTCTCGACCGCGATCCTGCACACCTGCATGCGAACAAACAGAAAACACAAACTACCTCCTAACCTACTGTACACAGCCATTCCACCGATTCGACGAATCAACCGGTGGAATGGATCAGCGAATCCATATAACCACCAAAATAGCAAATCGATCACAATGGAGGGCAAACAGGAAATGAACACAAACAGGATCTTTATTGATTTCAAAAGATGCAATTACAATGCTCAATCTCTCTCTGTAATCTGACTTCTCAGTGCGATACAATACTATGATCGATGATATCTCTATCTGTATATCTATCCAATATCAACCGATCCTCATCCTTAAGTAGATTTTCCTACGAGTACTACTAACCTGACTCCAAGCGGCTGGGAACTCTCCAGGCGGCTGGGAGATCCAACCGATCCTACAACATGACAACTGTCCTAACAAACTAGCTAAAAATAGTAAAGCCTGGTCAGCGTGATCTTAATATGATCAGCTTGACCTTATTACATGCATTTGGTCTTAACAGACCTTCTTGAAAACATTAACAAGACCTATAACAAACTAACTGCCTCATGGAGGCCAGCTATTAGGTAGGTGCCTCTGCACCATACTCCCCAAAAGAAAATAACTCATGTCCCATGAGTTAGGATATGGAAGTCCTCCACCTTTACACTTTGCCTTGTCAGTCTTCTGACCTGTTCCAGCTTTATCCTCTGTTGGCTCTTGGCTGCTCCAAGACTTCTGAACTGTAACTTGCTTTCTTGCAAGTGAACCCTCATGCCTGTCAATGTAGGCCTTTCTCTCACATACCTTGTGTTTGTCAGGTTGTCTGACCAAAACCTCTGTCTGAACTGCCTCTTGAACTTCTACAATGTTTAACTCTGTCTTCCTGTCAACCTTTATAGGACAAGCAATAGTCCCAACTATGACAACATCCTTGTCATTCCTCTCAACTGGCTGATGTGTGTAAACCTGTTTCTGCACCTGCTGCTGACCTCTGTCAGTCACAACTGAAACTTTCTTCAGCTTGTTGTCTTTAACAACTCCTGTCCCTGCAGTGTCCTCAACTGCCTTTATGCCTGCTCCTCTAGGCATCTGCACAAATTCCTTCTTTCCCATTAAAATGACTTTGGCTGCCTTCTGTGCTGCAGCTGCTTCCTGTAATGGCATCAACTTAATAGTCTTTCCATCTTTCTGGATGGTGTAGGTATTAGCATACCCATCATACAGTACCCTCCTATCAAATTGCCATGGTCTACCCAACAGTAGGTGACAACATTCCATGGGCAAAATATCACACAAAATTCTATCCTGATATGCTCCAATCTGGAAATCCACATATGCCTGTTCAGAGACAAAAAGTGAATGACTATCACTCACCCAAGATGCCTTGTAAGGGTGTGGATGTGGAATCCTTTCCAAATGCAGTTTATCCACCATCTCCTGAGATACCATGTTGTCTGTTGAACCAGTATCAATGACAACCTTACATACCTTACCTTTGCTTTTACATGTGGTTTTGAAAAGAGCTCTTCTGTGTGGGGATTCTTTGTCAGGTACCATCACTGTTCTTCTCATCAGTAGAGACTCTCCACTTTCTGGGTATCCACAATTATCAGCCTCCTTATCCTTTTGGTAAGTGTTTGGACTCTGCACACTTTTCTCTTCTTTCTCTTCTTGCACAAGTTGTACTCTCTTGTCACTCGTTCTATCATTTCTGGATGATGAACCTTTGTTTTCTGGACATTTGAAAGATGGATGACCAAACTCACCACAGGTGTAACATTTCCTTGAAAATGTAGTAGAACCTCTACTACTTCCAAATCTTCCTTTATTACCTTTCCATCCACCTCTGAAATCAGACTGTCCCTGTCCTTTACCAGTGTCTTCTTGACTCTCATTGGTTTGCCTTGTTCTATGGGCTGATCCTCTTCCTCTATTGTTTTGTTCTTGTTTTCTCTTTAACTTCTCTTCCACTTTCAATGCCAATTGGAAACATTTCTGGACTGTATCTGGATTATGCAGACTTAAATCATCCTGAATATTAAACCTCAATCCATTAAGGTATCTGGCTACCTTCTCTTCTTCACTCTCCTTTACCTTTGTCTTCATACAGAGTTTCATGAATTCTTCTGTATATGAGCTGACATCTAGCTCCTTCTGCTTCAGGTTTTGCTTCCTCTTGTGTAATTGGATACTGTAATCCAATGGGATATAAGCTTCTTTTACTAATGCCATCATCTTCTTCCATGTGGCAACTCTACGTTTTCCTTCCTGTACTCTATCATCTTGAACAAAATTCCACCATGTCAAGGCAGCTTCTTTCATCTTTGACTGTGCTATCTTCACTCTCTGTTGTTCTGGTATCTCCTCTGTTACAAAGAAATTGTTCAAACAGTCTATCCACTCCATCACTGAATCAGGGTCCATCTTACCTGTAAACACTGGCAAATCCAGTTTCACATCCATGGTTCTCCTCTCCATGGCCTTGAGGGCGTTCAACAGTGGTCTCTGGTCTGCAGGAACGACCTCCTCGCTCCAATTAGGGATCTCTTCTTCTTCCCTATCATCTTCTCTACTAGAACCTACTCTGCTCCTCAACTTTGCTAACTCATCTTTCAACTCCTGATTCTGAGCCTTCACGGCCTTGCTTTCTGCAATCTGTTTCTTCACCAGAACTGCCAACTCAGCGTTGGTCATCCTTGCTGGAACCTCCGATGTTCCTTCTTCGTCTGACATCCTGCTTATCTTTTCCAGAAGATCCTAACCTTTGCTCTGATACCACTATGATGCAGAGTGAAACGCAACGGGAGCTTACTAACAGGAAGGAGGAGCCAATAATACAAACAGCATGATAAAAATCCCTATCAACTCAACATCATCATCATATTTCCTGTAAACACCAATAGCATCATCATATTTCAGACGATCACAATTATCCTCCTGCCGACTACTGTTCACCTCCTCCGCCTGTCGCCTATCATCATCATCATGATACTCAACGGGCGCAAACATCCTCCTGTTGCACTGTTCATCGGGCTCCAAACACTATCGGCATCATCATGATATGCAACACCACCTTCGTCAGCAGGATATCAAAGATCCGGTTGCTCCAAATATCCTAATGATGATCACCTTCAGCACCTTCCCTTCGACGCCCCGATAGCCGACGACACAAGCAACAGCATCATGATATGACTTATCCGGTTCTCTCGAAACCTCCTGATGATGTTTCACAACTTTCTGCCTACGCCGATACCTAACCACTTAGCGACAACAGGATCAACATGCATAGGGGGATATCTCAATATCCTGATGATGATGACGTCACACAATATCCTGATGACCTCTTCAACACTTAGCCAAAAAAACTAAACTTCCACTCCCGCATCTGCTAGCGATATGCGGATGATGGGCATACCCAGAAGATGATCCTGACGGCGATATATACACAGAGTATATATCTGACTTACAACATCCTGATGTACTTGCAACATGTAAACTTCAACAGTTTCATAACCCGATCTTCACCTTATGCCGATGTACTCTTCTTCGGCAACTCCTGACGATGATCACCCCGACGAACTCGCACTTCATGCAATCGAAAGCATCATACTCATCTCCGCTTATCCGGATGACGATGTCCAAAGCGACTGCAGGATATTGGCAGAAATATCCTGATGATGCCATTTTAACGAACTTCCAACCTTAGCGGATTTTCACTGTTCTGATCCGCCGAACCTCCTGGGTTGACTCGATCCACTTCCAGGGTGATCTTCCAAACTCTATCAGCTCGACCTAGCACAAGAGGATGCTAGGCTTCTCAACACCTCTCGACCGCGATCCTGCACACCTGCATGCGAACAAACAGAAAACACAAACTACCTCCTAACCTACTGTACACAGCCATTCCACCGATTCGACGAATCAACCGGTGGAATGGATCAGCGAATCCATATAACCACCAAAACAGCAAATCAATCACAATGGAGGGCAAACAGGAAATGAACACAAACAGGATCTTTATTGATTTCAAAAGATGCAATTACAATGCTCAATCTCTCTCTGCAATCTGACTTCTCAGTGCGATACAATACTATGATCGATGATATCTCTATCTGTATATCTATCCAATATCAACCGATCCTCATCCTTAAGTAGATTTTCCTACGAGTACTACTGACCCGACTCCAAGCGGCTGGGAACTCTCCAGGCGGCTGGGAGATCCAACCGATCCTACAACATGACAACTGTCCTAACAAACTAGCTAAAAATAGTAAAGCCTGGTCAGCGTGATCTTAATATGATCAGCTTGACCTTATTACATGCATTTGGTCTTAACAGACCTTCTTGAAAACATTAACAAGACCTATAACAAACTAACTGCCTCATGGAGGCCAGCTATTAGGTAGGTGCCTCTGCACCACAGTACTAAAAAAGAAAAGACAAGTATCATCCATGCATTAAGAGACTATCATGAACTAATAGCATGGAGTTATGAAGATCCAAATATCACAAAGAAGGTGGAGCCAGAACCTCAAATAAATGGGAAAAGATTAACAAGACAAGATGATAACAATAAATATTTTTGCCTCTAGACTCTAAGGTTTGATGGATCAAGATGCAGACAAGGACTTGGGGCAGGTTTTGAATTGATCAGTCCTACTGGAAGTTCATATTTGGTCTCGCATTGACTTCAGTTCCCTTGCACAAATAATGTAATAGAGTATGAAGCTTTAGTGCAAGGACTGTTGATGGCACTACAGAAGAAAGTTAGAATTCTTTAGGTGTTTGGAGATTTAGAACTAGTTGTAAAACAAATATGGAAGCAGTACTTGTGTAATGATAAGAGGTTGAACAGGTATAGAAACTGAGTATGGGATTTGATTGAATGTTTTGATGGTTTCAATATCCAGTTGATTCCTCAGAGACAGAATCATGTTGCAAATGCTTTAGCACAAAAAATGAGCACTTTGGATCCAACAACTATGGTGGGATTGAAGAAGTTCATTGTTGAATTTATCGCCACCCCGTCAGTACCAGATAATATTACAAATTTTCAAGTCTTTGAAGATGACATGTCTTCACTGCTCAAATAATAGACAAACAGGAAATGGAACCTACTAAAATGGATTTGGAGGGAGTTCTCAATCTAAAGACAAACATGATTCCACAAGGAATGGTGCAATTAGAGCGATTATTTGGTTAAGATAATTTGGGAACCCAGAAGAAAGAAGGAGAATCTCCTGGTGGACAATGTGATCCTTTCAACTTAGGGACAAGCAAAGAGATTAAGAATGTGTTTATTAGAAAGGCCAGTACTAAAAAAGAAAAGACAAGTATCATCCATGCATTAAGAGACTATCATGAACTAATAGCATGGAGTTATGAAGATCCAAATATCACAAAGAAGGTGGAGCCAGAACCTCAAATAAATGGGAAAAGATTAACAAGACAAGATGACAACAATAAATATTTTCGCCTCTAGACTCTAAGGTTTGATGGATCAAGATGCAGACAAGGACTTGGGGCAGGTTTTGAATTGATCAGTCCTACTGGAAGTTCATATTTGGTCTCGCATCAACTTCAGTTCCCTTGCACAAATAATGTAACAGAGTATGAAGCTCTAGTACAAGGACTGTTGATGGCACTACAGAAGAAAGTTAGAATTCTTCAGGTGTTTGGAGATTTAGAACTAGTTGTAAAACAAATATGGAAGCAGTACTTGTGTAATGATAAGAGGTTGAACAGGTATAGAAACTGAGTATGGGATTTGATTGAATGTTTCGATGGTTTCAATATCCAATTGATTCCCTAGAGACATAATCATGTTGCAAATGCTTTAGCACAAACAACGAGCACTTTGGATCCAACAACTATGGTGGGATTAAAGTTCATTGTTGAATTTATCGCCACCCCATCAGTACCAGATAATATTACAAATTTTCAAGTCTTTGAAGATGACATGTCTTCACTGCTCAAATAATAGCCAAACAGGAAATGGAACCTACTGAAATGGATTTGGAGGGAGTTCTCAATCTAAAGACAAACATGATTCCACAAGGAATGGTGCAATTAGAGCGATTGTTTGATTAAGATAATTTGGGAACCCAGAAGAAAGAAGGAGAATTTCCTGGTGGACAATGTGATCCTTTCAACTTGGGGACAAGCAAAGAGATTAAGAATGTGTTTATTAGAAGGGCCGGTACTAAAAAAGAAAAGACAAGTATCATCCATGAATTAAGAGACTATCATGAACTAATAGCATGGAGTTATGAAGACCTCAAGACATATGACACCTTGATCATTACTCACACCATACCACTCAAGCAAGGAGCAAAGCCTTTCAGGCAGAGACATCGACCGGTGAATGTTCTCTTAGAACCTTTGATTTTCAAAGAAATACATAAACTGCTATCAGCAAGAATCATATTTCCTATCAGGCATTCAGCCTGGATGGTGAATCTAGTTCCAGTCTAGAAGAAAAATGGGGAGATTAGACTTTGCGTCAATTTTTGGAACTTGAATCGAGCATCAGAAAAGGATAACTACCCATTGCCATCATTAGACGAAGTATTGTAGATTGTCAATGGATCCCAAATGATGTCTTTTCTGGATGGATATTTAGGTTACAACCAAGTGATGGTTGACTATGAGGATAGACTGAAAACATCTTTTACTTGCAAATGGGGAATCTACGCATACCGCAGAATGTCGTTTGGGCTAATAAATGTTGGCACAACATTCCAATGAGAAATGGATGTCACCTTTAAGGGATTGGTTAGAAAATGCATCATTATATATATGGATGATCTTACAGTATTTTTAAAAAGGCGAGAAGACCATGTGGCTGACTTAAGGAAAGTATTGCAGCGGTGCAAAGACTATGATATTTCACTCAACCCAAGAAGTGTATTTTTGGGGTAACTGAAGGAAGGTTGTTGGGGCATGTTATCTCTAAAAAAGGCATATCCATTGATCCTGACTAGATACAGGCAATCCTCAAGATATCACCCCCAACCAGCAAGAAGGAACTTAAGTCCTATTTTGGTAAAATCAACTTCGTGTGAAAGTTCATTACCAGTTTTGCCAAGATTGTTCAACCTCTCAATGCTATGTTGAAGAAAGATACCAAAATGGATTGGACCCTGGAAGCCAAGGATGAATTCATAGAAATCAAACAAGCAATTGCCAGCGCACCAGTGCTAGTAAACCCAGATTATACACAGCCATTTCATATCTATTCATTTGCTTTTGAACACACTTATGCAACAATGCTGACACAGAAAAGGGCAATCGACGACGAAAGGCCCATTGCTTTCATGAGCATTCCATTGAAAGACGCAGAACTGAGATATCTGAATGTAGAAAAAGAAGCATATGCCTTGGTAAAGGCCATTAAGAAGTTTCATCATTACATTCTAAGAAGTCAAGTGATTGTCATAGTACTAAACACATTAGTTAAAGCATTGTTGATGCAAAGTGAACTTGGAGAGAGAAGAGGAAAGTGGGTTACCATTCTGTAGGAATTTGATATAGACATATAGCCTATGAAGTTGGTAAGAGGGCAGGCATTGACTAAATCAATGGTAGAAGTAGTACTAGGCCTAGTCTCCCAGCAGTACATGTTAGAAGACATGTCTAAGGATGAATGGTATGGAGATATTATATTTTACTTGCTTAATCAGCGTTGCCCACTACAGTTGAATTCAATTCAAAGAAGAGTATTTAGGCTGAAAAGCAACAACTTTATGATAAAAGGATCAATACTTTATAGGAAGAATCACGAGGGGATCTATCTTAGATGTTTGGACAAGACAGAGGTAAATCAAGTGTTAACCAACTTTCATGAGATGTTTGGGATAGGTCACGGATCAGCCCATTCAATGGTTAATCAAATCCTTTGGGCTGGGTATTACTAGCCTACTTTATTTAAAGGTGCTTATTCACATGTAAGAACCTGCCATATATGTCAGACCGCTACAACCAGAGAATGAAATGTTGCCATGCCACTTCAGCTAGTTGTGGAGGTATGACCATTCGCACAATGGGGCCTCAACTTTATCCGTATGATCAATCTGCCTTCCTTTGCAGATCACAGGTATATTATGAACACTACTGATTATTGCACCCACTAGTCTAAGGCAATAGCTTGTAAACAATGCACCACAGAGGTAGTTATTGAATTTGTTGAAAAGCATATTATCACCAGGTTTGGATGCCCATTTTCTTTAGTTTGTGATAATGGACCCGCCTTTTCATCATTACATTTTTCTAAATGGGAATTTGATTATGGGATCATTCTGAAGTTCTCATCTAATTACTATCCACAAGGAAATGGGGTAGTTGAATCCACAAACAAAAATCTACTTGAAGTAATCAAGAAACTACTAGACAAAAACCCCAGGGATTGGCATACTCAACTCAGATTTGCTTTATGGGCTAATAGAATTAGACACAAAGCTGCATTGGGGACATCGCCTTACCACTTAGTCTACAGAACTAAGCCAATCTTTCCCATTCACTTGAGAATCCCAATCCTACACTTCATGCAAGATTGTCTTAAAACTGATGACCAACTGTCCTCCCGATTATCCCAATTACTACACCTCGAAGAAAAATGTGACGTTGCCATAGAGAACTTTGTTAAACACCAAGGTGTAGTGAAATGATGGTTTGACAAGAGAGCTAAGGTATAAGCCTTCCGCATTTCTAATTTAGTTCTATATTGGGACAAGGCCCATGAGAAGAAAGGTGAGCATGGTAAGTTTGATAAACTCTGGTTGGGCCCATATCAGATCTATGAAATCCTTGGTGACAATACATTTCGTCTTAAGAGCCTTATTGGTGAGGATCTTCCATTGCTCGTCAATGGACAGTTCCTAAAGCTCTACTTCTAGGCTTGAGAGACAGTCTTGCCTCCCCTTAGTGTATATAGCTAGGTTGCTTGTTTCTTTGGTTAGAGTAGGTTGCTGTTAGATTAGTTTGCTTTTCTGCTTTCATTTTCTGTAGCTGTTAGGTTTTCTCACTTTTGCTTAGTTAGTTGTCCTTTTCATTTTGCATTTGCTTGTTGTGCTTGCTTTTGCACAGGGTCTTTGTTTCTAGAATGTGGTGGCATTTGTGCAGACCTGTAAATGCTTCCTTGTTGGGTAAATAATCTACAATATTTCTTTGAGAAGCCAAAATTCTACTTAGGTCTTCTTGTGGGTTTCGTTGTTATACCAGGGAGTATAATAACTGTTCATTGGAAAGTAGTCGTTAGTTGGTGTGCTTGAAATATTTTCGAACCATATATCTCTCACTTTAAATAATCCTGAAGAAGCTGAGTAAGTCTGGGTGATCTCGTGTTAAGTGAAAAGCTTTAGATTCCATTTTTACCACCAACACCAGTCCTGCAGATTTAGACAAGAGTGGTAGGTGTTACTAAGTACTACTAGCCTACTGGGTAAAAATAAAAGGTATTTTTCAACACCAAACCCACTACAAAGTATCAATATAAAGATCATCATTTGAAGACTCACAAAAAGACTATTATCTAAAGATTATTAGCATCAGAGATCATCAAAGGTATTATCAAGAAAGAAATCATTGCAGAAGGATTACTACTTGAGAGTTCATCATATCCCAACATCAGAACATTCTCTTGGTGGTGAAATAATCCCAACTTCATAGCTTAGCATGAAGGATCTTGGATGAACTTAGTTGCTAAAGGATGGGAACGAATGCAATTGCACACACTCATGTTTTCAGGATATGGAGGGTTGCATTGGTTAGTGGTCTTTGATTCTTTGATAAGGTATCATGATTTCTCGTCTAATGTGTGGGAAACTAGAGATTCTGGGTTTGAACTAAAAGTTTATCATTGAAATGCTCTGGAACATTTCCCAGTAGAGTCGCCATTTGTTGTGCCTTGCACGCACGACCCATTTCGAAAAATAGGGACCCCCTCTTTCAAATATTGGCTTAAGAGTATCAAGTAGGTTCTCCATCTCCTAAGTGGTCAAATGGTCAAAATGCATTGCTATCCATGTTAGAAAGTTGGTGTCAATGGGTCATCTCAAAATCTACTAAGTCCAAGTCTCTACATTTCATAGAACTAGGTCTGATTGCCTTTTGTGCTAAAATTCATTACCTCTGACCTTAACGTTGTATTCTTACTCATCTGACCTTAGCGCTATTTTTCACATTCACTAACCTTAGCATCAAAATTCACTACCAACGATATCGCATTACAAAGCTCATACACTGACTATGTTGGGGAACGCCAAAAACCCTGCAAGTTTGAGAAACCCCAAATCCCCGCAAAATGCTTATATTACGTTGGTCTACTCTGCACTAAGAATACTGTCTACCGACTAAGTCAGTGATGTCCCAAAGCCCCGCTAAGTCAGAAGTAACCCAATCTCATGCAAACCTTAATCTTCTACCAAGTCTTGTGACTGATACTTCGTACACTTTGCATTAATGGCGATCGAGTCGAGGGATAAAAGGGGGTTTTCAAGCTCATTTTTATATTGAACAAACACTCAAAGAGCTCTGCAGCAACGATTGATCGCCCTACGCCTCCCGTGGATTTGACTTGAAGACCTCCTCCCCACTTGCACATTTCAACTCATTTCACCCCTGCAAACCAGGTAAGAGTTCATTTCTTCACTTAGGGATTTCAGTTAGGGTTTTTGTTGGAAATTAAATGCATTTTTGTCTCAAAACACAACAAACACATAGCTGCTAAGGGTTTAGGGACATGAATTAGGGTTTTTCCTTTTCTAAATTATTGATTATTATAAACCTTAGTTTTAAACCTCTAAAGTTAGTTCCTTAAGATCGTCTTCCATCTTGCCCTAACACACTGAATCGATCAAACAAAGCAAATAGGAAATGGAGTTGCACTAAAAACCCATCTGACTGACTTTCAAAAACTTTTGTGATCAATCCAGTTGGTCAGCGGCTTAGAAAATCCCTGCCAAGACTCAAAATTAATGTTACGCTAAAAGCTTGATACTCTGACTTTGTGCTAAAAGATTCCCTCTCTGACTTAGGTCAATGCACTAAAATGTTCCGCAGATCTGTCATACCCTAAAATCCCGCAAACCATAGAAACATAACTTTGCACCAAAATCAATTCCCTCCAACCTTGTGCCAAAATGCGCCTTCACTGACTTAGTCGGTTACCTTCGAAAGCTTCGCAAGGTCGATTGATATATAATCTCACGAAAAGGGGGTAAGGTTTTTTTGATCACCTTGCGCTAAACGTGTAACTGGCCAACCCAAATGACTGATTTAAGTCAGTCTCATCTAAAACCCACACAAGTTAGTTGACTATGAAATCCCTGCAAGATGTTGAAATAACCTAAACACAAGCAAATCAATTGGTTGGACCACCCCAATTTCCCTGCCAGATCAGTTGACCTAGAAATTAGTGCCTTTACTTTTGCAGGTCAGTTGACCCCAAAATTAGCGCAAACTGGGTAAAATGATAGTTTTAAGAGAAATTTCAAAAGGGAAAATGTCTGTGAAAGGGAAATAATGACTGCAATTGGTAAATTGTGATGATTTACATGTTTTAACTATAATTTTGTAGCATTAGAGTATTTATTACATGTATTAGCATAAGACTACTCTATTATTTGACCATGTGATAAATGCAATAGTTGGTAAATTTCAGACGTATGTTCTCATAAACATATAATGGTAACTTAGTAGATTCATTTTAGACTCCTTCATCATAACATGGTTTGATAGTATAGTAGTCCTCTTGATAATCATAGATTTTAAACTTAGAAGTTAGAAAAACATCTCAAAGGCATCCAAACTTATAAGGTCCAGTCCTGCAGGGTAGATGACTGCACGAGCCCAAGCCATGAGGTACAAGTTCAAAGGTATTCCTTTGGAAACAAAGATTTCTACTAGATGGAAAGACATTGGAGACACAGAACTAGGTTATATTGACCTAGATGATTTCAGACTGAGAGTATTTGGTCAAAATCCTACCCTAAGAGCCAAGAAAGTGAAAAATAGTGAGATTGCAGAAGCTATTGCCTTCCCCACATCAGCTCAATGTGCATAATTGAATGCTGCTTGTGCAGATAGATATGATATCATGACTAGAACAATACAAACCACTAGTGGAGAAGTGTTAGCTGACCTAAGTCCACCCTCCTTGGCTGAAATTTTTGGCATCCCATGGCATTCAGTAATGACTATGCCAGATAAGGCAAGATCAAAAGCCACCTATAAGAAAGATGAAAATGGATGTAGAAAACACATGAATGAATAGTGGGCAGAATAGAAGATCTGCCTTGGTCAATTTTCCTCAGGTGCTGTATAGGAGTGATTTTCACGATGACATAGGAGATCTAGTAACCCTGTTAAGCAGAATATACAGATTACCTGCAACATCAACTTTTGAGGGATGGGTGTTCTTTATAATTGAGGAGATATTAAAAGATACCAAGTTACATTGGGAACAAATATATAGTGATAACATCCATGAAGCATTCAATAATTTCAAAGAAAAATGACTCTTCAGATGGATGTCCTATGTAGTTTATGCATTGGTGAGGAAGAATCATTATGATGGACTGTCCAAGGTGGGGGAGCTAGGAAATGATGAACAAACCTAGATTAAGATTTATGAATGCTATACACAACTCACATTGACACAATCTCCCATGCATTATAAGAGGTTAAACGATGCCTTTACCATGTACATAACCAGGTTATTGTAAGGCAACACAACTCTGAGGATATCCACCAAAGCTATGAATGAAGTCACTAAGTATGGGAGGTGGTATATTCAATTTGAGAAGTTCACATATTTGAGAATACAAGGCTTCACGGGGATGGCTTATAGACTCCCTAGATATCCTACATAAAAAGTAGTGCTTTTGGAGATATCTAGACAACTGATAACTTGTGCTGAAAAGCTCAAGCATCTGTATAGAACAAATGTCCAATTTCCCGTCCTGATAGGCAAAGAAAACTATGCATGTCCTTAGTTAGGTTCAGCTGAGCACTCTAATACAGAACTTCAACTTCTCAACCTCCATTATTACAACAAAAGAAATCATTTTGATCCAAATAAGGTGATGGAGAGGTTTTTGAGTAAGAAATTATTTCATAAGATACATATAGAAGACTTTTGGTCAAATTGCATGGATGACTATGAGGTCATGAGGAAAGCCCACTTCAGATTATCATTGGCATTCATAAGAAAGTTTCATATCATCGCAGTCCCTGATCAGCTAGAAGATGATGAAAATGTGATGCCTAGGGGTGCCTAGTGTTAGGGTTAGCCGGCAGAAGATATCAATTAAATGCAAATAAAGATTAAACAGAGAAATGGAAATACATAGAATTAATAATAGCGAGAGACAAGATTTAACGTGGTTCACCCAAACTCGGGCTACATCCACCAAACAGAGAGTCCAATATTATTATCCAGTAAATCAAAACAACTACAATCAGCAATCCCTGCAGCTCAATACTGCTGCAAATGCTATAATACAATGCCAAAACCCTAACCCTTGGCTGCCTTTTATCAAGCCTTTTTGTCGGTTACAAAAATTAGGGTTTTCTTATGTTAGTCATAAAAAATAGGATTTGTTTAAGTCGGCCCTAAAAAAAATTTTCTCGGGGGCTGCCGCCCTCGAACCCTCACTTCTTGGGGGCTACTGCCCCCAAACCCCCACTCGGGGCCCAATCCGGCCCCGAACCTCGGCGAGGATACATGGCTAGTGTACAGTACTTTCCTAATCAGTCACCACCTACCAACACCTAGGAGGCCCAATACCACCAACCAATTCTCCTGCCTAATTGGGCTAATGCTAAGGAAAGCTCCCTTGATGTTGTGATGAAGGAACTGAACAGATTAAGCAAAGCATGGGTAAAAGGCCAAATTACTGTCTTAGAGAGACAAGGGATACAACTCATGTATACTGAGCTTGAGTTTGAGAAAGAGTCTGGAGGAGAAGAAGATGAACCCATAGAAATAACTAATGATGTAGAACTAGCCCAAGGACCTACCATGAAATCAGACAGCGAAGAGCACATACCCTTGGTAGAGAAGGCTAAATCACAAAAAACCAAGAAGGTTGTTTCAAAGACTCAAAAAAAGGATGTGCCTTCTTCCACCAAGATAAGAGTTTCAAAGAAGAGAGACCTTCAAGTGGGTTGGGAGAAGGGTCGAAAATGAAGAAAGTTAGAATGAAAGATACCAATAAGATAGTAGAAGTTGGTACTACTACCACTGTTGATAGTACAAAATTTCCAACTTATCCACCTCCTGTTGCCCCAAGTATGAGTGTTGCTATACTTTCTCCAACTACTTCTACTACTGCACTATCCCCTACTATTTCTTCTATTACATCCACTTCCCTTGTGACCATTGTTCAAGAAGATATCCCTACTGCCTCTGCACCTGTAATAGCCATTTCAACAACCTCATGTCCACTGACGGTAAGCTCAAGCATTCCTAGCAGCCCCGTTTCCTCCATTGCTGCCACCTCATGCTCTTCCATCACTACCACATCCTCACTTACCAATTCTTCTAGTTCACTCTCCATTTCCCTTGCACTACCTCCTATTTCTACCATTCTATCACCTTCACCCTCTTTGCCTACTATGTCCTTCACTTCACGTATCATCATTTCTTCTTTCTTACCAACTTCTTATGTTCCATCATCTTTGGGGTTTGATACCTTTGCCAATTTGACACAAATTAGTTTGCCTTCAGTTGCCACATCATTATCATCTACTACCCCTACCTCCCAGGTTGTCTTGGATCAAGATTCCACTCCCTTGGCTATGCCATTGTTACCAGGTATTGAGAAGGTGTGTGTTGAACTAGCTCTCCAAGAGCAAGAACCGGAGAAGGATGTATTTGTCAAGGTAGAGAATGAGATACTTGATGAACCTTTGATTGAAGTTGCCAGTGTAGAAATAATTGAAATATCAGATAGCCCTCTGAAAAAGAGTCAAACAGAAGCAATCCTTGAAGCAGCATAGAATGATGTACTGATAAATTGGAGAAACGTTACAAATGAAGAAGTGGATTTGGGTAAAGAATCAGAACAAGAGCAAAGGCTACTTGAAGGGCCACCCAATATAGACAATGAGAACCTTAACGAGTCTGAAGAGCCTTCTTCCTGAGGACCTAACTAGCTGCAAAGAAGATTGGCCTATACAGAGCCTCAGGTGGAGATCATGAAGTTAGATCTGAGTGCTATCTTGTCTCAGGCACAAAAGCCAAAGAAACAAAAGGAAGCAAAAGTGCAATCAAGAATTTACAAAGATGAAACTAGATCTAGAATAGCTGAAGTAGCTATCCCACCGGCTAATACAAACAGAGAGCAAGTCAGAGCAGAGGATTATACCATAACAACTATAAATTTGGGACCGGCTACCAGAGCTCAAAAGGTTGATGAATTCAAAGGCTTTGTTACTTCTATCCTAGAGTAGCTAGATAAAGATGAACTCTCAAAGAAAGAGCTAAAGCAGCAAAATGAGGAGCTTTGGGCCTATTTGCAATTCTTGATAAAACCAATGGATTTTGATGGTGAGATAAGGACAGTACCTACTTTGTTGTCACTAGATGAAATTTCCAAACTCGGTGAAGTTCAGACTTGTCAAAAGGCACTCAAAAGTGGATGATCAAAATATGTGAGAAAGTATTCGAGGCAATTGATGTAGCATCTGAATTCCATAAGAATTTAGTTCAACTTTGGGAACATTGGAAAGACTTGTATGAGGAATGTGATTCTTTGGATGAATATTATTCCTAGGTATTTCCTCGAGTGCAAGCGATTATTGGCTTGCCTACTCAGACACTGTTATCAGAAAATATTTTGACAGGGGATAGATTGCACAAAGCTATTGACCGGTATCAACAAATAAAGTTGAGAAAGGAATTTTTTGATAACATTCGGGAGGCCCACAAAGAAGCTGATGAAAATATATTAGATCTCATCTATGAAATTAATGATACCTTGAAGGATTGCCTAGTTATGGCCTGCAATGACTTGGCGCCATATGATGTGAAAGGGTGTAAGGATAAATTGCATAAAATGGTTTTTGAAGATATTGAATTGGATGTGGGGGCCAGACTTGACAGAGTCAGTGACCTCAGAACCAACTTTAATGCATTTCATAAAGGAAAGGCAGAGATAGAGAAAATATGTAATAAATATAGCTAAGAATTAAAAATGTTTAGATATTGGGTCAACCACCTCAAGAACCCAGACCCCACAGATATTAATCCAACACTATCCTTTTGGGTCAGATACCGTAACAAGATAGCAGAAGACAAAATAGATTTGGATGGTGAAGCTTAGCATATCTTTTTTTGAATATTTTCAATTGAAATCTTGTCACTAATATAAATTGCTATATTTGGAGGGACATGTCATGCTATTTTGTCTCTATTATGCTTTATAAATATTCTTTTCTATATATATATATCCAAATGGGTAGTCAAATTGACCAGGTTCAATGTATTTGGGGTCATTTTTCATCTTTTTCATAAGAGACAAAATGTAATTGGGGATTGTCATAAATGCATTTAATGATGAAAATCTGGACCATTGGTGTTGAGTTAATCTCCACCATCCATTCAAAAACTCATTATGGCACCTTTCCTATATAAATGGCTGCCCTCTTTCTCATTTGTAAGACTCTTGATGCCGAATTGTTGATGCTCTGCCATTTGAAGCTAATACAAAGTAAGTTTCTATAGTTTTCCTAAGAATTTGTGTATTGTGTTTCTTATTTGGTTTTTCATGGTTCGCTTCTTGATCTCCAATAGTTATTTAATAGTGTTTTGCAATGTTCATGGTTTGTTAAAAGGTATCTGATGAATGTTCTTAGTCCATACTTTTAGTTTCTTGCTGATTGTAAGTGACTGTGCAAAGTTAGCCTGGGCTGACCATTTTGTGCTTAGTTCAATTGTATTTCATAAGTTAAATTGTGTCATTGTTGGGTATTTGATGAGTGAATGCAATATGAAAATCTCTAGATTTCTATTAAAGATAGCATCATTTTCTGCAGTACTGTAACACACATTTTAGTTTGGTAACTCAGAAAACTTGTTAAATTCAGAGCATTTATCTACCTAAAGCAGTCCATATATTGTGAATATCACTTAGGATTTCTCTAAAACCCTATCCCTTTTACATTTTATTTGAAAATAACTGTTAGCTTAGGTATTTCAGTAGCATCATATATTGTCTTATCAGCTGAAATCATAAAGGGTTTGCATGAAATGCTGTCCAAGATGTCTACATCTGTCAATTACATGTAAGACCCCTTGTTGGTATAGCTAGTCATTCTAACTAAGAGATTCCAATCAAGCTAAGACCTAGTTGTAGAAACCTTCAAGCAGTCTTAACTAGGGTAGGATACTTTTCAAGAGAGGTGTGATACCAGCAATCATACATGTGTTGTTGCATGCTAAAACCACCATCAACACAAATGCCAAACAAAGATGAAGAATGTACAATGCATCCACATGAAGACTCTGCAGATCATCAAGAGTTATAGACAAAGATCTAAAAGGAAAACAAAGATAGTTAAGGTTTCAAAGATGAATATGCATCAAGAGGTGATGAACAAGAACAAAACCCTTCCTAAATGATTATTCTACTTATTGATTATGTTTTTCAAAGCTATGAGTGATAGGGTTTAAGATGATTGTTTAAGGGTTTTGAATGGGGATACCTTTTTCTTTCTCTTGCATGGAGATTTGATAGTGCATATATGAATTTCATTTTTCATTTCCATCATTGGAAAAATATCCAGGCATCTTCACAATGGCAGGATTCTACGTGAGATAATTCCATAGTGCTTCACCAAGGAAAAAATATTTTAAGAGGCAGGTTTCCATGTAAATCCATGGATATTTCAAATTCCAATGGTTATGTAAGGATTTATAAGTCTCTTTATTCACCTTGAAACTCTTGACTTTGCATTTATGGTCTTTATAGGATCATTTAAGACTAGAAGATTATTTTCAAACATTGCTAGGGTTTTTATTGGGTTAGAGACCTTTTCCTGAAGATGCAAGCAGGACTGAATGTTGAGGTTGTACCGTGATGATATATTAAGGTTATCATGTAGGGTTCTAACAGTAGTTTGTTCACCTAGACAAAGATATCACGAAGGAAATCAAGGGTTTACAATGAAGACATAAACCTAGACCAAGTTTTTGAAGATACCCTATACTGATGCAGTAGGACATCTTTTGTATGAGTCCATTATGATACTCTAATGTAGTATAATGGGTATTACACTACTTTGTCAACATTTCTAGTATACTTTACCACAAAAAATAATATAAAAAACCTTGTCAAAAATCTAGATAAAGTTTTTTTAGGATCTTAAGGCTTGTTAAACTACCATCATGGTCTGTCAAACAAGAATGCATGAAATACATGTAAAAATACAACTCTAAATATGTAGATAGTATACAAATCAAAAGATAATATGACTATTAGCAGAGCTGATTGAGGTTAAGGTTAACATGTTCTTGTGCATAGGTACACAAGCCTCATACAATGAGGAAGGTCAAACAGTCTACTACATACCAAGGTCTGCATGCTAAGGGTTTCATAGTGAGATAGTCACAACATAGAAAGACATGTGAATAGTTTAATGGTGCAACATATATCTTGATAGTGACTAAGATTGTGGAGAGAGATCTGACTCAAAAGAAAATAATGAGGGTTTATAGTTATTAAGAGTTGGTGTCCACATATTTTCAAGAGCCTACACTCACTATATACCAGTGGCTAAGACTAAAAGGTGCAGAACGAGTATCAAGGGTCTGAGTTGATAAGTGAACGAAGTTAAGACAATCTATAGCACCAAGGAAGAGACTGTATTAGAAGGTGACAGTGACCACTGAAGATGCAAGGATATCTAAGAGAATGTGAGAAGGATATTAAGGAAACAACATGCAAAGTTCTTGCATCACACATATACAATACAAATGGGGCAAAGTATGTATAAAGTGCAGAAATAGGCAGTGAGTACCAGAGGAAATCTAAGGTCTATTAAAAGTATGTAATAGTATCAAGCTCTCAAAAGCTACAAAAATTAATTTGAGGACATTTACAACATTTTTAACCTTGTCAAAGATCCTTCCAAAGGTAATAAATGAAGAATGGAGTATTTCTAGGTCATGAATGAGCAGCTGTGAGAAGTTTGAAGACTCCAAATACAACAAAACTCTTCTCAAACACCATCAAGGAGTCCTAATGACATCAAAATAGCAAGGGCACATGTCCTATACATCAACAAGGTGGAGTTGAAGAAGTTATGAGGAGGTTGAGGTAGTTTTGAGGAGATTTATGAGAAGTTAGGTGACTAGGACAATAGGTGGAGCAAATCTAAGGATAATTTTGAAGCATTCAAGTCAGCTTTGAAGACCTTCCAAGCATCTAGGAGAAATTCCAACACCTCCCAAGCATCTAGGAGCTTCTTGGGCAGCTAAGGCAAGATTGTAGGAGCTTGAAGAAGGCAAGAACCTAGTCTCAATGAAGGAATTCAAACGAGGACTCTTCTTGGGCATCCAAAGTATGTTGACCAACTTTTGAGCATTTACTTTTTGTCAAAAGCATCTCCTATATGTTCTCCTATCCTTAGGATGAGATATAGGAGCCCTATGATAGATTTTTAAGTAATTCTTTCTAGTTTTGCTGGTTCTAGAGGCAGAAACATAGCATTGTAACTCAACTTTCTTAGTCTTAGCACTGAAAAACACTTTTGTAACACATTTTTGAAGCAAGAAGATACAAGCTTTTAGACATATTCTTGATGTAAGAACACCTTTTTTTTAATAAAATAATTAATGTTGCCTTCTTTATATGTTGTTTAATGGTGTATTTGAGCAAATGATGCATGTATTATTGTGTTTCAGTTAGTAAACCTTCAAAACATGTCTTTATCACAAACCTATAGGTAGAAAATATATACTTTCATGCATGTTGTAAGTTGTGCAAAACATGTAGACAACTATTAAGTTGTGAAAACCCCACGTTTCCATCTAAAGAGTAAACTACAAGTGTCCTTGCAAAACACTCATGCATAAGGTATAAAATCATAATTTGTGCAAATAATTGTTGAAAATTTATGTGTCAAAATATCAAACATAGGTCCTTTTAGTTT
The DNA here is from genome assembly GCA_027924645.1 of Cunninghamia lanceolata. NCBI lineage: Eukaryota > Viridiplantae > Streptophyta > Pinopsida > Cupressales > Cupressaceae > Cunninghamia > Cunninghamia lanceolata. The sequence goes on from BSBN01000031.1 coordinate 911,101, forward strand.
GGTGCATCACCTCTATAGTTTTCTAGTTTTCATTTTATGTCTTTTCTTCCCCTTTACCTCATCAAACAATAGTAGTTGGAGCTAGTATTAGGTGAAAGTACCAAGGGAACTAGCCCTCTCTAGAGGTTGATCTCAACCTATTTGAGCCCACACTCAGTGAGATCATCCCATGTTTCACTAGTTAGTTGGGTTTTCCCCAAACTCAATAGGGTGTGTACTTCATTGACAATAAGTCTAAAAGTTTAAAAGAGGTCCATTGTAAAGCAAGTAGAGGTTGGGAATTTGGGACACCCTATTAAAATTTGCATGGGTGATGGATTGGTCTGAATCTTTTCCACAAGATTATGTAAAGAAGGTGGGAGTTGGAGTTTTAGATTACTAGCTACTAGCCTTCCTAGGGGATAAAAAGACTTGAAATCCCACCAAGGTGGCAAGGTTTGGAGATCTAAAAGATGACCATGTTCAAGTACAAGAACATGTAAAAGTCTAAAACTCCACCAATGAAGGTGAGGGTCAAGACTTTGAAAAACAAACATCTTCATGTACTAGTATATGGTTAGTCGGTAGGTCTACAAAACATTAGAAGTTAAAGATCAAGAGGTCTAATGTAGGATGTGAAAGTTATAATTAGGGGATTGGTAGTTTGAAAGCACCCCAATAAAATTAGTAATGTGGTAGTAAAAGGTTTGAAACCCTACCAAGGAAGCCGAGAGTCAAAGGTTAGGGCACATGCTATAATTAAGCACCTAAGTAAGAAAAAATCTAGACCTCCACAAAATCATAAAACACTCAAACTTAACCCCTAGAACTTAGGACTTAAACAAATAGTCTTCATTTCAAGGTTTCTAAAAATTTATACTCTTCCCCCAACCAAGGAAACATAAATTCTCGAAAGATTCAAATTCAAAGACAAACTTCACCACCTTGAAACAAGGGAAACCCTGACAAGAAAAAAACATCAAAAAGAGGGACCTTATTTTGTTTGGGAAAAAATGGGCATGTTGTGAAATAAACAACATAAATGAATGATTATTATTGTTTAAATTAATCATTAAAATGTGGGTAGCTCTTTGGAAATGTCCTAACCAACTACAAACTATTTCTCCTTGAAATACAATGTACATTCACTATCATAGGTGTTACAATAGTTATTCACATCAAATTTTAGTGACGTGATAGTAATAAAATTAATTTCTATGTCCTCTAACCCCCAATTTATTATTCTCATTTTCCTAGACAACTTTAAAAATTACTTTTCTATTGTTTTGACCACTTAAACAATCATATGGAAGTCTTCAATATTGTATATCAAAAAATACTAAATTTGGAAAGAGTAATTATTTACATAAGAAAATTAAATAATAAAAGAATGTTTTCCTACTTAAAATTGTTAGTTACATTAATCATTTATAGAATCACTAGGTCAATATTCATATTGACATGGAAAATCTATGTGAAATCATCTAATAGAGATATTAGGAGGGATGGTTTCCCATAGTGATAACTAAATTTGAATGAATCTATGCTTGAAATCATTCCTAAATTTTGACCTAATATTTTCCCAAAAGTATTATAGTGTCTAGATGCAATTCTTCCTAGCCTTTCTCTTTTATTGGATGCTATTTATTCAGTGGCAAATATTTGGACAGCATTTTGTCCAAAATACCACAAAATAAAAAAAAATATAGTTTCCACTATGAGAATAATTTTGAAATGATTGTTGTCATGGTTATTAAAATGATTAGCAATCTTGCCCAAGAGGTTGTTCTTAAAATTCTACTTAAGACATGAGGCATCCATGTTTATAGCCTCATTTTCTTCAAAATTTTCAAGCAACTATGCCAAATTCATTTTCTCTTTATTTCTCAAGCCTAATATTTTTTGCAATACATTTGTACCAATTCTATTCAAGTCTTGGTTGTTTGATCCTGGAAAAGTGCGACACTCAAAAGCCTTGAAAGAGTTGTTAAAATGTGTCCATATTTATCCATTAAAAAAATCAATAAATTTCTTTCCTAAAGCTCATTTGTGTTGCAATTGAGGAGTCCCTTTAAATTTTTCTCTTACTCATGCATTTCATCTATTTTTTATTTTACGGCTTTGTACCAATTTCCATTATTGTAGATTGATAAGATCATGGCCTAATCACAACCTTTCTACAAAAGAAGCTTTGTAAATAGTCTTATTGACCTCATTATATTGATTACATATTTTATGTAGAATTGTATGAGAAGCATTTGTTTTGAAATTCACACCTTATATTTTTCTCTTAAATTATTTGATGAATGAAAAGCCATCTCTATCATAATCCTCTATTGGGTTGTAATTGTGTGTTTCCCATCTATAATTTTAAATTTATTATTGTATGTTGATAACAAATTCTAAATTTGATCATTTGTTTCAACAACACCATCTCTTTAAGAGGGAATGTAAGGAATGAGGAGTGCATCTTTGAAGGGAACTTCATTGTTCTTGATCAAAGAATAAACAATGGAATTGATAGCATTATAGTTAAGATTACTTATTTTGATAGATGCATAGCCTCACTCACAAAGCTCAATTAGAATGGGGAGTCTATCATACTGAAAATACCATTTACTAAATTCCTTGAGGACTTTTTTGGTTTTACCTTTGCCAGAGCCAGCGTATAAATTGATTGTACATTTTTTTTTCATTCTAATGGGGGTAGAATTTTGAAAATTGTTTATACATCTTTGAATAGATATTGAGCCCTTGTCTTATAAGTTCTCAAGAGATCTTTTTCTATTATTTTTTCTAGAAACGCTATATACATATTTGTATGATGAACATAAGAGGATGTGGGTACATTCATCTCATGTTTGACTTAGAGTAGCTTTTGTATTCTAATAACCAAGTCAACTTTATTTTTTATTCCACTAGAAGCAAAATCATCAAAACTATCTAATGGGAACTGTAGACACCTAAAAATGTCTTAACCCTTCAACTTTCTTTCCACATCATCCATATCACTAATTTATCCTTTCACCCAATTAATTAAATAAATTCATAATTATTTAATTAATTATCTCTACATCATCCCTGATCATCCATCCTTAGCCATTCTTCAATTTACCCTTAGTCCTAAATTAATTAATTTAATTTAGCATTACACCTTATAACTTCACCCCAATTAATAAAATAAATATGTAAATATTTATTTGGTTAATTTGTCCACTTCCTAAACCTGATACTTTAAGTAAATTCTACTTATTTAATTAATCTACCCTACTAATTAGTCTATGCCTAGCCTAGTTGATTAAATGGCTATTATTTAATTAGCTACCCTAGCCTACATGACCCCTAGATCTAGATTAATTAAATAAATCATTATTTAATTAATCTTAAACCATGATTAGCCCATTCACTAATTTTCTTCAGCCACATTAATTAAGTTAATCACCTTGATTAACTTGGTCAAAGCATCATTAACTCATTCTCCCACAACCCACAAATTAAAAATTATAAAATAATCCCATGGGTCACATGACCCTTCCACCTCACCTTACTATTTCCATGCTAAGCTCTTCTCTATGTCATGAGTTCACACATGTGAGCTCTCAAATTACCCATGTGTCACATGTCCCTCACATTTCCACATAAATTAGAATTTTAAATTCCACATCCTCCCAAGGAAATAATATTTTATTTCCTTACAAGTCATTATCATATTAAATGCAAAGCCTTCCCCAAAAATGAATTTAAAATTCATTTTTCATTCTCCACCATCTATTTTTGTTGATGAGATCTTAGCCCTTGATCTCATCCTCCAATCTCATCCATTGATTTCAACTTTCAATCTCCACCATTGGATCAATCTCCCCCCAAATTTGCCTATAAATAAGGCCCTCTCCAAGCCATTTTTACAACACATCTTGAAGTAGATCCATTATTCCAAAATACCTCCAAATCATATCATTGAGCTTATTGTATTGTTGAGAATTTGTGAGAGCATTCCACATTTCTTCAAACCATTTGGGTAAAACTAGAGAGTAAGGGTGCACTCTCTCCACCTTATCTAGGAATAAGGAGTTTACAAAGCTTTTGAGAAGATATAACTTTGTGTTTCTTTCATTTATTTTATGTTTTCATTCTTTGCATTTCCCTTTGTCTTCATTTGGCATGCCCCAGTGGGACCCCCTGGTCCCAAACTAACTTTTATTTGAGTGTTTTTGAAGCTTTCTTGATAGACAAGTCAGTTTAGTGCTAAAGTCTCCAACAGTCACACTATCTTCCCGCGAAGTAGCACCATTTTCATCTGTTGTAGCATCATCTAACTCTAGAGTAGTACTTGGTGCAGGAGCACCCCTTCAGAAAACCAAATATACATCTGAGGGAGAAGACTAAGTTTTAATATGTCTTATGCATTTCATGTTTGTTTTAATGTTGGCATTTTATGTTTGTTTTAATATCTCTTCTCCTGGGGAGAATTTGGACATCATTAGACACTTGGGTTAGGTGGAGGATTAACCAAATGTGTCGTATTACTAAGTGTTTTGTTGTCTTGAGATAAACAGGTGTCGTATGATTAGTTAGGATTTTGATTATAATCTTGGTTTAAGGAAAACCTTGAAAATAGAGGAGAAGGGGAGTCGAGTAACAAAATAGGGAAGGTGGTCAAGGAATAAGGAGTTCTTCCACCTTTAGAAAAATCTCTGTAATTAGTCTATGTTCGATAATGTGAAATGAAGAAGTAGAAATTATGTAATTTGTGTTCTACAAAATTTTGGGTTCAGTGTAAATTCTCTGTATATCAAACCGTCTTGTATATTATTTGTATAGATTTGCCTTGTGTTTCATTTAGTTCTTCTATGGTCGAGATGCACGATTAAATCCATTCCACTAGTGGATTTTTGTGAAATCAGTGGAATGGATTGGGTATATTAGTTTTCTGTTCATTTTTCTTGTGTACAATGGACACAGCAGAATAGAAATTGTACAATTCGTCACAGAAGAAGTTATCAGTGGGAAGTTCAAATATGCATCAATTGCATGAGGAGATAGTCTGTGAATATATCGCATTCGTATGCAAGCAACTTCCTATGTATATGCTGTGAAAATGGTATGTATAAAAATCTATTTGAGTCTAGTTTGTGTTGGTTGCTAAATATACCATTCATGTATATATTACAAATGTATGAAGGTGCATTTCATGAGTATATCACATCTATATGTGAATATACATTTTGTGGATATCCTGCATCTGTGTATCGGGTTGAATCATATCGGGGGAACCGATAATAGATGTTTGTAGGTGGTTGAACCAATTCAAAGGTTCAACCGTTAATCATAGTAAGTGTTGCCGACAGTTGAACCGCCGGTTGAACTGGTTCAACGGTTCAATAGATACAGTGGGTTCAGTTGGTTCGTCGGTTCAACCAAGAGTATCAGGTTCAATGGTTCACTAAGCCCGAAGGTTAAATCAGTATAGTCTATGCAACGGGAGTACATTGAACCACTAGTGTATGTTGAACCGAATAATTGAAGGTTCAACGGTTCAATAGGTTCTCTGGTTCAACATAGCAAAAGGTGCCGATAGCTAAAATAATGGTTGAACCGATTCAGTAGTTCAACGGTTCAACAGGCTCATCGCCGATAGTGTTTAAGTGTGCGATAGTTGAATCCGTGGTTGAACTAGTTCAAGGGTTCAGTGGTTAAATGGTTCAGTGGTTCAACCCTTAGTTGAAGGTTTAATGGTTCGACTGTATGTTCATGGGTTCAATGAAGAGAGAGAGGTTTCAGAAATTCTGATCTACAAAACCAAATGTATTTGATCGATGGGGAAATAGACAACGGTAAATGTTTGTGGGTGAGGAGTTGACATCAGTTATCCACATTTTTGTTGCTTACTCTGCATCATAGTGGTATCAGAGCTTGAAGTGTTCTTTGGGTAGAAGAAGAAGACAAGATGTCAGAAGGAGAAGGGTCAAAAGCATACCCAACAAAGATGACCAACGTTGAGTTGATGGCCTTAGTAAGAAAGCACATGACAGAGAGCAGAGCAGATCAAGCTCAGAATCAGGCATTGAAAGAAGAACTAGAGAAGTTGAGGGACATAGTAGAGAAAGGGGAAGAAGATTCTAGTAAGCGAGAAGACAGGGATGAAGAGGAGGTCCCTGAATAGGAGGAGATAGAGGTTCCTGCAGACCAGAGACCCTTACTCAATGCCCTCAAGTCCATGGAAAGAAGGACCATGGATATGAAAATAGACCTACCAGTGTTTGCAGGAAAAATGGAACCTGATTTGGTGATGGAGTGGATAGACTCCTTGAATAATTTCTTTGAGACCGAGGAAATACCAGACCACCAAAGAGTGAAGATGGCTCAGTCCAAAATAAAAGGGGCTGCACTGACTTGGTGGAATTTCATCCAAGATGACAGGGTGAAAGAGGGAAAGAACAGAGTTGCAACATGGAAGAGAATGATGGCTTTAGTGAAGGAGGCCTATGTCCCATTCGATTACAACATCCAACTACATAAGAGGAGACAAAATTTGAAGCAGAAAGAATTAGATGTTAGTTCATACATAGAAGAGTTGATGAAACTATGTGTCAAGACAAAGGTAAAGGAGGGTGAGGAAGAGAAGGTAGCAAGATACCTCAATGGATTGAGATTTAACATTCAAGAAGACATAAGTCTACATAACCTAGAGACAGTCCAAAAGTGCTACCAGTTAGCACTCAAAGTGGAAGAGAAATTTAAGAGAAGGCATGAGTAGAACAATAGAGGAAAAGGAAGACAACAAAGAGGAGGAAGAAGCCCTTTTAGAGGCAGAGGAAATGGATTTGGATACCAAGGCGAATTTAATCAAGAGAACAGTAGAGGAGACAGTAGTCAAACTCAAGGGGGAAGTTATAATTAGAGAGGAAACTTTAGGGGCAGGAGACCACCATTTAGAGGAAGATCTTAGGGCAGAGGATTGATCAGATGTTACAACTACAATCAAGAAGGCCACATAGCCAGTAGGTGTCCAGCAAAGGCAACAAGTTCAATAGGAGAAAAGAGGATCAATCTGATCCAAGAATCTGATTGTCAAAGTGTAGCAAGCTCAAGCACTAATCACAATGTGAATGCTCTTGATAGTTATGGATATCTTGAGAAAGGAGAATCTTTGATGATTAGAAGAGCAATGACCACCATGAAGGTTCCCAACAAAGAACCCCCACAAAGGAAGTCTCTCTTCAGAACTACTTGCAAAGCAGGAGGAAAGGTATGTAAAGTTCTGATTGACTCTGGATCTACTGAGAATTTTATGTCCATTGAGATGGTAGAAAAGCTTAAGCTTAGAAGACTGCCACATCCTTGCTCGTACAAGATCTCATGGCTCCACCAAGGATAGCAAACAATTGTGGAAGAATAGGCTTGGGTAGAATTTCAAATTGGACCATATAAGGATAGATTATTGTTTGACATCGCCAAGATGGATACTTGCCATCTCCTATTTGGAAGACCATGGCAGTATGACTTGAAAGCATACCATGATGGAGTTAGAAACACATATTCAATCACCAAGAATGGTAAGGTGGTAAAGCTGCTACCATTAATGGAGAATGAACTGGAATCAAAAGAGAAAGAAGTTAAGGTGATGATGGTAGAAGGCAAACAATTCATGAAAGGGATAGTAGAAAAAGGAGCAGTTACATATGCTCTAATTCCATGCCTAAAGGTGAACAATGAACAATAGCAAGAAGTTAAGGGAAAGAAGAGGCAAAGGTTCATAGATTCTATTGTCCAAGAGCAGTTGGACAAGTACCAAGGCATCATCTCTGATGGAATACCAAGGTCCCTACCACCTATGAGGGACATCAGCCATTACATAGATATGATCCCAAGATCTACACTTCCAAACAAAGCAACATACAAGCTTACCCTAGAATAGAATGCAGAGGTAGCAAGACAAATTAAGGAATTGTTGGAGACAGGCCTAATTGGCAAGAGTTTAAGTCCATGTGCAGTATCAGCTGTCCTAGCACCAAAGAAGGAAGGCACTTGGAGGATTTGTACTAATTCAAGGGCTATCAACATGATAACAATCAGGTATAGGTTCCCAATCCCTAGGATAGAAGATTTACTTGATTGCTTGGGGGGTGCTAACTATTTCACAAAAATAGATTTAAAGAGTGGCTATCATTAGATTAGGATTAGGCCAGGAGATGAGTGGAAAACTACATTTAAGACCAATGAGGGGTTATATGAGTGGAAGGTCATGCCTTTTGGTTTGTCCAATGCCCCTAGTACCTTTATGAGGTTGATGAATGAGGTCCTGAGGGAATTCATAGGTAAATTTGTCATAGTATATTTAGATGACATCCTGATTTTCAGTAATACAAGGGAAGAGCACCTCAACCATATAGACTTGGTCCTCAAAAGGTTACATGAAGAATAGCTAATGATCAACTTAGCAAAGTGTTTGTTCATGCAGGAAGAGATCATCTACTTGGGATTTGTTATCTCACATAACAAATTGAAAATGGATCAAGAGAAGATAAGTGCCATATTATCTTGGCCAACTCCTAAAACCTTGAGTGATGTTAGAAGCTTCCATGGGTTAGCAACCTTTTATAGGAAGTTTATAAAAGGGTTTAGTCATGTTTGTGCACCCATGCTTGACACCATAAAAGGAGGACAGAAGTGTAGGTTCACTTGGACAAATGAGGTAGATGATTCCTTTGAAACATTGAAGACGAAGGTGGCAGAGCAACTAGTTCTTGCACTTCTTGACTTTAGCAAGATTTTTCAAGTAGAATGTGATGCCAACCACATGGCAATTGGAGCCATACTCAGTCAAGAAGGTAGGCCTATTGCATTTTTTAGTGAGAAACTAAATGATGCAAAGAAGAGATACTCATCATATGATTTGGAGATGTATGCTCTAGTACAATCACTCAAGAAATGGAGGCATTACTTGATGCCAAAAGAATTCATAGTATTCACAGACAATCAGACCCTCAGTTTTATAAGCAGTCAAGAGAAGCTAAACCATAGGCATATGAAGTGGGTGGAAACTTTGCAAGCTTTCACCTTTACACTCAAGCACAAGAAAGGGGTTAAGAACAAAGTAGCAGATGCTTTGAGAAGGAGGGTTTTGACCATCAATCAGATCCAATTAGAGAGTGTGGGCATCAACTCCTTAAAAGCCATGTATGATGATGATGAAGACTTTGGAGAGATCTACAAGGTATGTACTTCCTTTGGTGATAAGTATCATGTTGAGTTCTCTGAATTTTTGATCCAAGATGGATTACTTTTCAAGGGTGGACAGTTATGTATTCCAAGGTGTTCTATGAGACTAAATATTATTCAGGAAAAACATTGTAGGGCTATGGCAGGACATTTTGGTCTAGATAAGACTCTTGATCTTGTGAAGAGGAATTACTATTGGCCTAAGTTGTAGTCAGATGTGAGAAGATTTGTGGAGGCATGTGTAATCTGTTAGAAAGCAAAAGGGAGATCCACAAATGCAGGTTTGTATCAGCCACTACCCATTCCTTCTAGGCCATGGGAGAGCATCAACATGGACTTTGTATTAGGTTTACCTAGGACAAGGAAGGGATATGATAGTGTTTTTGTTGTAGTAGACAAATTCAATAAAATGGCACACTTCTTGCCATGCAGAACCACTTGTGATGCTTCATATGTTGCAGACCTATTTTTCAAAGACATAGTGAGGATACATGGATTGCCATTGAACATAGTCTCAGACAGAGATGTAAAATTTATTGGCCATTTTTGGAGGACTCTTTGGAAGAAGCTTGGAACCAATTTGTCCTTCTCATCAGCCTACCATCCTCAAACAGATGGGTAGACTAAAGTTGTTAATCATTCATTGGGAAATCTGTTAAGGTGTTTAACAAGGCAGCATAGAGAGAGTGGGATAATATCCTACCACAAGTAGAATTCTCCTATAATGACACCATCAATAGGAGTACAGGGAAGTCACCTTTTCAGGTAGTATATGGTATTCATCCAAGAGGTATTTTGGAGCTGAGAGATCTGCCTATAGGAGAGCCTATTAGTGCAGATGGAGAAGCTTTTGCATCAGCCATCAAAGAAGTGCATGATCAAGTCAAGACCTAGCTTCAACATACTACATTGAAATACAAAACATATGCTGACAAGAAAAAGAGGGATGTACAATTTGTTGTTGAAGATTTGGTATGGGTTAATTTGAAGAAGGAGAGGCTCCCAAAAGGTAAATATACCAAGCTAATGCAAAGGAAGATTGGACCATGTCAGATTTTGAAGAAGTGTGGGTAGAATGCCTATGAGATCCAACTTCCTCCTAATCTTGGATTGTCACCCATTTTCAATGTACGTGATTTAACTCCATACAGGCAGCATGTAGATGTAGAACATGAACCATTACAGGATCTAGTAGAAGATGATATTCCTAAGCATGATCCACCAACAGTCACACTATCTTCCCGCAAAGTAGCACCATTTTCATCTATTGTAGCATCATCTGACTCTGGAGTAGTACTTGGTGCAGGAGCACCCCTTCAGAAAACCAAATATACATCTGAGGGAGAAGACTAAGTTTTAATATCTCTTATGCATTTCATGTTTGTTTTAATATCTCTTCTCTCGGGGAGAATTTGGACATCATTAGACTCTTGGGTTAGGTGGAGGATTAACTAAATGTGTCGTATTACTAAGTGTTTTGTTGTCTTGAGATAAACAGGTGTCGTATGATTAGTTAGGATTTTGATTATAATCTTGGTTTAAGGAAAATCCTAAAAACAGAGAAGGGGAGTCAGGTAACAAAATAGGGAAGGTGGTCGAGGAATAGGGAGTTCTTCCACCTTCAGAAAAATCTCTGTAATTAGTCTATGTTCAATAATGTGAAATGAAGAAGTAGAAATTATGTAATTTGTGTTCTACAAAATTTTGGGTTCAGTGTAAATTCTCTGTATATCAAACCGTCTTGTATATTATTTGTATAGATTTTCCTTGTGTTTCATTTAGTTCTTCTGTGGTCGAGATGCACGATTAAATCCATTCCACTGGTGGATTTTTGTGAAATCAGTGGAATGGATTGGATATATTAGTTTTCTATTCATTTTTCTTGTGTGCGATGGACATAGCAGAATAGAAATTGCAGAATTTGTCACAGAAGAAGTTATCAGCAGGGAGTTCAAATATGCATCAATTGCATGAGGAGACAGTTTGTGAATATATTGCATTCGCATGCAAGCAAATTCCTATGTATATGCTATGAAAATGGTATGTATAAAAATCTATTTGAGTCTAGTTTGTGTTGGTTGCTGAATATACAATTCCTGTATATATCACAAATGTATGAAGGTGCATTTCATGAGTATATCACATCTATATGTGAATATACATTTCATGGATATCATGCATCTGTGTATCGAGTTGAATCATATCGGGGGAACCGATAATAGATGTTTGTAGGTGGTTGAACCAATTCAAAGGTTCAACCGTTCATCGTAGTAAGTGTTGCCGACAGTTGAACTGGTTCAACGGTTCAACAGATACAGTGGATTCAGTTGGTTCGTTAGTTCAACCAAGAGTATCGAGTTCAATGGTTCACTGAGCCCAAAGGTTAAATTGGTATAGTCTATGCGATGGGAGTACATTGAACCGCTAGTGTATGTTGAACTGAATAATTGAAGGTTCAATGGTTCAATAGGTTCTTTGGTTCAACGGAGCAAAAGGTGCCGATAGCTGAAATAATGGTTGAACCGATTCAGTAGTTCAACGGTTCAACGGGCTCATCGCTAATAGTGTTTAAGTGTGCGATAGTTGAATCCACTGTTGAACCAGTTCGAGGGTTCAGCGGTTAAATGGTTCAGTGGTTCAACCCTTAGTTGAAGGTTCAATGGTTCAACTGTATGTTCATGGGTTCAATGAAGAGAGAGAGGTTTCAGAAATTCTGATCTACAAAATTGAATGTATTTGACCGATGGGGAAATAGACAACGGTAAATGTTTGTGGGTGAGGAGTTGACATTAGTTATCCATGTTTTTGTTGCTTACTCTGCATCAGTACTATTCTTGTCTAAAGTAGTACTATTTTAGCACGATGGGGCTAACTTTATTAGGCTTCAAATACATTTATGCTAGTTTTGAACTTTTTACCATTGTCTGCATCTTTCTCCTCTCTATTTTTTGATAGGGTGGCCTAGTTCTAAGGGGTTATAATGCTAAAATTTTTCTAGAGGAACTAGGTTTTGATGTCTTTCATTCACTAACACAAAACAACTCTATTTTTCTACTGACAACTAGTGTATCTTGATCTTGGACTAATCTTGCAGGGTTTTAACAACTTATCTCAGCATTTGGTGCAAGTTTATTGTCTATTTTGTGTAGGTTTATGTTTTTTCTATGGTTTAGCGCTATCCCTTCCCAGAATGGCACCACACAGTTCATTGTTAGACAGGTAAAACAAGTATAACTCCTTTAGTGCTATTTTCCCATATTTTAGTGCTATGTTCTGTTTTAGCACCATTTGCCTATTGTTTAGCACTATTTCAATTTGCTGTTATGTTGCCTTTATCTATCTTAACATAGAAACTAACTATTTTAGTGCTATTTTCTCACTATTTAGTGCCATATTTCTATTCTGTAGCACTATTTAGGTCTGTTTTAGCGCTATTTATCATTGTTTTATCACTATTTACTATTGTTTTATCTCTATTTTCTAATAGCAATTTTGAGATCTATGCAGGTAAATAATAGGTATTTACAGATATCATAAATGTTTTCCCAAGACTTTTACCAGACTATTAACTTATTTGGTGCAGATTTCGTTGGTCAAAGACTTTGTTTTACCAATAGCTTAGTTGCACTAAATTAGCATAGTTAGAAATTAACTTTGTGAGTCATTTTTGGTTTGTGTGTGGACGTATGCTCTCTCCTCACACCTTAGGGTGATCTTGGGGATCAAAATTTCACACTCAAACATTTTATTGCTTTTTAGAGTTATCTCAAAGTGGTCACTTTATTGTGTATGCTCTCCCCTTGCACTTCATGCGATCTTGGGTGATCAAAAGCAAGGGTGATTTCTTCTTAGGAGGCATGCTTGGGGATTTCATCACCTAAAGGGATGACCTCAACTACGTGTACTAGCAAGGTAGATCAAAGGGGGGAGAAGGAAACTTGTACCCCAATCTAGTTACGTTGTCATTGAGATATCCTTGGGGCCTTGGGTGATTTCTGACACAGGGTCAAGTGGCTTGCCACATGCCTTCAATGGACTAGTGTTCACAGTCTTGTGCCTCATGTACCTTGTGTATGAAGAGGATTCCCTAGAGGTCCATACTATCCTAGCTTAAGACCTTTCAACAATCATACCTTGTAGTGCACCACTACAGAGGGGAAGATACTCATCGTACCATTATACTTGAGATAGGCATTACCCTAGTCAAGACAAAAGTCTCCTTGGTAAGGGGGTAAGGTGGTCCATGACCTTGCTTTCCCTATCTATAGCACCAAAGTTATTAGTGGGGGTGGAAATCTCGGTTCACTTTGAATTTAGATTGACCCATAGCCACTTCGTGAGATCTACAAGGTATGATACTCCTACTTGACTAATGTTAGGATTGTTCATGTGCTTGGTGTGTCTTCTTGTCAAAACCCATACAAGCTAATTTATCCAAAGTCTACCTTGACTCAAAAATCCATTGTGTTCTCCTGTTTGATTTTTGTGCTTACCAAGAAACCTTTGACAATATCCAAATCAAACATTTGAACCTTTGAAATCCAAAAATTGAGCCAAGAATCCAAAAAATCCAAGTTTGATAAAAAACCCAATCAAAGTCCAAACATTGTCTGTCATTTAGCTCTATACACTCTCAGTTTAGCACTATAAATTTGACTATTAGCGTCATTCTTGTAGTGCCTATTGACCTATTTTCCTCCATCCAAAGTCAAATAGTTCACCTTGAAAATATCATGGACGTTCTTTGAAATATGGCTCTGCAGGCCTTAAATTCCTCAAATCCTCATGCTCTGCCTTGCAAAAATCCCTGGAATCTCATCTGGAGAATCCTTGCAAAAAACCTAGAAAACCCATAAATCCTTAGTCTCCAAATGCTTTCCTTCGTAGGATTTTCCATCTTCATACTTAGTCATTTTGGTGTGGATTTCCTACTGACGTCATCCAGATATTATAAAATATCCTGGACCTTAGTTAAAATCCTGATATCTCTTCATATTCAGACCTTAGTTAATATCTGGATGTTTTCTAAACATCCGGATCATAACTAATATCATCCTTCTTAATATCCATGACCTTGTGAATGTCCTGATGACATCATCTAGACATTCTGCCTTTGGTATATCATCCTGCACTGCTAATATCCTGATGATGTCATCCAGATCCCCTTTTCAACAAAGTTCCTCATGCCGATAACATAATCATGATATTCAAGAGGCATCTAGATATTAAAAGTTGATATCCATGTAGTTGACGATTTCTCCATACTACTAAGGTAAATTTGACGGGTGCATATCTAGATATCGCATAGCCCATAGACCACTGAAGCTGGCATCATGTTCCTTCTGCGGGGCTGCAAAACAAAGATAGCTATAAAGCATGTTGGTGATGGGGAGCCACATGGAGGGTTGAGCATGCTTCTATGGAGCCCAAATGAAGATGGCCCTTTTCCTTCCGCTCGACTCTGGGAATGACACCACATGTAAAGTGCATCAAAGGAAGGTAGCGATGGGGTTGAAAATTGGACAATAGCGCAATGTCACAAGTGAATCTTGCTCACAAGGAAGATTCTGTGTGTAGCTACAAAATGATGACACATGGACATCTAGATGCCAGTTGACTGCAACTTTGACTAGGGATATCTCCCTTATCCTGAGGAATTTCTATGTGATCCAAATGGTAAAAGTTCTTAGAATTTCCTCCTCTTTCATTTGGCAGGCTTTTGGGGGATATTCCCAGTTTGAAAATATGATCTAAATTGCATGATCTGGATATGCATCTAGATATCAGGATGGTTGCCGATTGAAGAAGGATATGCAAACTCGGCTGATAAGACACATCTAGAGCCGAATTGAAGTGTTGTAAAAGTTTCTTAAATGTAGATATTTGTTGCATTTATGGTTGCAAGTGAGTGATTCAACAACTCACATTGATGGCCCAAAATATCTTTCAACTACTCGATGACCCTAGATATTTTCTACAATGAATTATTGCAGGCCAACTTTCCTTTTGCTAGAGATATTTTCTGACAGAGCCCATGGGGCAATTTATTGTAACCTAATTAGGTTGTTTGGAATCAGACACTATATATGTGTGAATGTAAGATGTAAAAAAGGTTGGAAAATAGTTAGTCTTATGCTTCTGTATTCCAAATAGAACTTTCCTCCGTTGTATCTGTGCCTCTTGATCAATACATCTATTTTTTTACTTCTTCATGCTTTTAACTCTGTGTAGTCTTAGAATTGGCCATTGTTTGTGAATGTTTAAATTCCTGGCAATCCGTTCTTTACCTTTGTTAAAATCTTCATGATCTATGTAAGTGTATCATTTGTATTTCTTTATTTGTGCATCTTTGCTCTATGAATGTTCTTTATTTGAACCTGGTGTATCACCTCCCTTTACTTTTAGTTTTACTCCCTCTTCTCCTTTTCCTAAATAGGTGGATAGATTAGGTTTAGTCTTAGGTCAGTTGAATCTCTTATTTAGCAAAGGAACCAGCCTCTCTCTATAGATTTGACCTCCCCATAGGGTCCCACACTTGGAGGTCATCTCAATGTTTCACTAGATTGTTGGAGCCCTAAAAGCCTTCAACACTGGGTGCAAATCTATGTGACAACAGTTTCTTGCACACTCGATGGGATTCAAAGCATAAGGTCAATCAAAGAATCAAGATGAGAATTTGGTGTTCTTTTCATTACTCTGCATCTTGACAGACATTTCATGCACTTGGCAACTCTACAATCTACTGGTTCTATTCAGTGCCATCTTTTATGCCTGTGCTAACCAGGGCGTCTTCAAGAGCTAATTTCCAATTCATTGAATTATCTACTGCTACTTCAAGGAGAAGGTCTAGGTTATCTAGATCTCTTGTGAGAAGTGGTAGCACCTCTATTTTACCTCTTTTAAGAGCTCAATCTACACCCCCTCCTGTTAGGTTTCAATGTAATAGCAGAAGCTTGCATATCCCTAGATTGAATCTGAACATTCTTAGGATGGCAAGGAATTTGCCTTTTGTGACTTTCAATGGAGGAAGTCCATTAGATTTTGTTGCAGACAATGACTTACCTACTGTAGCCCTAAAAAGTGTTTCACCCTTCATGGGTGATGGTTCTGTAACCCCTGTTGAGCATATCAAAGATATATCCAATGTATGCTCAGTCCATTCCATCATATACAACATGAAGATATTGCAGTCCATCTCATGGTCTCATCTTTCAAGGGAAGGGCTCTCTAATGGTTTAGAAGCTTAACCTCTACTTCTATACATACATGGGACAAGTTGGGAGAGGCTCTCTACAAGCTGTTTGGTGAGAGGGCAGATAACATTTCATTGCTTGAATAGTTGATGACTATCAAGAGGGCTCCAAGTGAGATGCTGGCAGATTTTAACTTCAGATTCCAGAGGACATGGGAGAGAATTCTAGATACCCTCATGCCATCTCCACAAGGTTCTTTCTTGTACTTTTTAAGAGTTTTAAATTCTGATAGTGCTGTGATGATGCAATCAATGGGTGTTGAGACCCTACCAGATGGTTATGAGACAACTCTGAAAGCTGAAAATTGTTTAATATAGGCTGAGAAAATTGCTCCCAGGCCTCCTATCTAACTTTTTCTAGAGATTCCTTCCTCATCCCAGCAACCCATTGTTACTCCTATCCTAGAGCCTAAAACTTCAACGTCCTCTCTTTCTCAAGAAGAGAGTGATCTTAAGACCCTAATGTCTAATTTGACCAACAAGGTGAATAGTATAGCTATTCAAACTACTTCCAAACCCTATCAAAACTATAACTAGGGGCAGACATCTAACCAAAATTGGAGTCAAGGGTATAATCAAAATAGAAATCAGAACTAGAATCAAGGTTATCAGTAGAATAGATACCAAAATCCTAACTTTGCACAACCTTTACAAACTATTTGACCTATCCAGCAAATACCAGCTATGAATCAAGTTAGGGCCTTAGTCCCTACTCAAAACAATCTAGCCCAAGAGGCAGATTGGTACTATCCTTGCAACCAACCTCACAATTAGTCCTCTTATGCTTTTGGTGCACAAGAGAGGGCTTTGATGGTGTAGAACTTTCACACTCATCGAGCATCATTATCAGAGGCAGGCAATAGCAACCCTAAAGTTCAAAATGAGGCTACTCCTGATACCAGTATGATGCTATGGACTGTAGAGGACTTCTGTGTTGTCAATAAGCCTATGTACAATGTTGTTATGCCTATTGCAGACAATGTCAGGTTAAAGAAGAGGCAGTTGGAGGCTAGTCCCATGCCCGTTGTGTTACAAAAATAGCCTATTCCAAAGGCAAAGGTGGCTAGTGCCACAATCCCAATCCCAAGCAGCCAATCCGTTGCTGCAAAAGAAACTCCATCAGGCTCAAAGGTACCTGATCTAGTTATAGAACAACTGAAAAGGGGAACATGGATTCCCTTTATGCATAAGGCAACCATTGTTCCATTGAATATTGTGGAATAGATGAAGAAAACAAATATCAATGCTTCCATGTGGGAAGTAATGTCGATCCCCTCTCAGAGGAATCTATTACAAGAAGCCTTGAGGCACTTCCCATCTGCTGATTCATCAATATCAGATCCATCAACTAAGCAAAAAGAAAAGTTTCCTGCTAGTCTTGTGCAACCAAGTGAAGGACAAGTATGTATAGTCAAGAAACCATCTCCTTTCTACATGTCTTTGATCATTGGAAAATTTTTAGTACACAACTGCATGATTAACTCTAGGGCTATTGTTTCAGTAATGCCCAATAAGATAGTAGATGCATTAGGCATCAAGTATACCCATGTTTCATTAGGAGTATTGCAACTGGATGGCACCTCAGTGAACACTGTAGGAGTGATCAAGGGACTGGACTTGACTTTGCATGCATGTCCTAACCTAACTTTCAAACAAGACATTTCAATCATTGATCTTCCTCCCTTCTTTGCCATCTTCCTATCAAGAGACTTCACAACAAAGGTAGGTGGCTATCTTTTTTCTGATTGGTCTCATATGTTGTTGAGGACTAGATATGGTACATGGTTCACCATCAAGGCTTAACCAATTTGAGATTATCATGTGGAGAACTACGACCACAGCCTGGTGAACCCACATGTGATGATTCAAGGTGAGGAAGTGCATGATCTAGAACTTGCTGAAGTAGAATCTTCACCTCTTCCTATCCCTGACCTATTTTTAGATGAGTGGGTAGGGGATCATGAAAAATTTGATCCTTATGACACCACTGAGGAAAATGACTTGGGCAACTACATGATCCATGAAGGGGATCCTTCAGTCCCTTTTGTACTCAAGCCAGATGATGACTCCAATAGCCCATGGAAGATGTTTTTCAATGGTTCAAAGAGCAAGAATGGAGCTGGTGTAGATGTTTTGCTAGTCTCCTTGACTAGTAAGAAGTTGCATTTTGCTCATAGGTTGCATTTTTCTTGTACGAATAATGTAGTAGAGTATGAGGCATTGGTCCATGGTTTGTTGATTGCTGAAAAGGAAATAATCAAGCATTTAGAGATCTTTGGTGATACTGAATTGGTGGTTAACCAAATCAGAGAGAGATATGCTACAAAAAACTAGCTTCTAAGAGCTTATAGACATAGAGTTTGGGACTTGTTTGAGAGTTTTTATGCTCTTAACCTGTAGGTGATCCCAAGAAAACTAAATTCAGAGGCTGATCAATTAGCAATGATGGCAGCTCAATTTTCTCCATCTATAGACTTGTTCCAAGGTCCTGATCAACATGTGAAAATAGTCATCAGGCCCTCTATTCCTGATAATAATATTCATTGGCAAATTTTTGATAGTGATGAGTAGATCACATACATCATACAAAATGAATCCGAGTTCTCTTCAAGGGCACAACCCAGGTTACAAGAATCCTATGGTGATCAGATCATCCAGCTCAAATCAAACAAGTTGCCCAAGGGGATAGTTACTCTTGAGGCTATCTTTAGTTGTGATGATGAGTTTAGGGGCAAGAAAAATAACATGACTTTCAAGAAAGAGGATTTCCAAAAGGTAACCGTTGCCCAGGACAAGGAGTTTTTGCTAGGAAAGTTATGTGGTGATACAAAAAAGCAAGAATTCATAAGACTTGCCCAGAAGTATAATGACATCTTGGCATGGACATATGAAGATCTTAAAGGATTGAATCTAAATGTGGCTCAACATGCCATTGATCTAGATCCTAATTGTAGGCCAGTTCTCCAAAAGCAGTGACCTATAAATCCAAAAATTGAGCCACTCATTAGGAAAGAACTTGCTAAGCTCATACAAGCAAGGATTATATTCCCTATCAAGTATTCTACTTGGGTGGCTAATCTAGTGCTTGTGAGAAAGAAAAATAGAGAGATTAGGCTCTGTGTAGACTTTAGGGACCTAAGTTGGGCTTCTTTGAAGGATCATTACCCTCTGCCCTCTATGGATCAAATTTTACAAACAGTTGTAGTGGCAGAGAAATTTTCATTATTAGATGGCTTCTCTGGCTATAACCAAATCATTGTCAGAGATGAGGATAGATTTAAGACAACTTTTACAACCAAATGGGAAATCATGGCATATGCAAAGATGCTATTTGGTCTGTCTAATGTAGGTACCACATTTCAAAGGGCAATGGATATTACCTTTAAATGATTCATAAATAGGTTCATCTTGATTTATCTGGATGACATCACAGTCTTCTCTAAGAAGGGAGAAAAACACATGGAGCATCTAGAAAAGGTTTTCTAGAGATGTAGGGAGTTTGGGGTATCTTTAAAACCAAGAAATATATTTTTATTGTTGCCCAAGGTAAGCTTTTGGGTCATATAGTATCTAAGGATGGAATATCCATAGATCTAGATAGAACATCTGCTCTACTTTCTCTTCCCCTGCCTACTCACACAAAGGCCTTATAGTCTTTCCTAGGGCAGATCAACTTTGTTAGGAAGTTCATTCCTAACTGTGCTAGCTTGGTGAAGCCTCTAACCCTTATGCTTAAGAAGGATGCAGTCTTCAAATGGACTAAAGAAAGGAAGGATGGTTTTGAGAAGATCAAGGAAGAGATTTCCTAGGCACCTACTCTCATGAATCCAAATTATGAGGACTTTATCCTCTATGCATATGGAGGAGAGAATAGTATTGCTGCTGTCTTGATGCAACAAAATGAACATGAACTAGAGCAGCCTTTGGCCTTCTTTAGTTAGACCTTGAAGGAATATGAGGTTAGATACAACCCCATGGATAAGTAGGTATTTGCCATTGTTAGAGATTTAAAGAAATTCAGATATATGTTGGCAAATAACCATATTAAAGTTTTAGTTTCTCATCCTAGTGTGAGAGATTACATAATGGGGATTGAGATTAGTGAAAAGAGAGCCAGTTGGGTCACTAAGATCCTAGATTATGATGAGATCATCAAAACTACTAAGTTGATTAGAGGCAGAGGATTATGTGAACAACTAGCTCAGACATCAGTAGGTAAGGTGAATTCATCTTACCATTTGAATGAGGAGGAACCTATGGCTGAACCATCAGTTGTAAGTTCTTGGACAACCGACATGGCTAGGTTCCTATCAACTAGTGAATATCCCTATGGACTAGGCAAAACCAAAAGAAGACATTTTAGACTACAGTCTATCCCTTATGCTTTGGTAGATGGTGTTCTCTTCAAGAGAAACTTGGATGGAGTCTTACTGAGGTACATATAATCAGATCAGGTTGATAGACTTCTTGATGAGTTTCATGCTGGCCCAGCTGGTGCCATTTCTCTGCTAGAGCTACAACAATGAAAATAATGAGGGTAGGTTACTTTTGGCCCACATTATTCAATGATGCCCATGTATGGGTAAGAGGATGCAAAGAGTGTGCTCTCTTTACAAGAAAGAAAAGATTGGCAGCACTCCCACTCCACCCTATTTAGGCTGACCAGCCCTTCTCACAGTGGGGATTAGATTTTATCAGCATGATAAATCCCTCTTCTTGTGATGGCCACAAGTGGATGACTGTAATAGATTACTTCACCAGGTGGGTTGAAGCAGTTCCACTTAAGGAGGCCACTGAGTCATCTATCATGGATTTCTTGGAAGGAATCATGACAAGGTTTGGAGCTTCTCATACTATCATTTCTGATAATGCAAAAGCATTCACTAGTTTTAGGATTGATGATTGGGCTCTTAAGTACAATGTGTTTTTAAAGACTTCATCCAACTATTACCCCCAAGGTAATGGGCTGGCTGTATCCACCAATAAGAACCTAATCAGGATCCTCAAAAAGACCATGGAGACAAACCAGAGGTAATGGCACAATAAGATCTGATTAGCTCTTTGGACTGATAGGATCACATACAAGAGAGCCATTGGAAACTCTCCTTTTATTTTGGTGTATGGAAGATAGGCTAGATTGCCTATATCCATAGAGCTTGCTACACTAGATTTGGCTCATCAGTTGGAGCTGGAAGGAGAAGATGCAAGGTCTGTTAGGATGGCTAAATTGACTGAATTAGAAGGAAAAAGATAGTCAGCCATGATCACATTAGAAGAACATCAGATGCAAACTAAGAGGTATTTTGACAAGAAATACAAAGTCTAGACCTTCAAAGAGGGTGATCTTATTCTAAAATGGGATGAAGACTGAGCCAAATCAGGAGGCCATACAAAATTTGATGCACTTTGGAGTGGACCTTATGTCATCATTAGCTGCAAGCAAGCAAATGCCTTCATTCTTTCAAGGATGGATGGTGAATTTCTACCCATTTTAGTTAATGGGATCCATCTTAAACCTCACCATTAAGGTTGGTATGAGGTCTTGTACATATTGTTTTAGTTTATTCTAGTTTTAGGTTTCCCTTTTTCCTAAGTGCTTTTGCACAGGCTGCATTATCATTAGGAGAATGCAGGCCTCTTCCCTTTTTTGTGTTTTGGAGGCAGGTTTTAGTTGTTCTGACCTATTGCAGTCCCCCTTGACTCTATGCCCAATAGATGTGTAAGGCCACTGGTCTAATTGTTTAGAAGGCAAACAACCCTGAGAGGTCACCAAAATGTTGACCTATTTTCCTCCATCCAAAGTCAAATAGTTCACCTTGAAAATATCATGGATATTCTTTGGAATATGTCCCTATAGGCCTTAAATTCTTCAAATCCTCATGCTCTGCCTTGCAAAAATCCCTAGAATCTCATTTAGTGAATCCTTGTAAAAAACCCAGAAAAACCCAGAAATCCTTAGTCTCCAAATGCTTTCCTTCACAGGATTTTTCATCTTCATACTTAGTCATTTTGGTTTGGATATCTCGCTGACGTCATCCGAATATTATCAAATATCCCAGACCTTAGTTAAAATCCTAATAACCCTTCATATTCAAACCTTAGTTAATATTTGGATGTTTTTTAAACATCCAGATCTTAACTAATATCTGGATCCTTCTTAATATCCATGACCTTGTGAATGTCCTGATGAAGTCATCCAGACATTTCGCCTCTGGTATGTCATTCTACAGTGCTAATATCCTGATAACATCATCCAGATCCCGTTTTGGACAAAGTTCCTCATGCTAATGACATCATCAAGATATTCAAGAGGCATCCATTTATTAAAAGTTGATATCCATGCAGTTGACAGTTTCTCCATAATGCAAAGGTAAATTTCATGAGTGCATATCTAGATATCACATAGCACACAGACCGCTAAAGCTGACATCATGTTCCTTCTGCGGGGCTACGAAATGAAGACAACTCTAAAGTATGTTGGTGATGGGGAACCATGTGGAGGGCTGAGCGCGCTTCCGTGAAGCCCAAATGAAGATGGCCCTTTTCCTTCTGCTTGACTCCGGAATGGTGCCACGTGTAAAGTGTAGACACCCAAATTTGTCTATGTCTTGCAACACCTAGTCAAATACATATTTAGACATCATGTAGCATTTTGTTCTAATCCCGCTCTTAATCCCACTAATACATTAGCCAATTAATTAAATACATTTTATTTATTTAATTAAAATCCCATCTTAATCGCATCCTTATCCCACTTAGCCAATTAATTAAATAAATTTTATTTATTTAATTAATTTCCCTCACATATCCCAACTAATTCAAATAAAATATTTGAATTAAGTCCTCACCTCTCACCACATTTTGACACTTGACCATTTCTCAATTGACTCATGTGTTGTAGTACAACTTTTATTTAAAATCTTTCACATGCACAACTAATGAGACCTAATTTTAGTATTTATGTACACAATCACACATGAGCCTTGTGCTTCTCCTTCCATTTGTCACATGATTGCAACTCCCTTGAAGAGTGGGAATAACTAATCAATCCTAGTCATCCACATCAATCATTTAGCTTTTTGATATCACCCATCCATTTGAACTAAGCTTTTCCTATAAATCAACCCCCTTACAAGCCATTTGTAAGATGCATTGAGCCTCAAGTACCCTTATTCTATCAAATTTTCAAGGAGGCATGGAGTTGGAGTATCCTTATGCTGTTGAAATCACATTAGAGCCTTTGCATCTATCATCATCATTTTCCATTTATCATCTCAATCCTATGCAAATGTTATGCTGCCGAATTGTGAGCAACCAACATATCAAATCAATCAAACAATTCATCTTGTATCTTTGAGGTTTTTGTATTAAAAATTTGTATTCATCTAATCCCCATTGTCGAGTTTCGCAGGTTTAATTAACTTTTTGTTGCAGATCCGCTATTTTTTGGACAAAACCCTAGGTTTTAAAGATTCCATCCTATCTTTCAAATGGATACAAATTTTTCTACAAGATTTTTATATAAGTTTTTCCATGATATAAGGAAGCTACAATAGAAAAATTGCGGGTTTATAACCATTTTTGTGGGAGTTATCATGTTTTTATGTTTTTTCATAAAATCATAATTCTGGGCTCAAATTTGTGAATTTTTTAGAAATTGTTACATTTCTGGAAATCTCTTGAAATTCTAATGGGGATCTATGTTTTATAGATTTAATTTAGAGGTCATATATAGTGCAAAAAATCAGATCTTTGCCGACTATAGATTTTCCATAAATCCACTTTTTTGAGTGCAAAACAGGGAATTTTTCTGATTCTTTACATTTTTGGAAAACTCTCAGAAAATTAATAGGGGTCTCTTCTTTGATTTTTTAATTTTCAAACCAAAAATTTCTTGAAATAATCAAATCTAATTTGGCTATGTATCTAAAATTACAATTTTCCTTGCCTGATGAGCTTATTTTTTATGCCTGCATTATAATATCATTTTTTGATGTTATAGGTGATCATAAGGAGCTTTAGTAGTAGCAATATCAATCATATACAACAGCTTGGAAAGTGAAAATAATCCAGGTGCATTCATTTCTATTTTTCATATTTTCATTTCAACCAATCTTGTTTGCAAACACATTTGGATTTTGGGCATAAAATGAACAACTTGTTTTCTATCACATCAAAAATTGGGCTAAAATGAACCACTGTCTTTCATCACATTTGGATTTGGGCTTTAAAACAAACAAGTGCTTGCATTGTCTTCAACACATTGAATTTCTAAGGTTAATGAACCCCATGCGAGTGTGACCAAGTAAATGTGTATGCTCTCTCCTCGCGTCCTAACACAAACTTGGAGATCAAAAACATTTACTTGTGTTGCTTTTGTTTAGCCTTAGAGAGGCCTGCCTTGGTGGGAAAAGAGGTACTCACCCCAAGAGAAGGACCTCAAGTGGTACTTTCATCTAGTCTGCTATAAAAATTAGAGGATAAGGTGAAAGCCAAGTCTAACCGGTATTAGCGCTTGCCATACAGTGCTAACTCGAAAGGAGGTGTACCTGTGTGTATATTAAAACTCCTAGTAGGGTTAGTTAAAGTCTTAAGTGGCTTGATGGATGCTCATGGGGTGCCGGTCCCCCAGATTTTCACTAGAACCTCCTTGTGATAGTGGCCTTGCCTTGACTAGGACTTGTTGAAGTGTCTTCATGTACTTGCTTAACCATCATCACATTCTTCCAAACTAACAACTTGCTTATGTGTCTTGTGTGAGTGATTCATGTTTGTATATCCATAATCATTTGTTTGAAATATTGCCACATCAAGCTCTAAACAACCAAACACATAATGACAAGTCATCCTACACATTCTTCCAATAACATTAAAATCCAATCACTTTCATCCCAAACATAGCCTAGTCATCATCCAACCCTTCATAGCCAAGTCATTCAAACCATCCTAAACTTATCCTAGTCACATCCCTATCCTAGCCAAATCACTTTCGCCACATCATCAAAATCCCTAAACGACTACTTGCTAAAAGGATTTAAGACAAACACTTGGGTGACAACATGTTTACACTAGAGGACCTAGAAATCAAATTCCAAAGATTCCTCTAAAATCTTTATCAAGGATCACAACCCCTACACCAAGATGTCATTGAAACATTACAATTCTTCATCCAAAGAGCTCAACCCCATGCAAGCCAATCACCTCAACTGAAACACTTCATAGCCCAAGTCCAACACCTTTTAGCCACTAGTCAAGCTCGACAAGTACATCAATCCTTAGCCACTCCATACCAACCTAATCCACCTCATAGCCACATGTCATATCCATCGACTTCCTATCAACTTAATCCACCCATCCACCAAGTCAATGCCACATCAACCTATGAATAATCACCTCAAGCTTATCCAATCCCCCATGCCACCATTCCAATGCACTGCCAAGCCCATCCACAAAGAATTCAAGTGATATTACAAGAACAACATCCAAGTCCCAATGGCCCTTTGTATATAAATCAAGTGAGCTCAAGTCAACCTTGCAAACGAGATCAAATGCCCTCAACTTTGAGTCCACCTCAAGATCTTTTGTCTACATATCCTACCATTACACCTAGCTACCAAGAATATCAATGGCCTCCCCAATGAGCACAAGTGAGCCCAAATCCACCTTTGAAACAAGAAGCATATGCAACTCCAAGTGGCCCTTTGTATATAAACCATGCGAGACTAATACAAAAAGACTTAATTACCTTTGACAAGGGAGATACCAATCTAGTCAATGCATCCTATGAGTGGCCTTCATCATCCAATCACCTGCCAACACATGAGCCTACTAGCCCTATCATAAGACCACCATGTGATCCTACCCCTAGTCCATTGGTCCACCAACCTTCATCACCTTCATCCTCATGTTCTACCAATCCTCCACCACAAGATCCCTTGGACATAACCGTACAGCAACTGATTCAAGCAAATTTGATTGAGTTGCCACTGATAGAACCTTTTGAATCAATCTTTAAACCCCCTTGGTATAATGAAAATAATTATTATGCATACCATAGGTATAAGAGCCATACAACAACAAATTGTGTCAAACTTAAGAGATTGATCACAAACCTCATAAATTGTGGTAAGATTATCCCTTCATCCAATCCAAATCCTAGTCTACCCAATCCAATTAGCCCCCAACCTAATCCTAGTCCTAAGCCTACAACATCATTTGCTATTATTGCTCATCCTTTATATTTCCCATCTACCCATACACTTGCAAAGGATGTGATCCATTAGCTATTAGCAAAGAACAACTTGTCCCCATGTCAAACATCTATCCAAGAGCCCTCAATTAACATTCTTAGCCCTTCAAGCCCATCATGTGACCTACAAGCCATCAAGCCTATTCAAGAGCCACCTATCATAAACCCAAGTCAAGAGTCATCATGTTCTCAAATTGTTGACCAAGAAACTATCCAAGAGCCTTCCACTTCCATTCAAGCAACCCAAGAGGTATATCAAAGGTTTAATCCTAAGCATGTGGAAACATTAATCCCTAGTCCAACTCAAGATCAAAACAATTTCATGCAACCCATCCATAACATTTACCTTCTTTATGATCAAGATGATACCTATGAAGAATCTATCCATGAGCACCTTGATCCTATCCATAATCTTATATCCATCCATGAGTGAGATATCCAAATTGCTCCTAGTCATTCACCATCTAGCCCTATCCATAATGACCAAACATCCACTTGTCATGATGAGACACTTGTCCCCCAAGTAAGCATAAAAGATCAAACAAATAACTTGGATCTTAGTGAACACAATGCTAATCAAGATCCTAAAGATCCTCCTTCCACATCCACCATCGATCCCACTTCAAAGCCATCATATCCACTTGGTCTTACCACACTTATCCATGAGTGTTCTTCTTTAGGACCAAAACAACCTTTATCCACTTCACTTTCTCTATCCAATAATGAACTCAAGTCTAGTTTTCAAACCACACCAAGCCTATAGTCCATCGCATACTCCAAAACATGAACTACCAAGGTAAAGGCCTAGGCCTTTATGAACAAGGTATTTTGGAGCCAAACCATTTCAAAGTTCCTCCATGCTCATATGGCCTTGGATACACACCCCAAGGTAAACCCTCTAAAGATGTTGCTAATTCCTCCATCCCTCCTAAGTCCACCACTTTCCATCACAAACCACATCATATACCCAAAACACATGTAGTCATTCCCCCTCCATCAACCCACAAATGTCAAAAGTATGTGACCATACACCTCCCACTATCCACTTTACCTCCATTAATTCCAACTCCTAACATCCCATTATCCACTTTACCTCCACCCCTTCTAACTCCTAATACCCCTCCTTCCACTTTTCCTCCATTGCTCCCAACACCTAATTATCCACTTATCCATAAGTACTCTTACATTCCTAATCATGACCAACAAATGCACACATTGCCTAAACATGAAGCTTCCACTCATTCTACCAACCCCGCTTCCACCAAACCTATGGGATTCCAAAATAAACATTTGGATGCCTTTATCTATAAAGCCAAAAATCTAACTAAAACTCCTAAGGACCCTCATGCCTTATGGCATCAATGTGAAAAGTCTCTAAATCATCCATCTTCTAAGCAAAGTACATTCACAAAGCTATCCAAGCCCATACCTCCAAAAGCAAAGCCTAAAAGCAAAATGGTTTGGGTTCCTAAGCAAATAGCTAGCAAGTCAAATGAGGCATCCTCATCCACATCTCAAGAATCCCAACCACCTATATCCATCCAAAAGCCTACTTCCATCCAAAACTTCCATTCCCTTCAAAAATCCTACAAGCAAAGCAAAAGCACTAAAAATACTAAATCTATGTGGGTTCCTAAATCACTTCATCAACCATCCCCTAAGCAAACATCTCCATTGCTTCCTACACCGCCATCCCATCAAAAGCTTCAATGTTTAACATGGTGTGTGCAACCATTGGTTATGATTCTCTTCCATTCCAAAACATTCCCACATATCTCCATCTCCCCAACCTTCATCCATTACCCTACATATCTTCCCCATCACCTTCCTATGGTCCATGCTTTTGCATAAGTCTTACATAAATCCACACCATAAGCTACTAGCCTACCCTACCATAATTCCACATCATAATCCACTATCCCCCATCCTTACACAAACCTTTCATCCTAATCCACTATCTACCTACTCCATCCCCCTTTCATGAAGTCCCTTACCAACATCTATGAGCATAATGACTTGATAGGGTCCATGCGATGACATCCATCTCTAGTGGGACAATATCACCTTTCATATGAGCATAATGACTTGAGTCCCTCCTATCCATTACCATGGTGAAAACCTGGCAAATAGGTGCCATGTGTAATTGTCATGCTATCCCATAAAAAAAAAAACAAATAAAGAAGAAAAAAATCAAAAAAATTAAAGAGAAATCCCTTCGTCCAATGGTGAAAACTTGGTAAACAGGCACCTTGGATAAGTACCATGATGAAAACCTGGCAAACAGGTGTCATGTGTAGGTTGATCTTTTATGTCACTTACACTTGGGGCACATTGTCTCATCCATCTTATCATTTCCAACCTATCATTTTCCATCTTATCATGTCCTATCTTGCGATATCCTATCCTACCATTCTTCTCCATTATCCTGCATACCTATCATAATCCTCCATCCATCCTCCTTTCCTCCTTTTGATCTTGATGAAGACATAGGGGCAAAATGTTGAAATATGCTTTGGTTATCTCTTGATATACCTTGTCCTTGTTAGACTTAGGGTAGACAACTGAGAGGGGGGGTGAATCAGTTGTCCAAAACTTTCTTCCAAATCAAATACTTAACTCCACACAAGCATAATAGTAAATCGATCATGAAAGCATAATGCAACAAGTTAAGAGTAGATACACATTAACACACATAACACCAAGATTTTTGACGTGGAAAACCCAGTTAAGGGAAAAACCATGGGGTGATTAACCCAAGATAATATTCTCTGTTAGAAGAATAGAAAGAACAAAATGGGACATGCCAATTAGGGCTCACTGCTCACAAGAGGCTCATTGCCTACAAGAGACACACTGTCTACAAAAGATTAAGTATCACATACTTGAACTGGTAAATAGCATCTTCACCATGCTTGAGTCAGTTCCATTTAAGCCCAAACCTTTTGCTCTGTCTTTCGCTCTTTCCCTCGCTACCACACACTCATCTCCACAAGTCCATCTCTGAAATGACTTTGCAATCCCTTATTTATACATGACATCAACTTAGGAACAAACATCTAAGTCGGCAAACATCCACAAAGACACCCGCAAGATGTATAATTCATCCGGTCGGCCAGTCACAAAAAGAACACCATCATCTGGAAGTTATTCTTCATTTTCGGGACCCCAATTCTAATGCGGACCATACACATGAACTGAGCATGATCCAAGGACCTCCACAAACTTGACTGAAACACCAAGAACATCCGCACTTCCTCTACTTACTAAAATCCTTCTTTCCTTCATCTGGAACCTCAAGAACACAGTCTGGCATTATTGTCACAAAGGAATAGATACTTGCGAACCTTTAAACCATGAACCAAATGAGTTGACACACCACACAGACTTCCCCAACACTTCCTCAAATCCACAGAATGGGATAATGCATTACCGACCTCACCGGACCTATATGTGTCACTCTGTCACCTTTGGACACCTGCCAGAGCCGGTTCTACTTGAGCAACCATAACTTCTTCAGATCTTCATGCGGACCTCTGAAAACTTGACTGGAGAATCTCAAGACTTATATCTACAAACCCTTTAAACCGCATCCTCTGATCCTCAACCTATCTTGGACTTTTACCTTGTTGTCATCACTGTTCTTCACTGTTCCTGATTGAGACTAATTTTCTCAATATCCTTAGCACACAGCTCATCCAATCCTTCTCATTAATGCAACATGAGTATGTTGACATCAATGACAACACTAGTTAAACCCATACTTGCAACAGTCCTTTCCAAACAATCCTATCATTATTCACCTATCATAAGCCTTGTCATCCAAATCCAATCCATCATGTCATCCTTTTATCATAAGTTTTGTCATGCAAAATCTTAAGTCTATACCTAGAATGGGGGCATGTTGTTCTTATGCAACATAGTCTTTGGAGATCACATTCTAGCTCAATTATGAGGCATACATCCATCCACCATAGCCTATCCTTGTATCTATCCATCTATCATGAGTCTTCCATCTAATCCATCTATCATGAGCCTTCCATCCCATTTACTAATTGCCCATCCTTTTATCCATCCTCCTACATCTTTTCACCTAGACTTGGTTTTCCCTTGTCATTGGTATTTAGCACAAAGGCTACCCAAATTGTAAATCCATTGACATTCAAAACATTTCAAAAACTCCAAAAAAATCAAAATATCCCAAAAAAACACAAAAAAAAAATCAAAATATGTAAAAAAATCCAAAAAATTAAATATCCAACAAAAAATCCAAGCAATAAAACCAATCACATCATCCAAAACAATCCACTCCATCAAAATTCAATCAAAATCAAATCATCATCATCATCAATTCTTCCTATCAATAACATTCATTCATCCATTTCAATCAATCACTTCTTCCAATCATATCAATCAAATCAATCTAAGCAATGATCTTAGATCCAAGTCACACTAATCCATATCAAGCAAGCTAATCAATCAAGGAACATTATCCAATCAAATCAACAAGTTTTTGATCCTAATCTTGTCATAAACTAAATCAATCATCATCAATGGGATATAGCATTCCCACATCCTTGTGTTGATCTAGGGATATAGCTTTCCTTGCAATGACAACACTATTATCATCAATCAAACAATCAATCATTGGTTTATGACTTGACAAGGGCAATACATTGTTTGTTTTGCATCCTTTGAGCACATTGAGAACACTTTCTTATGCTTAGATTGAGTGGACACTCTAATCATCACACCATCACTATCATCATTCAAAACAATCCAATCATCAAAATAATTAGCCCAACAACAACAAACATCAAAACCAAAGCACATCAAGCCAACCATCAAAATAAATCCAATCACTCCAACAAATCAAAAGTTGATGCAGGAGCATCTAGGGTGTAAGAGCAATCTTGCATCAACCAAAAAAAAAATGTTTTTTTTTCAATAAGGGCTAAATTTGGCAGGGTTACTATTTTTAGTAAGTTTGCATTTGTGCACGGTTGGATACAAAATCTTACACAGACCTCTAGAATGGTGAATTGAAGCTAATGGTGAAGAAATCACTTCAATATCATTTGTCATTTGTGAGATATTAAAATTTCAAATTCCAAAAATCCTATTGAAATATTCAAAGTCAAATTTGAGGCACTTAGAGGCTTTGGATGGGCCCGAAATTTGGTGGGAAACCCAAGTAGTCTACCTATTAGTATTACTTGCCCTCCATCTTTTCGAGAGCTTTTTGAAAAGGTATTATAATTGAAAATCCAACGGTTGGATCGAAAGTTATGGCCCCGCGAAATTGACCTATTTTTGGAGGGAGATGCAAATTTCAAAATTAAGCTGGTGGTCACCAAAAAGGGCTATATATAACCACTTTGGGAACCCTTAGGGTAGTAGAGTTAAGGGGGAAGGTGTAGAGTCAAGAAAGGCGGGAAATTAGAAACCCTAGTTGATTTGGGGATTACAGAAGGCTGAAGAATCTAGAGTTTTGAGAGAGGGAGCAGTAATGTGTTGCAGCCTGTAGGGGATTCATCCTCTAATTGTATTTGAGCTTCTGTAATGTAACGTTTTTTCCATATTAATAAAATATCATTCTATTTTCTGTGTACAATTTCTGTTATTGTGTGTTTTATGATTTACCCCCTTCATCAATTGGTATCCGAGCAAGGGTTCCTGAGTGTGTAGACAGATCGCCGACCATGAGGCAGTTTGCACCAGGACCTGAGGTTGTGGGTTTGTTGCATAGATCAAGATGCCTCCACGAAGAAACCGTGGTGGGAGGAATGCTTTGATGGAAGAGGGTTTTAGAGCCCTGCAAAGAGAAATTGATGCATTGCAAGAGGAGCTGCGAAGAGGGTTCGAGCCGAGAAGGAGAGAGGAAAGCGAAGATGAAGCTGAAGAAGAGCTATCTAAGGAAGAACAAGAAGCTGCAGGAGATCCTGCAGAAGTTAGGTTGTTGAGGGCCATTTCAAAGATCGGAAAGAGGCCCAGGATCGAAGTTTCTACCTATTCTAGAGATTTGAATCCGGAACAACTTATTGATTGGATAAATGATATGGAGGAGTATTTTTAGTATGAAGATGTGGAAGACCCTGAACAGGTCAAGTTTGCAAAGACAAAGTTGAAGGGCCACGCCAGTATTTGGTGGAAGGAGGTCCAGTTAGAGAGAAATAGAAGAGGAAAAGCAAAGATTACCATATGGGATCGGATGGTGGAGAAATTGAAGAAGCAGTTCATTCCTGTGGACTATGAGATGGAGTTGATGAAGAAGCTGCAAGGATTGAAGCAAGGTAACAAGTCTATTAAGGAGTATACAGAAGATTTTTATAAGATCACTATCAGGACAGGCCATGGAGAGGCCAACAAGGAGAAGGTGGCCCATTACATTAATGGGTTGAGGCCAAGTATTCAAGAAGAGTTGAGCCTGGTCAGAATGACCACCATAGAAGATGCATACCAGTTTTCCCTGAAGGTGGAAGAGAAACTGAATAAGAGATTTGAAAGCAAGCAAAGGGGAAGAGGTCAAGGCGGAAGGACTGGCGGAAGACCCTATGGAGGTCGAAATGAAGATTCAAAGAAAAGTGAAGAAGCTGGAACCAGTCAAAATTAGAGAGGAGATAATACCTACCACCCTCGTGACAAGAATAATGGTGAGCAAAGAGGAAGAGGAAGAGGTAGGCCTGGGCAAGGACTTGGAAGAGGAGGTTTCAGAGGAACATGTTTCCAATGTGAAGAAGAAGGGCATTGAGCATACGAGTGTCTGCAACATCAAGGAAGGATGAATAGAAGACCTGAAGGTAATGCACGAGTTGCACATGTGGATGAAGATGCACAGTTTGAGCACTCTGAAGATGCAGAAAGGGGAGAAACCCTAGTTGTCAGAAGAACTTTGTTGAATGAGGAGAAAGAACCTAATTAGAGGAAGAGTTTATTCCGCACAAGGTGCAAATGTGAAGGTAAGTGTTGTGATATCATTATTGACAGTGGAAGCACTGATAATCTTGTTTCAGAGGAGATGGTTGACAAGAAGAAAGCATCCGCATCCATACCGGATTGCATGGTTGCAGAAGGACCATAGAGCTTTGGTCAATGAACAGAGTTTAGTGAAGTTCAAGATTGGTGACTACCATGATGAGGTCTTGTGTGACATCATACTGATGGATGCATGTCATATGTTATTGGGGAGGCCGTGGCAGTATGATAGGAGTGTTGTCCATGATGGCCGTGCAAACACATACTCCCTAACAAAGGATGGAGTCTGTCATAAGTTGAAGCCCCTGAAGGAGGTGGAAGAAAAGGTATGTAGTACTGCCAGAATTTGTTTGGTAGATGATAGAAAGTTTTTGGAGGGTATGAAGCACGAGCGTCATTGCTTTGCACTAATTCCTAAGATTAGTCAAGAGAAATGTGAAGATATACCAGTAGAAGTCTCAGAAATGTTGGAAGAATTTCAAGATATTGTCTCTGATAATGTACCAGAAGGTTTACCAGCAGTGAAGAAGATAAGTCATCAAATGGATTTGATACCAGGAGCTAGTTTGCCAAATAAGGCAGCCCATAGAATGACTCCAGCAGAGAATGAAGAGTTGAACAAACAAGTTTACGAGCTGTTAAGGAAGGGACTGATAAGGGAGAGCCTAAGTCCATGTGCGGTACCTGCAGTACTAGCACCAAAGAAAGATGGAGAGTGGAGGATGTGTACAAATTCTTGAGCCATCAACAAGATCACAATCAAGTATAGATTTCCATTGCCGAGAATGGATGATATAATGGATTGTTTGAGTGGAGCCAAGTACTTCACAAAGATTGATCTGAAGAGTGGGTATCACCAGATTCGAATCAGAGAAGGAGATGAATGGAAGATAGCCTTCAAGACAAAGGAGGGTTTGTATGAGTGGTTAGTCATGCCATTTGGGCTAACCAATGCACCGAGCACATTCATGCGGCTCATGAACGAGGTACTGAAGGAATTTTTGGGAAGTTTTGTTATTGTTTATTTAGATGACATTTTGATTTTCAGTAAGACTTGGGATGAGCATTTGATGCATATCAGAAGAGTTTTAGAGAAGTTGAGGGAGGAGAAATTGTTGATTAATTTGAAGAAATGTAGTTTTGCAAAGAAGGAGTTGGTATACCTGGGATTTGTAGTCTCAGAGGAAGGTCTTAAGATGGACCCAGAAAAAGTAAGGGCTATCATTGAATGGCCTACGCCAAGGAGTGCAATAGAGGTAAGATCCTTTCATGGTTTGGCAAGTTTTTACATAAAGTTTATCAGGAGTTTTAGCAGCATTTGTGCACCCCTAACTGAGACAATGAGAGGGGATAGAAAAGAGTTTAGATGGACTAAAGGAGCAGACAAGAGCTTTGATACATTGAAGTAGAAAGTTGTAGAACAACCCATTTTGGCACTTCCATATTTCAATAAGGTGTTTCAGGTAGATTGTGATGCTAGTGGCAGTGGTATAGGAGCTATTTTGAGCCAAGAAGGTAAGCCCATTGCCTATTTTAGTGAGAAGCTTAATGATGCCAAGAAAAAGTATTCTGTTTATGATCAGGAGTTTTATGCAATAGTTCAGGCTTTGAAGAAATGGAGACATTATTTGTTGCCAAAGGAGTTTGTTTTATATACTGATCATCAGGCTTTGCAGTATCTTAATAGTCAAGGAAAGTTGAACCAAAGGCACTTAAAATGGGTTGACTTTTTACAGAGCTATACTTTTGTTTTGAAACACAGGAGTGGGAAGTCCAATAGGGTTGTAGATGCCTTGAGCAGAAGGTGAAATTTATTGACAATAATGAAGATAGAGGTTGTTGGGTTTAATGAACTCAAAAGTTTGTATCTTGAAGATCTAGATCTTGCAGAGGCTTGGAAAGCTTGTTTGGAACCTGTTACTTTGGACAGGACAAAATGGTTGGATTACATAATCCAAGATGGCATGTTGTTTAGAGGAAGCTAGTTGTGCATTCCAACGAGTTCCATGAGAGAGAACCTGATTAAGGAGAAGCATAGTGGAGGATTGGCTGGACACTTTGGCCGAGATAAGACCATTGCTATTGTTGGTGAACATTATTATTGACCATAATTGCAGCAAGATGTGAGGAAATTTGTGCAGAGTTTCAGAGTATGTTAGATGGCAAAAGGTGCAAGTCAGAACACAGGTCTATATTAGCCATTACCTATACCAGAGAAGCCATGGGATGATATCAGTATGGATTTTGTTCTTGGTTTACCAAGGACACAGAGAGGACATGATTCCATTTTTGTGGTGGTGGACAGATTCTCGAAGATGGCACATTTTATTCCTTGCAAGAAGACTAATGATGATGTTCATACTGCTGAATTATTTTTCAATGAGGTGGTGAGACTACATGGTCTACCAAAGAGCATAGTTTCAGATCGAGATACCAAGTTCGTTGGTTATTTTTGGAGGACATTATGGAAGAAGTTGAAGACAGATTTGAAGTTCAGTTCTGCACACCATCCACAGACTGATGGACAGACCGAAGAGGTGAATAGGAGTTTGGGTAACCTGCTACGGTGCTTAGTAGGAGATAAGCCCAAAGGATGGGATTTGATTTTACCACAGGCAGAATTTGCTTACAACAATTCTGTCAATAGGAGTACTGGTAAATCACCATTCCAGGTTGTATATGGCAATAGCTTGAGAAATGTTTCTGAGTTAAGGAAGCTGGACAAAGGAGAAAAGACAAGTGTTGAAGCTGAAGACTTTGCAGAACATCTGAAGAATTTGCATGAAGAGGTGAGAATGCACATTAATAAGATGAATATTTAGTACAAGGCTAAGGTAGATCAGAAGAGGAGGTATAAGGAGTTCCAGGTAGGAGATGAAGTCATGGTTCACTTGAGAAAAGAAAGGTTCCCAATTGGAACATACAATAAGTTGAAAATGAAGAAATTTGGACCATGCAGAATCTTGAAGAAGCATGATTCAGGAAATGCATATAAGGTAGAGCTGCCGAATGGGATCAATATTTCCCCTGTTTTCAACATTCCTGATTTAGTAGAATATCATGAAGGTGGAACAGAGGATGGACCAACAGAAGCGCAGTGGAGTATTCCAGCATCTATTTCAGAGAAGGAGGAGATAGAGGGCATTCTGGATAGCCGTGTGGGTAAGAGTACAAGAAACAGGCAGTATACAGAATACTTGGTGAAATGGAAAGGAAGGCCTGTTGAAGATTCATCGTGGTTATCTGAGACTGAGGTTAATCATTTTGGTTTCCCTCTAACACATGAGAAGTGACAGGGTCACTTTTCAAATTACCCCGGGTGTCTGATGTAGGAGCATCTGGGTGTAAGAGCAATCTTGCATCAACCAAAAAAAAAAAGTTGTTTCTTTTCAATAAGGGCTAAATTTGGCAGGGGTACTATTTTTAGTAAGTTTGCATTTGTGCACAGTTGGATACAAAATCCTACACAGACCTCTAGAATGGTGAATTGAAGCTAATGGTGAAGAAATCACTTCAATATCATTTGTCATTTGTGAGATATTAAAATTTCAAATTCTAAAAATCCTATTGAAATATTCAAAGTCAAATTTGAGGCACTTAGAGGCTTTGGATGGGCCCGAAATTTGGTGGAAAATCCAAGTAGTCTACCTATCGGTACTACTTAGTCCTCCATTGTCTTTTCGCGAGCTTTCCGAAAAGGTATTATAATTGAAAATCCAACTATTGGATCAAAAGTTATGGCCCCGCGAAATTGACCTATTTTTGGAGGGAGATGCAAATTTCAAAATTAAGCTGGTGGTCGCCAAAAAGGGCTATATATAACCACTTTGGGAACCCTTAGGGTAGTAGAGTTAAGGAGGAAGGTGTAGAGTCAAGAAAGGCGGGAAATTAGAAACCCTAGTTGATTTGGGGATTACAGAAGGCTGAAGATTCCAGAGTTTTGAGAGAGGGAGCTGTAATGTGTTACAGCCTGTAGGGGATTCGTCCTTTGATTGTATTTGAGCTTCTATAATGTAACATTTTTTCCATATTAATAAAATATCATTCTATTTTCTGTGTACAATTTCTGTTATTGTGTGTTTTATGATTTACCCCCTTCATCAAAAGTAGCTCAATCCATCACATATCATCACATCATCAACATTTCATCAATCCCAATCAATCCATTTTCATCATCTCATCAATAAAACATAAATCAGAACTACACCTTGTTTCCTCATTAAGTGCCTTGATCCCATGGATATAGGGTATGTAGGTAGTCTGGAGTACGAAGGAAGTGCCCAGATTCATTCACAGGCAATTTTCCTCTTTCTCCTCTCATCATTTCTTCTATCATCTATCTTCTACATCATCAATAAACAACTTCTTCTAATCAATATATCATTCAATCAATCCATTTCCTTCAATCAAATCATCCATTCATATTCATTCAATTTACTCCAATTCATTTTTAACCATCCTTCATCAATCTTCATCCATCATTTCATCATCTTCAAATCATTCCAAACAATGATCCAAATGCAAGTCAATCCTTAAAGCTATACCAATCAAGTTAATCAATCAAACAAAGTTATCCAAACGTAATCCATGGTCTTGATCCTAGCCTTATTGTAAGCCAAATCAATAAGCCAATTAGCCAACCAACTCAGCAAACAACCTTGTGTTGATCTAGGGATATAGCTTTCCCCATCATGACAACACTCTCAACTATTATCATCAAAAAATTAATCATTGGTTTATAGCTTGATAGGTGCAATACCTTGTTTGTTTTTGAATCATTTGTGCATGCTTGCTTACTTGCTTGTGTGTTATCATTTTATCTTGCATTTGTATCAAATCCATATCTTTCCAGCTAATATTGATATCTTGTGTATGTTGGAATAGCTTTTTGCATTATCCTTTGCATCTAAGGTCATATCATACCTTTTGTGAATTAGGACCTTAATGCTCTAAGTTTACTTCCTCATACATTAGACAAGGTTGTATTAAGTTGGGGCACAAGACACATCATCACCCTGGTTCTTATACCTTGGTGCATAATGTCTAGTGCTATATCAAACATCATGGTTGCTCACTTTCATTGTAGCATAACGCATCATCATTTCTTCTATCCATTCCCTTATATTTCTTCCTTGACCAATCCATTTCATTTCAAGAGAATACCCGTGTTTGTCCAACCCACCTATCCTCTCGAGGGGGCATCACCATCCTATCTTTCCATCATCATCATCCTTTTCCTCTATCCATATCTTAGCTTATTTGAAATGATGTTACTTGACATAAATCTTATCATCTCGAACATCATCTCAAAGAGGGGCAAAATGTAGACACCCAAATTTGTCCATGTCTTGCAACACCTAGTCAAATACATATTTAGACATCATGTAGCATTTTTTCCTAATCCAACTCTTAATCCCACTAATACATTAGCCAATTAATTAAATAAATTTTATTTATTTAATTAATTTCACATTCATAATCCCATTTTCCAATTAATTAAATAAATTTTATTTAATTAATTAATTTCCCATTCATATCCCAGTCCTATCCTAATCATCTTCCCAATTAATTAAATAAATTTTATTTATTTAATTAATTTCCCTCATATATCCCAACTAATTCAAATAAAATATTTGAATTAAGTCCTCACCTCTCACCACATTTTGACACTTGTCCATTTCTCAATTGACTCATGTGTTGTAGTACAACTTTTATTTAAAATCTTTCACATGCACAACTAATGGGACCTAATTTTAGTATTTATGTACACAATCACACATGAGCCCTGTGCTTCTCCTTCTATTTGTCACATGACTACAACTCCCTTGAAGAGTGGGAATAACTAATCAATCATAGCCGTCCACATCAATCATTTAGCTTTTTTATCTCAACCATCCATTTGAACCAAGCCTTTCCTATAAATCAATGCCCTCACAAGCTATTTGTAAGATGCATTGAGCCTCAAGTACCCTTATTTTGTCAAATTTTCAAGGAGGCATGGAGTTGGAGTATCCTTATGTTGTTGAAATCACATTAGAGCCTTTGCATCTATCATCATCATTTTCCATCTATCATCTCAATCCTATGCAAATGTTATGCTGTCGAATTGTGAGAAACCAACATATCAAATCAATTAAACAATTCATCTTGCATTTTTTGAGGTATTGAATGATTTGGGTTTAGGTTATGCATTTCATTGTTTGATCATTTCCATTTGCAAATCCAAATTTTTCAATATACATAAAGTGCATCAAAGGAAGGCAGCGATGGGGCCAAAGATCGAATAGTAGCATAGTGCCATAGGTGAATCTTTCTCACAAGGAAGATTCTGTGCATAGATGTGAAATGATGACACGTGGACATCTAGATGCCAGTTGAACACAACTTTGACTGCAAATATATCCCTTATCCTAAGGAATTTCTACGTGATCCAAAGGGCAAAAGTGCTTAGAATTTCCTCCTCTTTCGTTTGGTAGGATTTTGGGGGATATTCCCACTTTGAAAATATGATCTAAATTGCATGATCTAGATATGCATCCAAATATCAGGATGGCTGTCGACTGAAGAAGGATACATAGACTTGGCCGACAAGACACATCTGGAGCCAAATTGAAGTGTTGTAAAAGTTTCTCAAATGCAAATATTTGTTGCATTTATGGTTGTAGGTGAGTGATTCGGAAGCTCACATTGATGGTCCAAAATATCTTTCAACTACTCGATGGCCCCAAATATTTTCTGCAATGAATTCTTGTAGGCTGACTTTCCTTTTGGTGGAGATATTTTTTGACAAAGCCCATGGGGTGATTTATTGTAACCTAATTAGGTTGTTTGGAATTAGATGCTATATATGCATGAATGTAAGATGTAAAAAAGGTTGCAAAATAGTTAGTCTAATGCTTCTGTACTCCAAACAGAACTTTCCTCTGCTATAACTGTGCCTCTTGATCAATACATATGGTTTTTTACTTCTTCATGCTTTTAACTCTATGTAGTCTTAGAATTGGCCATTGTTTGTGAATGTTAAAATTCATGGCAATCTATTCTTTACCTCTGTTAAAATCTTCATGATCTATGTAAGTTTATCAACTGTATTTTCTTTATTTGTGCATCTCTGCTCTATGAATGTTCTTTATTCAAACCTACTGTATCACCTCCCTTTACTTTCAGTTTTACTCCCTCTTCCCCTTTTCCTAAATAGGCGGATAGATTAGGTTTAGTCTTAGGTCAGCTGGATCTCTCATTTAGCAAAGGAACTAGCCTCTCTCTAGAGATTCAGACTCCCGTGGGGTCCCACACCTGGAGGTCATCTCAATGTTTCACTAGATTGTTGGAGTCCTAAAAGCCTTCAACACTGAGTGCAAATCTATGTGACAACAGTGCCATCTGCCAACCAATAAATGCCACTGTCATCTGTGTCAGCACCATTCCCCTCTATTTTAGTGCCACATTACTCTGAATTAGTGCTATTATCAGACCATATCCAAAACACATCCTTTGATTTGTCCCTGAATCTCTGAGCTTTATTTGACCCTAGTGTCAATATACCTTGTCAAAGTCATCAAAAATCCAATCATCCATTTTTGAGTCCAACCTTTGTCCACATTTCCATTTTCAACCTTTTGCCCAAATCCATCCACATCATCCCATTAGACCTTAGAGAAATATTGCTTTGATATTGGACTCTTGACGATATTCCATCCATTAATCAATTATCATATGGACCAATCTTTCACTCCATTTCCATAAGGGTTTTCTTACAAACCCTAATCCAAATCCATTATCCTCCATCCAACCTTAGAGAAATATTTTGCTTTTTGGACCTTTTCCTTCCCTCAATTCCATCCAAATTTTCCATCTCCATTCACATCAAAATCCCAAAATCATTCCAACCTTGGTCTTAGTCTAATTGCCCTCATCCTCATCAACCAACATTATCCAAACCTTACCAACCTTATCTAAATCAAACATCGACATCCAAAATCAAATCTATCCAAACCTATCATAAACATCAATCATCAACACCATCATTAAAAATCAAACCAACATCCAACGTATCCTTCAAATCAAGTTTGTGCAAAAAACTAAGTCTGGATCTCATCATCCTCTAATTTATAGGGTGCTTAAGACTTTGTCTACCTTAAGTTCTCTTGTAAATTATCATTGTCATCAACCCTTAGATAAATTGATTTAGGATCCTAGATAACTCCTAAGTTGATAAACTCTAAGGTATCCCATTTTACTTGATGGTCATTAGTCTAACTTCAAGTGAAATAATTATCCTTTTCCCTTTTTGCCTAAGGTCATTAAGCTACCTTAGGTAAGGGGAGAACATCCTTTTGAAATCCAAAGATCTAGACTTATTTGAGCTCTCCCTTGGTCTGATCATCCTTTTAAAAACATCGTCAAATTTGCCCAATCCTATCCAAAATCACTTTCTAAGTTATCTAAGGTATCCTTGGCCAATTTTTAAGTGTCCCAAGTATACTTTAATCATCCATCCCCAAAATCATTATCCTCAAAATTTGTCCTAAGTACCCTTTCTAATCATCCATCATCCTCAAATCTTATCATCACCCCCAAACCCATTTACCTTTAATCATCCATCCATCCATTTACCTTTGGTCCAAAAATCCTTTGAAATCCAACCTTTAAGGTCACTCATCCAAAAGCCATCCTCATATCCCATCATTTATCCATTTTATCCTTGGGTATAATATTTTGAGATTCATTCTCTAAGGTTAAGCCTTCATTTATAATCACATCACCAATTCAAACCTATCCATACCTTATCACTCATCGACTTATCCTTCCATCCTTGGGTCCAATATTTTTAAATCAATTCTCTAAGGTCATAATCCTTATCCACCTTTCCAACACCAAATTAATTCACACCCAATCCATTGCATGGCCTTGACAAGGTCCCAAGCTAGGAAAAACAAGGAGATGGAGCCTTTTAAAATCACTTTTGGGATGCCTAACATCGACCAAAATAATATCCCTACAATCCAACAAAAATCACCCCTTGATGCTAATGCTATTATAAGTCCTTTTGGAATCCAATCACCAGGTCCCCCAACCAACATCAATAATGTGGATCAAGATGTCGTAGATTTCATGCAAGACGTCGATTCCATGGACATACTAGATAGAGTTCTGAAATTAGATCCAAATAGATATCTTGAGTTTCTCATCCAAAATAGTGCCACCATACCCACCTCTTCACAGCCATCCTCATCTAACACGATCTCTAATACATCCCAAACTTCAAACACTACCACAAATCCCACTTCCACATCAACCATAACAAATCCTATCTTCGTATCAACATCAACTATAGCCACATCCACACCCCAAGTCACCCTTAATATTCCCAACAACACCACATACACAAGTTCTTCCATGAGTGTAGCACAACTTGACGCCAATACTATAGCCTTCATAACATATTTATTCTCCCAACCACCCTATAACACATCCAACACAGGCAACAACCCCTTATCTAACTCCACATGCACACAACCCCTGTCTCTCATCCACCTATCTCACAACCACCCATTGTGTCATCTTCCGTTCAAAATCCTAACCAACAAAAAAATTCCACCACACGTCATACAACAACTCCTTGCCTACCAATAACACCAAGTCCAACAAAATCAAAACCAAAACCCACCTCAACATCAACAAATCCCCCATTTCCTCCAACAATTAATCCATCAACAACAATCACACATACCCCAACCTCCACCAACCCAAGATTTATATAGCATTGTGCAAACCTTGATCCAAAAGGTTGATGATATGCAACATGGGCACAAGAGAAAACAATATTCCTTCAAGGATATTTTCCCATATCCATTTGATAGAACTATTCCCATGCTACCTTTCCCTAAAAATTTTGAAACGCCAAAATTTGATAAGTACAAAGGGAAAGGGGACCCTAGGGAACACCTTAGGGAGTTTTACATTGCTTTCTTAGAAGTCTCATATGATGACACATACTTGATGATAATCTTTCCTAGAAGCCTAAGTGGCTAAGCCACCAAATGGTTTGCTCATCTTCCCCCTGGCATCAAAACATTCCATGAGCTTGTAAAGAAATTTGTAAATAATCTCTCCTATAACTTTGAACATGAAATATCCATGACAAACCTTTGCAACATGAAACAAAAGAATGGGGAATCCTCCGTTGCCTTTTTACAAAGGTGGAGAAGCCTAGAAAGCAAACTCCCTTGACCTATTCCTGAGAAACAATTAGTCACTATGTTTGTGACTAATTTAAATCAAGAAATGTGATTCCATTTATAAATTCAATGTGCATCAACATTTGAGGAGGTTATAGATAAAGGAACAACCATAGAAAGAACCCTCATTTCTAAGGGGGCTATCAAAATCTACAACAACAACAACAACAACAACAACAACAAAATCAATGGCAACAACACCAACAACAACAATTTATCCCATGATAAACCCCACTTTTGGGGCAAAAACAAAAACACTCTTAATGATGGTGTCACTGATGTTAAGAGTGTCCAAAACATACAAACCACCACACCGTCAAATCCATCCATAAGCAACAATGTAAATATTCCCAAGGGACCACCCAAACAAAACAACGCACCCAAAAGGACATTCACACCCTTGGGTGAACCTATAGAGGATGTTTTGAGAAATCTCATCAAGGTGGATCTAATCACATTGCCACCCATTCATCCCTATGATGATAACCAATTTAAACCCTCTTGGTTTGATGAAAATGCCTATTATGAATATCATGTGAAAGGGCATAAAACATCTAACTATATGAGGTTGAAACATTGCATCCAAGATCATGTAGATAGAGGTGATCTAACCATTGAAAAACCTCCAAAACAATTACCTAATTCCAACTTAGGAGCATACAAGG
Source organism: Cunninghamia lanceolata (assembly GCA_027924645.1). Lineage (NCBI taxonomy): Eukaryota > Viridiplantae > Streptophyta > Pinopsida > Cupressales > Cupressaceae > Cunninghamia > Cunninghamia lanceolata. The sequence continues at coordinate 955,681 of BSBN01000031.1, forward strand.
ATCCACCATTCACTCACAAATATAACATCCTTGATCACCTCAGAAAGACCCCTGCTCAAATTTCCATCCTTGAGTTGCTTCATACATCCCCCCTCCACAAGGACATTCTCAACAAAGCCTTGATGGAGACCCAAGTCCCTACCAACTTGAATGTTGATCAATTCCAAGCCATGGTGGGACACATCACCTCTCCTCATCATCTCACCTTTTTCAAGAAAGACCTACCTACATCCAATGCCTCACATAATGAATCCCTTCACATTGAAGTCCTAATCCACAAACATACTATCAAACAAGTCTTAATAGATGGTGGATCTGACCTAAATCTTTGCACTCTAAAACTATTAAAACACTTGGGATACTCCAATGTGGTTGTGGACTCTAGTGAGTGTATAACAATCAAAGGATATGATGATACTAAAAGATTGTCTAAGGGCACCATTAGACTTCCCATCCAAGTGGAACAAAAGATTTTAGAAACCAAATGTTAAGTTCTTGATCTTGACCTCCCATATAATATTCTCCTTGGTCGACCATGGATCCATGCCATGCAATCCATTCCTTCCACTTTTCATCAATGTCTGAAATTCCCATATAACGTCATAGAAGTCACTATCTATGTCGATCCTTGTCCTTTCTAATACTGTAGCTTTTTGGAAGGACATGATCACATTGTCTGCCATTACAACAATGCCACCAAAGCATCCACCACTAACATAAATCTAAAATATTTCATATCATACATTGATCCTTCCAACATAGCATCCACATCACAAACATCCACCCCCACCAAGGTCAAAATCATGGTAAGTGACATGGGATGTGGAGAATATGATCTACATGACACATTTTGCGTAGGCTTACTCCCACCATCCCCTAAGACACTTGGTGCCCCTAAGGACAATGAAGTCTCCATGGTAATCATCAAATTCAAGTCATCTCCCATCATTGAGCGCAAACATTTCATAGAACAAGATTTCCTTGAAGACATATCCTCTTGGTTATACAAAGATGAACATGAACAATAGGAAGCTCCTATCCTCCATACCAAGATCTATGGAAAGGGTCTTAATATTGTTAAATACATGGGTTACAAAGGATAAGGCGACATAGGCCTTCATGAACAAGGAATTATTGAATCTATTCAAGAAACAAGGAATCCTTATCTTTGTGGGCTAGGATACAGAAAACAAGAGTCTACCTCCACCAAACTTGAGTGTATCTTGAGTGAGGATGCTAGGTCCTTCCCTGTGATCGATAATGTCAAAAAAGGGGAACATCAAGACTCCTTTGCCGATTTCACCAAAATTTTTGAATCATCCATATGTACCATCCACACCCTAACAACCATGCCATCAACATCCATTGACCTACCTCTCATCTACCCCCAACTCATAGATTAGGACCAACAAGGGCCTCTTGTCCTTGATGTTGCACAAAATGATGAAGCTATTGCAAACTTTCTAGGGGTTAGAGACCATATGCCCCTTGGAGATCATAGAGTTGGATACATCATGGAAATCAATACCTCTACATACTTTTGGGAGATAATCCAATCTCTTAGTCACAAAAGTATAAACATAAACATAACATCCCCTAGTGAAAACCACTTCATGGCACTTTCAGATGATGAAAAAATCAAAATAAAGGACGTATCCCATAGTGAAAACCTCCCTGAGGCACTAGGGGATGAGAGAATGGATCTCCCCAAAGTTCTAGATTTGTATCAAGAAAGATCACCGATCTTAGTAGAAGCATCACATGAAATGAACCTTGGAATAGAAGGAGCACCCAAGATCACATTTCAAGCAGAATCCCTTATAGCTATAGAACAAGAAGCATTCTTGGCCTTCTTTAAATAAAGGAGTCATAACTTCACATGGACATATGTTGATATGCTAGGGTTGGACCCTACATTGGTAGTGCACCATCTCGCTGTACATCCTGAAGTGAAGCTGGTAAAAAAAAACTAAGGAAAATGAATCTCCAAGTTGCACTTCTCATCAAAGATGAGCTCAAAAAGCTCCTAGATGTTGGATTCATTCAACCTATTGACTATCCTGAATGAGTGTCAAATATTGTGCTGGTAGCTAAAGTCACTGGGGGCATCTGTGTGTGCACAGATTTCTAACAAGGCATGCCCTAAAGATGACTTTCTGCTACCCAACATAGATATCATTGTGGATCTCACTGTCGGACATGAAATGTTGTCCCTCAAGGATGGATTTTCTGGCTATAACCAAATCAGGATAGAAGAAGAGGATCAACATAAAACAACTTTCATATGTCAATGGGGAACCTACTTCTAGGTTGTGATGCCCTTTGGGTTGAAAAATACAGGAGCCACATATTAGAGAGCCATGATAGCCATCTTCCATGAGCTTTTTCACAACATAATGGAAGATTACATAGATGATTTGCTAGGAAAATCCAATACTAGAGAAGATCATCTGAATGTGTTGGCAAAGATCTTTGATAGATTAGAACAATACAAGGTGTGGCTAAATCCTAAGAAATGTGTCTTTTGTGTCACCTCCAGAAAACTCCTAGGGTACATTGTATCAAGAAGAGGAATTGAAGTTGACCCTGGTAAGGTTAAGGCTATAGTGGACATGCCTCCACCTAAAACATTCAAACAACTCTGTAGCCTTCAAGGGAAGCTTCAATCCATCTGTTGCTTCATAGAACAACTTGTAGATAAGTGTCAACCTTTCCAACATCTTCTCTGAAAAAATACAGCATTTGTATGGGATGAAAAGTGTCAAAAAGCCTTTGAATAGCTAAAGGAATATCTTACTATGCCACCCATCCTTATTCCTCCAAAGCAAAGGCAACCCCTCCTTTTATACATCTTGACAACAGAAACAACAATAGGGGCCTTGCTAGCACAACATGATGAATAAGGAAAAGAGAGAGCCATATATTATATCAGTCGCACTTTGGTGACCTATGAGCTGAACTATACTCCTATTGAACAAGCATGTCTCGCAGTTGTCTGTACCTCACAGAAGCTAAGACACTATATGCTCAATGATAAGACAAAGCTCATTGCCAAAATTCATTCGTTGAAATATCTATTTACTAGAGCAACTCTCACTAGACAAATAGCTAAGTGGGTTATGATCCTAAGTGAGTTTGACATTGAGTACAGAGAATGAAAGGCTATCAAAGGACAAGTAATTGCTAACCAATTAGTTGATGAACCTATTCCAATAGAGAAGCCATTGCTTTCAAAATTCCTAGATGAGTCAATACTTACAGTAGCACCAACAATAGATACATGGAAAATGTATTTTGATGGATCCTACACACATCGTGGCTCAGGGGCAGGCATTTTGTTTGTTACCCCTCAAGGAGACACTATTCCAAAATCCTACAAAATAACATTTCCATGCACAAACAATGTAGCAGAATATGAGACTACCATCATAGGGCTTCACATGGCCATCCAATGGAAGATTGAAAAGCTTACAATTTATGGTGACTCCCAGCTAGTTATCAAAAAAGTCAACAATAAATACAAAACAAAAGATGACAAGCTCCTGCCTTATAAAAGAATGGTTGATGATTTCAAGGACTACTTTCATGACATACATTTTGAGCAAATACCAAAGTTGAATAATAAAGTAGCAAATGCCATGGCTACTATAGGATCCTTGGTGGACATGAAAAAAGACAGTAAGAAATGTGAGTTCCTGATTGAAGAGCTTCCAATGACAGCTTATGATGTCCCACAATCTGAGCTAGTATGTGACAGTATTGGTCCCCTATCTCCATGGTACCAAGAGACCTACATGTACCTCCATGACAACATCATTCTACCCAGCCTAACATCCGCACAATGTTGCACTTTCATCTGCTAAGCCTCTCGCTTCACCATCATAGGTGACACCGTTTACTAAAAAAGTCTTGATGGTACTCTTTTGTGATGCCTTAATTTTAGGGAAGCCAAAGTGGCCTTGCAAGAGGTACATGAAGGTATTTATGGGGAACACTCTAGTGGACCTTCTCTAGCAGAGAAGTTTCTAAGGATATGATACTACTAGCCTACCATGGAACAAGACACTCATTAGTTTGTAAAGAAGCATCTGCCATGTCAGCAACATGGTGATCTTATCCATGCACCATCACAAGAACTACAGCTGATCACAACTCCTTGGCTCTTCTCACAATGGGGGCCCAACATCGTAGCCAAAATTCACTCACCTTCATCTAATGGACATAAGTTCATAATCACCGCTATTGATTATTTTACCAAGTGGGTAGAAGCCATTCCACTCACTTACACCACTGGCATCCAAATTGCAAAATTCATCCTCCACTACATAATATGTCATTATGGCATCCCCCTTTCCATCATCACTGACAATGGGAAACCATTCAATAACCCAAGAAGTTTACACTCTTTGCGAAAAATTCCACATCCAACATCACTTTTCCACACCATATTACCCTCAAGGTAACGGTCAAGCTGAAGCTTCCAATAAAACCATCTTACGCATTCTGAAGAAGATAGTTAACGAAGCTGGTCGTGATTGGTACCTCCATCTTAATCCCGCCCTATGGGATTATTGTACAATCATTCATACCCCCATAAGAGCCACTCCATACTCTTTAGTATTTGGTTTTGAAGCCATCCTGCCAATAGAGGTCAAGCTTCCCTCTCTCAGAATTTCATTGCTAAATATCATTACTGAGGAGGAGTATCTATTCACATGCCTAAATGAGCTAGAATTTCTAGATGAAAAGTGTCTAAATGCTCTAAATCATATCTAGGCCTATCAAAATTGCCTATGCAGAAGCTACAACAAGAAGATTAAGAACCGCTAGTTTGAGATATGTGACCTTGTCCTTATGGAAAATCAGAGGAACCTACAAGAGCATCACAAGAAAGGAAATTTTGAGCCTAATAGGTTGGACCCTATGTTATCATAGTTAGCTATGGATTAAGAGCTTATCATCTTGCAACACTTGCGGGGCATCCTCTGGATGAGCCAATGAAAATCATGCACCTAAAAAATTTCTATGTGTAACCCATCGAGTATCCCAAGTCAAAAAATACAAAAAAAAATTTAAAAAAAGCAAAAAATCCAAAAAAATAAAAAATCAAGAAAAACTCGAGTGTAATAAAGTCATCCAAAGGTGAAAATCACTTTGGTGATGCCTTGGATAAGTACCATGGTGAAAACTTGTCTCATGCACCATGTGTAGTGGTCGGTCCTACCATCTAATATGTCCTCATAACCATTCATCGCTTCATATCACTCCATATCCTCTACATCCCATGGCTTGGAATAATAAACCTTCAACCTCAACCATCCCATCTCTTTATCACCCACCCGAGGTGGATTCCCAAGTTAGTGGATTCTTGTATGCCCTCCTTGTATAGCGTAAAATATGAAAAAAAAAACCAAAAACATCATAAAGTCACCAAAAATCCAAAATAATTAGAAAGCCACAAAATTCAAAAACATTAGAAAATCCAAAAACCCCCCAAAAATTATAAAATTATAAAATCCCAAAAACACAATCCCAATCATCAGCACAATTATCCAACTTATCATCTAACACGTCACAAAATATCATCCACCCCATCCCTATATCATCACTACAAACTAGAACTACATATTCATCATCACCCGCATATTGATGTGCTTTGATCCTATGGATACAGGGTATGTAGGCAATTTGGAATACGAAGGAAGTATCCAGTATGCAAGTTCAAAAGATGCAACCATCCAACCCATTTGGATGGTCCCTATTCCCCGAGCTTACTAAATCCAAGAGCAATACACTTGCTAAGCATAATCCAAGAAACATCATATCTCACATAAAAAATCATCAATTAACAAACCAACTACAATCATAACACATGGCCTACTATCCTTTTGCCCACCCTTTGAATTTTATCCAACATCATCCAATCGATTCTTGCCTTAATGGATATATCATTCCTACAATAGGTAGAATCTATCATCTTATCAAATCAACACTTATCTTGTCAAGAGATACAATGGTTGTTTGTTTGGTTCATTGGTCTTTTTGATTATTAATTTTTATCTTTTGTCTCATTCTAAGAATCATTCCAAAGATACCTTGATCTCACTATATCATGGTATCTGGCAGAAAAAACCTGGAAGGGGGCATGGTCATTGTTTTGTATGTTGTGCTTGTAGGTTGGTCTCATTACTCCAAGTCTAGTACTTATATCTTGTAGATGTAGGGTCAGTTCTAGCATATTGTTCCCCTTTTTCATCAAAGGTTTATCCTACCTTTTATGTACTAAGGAATTATGCTATGAGTCCCCTTCCCTCATCTAGGTAGGATTGTACTACCTTGGGCATGTATGGGATCCTCCTATTGTTTGTGATGCAGGAGCATCCGGAAGAATTTAGAACATTGAAATAGTTGATAGTGAAGTTGTAGATTGCAGAGAGAGTGACCTTGGAGAGTTCTGATATTTGAGTATGAGAGTTTACAGATCTAAAAATTAGCACCTAGACATAGTCAATTACAACATATCAAGAATTCAAATTGTTTCGCTTAGATTTTGGAAAGTTATTGCTGTTTGAAGATTGACTATTCTGATAGAACAGAGCCGACAGTGTTCAGTGAGTCTAAATCGGCTTGCGGATCAATCCCGTGACTTGTGGAGCGAAAAGGAGAATTGGTCAATGAAGTTTAGGACCTGATCGACCTTTAGTGTGATCCACACAAAGTTCTATGCATTTGTGGAGCAGTGCCTTATGTTTAGGCTTGACCTATTTTTGTGAACATGTTACATAAACTAGCTGTTACAATTAGGCTGACTTGATGATGATCCGAAGGCTTGCGGAGGATTTAAATGAAGGATAATAATTTGTTACAAGGTAGCAGTGTGGAAGTGATTAACAATATGAAGATTTAAAGTGTGATCTTAAGTAATTAGATCCGGTCGAGTAGAAGAATAGAGAAGAAAGAAGAATGAGTTACAGAGCAGAGATCTGATAATCAAACAACATAAATCATGCGAGAGTGTTGTTATATGAATCATTTGTAATCCTTGGGCTGCGGCCTAGCATCTATAAAGCCCATGAGGCATGTGTAATATGTTTTGAAATCAATATATATATGAAGAATGAGCTTTGAAGGATGGATTTTTCCTTGTTAGGGTTTTCCCAGGATACATCTTGTGTTATGTGTTTAAGAATATCTTTTTTTTTTTTCTGTTATTTAACTATAAGCTTCTGTTGCATATCTTTATGATCATGTTGTTGTTTGGATAAGGTTGCAAGGTTGGACAGTCCCTCACCAGACCCTCCTATCTTGACTGCATCAAGTGGTATCAGAGTTGGTTTCGAATCTGCTAGGCTAGTTGCAAATCTGTTAGAAGGTGGCGAATCTAATAAATAATGAGTGTTGTCACTGAAGAAGATCAATGCAAGGAATATTTGGTAATCTTTTCAATTTTAGTTGTTTATTTAGTTTGTTTCAGATGGGGAAGATTGGAAAAAGGATGTGCGAAATCTAGAAGTATAATGCAGAATTGTTGGAGAAGATGAAAGATCTAGGAGTGGACAAGTTTGATGCCCTTGAAGAAGAACTGAAAGATGTAAAGAGCAGAAATGAAGACCTAGAAGCAGAGATGAAATTGTTTAAGGATGTTGAAAAGAAATTTGTAGAATTAGAGAAAGGATTTAAGTTGTTTTATAAGGTTGAACAGAGGAAAAGAGATCTAGAAGACAGTTTGGAAGAATTGAAGAAGGAAAAACATTTATAGAAAAGTGAAATATTAGAATTAAAAGAGCAGAAAGATTAGTTAGAGCAGTCAATTATAACATGCAAAAGGGTGAATGAAAACCTGAGATCTAAGACTGAACTTTGTGATGTTTCTTGTGATACTAATGATTTGTGTGATGATTCAGAAATTTCTTTAGAAAGTGATGATAAAGATGACAGTGTGGCAGAACCTAGAGTTGTTGGTGATGGTATTGGTTTCAAAATCATGCAAAGAATGGGATATGAAGGACAAGGATTGGGAAAGTAGTAACAAGGAATTATAGAACCTATTGAACCAGTAATTAGATCAAGAAGTGAAGGGATTGGATATGACAGAGCTAAGGATGTTATGGCAAACTTTAACAAATCAAGTCAAAGCAAAAGAGGTATGTATTGTTTACATTGTAATAGGCATGGACATAAAAAAAGAATTATGTTTGGATATACACCCTTGTAAGTTTTGTGGATTAAGGAATCATTCTGAAAGGATGTGTTGGAATAGAATGGGAAGGAGAAAATTTATGGCAAGTTGTATACAGAAGAATTATGGATGGATTGATGGATAGGAATGGAAACATGTTACTGGTATGTTAAGAGGAAGATATAGACTGAAGTATTCATGCATTGGAAGATCTTATGCAGAGCAGAACAAGAGCAGAAATTCAAACTACAGAGGGAGAAATGATAGGAGTTACAATTCTTATCATGATGAAGGATACAAAAGAGATGAAAGGAGATTTGACAGAAGACCATTCAGAGGAACCTGTTTTCAAGTTTGGAGGATAAAAGAATCAAGCAGTGAATTTCATCAAGAACCTATTGTCAAAGAAGCTAATGAAGGAGAAGCAGTAACTAATTCAGAGACAGTCTATGAAGAAGAGCTTGTTAGCACAGAAGAAGAAGAGCCTGTTAATGTAGAGATAGTTTATGCAGAGGAAGAAGAACCTTTTTAATCATTGAGTGTAATAGAGAAACCAGAAGTAGGTGAAACACTAATCTTGAGAAGAATTTTGTTATAGTGTAAGAGAAAGTTTGTACAAGATCATACGAGGAAGAAGTACAAGAGAAAGTTTGTGTGAGACATAACAGAAAAGAGAAGAGAAAGAGGGAATGCCAAGACATTCTACCAGAGGAGAAATTTTGTGTATCAGATTGAAGTAATTATGGTAAAGGAAACAAAATAGAATACATTAGTGTAAGCAGAATGGAAGCTGTAAGATTTTGATTAGTGCAGAGGAAATTGTTTTAAGAATCAGAAAGTAGACAGTGTTACAAAGAATTTAAGAAAGTGTATTGACTAAATTAGAAAGTAACCTAATTGTTCTGGAGGATGCATTTGATTGAAACAGACATTGATCTTGAGGTGACTTGTAGAGAATACTTTCTTAGACCATCGATCATTGAGGTAGTACAAGGCTTGCTGTAGACCGCCAAACCTAGACCTTGACAAGATGAAGAATTTGAGGCAGTTGTGCAGGGTGGACTTGAATAGACCGTCGACCTTGAGGTAGTTGCAAGTACCTGTGAATAGATCGCTAAACCTATTCAAAGAAACAACATTGAATCTAACATAATATAGACCAAAGTGAAGAGGTTCACTTTTCAAATAACGCCGAGAGTCTAATGCAGGAGCATCCGGAAGAATTTAGAACATTGAAATAGTTGATAGTGAAGTTGCAGATTACAAAGATAGTGACCTTGGAGAGTTCCAATATTTGATTATGAGAGTCTGCGTATCTGAAAATTAGTACCTAAACATTGTCAATTACAACATATCAAGAATTCATATTGTTTGGCTTAGATTCTAGAAAGTTATTGTTGTTTGAAGATTGACTGTTCTAACAGAAAAGAGCTGATAGTGTTCAGTAAGTCTAAATCAACTTGTGGATCAATCCCGTGACTTGCAGATTGAAAAGGAGAATTGGTCGATGAAGTTTAGGACCTATCCAACCTTCAATGGGATCCACATGAACTTCTATGCATTTGTGGAGCAGTGCCTTGTTTAGGCCCAACCTATTTTTGTGAACACGTTACATAAACTAGTCATTGCAATTAGGCTGACTTGATGATGATCTGACGGCTTGCAGAGGATATAAATGAAGGATAATGATTTATTACAAGGAAACATTGTGGAAGTGATCAACAATATGAATATTTGAAGTGAGATCTTAAGTAAGTAGATCTGGTCAAGTAGCAGAACAGAGAAGAAAGTAGAATGAGTTATAGAGCAGAGATCCAATAATCAAACAATAGAAATCATACAAGAGTGTTGTTATATGAATCATTTGTAATCCCTGGGCTATGACCTAGCATCTTTAAAGCCCTTGAGGCATGTGTAATATATTTTGAAATCAATATATATATGAAGAATGAGCTTTGAAGGCTAGGGTTTTCCCAAGATACATCTTGTGTTGTGTTCAAGAATATATTTTGTTTTTTTTTTCTGTTATTTAACTGTAAGCTTTAGTTGCATATCTTTATGATCATGATGTTGTTTGGATAAGGCTGCAAGGTTGGACAGTCCCTCACCGAACCCTCCTATCTTGACTGCATCAGTTTGTGGGTCTAGTCCATGCAAAGAAGGATATATATCATACCTTGGTCTTTCATACCTTGGTGAAAATATCCCCTTTTTCTATAATAAATCTAGGAATTCTCTCAAAAATATCAACACAATATCCCATCCCAACACAACATCCTTAATCTACCCTCATCCCTCAAAATCACCACATAGGCTTTGCATTTAGAAAAGGACTTAACTAATTCCATCCCCTAATCAATTCCATCCCCTACCATCCCACAACTACCCTAAATAATCTAACAAACTCCTATCCCCCATCCCATAACCATTCCAACAAAATCCCTCTAACAATGTGGCATCTAGTGACCTAGTACCGACCATCCCCAAACCAATCCCAACCATCCCTAAACCTATCTCAATGATCCCACCCATCCCTAAACCTATCCCACCCATCTCCCAAACCTCCCAACCCTATATCCCATGGTTCTAAGCATCATAATATATCATGACAAATGACCACCATCCTGTATACACAACACCATCAGTAGCATAAATCACCATATCATTGCATACATGTCACTTTGCATACATAATATATGTTTATTAATCTAAGCATATATTCCATTTCCATTTCATTTATCCACACATAATATATGTTTATTAATCTAAGCATATATTCCATTTTCATCCCATAAAAACATACACACATAATCCACATCATAATACACATAAACTATAAAGCCATAAAACCATCCACACACATAACATCCATAACATCATCCATAATGCATCCATTAGTAATCATCACATAGGTACCAATGCATCCATCAAGAAAACATAAAAACATAAAATGCACCCATAACATCCATAATATGCATAATCATCATCATAACTCATCAAATCATGACATCCATAAAACATCCATATGCATAACATCCATGAAACATACACCATAATCATAAATGCATAACACATCATCATAAGTCGCTACCAAAATCATATATATATATATATATATCACTCAAAAACTAAATGTCATGATACAAACATGCCACGAAGGTTGAAGTATATCAAAATATAAAGCCTGAAGGCATATAAATACAATCAAGAATCATAGGCTGATGAACCCCTAGTAGAGTCAGTAGGAGATCCTAGAGATCTATGTGGTCGAGGTGGAGGTGGCCCCATAGGCTGCTGCTGCTGAGATGGTGATTGCTGATGCTGAGATGGCTACTGCACAGATTTCTAAGGCCATCTAGATCTCTATGATATTGAAGCTCCAGATCAGCTACATTGGTTATAGCTAGGCACCCTCTACCCCTCAGGTACTACTGTGCAATAGGCTCCGTAATAATACTTGGCCCTAGCCCATTGGTCTGATAGTTGATATTGCACCTGTTGTAGCTATTGTTGTGTTGTTGTGTAATCCCCCCACATCTATGCCATATTGGTTCCATCTATGACACCCTGCATCTGTGTGACCTATCATTGTAGCTGTGTCACCTGTGTCTAAGCCTGTGTGGCTCTAGCCTCAACCCTCTGTAGTAAGACCTCTGTATCCTATCACTGTACCCTCTCAATATCTCTCTCAGCTACCACCGATGCTAGTTGCACCTGCATCTAGCTCAAGAGGTGGCCTATCTGTGCCTGTAGAATCTAAATCTACAGATCTCCATCCCCACCACTCAATCCATCTAAAAGGTCTTGTACACCTTGGAGAGTTTACAACTGAGCTAGAGCATTGTCTCACTCTACTGTCACCATGGCTAAATCATGTTGCTACCTCATGACTACTGTTAAGAATTAAGGTGTCTAAACCTTGGTAATTCTTTGTATTATTTATGTTTGTATTTATTAATTAATTGCCTATGTTGTAAATAAATTGTAAATTCCATATTGTCATATTATGGGATGTGGCATGGTGATGTGTCATCCTACATGGAAGATGATAACTTCTAATTTTGTCCTCACATGAGGAGATAGGCATCCCACTTTATGGTAGGAGCATTTTGCCATGTGTCAGCATCTTGGATGTTGTGTAAGGGAATATTGACCGAAATGGTTATGATGGATTCCTATGACAAAATCTATGACATGTAAGAGTTAGAAATAGAAGCTTGTAAGACATATGAAGACATGTGTCATGAAGCATCTTTGAATAAGGCATACTTGGGTGCCCCAAGGTGGACTATGACATGTTGTAAGAGAATATGCTATATATAGCCTGTGTATGACAGATTATCTTACAGCTGTAAGTTGTAATCGCTATGACAAATTCTATGATGGTCGTAATTGTCGTAAGAGCATCTATCATAGCCTATTTTGAAAATAGGTGACCTCTTTTGGATGGGAGCTATGGACAAGTGTCACTACAATGTTGACCAAGTATCCTTAGGCGTGGGTTTTGGGCCATGAGGTGAAGTTGGACGGCCATTCCAAGATAGGTCCAATATTGCCTTGTATATTCTATATAAATAGGTGCTTGGAGGAGGAGAGGTATCACATGATTGATAGCTATTGTTATGCTACCAGATTGACTCCAGATACGAGTGTCGAAGACCATTGAAGCTTGCATTGCAAGTGTATTGTAAACAACTTTTTGTTTTGATAATAAATTGTGCAGGTTTTTGAGTGTGGGGTTTTTCTCTCGATAAGGGTTTTCCCCAAGTTATATCTGTGTCTCTCTTCTTCTGTCTTCTTTTTGGTTCATGTGTATTGCTGCAATATCTCTATTAGATGTTCTATGTTGTTGTAGTTGTAAGGATTAATTTAAATTTGCATAGCCCTCTCCTCATTAGATTAGTGTAGGAAGCGATTTCCACACACCTAGCTTCCTTTCAGTTGGTATTAGAGCCTGGCCAGTTTTGGTCTTAGCTGTTGGGTAGGGGTTTTTTGAGCCGATCTTAAGTTGAGTGGGAGTCTATGCAGAGTATTCTGAATTCTATTGCAATAAGGAGATGACAAGCACATCCAAAAGAATAGTGGAGAAATTCAATGGCACTAATTTTGAGTTGTGGAAGCTCAAGATGGAAGCCATGCTTGTTGATCAAGACCTTTGGGAAAGTGTTACTGGAACTAAACCAACTGCAATGCAACAAGCTAATAAGGATCTCAAGGATTGGAAGGCTAAGGGTCTCATAAGACTTAGTCTTGCTGATTTTGTCCTGTTAAATGTCCATGAGGAGAAAACTGCAAACTTGCTTTGGAAGAAGTTGGGAGATGTGTATCAAGCCAAATCCCTGGTTAACAAACTTTTTCTAAGAAAGAAGTTGTATTCCCTTCGAATGGAAGAAGGAGGATCCGTTGCTAAACATATGAATGCTTTAACATGCTAGTTGCACAATTGACATCTATTAGTGTGAAGATGGAGGAGGATTGGTGTATGACCTTGCTTTGTTCTTTGCCAGACTTATGGGATCACCTTGTCATGGCTATTGGAAGCACCACATCCACATTCAAAATAGATGAAGTGGTTTCTTCATTGTTATTCGAAGAGATGTAGAGAAAGTCTTCTAAGGCAGCCAAAGAGGCTCTTGCAGTTCATGGAAGACCCAAGGAGAAAGGGAAAAAGAAGGACAAGAAAGCTAAGAAGGGTAGATCCAAATCTCCTGGAAAGTCCAAGGCTATCTGTTGGAACTATGGTAAATCTAGGCATTTATGAAAGGAATGCAAAGAAGAAAAGAAAAAGAAGAAGAAGACCCCAGATTTAGATTCTGACAAGTCACAAGATGATGGTGATGCTTTCATCACAGCCCTGGCAACCCATGCATCTGATGATGTGTGGCTGATTGACTCTGGTACATCATTCCACATGACCTCACATCGAGACTAGTTCACTAAGTATGAGGAGTTCAATGGTGGAAAGGTGTACTTGGGTGACAACTGTCATCTAAAGATTGTTGGTCGTGGAAGAGTCTCTATCTGATTCCCTAATGGTAGAGTGAAGGGGATCTCTGGGGTTATGCATATCCCAAGCTTAGTATGGAACCTACTTTCTGTAAGTAGTTTGAATGATGCAGGTGTGCAGGTTGTCTTTTTGAAAGAAGGATGCAAGATGACTAGGGGAGCTATGGTGCTTGCTAAGGGTACTAGGAGAGGTACTCTGTTTCAGCTGGAGGCATGTATTTCACAATGCAATAGTTCTTATGATTCAAGGAAGAGGGAAGCAGTCACTTCATCCCCACCATCTGAACGAGCAGTTAAGAAATCTGTTGTTTCTAGTTCTGATGTTTGTAATCATGCCTTGGAAGTTAAGATTCTTGTTGAAAAGACAATGTTATGGAATAAGAGATTTGGCCACATTGGTGAGAAGGGTTTGCATACCTTGAAAAATAAAAACCTCGTTGAGGGGTTAGGTGATTGTAATCTTGAGTTTGACTTTTGCAAACATTGCATTTATGGAAAGTAAAACCATGTTCAGTTTTATTCGAGTTCTCATAAGTCTTCTGGTGTGTTGGACCTTGTTCATTCTAATGTATTTGGTCTTGTTAATATTCCTTCATTATCAAAATCTGTATATTTTATATCTTTCATAGATGACTATAGTAGAAGGACATGGATTTATTTTCTCAGAAGCAAATATGAAGTCTGTAGTAAGTTTAAGGAGTTTAAGGCCTTTGCTGAAAATTAGACTGGTAAAAAGATTAAGTGTTTGAGAACTGACAACGGTGGTGAGTTATGTTCTACAAAATTTGATAAATATTGCAAGGAACTTGGGATTGAAAGACATAAGACAACTCCATACACCCCGCAGCAAACT
Source organism: Cunninghamia lanceolata (assembly GCA_027924645.1). Taxonomy (NCBI): domain Eukaryota; kingdom Viridiplantae; phylum Streptophyta; class Pinopsida; order Cupressales; family Cupressaceae; genus Cunninghamia; species Cunninghamia lanceolata. The sequence goes on from BSBN01000031.1 coordinate 970,719, forward strand.
AGAGTTGCAGAAAGGATGAACAGGACACTGATGGAGAAGGCTAGGCGTAGGCTTAGTGGAGCTAGCTTGGAACAAAAGTTTTGGGTTGAAGCTATTGCCACTACTTGCTATCTTGTTAATAGATCTCCTACATTAGCTCTTGTTGGAAAGACACCCATGGAGGTGTGGTCTAGTAGAAAGCCTTCAATAAGGCATCTTCGTGTGTTTGGTTGTGAGGCATATGCATTGTTGGCAAAAGACACTATATGGACTCATGATTGTTGTCATTGATGGCAAAAAAGGTTATCCCACACATCTGCAAGACATGATAGGTCCTCACCGGAAGTCAGATTGAAGAAGTGTTAAGGTCTGGTAAGCAAGAACAGAATAGTCAGTAAGGTCCGACAGATAGGTCTAGATCTCTTAGTAGAAGTATCTCAGTGAAGTATGAATTTGGGGAAGTCAAGAGGAGTATCTTGACTGATAGATTCCAAGGTTTGAGCCTCCAGTGTGGAAAAGATAAAGAGATATGAATACTTGAGTGTCAGGTTCCCAAGTGACAGTGTGAATAGAGGAAGAACTGACTGGCAGAACATCAGACATTATCTCAGCTATGTTACTGATGATGGAAAAGGTTTGTAAGGCATAAGTTATGTTTGGTCGACATGATTGATGACCTCTACAAGTATATGCTTGATCCACATTACTTGGTGTGCAAGGATTCAGCCGACAGATCAGAGTTGAGGAAATTATTGACTGTTCCAAATGCCGACTAGAAAGGTGATGAAATCACTTGTGCAGATATATATAGGATTGACTTAGATGTGAATGTGTGTGAGGTGTGTCATGTGGCATGAAGAAAAGTAGAAGAGTAGAGTGAAGATAGTAGAAGAGGTCCGGAATGTGAAAGTACAACTGCATCAAGAGAGAGTAAGAATGAAGTGCAGCAGATCAGTCTATTGAGCTTAACTGGAACTAAAACTTAGCATGTGTGGATGCTTCTCATCAGTTCAAACATTGTTTTATCTTCCTTTCTTTTAGACAGTGTGTCTCCTGTAGGTAGTGAGCCTCTTGTGAGCAGTGTGCTGGGGCAGTGAGCCCTAATTGGCAAGTGCCATATTGTTATTTCTTTTCTTCTAATAGAGAATAATATCTTGGGTTAATCACCCTGTGGTTTTTCCCTTAACCGGGTTTTCCACGTCAAAAATATTGTGTCATGTGTATTGATGTTCCTTCCATTTCATTATTATGTATGCTCATTTGATTTAACATTGCATTAACTATTAAGGAAGATTAGAAAGGTAGAAGAATTAAGATAACTGATTCACCCCCTCTCAGTTATCAACAATTGGTATCAGAGCCTAGTTCCTCCAAACAGAGCCTAACAGCTTGAGGAAGATTTGGAAATTCAAATGGATATGTATGGAATGAGGAAACAACTCCGGTCTGCCCTAGATGATCTTGAACAATCTAATTCTGAAGTCAATGAACTGAAGGAGAGACTTAGACAAGCCGATGACTTCATCAAAGAACTAAGAGAAAAATTGAGTATCTCTATGAAAAAGAGAAAAGCACTACTTCAACAATTAGCAGATCAAAGTGAAGCCAATAACAGTAATGATGATCTAAATGAGAAGAACAAGTTATGTGAAAAGTTATCAAAAGAAGTCAATATGGTAAGACATGAAATGGAATCATGAGTCATGAAGTTCACTCAAGAAATTGAAGAGAAAAGAAAAATTGAAGATAACCTAAGACAATCTCTCAAGGAGAAATCTAAAGACTGCTACAATATGGATAGAATAATCAGACACCTAGAATCTGATCTTGAAGAAGCTAAAGAAAAGGAAGAACAACTTGAAAATTAGATTGACACTCTCAAAAGGGATCTTCAAACATCAAATGAATATAAAGAGAAATTCAAGGTAAGCTCTACCCAACTTGAAGTTCTTCTTGAAAGCCAAAAGAGGATAGATGACAAGCGTGGCTTGGGGTATGAAAAAGGGGAAAGCTCCAGATCCAGTCAAAGGAACTCCACTCCAAGAAACAGACCTAGAAGACCTTCGGTAAGGCAACCAAATGCTCAAAGATATCCATCCTTCAATGGATACTGCCACAACTGCAATAACTTTGGTCATAAAGCAAATCAATGTAGAAGAAGAATGAATCAAACTATTACATCCTTCTCTGGACAATGTTTCAACTGCAAAAGGTATGGTCACAAATCTCATGAATGTAGATATATGCAAATAAACAAATCATTCAATGGTAGATGCTTTGAATGCAATAGAATGGGACATATGGCTAGTCAGTGCAGATCAAGAGGATATCAATCAAATATGCAAAGAAATGTTATTTGCTATAATTGCAATAGATCCGATCATGTTGCCAAATATTGTAGAAGTAAGAATCAAGACAAAAGGGGTTCGGTGCATCATAATCAGAATCAAGACAAAGGCAAAAAAAAGAATGTGGATGAAGTTCAGAGTGAGATGAACAAGATTTGGGTGAAGAAAAGTATAGAAAAAGTTGGAAATGGATCCACACCAGACTCTGGTGCTGATATTCCTTCCAAAAACTAAAAAGTGAGCTCTGGCTCAGGGGGAGCAACAAAAGATAAGCCAATTCCCCCAGCCAGTCAATTGGTGCCTGAAATTGGCACATAGGAAGCTGCGGATCAATGGGTTCCTAGAGAAACATCCAAACAAGGCATGGTGAAGATTTGAGATATCCGCAAAAAGATTTGAAGAGTCTAATCCTTCTAGAATTGATCCGGTAAAACAGTCTTCCGGTACAAATAGGTTCTTCACAAGTTTGGTCCGGTATGATTCAAACTATGGAGTCTAGATTTGTAAATAGATCAAATGACTATTGAAAGGAAGATGACTTATCACTACTCTCCAAGAATAACTTCAAAGTTTGTCTCAGTGATCCGGAAAGGTTATGTCTCCAAATAAGATAAACAAGGCAAACCGGAATGAATTAGGTTGCGGATTTATTGCATGGTAAAAATTAGGGCTTCTCAGAAATAAAAGAGTTCATTCATTCGTCATTTGCACATTTGCACTCAAGAAGAAAAGAAAAAGGAGCTCTGCATCAAATTGTCTCAACTTCCAAAGATCAGTCATTGAAATCGTTTCTTACAACTAATCAAATCCGGCTCCTTCAGCGAACCCTTCAAACGAAAAAGGTATTTTTCATTGCTGAATATCTCGCTGTAAGATCTTTTTGGAAATGGGTACTCCGAATGTTGTGAAGATCTCTGATAGACCTCGTCCTAGATTTAAGAAGCATCCATATAAATCTCTAGAAGTTGATCCCCTAGGCACCTTTTCAAGCATTCTGCATGGGATTCTGCATGTTGAAGATGTTAGGGTTTACATTCATACAAACATTGAAGAATTTGGTGATTCAAAGTTAATGGATATCTATCACAAGCAATTAATAGATGATTCCTTTGAGATCAAACCTCAGTATAAAGCCATCCGGGAAAAGCATTTTACACAATGCATTCATTTCCCCTATTTTGAAGAAGATGAATGGGTCCGGTATGTGTTAAGCAGAGTGCATGACAATTTCTTGTGGTTAAATAGACTGTTTAAAATCACCAAAGATGCAATTAGGGTAGTAACTGGTCTGCACTCATCCGGTGGAATACCTATTCTCAAATTTGTCAAGAATCAGATAGTAAGTGATGCAACCAGATCAAAATTTGATAAGAGAGCTATGACAATTGAAGATATCACTGATCCGGATGTCAAGTTTGCATCCATGATAATTGGTTATAAGATTTATCACTCTAGCAGGGAAAACTCAGTACCAGGAACTGCAATTTATACAGCCTATCAGATGCTAAAAGAAAATGCTGACTATGATCTATGTGAACTTCTTCTAACCCAACTATTTGAGAATCTGCAAAAGATAAAGAAGGATAAGAAAAACTCCTTCAAGTATGGTGGTTTAATAATCTGCCTATTCTTTTATTACATGAATGAGCTTCCCAGATCCAGTGGCTAGGTATGGCAGAATGATAGACCAGTAGCTATTCAAATCAGAGATTATATACATACGCTTGGTGATGCCAAGGCATAGAATACAGCTCTCTGGGGCTATTTCAAGAATTTTCAAAGCATGATGCAAGCAAGAGAGAGAATCCCCAAATCTTTAGTTGAAAAGTACAAGGATATTGTTTGCTTCATGGTAGAAACTGATTAGTGTCTTATGGAGGCAGTGGAACCAAGAATAGTATGGATCATGCCGATGGGGTATGGAGTTGATGAGAAAATTGTTGAGCTGCATGTTGAACACATGCTAAGTCAGCCAAAAGATCCTAAGGCAGAAAGGTTTGGAACTTTTGAGGAGATAAGTGTAAAGATTCATGTGGAACTCAGACAACCAGAGATCAAGAGGAAAGTGAGAAAAAAAGTTGAAGATGTTGCCAAAGGCTTTGACATCTCAAAGGAGGCACTTGATGCCAACAGGGAAAAGATGGAAAGGGCTAAGGAAGAGAAGAAAAAGGTAGAAAAGAAAAGTGAGGAAAGTGTTCTGACAAAATCTTCCACTCGGACCAAATCATCAAAGAAATCTACACCTACCACTGCCAAAAGCTCAAGGTCATCAAAACTAGAAGCACAATCATCTGGCAAAGGAGAGAAAAGAACAAAGACAAAAGCCACAAGGGCTTATGCTAGTCAAAGGGATGAAGAGGAGACTGAATCTGATGAAGAAATCAGGAAAATGAAGAAAAAGAAGAAAACATCCGATGAACCCTCTACCGGTCAAGAGGAAGAAGAAAAGACAGAGGAATATGTTGAAAACCCCACTCTTCACATTGATGACATAATCAAATCAGTCACAGTGGATGAAAATCTTCAGCCAATGGTTGAGTTCTATGATGATTATGGTGAAGTAGATTAGAAAATATTGCAAGATGCCATAGTCAGGTACCTAAATATCTACAACAAAGCATTTATTGAAATTATATCTCTGGTCCCCAAAAGCTTGGAGAAGGAACTAGAAATAAGAAAGAACAATGCGCAAGCCAAAGACCTAGAAATCTGGGAATAGATAGCAATTCAACTATATCCTTCAATTGATCCCAAGAAAATGAATATGATCTTCAAAGATTATAAGGATGAGTTCAGGAGCAAAGCAAGGATGAATCAACTTATGCTCAGAGAGACTGACAAAGTTGCAAAAGAGACAGAAGAGATCCTCCAGAATGCATTCAAAAGATTCAACATTCCAATTATAGAGGACTTGGGTACTAATCCCTCGACCACAAGTGTTGCAGAAGAATCTACTGAGAAAATGACAGAAGAGGTGATGAATACTGGTGCAGAAACAGCTAAGGACTTGGAATCCTCTGCTCCAGAAGAGGTGGCCCATAAACAGACTAACATTTCTCCTTTGGATTCCCCTGTTGACCCTGGATCTAAAGAAGAAGAAATAATAAAGGAGAAAGAAAAAGATGTGAAAAGTAAAGAAGGAAGTCAAGCTGAAAAGAACATAAGTGACATTGCAGAAGAGAAGAAGAATCTGTCTCCAGCAAGAGACACTGCAGAATCTGTCAAGGACTTCTTGACAAAAGAAACTAATGAGATGGATGAACTGGAATTACTAAAAGGGCCATTAGATTTTAACTTTCTATCTCTGGTACAAACAATGAAGATAGCTTCATTTACAAATGTGAAGGCCAAAGAGAAACTACTAAAATCTCACATGGAAGACTGTGAGCTTATAGAGGTACCATCTGGAGTGTTGGAAAAGATCATGCCATCTTTTCAGAAGGATCCCACAGCCTCTTCCTCCGGTAATCTCAAAACTCTAGTCAATAGTGTTAGAAAACATTTTGATTCTCTAGAGAAATTAGCTGAGGAGAAGGTCAGGAAAGAATTTTTGGATAAGAGATTCTCAGAGCTGCAAGGGATAATATCAAATGATAGAAGAGTTATGGGTATTGGGATAAAAAGTTTGAAAAATGCCCTTAAGGATGGAAGTGATGTATACAAATTTTGTATATCCTGGTCTAAAACAACAGTGGAGATTGAGAAGAAAATGAAAGAATAGGAGGATAAACTGATAAAACTTTCTCAAAATTTTGATCCACTTACTACATCCATAATAAATCAAGAATGTCAAATGGTTGCAGTTTTGAATGAAATTAAGAAGCTTGAAAAAGAGAAGAAAAATAGAATCAATAGGTTGAGTGAGCTCAGAGGGATAATTGTCCCTAAGTTAGAGGCCATGCATGAGGCCATAAAAGAAGCTCCAATCACAGCCCGGACCAATGATCCAACAGATCTAAAAAGGGCAGATGCATTTGCATTCCTATTGAGCGGTCATATATCAATTTTGGATAGAATGAAGCAAAGTTGGGCTACAGAATTCATTCAATTGAAAATAACATTTGTAGACATACTTCAGTTTATGTAAGTATGCCATATGTATATACTTATGCGGACAAGTATAGTTAAAATTTTGAAAATTTTGGTGTGCGGACCCTACCCTTTGCCATTGATGTCAAAGGGGGAGTGAGGAGCATTTAAAAATGAGGAATCCAGCTAAGGGGCAGCTTTGGAAAATATACATAGAGATAGAGCATCAGCCAAGGGGGAGTATAGTGTGACACTTAGTCATTTTTCACTAAGTGTTGCCATTAATGCCAAAGGGGGAGATTGTTGGCAAGAGACACTATATGGACTCATGATTGTTGTCATTGATGGCAACAAAGGTTATCCCACACATCTGCAAGACATGATAGGTCCTCATCGGAAGTCAGATTGAAGAAGTGTTAATGTCCGGTAAGCAAGAATAGAATAGTAAGTAAGGTCTGACAGACAGGTCCGGATCTCTCAGTAGAAGTATCTCAGTGAAGTATGGATTTGGGGAAGTCAAGAGGAGTATCTTGACTGATAGATTCCAAGGTTTGAGCCTCCGGTGTGGAAAGAATAAAGAGATATGAATACTTGAGTGTCAGGTTCCCAAGTGACAGTGTGAACAGAGGAAGAACTGACTGGCAGAACATCAGACATTATCTTAGATATGTTACTGATGATGGAAAAGGTTTTTAAGGAATAAGTTATGTTTGGCCAACATGATTGATGACCTCTACAAGTATATGCTTGATCTGCATTACTTGGTGTGCAAGGATTCAGCTGACAGATCAGAGTTGAGGAAATTATTGACTGTTCCGGATGCTGACTAGAAAGGTGATGAAATCACTTGTGCAGATATATATATAGGATTGACTTAGATGTGAATGTGTGTGAGGTGTGTCGTGTGGCATGAAGAAAAGCAGAAGAGTAGAGTGAAGATAGTAGAAGAGGTCCGGAATGTGAAAGTACAGCTGCATCAAGAGAGAGTAAGAATGAAGTGCAGTAGATCAGTCTATTGAGCTTAACCGGAACTGAACCTCAGCATGTGTGGATGCTTCTCATCAGTTCAAACATTGTGTTATCTTCCTTTCTTGTAGATAGTGTGTCTCCTGTAGGCAGTGAGCCTCTTGTGAGCAGTGTGCTCGGGTAGTGAGCCCTAATTGGCAAGTGCCATATTGTTATTTCTATTCTTCTAATAGAGAATAATATCTTGGGTTAATCACCCTGTGGTTTTTCCCTTAACCAGGTTTTCCATGTCAAAAATATTGTGTCATGTGTATTGATGTTCCTTCCATTGCATTAACTATTTAGGAAGATTAGAAGGTAGAAGAATTAAGATAACTGATTCACCCCCCCTCTCAGTTATCAACATGCACATGTTCCTAGGGAGAAGCGGTCAAAATTGGAGAACAAAGCTGTTAAGTGTATCTTCATTGGCAATGGTGTCAGTGTGAAAGGATACAAGCTTTGGGACCCTGTGGCTAAAAAAGTGTTGTATAGAAAAAGTGTCATCTTCAGAGAGCTTACACCTTCTTCCACTATTTTACAGCCAGAAGAAAAAGAAAAGAAAGAGGATGTTGTTTAGTTTCCTACTACCCCTGAGAAGACTGGACAGAAAGACAATGTTGGACTTGATGATGAGGAGAGCTCTTGTACCTTTGAAAGCTCAGATGAAGAAGCTGAACCTCAACCTCAGCTCTTGAGGAGGTCTACATGGATAAGAAAGCAACTTGAAAGGTGTGGTTTTACATTGCTTGATTCTAGTTGTGCTTTTGCTTTGCTTACTAATAGTGATGAACCTAGAACTATATAAGAGGCGATGGACATGAAAGATGCAGGTTCCTAGAAGGAGGCCATGGAAGATGGAATGGCTTCTTTGGAAAAGAATCAAACTTGGGACATGGTACCTTTTCCTCCTGGACGTAAACCAGTTGGATGCAAATGGGTGTTCAAGAAGTATAAGGCCAGGTTGGTTGCGAAGGGGTATTCACAAGGGGAGGGTATAGATTATGGTGAGATCTTCTCTCCCGTTGCAAAGTTGACATCCATTCGATTCTTGTTTTCTCTTGTAGCAGCTTATGACTTAGAGGTAGAATAGATGGATGTGAAGACAACTTTCCTTCATGGTGATTTGGAGGAAGAAATCTACATGTCACAGCCAGAGCATTACATGGTTAAAGGTAAAGAAAATTTGGTTTGCAAACTTAAGAAGTCTTTGTATGGTTTGAAGCAGTCCCCTAGGAGATGGTACTTGAAGTTTGATGCCTTTGTGTTGTCAATTGGATTTGTTAGATCAAAATCAGATCACTATGTGTATTATAAGTTTGATGGTGATCGTATTCTCATTGTTGCATTGTATGTTGATGATATGTTGCTCATTAGGAAGGGTAAGAATATGATTTCTGATTTTAAATCTTAGTTGTCAGCACATTTTGAAATGAAAGATTTAGAGGTAGCCAAGTACATTCTAGGAATGCAAATTAGAAGAGACAGAACCAACAGAAAACTTTGGTTAAGCCAGAGTAAGTATGTGAAGACCGTGTTGGACATGTTCAACATGGCAGATTGTAGACCATTGTGTGTTCCTGTGTCTTTAGGAACAAAGTTGTCTATTGAGGATTGTCCAAAATCTCCTAGTGAGGTGGAGGACATGAGCATAGTACCTTATGTTAGTGTTGTTGGCAGTTTGATGTATGCTATGGTCTGCACAAGACTAGACATTGTCCAAGCAGTGGGAGTCCTTAGTCAATTTCTGGCTAATCGTGGACAAGTTCATTGGGATGCAGTTAAGTGAGTGTTTAGATATTTGAGGGGTACTTCCAAGTATTCCATATGCTATCATGGTAATACTATAGGATCTCCATATTCTATGTACATTCATGGATCTCTGGATTTAGATTGGGCAGGTGATATTGACAGCAGGAGATCCACCAGTGCTTATGTGTTTACACTGTTTGGTGGTGCTATTAGTTGGATGAGTAAGTGACAACTTTTGGTTGCTTTGTCCATGATAGAAGATGAGTATATGGAAGCAACTCATGCTTGTAAGGAAGCCATTTGGCTTAAGAGATTGTGTTCCAATATTGGTGTTGATGCAAGTCAAATTACGATCAGTTGTGATAGTCAAAGTGCAATTTTCCTTGCGAAGAATCTAACTTTCCATGCTAGAACAAAGCACATTGATGTTTAGTTTCACTTCGTACGAGACATGGTTGAGGATGGAAAGGTAAATTTGGAGAAGGTAGATACTTTGAAGAATGTTGTTGATGCATTGACGAAATCAGTGGGCACAGAGAAGTTTAGTTAGTGTTCGGAGTCTATGGGCCTCTCAACCTATATCAGTTAAATCCTGTTATTCTATTGGCTCTTTCAAGGTGTTCAACAAGTGGGAGAATGTTGGGAATTAAGGTGTCTCCACGTTGGTAATTCCTTGCATTATTTATGTTTGTATTTATTAATTAATTTCCTATGTTGCAAATAAATTGTAAATTCCATATTGTAATATTGTGGGATGTGGCATGGTGATGTGTCATCCTACATGGAAGATGATAACTTGTAATTTTGTCCTCACATGAGGAGATAGGCATCCCACTTTGTGGTAGGAGCATTTTTCCATGTGTCGGCATCTTGGATGTTGTGTAAGGGAATATTGACTGAAATGGTTATGACGGATTCCTATGACAGAATCTATGACATGTAAGAGTCAGAAATAGAAGCTTGTAAGACAAGTGAAGACATGTGTCATGAAGCATCTTTGAATAAGGCATACTTGGGTTCCCCAAGGTGGATTATGACAACTACTATGACGGATTCTATGACGATCGTGTCGTAAGAGCATCTATCATAGCCCATTTTGGAAATAGGTGACCTCTTTGGGATGGGAGCTATGGACAAGTGTTAGGCACATTCTACAATATTGACCAAGTGTCCTTAGGTGTGGGTTTTGGGCCATGAGGCCAAGATGGATGCCCATTCCAAGATAGGTCCAATATTGCCTTGTAAATTCTATATAAACAGGTGCTTGGAGGAGGAGAGGTATCATAGGATTGATAGGTACTATTATACTACCAGATTGACTCCAGATATGAGTGTCAAAGTCCATTGAAGCTTGCATTGCAAGTGTATTGTAAACAACTTTTTGTTTTGATAATACATTGTGCAGGTTTATGAGTGTGGGGTTTTTCACCCAATAAGAGTTTTCCCCATGTTATATCTTTGTCTCTCTTCTTCTGTCTTCTTTCTGGTTCATGTGTATTGCTGCAATATCTCTGTTAGATGTTTTATGTTGCTTTAGTTGTAAGGATTAATTTGAATTTGCATAGCCCTCTCCTCATTAGATTAGTGTAGGAAGTGATTTCTGCACACCTAGCTTCCTTTCAACTACTTCCTCCAAGATGGCCACCTAAGCTCACAATGTCACCGTGTCCTCCTCCTTGTCTCTTTTTGGCTGTGTCTGCCAATGGCTAGCTTATGGAATGGGATCAGGCCTTGTACCTAATGGCCCTAGTCATTATGTTCTAGCATTTGAAGTGCCCATCTACCCTGAAGCCCCCACTATTGTTCATACTATCAGTGGTCCCTAACTCACCGCCACTTGAGGTGCCTGTCCTACAGGTACATGTGCTACTATAACCTATCCAATTTGCACATGCACCACTAGAATTTGTCCAATAGGTACCTGACCCACATGTCCTTACCCTATTGCCTATCTTGCAATTGCCACCACCAACACATCTATCCCATATCCCTCCTTAATTGGCACATCCTCCATAACATACTCAATCTCCACCTCATCCCCCTCCTCTCCCTCAAACTCCTCCTCCTCCTGATCAACATTAGGGATTGTAAGCCTACAAGCCTCACCTACTACCACCACAAATCATAAGCCAGGTTCATTTAAGATGCAACCACAATTTGGCTACCCCAGTCCCACTGTACTGGCTGTAGTGGCACCCAATCCAACAAAGCCACCTATGGTTGTAACTATGTGGGCCAAGATGAAACATTTGTAGGTCCTTGTGCATATATGGCTACGAGCAAAGGAAGGTCCTACACCAACCCAAACTACCACATAACCAGTGATAGAATATACCGCTCAATGGTGTGCTCTCCCTGCCCCATCATACATCAAGGCTGGAATGTATACGACATGTGTATATGATCATCCAACCACATTACCACACCTATGTACAGTCGCCATACGACCGTATCCATATCATCTATCTGTCACCGCTAGTATCTCAATTGTTGATGCAAAGGAAGGACTTAAACAAGACTAACTTGACACATCCCAAATAGGGTTTCAATACAAATGATGAAAATGTGCATTCTTGTTCATTCTTGGCAAATTGCTCTTAAAACCTAAAACATGGGGCATCAATTTAAACCTTTTTTGTCATAAATTTCATTGTAGACTTGATACTAAAAATATGAGACCTATTTTGGATACCATTTTGGCTCTTATTAAACATATGCCAAAATGGAATAGGGTTTCTTTGTACGGACTAGGGCAAAAATATGACTATTCCTGTGTAAACCCTAGAACTATTACAGAACTACTCTCAGTAAAAATGCCATAACTCACTCAAAACATAATGAAATCACATGCAACCAAAATCATTGTAAACTAGAAACAAATATCTTTCCATCCATTTATTATATTCCTTGATATGAGGTTGTACCAATCTATAACATGGATGTTTTCAGACTGCAACTTTCAGAAAAAAAACTCGCAAACCTACCCTTAGTAAAATGATCATAAAGTTCACAAAACATAATGAAAATCAATCAAACCAAAAGCATTAGAAAGATAACAACATTATCTAAATTTTCCAACCATTTTAATTCTCTTAAATATCCATACAAGTCCATACAAATAGAAAGAACATTCCTGCAACGTTGGAATACACAGAAAAATAGGGTTTTTATTCATCAAACTTCAAAATACAATGTCTCTCATCCTCCATTCAAGTTTTTGAGGGTGTTTTATACATTCCCACTCAAAACCAATTGTATAGTAATAGTTTCTTGATTTGTATGTTACTATTTCTTGATTTTTGATTTGTAATTGTGCCTATTTGAGCAACATGACCACTTTTATAATTTTTTTAACCAAAGACTCTATTAATACTCCAAAAATGGATCAACATGATCCCACATGGTCATAAATGACCTTATTAGATCAAAACATATCAAAATGACCTTAAAACATACTTCAAGGTGATGCTCCTACATCATACTCCCTAGGAAAAAAATTTGAGTTCCATCTCAAATGATAGTTGGTGTTTCTTTCACTTCTTCCAATTGTGTTGCATGCTTAGCTATTCTCCATGCCTTGCTTGATCTACTCCATGGTTCTTGATTTTCACATATTTATGTTGTGCTTGCTTTTTGGACCTCCTCCTGATGATCTTCTTCTCAATTACAAGACTCCAAAATTCTATGTCTCTTTCATATGCCTCATTACTGTTGTCCATTTCTTCATCTTCCGTCAAGTGTGCATGCTTGAACAACTTTCCACACTGTTCAATTTCTTTATCCAACAAATCATACTCATCACCAATAATCAAATCTACAGATTTCTCATACAAATTCTCATGGAAATTGAAACTTTCTATGTGTCCACCTTCAGCTTGTTTAATCTCCTTCATTTCATCATTCAGTTCAAACAAATTAGAATCAAATTATGCATTATTTACCTCATTTGTCTTTGTTGTCCCAATTTCTTTGTCATCATTTATCACTGCCATATCCATATCTTCATGGTCTTCTATCAAGCCTCCTTCAAGCAACTTGTTTATTTTCTCCATCTCCTCTTTCCATAGGAGATCATTATCTTCTTCATCCACTCGTTCATCATACTGAGGCTGGTCAAGCTTTGTCATCTCTATGTCTGTACTCGTTGCAAATTCTTTTTCTTCATCCTCCCAAGGATGTGTTATCACTGCTGCAACTCCACACTTAACCTCTTCATTCATGTCTTCAAAAAGACATTCATATGCTACCATATCTTCTTTTTCACTCTTTTTCTCCATACATGCTATGGTATCAACTAGCTCATGAGTTTCCTCTTTTTCCCATCGATGTCCTGCACATTCCATATCCTCCAAAGGACCAAACATCACTGCAATATCTCATTCTGCCTTGTCAAAAAGACATGCTACTACTACATCTTTTTTTATCTTCCACTCTTTTCTTTCATCTTTCTTTGTACACTTATTTAGCAACTCTTTTCTATCCAAACTATGTTCACCTTCACCTTCCAAGACAGCTATCCTTTGCTTCCTTCTTTTTTGAACAATAACTCTTATAGGCCACTTTACCCTCTTTCTCATTGGCCAATGCCAAACATTTTCTTGAGATGCTTACTCAAGACACTGCTGCAATACAAGCTTAATACATTTTTCAAACTCTTCCATTGCCCTATCAAACTCTACAAGTTGTCTTTCATCTTCCCCTTTGCTGATGTATCTTGCTATCTCTTCTCTTTTCTTGGATGGCACATCAAGTACTTTCAGCCACCTTCTCAATCTGGTAGCTTCTTGTTGCTTCCTTCTCTTTTCTATCATTTTTTAAGAGGCCATTTCACATTTTTCTTAACCTCTATAAATAATCCATGTGACCTTATTCCATGCAGTAGCTCCAGTATGATGTCCAACTTGTCCAAACTCGCTCTCATCTCTTTTATCTCTGCTTCAACATCTTGTTGTGGCTTGGACTGGTTCCTTTTCCTTTCCTTATACAATATCTCTTCCATAAGCTTCATCACTGTAAGCAATTTTTTTTAGTTCCATTTTCTACCTCACTCGAGTCTTTTTCACCTCAGTCTATTGGTAACTTCTCTTTTGAGCATCACTTGTGCTCTTCTCCTTCCTTCAAGCCTATCTAGGCTTTCCTACCTGAACCACCCACACAACTTGCCACACAAAGCACACCTTGCAAACTGATCAATACAACAAAACTATTACAGCCTCTTGTAGCTTTCACTTATTTCTTCCTACCATCCAGATCTTCTACACTCTGATACCAAAATGATGTAGAGGAAGGACTTAAACAAGACTAACTTGACACATCCCAAATAGGGTTTTAACACAAATGATGAAAATGTGCATTCTTGTTCATTCTTGGCAACTTGCTCTTAAAACCTAAAACATGGGGCAACAATTTAAACCTTTTTTGTCATAACTTTTGTTGTAGACCTAATACTAAAAATATGAGACCTATTTGGGATACCCTTTTGGCTCTTATTAAACATATGTCAACATAGAATAGGGTTTCTTTGTACGAACTAGGGCAAAAACAATCTGACTGTTCCTGTGCAAACCTTAGGACTGTTACAGAACTGTTCTCAGTAAAAATGTCATAACTCACTCAAAACATAATGAAATCACATGCAACCAAAAACATTGTAAACTAGAAATAAATAGTTTTCCATCCATCTATTATATTCCTTGATATGAGGCTTTACTAGGTTGTACCATGTGTGTTTTCAGACTGCAACTTTTAGAAAAAAAAACTCACAAACCTGCAATTAGTAAAATGATCATAACTTTCACAAAACATAATGAAAATTAGTAAAACCAAAATCATTAGAAAGATAACAACATTATCCAAAATTTCCAACCATTTTCATTCCTATAACTATCTGTACAAGGCTGTACAAATAGAAAGAATAGGTCTGCAACGTTGGAATACACAGAAAAATAAGGTTTTTATTCATCAAACTTCAAAATACAATCTCTCTCATCCTCCATTCACATTTTTTAGGGTGTTTTATACATTCCCAATAAAAACTAACTATATAGTAATAGTTTCTTGATTTGCATATAACTATTTCTTGATTTTTGATTTGTAACTGTGCCTTTTTGAGCAACATGACCACTTTTATAATTTTTTTCACCAAAGACCCTATTAACACTCCAAAAATGGATCAACATGATCCCACATGGTCATAAATAACCTTATTAGATCAAAACACATCAAAATGACCTTAAAACATACTTTAAGGTGATGCTCCTACATCAATTTTTCCCAAAATAGCGCTTTGGCGCTAGTCCAGAACCCTATAGCGCTAAATGAGAAGATAGTGCTGATTCTTAACCATATAGCGCTAATCTAGAGGATTGCAATAATTCTAGCCCTAAAAGTGCTAAATGAGACAATAGCACTAATCCCTAATATTTTTGCGCTAAACCAAAGTATAGCACTAATTCATGATGCTAATCTGCCATTTGACCTAAAAAACCCTAAATTTTTGTCACATCTCAAATCTTGATACTATTTATGGTTACTTTATGTGGAATTAATCTATGGACAATTAGATGTGTTTGATAGATAATTTATTATTTTGCAAGATGAATGATTATTTATGAATGTTAAATTCATGTTAGTAATGCTTCGGCTATTTGGATACTAATCTATTAACAGGAAATTGGAGTTTACTATGAGTTGTAGGTTGTTGAAGACAAGGGGTGGTTGAGGTAAAGGTGACTAGCATCTTGGCAGGGTTAAGATGGAGGGATATCACTCACACATTTCACGTAGTGTCATGTAGTTGCATATGTTGCATATTGAATGATTTAATAGTTTAATTTCCATTTTATTTAAATTTTATGATTTTATCGCATAGTTAGTTAATGGTGACTTAATTAGATTATTTCATTCATTGTTATTTAAATATCATGAGTGTTTAGAAAATAGAATAATTGATTTAGTTATTTAATATGTTTTATTTAAAGAATAATCATATTCTATGTAAGTATTAGTTTTATAGATACATTGAGAAAAATATGTAAATTGTTTTAATAATATTTTAAAACTAGAATAAAACATGGTTTTGAAACAAAAACTTATTTTAGGAAAAGAAAAGTTTTAGAAAATGAAACACTTGTGGAAGAGGAAACAATAAAAGAAGTTACAATTCTTTTCTTGGAGCACCAAAACTTCTATATAACATTTTGCATTCTCAAAAGAGGGGAATCATTATTTTTGATACTGCATTGTGAGAACATTTTGGGCACAAAGAGGGAATAATTTAGATCAAGAAGCTTCAATAGGAACAAAGCATTCGAATGGAATAAGGAACAAATTCTAGGTTCTTATTTAATCTTAGTTTGTCTATGGTTGTTTGCATGTTTGAATCTCTTCCTTAGTTGCAAAAATCATGATCTTTTGTTTGAAATTGTTTAAACTATGAGCAGCTGGTTGTAGTATTATAAAACAATTGTTTTGTTATATATATATTATGATCAATACATGGTATATTATATTGAATTGGTTGAATCCTCTGTTGGATCGACTATATTTTATTGAACTCATTATATATTTTATTGATCAATTGTACTTTACATTGAATCTTTTATATGCATATGGAATCGAATGTAATACATTCTGTATTGACTGCATTTATAATAGGCACAAAATCTATTTCAAACCATATGGGATGCAGCATTCCCAAATGGTACCACAGTCCCTTAGGGACTGCGATCCCATTTGGGGACGACAACCTTTGTTTTGTCATTGTTTAATTTCATTTCAAATATTTGAAACCTCTTCCTTACATTATGTATATTTGAAACCTTGAAAATATATAATATTTTGCATAAAATTTTTGTTCTTACAGCATTGTGCATAACTTACATCTAAAAACCCTTGCAAACATGTAATAGTTAGCATGAAATCAATATCTTTGCTCTTGCTGTGCCTGGGCACTGAGAGTCTTCCGAGCTCTGTTTATTTGGTAATATAAATATTCCTCTGGAAATAGATATAATGACTATAATTTGTTTATTGTCTGGAAACAAGAATGGTTCATAATAGTATTCGAATATATCATTTGCTATAGATATATTGACTGTATTATCATCTTATATAGATATATTTAGCATAAAATTAATATCACTATTCTTGTTGCGCTTGGGTGTTGACAATCTTCATATCAGTAGTTTATTTGGTTATATATATATATATATATATATTCATATGAATTTCATTTCCTTTGCATTCAAATGTATTGACTATAATTTTATTATTTGGAAACTGAATGGATTATGACTGTAATCGAGTACATCATTTGATAGTATATAGATATATTGAATGTAATTTTTATTGTCTCAAAAACAAAATGGTTTTATAACTGAAAATGATTATATCATTTGATAGCATTTAGATATATTGACTGTAATTTTTATTGTTTGGGAACAGAATGGTTTATGCCTGTATTTGATTTTATCATTGATAACTTAATTATATATAAATATATTTATATATAAGTCATATTGATTGTGTTTATTAGAAATGGATATGATGGAATAGAACTACAATGTTGATTGGGTTTAATTGTCAAATTGAATTATATATATATTAGAAATTGAATTCATTGTTCTACAGAAAAAGAAATATTCTTTTTATTATACATATTTGCATTAATGAGAAATACTTGTAGAAAATTTCAAATTATTGAAGTCTTGATTTCAATTGGAAAAACTAGTAGTATATCACAATTCTTGATTTATGAAAGAAATGCATTATGTAGATTTGGTAGATCATCTCATAGATCAGATAAAAAAAGGGGAAAAACAATAAACTTTTCATTAAGAAAACCAGTGAAATCATTTGATTAAATGGAAATGATGTTTGTATTTTTAAAATATAGATATTTATGATTATGGAAAACCAAACATAGGAAAGCTGTGTTGTATGTAGTTTGGTAAAGTACGAACTTTCAGGACAAGATGCTAAATGTGGGCTCCCAGAGACGATAGTTTTACTTTTTCTAAAACTATCATTTTATTTAAAATGCTTGGCCAAGCTACTGTACCATTGAAATTGATGGATTTCTTTAAAATCCTAGAACTATATTTATCTCCACCACATCTTATTTATTGAAATTAGGGCAGACAACTGAGGGGGGGTTGAATCAGTTGTCACAAAACTTTATCTTTTTGTTGCATTTTAATCTTCTTTACCACTTATTAATAGATTAATGATATAACCATGAAAGAATGGATCAACAACACATGAGAAGAAACATAATCAACACATAACACCAGATTTTTATGTGGAAACCTGGTTAAGGGAAAAACTACGGTGGGGGTTAACCCACAAGATTTATTATTTATTAAAAGAATAGAAAAATGGGAAGGCACTTGCTTTTGGGCGCACTGTCTAGAGCTTACTACTCAAAGGAGGCTCACTTCCTACAAAAATATTCACAAGGTTAACACTGAAAGGTTGAACTGGGAAACAACATCTTCTCCATGCCAAGGTTCAGTTCCATTGAAGCTCACAAAACCTCTGCTCTACCCCCAAACACTTCTTCACTACCTCCACATCTTCGCTCACTTTTCCCCATTTACATGACTTCATTACACTTATTTATACATGACATCAACTTTGGAATGAACATCAAAGTCAGCCTTACAATCATCTATCTGGAACATTCTCAAAGATATGCATTACAAGCAATTACAATCACATGACTTGACTTGATACAAAATGTTACATGTGAACCACTACACTGTTGGCCAAACATAGCTGGGACTCAAATCTTCCTCAAACAACATGCCATGCTCCATAGAACTTCTCTTAGATTATCTGCAACATGCACAAAGCATTTGGTCGACCAAGACTGGAAATAACAATAACACCCAAGGAGAAATCTTTAACTACGAGCTCAATCCTCAATGTAGACCACCAACACAACAAGCACATGATCTTGAGACCTCCACAAGCACAATGAAATCAACAAGAATAGCTGCACCACCTCAAATCACTAGAATCACTTGCATCTTCATATAGTAACTTAAGAACACTAACTGCCATGACTATCACACTAGAAAGATTGCTTGCCGACCTCCAAACCATGAACCACTTGACTTGTGGATACACACCAACATCCCAAACATACCTCTAGATCCACAAACTATAATATTCCAATGCAGAGCAATCCAGACCAAATTCCTATCAATCTGTTACTTCTGAACAATGGCAAAACTTGGTTCTACTCAGATGGCCATAACATCACCAATCCTCCATGCATACCTCTCAAATCTTAACTGGAGAAACTTCAGACAATTCTCTACAAAACCCTTTAGTCCACAGACTCTAATCTTTGTCTCACTAGAAATGCTAAGCAATCTACTTTGCTAAACTACACTCTCTTCACTATCTCTAATAAAGAAATATGTTGACATCAATGACAACACATCATAGGCACATATTTGCAACAATCTCCCCCTTTGTAATTGATATCAACATGTGATGTGAAGAACTGATTCAACCATCAATACAAAGACTTCTCCCCCTTTCTCTTATCACACCTGCAACCACTTTCTTCACTGCTCCCCCTTTCACCAGCGACTACTTCTAAGTTTTTCACATGACTTCTCTCCCCCTTTGACGTCAATGGAAAAGGGCACATATTTGCAATCATCTCTTCCCCTTTTTGTTCCAAAATGAACTCCAGAATTAACATACTAACTACTCCCCCTGAGTAGAATCCCCTTAACACCAATCTGGATCACAAGATATGACTGTGAGTTCCACCAAACTGATCCACACTAGTGCACCTTAGTTCTGAACAGGAGGGGTAATAACCCCTAGCTTCACTCTGAGATACTCAAAAGTGTCCTTAGGTAGAGGCTTAGTGAAGATATCCACAATCTGATCCTTTAAAGAAAAAAACTCCAATCTGACTTCATTCTCATTTACCTTCTCTCTCAAAAAGTGAAACTTGATGGATACGTGCTTTGTCTTTGAATGCAACACCAGATTCTTTGAGATGTTTATTGCACTTGAATTATCACAGAAGATTATAACAGGCTCTTCAAACAAAATTCTGATATCCTTCAACATTTGTTTCATTCACAAAACTTGAGTACAATTACTTGATATTGCTATATACTCTGCCTCTATAGTAGACAAAGATATTGCCTCCTACTTTTTTCTCAACCAAGAAACCAAACTCTTTCCCAAGAAAAAGGCACCACCACTAGTACTCTGCATGTCATCCACATCTCCTACCCAATCAGCATCTATATATGCATGAACATTGAAATCATCATCCTTAGGATACCATAAGCCATAATTAGATATTCCCTTCAGATATCTAAAAATTCTTTTGACTGCTACAACATGAGATTCAGGTCTTGTATGAGTCAAATAAAGAAGTCCTCCAATCATTGATCTATACCTTTTTTGATCTACCTTAGGGGAATCATCATCTTTACTCAACTTGCATCCGGTTATCATAGGAGTACTCACTAGTTTTGAATCCTCCATTCCAAACTTTTTCAACTCTTTCACATACTTAGACTGAGATATGAAGATGCCTTTATCTGACTGAATGATTTGCAAACCCAAGAAGAAATTCATTTCACCAAGCATGGACATCTCAAATTCACTTTGCATCTGAAAAAAAAAATTTACACATGTTCTCATTTCCACCAAAGATGATATCATCAACAAATACCTCAACATTCAAGATGTGTTCATGATCAATTTTGAAATAAAAGCTATTGTCATTTGTGCCTTTCCTAAAACCTAACTTTAGCAGATACTTATCTAATCTTGCATATCAGGCTCTTAGGGCTTATTTAAGTCCATACAATGCTTTCCTCAATTTGAAGACCATATCTCCTTGATCAAACAACTGGAATCCTTTTGGTTGCTCAATCTAGACTTCTTCTTCCAACTCTCCATTTAGGATTGCTAACTTGACATCCATTTGGTAAACTTTGAAATCTTTGTAAGCAACAAAGGCAAGAAATAATCTGACTACTTCGATTCTTTCCACCGGAGAAAAAGTTTCTTCAAAATCAATTCCCTCTACCTGAGAATATCCTTTGCACACCAATCTTGCTTTGTTTCTCACAACTTCACCATCTTCATTCAATTTATTCTGGAAGACCCATTTAGATCCAATTGCATTTCTTCAAAATCAATTCCCTCTACCTGAGAATATCCTTTGCACACCAATCTTGCTTTGTTTCTCACAACTTCACCATCTTCATTCAATTTATTCTGGAAGACCCATTTAGATCCAATTGCATTTTTGTTTTCAGGTCTAGGAACAAGATCCCAAGTATGGTTCTTTTCAATTTGCATTAATTCTTCTTCCATTGCTTTTACCCAAGTTTCATCATTACAAGATTCATTCATTGATTTTGGTTCAATCTTTGAGATCAAACAATACTCCACTTGTTCTTTAGTAATTCTTCTTCTAGTTTGAACACCTTTATTTTTATCTCCTATGATCTAATCTTCAGAATAATTCAACCTTACATACCTAGGAGTTTTGGGATTTTCTTGAACTTCTGATTCTTGAACTTGTTCCTCAACATTTGCACTAGCTTCTTGAGTCACTAGATTCTCTGGAGCAATCTGAATCTGAGTTTGAGTTTGAACTTGCTTTCCTTCATTTAGACTTTCATTTTGATCATCTGATTCATATCCACAAAACTTGGAAGGCCTCTCCTTGCTTTCATCAACCTTGACATTAGCATTTTCAACAATCCTTTTCAATCTCTTGTTAAAGCACTGGTATGCCTTTCTTTGATTAGAATAACCCAGAAATATTCCTTCATCACATCTTGCATCAAAATTGCCTAGATCTTCATCTCTCTTGATATAGCATTTACTACCAAAAATTCTAAAGTATTTCACATTAGGAGCATGACCAAACCATAGTTCATAAGGTGTTCTACTAGTATTACCTTTAATCTGCACCCAGTTAAGAGTGTAGACAGCAGTACTCACAACCTCTCTCCAATAGACATGTGGAACATTTGCCTCCATCATCATGGTTCTAATAGCCTCTTGAATAGTCTAGTTCTCCCTTTCCACAACTCCATTCTGCTGAGGAGTCCTAGGAGTAGATAATTGTCTTCTTATTCCGTGCTCTTCACAAAAAGCATTAAACTCACAGGAGGTAAACTCTCCACCTCTATTAGATCTCAGACACTTTATCTTCACACCAATCTCATTCTCCACCCTAGCCTTGAACACCTTGAATCTATCAAGAGCCTCTGATTTCTCTCTCAAGAAAGTGACCCACATCATCTAAGAGTAATCATCAATCAACAACATAAAGTATTTGTCTCCTTGCAAACTCCTAACTCTGGAAGGACCACACAAATCAGTGTTCACAAGTTCCAATAATCCATTTGAAAAGTATTCTTTACTTTGAATGTAGCTCTGTTCTATTTTCCCAACTGATATTCCTTACACATGCTATTAGTAGGTTTCACAAGCTTTGGAAGATCTCTCACGGCCTGAGTAGTACTTATCTTGAAAATGTTATCAAAGTTTACATGACACATTCTCCTATGTCATAACAAACTCTAATCAATTTGAGAAATTAAACAACTTTTACCAGTACCACTTAA
This sequence comes from Cunninghamia lanceolata, assembly GCA_027924645.1. NCBI lineage: Eukaryota > Viridiplantae > Streptophyta > Pinopsida > Cupressales > Cupressaceae > Cunninghamia > Cunninghamia lanceolata. The sequence goes on from BSBN01000031.1 coordinate 993,460, forward strand.
ATGAAAGGTATTACCTCTAGTTTGTGTACCAAATGTAATCTCAGTTCTGGAGCTTCCCAAAATTCTACATTTTCCATCCTTGAATTAGAGATCATACCCTTTGTTAACCAACTATCCAATACTAAGAAGATTATGCTTCAATACCTCTACATAAAAAACAACATTAGTGTTATTCTTACCATCAAAAGAGATGGATCCTCTACCACAGATTCTACCAACTGAATTGTCTCCAAACTTCACAATTCCACCTTCATATCTTTCCAAAATTACAAAATTAGTTTTATCACTAGTCATATGATGAGAACATCCACTGTCAATCACCCATTTATCCTTTTCTTCAACCTGAGCAGCCAAGGCACTTTCCATATTCACACAGCTAGTAGATTCAGTAGGCACCAGATCTTCTTCTTTGATAGCAATGAACACCCATTCATTTCTAGATGTACTTCCCATATCAGATTCATCATTTGTGACTCCTTCATCAGCAACTTCTTGGACATAGTAGCATTTCTTCTTAACCCTAGGTCTATTAGGGTTTGGATTTGAAACCCTCCCCGGACATCTTGAAGTAAAATGACCAATCTTATTGCAAGAAAAACATTTGAAAGGCAACTTTCCTTCATACTTACTAGATCCTCTTGGTAGTGTTTTGGTAATAAGGGCTTCAAGTTCTTCAAGCTCAGATTCATCTTCTTCAAGTTCCTTCCTTACCTTCTCATATCTAGTTAGTATTATTGAAGAGCTTTCACTTGGATCAAATCTTTTCTTTCCAAAAATACTGGCCTTAAATGTAGGTTCTGATTTAGGAAGAGAATCACCAAATTCACTCATTTCAAATGCTGAAAGCTTGCCAACCAACTGATCACTTGTAACATATGTCACAGTCCTGATCTCCTCAATAGAAACAACTCTGTGCTTTTATGAAATAGGTAAGGATCTAAGCACTTTGCCAACAATCTTTGATTCTTCTAGTTTTCCACCAGCACACCTAATATTGTACACAAGTTCATCCATCTTCTACATGTAGGAAGTGATGTTTTCATCTTCACTCATCCTCAAACTTTCTTATCTACCCTTTAGGCTCTATAGCTTAGCACATTTGACATATGCATCACCTTGATACAGATTTTCCAACTTCTTCCAGATTTCATGAGCAGTTTTCAATTCCAAGACATTTCTCATTTCTGTATCAATCAGAGCACTCAACAATGCTTCCTTAGCCTGAATGTTGTTTTCATCATCTTTAATTTGATCTAGAGTTGTAGGACCATTCTGTGGAGGAGTATACTTATTCTTAGTTATCAACCAATAATGATCACCCATGCATTGCAAATGGCACTCCATGTGATTCTTCCAAAGAGAGTAATTTGTTCCATCAAATCTTAGACTGTCCTTGTATGTTGACATCCTAGATCACCTCAAGCAGTCAAGCTTCTTTTAGAGGAATCGGCTCTGATACCAATTGTTAAAATTAGAGTAGACAACTAAGAGGGGGGGTGAATCCGTTGTCACAAAACTTTATCTTTTTGTTGTATTCTAATCTTCTTTACCACTTATTAGTAGATTAATGATATAACCATGAAAGCATGAATCAACAACACATGAGCAAAAACATAATCAACACACATAACACTGAGATTTTTACGTGGAAACCTGGTTAAGGGAAAAACCATGGTGAGGGTTAACCCACAAGATTAATTCTCTATTAAAAGGATAGAAAAATGGGAAGGCACTTGCCTTTGGGCACACTGCCCAGAGCTCATTGCTCAAAGAAGGCTCATTGCCTACAAAAATATTCACAAGGTTAACACTGAAAGGTTGAACTGGGAAACAACATCTTCTCCATGCCAAGGTTTAGTTTCATTGAAGCTCACAACACCTCTGCTCTGCCTCCAAACACTTCTTCTCTACCTCCACATCTCCGCTCACTTTTCCCCATTTACATGACTTAATTACACTTATTTATACATGACATTGACTTTGGAATGAACATCAAAGTCAACCTTACAATTATCTATCTGGAACATTCTCCAAGATAGGCATTACAAGCAATTACAATCACATGAATTGACTTGATACAAAATGCTACATGCGAACCACTACACTGTCAGCCAAACATAGTTGGGACTCAAATCTTCCTTGAACAACACACCAAGCTCCATAGAACTTCTCTTAGATCATCCACAACATGCACAAAGCATCTAGTTGGCCAAGACTAGAAATAATAGTAACACCCAAGGAGAAATCTTCAACTATGAGCTCAATCCTCAATGTAGACCACCAACACAATAGGCACATGATCCCAAGACCTCCATAAGCACAATGAAATCAACAAGAACATCCACACCACCTCAAATCACCAGAATCACTTGCATCTTCATATAGTAACTTAAGAACACTAACTACCATGACTGTCACACTAGAAAGATTGAGTGTAGACCTCCAAACCATGAACCACTTGAGTTGAGGATACACACCAACATCCTAAACATACCTCTAGATCCACAAACTATAATATTCCAATGTGGAGCAATCCGGACATATTCCTGTCACTCTGTTACTTCTGAACAACTGCAAAACCTAGTTCTACTCAGATGGCCATAACTTCACCAATCCTCCATGCGGATCTCTCAAATCTTAACTAGAGAAACTTTAGACAATTCTCTACAAAACCCTTTAGTCTACAAACTCTAATCTTTGTCTCATTGGAAATGCTGAGCAATCTACCTTGCTAAACTGCACTGTCTTCACTATCTCTAACAAAGAGATATGTTGACATCAATGACAACACATCATAGGCACATATTTGCAACACTATTTGCAAGAGTTTATGTCATTCTAGTATTAGGATGCATACAAGAAACAAACATGCATCAAGAGTTTCCCTCCTGCTTACACCGTTCCAGGTTGCTAGGCTCCTTGTGCAGGGTCGGTGCTTTCTTTGAGTTAGGAAGAAACCCGGGGAAGTTCAATACTTCATGGTTGGGTGGAAAAAGAACCTCAACCACTCTCTTGGACTTGGTTTGTGGATGATTAGAGGATCAAGGCAAACCAAGATTATATATTATTATTGATATGGATATTTGCTTCTTTGTATGGCTTCATTGCCAAGTTGTAATTGTAATATGATTCATGGATATCTTGATGATAGTTCTACTTTGTGTAACATTGAAACAGATGTATTGTAACACCAAGTCGGGTGTATATAAACTATTTGTAATCCATTCTAGTATATGGATCATTATTCTTATTTATGATTTCTTGTCATTATATGATTATGGATATTTGGAAACCATTATTGGTTGATTATCTTATTAACGGAATGTGCTTTTGATTTTAGGTACTATTTTTAGTTGGTAAATTTCCCCACCTTACATTATGTATTAGAGCATGGTTCTAGCATTGGGAGCTCTTGGGAGTGTGTTGCTCTTTTTATTTGAGCATCTATGGGTCGTTGAGTGTTGGCGTGCAGTAAGTAGCATGTGCCTTCTTTTGTATGTAATCCTTGCATGTGTGTGTCTAGTAATACATTATTATGGGTTAGATAAACCTGTTGCAAATATGTGCTTAAGTGGTGTTGTCATTGATGTCAACATATTCTTGTTGTCATTGGTGTCAACTATGCCTTATTTTGTTGCTTGTTCAGGAGACTGGAATGTTGAGGATATTGAGAAAATTAATGAAGACTCAATGTTCATGGACCATATGGTTGTGTAGAGGATTGTTAGAGGTTGTTCTAGTTAAGAATTGAGAATTCCACATGAAGATTTGAAGAAGTTATGGCCATCTGAGTAGAATAAGATTTTGCTATATTCAGAAGAGGCAGAGTGACATTAATTTGGTCTGGATTGCTCTGCAGTGAAATATTATGGTCTGCAGATTTGAAGGCATGTTTGGGAAGTCAGTGTGTATCATCAACTCCAGTGGTTCATGGTTTGGAGGTCCGCAAGCTATCCTTCTAGTTTGACAGTCTTGGCAGACAATGTTCTTGAGGTTCCAGAGGAAGATACAAATGATTCTGGTAATTTGGTTTAGAGTGGATGTTATTGGTGAATTTAATGTGCTTGTGGACATCTCTGGATCATGTGGCTACTGTGTTGGAGGTTCACATTGAAGTTTGAGCTTGTTGTTGAAGATTTCCTCTTTGAAGTTGATGTTCTTCCTAGTCTTGGCTGACCAGATGTTCGTAGCATGTTGTGGATGGTCTAAAGAGCATTTTATGAAGCATGGAATGTTAGTAGAGGAAGATTCAAGTCTCAGCTATGTTTGGCCGACAATGTAAAGATCAACATTAAGCTTAGCTAACCTTGTTGATCATTCCAAGGTTGATGAAGTGTATAAATACTTGTTGAAGAGTTGTTAAAAATAATCCTTGTACACATTGAATTAGATCCAAAGAAAGGATCTAAAGTAGAGCAGAGAAGAAGAGGAACGAAAGGAGTATAGAGTGGAGAGTCAGTAAAGAAGAATTTGAAGATAGAAGAAGAAGTTTTTATGAGCCTTCAAAGGGAGTAAATCAGGCATGAATATAGATGCTATTTCTCAGTTCATTATTTCTGTGTAAATCATAATTTCTTATAGGCAGTGAGCCTCCTTTTGAGCAGTGAACTCTGCGCAGTGCACCCGAAGGCATGTGCCTTCTATTTTCTTAAGTACTTTTAACAGGGTACACATTTTTGTGGGTTAACCCCCACCATGGTTTTTCCCTTAACCAGGTTTTCCATGTCAAAATTCTAGTGTTGTGTGTTCATGTTGTTTCTGCTCATGTGTTGATTCATGCTTAAATGTTTACATCATTAATTTGTTGGTAAATCAAGAAAGAAGATTAAAAGTGCAGAAAATGTTAAAATTAAGGGACAACAAATTCACCCCCCCTCTCAAGTGTTTGTACTAATTCCAACAATTGCTATCAGAGCCAAGTTCCTCTAAAAGAAGTTTGACCACTTGAGGAGATCCAAGATGTCGACTTATAAGAAGGAAGTCTGAGATTTGATGAAACAAATTACTCCCTTTGGAAGGTACGCATGTAGTGTAATTTGGAATGTATTGGTAATGAATTTTGGATGATAACAAAGAATGAGTATAAGATTCCAAAGAATGGCCCTACTACTCTAGATGAACTCAGGGAAGCTAAATACAATATTCAAGCCAAAGAAGCTTTATTGAGTGCCCTGTCTGATACAAGGCAAATGTCCTGGATTTGAAAACTACTCATGGAATCTAGAAAAAGCTAGAAAATATGTATGAAGGTGACAAATATGTTAAATGTGCCAAGCTACAAAGCCTGAAGGGTAAATATGAAAGATTGGTAATGAGGGAAGATGAAAACATTACTTCCTACATGTAGAAAGTAAATGAACTTGTGACCAGTATCAGAAATGCAAGTGGAGTACTGGAAGAATAAAAAATTGTTGCCAAAGTGCATGTTGGTCTCCTATGATGATTTAACAACTAAGCCCATAAAGTTGTGACTCAGAGATTGGACATCTAACCTAAATAGCTGTCTTAATCACTATGAAGATGCATTCAACTTGTCAACCCAAGGACGTGAACTTGAAATGGGTTAGCACAGTATGTGCACTAGGAACTTTGAAGTAGCCACATTCATTCTATAGATAAGAAAGACATAATGATGAAAGTAAACTACTTGGAAAGAAATAACATAAATGCTGAACACCAACCAACAACTATACTAAGTTGAAGTGCATGACAAAAAATGAAAATTTGGGCAAACAAATAGGAAACTACTTTGTCTACTTTGGCTGCAGAAACAGACACATAATGGAATTCTAGTGGCTGTAGGAACATTCAATGCCAGATTTAACTAACTACTTGACAAAAAATAACAACTAAACTAAACGATGGAATGCTCACCAAGTGGGCCCCCTTGGATGAGTATCCCTTAAGACAAATGTAAACTAAGAGATGCAAACTTATAACTTCATTTTATTCATCAGAAAACATGAGTACAAAATGAGCAATATAACGGTATTACTAAAAAACGTAATAATGCAAGTACAACCTCATATTAATCAATCCCTCAGAAGGAGCATATGAGTCTTATTTATAGAAAGAAAACTACAAACCAACTACCTAACAAGGTAGTCAACTCTAATAGAATAGGAGGACACCACTTTAGGGAAAGCATAGAAAGTGGAGAGGAGGTTATGCATGCATGGAATTGTTGGATCTAGGGCATACAACTGAGAGGGGGGGGGTGAATTAGTTGTATAAAACTTCTTCTTCTTTCAAACACTTGATTCTTTGTTGTTAGTTAGCAGCATATCAAATAATCATCCATGGAAGCATAATACATAAACACAAGAGCAGATAAGCATCAACACATTGAACACCAAGATTTTGACGTGGAAAACCCGGTTAAGGGAAAAACCACGGGGTGATTAACCCAAGAATTATTCTCTGTTAGAAGAATAAAGAAAAATGAATGGCACATGCCAATAAGGGCTCACTGCCCGAGCACACTGCTCACAAAGAGGCCCACTGCCTACAAGGAGACACACTGTCTACAAAGTGATAAAAATCACAGTCTTGAACTGGAGAATGACATCTCTACCATGTCCGGATTAGTTCCAATTAAGCCCAAAAATCTCTGCTCTGCCTTTCGCACGTTTCTTCGCTATGCCACACTCATCCACACACCACACTTTGAAATGAACTCACAAACCGTTATTTATACAAGACATCGACTTAGGAACAAACATCTAAGTCGGCAAACAACCATAAGAGTATCCGCAAGATGAATAACACATCCGGTCGGCCACCACAAGAACATTCGCAGGATGAACAACTCATCCGGTCGGCTAAACAGAGCAAGAACTTCATCCGGAAGAATAACTTCAATTCCGGGCTCTACCATCAATGCGGACCAACAACACAACCTAAACATGATCCAAGAACCTTCACAAGCCTATCTGAATGACCGGATACATCCGCACTTCCTCTACTTACTGGAACCTCTTGTCTTCCTCATCTGGAACTTCAAGAACGCAGTCTGTCGCTACTGTCATAATGCAAGAGGTACTTCCGGACCTCCAAATCATACAAAAATCAGGATGACACATCACAAGGACATCCAAAACATTCCTTCCAATCCGCAGATTAGGATAATACAATTCCGGACCTCACCGGACCTTTTTGTGATCCTCTGTCACCTCTGGATACTTGCCGGAACCGGTTCTATACCGACAGCCACAACTCCTTCAGATCTTCATGCGGACCTCTGAAATCTTAACTGAAGCATCTCAAGACTCATATCTACTAACCCTTTAATCCGCATCCTCCGGTTCTCATCCTATACAGTACATTTGCCTTCTTCTCATCACTGTTCTTCACTGTTCCTGACTGAGGCTAATTTTCTCAATATCCTCAGCACACAGCTCATCAAATCCTTCTTGTCAATGCAATATGAGTATGTTGACATCAATGACAACACTGGCTCACCTCATACTTGCAACAATCTCCCCCTTTGTCATTGATGGCAACATATGATGTGAAAAACCATTAAGACAAGAACTTCAACTTTTCATATGTCTTCTCTTCCTTTACTGCTCCCCCTTTGATCATCAACCACTTGTTTTTCACATGTCTTCACTCCCCCTTTGACATCAATGGCAAAGGGCTCATACTTGCAATTCTCATACATCAGAATCATACCAGCTACTCCCCCTTAGTTGCAGCTCCCCATTAGTCCGGATCACAAGATATGACTGTGATAGCCACCGGACTGATGCACATCAGTGCATCTTAGTTCATCACCGGAGGGGCCATGACCCCTAACTTCTCCCGGAGATATTCAAAAGAGTCTTTGGGAAGAGGTTTTGTAAAGATATCTGCAATCTGATCCTTGGAGGGAACATACTCCAATCTGACTTCTTCCTTGTTTACTTGTTCTCTCAAAAAGTGAAATTTAATAGATATGTGCTTAGTCTTAGAATGCAATACCGGATTCTTGGAGATATTAATTGCACTTGAATTATCACAGAAAATTGTGATAGGCTTCTCATATTCAACTTTGATGTCTCTTAGCATCTGCTTCATCCATAAGATTTGAGTGCAACTACCTGCTGCTGCAATGTATTCTGCTTCAGTTGTAGACAGAGATATTGCATCTTGTTTCTTGCTTAGCCAAGAAACCAATCTCTTCCCCAAAAAGAATGCTCCACCACTAGTGCTCTTCCGGTCATCCACATCTCCTGCCCAATCTGCATCTGTGTAAGCATGAAGAGAGAAGTCTGGATCTCTAGGGTACCATAGACCATACTCAACTGTTCCTTTCAAGTACCTAAAAATTCTTTTGATTGCCATAACATGAGATTCTCTAGGATTAGCCTGGAATCTTGCCACAAGACCAACAGCCTGCATTATATCTGGTCTAGTTTGAGTGAGATACAACAATCCACCAATCATTGATCTATACTTTGTCTGATCTGCCTTTGGAGAATCATCATCTTTGCTTAACTTACATCCGGTTGCCATAGGAGTGTTCATTGGCTTTGAGTCTTCCATACCAAATTTCCTTAACAATTCTTTCACATATTTGGTCTGAGAAATGAAGATCCCTTCTTTTGTTTGAGTAATTTGCAGACCCAAGAAGAAATTCATTTCACCAAGCATAGACATTTCAAACTCACTTTTCATCTAATTTGCAAAAGTTTTGCACATACTATCTCTTCCTCCAAAAATGATATCATCCACAAACACTTCAACAATCAGAATGTTTTCATGATCAATTTTGAAATATAAGTTACTGTCAGCAGTACCATTGTTGAATCCAATCTGCACAAGATGCTTATCCAACCTTTCATACCATGCTCTTGGGGCTTGCTTCAATCCATACAAAGCTTTCTTCAACTTGCAGACCATATCATTATTATCAGACAATTGAAATCCATCCGGTTGTTCAATGTAGACTTCTTCTTCCAGATCACCATTTAGGAAGGCAGACTTGACATCCATCTGATATACCTTGAAGTCTTTGAAAGCAGCAAATGCAAGAAGTAATATGACTGCTTCAATTCTTGCCACCGGAGCAAAAGTCTCTTCAAAGTCAATTCCTTCTATTTGAGAGTAGCCTTTGCAGACCAATCTAGCTTTGTTTCTGATTACTTCACCAGCTTCATTTAGTTTGTTCCAGAAGACCCACTTGGTTCCAATTACATTCCTGTCTCTAGGTCTGGGAACAAGATCCCAAGTATGATTTTTCTCAATTTGCATCAATTCATCTTCCATTGCTTTGGTCCAGTTTTCATCATTGCAGGCTTCATTTATTGTTTTAGGTTCAATTTTTGAAATCAGACAGCATTCATCCCGATTTTGAGCAATATTCCTTCTAGTTTGTACACCTTTGCTTCTGTCACCTATGATCTGATCTTCAGAGTGGTTCAGTCTTACATACCTTGGAATTTTGGGAGTATCCAGCACTGCTGTTTCTTGATCAGGCTCATTCAAACCTATCTCTTCTTCCTGATTTACCGGATCAGGCTGACTCTGTCTCACCGGAGAGGATTGAGTTCCTTGAACACTGTCTTGGTCATCTTCATCAAGCTCATAAAATCTTGAAGGTTTCTCAATTCCTTCATCAACTTTCACATTGGTGCTTTCTATCATCTTTCTCAATCTCTTATTGTAGCACCGGTATGCTTTGCTTTGAGTGGAGCAGCCCAAGAAAATTCCCTCATCACTTCTAGCATCAAACTTTCCTAGATCTTCATCTCTTTTAATATAACACTTGCTACCAAATACTCTGAAATATTTCACAGTAGGAGTGATGCCAAACCAAAGTTCATAGGGGGTCTTACCGATGTTGTTTCTGATTTGAACTCGATTTAGAGTGTAGACTGCAGTGCTGATAGCTTCTTTCCAAAACATTTGAGGAACATTTGCTTCCAACATCATTGTCCTAGCAGCTTCCTGGATGGTCCGGTTCTTTCTCTCAACTACGAAATTCTGCTGTGGAGTCTTAGGAGCAGACAACTGTCTCCTTATACCCTGTTTCTCACAAAAGTCAATGAATTCACCAGATGTAAATTCACCACCTCTATCAGACCTTAGACACTTTAGTTTCAATCCGGTTTGATTCTCCACCATAGCTTTGAAGATTTTGAACTTCTCAAAAGCTTCTGATTTTTCTTTTAGAAAGGTAACCCACATCATCCGGGAATGATCATCAATTAACAACATGAAATATCTATCACCTTGCAGACTCTTGATTCTTGTCGGACCACATAGATCAGTATGTACTAATTCCAACAATCCGGTAGAAGACTGATCTTTGCTTTTGAAAGAGACTCTGCTTTGTTTACCTAACTGACATTCTTTACACACACTATTTGTAGGTTTCATCAATTTTGGAAGATCTCTCACAGCCTGAGTATTGCTTATCTTGATGATGTTAGCAAAATTTACATGACACATTCTTCTATGCCATAACCAACTCTGATCAATTTGAACAAACAAACAACTTTTATTTGAGCCAACCAGATGAAAGATGTTACCTTTTGTCTGAGTACCGGATGCAATTTCAGTTCCGGAGCTTGTAAAGATTCTGCATTTTCCATTCTTGAACCGGAGATCATAGCCTTTGTCCACTAACTGACCAACACTGAGAAGATTGTGCTTCAATCCTTCAACATACAGTACATTACCTGTTTTGCTCTTACCATCAAAGGAAATAGTTCCCCTACCTCTGATTCTGCCAGCAGAATTGTCACCAAACTTTACCATTCCTCCTTCATATCTTTCCAAGTCTAAGAACTTATTCTTGTCACCAGTCATATGGTGAGAACATCCACTGTCAATAACCCAATCATCCTTTTCTTCCACTTGAGCAGCCAAGGCTTTTTCAACAACTTTGTGATTGACAGATTCAGAGAGTATTGAATCTTCTTCCTTGATGGCTATAAACACCCATTCATTTCCGGATTTGCTTCCTAGTTCTGATTCATCATCTGTTACTCCTTCATTGTCATCTTCTTCATGAACATAATAGCAATTCTTTTGAAACCTTTGTCTGTGAGTATTAGATCTTGCAGATCTCTCCGGACATCTTGAGGCAAAATGACCAATCTTATTGCAGTTGAAACACTTAAAGGGTAGTTTTCCTTCATACTTACCGGATCCTCTTGGCAGTCTCTTTGCAATGAGGGCTTCAAGTTGAGCTGTTTCTACTTCTTCTTCTTCCATGTCTCTTCTTGCTTGATCATACCATGACATTTTCCTTGATGAGTTTTCACCCGGATCAAATCTCTGTTTGCCTTTCACATAGGCACTGGCTTTGAAAGCAGATTCAGTCTTGGGAGGATCATCTCCAAACTCGGTCATTTCAAATGCAGCTAGTTTGCCAGCCAGTTGTTCTCTTGTGACAGTTGTGTGGGCTCTGAATTCATCAATGGCAGCAACTTTGATTTTGTAGGCAGCAGGAAGGGATCTTAGGATTTTGCAGACAATCTCATTTTCATCTAAAGTTCCACCAGCATTTCTGATTCCACATACCAGCTCATTTACTCTTGGCATAAAGGTAGTGATGTTTTCATCATCTCTCATTTTCAATCTTTCAAATTTCCCTTTCAGACTTTGCAACCTTGCACTTTTGACAAACTCATCTCCTTCATATAGAAGTTCCAGTTTAGTTAGGATCTCATATGCAGTTGGTAGGTCAATGACATTCGAGAGATCTGAGTCATTCAATGCGCTTAGAAGAGCTTCCTTGGTCCACAGATTGTTTTTAGCTTCTGTGATTTCATTCAGAGTTGTCGGACCACCTTGTGGAGGTACATATGGTTTTGAAATCATAGCCAAGTATGCTTTTCCCATACATTCCAAGTGACACTTCATGCGACCTTTCCAGAGAGTGAAGTTGGTTCCATCGAACTTCGGACTATCCTTCTTGTATGACGACATCCTGGATCTCCTCAAGCGGTTAAGTTCCTATCAGAGGAACTTAGCTCTGATACCAATTGTTGGATCTAGGGCATACAACTGAGAGGGGGGGGGGTGAATCAGTTGTATAAAACTTCTTCTTCTTTCAAACACTTGATTCTTTGTTGTTAGTTAGCAGCATATCAAATAATCGTCCATGGAAGCATAATACATAAACACAAGAGCAGATAAGCATCAACACATTGAACACCAAGATTTTGACGTGGAAAACCCAGTTAAGGGAAAAACCACGGGGTGATTAACCCAAGAATTATTCTCTGTTAGAAGAATAAAGAAAAATGAATGGCACATGCCAATAAGGGCTCACTGCCCGAGCACACTGCTCACAAAGAGGCCCACTGCCTACAAGGAGACACACTGTCTACAAAGTGATAAAAATCACAGTCTTGAACTAGAGAATGACATCTCTACCATGTCCGGATCAGTTCCAATTAAGCCCAAAAATCTCTGCTCTGCCTTTCGCACGTTTCTTCGCTATGCCACACTCATCCACACACCACACTTTGAAATGAACTCACAAACCGTTATTTATATAAGACATCGACTTAGGAACAAACATCTAAGTCGGCAAACAACCATAAGAGTATCCGCAAGATGAATAACACATCCGGTCGGCCACCACAAGAACATTCGCAGGATGAACAACTCATCCGGTCGGCTAAACAGAGCAAGAACTTCATCTGGAAGAATAACTTCAATTCTGGGCTCTACCATCAATGCGGACCAACAACACAACCTAAACATGATCCAAGAACCTTCACAAGCCTGTCTGAATGACCGGATACATCCGCACTTCCTCTACTTACTGGAACCTCTTGTCTTCCTCATCCGGAACTTCAAGAACGCAGTCTGTCGCTACTGTCATAATGCAAGAGGTACTTCCGGACCTCCAAATCATACAAAAATCAGGATGACACATCACAAGGACATCCAAAACATTCCTTCCAATCCGCAGATTAGGATAATACAATTCCGGACCTCACCGGACCTTTTTGTGATCCTCTGTCACCTCTGGATACTTGCCGGAACCGGTTCTATACCGACAGCCACAACTCCTTCAGATCTTCATGCGGACCTCTGAAATCTTAACTGAAGCATCTCAAGACTCATATCTACTAACCCTTTAATCCGCATCCTCCGGTTCTCATCCTATACAGTACATTTGCCTTCTTCTCATCACTGTTCTTCACTGTTCCTGACTGAGGCTAATTTTCTCAATATCCTCAGCACACAGCTCATCAAATCCTTCTTGTCAATGCAATATGAGTATGTTGACATCAATGACAACACTGGCTCACCTCATACTTGCAACAGGAATCTGGTCAATCATGCTTGCTTTAACGCAGATCTAGCACAATAGTAACTCCTATATTCACTCAACAAGTAATTAAGAACAATTACAAGGTGGTTATCTTCCCTCCATTTGAATGAGCACCTTGTTTGACTTTGATGGCGAGCAACCAACTAACAGAATCTTCCTTGACTTTAGAGGCTGCTAATTATATCTACATAACAATATTAGTACACACAATAATTGCATATCTGTAACTATCTTAGAGTAACATTCATTAACCACATGTAAAATTAACATAGATAGTTCATATAGCATGTCAATGTCATTAAAGATTATAGGAAATAACCTATGCCCAATATCTTATGGTTTTGAGGAAATGTCATGAAAAGATCAAGATCTAAGTACCAAAGTCCATGATAACTATAGAAAATGGATAATAAATTCTAACAAAAATGAATCATAAACTAGACTCATTACTCTCCCCAACCTAAGACTTTGCTGGTCCTCTAGCAGAGGAAGGGTTGTTGTTCTGTTTGGTCAATGCCCTGAAATTAGCAACTGCCAGTTGTCGTATATCAGTTTCTGTAGTGCATGAATTAGGATCCCAATAGAACCCTTTCTGTCTATCCAACCTATTCCATCTTTGTCTCTCTTTAGCAATATCATACTGGTAGTACTTGTAACTTAGCACAGGCCACAATAGGATAGGTGGTTAGAAAATTAAGGGAAGCCAGAATTGCCCCTTTGTCCTAATCTATATATATCTATCTACTCTTTTACATGCTGCAACATAGTTCTACAGAGAGTGAGGCTTTGCTTGCTTTAATTCATTAGACAAATTGTTCCACCTTTGTGCCAAATGTCCCTTTATAGATTATCCTATAGTGTTTGTTACCTTCTCATATTCTCTACAAGCTGCTTCTCTCTCAGGCAGGATTCTATTACCATAGCTTGGTCTATAAAGCATTTTGTGCCAATAATTGAAAATGCTTCCTAGATTTCTAGATTCAGCTCTGATGGGCAGGGGATTGTTGAATTCTATTTGCCTATGAGCCCTGAACTGTTGTCCCCAACTAATCTCATTTTGTATCCAGGACATAAATGCCCTTAATTGAACATCCCTAACATACAACAAGGGATTCCAATCATGATCTTGGTGTAGGAGTACAATCAACACTGAGAGGGGGGATGAATCAGTGTTGTGTGAATTTTCAAATCTTTTTACAAACTTTAACTTTTAGAGCACAAGGAGAGAAAGATAGCATTGATTTGTCAAATACATATGCACATGACTGTGAATACAGAAAGAGAACAAAACTTCATAAGTAAAATCATATACACACAGAGAAGATTATGACACAAGATTTGCACGAGTGGAAAACCCTCCAGGGGTAGAAAAACCACTCCAAAACTGCCTCACTGGCTTAACTGATAAAACATGCCTCACTGGCTACAAAGAAGCCTCACTGGCTGATGTAAGTGTCTCATTGACAAATGGTCTTACCGACCTACAAGCCTCACTGGAATTTCTCAATCAATCAGAACTAAAAATCTCATGTGCAAGAAGTGATTGCTACTCAATCTGATTTGCACCATTCAAATCAACTTCTCTGAATTTGTATATCTCTGTTCAATTACACTCAACCTGATCTGCATATCAATCTCATGATCTCTATACAATCAATTCACACTGATCTAGATTATCTATGTATAAACAATTGCATGTTGTCTTCAATCTGTAAGAGCTTTACATAATATCTGTTGGATCTAGGGCATACAACTGAGAGGGGGGGGGTGAATCAGTTGTATAAAACTTCTTCTCATTCAAACACTTAACTCACTGTTGTTAGTTAGCAGCATATCAAATAATCATCCATGGAAGCATAATACATAAACACAAGAGCAGATAAGCATCAACACATTGAACACCAAGATTTTGACGTGGAAAACCCGGTTAAGGGAAAAACCACGGGGTGATTAACCCAAGAATTATTCTCTGTTAGAAGAATAAGGAAAAATGAATGGCACATGCCTATAAGGGCTCACTGCCCGAGCACACTGCTCACAAAGAGGCCCACTACCTACAAGGAGACACACTGTCTACAAAGTGATGAAAATCACAGTCTTGAACTGGAGAATGACATCTCTACCATGTCCGGATCAGTTCCAATTAAGCGCAACAATCTCTGCTCTGCCTTTCGCACGTTTCTTCGCTATACCATACTCATCCTCACTCCTCACACTGAAATGAATTCACAAATCATTATTTATACAAGACATCGACTTAGGAACAAGCATCTAAGTCGGCAAACAACCATAGGAGTATCCGCAAGATGAATAACACATCCGGTCGGCCATCACAAGAACATTCGCAGGATGAACAACTCATCCGGTCGGCTACATAGAGCAAGAACTTCATCCGGAAGAATAATTTCAATTCCGGGCTCTACCATCAATGCGGACCAACAACACAACCTAAACAAGATCCAAGAATCTTCACAAGCTTGTCTGAATGTCCGGATACATCCGCACTTCCTCTGCTTACTGGGATCTCTTGTCTTCCTCATCCGGAACTTCAAGAACACAGTCTGTCGCCACTGTCATAATGTAAGAGGTACTTCCAGACCTCCAAATCATACACAAATTAGGATGACACATCACAAGGACATCCCAAACACTCCTTCCAATCCGCAGATTAGGATAATACAATTCCGGACTTCACCGGACCGTTTTGTGATCCTCTGTCACCTCCGGATACTTGCCGGACCCGGTTCTATACCGGCAGCCACAACTCCTTCAGATCTTCATGCGGACCTCTGAAATCTTAACTGTAGCATCTCAAGACTCATATCTACTAACCCTTTAATCCGCATCCTCCGGTTCTCATCCTATACAGTACATTTACCTTCTTCTCATCACTGTTCTTCACTGTTCCTGACTGAGACTAATTTTCTCAATATCCTCAGCACACAGCTCATCAAATCCTTCTTGTCAATGCAATATGAGTATGTTGACATCAATGACAACACTGGATAACCTCATACTTGCAACAATCTCCCCCTTTGTCATTGATGGCAACATATGATGTGAAAAACCATTAAGACAAGAACTTCATCTTTTCATATGTCTTCTCTTCCTTTACTGCTCCCCCTTTGATCATCAACCACTTGTTTTTCACATGTCTTCTCTCCCCCTTTGACATCAATGGCAAAGGGCTCATACTTGCAATTCTCATGCATCAGAATCATACTAGCTGCTCCCCCTTAGTTGCAGCTCCTCATTAGTCCGGATCACAAGATATGACTGTGATAGCCACCGGACTGATGCACATCAGTGCCATCTTAGTTCATCACCGGAGGGGCCATGACCCCTAACTTCTCCCGGAGATATTCAAAGGAGTCCTTGGGAAGAGGTTTGGTAAAGATATCTGCAATCTGATCCTTGGAGGGAACATACTCCAATCTGACTTCTTCCTTGTTTACTTGTTCTCTCAAAAAGTGAAATTTGATAGATATGTGCTTAGTCTTAGAATGCAATACCGGATTCTTGGAAATATTAATTGCACTTGAATTATCACAGAAAATTGTGATAGGCTCCTCATATTCAACTTTAATGTCTCTTAGCATCTACTTCATCCACAAGATTTGAGTGCAACTACCTGCTGCTGCAATGTATTCTGCTTCAGTTGTAGACAGAGATATTGCATCTTGTTTCTTGCTTAGCCAAGAAACCAATCTCTTCCCCAAAAAGAATGCTCCACCACTAGTGCTCTTCCGGTCATCCACATCTCCTGCCCAATCTGCATCTGTGTAAGCATGAAGAGAGAAATCCGGATCTCTAGGATACCATAGACCATACTCAACTGTTCCTTTCAAGTATCTAAAAATTCTTTTGATTTCCATAACATGAGATTCTCTAGGATCAGCCTGGAATCTTGCCACAAGACCAACAGCCTGCATTATATCTGGTCTAGTTTGAGTGAGATACAACAATCCACCAATCATTGATCTATACTTTGTCTGATCTGCCTTTGGAGAATCATCATCTTTGCTTAACTTACATCCGGTTGCCATAGGAGTGTTCATAGGCTTTGAGTCTTCCATACCAAATTTCTTTAACAATTCTTTCACATATTTGGTCTGAGAGATGAAGATCCCCTCTTTTGTTTGAGTAATTTGCAGACCCAAGAAGAAATTCATTTCACCAAGCATAGACATTTCAAACTCACTTTTCATCTGATTTGCAAAAGTTTTGCACATACTATCTCTTCCTCCAAAAATGATATCATCCACAAACACTTCAACAATTAGAATGTTTTCATGATCAATTTTGAAATATAAGTTACTGTCAGCAGTACCTTTGTTGAATCCAATCTGCACAAGATGCTTATCCAACCTTTCATACCATGCTCTTGGGGCTTGCTTCAATCCATACAAAGCTTTCTTCAACTTGCAGACCATATCATTATTATCAGACAATTGAAATCCATCCGGTTGTTCAATGTAGACTTCTTCTTCCAGATCACCATTTAGGAAGGCAGACTTGACATCCATCTGATATACCTTGAAGTCTTTGAAGGCAGCAAATGCAAGAAGTAATCTGACTGCTTCAATTCTTGCTACCGGAGCAAAAGTCTCTTCAAAGTCAATTCCTTCTATTTGAGAGTGGCCTTTGCAGACCAATCTAGCTTTGTTTCTGATTACTTCACCAGCTTCATTTAGTTTGTTCCGGAAGACCCACTTGGTCCCAATTACATTCCTGTCTCTAGGTCTGGGAACAAGATCCCAAGTATGATTTTTCTCAATTTGCATCAGTTCATCTTCCATTGCTTTGGTCCAGTTTTCATCATTGCAGGCTTCCTTTATTGTTTTAGGTTCAATCTTTGAAATTAGACAACATTCATTCTGATCTTGAGCAATATTCCTTCTAGTTTGTACACCTTTGCTTCTGTCACCTATGATCTGATCTTCAGAGTGATTCAGTCTTACATACCTTGGAATTTTGGGAGTATCCAGCACTGTTGTTTCTTGATCAGCCTCATTCAAATCTAACTCTTCTTCCTGATTTACCGGATCAGGCTGACTCTGTCTCACCGGAGAGGATTGAGGTCCTTGAACACTGTCTTGGTCATCTTCATCAAACTCATAAAATCTTGAAGGCTTCTCAATTCCTTCATCAACCTTCACATTGGTGCTTTCTATCATCTTCCTCAATCTCTTATTGTAACACCGGTATGCTTTGCTTTGAGTGGAGTAGCCCAAGAAAATTCCTTCATCACTTCTAGCATCAAACTTTCCTAGATCTTCATCTCTTTTAATATAACACTTGCTACCAAATACTCTGAAATATTTCACAGTAGGAGTGATGCCAAACCAGAGTTCATAGGGGGTCTTACCGGTGTTGTTTCTGATTTGAACTCGATTGAGAGTGTAGACTGCAGTGCTGATAGCTTCTTTCCAAAACATTTGAGGAACATTTGCTTCCAACATCATTGTCCTAGCAGCTTCCTGGATGGTCCGGTTCTTTCTCTCAACTACTCCATTCTGCTGTGGAGTCTTAGGAGCAGACAACTGTCTCCTTATACCCTGTTTCTCACAAAAGTCAATGAATTCACCAGATGTAAATTCACCCCCTCTATCAGACCTTAGACACTTTAGTTTCAATCCGGTTTGATTCTCCACCATAGCTTTGAAGATTTTGAACTTCTCAAAAGCTTCTGATTTTTCTTTTAGAAAGGTAACCCACATCATCCGGGAATGATCATCAATTAACAACATGAAATATCTATCACCTTGCAGACTCTTGATTCTTGTCGGACCACATAGATCAGTATGTACTAATTCCAATAATCCGGTAGAAGACTGATCTTTGCTTTTAAAAGAGACTCTGCTTTGTTTGCCTAACTGACATTCTTTACACACACTATTTGTAGGTTTTATCAACTTTGGAAGATCTCTCACAGCCTGAGTATTGCTTATTTTGATGATGTTATCAAAATTTACATGACACATTCTTCTATGCCATAACCAACTCTGATCAATTTGAACAAACAAACAACTTTTATTTGAACCAACCAGATGAAAGATGTTACCTTTTGTCTGAGTACCGGATGCAATTTCAGTTCCGGAGCTTGTAAAGATTCTGCATTTTCCATTCTTGAACCGGAGATCATAGCCTTTGTCCACTAACTGACCAACACTGAGAAGATTGTGCTTCAATCCTTCAACATACAGTACATTTCCTGTTTTGCTCTTACCATCAAAGGAAATAGTTCCCCTACCTCTGATTCTGCCAGCAGAATTGTCACCAAACTTTACCATTCCTCCTTCATATCTTTCCAAGTCTAAGAACTTATTCTTGTCACCAGTCATATGGTGAGAACATCCACTGTCAATAACCCAATCATCCTTTTCTTCCACTTGAGCAGCCAAGGCTTTTTCAACAACTTTGTGATTGATAGATTCAGAGAGCATGGAATCTTCTTCCTTGATGGCTATAAACACCCACTCATTTCCGGATTTGCTTCCTGGTTCTGATTCATCATCTGTTACTCCTTCATTGTCATCTTCTTCATGAACATAATAGCAATTCTTTTGAAACCTTTGTCTATGAGTATTAGATCTTGCAGATCTCTCCGGACATCTTGAGGCAAAATGACCAATCTTATTGCAGTTGAAACACTTAAAGGGTAGTTTTCCTTCATACTTACCGGATCCTCTTGGCAGTCTCTTTGCAATGAGGGCTTCAAGTTGAGCTGTTTCTACTTCTTCTTCTTCCATGTCTCTTCTTGCTTGATCATACCATGACATTTTCCTTGATGAGTTTTCACCCGGATCAAATCTCTGTTTGCCTTTCACATAGGCACTGGCTTTGAAAGCAGATTCAGTCTTGGGAGGATCATCTCCAAACTCGGTCATTTCAAATGCAGCTAGTTTGCCAGCCAGTTGTTCTCTTGTGACAGTTGTGTGGGCTCTGAATTCATCAATGGCAGCAACTTTGATTTTGTAGGCAGCAGGAAGGGATCTTAGGATTTTGCAGACAATCTCATTTTCATCTAAAGTTCCACCAGCATTTCTGATTCCACATACCAGCTCATTTACTCTTGGCATAAAGGTAGTGATGTTTTCATCATCTCTCATTTTCAACCTTTCAAATTTCCCTTTCAGACTTTGCAACCTTGCACTTTTGACAAACTCATCTCCTTCATATAGAAGTTCCAATTTAGTTAGGATCTCATATGCAGTGGGTAGGTCAATGACATTCGAGAGATCTGAGTCATTCAATGCGCTTAGAAGAGCTTCCTTGGTCCGCAGATTGTTTTCAGCTTCTGTGATTTCATTCAGAGTTGTCGGACCAGCTTGTGGAGGTACATATGGTTTTGAAATCATACCCAGGTATGCTTTTCCCATGCATTCCAAGTGACACTTCATGCGACCTTTCCAGAGAGTGAAGTTGGTTCCATCGAACTTCGGACTATCCTTCTTGTATGACGACATCCTGGATCTCCTCAAGCGGTTAAGCTCTTGTCAGAGGAACTTGGCTCTGATACCAATTGTTGGATCTAGGGCATACAACTGAGAGGGGGGGGTGAATCAGTTGTATAAAACTTCTTCTCATTCAAACACTTAACTCACTATTGTTAGTTAGCAGCATATCAAATAATCATCCATGGAAGCATAATACATAAACACAAGAGCAGATAAGCATCAACACATTGAACACCAAGATTTTGACGTGGAAAACCCGGTTAAGGGAAAAACCACGGGGTGATTAACCCAAGAATTATTCTCTGTTAGAAGAATAAGGAAAAATGAATGGCACATGCCTATAAGGGCTCACTGCCCGAGCACACTGCTCACAAAGAGGCCCACTGCCTACAAGGAGACACACTGTCTACAAAGTGATGAAAATCACAGTCTTGAACTGGAGAATGACATCTCTACCATGTCCGGATCAGTTCCAATTAAGCGCAACAATCTCTGCTCTGCCTTTCGCACGTTTCTTCGCTATACCATACTCATCCTCACTCCTCACACTGAAATGAATTCACAAATCATTATTTATACAAGACATCGACTTAGGAACAAGCATCTAAGTCGGCAAACAACCATAGGAGTATCCGCAAGATGAATAACACATCCGGTCGGCCATCACAAGAACATTCGCAGGATGAACAACTCATCCGGTCGGCTACATAGAGCAAGAACTTCATCCGGAAGAATAATTTCAATTCCGGGCTCTACCATCAATGCGGACCAACAACACAACCTAAACAAGATCCAAGAATCTTCACAAGCTTGTCTGAATGTCCGGATACATCCGCACTTCCTCTGCTTACTGGGATCTCTTGTCTTCCTCATCCGGAACTTCAAGAACACAGTCTGTCGCCACTGTCATAATGTAAGAGGTACTTCCGGACCTCCAAATCATACACAAATCAGGATGACACATCACAAGGACATCCCAAACACTCCTTCCAATCCGCAGATTAGGATAATACAATTCCGGACTTCACCGGACCGTTTTGTGATCCTCTGTCACCTCCGGATACTTGCCGGACCTGGTTCTATACCGGCAGCCACAACTCCTTCAGATCTTCATGCGGACCTCTGAAATCTTAACTGTAGCATCTCAAGACTCATATCTACTAACCCTTTAATCCGCATCCTCCGGTTCTCATCCTATACAGTACATTTACCTTCTTCTCATCACTGTTCTTCACTGTTCCTGACTGAGACTAATTTTCTCAATATCCTCAGCACACAGCTCATCAAATCCTTCTTGTCAATGCAATATGAGTATGTTGACATCAATGACAACACTGGATAACCTCATACTTGCAACAATATCTTCATTATGCATATTCATTTCTTTTCATTTTCTCATCTCAATCACAGTATCAAAAATTCTCATTTTTCTTTTCTCTTCAAGAGGATCTTTTTGGAAAATGTCTTCATTTCTGTATATTATTTTTCCACATTCTGTCAATGTAAAGCCAATAAATAAGAGATACCTCTTAACATTCTGCAAAATCATTTTTATATGACCTTTCATATTCATTTCAATATGTACAATTTTTGTCTACAAAATTATTCCTTCAAACTGCAAATAAATCATGAAAATCTTCTTCAAAAATCTCCAACTCTTTCACCTTCTCTGCACAAACAATTTATCTAAAAAAAACAATAATGAGATCATATAAAAATCTTCAATGAAAATAATTCATCTGCCTTTGTAATAAAATCTCTTAAAAAAAAAAACTCTGCATCTTTTTGTATTCTCTGAAAAATGATCTTCATGAGGCCATCTAAAAAGAATCTTCCAAGAAAATCATCCCATAAAAAAAATTTCTCTTCCATCTTATAGAAAAATCCAATATGAAAAACTTCTTTATATTTCCTTGCCATTTTATTATCTGTAAACAAAAACATTTGTATTCTTCAATCTTCAACAAACAAGCTTTTCATATTCTTTAAAAAAATCTTCTTCAAAATATTTCAACTACACTTCATATTTTTTGTTAAACACTTTGCTTTTACTTTCCTCATAAAATAGAAACAAGAAAAACTTCATAAAAATAACACCCCAATAATTTCTTTCTACATATCTGCAAAGTCTTGAAAATAGAAAAGAATCATTTTAAAAAATAAGCTTTCAAACTACATTTTAGGGAGACTAAAAATAGCTTAAAAGGCCATGCTCACTACAGTCTTAAGGAATAGACGGCTAGAAGCACGTCAAATCTGATTCCCATGAGGAAATTTCAAGTTTTAAACACATCCATTGATAAACTCTTTTCGCGCCCTTCGCATTTTAAACTTAACCCTAGATTTAGTCTTTGGTGCCCATGCGCTCACCACATTACCAAGGTAACCGGTTTGCTAGAGAAAGGGGTCGGTCTCTCAACGTTGTTTAACCCTTCACAAGTTATAACTTAAGATGCAATTACCACTTCTCCCAGTCAACAGCCAAATAAAACATAAAGAGATGATGGGTAGACAAGGGTATGAAAGGATAACATAGGATTATGTTTAGGTCTTTCAAAAGATAAGTCTTAATTTTTAGGTTTTAGACAATGCACAGCATTAGACTAGAATATAGACTAAGCCATCATTAATAATTGTAGAGACCTTAGACACTATGTGTAATGATAAAAACATGAGTAAGACATAGACTTAGTGGAATTTGACATTTGTAGCAATAGATATCTCAAGAGTCAAGAACATGAAATATGACAATGAACAAATCATGACTCTATGACATACAAATGACCAAGGCAAGAAGACACTTTAAGATATGATGACACAAAAGACATGGAGACATGAAAAACATGAAGACATGACTATCAAGCCATTGTCACTTGTAACCAACATGATGTCACTGTATACAAGCAAGATCCCATTGTCCAAAATGATTGTGAAGACAATCTTTGTAAACTAAGTAAACCATGAATCAAGATCATATCTCATATCTTGTCTTGAGCACAACCTGACAACCTTGTCTTGAGCATTACACCAAAACAAATCCTTGATGTCCTAACAACTCAACCTTTAACATTGTCCTCAAACCATCTTCTTTATGAGAACCTTCATCCTGCTATATCTGCATTATCATCAACTCAATCTGAATGTCACAACACTTTAACAACTTATTGTAGATAGATACTAAACCCAACTTATATGGGCAAACTAATCAACTGACAAGAATCTTGATTAACAACCCTCCAATACTGACACTAGCATGATTCAACATAGATCCTCTTGCTTAACCTTTGACAATTTCACATTTTCAACATTACACATCTAGTTCTCACACATGATGCTAAGACATCCTGAAATATGACCTGAGGACCAAACACCTTTTTGTCATCAATGACAACCTGTCACCATCAATCTCCCCCTTTGTCATTGATGGCAAAACCACTTGATGCAATTTTTCTTTTTCCCCCTTTTTGACATCTGATGACAAAGACAAATTTCTCCCCCTAAGAAAATAACTCCACTGAAAGATGTTAAACTCCTATTATCAAATTAGAACCACTTACCAAACACTTTGATGCCACTTGTCTTTCAAAGTATTGAAGGCACTGAATGCAATTTTCCTAAACTAATCCTAAAAATTAACATTTCAAACTTGAGAGCAAAAAGATACCATAAAAACTTATATCTAAAGCACAATACCACTATGAAGATGAAGACTGACATACTCCTTATGACATCACATGTGATTGAAAGACAAACTTTCAAAACAAACAATTCTTCTTCAATTAACAACACTTTTTGACCCACATGACAAATCTCCAATGAATCTATTTGCTTCCCCTGTGATAAAGTTCACAAACAAATCACTGCTCAAAAATGCTACTAGTAAACACTGACAAGACTAATCAACATAACTCAACTCAACTCAGCACTGATCCACTTCCTGAAATAGTCCTGAAGCAACATATCAACCTGAAGTATACCATCCATTTACTGACATTCAACCTTCTGAACACTTTTGCAAAGAAATCATAAACATACCAATACTCTTTGATGAACAAATTTGTAGGCAAAAATCATGAAGACTCCTTATCACACAGTTCTCAACACAAGATGCCAAGATGACCATTTTTGATAAGACCTTACTTGCCTCTGATTTGAAGAAATACAAGATTCACCATCAATGTCATAAGAAACTCTAGATTGTCATAGGTTGAAGCTCATACCTGAAACCACAATTTGTACATACCTTCCTGAACCATATTAATGAGGAAGACCAACAAAGAACATGTCAAATTATTACACTAAGAACACCTCCCTGAGCACACTCAAACCAATCTGCACTAACAAGTTTTTCCTGCAACAACACTTTGCACAACCAAATTATTCAATATCTACAAACTCTTTGTAAACTGAACCTCTGAACATCCTTTCAACATCTTGTATGCACCAAGAACCACTAAACATGTCACTCATCATGAACACCTGTATTATTGACATACACTGGAAACCAATATCATCAGAAACTTCATATCAATCATTATCAAACAAGCATGATAAACAAAACAAGATCATCATATTGATTAACATCAACTGATCTCCTCTATAACTTCTTGGGGATAAAAGATAGAACAAGAACAACTCCCCCTCACATCATGTTATCTGTTATGCAACTGATAATGTAACTTGTGCAGAATGCACAAGTTTAGGATTGGTCTTCTCATGACTTTGTTTCTGCTTCCATAATTTCACAGATTCTTTCTTCCTCCAAACCTTTTCAACCTTTTTCTTTTCCCAACCTTTCAAATTAGGTGATGCTCTCCTACAACTGTGTGCTTTATGACCAGGAGAATTGCAATTGTAACAAACTATATTACAATCATAATCAGATGACTGATAGTACCTTTGAGAACTCATGTTAAACTTCCATGCAGAATCATATCTTTTACAATTTCTTTGTAAATGTCCAACATTATCGCACTTGTAACAAATAATGTCAGTATTCCTTCTACAAACAATTGCTTTGTGACCAAATTGATTACAAGCATAACAATAACCATTAAAAGAATAATTATACCTATACATGTATGCTTGTCTTACAGGAGCATTTCTTCTTCTTTGATTATGCATTTTGTTTTCAGTGGCAGCATTCAAATCAATCTTCTTTTGATGCAGAGGCATCCACACTAAAACCTTGACATATAGCATGTATGTCTACAACCCATCAGCATCATCATATTTTCCTTAACACTGTCAACATCATCATATTTTCTCTGCCGACCGATATCCTCCTGCAGACAAACCTTCGACCCTTTGCCTGTCAGCAGCATCATCATATCCGGCTATCGGCAGCATCATCATATTCGGCAAGCGCAATCATCCTCCTGACGATCACTGTTCATCTTACCACCAAACGCTTTCTGCAGTATCATGATGTTCAACATCATGTTCATCAGCAGGATATAAAATATCTGGTTCCCTCCATATATCCTGATGACGACAACTTCATGCACCTTTCCTTCGATGCTTACGTCACCCCGATATCCTGATGACGATTATCCTAATGACGATGACATCACGTGCAGTTCCTTCAATATCCTGCTGCCCCGATATCCTGATGACGATTATCCTGATAACGATGACGTCATATGCAGTTCCTTCAATATCCTGCTGTTGGCCAAACTTAACATTATAGGCCCGCGATGGTTTTATCAACCCGATCTTCTACCTTATGCCGATAAGCTCCTCCTCGGCAACACCTGATGATGATCACCCTGAAACGCATTCACCTTATGCAAATGGTTACATCATGCTCACCTCCATCTACTCGGATGACACCCGAAGTAACCGCAGGATATACACAGAAATATCCTGATGATGCCGTTGCGATGGATTTTCCAACCTTAGCGAATTTTGATCCGCCGAACCTCCTGAGGTGACCCGATCTGCTTCCTGGACAACTTTCCAGACTCGAACTACCAGCACGACCTAGCACATACCCATGCTAGGGTTCTCAACACCTCTCGACTGCGATCCTGCAAACATGCATGCAAACAAACAGAAAATGCAAGCTAAACCCTAAACTATGGTACATAGCCATTCCACCGATTCGATGAATCAACCGGTGGAATGGATCAGCGAATCCATGAAACCACCAGAACAGCAAATCGATCACACAATGGAATTCAAAACAGAGAATGGACACAAACAGGATCTCTTTATTGATTTCAAAAGATGCGAATACAATACTCAGTCTCTCCCTCTGCCTCACTCTCTGCAAAGTCTGATTGATGATCTGCAATACTGCCTAAAACCAACCGATCCTAATGCATAAATAGGATCTCCTGCGAGTACTACCACTCGATTCCCAGCGGCTGGGAGCTTCCAAGCGGCTGGGAGGATCCAACCGGACATACAGCATAACAGCTATCCTAACAACCTAGCTAAAAATAGTAAAGTATGGTCAACATGACCTTATTACATGCATTGATCTTATAAGACCTTCTTGGAAACATTAACAAGACCTATAACAAACTAACTGCCTCATGGAGGCTAGCTGTCAGGTAGGTGCTCCTGCACCATACTCCCCAACAGAAAAGAACTCATGTCCCATGAGTTAGGATGTGGAAGTCCTCCACCTTTACACTTTGCCTTTGCAGTGTCTTGACCTGTTCCAGCTTTATCCTCTGCTGGCTCTCGGCTGCTCCAAGACTTCTGAACTGTAACTTGTTTTCTTGCAAGTAAATCCTCATGCCTGTCAATTTAGGCCCTTCTCTCACATACCTTGTGTTTGTCAGGTTGTCTGACCAGAACCTCTGTCTGAACTGCCTCTTGAACTTCTGCAATGTTCAACTCTGTCTTTCTTTCAACCTTTATAGGACAAACAATAGTCCCAACTATGACAACATCCTTGTCATTCCTCTCAACTGGTTGCTGTTTGCAAACCTGTTGCTGAACCTGCTGCTGACCTCTGTCAGTCAAAACTGAAACTGTCTTCAAACTGTTGTCCTTAACAACTCCTTTCCCTGCAGTGTCCTCAATTGCCTTTATGCCTGATGCTATAGGCTTCTGTACAAATTCCTTCTTTCCCACTAAAATGATTTTGGCTGCCTCCTGTGCTGCAGCATCTTCCTGCAATGGCATCAACATAATAGTTTTCCCATTTTTCTTGATGGTGTAGGTATTAGCATACCCATCATACAGTACCCTCCTATCAAATTGCCATGGTCTACCCAACAGTAGGTGACAACATTCCATGGGCAAAATGTCACACAAAACTCTATCCTGATATGCTCCAATCTGAAAATCCACATATGCCTGTTCATAGACAAAAAGTGATTGACTATCACTCACCCAAGATGCCTTGTAAGGGTGTTGGTGTGGAATCCTTTCCAAATTCAGTTTATCCACCATTTCCTGAGATACCATGTTGTCTGTTGAACCAGTATCAATGACAACCTTACATACTTTACCTTTGCTCTTGCATGTGGTCTTGAAAAGAGCTCTTCTTTGCATCATATCCTTTGATGCCTGCAAACTAATTCTCCTAAGCATCAATGCTTCTCCCTCCTCAAGATATCCATAATTGTCAGGAACTCTATCTTGATAAGTGTTTAAACTTTGCACACTTTGCTCTACTTTCTCTTCTTGCACAAGTTGTACTCTCTTGTCATTTGTTCTATCATCTCTGGATGATGAACCCTTGTTTTCTAGACATTTGAAAAATGGATGACCAAACTCACCACAGGTGTAACACTTTCCTGAAAATGTAGTAGAACCTCTACCACTTCCAAATCTGCCTTTATTACCTTTCCATCCACCTCTGAAATCAGACTGTCCCTATCCTTTACCAGTGTCTTCTTGACCCTCATTGGTTTGCCTTGTTGTAGGGGCTAATCCTCTTCCCCTCATATTGCTGCCTCTTCCTCTCATGGACTTATCTTGTCTCCTATTCATCTTTTCTTCAATCCTGATTGCCATTTGGTAACAATCCTCCACACTCTTAGGGTTAGCTAAAACTAACTCATCCTGTATGTTCAATCTTAAGCCAGCCAAGTACCTAGCTACCTTTTCTACCTCATTCTCATGATGACCAGATCTCATACTCAACTTATAAAACTCCTCAGTATATGCCTTCACATTCATTTCCTTCTGCCT
Source organism: Cunninghamia lanceolata (assembly GCA_027924645.1). Lineage (NCBI taxonomy): Eukaryota > Viridiplantae > Streptophyta > Pinopsida > Cupressales > Cupressaceae > Cunninghamia > Cunninghamia lanceolata. The sequence goes on from BSBN01000031.1 coordinate 1,022,350, forward strand.
TAAAAATTGCAGCTTCTTAAACATCTGAATTTCATAATCCTTGGGCAAGAATTTACCTTTGATCCTTGCTACCATTTTATCCCATGAAGTGATCTTTGACTTTCCTTGTTTCCTTCTCTCGGATTGTACATAATCCCACCATACCAAAGCATGACCTCCTAACTTGGTCTTTGCAATCTTTACCTTCTGATCCTCAGCAACATCTTCACATTCAAAGTGATTATCAAGTGCAGCAATCCAATCCAGTAACTCATCTTCATTCAAACTTCCATTATACTTGGAAACACCAACCTTTACCTTAGGTTTATCACTCTGCACTGCCTTCAACAGTTTTGCAAATCTCTGGTCTTCAGCATCCAGACCTTCAGCTACCTCTTCATACTCTTCAACAGCATCTTCATCTTCTTTTGATTCACTGTCTTCCACTTCCCTCTTTTTGTTCTTCTCCAAGGCTACAAGCCTGGCTTGAAGTGCTTCAGCAAGCTCCTTCATCTTCCTCATCTCTCTGGCATGTTTTTCCTTCATCTCCTGCAATTCCCTTGCAGTACCATTACCTTTCGGAGGCATTTTGTCAACCTCTCACTCCTCTACCTCTGTCTTTTCAGTGATAGAATCAACACACAATAGCCCAGACCTTTTGGTGAGCTCTGATACCACTATGATGCAGAGGCATCCACACTAAAACCTTGACATACAGCATGTATGTCTACAACCCATCAGCATCATCATATTTTCCTTAACACTGTTAGCATCATCATATTTTCTCTGCCGACTGATATCCTCCTGCAGACAAACCTTCGACCCTTCGCCTGTCAGCAGCATCATCATATCCGGCTATCGGCAGCATCATCATATTCGGCAAGCGCAATCATCCTCCTGACGATCACTATTCATCTTACCACCAAACGCTTTCTGCAGCATCATGATGTTCAACATCATGTTCATCAGCAGGATATAAAATATCCGGTTCCCTCCATATATCCTGATGACGACAACTTCATGCACCTTTCCTTCGATGCTTACGTCACCCTGATATCCTGATGACGATTATCCTGATGACGATGACGTCACGTGCAGTTCCTTTAATATCCTGCTGCCCCGATATCTTGATGACAATTATCCTGATGACGATGACGTCATATGCAGTTCCTTCAATATCCTACTGTCGGCCAAACTTAACATTATCGGCCCGCGATGGTTTTATCAACCTGATCTTCTACCTTATGCCGATACGCTCCTCCTCGGCAACACCTGATGATGATCACCCCGAAATGCATTCACCTTATGCAAATGGTTGCATCATGCTCACCTCCATCTACTCGGATGACGCCCGAAGTAACCGCAGGATATACACAGAAATATCCTGATGATGCCGTTGCGATGGATTTTCCAACCTTAGCGAATTTCGATCCGCCGAACCTCCTGAGGTGACCCGATCTGCTTCCTGGACAACTTTCTAGACTCAAACTACCAGCACGACCTAGCACATACCCATGCTAGGGTTCTCAACACCTCTCGACTGCGATCCTGCAAACATGCATGCAAACAAACAGAAAATGCAAGCTAAACCCTAAACTATGGTACATAGCCATTCCACCGATTCGACGAATCAACCGGTGGAATGGATCAGCGAATCCATGAAACCACCAGAACAACAAATCGATCACACAATGGAATTCAAAACAGAGAATGGACACAAATAGGATCTCTTTATTGATTTCAAAAGATGCGAATACAATACTCAGTCTCTCCCTCTGCCTCACTCTCTGCAAAGTCTGATCGATGATCTACAATACTGCCTAAAACCAACTGATCCTAATGCATAAATAGGATCTCCTGCGAGTACTACCACTCAATTCCCAGCGGCTGGGAGCTTCCAAGCGGCTGGGAGGATCCAACCAGACATACAGCATAACAGCTGTCCTAACAACCTAGCTAAAAATAGTAAAGTATGGTCAACATGACCTTATTACATGCATTGGTCTTATAAGACCTTCTTGGAAACATTAACAAGACCTATAACAAACTAACTGCCTCATGGAGGCCAGCTGTCAGGTAGGTGCTCCTGCACCATCTTTCTGGGAGTCTCTCTGGCTTTTGAACATTCTCCCTTCTCATAGCCAAGTCCAGTAGTGTCTCCATAAAGTTTTTGTTTACCAAACATCTCATGCAACTTATTTGAACTTTCTTCAAACTTCAAATTCTTTTCTAACTACTTTCTAACATTCTTAGATCTTTTCTTAAAGAAACTAATTCTCCTTCAAGTTTTTGGAATTCAACTGATTTAGCTTCCGATTCATCCTTTGTTATATCAACAATCCTCTTAGCTTCCTGAAACTCCATCTTCAAACTAATAATTAATTTATCTGATTCACTAACTTGATTCCTCAAATCCATAATCAAACTTCTAGTATCTTCAAGGTCAGATAGTGCTTTGTCTTTTAAATCTCTTTCTTGCTGCAACTGCAACATTAATTTCTTGTTCTCCTTCTTATAATTCTTGAGTTCAGTTAGAGCATATATGAGCTCTCCTTCTAGATCAATCTCACAGTCTTGTTCATCATATTTGAGATCATCATCACTTGTGATGCTAGCTTCTTCTGAATCTGATTGGGATTGAACTTCAACTCCTTCATTTGAAAGTCTCCTTTCATTGCCACTTTCTTCACACACTAGAGTGTCCCCTTTTTTTCATTATCTTGATAAATTCTTTTCAATCTCCTCCACATATCCTGAGCTGTAACACAATCCATAACTTTACAAGTAACATCATTAGACAGAGCAGATAATATGGCTTTCTTTGCAATATCATTAATTTCAATAGCTTCTTTGTTATCAGTAATACAATAACCATTCTCAACTGACATTAAAACATCATATCCTAAAGAGGATAAATACACTTGCATTCTAACATACCAAACTGAAAAATTTGAACCATTAAACTGAGGAACTCCTGAAATTTTTTCTTCTAATACAATATCTGATTCAACTTGGGGAACATCTTTATCAACTAACTTAATATCAACATCTGGTATGGATAATGTCTTTTGTGTCTTCTGACCAGAAAGAATCTTAACATTTCTCATGTTCTTATTTCTCCTGCACTCACCCATTGAACTCCACACACAAGACCTACCCAAGCTGATTAAGCTGCAAAAGGGAAACTAGCTCTGATACCAATTGTAGGAGTACAATCAACACTGAGAGGGGGGGTGAATCAGTGTTATGTGAATTTTTAAATCTTTTTACAAACTTTAACTTTCAGAGCACAAGGAGAGAAAGATAGCATTGATTTGTCAAATACATATGCACATGACTGTGAATACAGAAAGAGAACAAAACTTCATAAGTAAAATCATACACACATAGAAGATTATGACACAAGATTTGCACGAGTGGAAAACCCTCCAGGGGTAGAAAAACCACTCCAAAACTACCTCACTGGCTTAACTGATAAAACATGCCTCACTGGCTACAAAGAAGCCTCACTGGCTGATGTAAGTGTCTCACTGACAAATGGTCTTACCAACCTACAAGCCTCACTGGCATTTCTCAATCAATCAGAACTAAAAATCTCATGTGCAAGAAGTGATTGCTACTCAATTTGATTTGCACCATTCAAATCAACTTCTCTGAATTTGTATATCTCTATTCAATTACACTCAACCTGATCTACATATTAATCTCATGATCTCTATACAATCAATTCACACTGATCCAAATTATCTATGTATAAACAATTGCATGTTGTCTTCAATCTGTAAGAGCTTTACATAATATCTTCATTCTGCATATTCATTTCTTTTCATTTTCTCATCTCAATCACAGTATCAAAAATTCTCATATTTCTTTTCTCTTCAAGAGGATCTTTTTGGATACTGTCTTCATTTCTGTATACTATTTTTCCACATTCTGTCAATGTAAAGCCAATAAATAAGAGATACCTCTTAACATTCTACAAAAACATTTTTATATGACCTTTCATATTCATTTCAATATGTACAATTTTTGTCTACAAAATTATTCCTTCAAACTGCAAATAAATCATGAAAATCTTCTTCAAAAATCTCCAACTCTTTCACCTTCTCTGCACAAACAATTTATCTAAAAAAAACAATAATGAGATCATATAAAAATCTTCAATGAAAATAATTCATGTTCCTTTGTAATAAAATCTCTTAAAAAAAAAACTCTGCATCTTTTTGTATTCTCTGAAAAATGATCTTCATGAGGCCATCTGAAAAGAATCTTCCAAGAAAATCATCCCATAAAAAAAATTTCTCTTCCATCTTATAGAAAAATCCAATATGAAAAACTTCTTTGTATGTCCTTGCCATTTTATTATCTGTAAACAAAAACCTTTGTATTCTTCAATCTTCAACAAACAAGCTTTTCATATTCTTCAAAAAAATCTTCTTCAAAATATTTCAACTACACTTCATATTTTTTGTTAAACACTTTGCTTTTACTTTCCTCATAAAATAGAAACAAGAAAAACTTCATAAAAATAACACCCCAATAATTTCTTTCTACATATCTGCAAAGTCTTGAAAATAGAAAAGAATCATTTTTAAAAAGAAGCTTTCAAACTACATTTTAGGGAGACTAAAAATAGCTTAAAAGGCCATGCTCACTGCAGTCTTAAGGAATAGACGGCTAGAAGCACGTCAAATCTGATTCCCATGAGGAAATTTCAAGTTTTAAACACATCCATTGATAAACTCTTTTTGCACCCTTCGCATTTTAAACTTAACCCTAGATTTAGTCTTTAGCGCCCATGCGCTCACCACATTACCAAGGCAACCGGTCTACTAGAGAAAGGGGCCAGTCTCTCAACGTTGTTTAACCCTTCGCAAGTTATAACTTAAGATGCAATTACCACTTCTCCCAGTCAATGGCCAAATAAAACATAAAGAGATGATGGGTAGACAAGGGTATGAAAGGATAACATAGGATTATGTTTAGGTCTTTCAAAAGATAAGTCTTAATTTTTAGGTTTTAGACAATGCACAACATTAGACCAGAATATAGACTCAGCCATCATTAATAATTGCAGAGACCTTAGACACTGTGTGTAATGATAAAAACATGAGCAAGACATAGACTTAGTGGAATTTGACATTTGTAGCAATAGATATCTCAAGAGTCAAGAACATGAAATATGACAATGAACAAATCATGACTCTATGACATACAAATGACCAAGGCAAGAAGACACTTTAAGATATGATGACACGAAAGACATGGAGACGTGAAAAACATGAAGACATGACTATCAAGCCATTGTCACTTGTAACCAACATGATGTCACTGTATACAAGCAAGATCCCATTGTCCAAAATGATTGTGAAGACAATCTTTGTAAACTGAGTAAACCATGAATCAAGATCATATCTCATATCTTGTCTTGAGCACAACCTGACAACCTTGTCTTGAGCATTACACCAAAACAACTCCTTGATGTCCTAACATCTCAACCTTTAACATTGTCCTCAAACCATCTTCTTTATGAGAAGCTTCATCCTGCCATACATCCTACTATATCGGCATTATCATCAACTCAATCTGAATGTCACAACACTTTAACAACTTATTGTAGATAGATACTAAACCCAACTTATATGAGCAAGCTAATCAACTGACTGTTGCAAGTATGAGGTGAGCCAGTGTTGTCATTGATGTCAACATACTCATATTGCATTAACAAGAAGGATTTGATGAGCTGTGTGCTGAGGATATTGAGAAAATTAGCCTCAATCAGGAACAGTGAAGAACAGTGATGAGAAGAAGGTAAATGTACTGTATAGGATGAGAACCGGAGGATGCGGATTAAAGGGTTAGTAGATATGAGTCTTGAGATGCTTCAGTTAAGATTTCAGAGGTCCGCATGAAGATCTGAAGGAGTTGTGGCTGTCGGTATAGAACCGGTTCCGGCAAGTATCCAGAGGTGACAGAGGATCACAAAAAGGTCCGGTGAGGTCCGGAATTGTATTATCCTAATCTGCGGATCGGACGGAGTGTTTGGGATGTCCTTGTGATGTGTCATCCTGATTTGTGTATGATTTGGAGGTCTGGAAGTACCTCTTGCATTATGACAGTGGCGACAGACTGTGTTCTTGAAGTTCCGGATGAGGAAGACAAGAGATCCCAGTAAGTAGAGGAAGTGCGGATGTATCCGGACATTCAGACAGGCTTGTGAAGGTTCTTGGATCATGTTTAGGTTGTGTTGTTGGTCCGCATTGATGGTAGAGCCCGGAATTGAAGTTATTCTTCAGGATGAAGTTCTTGCTCTGTTTAGCCGACCGGATGAGTTGTTCATCCTGCGAATGTTCTTGTGATGGCCGACCGGATGTGTTATTCATTTTGCGGATACTCCTATGGTTGTTTGCCAACTTAGATGTTTGTTCCTAAGTCGATGTCTTGTATAAATAACGGTTTGTGAGTTCATTTCAAAGTGTGGTGTGTGGATGAGTGTGGCATAGCGAAGAAACGTGTGAAAGGCAGAGCAGAGATTTTTGGGCTTAATTGGAACTGATCCGGACATGGTAGAGATGTCATTCTCCAGTTCAAGACTGTGATTTTTATCACTTTGTAGACAGTGTGTCTCCTTGTAGGCAGTGGGCCTCTTTGTGAGCAGTGTGCTCGGGCAGTGAGCCCTTATTGGCATGTGCCATTCATTTTTCTTTATTCTTCTAACAGAGAATAATTCTTGGGTTAATCACCCCGTGGTTTTTCCCTTAACCGGGTTTTCCACGTCAAAATCTTGGTGTTCAATGTGTTGATGCTTATCTGCTCTTGTGTTTATGTATTATGCTTCCATGGATGATTATTTGATATGCTGCTAACTAACAATAAAGAATCAAGTGTTTGAAAGAAGAAGAAGTTTTATACAACTGATTCACCCCCCCCTCTCAGTTGTATGCCCTAGATCCAACACTGACAAGAATCTTGATTAACAACCCACCAATACTGACACTAGCATGATTCAACATAGATCCTCTTGTCCAACCTTTGACAATTTCACATTTTCAACATTACACATCTAGTTCTCACACATGATGCTAAGACATCCTGAAATATGACCTGAGGACCAAACACCTTTTTGTCATCAATGACAACCTGTCACCATCACTTGGGACACAACATAATTATGTAAATATAATTCACACAACAAATTATTCATTTTAGGAGGAGCAATCCGATAAGCATTGAAAAATTGAACAGGAGACTCAATGGAAGGATTCAAACCTGAAACAATCCTTGCTATTTTAAAAGAAAGATACTTCTCCTTCAAATATAGAGCATAGACCCTTGGAGGAGTCCTACACTCTAATACTTGAGGCACTAAGTGTCATGTCCCAAATTTTTATTAATTCAATTTCATGGGAAAGATGCTCATTCCAACATTTTATATTATGGGTTGAGGAAGGAGATTGGAAAATAATTTATTTAATATTTAATATTTTGGACTGACGATTAATTTATATTTTCAAGCTACTTAATCAGGGCCAATTAAATATTAAACATTTTATAATTTTAATTTGTGTTGGTAATCCAAAGTGGGCTGTAGAGTATATTGTGGTGCAATTAATAATTTCAAAGATCATGTTGCACCTAATTTTAGAATATTCTATGACAGATTTTATGACAACTTGCAAGAGGGAGTTATTGCCTATTTTTAGTCAGAAATCAAGTGGAGGTTATGAAAAATATTTATGGGAGCTATTTTGTAGGGAAATTGATGGGAATGATATTATTTTATTTATTTTTCCAATAATGGGTCATTTGGATTTGTTCCTCTATATATTTGCAACCAATTTCACATTTCAGGCATCTCATTTTATCATACAAAAACTCTGCCGAAAATTGTCTAGACATTGGTGTTCAACAAATAATCTTTTGTGGATGAAAACCCATTGGAGATTGGTGATCAGTGGATGGAAAACCATTGGTTGTAGGTATTAGAGGAGGAAACCCCTTTGGTACATTAGGTTAATCTCATACAGAGGTTGTATTGGAGCTTCACGCAGTTGCAGGATTTCAGCTTGTTCAGTTTGTGTGTTTTATAGGATGACGGAGGAAGATTGTGAGACTTATTGTAGAGTTTTGGAGTTGCATGTTGCTGTGTGTTGTGATGTTGTACAGAAGTATATTTATGTTCATTTTATCCATCTTGGATATCTCTAGGTGTTGGAGACTTCATATTTCAGTTTGGAGCATAATATTGAAGATTTGTTGTGAAATTTGCAGGTTTTGGAGTGTGTAGTTTGAGTAGTTTTCAGTGTGGTGTTTCCAGAATTATTTAATTTTGTTGCTACTGTTTTTGTGACTGAAAATCAGTACTATTTTTCTTTACTTTCATCAAAAAATCAATTAATAGAATCTTGGGCTCATCCATTATCATTTATGTGGTTCTGGGTGAAATCGGGTGTAGTGAAATTGTTAGTTTTGCATGCAAATTTGTGTCTATGATTAAATATAGAAAATTTATGATATGTAATAGAATGAGGCCATGCCATTACTGATATTTGAATATAATTATCATTATTTTATGTTTAAATAAGTTCCCTTTTACATTTGTGTTAAAATTGTCAATTTCGGGATCAATCTGTGTAGGGGAAAATTAGGTGTTTTGAAAGTAAATTGAAAAATCATTTTCAAATTTGATTTTTGGATGCAAGCATTTATTTGGGACATCTCAGTGGTATCAAAGCATGATCTTTCCATCTTATAGGGTTGTTTGATTCATGCTTCTTTGTGAATGAGACCTCAGAGCTTTGAGAAGAGAGCAAAGGAAATTAGCAGTTGATTCTGAATTTGGTGAAGAGCAAATCATGGCTGAAGATATTGAGATATCAAAGTTGTTTGAAGAATATTCCAAGCAATCTAAAGCCTACAAATCAGCTATTTCATTTGAAATACTTCTACAAATTTTTGGTAAGGGGCAAAGGAAAAAATATCAAGATGGGAAGGTGGAAGAAGCAAAATTGAAATTGTCTCATAAAAAATATGAGGATGTTGCAAGGAAGAGTGAACCTCAGAAAAGAGGTCAAGAACATTACCAAATTCAAGATAATGGAGAGATGAAGAATAAATTTAATGCAGGATTCCAAAAGAAGCCACAAAATAAGACAAGACCAATTGTTACAAAGAAAATTGAAGGAGACACCAAAAATGAACTCAGAAGAAAGGGGCTATGTTTTACATGCAGAGAACCTTGGGATCCAAGTCATAGATGTGGGAGAAATGAAGAAAGGAATATAGAAGAAGGATTAAAGAGCCAGAAAAGAGGATAATAGAACTAGATATAGTGGTTGATATTCCTGAGGCACACAAAGTAACTATGGAACAAATCATTGAACATGAACCAAAGAAAATTTTCTTGCAGAAGGAGGAAAGAGATGAACCAGAGGCACTCCAAGCCATAGAGGTTGAAAGTAAAAAAAAATTGTTCATTGAAGATGTTTTATTGACTTCTAACGATTGTATATGTCAGGAAAATATCAACGAAGTCAAAGAGAAAGCTTCAGAAATTACAAGAGTAGCAGATGAAAAGAAGGTGGATCAAGAAGATTTTCAAACTATCTTGTTAGAAGCTTTAGTTGAAGAGTATGTTGAGCATGCTGATGTTGGGAAGGAGTCAGGGATTGATGCTTAGAATATCATTATAGGTGGATATACACTTGGGAAGAACATTGTGGTCAGCCCTAACACAAAAAAGTTAAGCCACTTAGATGGAAGTGTTGAGGATATCTCAACCATGTCTCTTTTGACAATGGTGGATGAGCATTTTATTTGCAGCCCAAGGTATGAAAATATTTCAGATTTGTTTCCTTCTATGTCACTACAAAATTATTTTCATCGTGGAAATCATGCTAAAAAGTGTGGAAGAGCGATAGATAAAACGTGCAGCAGAGGGCATGAGGACTCTTTGAGTCAAGTCCCAAATTGTGTTTTCATATGGGATCCAGGTAATCTCTTGAGGATTAAAGTAGTTAGAGGCACTATTGAGTTCTCCATCTCTTCCATTTTGAATGAAAGGAAGTTTATGAGGATTCATATAGGGTTTTTTGTGCTTTCTAACCATATTATGAAGGATCCATGTTGACATTTTATGGATCAATTGTGCAATCCAAGTACCACACTTGAAGAAAAGATTTTGGGAAATGGTCAAATGGAGGTAGGCACAATGAGATGTTTATCATGGGAATATGGTAAGGAAAGAAGGTTTCAATTTGATGTTGTCAATTTTATTATTAAGCATGGTATGGTACTTTCAAGATTAAGCTTCATACAAGTTTGTTACCATTGGATGTATGGAGGAGTTTACAAGAAGGATAAGACTCTAAAAGATGGATTTAGTGTTCATGGCATCAACAAGGTTGCAAAGTTATCATACTTGGATCATCTCAATGGTACTTCAAACATGAAGGAGAATGGAATGCAAGAAGTATTTGATGAGCCAAAGAAGGTAACCAAATCATATCTTAATTTTTTCATTTTATATTTCTCACATCCATTTGTGGAAGGGCATGGGGTTTCAAGGGGAGATGACTGGGTTTCATTAATGCAAAGGTGTGGCTTCATTCAAATTGAGAACATGAAATTGATAGTTGTAGGAAATGGGTTTTCTATCTATGGTAGAAGATCCTAGTATGTTGTAGAGTTTTCTATGGATTGCATTGAGTATTTTTCCTTAATAGTTGCTGCACTATGTGTTTATGAGGAGGAGTTCCAAGATGACCCTATTGAGGAATATGCACACGAAATGGACATCTTGCTTGATATAAATGTGAAATTACAGCTTGCCAAAATTTTCAAATTAGTAACCTATGTAGGAAAGTTCAATTTGATCATACATGAGCATGAGGAAAATGATGTGAAGGATAACATAGTTCAATGGTTGCATCCTAGGAATATAATGCAAAGGAGGAAATCCATAAAATTTGAAAGCATAAAGCACAAAGATTCAAGAGATAGTCTCAAGTTCTTCTCAAATCCACTTGGCTTGTGTGATCAGCAACAAAAATGGAATTTTAGAAGTGTACAAATATTTGTGGATATATTTTTAGTACTTTCATGGCTGTCCACCAATCCTGCATCAGTCACATGGGTTATTGTTACACAGGTTTTCCATTTTTGTAGTTGTTACATCATTTGGATGTTGCTAATTTTGATAAATTCAGTTATGAACAACTGTAGATTGATGTTCTTGAGAAATTATCATTGCATGATGATGTGGAAAGAAGGTTTGCAATAGTAGTGAACACTAATCAATCCATTATAACACTAATTTGGAGAAGATTCAGGGAGGTTGTTCTAGTAGTGCAGTATATGAGTGTTTTCTCTAGGCTTCCAATGAAGTGTGAAGATTTGTGGGTTTTGAGTATTGGGGAATGTGCTATTGTTGTAGATCATTTCATGTTGCTGTAGATCATTTTATATTGTTATATTTCTCACTCATATCATCTTCACAAGTTATGGTTTTAGTCTTTAATTTTGGAGCAAAACAATGTTGGCAATATTGTGTGATTTGGAGTTTCTATGAGTATTTGATGGGATTTATATGTTATGGGAATGATAACATGTTGCTTGCATGGGTGTACCTAAAAAGGTATAGTATTCCTTGGCAAGAGATTCAGAGTGATGAGTCACAAAAGTGGGGTGATAATTTTGTGCTTGCAGATAATTTCAAGAAGAACATCAACTTCTATTTCGAATGGTTGTTTGCAAATTCAGTCGTGGGAGAATTGTGGTGTATATGTTGCTGTTGTATGATTCTATTTTACATTCCTATATTGATCTTTGGCTGCTATAGATCAGTCCATGAAGCTGAAAGTAATATCTCTCAAGTTAAGGTAAAGTATGAGCTTTTTGTTGCACATTTATGCAATGTATATTTTAGTACTATGGAGGTAGGAGAAGGAACTATTTCCCAATTTCATATTTATGTAATAGAGAGTGCATTGAATCTTTTATCAGTCCTACAAGTAGCAAAAATTAGATGTGTATCATTGGGAGAAGTTTTACGAGTTTCAGGTTTATCTTATCTCATGCTAGTACATTTGGCAAGTTTACCAAATCTCTGTGGAAGGGTGAAGATCAATTGGAGTATTGGAAAGAATGCATCCAAGATTTGCATATAATAAATTTAATATTATATGGATATTTTGGTTTGGTACATTGCATTGAGGAATTTATGTTTTCAGGTTCTCACAATGTCTTATGGTAGAAATTGCAACATCTCTTAGGTATAGGATCAAGGCTTTCTGTGCAGTATAACTTGATTTATTTTGGCATGAAGATTTTGAAGCATCTCGGTTTGCATTGCTTGAGGACAAGAAATCTTGAGGAGGGAGGACTTGTCATGTCCCAAATTTTTATTAATTCAATTTCATGAGAAAGATGCTCATTCCAACATTTTATATTATGGGTTGAGGAAGGAGATTGGAAAATAATTTATTTAATATTTAATATTTTGGACCGTCGATTAATTTATATTTTCAAGCTACTTAATCGGGGCCAATTAAATATTAAATATTTTATAATTTTAATTTGTGTTGGTAATACAAAGTGGGGTGTAGAGTATCTTGTGGTGCAATTAATAATTTCAAAGATCATGTTGCACCTAATTTTAGAATATTCTATGATAGATTTTATGACAACTTGCAAGAGGGAGTTATTGCCTATTTTTAGTTGGAAATCAAGTGGAGGTTATGAAAAATCTTTATGGGACCTATTTTGGATGGAAATTGATAGGAATGATATTATTTTATTTATTTTTCCAATAATGGGTCATTTGGATTTGTTCCTATATATATTTGCAACCAATTTCACATTCCAGGCATCTCATTTTATCATAAAAAAACTCTACCGAAAATTGTCTAGACATTGGTGTTCAACAAATAATCTTATGTGGATGAAAACCCATTGGAGATTGGTGATCAGTGGACAGAAACCCATTGGTTGTAGGTATTAGAGGATGAAACCCCTTTGGTACATTAGGGTAATCTCATACAGAGGTTGCATTGGAGCTTCACGCAGTTGCAGGATTTCAGCTTGTTTAGTTTGTGTGTTTTACAGGACTACGGAGGAAGATTGTGAGACTTATTGTAGAGTTTTGGAGTTGCATGTTGCTATGTTTTGTACTTTTGTACAGAAGAATATTTATGTTAATTTTATCCATCTTGGATAGCTCTAGGTGTTGGAGACTTCATATTTCAGTTTGGAGTAGAATATTGAAGATTTGTTGTGAAATTTGTAGGTTTTGGAATGTGTAGTTTGAGCAGTTTTCAGTGTGGTGTTTCCAGAATTATTTCATTTTGTTGCTTCTATTTTTGTGACTGCAAATCAGTCCTATTTCATTGTACTTTCATCAATAAATAAATTAATAGAATCTTGGGCTCATCCTTTATCATTTATGTGGTTCTGAGTGAAATCGGGTGTAGTGAAATTGTTAGTTTTGCATGCAAATTTGTGTCTATGATTAAATATAGAAAATTTATGATATGTAACAGAATGAGGCCATGAAATTACTTATATTTGAAGATAATTATCAGTATTTTATGTTTAAAGTGTTAGGGTTAGCCGGCAGAAGATATCAATTAAATGCAAATAAAGATTAAATAGAGAAATGGAAATACACAGAAATAATAACAACGAGAGACAAGTTTTAATGTGGTTCACCCAAACTCGAGCTACATCCACCAAACAGAGAGTCCAATATTATTATCTAGTAAATCAAACCGATTACAATCAGTAATCCCTGCAACTCAATACTGCTGCAAAATGCTACAATACAATATCAAAACCCTAACCCTTAGCCACTTTTTATCAAGCTTTTTGTCAGTTACAAAATAGGGTTTTCTTATGTTGGTCAATGAAAAATTAACTCCCGATGCATTATGAAATAATAAAAACTATGTGAGGTTTCAAGGGTGTTGCCCCCGAGCCCCTACGAGGGCACTGCCCCTCGACCCCGCCCTGTATCGCGACAGGGAACATGCCAGGGGCGCTGCCCCTGGACCCCGCAAGGGGCGCTACCCCTTGACTCCATCTTGGGGGCGCTGCCCCTTGACCCCGTAGGAATTTGGGGGGGAAACCGTGCTGATAAAAGTGGGGTAAATATAACCTCTGAGTCTAATTAGGCTCCATATAACAACATAAAGAAGTTTCCCTTTTGCATTTGTGTTAAAATTGTCAATTTCAGGATCAATCTATGTAGGGGAAAATTCGGTGTTTTGAAAGTAAATTGAAAAATCATTTTCAAATTTGAATTTTGGATGCAAACATTTATTTGGGACATCTCACTAAGGCTTCCATATTATCCACTCTCTCCTTTAAAGTCACAATTTCTACGTTCTTATCTTCAAGTTCTTCATCTTTCTTTTGAATTTCTTCCTTCAACCTACGTTTCTCCTTTTTCCATTCTTCTTATCTCCTTTGCATTTCATTCCATAAATTCATAGATACCATATGCATTAAAAAATTAGAGGGCCTATGTATTCCTACCAATAGTTTTCCTGGCACTGATGATTGCCCTTCATATAGCACTAACTGCATGGTTCCTGAATGTTCAGCCAATTCAGGCTACAGGGCCTCTTGCTGCTGGAACTCATGGTTGTCTTCATGTCTTTGACTCTCAATTTGTTTAGTGGCAGCAACAACGTTTGCCAATGTTACATTTGTTATTTCCTCAAATATGTCCTTTCCTTCAACATTCACATGCCCCATTGGGGCTTCTATATCTTTTGGTGATGTTTATTCAACCCTAGGGCTTCTTTGCAGAGGCACACCAAAGGATGGCCCAACAGGTCTTGATTTTATAGGAGGGCTCTCATGTTTTTCTTTGGCTAAAGGAAGAATAGTGTCAGCCTTCCATTTTTTAGAGCTTGGCACCTTCTTTCCTATGGTTTTCTTTTTACCTTTACCCTTCCTTATTTTTACCTTTTTCTTCTGTACCCTAGTTTGAATTAGATTTCTAAGAGGAACATCATCATCAGAATCAGAAGAAGAACTCACTTTGTCTGGGCAAATTCCAATGCAACATCTTCATTAAAACCATTCAGCTTCAAGAAATAGTCTAACCACCTGCAATTTCAAAACTCGGCCTGGCTGGGTGCATCCTGTAGTAATACATCATGAACCATGGGTTCATTTTGAATTAATCCACCTCCCATTGTTTAGCTACCTGAAAACAATCACTCTGCAAAGTTTTTCTTCCTGCAATTTTTGTCTGAAAACTGAACTTCACCTTCCTGTAACACTGTTAAATTTTCAATCACTAATGCCATCTGAATTTCCTTATTTGGGAACTCAAGACTATGACAAGAGTAGTACAGGTAGTAAGGAGTAATCAATGAAGGCTATCACCTCACACTTGCGAGCCATCATCTCACTTAGAATTCAAATCAATTTAATTTTAAACTTTGCTAACATGCTAGTGTAAAGCAAATGGACTGACACGTGGACATGGTATTCACACCCCCTCCCCAACCTAAATTTGAGCATGTGTCCTCACATGCGGAATGGTGATGTGTGATTGTACAGGGTAAGGAATAATTACATACTATGGAGAACATCGGCATCAATTTACAATAATTAAATGAATGTACTAAAATATAAGTAAGATATAACAAATTAAAGCACATGTACCTTGATGTTTGGAAGATTAGTTGCAAAAATGATGGAGAAAGTACCGGTCAACTTTTAAGAATTTGATTGAGCAATGAATGAAAGTGGAGTGGAAGAAAGTGAGGTGGAATGAAGTGAGATCATGGCAACGTGATGGAAGAGAGAATGATGGATATGGATAGGTGGATGGGTGAATGGATGAAGAAGTGGACCCCCACAAAAGTGGAAGTCTTTATTATGACAAGTGTTGTACCTTGGTTAGCTAGAAGGAGGGACACTAGGTCCGCTGCCTTCGGCTACAGGAAGTTCAGGAGTTGCATGCTGAGTGAATTGTTGCAAGAATTCTTCCTTCAAAGTTGTCTTATGATACAACATGAGGTGATGACCATTTACTAACAACTTAAACTTGACAGGTTCAATGGTTGTAGGTTGAACAACACCATTGGAGAAAAATTCAGGAACCTCATATGGTCCTAGCCACTTTGTCTGCAACTTCCCTATATTATCCTGATATCTTGAGTCATAGAACAATGCCCAGTCACCTGGATAGAATTTCTTATCTTTGATGAAGTTGTCATGCCACTTTATTCTCTGATTTTGAACTACCTTTGTGTGATGCAAGGATGCTTTCCTCATCTCATCCAAAGCATTGAGCCGCATGATTCTTTCCTTTTGTGCCTCAGAGATATCCATCCCCAAGTCTATTGCAATCCAAAGAGTCTTATGTTCAAACTCAATGGGCATCATAGCTGTCTTTCCATACAGCAACTCAAAAGAGGTGAAGCCTGTAGTTGTTTTCTAGGCTGTCCTATAGGCCCATACAACTTCTGCTAGCCTATTTGCCTATCCTTCCTATGGACAGCTGTAGTTTTGGTCAGAATGGCTTCAATTTCCCTATTAGTCACCTCAACTTTGCCATTAGCCTGAGGGTGATAAGGATTAGATTTATTGTGCCTTATGTTGTACTCATTGACTAGTGCTACAACTAGGGTTGAGGTGAATTAAGCTCCTTGATCAGTCACTATCTCTCTGGGAACCCCATACCATATGAAAATTTCCTCATAAAGAAATTCTACAACCTTGTTATCTCTTGCATGCTTCATGGCCTTAACTTCTACCCATTTGGTTACATAATCAATGCATACTAAGATATAGGATTTACCATTGGATGGAGGATCAATGGGTCCTACAAAATCTAATCCCCACTTATCAAATGGAGTGAGCACAAGCTGAGGGTAAAGGGGCATTTCATCATATTTGGTTGGCCGTCCCATCCTCTAGCATCTATCACATGTCCTTGTATATCTTCTTGCATGCTTGTGGAGTGTGGACCAGTAATAACTTCAAAATCTTCATTATTGTCCTTTTTTCTACAAAATGCCCTCCACATGGTTCATTGTGGCATGCATGCAAAATGTCATATGTTTCATCTTTTCTCACACATCTCCTCATGACATGATCTGGTCTAGTGTAGAACAAACATCCAACAATCCATAAAAAAGAAAAGCAACCTTCTTTCCTTTGGAGAGAAATGAGAAGGGACTCTCCCTATGACCAGATAATTGGCTGTGTTAGCATACCAGGGTGTTTGCACAGTGATTGAAAACAAATGTTCATTAGGGAAAAAGTCATCAATGACTTGGTTATCCTCTGATGTAGTCAGCCTTGAAAGAAAGTTTGCAACAACATTAGCCTTCCCTGGCTTATCCACAATAGTGATGTCAAATTCTTGCATTAGCAACACCCATCTTGCTAATCTACCTGATATCAAGGGTTTGTTCATAAGATACCTAATGGTTGCATGATTTGTGTGCACAAAGATTTGATAGCATGTTATGTAGTGCCTAAATTTGTTGAGGGCATAGATTACTTCTAGCATTTCCTTCTCTATCACTGTATAATTAAACTCAGCTCCCTAGAGGTTTTTACTGACAAAATAAATAGCATGTTCAATGGCTCCTTCTTTCTACCCTAAGACTGCTCCTATGGCATAATCTGATGCATCAGTATGAATGTGGAAAGGGAGATCCCAATTGGGCCCTTTGAGTATAGGAGCATGAGTTAATGCTTCCTTTAAATCAGAAAATGCCTTGTTATAGTCTTCATTCCACTGAAATCCAGCATCCTTAGTGAGAAGAGTATACAATGGGGCTACCATTTTGCTGAAATCCTTGATGAAACATCTATAGTACCCTGTATGACCTAAGAAGCTTCTAACATCTTTTTTATTTACAGGAATGGGAAGATTGATGATGACTTCAATCTTTGTTGGGTCTACTTGAATTCCTTTTGGAGAGACATAGTGGCCAAGCACTACTCCTTCCTGCATCATCATGAAGCACTTTGCACTGTTCAAGGGTAGATTGTGGTCTTCACATCTCTCCAACACCTTCCCTAAGTTTTCCAATGCCTCTTCAAAAGTAGCACCATAAGTAAAGAAATCATCCATATAGATTTCCATGCAATCATGTGAGATATATAAAAATATGCTAATGACTTCCCTTTGGAAAGTTGCAAGTGCATTGCATAAGCCAAATAGAAGCACTAAGTAGGCATATGTCCCCCAAGGACAGGTAAAGGTTGTTTTCACTTGGTCCTCTGGTGTAATCTGGATCTGATTGTAACCATTGAATCCATCCAAAAAGGAAAAGTATTGCTTTCCTGCAACTGAGTCCAATACCTGGTCTATGAAAGGAAGGGGAAAATGATCCTTTTTGGTGGCAATGTTAAATTCTCTATAATCAATACAGACTCTCCATTTCCCTCCCTTTTTGGGCACGAGAACCAGAGGAGACACCCACTGGCTATCTAAGATTGGGTAGATAAATCTTGCATCTAATAGCTTCTATAATTCTTCTTTGACAATCTCTCTTAATGCAGGGTTGATTCTCCTTTGTGGCAGTCTTACTAGTGTACAATCTTCCTTTATGTAAATCCTATGGGTGCATAATGTGGGATCTAGTCCTTTTATGTCATGGTAATCCCATGCAAAGGCATTCTTATGTTTCTTTAACAAGTTTGTCAAAGACAGCTGTTGTTCTTGAGTCAATTTGTTGTTAATATTCAGATATATTTCTTGTGAGATCTCCACTTGAGTTGTTAACTCTACCATAGTTGCTTCACTAATGCTTGGTACATTAATTTCTTGTGGAAGCAATGTCTGAGACATACCTGTTACTGTAGGAAAAGTGGGAATAAGTGTCTTTATTAGATCAACAGAATGAGAGGATGATGCTTCCTCTACTTCACAATGATTCTAAATTATGTTAGACAATACCTCATCTTTCTCTTGAAGTTGCATGAAAGAACTTATGCCTAACATCATAAGCTATTCCATAGAATTAGCTTCTTCGGCCTCTTCACCAACATGTGGCCAAACAGGATTATCCATATCATGAGATGGTTGTGCAGGTGGGTAAAGAACAAGCTTTTTAGTGCTTCTCCCATTAAAGATGGTCATGTCTCCTGACTAGAATCCAATATAAGCATCAATTGTGGCTAACCATGACCTTCCTAGAATGATGGGATACTCTCCCAATGTAGCTTTAGGAGAAAGTATCATGAAATCAACTAGATATTCCCATGAGTCTAGGGATATCACAAGGTCCTCTACTATCCCATCAGGTTTAATAGTAGAACTATCAGCAAGTTGCAGGACCGTAGGAGTAGGTCTCATGTTTGCAACATTTAGTTGCTGCAGGATATCCCTGATCATTACATTTATGGCTTCTCCCAAATCAATCAGAGAATTTCTAATTTGGATCCCATTTATAACAACTCCTACCACAGGACTCCCTAGATCATTATATTTGGGAACAGTCACTTTCCCAAGCATGATGTCAACCAACTGTCCCACCACATGAACCATAGTGGGGTCTTTCCTCTTTCTACCCAACTTCTTAAGGCATGCTTCCTTGATTGCTTTGTCATATATAGGAACATCTTTTATGGCCTAAAATAGAGCAATCTTGACACATACATGTTTCAACTACTCTAGAATGTCAAAGGTGGGTTCCTCTTTGTCTTCCTTTTGTTTCATAGTTTCCAATATCTATGGAAATGGTGGTTCTTGTGCAATCTATTTGACTGGGACTGGTTCAAGATTTTTAGGTGCATTTGGCTGAATGGGTGCATTTAAAGGCACCTCTTCCTCCTCAGGAAGCTTAGTAATGATGGGTCTGGAATGAGCTACCAAGGTAGTTCCTGAACGCATGTGGATGCCACTTACACTCACAGAATATGCAGGGAATTTATTTGGATTAGTAAAGTATACTGGCTATTGCTATGGTCTATTATTTGGGTTAAGTGAGGGTTGAGCTGGTAGCTGAGTAGGTTTAGGTGTATTTGAATTTGTACTAGTAGGAGGAGGCATTATAGCAGGCTACTAGGGCTGAGAAGGTGGCTGCATGTAATTAGTTGTCTAGTTTGGCCATTGTTGTCCTCTCCTCCATTAAGGTGTTTGATGCCATTTTCCTAGAGGTGACTTCCAATTCCCCTGAGGTTGTTGCCACTGGGGTGTAGGGTTTTGGTAATTTTGCCAAGTGTTTGGAGGGTTGTTCCAAGGCTAAGGTGAATATCCTCCATAGTTATATGGAGATGGTTGTTGTCACTGGTTACCAGATGCATAAGTATTAAAATATGGTCTAACAAATGGTAATGGATCTAGTGGCATATCTTGTCTTGGAGCCCATGGCCTCCTTTGTGCAACATAGTATACTTGATCTTCTTCAACTTGGATTGGCTTGAACTCAGGTGGAATCTGCTTACTGTCAATATTAGCTACCATCTTGCATCTACAGTCCCTCTTCTTTTGTCTACAATGAGGGCAATATTCAGCCAACATTGCCTCTGCCTCATCTTGCTTCTTCTTTGCCTGAAGTGTGTCCAGCTGGGTGGCCATATTATTTATGATATCTTGCTTAAAATTAGATAGCAAGTGACTTATCTCCATCCTTGAAACTCAATTGGTAGGGGTTTTTCCCATAAGGGAATGGTAACCTCTTCCTTTCTTCATGGCTGCTCTGGAATAATTCTGGCACAACTTCTTAATATCCTCCCTTGGGTAATATCTCCTCCTCCTATTAAATCCAAGGCATCCATGCAATGCTCACTTATTCCTCTGAGGAAGAGTAGTTTCTAAGACTCTTCATTGAGTGTATGATGGGGAGATTTTTGTAAACAAAATAGAAACCTTGAGATGTAATCCTCCAAACTTTCATCCTCTTTCTTCTGCATTATGAAAATATCATTTCCTCTCATATCTCCACCCCTACAGTAGTCTTTATACTTCTCAAGAAAATTCTCTTTCATCTCATCCCAAGTATTGACAATATCACTACCCAGACCCATAAACCACCTCAATGCAACATCTTTCATGGTAGTAGGAAACAACTTAAGCCTATGAGCATCAGTGGTGTAGTCATAGCTTCTATAGAGGCTATCAAATTCAAACAAGAGGGTGTATGGGTCCTCCGTTGCAAGTCCATAGAACTTGGGGAGAGTTGAAGCAGGGATGTTTTTAAGGTTATCCACTTCATTTTGATGAGCAATAGGAAATGGAAAGGTGGGTTGATTGGATCCATTTTGGGCAGCCATAGCTGCTTGGCTGATTATCAAGGCAAATGGAATGTCAATCAAGTTTTGGATAGCTTGTTCTTCAAAGGACGTTTCAGAACTATTCAAATTAGGGAATGCATCAAGAAAAGGATTCACTTTTGCTTCTTTTGCTAGGTAATTTGGATCTTAGGAAGGAAACTCCCTAAAGCATCTCTTCTTCTACCTCTATGCATGCAATATATACTCAGTATCAACCAACTCACACAAAGATTGTTGTGAACAGATTGTGAGTCGCTACTTCCTAAATAAAGGATATACTAAGAGCACACTTCAAAAATACTTCTACAAGTAATAATACTAAAGATGACTCCAAAGTTCTTCCTAGTTTGATACCATCCTTGGCAACGGCACCAAAAACGTTGGTCTCCTACAATGATTTAACAACTAAGCCCATAAAGTTGTGACTAAGAGATTGGACATCTAAAATGAATAGCTATCTTAATCACTATGAAGATGCATTTAGTTTGTCAACCCAGGGACGTGAACTTGAAATGGGTTAGGACAGTATGTGCACTAGGAACTCCAAAGGAGCCACATTCATTCTACAGCTAAGAAAGACATAATGTTGAAAGTAAACTACTTGGAAAGAAATAACATAAATGCTGAACACCAACCAACAACTAGACTAAGCTGAAGTGCATGACAGAAAATGAAAATTTGGGCAAACAAACAAAAAACTACTCTGTCTACTTTGGCTGCAGGAATAGACACAGAACAAAATTCTAGTGGTTGCAGGAACATTCAATGCCATATTTAACTAATTGCTTAACATAAAATAACAACTAAACTAAAGGATGGAATGCTCACCAAGTGGGCCCCCTTGGATGAGTATCCCTTAAGACAAATGTAAACTCAGAGATGCAAACTTATAACTTCATTTTATTCATCAGAAAACATGAGTACAAAATGAGCAATATAATTGTATTACTGAAAAACTTAATAATGCAAGTACAACCTCATATTAATCAATCCCTCAGAAGGAGCATCTGAGTCTTATTTATAGAAAGAAAACTACAAACCAACTACCTAGCAAGGCGGTCAACTCCAACAGAATAGGAGGATGCCACTTTAGGGAAAGCATAGAAAGTGGAGAGGAGGTTATGCATGTGTGGAATCTGGTCAAGCATGCTTGCTTTAACGTAGATCTAGCACAATAGTAACTCCTATATTCACTCAACAAGTAATTAAGACCAATTACAAGGCAGTTATCTTCCCTCCATTTGACATTTGAATGACAACCGTGTTTGACTTTGATGGTGATTAACCAACTGAAAGAATCTTCCTTGACTTTATAGGCTGCTAATTATATCTACATAATAATATTAGTGCACATAATAATTGCATATCTATAACTTAGAGTAACATTCATTAACCGCATGTAAAATTAACACAGATAGTTCATATAGCATGTCAATATAATTAAAGATTATAGGAAATAACCTATGCCCAATATCTTATAGTTTTGAGGAAATGTCATGAAAAGATCAAGATCTAAGTACCAAAGTCCATGATAACTACAACAAATGGATAATAAATTCTAACAAAATTGAGTCATAAACTAGACTCATTAGTGCTTAGATCCTTACCTGCAGCATACAAGCATAAAGTTGCAGCTATTGAAGAAATTAGGATAGTAACAACTATCACAAGAGATTAGTTAGTTGGCAATTTTTCAGCATTTGAAATGAGTGAGTTTGGTGATTCTCTCCCTAAGTTTGAATCTGCCAGTGTCTATGGAAAGCAAAGATATGAACCGGGTGAAATTTCTTTAGGAAGATCAAACAAATTTGTGAAGACAAGGAAGGATCTTGAAGATGATGAAATTAAGACTGCAGATCTTGAAGCTCTTATTGCCAAAAGATTGCCAAGAGGATCCGGTAAGTATGAAGGAAAGTTGCAACTCAAATGTTTTGCTTGTAATAAGATTTGTCATTTTGCCTCAAGATGTCTAGAGAGGTTTTCAAAACCAAACCTTAACAGATATAAAGGTTAGAAAAAATGTTACTATGTCCAAGAAGCTGGAGAAGAAGGAGTCACTGAAAGTGATTGGATGTTCATTGCTATCAAGGAAGAAGATCCAGTATCTACTGAATCTACTAGCTGTGCAAATGTGGAAAGTGCCTTGGTTGATCAGGTTATTGAAAAGGATGAATGGGTGATTGATAGTGGATGTTCTCATCATATGATTGGTGACAAGAGTAAGTTTGTGAGTTTTGAAAAATATGAAGGTGGGCTTGTGAAATTTGGAGAAAACTCAACTGGTAGAATCCATGGCAAAGGATCCATCTCTTTTGATGGTAAAAAATTGCACCAATGATGTTCTGGAAATATAATCTTCTCAGTGT
Source organism: Cunninghamia lanceolata (assembly GCA_027924645.1). NCBI lineage: Eukaryota > Viridiplantae > Streptophyta > Pinopsida > Cupressales > Cupressaceae > Cunninghamia > Cunninghamia lanceolata. The sequence continues at coordinate 1,045,944 of BSBN01000031.1, forward strand.
TGGACAGTTGGTTGACAAGGGTTATGATCTTCACTTCAAAGATGGAAAATGCAAAATCTTGGAAAGCTCTGGAACTAAAATTGCATCTGGTACTCAAACTAGAGGTAACATCTTTCATTTAAGTAGTTCTAGAAAAAGTTATTTGATTACTCAGACAGATCAAAGTTGGTTATGGCATAGGAGGATGTGTCATGTGAATTTTGATAATATTGTCAAAATAAATTCCACTCAGGTTGTAAGAGATCTTCCAAGGCTTGTGAAACCTAATAGCATATGTAGAGCATGTCAATTGGGTAAATAGAACAAAATTTCATTCAAAAGTAAGGAACAAGTTTCAAGTGGACGATTGGAACTGGTACATATTGAGCTCTGTGGTCCTGCTAAAATTAGGAGTGTGCAAGGAGACATATATTTCATGTTGTTGATTGATGATTTCTCCCAGATGATGTGGGTAATCTTCCTAAAAGAAAAATTAGAAGCTCTTGACAAGTTTAAGGTGTTCAAGGTGATGGTTAAAAATGAGATTGGTGAGAAATTAAAGTGTCTAAGATCTGACAGAGGTGGAGAATTTACCTCCAGAGAGTTTGATGCTTTCTATAAAAAGCATGGAATAAAAAGATAGTTATCTGCTCCTAGGACTCCTCAGCAAAATGGAGTTGTGGAAAGAAAGAACCAGACCATTCAAGAAGCTGTCAGGACCATGATGATGGAAATAAATGTTCCTCAAGTTTATTGGAGAGAGGTTGTAAGTACTGTTGTCTACACTCTTAACCGGGTGCAGATCAAAGGAAATTCTAGTAAGACCCCTTATGAACTATGGTTTGGTCATCCTCCTACCATGAGATATTTCAAAGTTTTTGGTAGTAAATGATGTATCAAAATAGAAGAGGATTTAGGCAAGTTTGATGCAAGAAGTGATGAAAGAATATTTTTGGGATACTCTACTCAAAGTAAGGCTTACCAGTGCTTTAACAAAAGATTAAAAGAGATTGTTGAAAGTGTAAATGTTAGAGTTGATGAGAGCAAAGAAGGACATTCTAGGGCTTGCAAATATGAATCAGATGATCAAGATGAAAGTCAAAGTAAAGAAAGGCAAGTTCAAACTTAGACTCAGATTCAGATTGATTTGGAAAATCCAGTGACTCAAGAGGTTAGTACAGATGTTGAAGAACAAGCTCAAGAAACAGAGGTTCAAATAAATCCTAAAACTCCTAGGTATGTAAGACCGAATCATCTTAAAGATTAGATCATAGGAGATAGATATAAAGGTGTTTGAACTAGGAGAAGAGTTGTTGAAGATCAAGAAGAGATTTGTTTGATTTCAAAGATTGAACCTAAATCAGTAGGTTAAGCCTACAATGTTGAAAACTAGGTAAAAGCAATGGAAGAAGAATTGATGCAAATTGAAAAGAACCACACTTGTGATCTCGTTCCTAGACTTGAGGACAAAAATGTGATTGGAACCAAATGGGTCTTCTAGAATAAATTAAATGAAGATGGTGAAGTTGTAAGAAACAAAGCAAGGTTGGTATACAAAGGTTATTCTCAAGTGGAAGGAATTGATTTTGAAGAAACTTTTGCTTTGGTGGAAAGGATAGAGGTAGTCAGATTGTTTCTTGCATTTGCTGCCTTCAGAGATTTTAAAGTGTATCAAATGGATGTCAAATCAGCATTCCTGAATGGAGATTTGGAGGAAGAAGTCTACATTGAGCAACCGGAAGGATTTCAGTTGTCTGATCAGGGAGATATGATTTGTAGACTGAGAAAAGCCTTGTATGGACTCAAGAAAGCTCCAAGATCCTGGTATGCAAGATTAGATAAATATCTAGTTAAGATAGGTTTTAGCAAAGGTACTACTGATAGTAATCTTTACTTCAAGATTAATCATGAGGACATCCTGATTGTTGAGGTCTTTGTTGATGATATCATTTTTGGTGGAAATGAATGTATGTGCAAAGCATTTGCTAATTAGATGAAAAGTGAATTTGAGATGTCAATGTTTGGAGAGATGAATTTCTTTCTAGGTCTACAAATTGTTCAGTTAGATAAAGGTATCTTCATATCTCAGTCCAAGTATGTGAAAGAATTATTGAAGATGTTTGGAATGGAAGATTCAAAGCTAGTAGGTACACCTATGGTAACTAGATGCAAGTTAAGTAAAGATGATGACTCCCCTAAGGCAAATCAGAAAAAGTTTAGATCAATGATTAGAGGATTTCTCTATCTAACTCAAACTAGACCTAACATCATGAATGTCATTGGACTTGTTGCTAGATTTCAAGTTGATCCAAAAGAATCCCATGTTGTGGTAGTCAAAAGAATTTTCAGATATCTCAAGGGGCAATTGATTATGGATTGTGGTATTCAAAGGACAATGAATTCACTCTTCATGCATATATAGATGCTGATTGGGTAGGAGATGTGGATGACAAAAAAAGTACTGGTGGTGGTGCATTTTTCTTGGGAAGAAGATTGGTCTCTTGGATGAGCAAAAATAAAGATACAATATCTCTATCTACTCTAGAGGCAAAATATATAGCAGCAACAAATAATTGTACTTAGGTTCTATGGATAAAGAAAATGTTGAAGGACATCAGAATTGTGTTTGAGGAGCTAGTTACAATCTTTTGTGATAATTCTAGTGCAATAAGCATCTCAAAGAATCCGTGGTGCAGGAGCACCTACCTGACAGCTGGCCTCCATGAGGCAGTTAGTTTGTTATAGGTCTGGTTAATGTTTCCAAGAAGGTCTGATAAGACCAATGCATGTAATAAGGTCATGTTGACCATACTTTGCTATTTTTAGGTAGTTTGTTATGACAACTGTTATGCTGTATGTCCAGTTGGATCTCCCAGTCACCTAGAGAGATTTCCCAGCCGCTTGGAGTCGGGTCGATAGTACTCGCAAGAGATCCTATTTATGCATTAGGATCGATTGGTTTTAGAGATAGATGTTGAGAAGCTAGATTGCAGGGAGTGAGATAGAGTGAGACAAAATACTGTATTTGCATCTTTTGAAATCAATAAAGAGATCCTATTGTGTCAATTCTCTATTTGGATTCCATTGTGTGATCGATTTGCTGTTCTGGTGGTTTCATGGATTCGCTGATCCATTCCACCGGTTGATTCATCGAATCAGTGGAATGGCCATGTATAATAGCTTAGGGTTTAGTCTGCATTTTGTGTTTGTTTGCATGCAGGTGTGCAGGATCGCCGTCAAGAGGTGTTGAGAACCCTAGCATGGGTATGTGCTAGGTCGTGCTGATAGTTCGAGTCTGGAAGATCACCCTGGAAGCAGATCGGGTCACCCCAGGAGGTTCGGTGGATTGAAAATTTGCTAAGGTTGGAAAATCCATCGCAACGGCATCATCAGGATATTTCTGTGTATATCCTGCAGTTACTTCGGGCGTCATCCGAGTAGATGGAGGTGAGCATGATGCAATCGTTTGCATAAGGTGAATGCGTTTCGGGGTGATCATCATCGCAAGGTGTTGCCGAGGAGGAGCGTTCGGCATAAGGTAGAAGATCGGGTTGATAAAACCATCGCGGGCCGATAATGTTAAGTTTGGCCGACAGCAGGATATTGAAGGAACTGCATGTGACGTCATCGTCATCAGGATAATCGTCATCAGGATATCAGGGTGATGTAAGCATCGAAGGAAAGGTGCATGAAGTTGTCGTCAGCAGGATATATGGAGGGAACAGGATATTTTATATCCTGCTGATGAACATGATGTTGAACATCATGATGCTGCAGAAAGCGTTTGGCAGTAAGATGAACAGTGAACATCAGGAGGATGTTTGCGCTTGCCGAATGTGATGATGCTGCCGATAGCCGAATATGATGATGCTGTTGACAGGCGAAAGGTCGAAGGTTTGTCTACAGGAGGATATCGGTCGGCAAGAGAAAATGTGATGATGCTGACAATGTTAACAGGAAATATGATGATGATAATGATGGGTTGTAGGCATACATGCTGTATGTCAAGGTTTTAGTGTGGATGCCTCTGCATCATAGTGGTATCAGAGCTCAGCAAAAGGTCTGGGCTGTTGTGTGTTGACTCTGTCACCGAAAGGGCAGAGGTAGAGTTGATTCTGTCACTGAAAGGACAGAGGTAGAGGAGTGAGAGGTTGACAAAATGCCTCCAAAAGGTAATGGTACTGCAAGGGAATTGCAGGAGATGAAGGAAAAACATGCCAGAGAGATGAGGAAGATGAAGGAGCTTGCTGAAGCACTTCAAGCCAGGCTTGTAGCCCTGGAAAAGAACAAAAAGAGGGAAGTGGAAGACAGTGAGTCTGAAGAAGATGAAGATACTGTTGAAGAGTATGAAGAGGTAGCTGAAGATCTAGATGCTAAAGACCAGAGATTTGCAAAACTATTAAAGGCAGTGCAGAGTGATAAACCTAAGGTAAAGGTTGATGTTTCCAAGTATAATGGAAGTTTGAATGAAGATGAGTTACTGGATTGGATTGCTGCACTTGATAATCACTTTGACTATGAAGATGTTGCTGAGGATCAGAAGGTAGAAGATCGGGTTGATAAAACCATCGCGGGCCGATAATGTTAAGTTTGGCCGACAGCAGGATATTGAAGGAACTGCATGTGACGTCATTGTCATCAGGATAATCATCATCAGGATATCGGGGTGACGTAAGCATCGAAGGAAAGGTGCATGAAGTTGTCGTCAGCAGGATATATGGAGGGAACAAGATATTTTATATCCTGCTGATGAACATGATGTTGAACATCATGATGCTGTAGAAAGCGTTTGGCGGTAAGATGAACAGTGAACATCAGGAGGATGTTTGCGCTTGCCGAATGTGATGATGCTGCCGATAGCCGGATATGATGATGCTGCTGACAGGCGAAAGGTCAAAGGTTTGTCTGCAGGAGGATATCGGTCGGCAAGAGAAAATGTGATGATGCTGACAATGTTAACAGGAAATATGATGATGATAATGATGGGTTGTAGGCATACATGCTGTATGTCAAGGTTTTAGTGTGGATGCCTCTGCATCAATCCAGTGTTGAGTTCAAAGACAAAGCATATATCTATCAACTTTCATTTCTTGAGAGAGGAGGTAAATGAGAATGAAGTCAAGTTGGAGTTTGTGTCTTCCAAAGATCAGATTGTGGATATCTTCACTAAGCCTCTTCCTAAGGATACTTTTGAGTATTTCAAAGAGAAGTTAGGGGTTATTACCCCTCCTGATCAGAACTAAGATGCACTTATGTGCATCAATCTGGTGGAATTCTCAGTCATATCTTGAGATCCAGATTGATGTTGAGAAGATACTACTCTAAGGAGTAGTTAGTATGCAAATGTTGGAGATTAGTTTGAAATAAAAAGGGGGAGTAAAGATTGCAAATATGTGCCCTTTGCCATTGATGTCAAAGGGGGAGAGAAGACATGTCAAAAACAAATTGCTGATGATAGGGGGAGCAATGATGAAAGTGGTTACAGAAGTCAGGGGGAGAAGTTCTTGTCGTGATGGTTGAATTAGTTTTTCACATCATATGTTACCAAGAAAGAGGGAGATTGTTGCAAATATGTACCTAAGTGGTGTTGTCATTGATGTCAACATATTCTTGTCATCATTGGTGTCAACTATGCCTTATTTTGTTGCCTATTCAGGAGACTAGAATGTTGAGGATATTGAGAAAATTAATGAAGACTCAATGTTCATAGACCATATGGCTATGTAGAAGATTGTCAGAGGTTGTTCCAATTAAGAATTGAGAAGTCTGCATGAAGATTTGAAGAAGTTATGTCCATCTGAGTAGAACTAGATTTTGTTGTGTTTAGAAAAGATAGAGTGACAGTAAGTTGGTCCGGATTGCTCCACAGTGAAATATTATGGTCTACTAATTTGAAGGCATGTTTGGAAAGTCAGTGTGTATCATCAACTCTAGTGGTTTGTGGTTTAGAGGTCCGCAAGCTATCCTTCTAGTTTGACAGTCTTGGCAGACAGTGTTCTTGAGGTTCCGGAGGAAGATACAAATGATTCTAGTAATTTGGTTTAGAGTGGATGTTATTGGTGAATTCAATGTGCTTGTGGAGTTTTCTAGATCCTCTTTGAAGTTAAATTTCTTCCTAGTCTTGGCCAACCGGATGTTCCTAGCATGTTGCGGATGATCTAAAGAGAATTTTATGAAGCATGGCATGTTAGTAGAGGAAGATTCAAGTCTCAACTATGTTTAGCTGATAGTGTAAAGATCTACGTTAAGCTTAGCTGACCTTGTTGATTATTCCAAGGTTGATGAAGTGTATAAATACTTGTTGAAGAGTTGTTAAAATTGTCCTTGTACACATTGAATTAAATCCAAAGAAAGGATTTAAAGAAGAGCAGAGAAGAAGAGAAGCAAAAAGAGTATAGAGTGGAGAGTTAGTAAAGAAGAATTTGAAGATAGAAGTAGAAGTTTTTGTGAGCCTTCAAAGGGACTGAATTAGGCATGAATGTAGATGCTATTTATTAGTTCATTATCTCTGTGTAAATCATAATTTTTAATAGGCATTGAGCCTCCTTTTGAGCAGTGAACTCTGGGCAGTGCACTTGAAGGCATGTGCATTCTATTTTCTTAAGTACTTTTAACAGGGTATGCATTTTTGTGGGTTGACACCCACTGTGGTTTTTCCCTTAACTAGGTTTTCCACGTCAAAAATTCTAGTGTTGTGTGTTCATGTTGTTTCTACATTCATGCTTAAATGTTTACATCATTAATTTGTTGGTAAATCAAGAAAGAAGATTAAAAGTGCAGAAAAGGTTAAAATTAAGGGACAACTGATTCACCCCCCCTCTTAGTTGTCCGGACTAATTCCAACAAAACCCTGGTGTTTGCTAATAAGTTTCTTATGGGTATTTTCCTTCTTGATGCCTTGAGTGTTGGGCATGAGTCTTTGCACTATGTGAGAGTGCTTGAGTGACCTTTGAAGGGTCATGTTTGTGCTTGTGTAACCACCTATAATGGTGGAGTTATGAGGACCTTTGTGTGAAAGTAAATAGCATGTTCCAAGTGTGATCAAACTTGGTTTATTCTTTTAGGAGTTATGCATTATATGTGGACAAGAGGATGTTTTGATCATATGATCGATATGTGAAGAATATTAATGAACTTTGTTGTATACAAGAGTAGCATATCCTCATAATACTTCCTCTGTATAGAGACTGGTAATGCTTGTTTGACATGCATATTGCATTGCCTTATTGAGAGCATGTTCCCAGGTATGGATTAATTATGCGGTTGTAAGATAGATAGTGTTGCATTGCATTGCTAGAATAGATCATTTAGGTAATGACTTATATTCCTATATTTCATTTTCCCTAGGATTCATATGGGAACCTAGGTGTAATTATTGCATTGAATTATTTGAAGAGTTAAAGAGAAAAAGGGGTTGTGAAGAAGGTCTTTTGTATAATCCTTGTGATGTTTTCAAGTTTTAGAATCTTGAGAAAAATAGAAAACCCTACATCTTGTGACCTAAATTATGATTTTTCATCTCTTAGTATGCATTCAGTATGCTTGTCATCATGTTGTGGAGGAGTTTAGAATCTTGTTAAAGGAATGTTGGGTAATTGCTTAACCCCAACCTAATCCTTCCTCTTGTTTTATTTATGATATATTATTCCATATGTTATATTGGTGAATCCTTGATTGGTAAGAAGTGTTAACTACTGCATGTTGAAGAGATTGATGTACTTAGATATCTCAGTTGTGAACCTACTTGCTAGCTAGTTGCTAGCAGATGACTATGTATGTCTTAATGTAGTGATTGTATGCAACTTACGGTTACTTGGCATCATTGAATGATGTTCGTATGGTTAAGTAGAAATGATCTTATGGTGTAGACATGATTGGAGTCTTGGAAGATTTGTTGTTTGATGTGGTTGAGTTTATTCTCTTACTCACCTTGGATCCAAGTGTAGTGTAGCATTGTACTCCCTCTGTAGTGGCTAGAATTAGTCACATAGTTCTTATAATGTGAAACTTGTGAATATTGATTTTTATTTGACTTTGTAAGGACCAACTTTGAATTTTTTTATTTTCTTTTATTAATGGAAAAGTATAGCCATCAAAATTGATGTATTTATCTTATGACCTTGATGGTCACGTTGTATTTACTGTTGTAATTGCGCGCATTTTTATGCTTTATTGTTGTAATTGATTTTCTTTTTTTTGGACTTATTTACTTAATTATTATTGGTGACTATGCTTGAAGGTTTTAACTATTGATCATGTGTCCTGTTATGTTCTCTGTCATGTCCATGATGGGTCTCTGATGGATTGTATAAGGGAGTAGAATGCAGAGAATAAACTAGTACTTGATGTGTGTATTATTAGAATTATGGTAGATTAAATTTCTTGGTTTGTTGATAATGAAAGCGACTATTGTGTGAAATATTTAGAAATGGTTTTATGTTTCTGTGGATCACTTGAAGAGAAATGTATTCTTGTATGAGCTTAAATGTAGATTTATGACTGTGTAGAGAACACATTGGGATTGAATCTTGCTTTTAGTTTAATTGGCCTAATGTTGGCTTAGTCCACCAACTTTAGTTGTTCTTGCATATCTCATTCCTATTGATCATGAACACAATGCCATGCCCTAGTGTTTAGCATTGGTAGAGTGTATGATGTTGTATTAAGTTCCATAAAAACTGATGAGTGCCAAGTTGCACCCATGAAATACATCTTTTTACCTCTCTTTTTCTCCTTCCTGTTCCCATCTTTCTTAATGTCTGCACCCAAATAAGCTAGCAAGATTGTTCTAGTTAATGATTAATTAAGATAGATTACTTAAGATCATAATTTTTGATTAAGAGACTAATGTGCATGGAATTGATGGAAAAATGTAGAAACTTCTCTCTTTTTGAATCAACAGGTGTAGATGCCAGGAACAACAATTTTGTGCATCTCCGGAGATAGTCTTCAATGATCTCTGGAGACAATACTAGAGTACCATGACACTAGAAGTTTTAAAGTAATGAGGAAAGGCTCTCTGGAGCTGGATGGGAGTCTGGAGCATCTCTGGAGCTAAACAAAGAAAGCTACAGACATCTCCAGAAATATCTGTCCCTACACTAGAAGTTTTGAAGTAATGAGGAAAGCCTCTCCAGAGATGGATGGGAGTCTGGAGCATCTCCAGAGCTACAGACATATCTCTAGAGCTGTAGATAGGGATAGATATTTTCGGCACCTCCTGAGAGCAAGGCATATTTCTAGCATGAGCTATCGATTAGGCACTCTCAGCAGTGATCGTAATACCCCTCATTTCACTCAAATCAGCACCTAAGTGGTGAAGGGTCATCTTTAGTTAACTACTGGAGTTTTTATCTTTTTAAAGTTTTTGCATGAGTTACAGATAGAACTGATTTAATATCCATATTTTTAGGGCCTTTCTGCCCAAATGTATTAAGACTCAAACTTAGAATTCTGAGTGGACTTTTGTTCCACTCAGTCTACTTTTATTGCATGATTATTTTCCATAGTTAGACAGCTAGTGTAATAAAGAGATGGATGTCATCTCATAGAAGAACTGGTAGATAAGATAAGTGATATTTCATCACTCATTTTCATATATACTGATAGAAACAACATAAGATATACAATGATTTGATTATTTTGATTCCCAGTAATCTCAGTTCGGTGATATCAATATTTTTCATGAATACAAAGTGAATGGAATTGAATTAAATTTAGTTGTAATATTCTTCCTTTGTGTTGATTCCCTACTGTAGCCTTTAGCCCCAAGGGTGTGGAGCAAGGGCCCACTCTCACCACCAAGGCAGAAGGCTAGTACCATTGTTTTGTTACTTCAGATTTTGCTATGAAAAGTATTTACTGATTTATAGATAGATGCATGTTACTATTTTTTTCAGATTGCTTTAGGTAACTTCCTATTTAATTCTAAAATTAGCATTCCTTAAATTCATTTAGTAAGTAGACAGATTAATCTTTTCAAATTCGTAGAATCTGTTAAGATTAGCTAGGAAAAATGGTAACTATAGAATCCCTAATTACATACAGCTGAGGACACAACCCTTGGATTTTGACATCTAAAAATAGATTAAATGATGAGGTACAATAACACCTTATCATTTTTGGCACTGTTGCCGGGGATGTATTGTGTTAATTAGGGAAACTGAGTTAAAACAATTTTTAGGATAGATCTGTATGGTTAGAGCTAGAGATTTCAAAGGAAGATACATAAAGAAGACACCCCAACAACTAGCCATAGGGGAAAGCAGTGGGGTGGCACAAGATCTTGTTGAAGAGAGAAACCTAGAGCCTACTTTGGAAGCTGCACCTTAAAACAATAATCCCTTAGACCCTCCAAATCTTCCACTTGCCAATTATATCCAAGAATTACAACAAAAGTTTCAGGCAGATCCTTTAATAGAACCTAATTTCCTAGAACCTAAGGGAGAAGAACCAGTACTAAACATGGACAATGATAATCATGAAGAAGAGGAAAATTAGGCTCCAAGAACCTTCTCATATCCTATTGTTTTCGCTGCTGGAGAGAATGCTTCTATGAAGAATATCTCACTAGCACACCTACCAAATTTTAGATGACTTTCTTTTGAGGATCCAAATTAGTTTTTGTTTGAATTCAAAGTAGTCTACCAAACTTATGATTATGGATTAGATAACCAAAAACTCAAGTTGTTCCCTTCAACTCTAAAAGATTCTACAATGAGATGGTTTATGGGTTTACCCTAGAATTCTATCCATTCTTGAGATCAGATGGAAACAGAGTTTTTGGAAAAATACCAAGATTACTGTAGATCCAGTAATAAAAATGAAGAATTGTTTAAAATTAGGTAGGGGGAGGAAGAAACCTTAGAGGACTATGTTGACAGGTTTAATTTTGCTTTGAGAAGGTATGTGTTGTGTGGTTACACAACATGCCCCATTTTGACTTGGCAAAACAGGGACCCAACTTGTTGGCTTGGCTTGTGTTGGCAGTTTGGTAAAAGTAAGTCATTTGCATCATCATGATTAACCAGGATGAGGTAAGTCACCATTATGAGGTCAATTTGTTAAAATTTGTATTTCTTTCCTGTGACCTCATAGTTTGAAAGAGTGTTAAAATTCATGTAGGTTTGCCTTTTACATCACCCTGATATTCCTCAGGATGTGAAAGTTATGAACAGTCAAAGTTTTGGTCAAACCTGATATTCACAAGAGGAGGATCATATTTTATAACCTCAATCATGTTGTTGAAGATCATCATCATCTCTGAAACATCCCTCGATAAGTCATGCGGCTAAAATATCCTGACGTCAACTTTAAGTGGTAGTAAATCTTCCGGTCAAGCGGTCTTTTGTATCGCAAGCGTCATGTTTTCGAATGTAACCTGATATTTCTTAATATCCTCCTGACGTGAAATATCACCCTTAGCAAATATCCTGATGACGTCATCCAAATCTGATAAATGAAGAAACAAACATGAGGATGACATCATCATCACATTTACATTTCGACAGGATATTTTCTGAACATGATCATGTTCGTCTAATATGACGATGATGTCATGATACCTTTCCGATACAAAGAATGAATATCATGATGACGTCATCCTGATATTCCAAAAGAGAGACATGTAAGTTTGTCTCGTCATCATCATATTTGAAACATCACCCAATACATTGAAATATCCTCCTGATGTACTAAACATAACCAAAAGAGTGCTTTTGTCACTCGAATCTTGTCGCGATAACAATTTCAATATGAGGGAGGAGGATGATATTTGAAACTCGACCCGATATTTGTGAATATCCTCCTGCCCTCATGATATCCTATCATATGGATATCCCCCCGCTCCCGTTGCCGCCATTATCATTAAATGCGCGCAGACATGGTAGGTGGTTCCCGCCGACCCCGGAACCCAAGGAAACACCTGGTGAGATCCTGTGTTTTCGCACGAATAATCAAGGAATACAATCTAATTTGTCAGAGTTGCCCTAAATTTACCCTAACTGTGAGGTTAAAAGGTAATTCAACCATCATTTTCACATTTACCTTGTGATAAAATTGTTTTACAGAGCACCAGCTCCCATATCTGCGTACCAGCTACTGTTGCACGATTTGAGCTTACAGACAGAAGGAAAGAGGTGGTCATCAGCTGAATTAAGAACATTGTTGGCAATCTACTGGTATAAAAGAGAAATTTGCATAACCAGGTAAGTAAATGAAACCCTCATCATGTTATTATTGTTCAGGTATGATGATGTAAGTTTTGGTTTATGCATCCATATGATTAAGTAGTATTGAAAAGATATAGTAGGCATAGTGATTTTAATTGCAATATGCACGCATGTGTATATCCATTGTAAGATAGGATTTTGTTAACTGCAGGTACTCATGGCTGATAAACGGTTTGTCAAGTGTCAAGAGGAATTTAGTAGGCCTATGTTCTCTTCTCAGAGAGGGGTCCTGTTCAAGTATGGAGCAATTACAGACACACATCAGGGAAGCACCAATCTGGAAGCCTGGTCAGCTAAGCTGAATGATGGGCATGACAAGAGTCCTATGCTGGACGCAGTGTTCATATCAGGGATGTGGAACGCTGTTGGTTTCCCATATTCTATGGAATCTTCGGAGCTGGTTATAGAATGTGCCCAGAATTATAATCCTCAGACAAGGCAAGTGGTGAAGCATGGGAGGATATATGCAGACCTCTCCATCAAGGGTCTCTCCCAGACATTTGGATTACTGCTAGGCAGTAAAGTTAAGAGTGTGGACCTGAAGAAGGCAGAAAAAGAGTATGAGGCCAACAAGAAATCCGCCAGAAAGAACATGTATCAGTGGCGAGCAGAGAACAGCACATATCCTACGGTAGCCAAACTTTCTTTGCACATGTTCAAGTATGATTTCAGTGAGGAGTACCAATACATGATTGCACTCCTAAACAGGGTAACAGGCCAGCCTGATGCTGGTAGTTTCAGGGATTAGATGTACGGAATAATAATGATGTGTCTGTATTCAGACATCAAGCCACTATGGGGCCAGATAATAAGTGATGCTCTACATGAGCAGCTGATAAACCTGGGAGGTTCAAATTGTGCATTTTATATGACATCTTACATTGTTTATTCTTGTGCTTACAAAGGCACTTTTGATGCCTTAGTTACAGATGGAAAGCTCACAGGCACAAATGCTGCATATATCTGGGATCATCATCCCCAGCAGCAGAGAACAACTACCTCAAAGATTACAAATTGGTCAATGATGCATTCTCTATGCATCTAGTAAGGACCATGGAAGAAGACAGAACAAAAAGATTGAGCATGGAGGCTCAAGAGGTAGTTTACAGGTATGGAGCCTAGTACATACAGTTTGCAACCTTTTCATACATAAGGGTTGAAGGTTTTGAGGGACATCCCCTGATGCTGCCGAGGTATCCTACTGATGCAGTAATATTAATGGAGTTTATCCAGCAGGGCACCACAATGATAAAGATGTATAAGGACGCCAAGAAGCTGCCACCAATTTTGTTCCCAGTCAGCATAGGCTGCTACATGTGCCCTGATTCTGACAATATAAAGAAGGTGATGGTCACACTAAATAAAATGAATTTGCAGCCTTTCCCACTTACTAGACCATATGATCCTTACAGTAGGATACAGAAGATACTAGGAAAGCCTATTCATCAGAGGCACCTAGAGGATTTTTGGGCTGACTGTGAAGATGAGGCAGAAGCCAGGAGAAGAAGGTATCAGAGGCTAACTCTGAACCAAATTAGAACTTTTGATTGCATCTCCCTTCCACAACAATTGAAGAAGGATGATGGCAGGATAATGGCAGATGAGTATGAACAAAAGAAGATATACAATGACACCATCTCTACACCTGACCTCACCATGCAGGAGGACATATCCTTGGACCCATTCATTGCCAGGACCATACAACTGACTCAAGCTTGGGTTGATGAGTAGGTGGAGGCACTGAAAAAGAAAGGTGTTGCCATTATGGTGGACAACAAAAAGAAGGGACAGGATATCCCTGGGGATGAGTATGATGACTTCCTAATTGAGAAGAGGAAGACCAAGGGAGATAGAATCCCTCCACCACAACAATAGAGCAAAAGACCCCCAAGGGGCAAGAAGGTGGAAAAGGAACCCAAAGGGGTTATAATTGAAAGGGCAGCATTTGAAGCTGAGGAGGCAGCAGGATCAGGATCAGGATCAGAGTCAGCATCCCTTCCAAAGAAAGAAAAGCCCAAAAAGAGTAACACAGCAGAGGCTGGAATCACTGAGACCTTAGAAGTGGGTCAATCCTCAAGGAAACATGATACAGAGGATATCCTCATGGAGGAGGAGCCTGAAGAAGAAGAGGCTCTGTTAATAATAAAGAGGAAGAGGAGAGCTCCACAGGTGCTGGTATCCACCACACCTAAGAAACAAAGAACCTCCATGAGAGGTGGAATAACCCAACCCCCTACACTAGTACAAGGGGCAGGTAGTGAAGTGCCAAAGGAACTTCAACATAATGTTCCACTTCCTACCATAGTCAAGTTCAAAATGGAACTTGCAGAAGAACGAATGAAAGAAACCTCCCAGACACAAGTAGAAGGACATGTCTTGCTTGATGAGACAATAAATTTGTCTGATGATGAGGTGGTGCAAGATGTGGCTGCACAGAAGATGGAAACACTTGCTGCTGGTATAAGTATGACACCTCATAAGCCTCCACCAGTTCAAACTGTATTTGAGGAGATGAAGCAAGTGGAAGAAGAGCAAGAAAAGAGCCCAGAGCAGGTAGCTCAAGAAATAGGGCTGGAAGCATTAATCACAGAGGTGATAAGCCCTGTAGTGGTAGACTTGACAGAGAAACAGGATGCAAGTCCTAAACAGCCAGCAGGATCACCTGACAAAGGGGATCGAATGGAAGAGATAGAGATGGCAGAGTCAGAAGGCCATACTCTTGAATTGGGCCAACAAGATCCACAGGATGCATCAGTGGAACCTGCTATAGTAGAGGTTCAAGAAATAAAGGCTGATGAAAAGAAGGAAGCACTAGAGGATCCAGCTGCTAAGACAAAGGAGGTTGATAGTGCAGGCCCAGAACAAATAATGGCCGCAGAACAAATGCCAGCACCTCAGGCAGAATCCCCAGTATCTAGTGCATTAGATGAACAACAAGGGGAAGAAATAAAAACAGATGAAGTAATGATGGAGAAAGATCATGATCAGCATGATCTACATACAGATACACCACCAGGTTCCCCGCACCAAGAGGATGCTCCTCTGGAGAAAGAGATTCCTCAACAGGAGGATGTACCGCAAGATCAACAGCAAAGCGAGCATCAGGAAGAAGAAAAAGAAAAATCACCATCTCCACAACATCTGCTGATAGAAAAGGGAGATGCAGGTGAACATCATCATGATGCTGAAAAACATGATCAGGTGCCTCCATGGTTAGCAAAAGAAGTAAATATTGAGGAAGAACTTGAAATTCAAGAATTCGATGTCTCCACCTTGTTCTCCACAGATATAATGAAACCTAGGAGGAAGGCCAGAATGACATCGACCATCAAGAGAGATCCAGCCACCGGGAGAAGGACCGCACAAATTGCCATACCTGCGGTGGAGAAAGAAAAAGGTAAAATTACTGTTGATGAATTTCAAATCAGCACAGTAGATTTGGGTTTTGCTAATGAGGACCAAGAAGGTCAAGAGGGCAAAGACATTATTGACTCTCTAATTCAAAAGGTGAAAAGAGAGAAGGAGAAGAATAAGAAACATAAAGAGCACATTGCTCAGTTGCATGCCTATATCAAAGGACTGACCAATCCTGATGATACCACAACTGAACATGCAGTCCCATTGACTGCCATTTCTCAGGAGGAGGTAAATAAATTAGACCTCATGAAGCATGAGGCATCTGTAATAAGGAAATGGATGTCATCCGCATTGGATGATGCTGTAGAAATAATGAAGGCCTCTTTGAAGAGGTGGAGCATTCTAAGTGACTCCAAGACCAAGGTGGATAAATTGCAAATGTAGACTGGGAAAAGGTCTTATAAATTGGAAAGGGTCTTGAGCCTTTTGAGAGAAATAAAGGGGATAAATCCTCAACTGCTTATCAGTAAGCAGGTATTAAACAGTAATATCGCATTGTTGATAGATATCTGGTACAAGGACACTCAGTTTGAATGTGGAGTCCTCAAAAGATGCAATAATAAGCTGAGAGATATCAGCATGAGGCTACATGATTTAATGGCTGAAGAGGCAGTGATATTAGAAACATTGGAAGGCAAGGTGGAAGGTAAAATAGAAAATCAAGATGAAGAGTCTACCATCAAAGCTGTACACAGTAATTTCCAATTAGAGGCAGATGGTCCACCTGTCCACTTGACAGAAGAACTTATAGATAAAATAATGAGGATCAAGGTCCAGATGGAGAAATATAATGAAACACTACAGGATAGGAAAAATAAGCTGGATAACAGTAGAGACAAGTATGAAGCACATAAGCATGCCATCATCAAAGCAAAAACTCAAGATGGCGGAGGGATAGATCAAGTTGTGCATTCATATGAGTAGGTTCGCAGTAGTATGCAGCCCCATATGCAGCATCATCATCATCAGGATAGCGAAAGTTCAGGAAGCGACGCACATGATGATGATCCACATGAATCAGCTGAGGAGCATGATGAAGATACATCATGAAGGGGATATAAGCATAAGTGGTCTAGATAGTTGCCAGCTGGCAACTTGTGCCATTTTGTAGAAGTTGACAAAGTTAAGAAAATCATGACCGTAGATTTGTATTGATAAATCAAGATCGTAGATCTTTTGTAACGGCTTCCGCACCTTATTCTATAAAAGGTGGTGTGATGCCTTATTGTAAACATTCAAAACTTAATTGAAATCCATCTGCTGAAACATTCAGAGCTCATTTCAAAGCTTTTGTATACATTTATATTTTTGCATGCTTAATGAATGAGAAGACTGTGTCAATTACAATTCATAGTAAATCTTAAGTAATCGGTGTATGATTTTGGATATATGTGGTGATTTGCTGTGTCCCTTGGAGTGCATGTCTACTCACATGTGTTGTCTTCATACAAATTCCTTTGAAGTTAGCATCAACTATATCTAGCTGTGGAATGTCCTGGTGAAAATATGGTTTGGTTTTCTTCTCTTCATGACAGTATCTAATATACATGTGGCTCAGAAGCTAAAGGTTCACTTTAATTAGAAGCATTTCTTTAATTTCTTTTATATTTCAGAACATTTCATCTCCATAATTGTAAATAATTGATGATCTTAAGCAAATAATATAGATATGCAGACATCTCGTAAATAATTGCAAATATTTAGCATATTTGAGTACAGAGCATGCACAATCGAAAATATCATGCAAAGATTGAGGTATATCTGCATCTTTTCACCAAACAGCTGCATAATATGACTTCTCTATAAAGAATTTCTACAGGAGAATCATGATGATGATAAATTTCCACGTAAGGCCCCAAAATGGAAACAACAACTCACATTAACCTCTGAGTAACTTTAGACGATTAAGACCTAATCACCGAAGACTTGGGATCATGAATTCTTTGAATTCATAGTATCTTTCAAGATGAATAAAGGTTAAATGTGTACTTTTATTCTATGTTTGTTTGTGACTAACATCATGATCAACAATATGGTAACCTAGTAGATCACTCCTTGGCCAAAACCCTGTTTGTAAAAGGATTGGATAAGGAATCAAAACAGGCACTGGATCTAATGGGAAAAGGAAATATCAACAAAATGGATATACCTGCTATAGAAGAACTCTGTAGGAACTATTCTAGAACCCAAAATGGAGTGAGGTCATCCAAAACTTTTAAAGGGAAAAATGAAATAGGATGGTTAATGGAAGAGATTACAAATCTAAAAATAGACATTTTGGTCCAATTAAATACCACATTGGATGGGATTCAAGAAAAAACTAGAAGAACTGATCAAAATAGAACAATTGAACCACTCTCCATCTATTTGTTGGCAAGAGACACTATATGGACTCATGAATGTTGTCATTGATGGCAACAAAGGTCATCCCACACATCCGCAGGACATGATGAGTCTTTACTGGAAGTCAGATTGAAGAAGTGTTGAGGTCAGGTAACCAAGAACAGAGCTGTCAGTAAGGTCTGACAGACAGGTCCGGATCTCTCAGAAGAAGTATCTCAGTAAAGTGTAGATTTGGGGAAGTCAAGAGGAGTACCTTGACAAATAGAATCCAAGAATTTAGCCTCTGGTGTTGAAAGGATGAAGAGATATGAATACTAGAGTGTCAGGTTCCTAATTGACAGTGCGAATAGAGGAAGAACTGACTGGCAGGACATAAGACACTATTCTGGATGTGTTACTAATGATGGTAAAGGTTCTTAAGGTATAAGTTATGATTGGCTGACATGATTGATGACTTCTACAAGTATATCCTTGATTTGCATTCCTTGGTATGCAAGGATTCACCCGACAGACCAGAGTTTGAGGAAAATATTAACTATTCCGAATGCTGACTAGAAAGGTGATGAATCACTTGTAAGGATATATATACATGATTGATTTAGATGTGAAGGGTGTGAATATGTAGTATTGGTGCGAAGATAAGTAGCAGAGTAGAGTAAAGATAGCAAAAGAGGTCCAGAATGTGACAGTACAGCTGCATCAAAAGAAAGTAAGAATGAAGTGCAGCAGATCGGTTTATTGAGCTTAACCGGAACTAAATCTCAGCATGTGTGGATGCTTCTCATCAGTTCAAATAGTGTGTTACCTTCCTTTTCTATAGATAGTGAGTCTCTTGTGGGCAGTAAGCCCTAATTGGCATGTGCCATTTTTGTACCTTCTATTCTTCTAACAGAGAATAATATCTTGGGTTACTCACCCTGTGGTTTTTCCCTTAACTGGGTTTTCCACATCAAAATCACTGTGTCATGTGTGTTAGTAGTATTTCCTTTTCATGGTTATGTTTGTTCATTTGATTTGATATTGCATTAATTGTTAAAGAAGTTTAAAAGGTGAAAAAATTAAGATAACTAATTCACCCCCCCTCTCAGTTATCAACAATTGGTATAAGAGCCAGGTTCCTCCTAACAAAGCCTAATAGCTTGAGGAAGATCTGCGAATTCAAATGGATGTGTATGGTATGAGGGAGCAACTTAAGTCTACCCTTGATGATCTTAAGCAGTCAAATTCTGAAATCAATGAATTAAAGGAAAGACTCAAACAAGCTGATGATTTCATAAAAGAACTAAAAGAGAAACTGAGTCTCTCTATGAAAAAGAGAAAGGAGCTACTCCAATAATTGGCAAGTCAAGATGAAACAAATGATACAAGTGGAGATCTGAAAGAGAAAACCAAGTTATGTGAAAAGTTATCAAAAGAAATCATCATGATAAGACATGAAATGGAATCAGGAGTTATGAAGTTTACTCAAGAAATTGAAGAGAGAAGAAAATCTGAAGATGACCTAAGACAATCTCTCAAAGAAAAATCAGAAGACTACCACAAGATGGATAGAATAATCAGACATCTTGAATTTGATCTTGAAGATGCTAAAGATAATGAAGAAAAACTTGAGGATCAAATTGTCTCTCTCAAAAGGGATCTTCAAACAGCAAATGAATACAAAGAGAAATTCAAGATAAGCTCTGCTCAACTTGAAGTTCTCCTTGAAATCCAAAAGAGGGTAGATGACAAGTGTGGTTTGCGCTATGAAAAAGGTGAAAGCTCCGGATCCGGTCAGAAGAACTTTAGATCAAAAATCCAAGGAACAGGCCTAGAAGACCTTCGGTAAGGCAGCCTAATGCTCAAAGATATACATCCTTCAATGGATACTGCCACAACTGCAATAACTTTGGTCAAAAAGCTAATCAGGGTAGAAAGAGAATGAATCAGACTAATACATCCTTCTCTAGACAGTGTTTCAACTACAAAAGGTATGGTCACAAATCTCATGAATGCAGAAATATGCAAATGAACAATTCATTCAATGGTAGATGCTTTGCATGCAATAGAATGGGTCATATGGCAAATCAATGCAGATCAAGAGGATATCAATCAAATATGCAAAGAACTGTTGTCTGCCAAATTTGCAATAGATCCGGTCATATTGCAAAATTCTGTAGAAGCAAAAATCAGGATAAAAGAGGTCCAGTACATCATAATCAGAATCAAGATAAGGGAAAACAAAAGGTGAATGTGGATGAAGTTCAAAGTGAGATGAACAAGATTTGGGTGAAGAAAAGTACAGAGAATGTAAGGGATGGATCCGCACCAAACTCTGGTGCTGATGTTCCTTCCAGAAATTAAAAGGTGAGCTCTGGCTCAGGGGGAGACACAAAGAAAACCATTTTCCCCCAGCCAGTCAATTGGTACCAGAACTGGCATGAGGAGAGTTGTGGATTAAAGGGTCCATAAGAGAAACATCTAAATAAACTATGGTTAAGATTTGGAAGATCTGCAAGATATTCAGATCCAGATTGATCCGATTCTTCAAGTCATCCGAATAAGGCAAACCATAATGACTTAGGTCGAGCATTTATTGCAACTTGGTTTTAGGGTTTGCAGAACAATATAAGGGTTCTTCTTATTAAACATTTTCTCATTCTACATTCAAGAAGAAGAAAAGAGGTGCTCTGCAACAAATTTCCTTAAGCCCATCAAAGATCATTGCAGAAGTCATTTCATCCAGAAATTGATCTGACTCGCTTCATGAAAACCTAAAGGCGCACAAGGTATTTTCTATTTTTTATCTCTCTACAAATCTCTTTAAAAGACGTCTACTCTGAATATAGTGAAGATCACTGATAGGCCTCGCCCCAAATTCAAGAAACGTCCCTACAAATCTTCGAAAATAGATCCCCTAGGAGCTTTTTCCAATGTACCACATGGTGTCCTGCACACAGAAGATATTAGGGTTTACATTCACGCTAACATTGAAGATTTCAGAGAGTTCAAATTGAGGGATATCTACCACAAACAACTGATAGATGATTCATTTGAGCTCAAACCCCAATACAAGGGCCTCTGGAAAAAGCACTTTGAACAATGCATACATTTCCCCTATTTTATAGAGGATGAATGGGTCAGGTATATTTTGAGCAGAATACATGACAACTTCATGTGGTTGAATGGACCATTCAAAATCACAAAAGATGCCATTAGGGTAGTTACTGAATTACACTCATCTAGTGGGATTCCTATTCTTAAATCTATCAAGAATCAAACTGTGAGTGAGGTTACCGGATCAAAGTTTGACAAAAGAGCAATGACAGTAGATGACATCTCTGATCCGGATGTCAAGTTTGCCTCCATGATCATTGGATACAAAATATATCATTCTAGCATGGAGAATTCAGTACCTGGAACAGCCATCTACATTGCTTATGAAATGCTAAGAAAGGATACAGACTACGATCTTGGTCAACTCTTTTTAAACCAACTCTTGGAGAATCTACAAAAAATAAAGAAAGATAAAAAGAATTCATTCAAGTATGGTGGATTGATATTGTGCTTATTCTTCTACTTTATGAATGAGCTTCCCAGATCTAGTGGCTGGGTGTGGGAGAATGATAGACTAGTAGCTATCCAAATCAAAGATTATTTGCACGAACTTGGTGATGACAAAGTACAAATACAGCTCTCTGGGGTTTCTTCAAAAACTTCCAGAACATGATGCAAGCTAGAGAGAGAATTCCTCAATCTCTAGTAGAAAAGTATAAAGACACTGTATGTTTTATGGTAGTGACTGATCAATGCCTAATGGAGGTAGTGGAACCAAGGACAGTCTGGATCATGCCTATGGGGTATGATGTTGATAAACAAATTGTGGAGCTACATGTGCAACACATGCTAAGTCAACCAAAGGATCCAAGGCAGAAAGGTTTGGAACCTTTGAAGAGCTAAGTATAAAAATCCATGTGGAACTTAGACAACTGGAAATGAAGAGAAAAGTAAGAAAAGAAGTAGAAGATGTTGCCAAAAGATTTGGCATATCAAGAGAAGCACTTGATACTAACAGAGAGAAGAGGGAAAGAGCAGAGAAAGAGAAGGAAGAAGCTAAAAAGGAATGTGATTCAGTAGAAGCCCCCACCCGGACAAGATCCTCTAAGAGGTCTGCACCTACCACTAACAAAAGCTCAAAGACATCAAAACTGGAAGTAAAATCATCTGGTAAAACAGAGAAAAGAACTAAGAAAAAGGCCACAAGGTCTTATATCAGTCAGAAAGATGAAGAAGAGATAGAATCCGATGAAGAAATCAAGAAGATGAAGAAGAAAAAGAAAGTATCTGGTACATATAAGGTAGTAAAGGCAGAACAATTTGTTGAAAAGCCCACTCTGTCCCCAAATGATGTAGTCAAAGCTATTACTATGGATGGAAACCTGCAACCAATAACAGAATTCTATGATGCATATAATGATGCAGATAGAAAAATATTGGAGGAATCCATAGTTAAGTACTTGAACATATACAATAAAGCCTTGATTGAAGTAATTTCTCTAATTCCTAAAAGTTTGGAAAAGGAACTTGAAATGAGAAAAGAAAATGCTAAGGCAAAGGACTTAGAAATCAGAGAATAGATAGCTATTCAGCTCTACCCTTCAATTACTCCAAAACAAATGGATATGATCTTCAAAGATTGCAAGGATGAGTTCCGGAGTAAGACTAGAATGAATCAGCTCATGCTTGGAGAGACTGATAAAGTGGCAAAAGAAATAGAAGAAATCCTGCGGAAGGCATACTCAAGATTCAACATTCCTATTATAGAGAACTTGGATATTGATCCCTCAACTTCAAATGTTGAAAAAGAATCTACTGAGGCAATGACAGAAGAAGTAATGGACTCCGATGAAGGTAAAGACAAGGGCTTAAAATCCTCTACTCCGGAAGAGGTGGCTCATGAACAAACAAATATCTCTCCTCCAGTTTCCCCTACAGTCTCCGGATCTAAAGGAGAAGGAAGATTAGAGGAGAAAGAAGAAGAAGCGAAAAGAAGAGAAGAAAGTCAAGCTGAGAAGAACATAAGTCACCATGCTGAAGAGAAGAAATCTCTGTCTCCAGCAAGAGACACTACAGAAATTGTCAAGGACTTCTTGACAAAATAAATGTTGGAGATTGATGAACCGGAGTTACTTCAAGGTCCAATTAACTTTGACTCTCTCTCTCTGGTTCAAACAATGAAGATAGCTTCATTTGCCAATGCAAAGGCAAAAGAAAAACTTCTGAAGTCTCACATGGAAGACTGTGAGCTAATAGAAGCTGCATCCAACACTTTAGAAAAGATCATGCCATCTTTTTAGAAGGATCCCTCAGCCTCCTCATCAGGTAATCTTAAATCTCTTATTAGTTCAGTCAGCACTCATTTTGAGTCCTTAGAGAAATTAGCTAAAGAAAAGGTCTGGAAAGAGTTCTTGGATAAAAGATTCTCTGAAGTACTAAGTTTAATATCAAATGATAGAAGAAATATGGATATAGGGATAAAGAGCTTAGAAAATGCTCTTAAAGATGGCGGGGAAATATATAAATTTTGTCTATCATGATCCAAAGCAACAATGGAGATTGAGAAGAAAATGAAAGAAAAAGAGATCCAACTAACAAAACTTTCTCAAAATTTTGATCCATTTACCTCATCCATAGCAAATCAAGAATGTTAGACCATTACAGTCTTGGATGAAATTAAGAAACTGGAGAAAGAAAAGAAAAATAGAATCGGCAGGTTACATGAACTTAGAAGAATAATCATTCCTAAGTTGGAGGCCATGCATGAGGCCCTAAGTGATGCTCAAACCACCGCCAAGACAAATGATCCAACAGATCTGAAGAAGGCTGAAGTTTTTGCATTCCTATTGAGTGGTCACATATCATTTTTGGACAAGATGAAGCTAAGTTGGGCAACCGAAGTTGTACAATTGAAAAACACTTTTGCAGACATACTAAAGTATATGTAGAATGCAACCGGATGATATACTTCTGCGACTAAGTTAAATTTTTGAGATTTTTTTTTTTGCAGACCCCACCCTTTGCCATTGATGTCAAAGGGGGAGTGAGGAGCAGTGAAAAATGAGGAATCCAACTAAGGGGGAGCTTCAAAAAATGTATATAAAAATAGAGCATCAGCCAAGGGGGAGTATAGTGTGACACTTAGTCATTTTTCACTAAGTGTTGCCATCAATGCCAAAGGGGGAGATTGTTGGAAAGAGACACTATATGGACTCATGAATGTTGTCATTGATGGCAACAAAGGTCATCCCACACATCCGCAGGACATGATGAGTCTTTACCAGAAGTCAGATTGAAGAAGTGTTGAGGTCAGGTAACCAAGAACAGAGCTGTCAGTAAGGTCTGACAGACAGGTCCGAATCTCTCAGAAGAAGTATCTCAGTAAAGTGTGGATTTGGGGAAGTCAAGAGGAGTACCTTGACAAATAGAATCCAAGAATCTAGCCTTTGGTGTTGAAAGGATGAAGAGATATGAATACTAGAGTGTCAGGTTCTTGACTGACAGTGCGAACAGAGGAAGAACTGACTAGCAGGACATAAGACATTATTCCGGATGTGTTACTAATGATAGTAAAGGTTCTTATGGTATAAGTTATGATTGGCTGACACGATTGATGACTTCTACAAGTATATCCTTGATCCGCATTCCTTGGTATGCAAGGATTTAGCCAACAGACCAGAGTTTGAGGAAAATATTGACTATTCTGAATGCTGACTAGAAAGGTGATGAAATCACTTGTAAGGATATATATACATGATTGATTTAGATGTGAAGGGTGTGAATATGTAGTATTGGTGTGAAGATAAGTAGCAGACTAGAGTAAAGATAGCAAAAGAGGTCCGGAATGTGACAGTACAGCTGCATCAAAAGAAAGTAAGAATGAAGTGCAGCAGATCAGTTTATTGAGCTTAATCAGAACTGAATCTCAGCATGTGTGGATGCTTCTCATCAATTCAAATAGTGTGTTACCTTCCTTTTCTATAGACAGTGAGTCTCTTGTGGGCAGTAAGCCCTAATTGGCATGTGCCATTTTTGTACCTTCTATTCTTCTAACAGAGAATAATATCTTGGGTTAATCACCCTGTGGTTTTTCCCTTAACTGGGTTTTCCACGTCAAAATCACTGTGTCATGTGTGTTAGTAGTATTTATTTTCATGTTTATGTTTGTTCATTTGATTTGATATTGCATTAATTGTTAAAGAAGTTCAAAAGGTGAAAAAATTAAGATAACTGATTCACCCCCCTCTTAGTTATCAACACTATTGTCCTAGGTGTAGAAACAAGCATCTGTTGATAGAATGCCCTTTGGACAAATCAAAGATTTGTCAGATCTATGATAGGGAATATCCTACCAGTTAATGTAGTCAACTTCCATCCTTGGAAAGATTGAGTATGAAGAATGCTGTAATAGAAGAGGAATTGAACTATGTGGGACAAAAACAAGCTGGGAATTTCCCTTATAATTAGTATCCAAACCAACCTTCTTATAGGGGTCCTTCTAATTGGGGAAATAATCAGTGGAATCCAACTTGGCATGGGCCTCAAAATAATTCTCCTTGGGGACAGCAAGATTGGCCAAGTCAACATTGGCAAAACCAAAATTGGCAAAATTAGCCTTGGGGAAATCAACAGTGGCCACCACAGTTTGGATCACAAAACATGCAACCTCAATGGGGTTCTCAACAAGGATATAATCAACAATACCAAGGACAACCTAGACGTTTCCAACCTCAACAACAAACTTTACTAATTGGACCCTCCACCACACAAGGTCAATCACAAAATAAACTAGTTAGCCAACCACCTTTACCAGCTCAGCCTATACCAAACCCACGGAATAAATAGGGAGCAGCTATTTACATGACAGAGCAAGAAAATCTAGTTGGAATTAATG
The DNA here is from genome assembly GCA_027924645.1 of Cunninghamia lanceolata. NCBI lineage: Eukaryota > Viridiplantae > Streptophyta > Pinopsida > Cupressales > Cupressaceae > Cunninghamia > Cunninghamia lanceolata. Next base: position 1,071,843 of record BSBN01000031.1, read on the forward strand.
CTATCTATTCAAATAATCTCCAGCTGTGTTCTGGGAAAGCATTCGCAAGACCATCTCCTCCAACTATAGTTGAAGTAACCAATGATGAGGAACCTAAAAATTCATCCACTCAACCCTCGGAGGAGATTACTAACGAAAAAGTTCTAGAAGAATCATCCTTGGACAACTCTAGAGTTGCTCCTAAAAGACCAACTCTAGAAAATATTCCTAAACACAATTCTGACAAGAGCTCTAGAGATGCTCCGAAGATGGAAAAACTAGCACCATACCCAGAACGACTTAAATAGTATGTTCCCCAGAAAAAAATCTTACAAAAACAAGTCCAAACCAACCTAGAATCAAAACTTTTACAAGAGATCAAGCAACTAAACATTAAAATTTCTCTTCTTCAAGCAATCAGAGATGTACCAGAACTAAATCAGTTCATTAAACAGTATTGTATCAAAATGCAGGGCAGTAAGAAAAACTTTCCCTCCACAATACAGGTGGAAGGAAAAGTAGTAGATCTATTGATGGGAGAAATTCTCCTTCCAAAATATGGAGACCCTGGAAATCCTGTCATAACTATTTTCATCTCAGGGGTAGAAATTTCAAATGTTCTGGTTGATTTGGGAGTAGCAATTAATGTGATGACAGTTCACACAATAAACAAATTAGCTCTATCAGGTATGCAATCCACAACTACAATTCTTCCACTTGCTGACCAGTCAGTAGCTGTTCCAAAAGGAGTAATTACTGATGTACCAGTTGTGATAGATTCATGGGAATTTCTAATGAACTTCCTGATATTAGAACCTAGAAACCAGAGAAATGCTTATCCACTAATTTTAGGAAGACCATAGCTGGCTACAGCAACTGCATCTATTGATTATTGAACTGGGGATATGGTCATTTCTAATGGGATAGATTTGAAGAAAATATCTTTGTATCTTCTAGCTAAACCATCAATGCATTATACAGGAAGAGTATGGGTGGATGAACTAGAGAACAATGACAATAGTGCCTCAGTAGCTATGGTAACCATCAAAGAACATCTGGGAGAGTTAGAAGAAGAAGTATACTATGATACAACAAAAGACATTACTCACATCCTAATCAATAAGGATGTGATGGAACTCGCCCAAGATTCTAGGAGAGAACTTCTTACTTCTTCTCATTGTACCCTCGCCAACATCATTCCTTGTGGGGAAACCTTTTATAGAGAATTAGCCACTTTCCACATGTTGCTTCCACATTCTTGTCCTCTCAATACCATGACTCCAATGTATGGATTAACCACATCTATGGATCAAATCACAAAACAAGTCATGATTTTACCAGGGAAAACACTTAATATCAATACTCAGTTAACAACAAATCAGGAAGAAAAACTTATCCAACTTTTAATTTCCCATTCAACAGCTTTTTCTTGGGAATACCAAGATATGAAAGGCATACCTCCTGAGATATGTACCCATCATATGTACACTGGGGATATTAAACCTGTCAGACAACCCTAGAGAAGATTGAATCCTGCTTTAAAGGACATTGTCAAAACTGAAATAGAAAAATTACTTCAAGTAGGGTTTATATATCTAATCTCAGATAGTCAATGGGTCTCACCCCTTGTCATAGTGCCTAAAAAGAATGGGAAATGGAGGGTGTGTATTGATTATAGAGAACTCAACAAGGCCACAAAAAAAGACTACTTTCCCTTACCATTCATTGACCAAGTACTAGACAACCTTGCTGGGAGAAAGTATTTCTCTTTTCTAGATGGATTCAGTGGGTATAATCAAATTCAAGTAGCACCTGAAGACCAAGACAAAACTACCTTTAGCTGCTCTTGGGAAAATTTTGCTTACAAAGTTCTTCCCTTTGGACTATGCAATGCCCCAGTTACATTTCAGAGACTTGTTTTAGCTATTTTTGCTAAACTAGCTAATGAATACATGGAGGTCTATATGGATGACTTTACTGTGTATGGGGATAATATTGAAGAAGCTCTCACAAACCTTGAGAAAGTACTGAAATGCTATGAGAAAAATCAATTACCCCTTAGCCATGAAAAGTGCTTTATGATGGTAGAGGAAGGAATTGTTTTAGGACACCACATTTCAGCAAAGGGGAGCAAAGTGGATCAAAACAAGATAGAAGTGATCACATAGTTGCCTTCACCCAAAAATCAGACAGATGTTAGAAGTTTTCTACGTCATGTAGGCTACTATAGGAGATTCATAGAAAATTTTAGCAGAATCGCTGCCCCCTGTTTACCCTGCTTAACAAAGACACAAAATTTCTATGGACGGAAGAATGTCAATCAACATTTGAAATCTTAAAAGAGAAGCTTACTGTCACACTAATTTTGAGGGGACCTAATTGGATTTTACCATTTCACATATAGACTGATGCTTCAAATGAGTCCATTGGGGCAGTTTTAGGACAAAAGGAGAAAGGAGAAAGTATGCATGCCATTTATTACATCAGTAAAAACCTTACCTCTGCAGAAAGAAATTACACCACAACTAAAAATGAATTCTTGGCAGTCATCTATGCTATAAATAAATCTAGGCATTATATCACTAGATATAAAATATTTGTACACACTAATCATGCAACCATCAAGTACCTAATGAATAAACTAGTAGTGGGTGCAAGGATTGTCAGGTGGTTATTTCTATTGCAGGAATTTGATATTACCATAGTTGATAATCCAGGAAAGTTTAATTTGGTTGCTGATTTTTTGTCAAGATTGCATACAGGAGGAGAAAACCAACTAGTGGAGGACAAGTTCCCAGATGAACATCTTTTTGCTATCTCTTCTACTGTACCTTGGTTTGCTGACATAGCTAATCTTTTAGTTATAGGCTTGTATCCATCCCATTTTACCTCAAAACAAAAAATGCTTAGTTAAAGAAAGTTTATCTTACAAATGGTTGAATGGTTTACTATTTAAATGTGGTCCTGATTTCATTCTATGCATGTGTTTAAAAGTTGATGAGATTTTTGATGTGTTGAGAGCATGTCATGATGAACCATCTGGTGGCCATTACTCCTTCCACCGAATAGTCCACAAGATCCTCAGAGCTAGTTACTACTAGCCCTCTTTTCATAAAGATACAAAGAAGTATGTGCAGCACTGTGACCAGTGCCAAAGGATGGGACAGCCAACCTTTACCTAGGAGATGCTACTGCATCCTCAAGTCATGATGGAACCATTTGAGTAGTGGGGTTTAGACTTTGTGGGACCAATTTCCCCACCATCATCAGGAAAGGAGTACATTCTAGTATGCACAGACTATGTTACTAAGTGGGCTGAGGTTCAAGCATTACAATTTGCAAGCGAAGAAAAAGTTTCTGATTTCCTTTATAATAAGATTTTCTTAAGGTTTGGAGCCCCAAGATCAATAGTTTCAGATAGAGGACCTCAGTTTACTTCACTAGTAATCAAAGCATTCATAGATTTATATCAAGTCAAACACAGAAAATCTTCACCTTACCATCCTCAAGCGAATGGGCAGGTAGAAGTAACTAATAGGGAACTTGAAATTATTTTGACAAGGATAGTAGCAATGAACAGAAAAGATTGGGCTAGCAAATTACCTAAAGCAGTTTGGGCTTACAATACCACTTGGAATTCCACAACAAAGTTCTCACCATATGAATTAGTTTATGGGAAAAAGCCTATTTTGTCTATAGAATTTGAACTCCAGACACTTAAAACTATATTGGATATTGGTCTACCATTGTCTATAACTCAACAGAATAGAATTATTCAGCTCAATGAGTTGGATGAAATTCAAACAGAGGCCATTTAGTAAACAGAACTGGTTTAGTATCAGTGAAAGCAATGGCATGACCAACACATCAAAAGGAGGACATTTCAACAAGGTGATTGGGTTCTTCTTTATGATTCTAAATTCAAAGAGTTCAAAGGGAAATTACAAACTCACTAGATGGGTCCTTATCAAGTAAAGGAAGTTTTTGAAAATGGAACAATATTATTGGAACCTATTGATGGAAGTACAGACACATTCCTAGTAAATGGTCACTGAATCAGACTCTATAAAAGACCATCTACTAAAGAAGATTTTCTTAATGATTTGTGTTTTGATACAGGGGATACCTCCTCTGTCACAGTGTTGGATTGAAAAAAAAAGGAAGGTTGAAAACTAGCAAATGGTGCGCTTCTAGAAAAAAAAAACTGAGAAAGATGGAAAACTAGTAAATGACTAGCTTTGTCGACCAAGGGAGTTGAAAACCAACAAATGGTGGTTCCCTTCTTCAGGATAGTTGAAAACAATCAAGCTACAGAGGTGATCAAGTGCCGGGAGTTAATCAAATGCACCTCCGGTGCTTCCCAAACTAGGAGCACCTCTGGCGCTTCCCAAACTAGGAGCACCTCCGGTGCTTCCCAAACTAGGAGCACCTCTGGTGCTCTGTCAATAAAGAAGTTAATTTCAATAATAAGGGAGGGGACCCACCTCTCCAGGAAATAAAGTGGACAATTCACATGATGAGATCATCATGACTCATCCTCTACTTTATCATAGGAATAAAATAAATCAACACATATTTCATTTGTAGGGGTATTCACAAAGACGGTGTTGACGTCACCCAAGGAACGTGGATTCTTGAACCACTCAATGTAATGATTGCAGGTCATGTACCAATGGAGTAGTGGCATCATCTCAAGCCACCAAAAGCTGCTCATGTGATGCGACGCGTGTAGTCTCATAAAATGACACAGCATCTTTTCTGAGTACATCACCCTCATCATTAAAAATGATCCAGGTAATTCTATCTTTAATTAACCATTAATAGCAACTGTCTTGTCTTTCTATTTTTTGGTGCTGTCATGATGACATGTCCTCCAACCATCATTTCCTTTTCTAAATTCACACATGCCACCATCTGTGTTGTACTGCCACCTTGCCTTTGGAGTGTCCTATCACTCTATTGCATTTATGACTGCCTAGGTACTCTAACTAATATGTAAATCTCCCATAAGCCTAAGCTGAGAGACAACATTCCTCATTTGAACCTCCAAAATACCCTAAAGAACAGAGCAAATTGAGCAGTCCTCTAGAGCCTACAGAGTTAAGAAGGGACAAACTACAGAGAGGAGAGTGATGAATTAAGCATAGAAGGTGGAACCAATTTGGCAATGGGGGTAAAGAAGAAGTCTAAACTAGATAGTGTTGCGGGCCTTTTGCAAGATGAAGCTGCAACAAACATTCTAAGAACTACAAGATGGCTGGACTTTCTAGAAAAATTTGAAGGGTTTCAGGAAGATGTTGTGGATTAATTCCTCAAAAATCTAAGGGACAATCAGACAGCGGTCAGAGGAGTTTGAATCAATTCTTCCTCAGCCACTATCAGTCACATTTTTGGGCTGTCTGAACAAGGTGAGAGGTTTTATCACTTGAGAACCTTATACACTGATTTAATTAAGAATTTCTCTATTCAAGGTGAACCTACAATACAACTACATTCAAATAAAAATAAAGTAAAAGGAATTCTTAGGTCCATACTTCCCAAACCCTGGCAATCTGTAGCTACCTGGCTGATGAAATATTTTACTTGTGATGGTCAATTCTCTCTAGTTTTAGGGCCAATCATGAAAATGCTATTTTTTCTAAGGCATGGGAATGGACACCTTGATTTTATCATAAACATCCCCAATTTCCTGTATTCTACCATCAGGGCAACTGTAGAAAAATATCAGCAAAATAAGGGTCCCATGAAACATAATGGCGTCATTTTTCTAGTAGTTAAACACCACTTCCTATCTCAGGCCAATGGGGAAGAATTATGGCAAAACTTTCTTAAACAGAATTCCCAGGACAGAGGACTAGAGATGGCACAGCCAGGAGGTGAGAGTTCTCCTACTCACCAAGAAGAAAAAAATGAGCCTTCAGCCTCCTCCATAGCTATTCAAAGAGGAAAGAAGTCCTCACAGGAGGCAACTTCATCTACAGCCCCTGTTCCTGATAAAAAGAAGAAAGGCAAAGAAATTACAGAGTTTGCTCCTAAACAAACCCTATATATGACTCGATCAGTTAGGAGAAAGATGACTCTAATTGAGGAATATTTCCCTAAGGAATTAACAGAGGAGAGGTCAGGACAAAGAGCAGAGAGATTCTGGGCTGAAGAACCATCTCATGATTTAGATGAGATCCCTCTAGTTAGGAAGAGAAAACAAAGAGAAGTTTCCCCAGCACCATCTGTTCATCTGGGGTCAAGTCCAATTTCAGAACCATCATGTGCTCCGGAGATAGAACACAGATAAACTCTTACTATTTCCTTAGATTCTGAGGATGAGAGACCTGCTCCGGAGGCACCTGCCCCACCTCTGCTATGGAGAAGCAAAAGGAAAAGATAGCTCTCATAGGCCGAGAAAGATACTGCTCTCCTAGTTGAGGTACTCCTGGGTTTTAGAACATATGAGGATAAGGCTGGTCCTTCATCAGTGCCAGCAGAAGCAGAGGAACCCCAAGAGGACCCGTAGGATAGGCAGTCAGTAGAAAAAGATGAAACAAGGAAAATGGGTACAATTGACAAAGCAGGGCAGATGACCATGGAAAACCCTGATGATCGACAAACAACAATAGAAGAAGCAGAAGCAGAAACCTTCTCTCATCCCTCTGATCAAGAGGATGTTGAAATTTCAAAACAACAGTAATTAATAGAAGAAATTAAAAACCTAAAGAGACTACTCTGGGGGAAGAATCTGATTATTACTGACCTCAAGAAGGTCAGAAAGAGGTAGAAATTGAGCAAAAACAAGTCATTTAAAATCTACAAATAGAACTCCAAAGCAAAAACAAGATCACCTAGGAAAGAGAAGTAGAATTAGAGGCCCAGAAAATTGAGGCAGTCAAACTGTTGGAAGAAAAAGAGAAAGAGGTAGCACAAAGTGTTTTTGAGCTCACCATGTTTAGAGACAATAGCCTCACAATAATGACAGCATTGGTTGAGAAAATACATAGCCAGGATAGACAGTTAACTTGGCCCAACAACAAACTAGATGACTAGGAGGAATATATTCAAGAGTTGGTTGGTCCAAGGGCAACCAATGAGCAAGAAATACAAATAGATGCATATGTGGGTCCAATCCCCATTGACATTCCTAAGGCCCTGTTCCATTGGGAGAGGAAATGTAGAGAATATGAGGCTTCCAAGCCTGTACTGCAGTTACAAAAGGCAGTCACTACCAAAATAAAAAGAATAGAAACTTTGGAAGGAAAAACCATTGAAATGGCCTCCCTTTCTTCAAAAATTCTATCCTGTAGGCCTCCAAGTGTTAGCTATTCTATGTTCTTACAAGAAAGAGTCCTGCAGAGGAAATTCTCTTTAATCCTATCTAACCTGGTTGAGGATACAGAGATAGTAGAAGGATTCATGATGGCATATACAAGGAGTAATGATGAGGACAAGAATTTCCTATGTGAATTATACCTACATGGTTTCTGTGTTAATGATATAACCTTAATTCTTAATCATTTTGTGGGAGAATGCCAACTTAAAGCATTTATGTCCCTAATGAGGAATCATCAGATCTGGAATGAATGAATGGAAGATCATCTCAAGAAAGATACAGAAACAAAACTCTTCATCAAGAAGGAATGTCCCAATCCCAATGCTTTTAAGACCCAATTCAGGTCCTATATCTATCACCCTATGAGTAAGAACAAAATTTTTCCATTATACCTAAAAAGTTTGCAAGAGTGCTCCATCGATTTTGGTCTTTTCATGATCAATTCAGCAAATCCAGTACTTGCCATAGCAAAGAAAAGATGGAATGCTTTGACCTCAAAGTAGAAAATGAGAGAGGTGGTCACCCCTGCAAACTTAAGATTATTTATGAGAAAAGCAAATTTAATATCCAAAATGATGGATAAGTATAAGCAGGAATGGATAGGTGGACAGTTTAGGCCCTCTCTAATAATTGAACCACTCCCTGTCTGGGCTGAACAGATGGAAGATGAGAAATTGCAGGACTGGTTGAAGCAAGTTGATCAATATAGAGGCAATGGTAATACCAACCGCACAACTTGGTCTACCTATGCAAAGGATTATAGCTTGACTGACAAGCTACTTCACTAGAATAAATCCAGATTGTGAGAAGCAAGAGGACCTGCCAAACCTTAGGTATGGGGGGATGATGAGTGCCAAGTTGTACCCATGAAATACATTTTTTTACCTCTCTTTTTATCCTTCCGGATCCCATCTTTCTTAATGTCTGCACCCAAATAAGCTAGCAAGATCGTTCTAGTTAATGATTAATTGAGATAGATTACTTAAGATCATAATTTCTGATTGAGAGACTAATGTGCATGGAATTGATGGAAAAATGTAGAAACTTCTCTCTTTTTGAATCAACAAGTGTAGATGCTAGGAACAACAATTTTGTGCATCTCTAGAGGTAGTCTTCAATGATCTCCAGAGACAATACCAGAGTACCATGACACCAAAAGTTTTGAAGTAATGAGGAAAGCCTCTCTAGAGCTAGATGGGAGTCTGGAGCATCTCCGGAGCTGAACAAAGAAAGCCACAGACATCTCCGGAGCTACAGACATATCTCTGGAGCTGTAGACAGGGATAGATATTTCCGGCACCTCCTGAGAGTAGGGTATATTTCTAGCATAAGCTGCCAATTAGGCACTCTCAGCAGTGATCATAATACCCCTCATTTCACTCAAATCATCACTTGAGTGGTGAAGGGTCATCTTTAGTTAACTGCTAGATTTTTTATCTTTTTAAAGTTTTTGCATGAGTTACAGATAGAACTGATTCAATATCCATATTTTTAGGGCCTTGCTGGCCAAATGTATTAAGACTCAAACTTATAATTCTGAGTTGACTTCTATTCCACTTAGTCTACTTTTATTTCATGATTATTTTCCATAGTTAGACAGCTAGTGTAATAAAGAGATGGATGTCATCTCATAGAAGAACTGGTAGATAAGATAAGTGATATGTCATCACTCATTTTCATATATACTGATAGAAACAACAAAAGATATACAATGATTTGATTATTCTGATTCTCAGTAATCTCAGTTCAGTGATATCAATATTTTTCATGAATGCAAAGCAAATGGAATTGGATTAAATTTAGTTGTGATCTTCTTCCTTTGTGTCGATTCCCTACTATAGCCTTCAGCCCCAAGGGTGTGGAGCAAGGGCCCACTCTCACCACCAAGGCAGAAGGCTAGTACCACTGTTTTGTTACTTCAGATTTTACTGTGAAAAGTATTTACTGATTTATAGATAGATGCATGTTACTATTTTTTTTAGATTGCTTTAAGTAACTTCCTGTTTAATTCTATTTTCAGCATTCCTTAAATTCATTTGGTAAGTAGACAGATTAATCTTTTCAAATTAGTAGAAGCTGTTAAGATTAGCTAGGAAAATTGGTAACTATAGAATCCCTAATTGCAGACAGCCGAGGACACAGCCCCTAGATTTTGACATCTGAAAACAGATTAAATGATGAGGTACAACGACACCTTGTCAACTACCTTCAAGTTTGACATAATGTAGGGTATAATGGATCTTTAGTTAGTGCATGAGAACCTAATGTATATAGATATTTATGGTATTATAGTTGTCTTTTTATTCTTGTTGAGTTTCCAACCTTGGAAATCAGGTTACTTCAGGAGTTTCTTCTTAGTAGTTGAAGGTTTTCTAGCTTGATGTTGGATGGGATAAGTTGTCCTTTGTATTCTATTTTATGGATACGTGGTGTTAGGCTATAAAGAAGCCTTGTGTTTCTTAGTTGATCATGAATTTGTGATTGAGTTGTGTTGTATGACATTTTGGTCTAGCCTAGTTTGAGGAAATGACAGTATGGTGGAGTAGTCTTGCTCCTTGTTAGTACATTGACATCATCTTAGATGTGCTCCTAGTGAGTAACAAGTTGCTAAGGCTTGCTCTATAGAAGTGTTTACCCTGTTAGAGGGTGTGATTAGATTCTCTCCTCTAAGAATTTGTTTGGTTGGTCCTAGTTTTTGTAGTGTAGTGCTAGAATGTTAAAGAAACCCTCTCTTTCAGGAGTGGAGCATGAGGAAGTATTTCATTTAGGGAAACCGTGTCTAGAGTTGAGAAATGTGGTAATAGTGCCTATAACCTTTTGAGTTAACTTACCTGATCCTTGAATTCTTTTGTTGTGGGTAGGATTGTTGAGAGAATAATCTTTTGTTGCAATTTTCCTTAAGAGTAGATATGGTAGCTTTGTGAGTCTCCCTAAACTTAGTTGAGAGCTTGAGAGGTTATTCCAGCATAGTTGTGGTCCTAAGTTTTATGGACTTGACTTGTTGTTGCACTTTTTGGGCTAGAACTTCTTCTCATTGCAGTGGAAGTGGAACGAAGGAGTGGTGTAGTCTCAAAGGAGTTATATGCATGATGGTTGGTTTTGATCTTATTAGTGTACCTTTGGAGATTTATTTTGACATAGGAGATCTTGACCTAATGTTGGTTAGAAGAACTGATTTCTTGGAATTATGTTATGATTTCCATTGCATGCACATTATGATGAATGATTCATGCTTATATGTGTCTATGATGGACTAAGATTTGCCTCATTTGGTGTGCTTTGGTGGTAAGATTATTTTTCCATATAACTTCATTGATTGTGATGATATTTTGATTATACTCTGACAAGAGTACCATATGTTACTTGTATGTAATTGGGTGGTAATTGTACCATGTATCAGGTATATGCTTATATTAGCAATTGGGCCATGTGTGTGTTGTTATATTTGTTGGCAAGAGACACTGTGTGGCTTCATGATTGTTTTCATTGATGGCAACAAAGTCTATCCCACACATCTACAGCACATAGTATGTCTATACCGAAAGACAGATTGAATATTGTTTTGGTCTGGTGAGCAAGAACAGAGCATGCAGCAAGATCCGACAATCATGTCTAGATCTCTCAGATGGTGTAACTCAACAAGTTGTAGACTTGGATAAGTCAAGAGGAGTACCATGACTTCTATATTCCAGAGATTGAGCCTCTAGTGATAAAACATGGAAAAGATATGAGCATCTGAGTGTTGGGTTCTTGATAGTAGAGCAGACTAAGGAAGAACTAAATCAAGTATGGATTCAGCCGACGAATCAGTATCTTGTAAATATCTTGAGTATTCCGGTTGCCAACTAGAAAGTTGTTGAAATCCTTAGTGCAGATATATATACTAGATGGATTTCAATATGAAGATGTGTGAGGTGTGAAATAGTGTGCGAAGAAAGGTAGAGATAAGTGTGGAGTAGTAATACAAGTGTGGTATGTGATAGAGCAGCAGTACTAGAGCAAAGGAAGAATGAAGTGCATTAGATCAGTATATTGAGCCTAACCGAAACTAAACTTCAGCATTTGTAGATGCCTCTCATCAGTTCAAATACCTGGTTACCTTCTATAAACTTTGTAGACATCGAGTCTCTTATAGGTAGTGTGCCTCTTGTGAGCAGTGTGCTCAGGCAGTGAGCCCTAATTGGCAAGTGCCATTTTGTACTTCTTATTCTTTTAATAGAGAATACAATATTGGGTTAGTCACCCCGTGATTTTTCCCTTAACAGGGTTTTCCACGTAAAAACCCTTGTGTTATGTGTGTTGATTTTATTTTTGCTCTCATGATTATGTATGCTTATACGTTTTGATGCTACACTAATTGTTAAAGGAGAGAAGAAAGTTAAGATATTTAAGATAACTGATTCACCCTCCCCCTCTCAGTTATCTACCTTGTTTCCAACAATTGGTATCAAAGCTAAGTTCCTCTAAACAGAGCCTAACAGCTTGAGGAAGATCTAGGAATCTCAATGGTTATATATGGTATGAAAGAACAACTTCAGTTTGCCTTAGATGATCTTGAGCAATCTCACTCTGAAGTCAATAACTTGAGATAAAGAATCAAACAAGCTAATGATTTCATAAATGAGCTAAAATAAAAACTGAGTATCTATGTGAAAAAGAGAAAGGAGCTACTTCAAAAATAGCAAGTCAGAGTGAAGTCAATGATACTAATGAAGATCTGAATGAGAAAAACAAGCTATGTGAGAAGCTATCAAAAGAGGTCATTATGGTAAGGCATAAGATGAAATCAGGGGTTGTGAGATTCACCCAAGAAATAGAAGAGAAAAGGAAAATTGAAGATAATCTAAAACAATCTCTCAAGGAGAAGACAGAAGACTGCCACAAAATGGATAGAATAATCAGGCATCTTGAATCTGATCTTGAAGAAGCTAGAGATAATGAAGAACAACTTGAGAGTCAGATAGACACTCTTAAACAAGATCTTCAAACAACAAATGAATACAAAGATAAATTCAAGATAAGTTCAACTCAACTTGAAGTTCTTCTTGAAAGCCAAAAGAGGGTAGATGAAAAGCATGGCTTGGGATATGAGAAAGGTGAAAGCTCCAGATCCGGTCAGAAAAACTCTAGATCAGGAAATCAAAGAAACAGGCCTAGAAGACCTCCGGTAAGGAAACCTAATGCTCAAAGATATCCATCCTTCAATGGATACTGCTACAATTGCAACAACTTCAGTCATAAAGCAACTCAGTGTAGAAGAAGAATGAATCAGACTAATCCATCCTTCTCCGGACAGTGTTTCAACTGCAAAAGGTATGGTCACAAATCTCATGAATGCAGAAATATGCAAATAAATAATTCATTCAATGGTAGATGCTTTACATGCAATAGAATGGGACATATGGCTAATCAATGCAGATCAAGAGGATATTAGTCAAATATGCAAATAAATGTTGTTTGTTACAATTGCAACAGATTCGATCATATTGCCAAATTCTGCAAAAGTAAAAATCAGGATAAAAAGGATCACAATCAAGATAAGGGAAAAGGCAAAGTGAATGCGGATGAAGTTCAAAGGGAGATGAGCAAGATTTGGGTGAAGAAAAGTACAAAAAATGTTGGGGATGGATCCGCACCAGAATCTGGTGCTGATATTCCTTCTGGAAACTAAATAGATGAGCTCTGGCTCAAGGGGAGTCACAAAGAAAAATAAATTCCCCCAATTAGTCAATTGGTGCCTAAATTTGGCACACAGAATATTGCGGATTAAAGGGTTCTTAGAAAATTATCTAAATAACCCTTGGTAAAAATATGAAAGATCCACATGGAGTTTTGCAAGAGTTTAATCATCCAAGATTGATCCAATTTGACAGCCATCTGATAAAGTAGGATTTTCATAGACAGATCCGGTATGATTCAAAATTGAGATATCTTGATCTACAGATTCATGACATGATTGGAGGAAAGAAGAGACATTATCATCTATCACAAAAATGATTCTAAGTGCATCTCAGTGATTTGAAAAGATCTCTCTTAGAACAAGGCAACCAGATAACTTAAGTTGTGCATTTATTGCAAAAGGAAATTAGGGTTTGTGCAGAGATAAAAGGGTTCTTTTACTCATCATTTGCACATTTGTATTTGAGAAGAAGAAAGGAAGAGCTCTGCATCAAGTTTTTATAACTTTCTCAAAGATCAACCACAAAATCCAATTCAACCAGCGACTTGTTCCAGCTCTTATTTTGAACCCTAAAAGTGTAAAAATATATTTCCATTTCTAAATATCTCTCTCTAAATCTTTTGCAAAAATGGCCACTTTAATGGTTGTTAATATCACTGATAGTCACTTTTTCTGGCATTCTGCATGGAGTACTGCACATAGAATATGTTAGGGTTTACATCCATGCCAATATTAAGGAATTTGGAGAATCCAAGTTGATGGACATCTATCATAAATAGTTAATAGATGAAAGTTTTGAACTCAAACCTCAATACAAGGCCTTCTAGGATAAGCACTTTGGACATTGCATCCACTTTCCCTATTTTGCAAAAGATGAATGGGTCTAGTATGTTCTTAACATAATACATGACAATTTCATGTGGCTAATGAAGCCCTTCAAGATAACAAAAGATGCCATTAGGGCAGTAACTCAACTGCACTCATCCGGTGGGTTGCCTACACTCAAATCTATCAAGAACCAGATAGTAAGTGAAGCTACTAGATCTAAGTTTGACAAAAGAGAAATGACAATAGAAGACATCACAGATCCAGATATCAAATTTGCCTCTATGATAATTGGTTAGAAAATCTATCATTCTAGTAGGGAGAATTCTGTATCCAGGATTGCAATATATATAGCATATCAGATGCTAAGGGAAAATGCAGATTATGATCTATGCAACCTTCTCCTGAACCAACTGTTAGAAAACTTGCAGAAGATCAAGGACAAGAAGAACTCATTCAAGTATGGGTGTCTAATACTATGTCTATTCTTTTACTACATGAATGAGCTACCTGGATCAAGTGGTTGGGTATGGTAAAATGACAAACTAGTTGCCATACAAATTAGAGACTATATGTATGGACTTGGTGATTCTAAGGCTCAAAGCACAGCACTCTGGGGATACTTTAAGAACTTCCAAAGCATGATGCAGGCTAGAGAAAGAATTCCTCAAACCATAGTTGAAAAATATAAGGATATAGTGTGCTTCATGGTTGACACTGATCAATGCCTAATGGAGGTAGTTGAGCCCAGAACAGTATGGATAATGCCAATGGGTTACAAAGTAGATGAGAAAATCTTGGAGCTACATGTTTGACACCTGTTGAGCCAGCCAAAGGATCCTGAGGCAAAAAGGTTTGGAACCTTTCTAGAATTAAGTGTAAAGATACATGTTGAGCTGAGACAACTGGAAATAAAAAGGAAAGTTAGAAGGGAAGTAGAGGAAATTGCCAAAAGATATGGCATATCAAAAGAGGTAGTTGATGCAAATATAGAGAAAATAGAAAGAGTTGAGAAATAGAAACAAGAAGTCGAAACAAAAAGTGTTCCAGTGCAAGCCTCCTCCTGGACTAGATCCTCCAAGAGCTCTGCACCTGCCAACCCTAAGAGCTCAAGAGCCTCTAAACCGGAAGCCAAGACATCCAGAAAGGGAGAAAAGAGAATGAAAACAAAAGCTACAAGGCCTTACATAAGTCAAAAGGATGATGAAGAAACAGAGTCTGATGAGGAAGTTAAGAAAATGAAGAAGAAGAAAACATCCAGAGAATCCTCTGCTGGTAAAAACAAAGAAGAAAAGGCAGAAGAATTTGTTGAGAAGCCCACTCTTTCTATTGATGATATCATCAAGGTAGTCATAGTGGATGGGAACCTACAACCAGTCACAGAATTCTATGATGAATATAGTGATACTAACAAGAGATTCTTGGAAGATGCTACAGTCAGGTACCTAAATATTTATAATAAAACATTCATTAAAATTATTTCTCTAATTCCCAAAAGTCTAGAGAAGGTACTTGAACTCAGAAAAGAGAATGCCAAGGGAAAGGACTTAGAGATCTGACAATAGATTTCTATTCATCTCTATCCTTCCATTACTCCAAAACAAATGAACATGATCTTTAAGGACTACAAGGATAAATTCCGGAGCAAAGCAAGAATGAACAAACTAATTCTTGGAGAGACTGATCAGGTAGCAAAAGAAATAGAAGACATCCTCTGGAATGCCTTCAAAATATTCAATCTTCTTATCATAGAGGAAATAGATGAAGAACCTTCTACCATGGATGTCGAAGGATTAAATGCATCAAAAGAAGAATCTACTAAGAAAAATGTAGAAGGGTCAAAAGAGATAGATGAGGAGAAGTCTAAAGACTTGGATTCCTCTATTCCAGAAGAGGAAGTTCATGAAGAAGTTAACATCTCTCCTCCAGATCCCACTGTAGACATTCCAGACTCATGAACTGAAGAAGGAAGAAAAGAAGAAAAAGTGAGTCAAGAAGAGGAGGTAAAGGGAAGAGAAGAAGAACAAACAAAGAAAATCTCTGATGACAACTCTAAGATTCCAAAGGAAAGAAGACTCAGTCTCTAGCAAGAGACACTACAGAGGCAGTGAAGAATTTCTTGACCAAAGAGATGATGGAGATAGATGAACCAGAACTATTCCAAGGACCACTAAATTTTGATTCCCTCTCTCCGGTCCAAACAATGAAAATAGCATCTTTTTGCCCAAGCTAAAGCAAAAGAAAAGCTTCTAAAATCTCACATGGAAGACTATGAGCTGATAGAGATTACATCTGGGATGCTAGAGAAGATCATGCCATCCTTCCAAAAGGATCCTTCGCTTCTCCATCTGGTAATTTGAAATCTCTGGTTAACTTTGTTAGCACCCATTTTGATTCTTTAGAGAAATCGGCAGAAGAGAAAGTCCAAAAAGAGTTTTTGAGAAAGAGATTCACTGAAGTACAGGGACTCATAGCTAATGATAGGAGGACCCTAGGTATTGGGTTAAAGAGCCTAGAAAATGCTCTTAAAGATGGTGGGGACATGTACAAATTTTGTCTATCTTGGTCTAAAGTGACAGAGGATATTGAAAAGAAAGTGAAAGAGCAAGAAGGTAAACTGTCAAGTTTATCTCAAAACTTTGATCCCCTCACTAGATCCCTAATGAACCAAGAATGCGAGGCCATTGTCATTATAAATGAAATAAAGAGGCTAGAGAAAGAAAGGAAGAATATAATAAATAGGATGAGTGAACTCAGAGGGATAATTATCCCTAAGTTAGAGGCAATACATGAGGCCTTAACTAATGCTCAGACCACAACCCAGACCAGTGATCCGGCATACTTAAGAAGGGCAGAAGCTTATGCATTTTTGTTGAGTGGTCACATCTCCATTTTGGATAGGATGAAGCAGAGCTGGGCAACATAGTATGTACAGTTCAAGGCCACTTTTGCAGATATACTTAAGTATATGTAAGTATAACATGTATATATACTTATGCGGCTATATATAGGTTAATTTTTGCAATTTTTGGCGTGCAGATTCTACCCTTTACCATTGATGTCAAAGGGGGAGTGAGGAGTTGTGAAAAATGTGGAATCCAACCAAGGGGAAGCTCCAGTAAAATAATACATAAGATAGAGCATTAGCCAAGGGGGAGTTTGCTACGACACTTAGTCATTTTTCACTAAGTGTTGCCATCAATGCCAAAGGGGGAGATTGTTGGCAAGAGACACTATGTGGCTTCATGATTGTTGTCATTGACGGAAACAAAGTCTATCCCACACATCCACAACACATAGTATGTCTATACTGGAAGATTGAAGATTGTTTTGGTCCAGTAAGCAAGAACAGAGCATGCAGCAAGATCTAACAATCAGGTCCGGATCTCTCAGATGGTGTAACTCAGCAAGTTACAGACTTGGATAAGTCAAGAGGAGTACCATGACTACTATATTCCAGAGATTGAGCCTCTGGTGATAAAACATGGAAAAGATATGAGCATCTGAGTGTTGGGTTCCTGATACGCAGAGTAGACTAAGGAAGAACTAACCAGTAGAGTATCATACTTCAATCTGGATGAGTAATTGATGTTGATCAAGAGATTTGAGGGATCATACAAGGTTGGCTAACATGATTGATGACTTCTATGTCTATACTTTTGATACACATCATAAATCAAGTATAGATTCAGCCGACAGATCAGTATCTTGTAAATATCTTGAGTATTCCGGTTGCCGACTAGAAAGTTGTTGAAATCCTTAGTGCAGATATATATACTAGATGGATTTTGATATGAAGATGTGTGAGGTGTGGAATAGTGTGTGAAGAAAGGTAGAGATAAGTGTGGAGCAGTAATACAAGTCCGGTATGTGACAGAGCAGTAGCACTAGAGAAAAGGAAGAATGAAGTGCATTAGATCAGTATATTGAGCCTAACCAGAACTGAACTTCAGCATTTGTGGATGCCTCTCATCAATTCAAATACTTGGTTACCTTCTATAAACTTTGTAGATAGTGAGTCTCTTGTAGGCAGTGTGCCTCTTGTGAGCAATGTGCTCAAGTAGTGAGCCCTAATTGGAAGTGTCATTTTGTACTTCTTATTCTTTTAATAGAGAATACAATCTTGGGTTAGTCACCCCATGGTTTTTCCCTTAACAAGGTTTTCCACGTAAAAATCTTTGTGTTATGTGTGTTGATTTTATTTCTGCTCTCATGATTATGTATGCTTATATGTTTTGATGCTGCATTAATTGTTAAAGGAGAGAAGAAAGTTAAGATATTTAAGATAACTGATTCACCCCCTATCAGTTATCTGCCTCATTTCCAACAATATTGACTAACATACTTTATTGGACCATTGAAAAAATGGATATTGCATCATTGAAAAAGATGGATATTGCACCATTGAAAAAGATGGATATTGCACCATTGAAATCATTATTGAAATCATGATGAACTTCTTATCCTTGATCTTTCTAATCAAGTAATGATCTTTATGCATGTTGAAAACCTATGATCTTATTTTTTTTTATGTTTCAAGTTGAAGACCTTGTTGTAAATTGTGATATTTATGTTATTGAGACATTTTGATTTGCCAATGATGATAACAAGTAGTATGTGATGCTTGTTTTTCATCATAAGGGCAATTGTTTTGTTGTCTCATGCGAGTAGGCATGTTGACAAAATAAACATAAATGTTTATTTTATGAAAATGTTTGGGATATGAATAAGATTTTATGAAGGAAATGATTTATCTTGCATGATTTTATTCATTTATTTGATTAACAATGACATGCTAACGATGTGTGCAAGTGAATGAATGTTAGACAGAGGAATTTTTGTAGTTATGAACAAACAGGTGCTTGGAGCAATGACACATTGTCAGGTAGGTCGATTTTGACTTTAAGGTAAAATAGAATTAAAGAGGTGTGAAATTTTATCTTCAATTAAGTTGATCATCGAGACGATTCTTTTAAGGGGGAAAGGATGTCACGTCTCAAATCTTGATACTATATGTGGTTACTTTATGTGGAATTAATCTATGGACAATTATATGTGTTTGATAGATAATTTATTGTTTTGCAAGATGAATGATTATTTATGAATGTTAAATTCATGTTAGTAATGCTTCGGCTATGCTTCAGCTATTTGGATACTAATCTATTAACGGGAAATTGGAGTTTACTATGAGTTGCAAGTTGTTGAAGACAAGGGGTGGTTGAGGTAAAGGAGACTAGCATCCTGGCAGGGTTAAGATGGAGGGATATCACTCACACACTTCATGTAGTGTCATGTAGCTGCATATGTTGCATATTGAATGATTTAATAGTTTAATTTAAATTGCATTTTCATTTTATTTAAGTTATATGATTTTATCGCATAGTTAGTTAATGGTGATTTAATTAGATTATTTAATTCATTATTATTTAAATTTCATGAGTGTTTAGAAAATAGAATATTTGATTTAGTTATTTAATTTGTTTTATTTAAAGAATAATCATATTCTATGTAAGTATTAGTTTTATAGATACATTGAGATAAATATGTAAATTGTTTTAATAATATTTTAAAACTAGAATAAAACATGTTTTTGAAACAAAAACTTATTTTAGGAAAAGAAAAGTTTTAGAAAACAAAACACTTGTGGAAGAGGAAACAATAAAAGAAGTTACAATTCTTTTCTTGGAGCACCAAAACTTCTATATAACATTTTGCATTCTCAAAAGAGGGGAATCATCATTTTTGATACTGCATTGTGAGAACATTTTGGGCACAAAGAGGGAATAATTTAGATCAAGAAGCTTCAATAGGAACAAAGCATTTGTATGGAATAAGGAACGAATTCTAGGTTCTAATTTAATCTTAGTTTGTCTGTGGTTGTTTGTGTGTTTGAATCTCTTCCTTATCTGCAAAAAACATGATCTTCTGTTCGAAATTGTTTAAAATATGAGCAGCTAGTTGTACTATTATAAAAGAATTGTTTTGTTATATATATATATATATATATATATTACGATCAATACATGGTATATTATATTGAATTGGCTGAATCCTATGTTGGATCAACTGTATTTTATTGAACTAATTGTATATTTTATTGATCAATTGTACTTTACATTGAATCTTTTGTATGCATATGGAATTGAATGTAATACATTTTGTATTGACTGCATTTAAATAGGCACAAAAGCCATTTCAAACCATATGGGATGCATCATTCCCAAATGGTGTTGTAGTCTCTTAGGGACTGCAACCCCATTTGGGGATGTCAGCCTTTGTTTTGTCATTGTTTAATTTCGTTTCAAACATTTGAAACCTCTTCCTTACATTATGTATATTTGAAAACTTGAAAATATATAATATTTTGCATAAAATTTTTGTTCTTACAACATTGTGCATAACTTACATCTAAAAACCCTCACAAATATGTAATAGTTAGCATGAAATCAATATCTTTGCTCTTGCTGCACCTGGGCACTAAGAGTCTTTCGAGCTCTATTTATTTGGTAATATAAATATTCCTCTACATATAGATATAATGACTATAATTTGTTTATTGTCTCAAAACAAGAATGGCTTATAACGGTATTTGAATATATCATTTGCTATAGATATATTGACAGAATATATATCATCTTATATAGATATATTTAGCATAAAATTAATATCACCATTCTTGTTGCACTTGGGCGTTGACAATCTTCAGATCAATAGTTTATTTGGTTTTATATATATATATATATATATATATATATATATATATTTGTTGCAAGTATGGGTTTAACTGGTGTTGTCATTGATATCAACATACTCATGTTCCATCAATGAGAAGGATTGGATGAGCTGTGTGCTGAGGATTTTGAGAAAATCAGTCTCAATTAGGAATAGTGAAGAACAGTGATGATAACAAGGTATAAGTCCAAGATAGGTTGAGGATCAGAGGATGTGGTTTAAAGGGTTTGTAGATATAAGTCTTGAGATGCTCCAATCAGTTTTCAGGGGTCCGCATGAAGATCTGAAGAAGTTATGGTCGTTCAAGTAGAACCGGTTCCGATAGGTGTTCAGTGGTGATAGAGTGAGACAGATAGGTCCGGTGAGGTCCGGTAATGCATTATCCCATTCTGTGGATTTGAGGAAGTGTTGAGGACATCCTTGTGAAGTGTCAAGTAGATTGGTTTATGGCTTGAAGGTCCGGAAGAACCTATTCCTTTGTGACAGTGATGACAAATTGTGTTCTTGAGGTTCCGGATGAAGGAAAGAAGGATTTCAGTAAGTAGCAGAAGTGCGGATGTTCCTAGTGATTCAGGAAATCTTGTGGAGGTCCTTGGATTATGTTCAGTTCGTGTTGATGGTCCGCATTAGAGTTGGAGCCCAGAATTGAAGAAATACTTTCGGATGAAGGTGTTCTTTCTGTGACTGGCTGACCGGATGAATTATACACCTTGCGAATGTTCTTGTGGTTGTTTTCCAACTTAGATGTTTGTTCCTAAGTTGATGTCATGTATAAATAAAGGATTGTGAAGTCATTTCAAAGTTTTATTCATGGAGATGAGTGTGTGGTAGCGAAGAGAAGAGTGAAAGGCAGAGCAGAAGGTTTGAGCTTAAATGGAACAGACTCAAGTATGGTGAAGATGCTATTTATCAGTTCAAGTATGTGACACTTATTCTTTTGCAGACAGTGTGTCTCCTGTAGGCAGTGAGCCTCTTGTGAGCAGTGTGCTCGGGTAGTGAGCCCTAATTGGCATGTACCATTTTATTCTTTCTATTCTTCTAACAGAGAATACTGTCTTGGGTTAATCACCCCATGGTTTTTCCCTTAACTGGGTTTTCCACGTCAAAAATCTTGGTGTCTCATGTGTTGATGTGTTTTTGTTCTTGATTTGTTGCACTGTGCTTTCATGGTTGATCTTCTATTATGCTGCTAATTAACATTGTGAAGTTAAGTGTTTAATCAAGGAGAAAGTTTTGTACAACTGATTCACCCCCCCTCTTAGTTGTGTGCCCTCAATCTAACAATTGGTATCAGAGCTAAGTTCCTCTAAAAGGAGCTTAACCGCTTGAGGAGATCCAAGATGTCGTCGTACAAGAAGGATAGTCCAGAGTTTGATGGAACCAACTTTACTCTTTGGAAAGGTCACATGAAATGTCACTTACAGTGTATGGGATTTGCATATTGGTCCATGGTTACAAAAGCTTATGTACCTCCACAGGGTAGTCCGACAACCCTAAATGAAATCACAGATGCTGAAAATAATCTGCGGACCAAAGAGGCTCTTCTAAGCGCATTATCTGACTCAGAGCTCTCAAATGTTATTGATCTACCAATTGCCTTTGAGATTTGGGGGAAACTGGAACTTTTGCATGAAGGAGATCAGTTTGTTAAATGTGCAAGGTTACAAAGTCTAAAAGGGAAATTTAAAAAATTGAAGATGAGAGATGATGAAAATATTACCTCTTTTATGCCAAGAGTGAATGAGCTAGTTTGTGGGATTAGAAATGCAGGTGGAATCCTAAGTGAAGAAGAAATCGTTGGCAAAGTTCTCAGATCCCTTCTTGCCTCATATAAAATCAAGGCTTTTGCAATCAAAGAATTCAGAGCTCACACAACGGTCACAAGAGATCAATTGGTTGGTAAGTTGGTTGCTTTTGAAATGGCCGAATTTGGAGATGATCCTCCAAAGACTGAATCTGCATTCAAAGTTAGTGCCTCTGTAAAATGGAAACAAAGGTTTGATCTGGGAGAAAACTATTCAAGGACCCTATCATGATATGAAACAGCAAGAAAAGAATTGGAAGAAGAAGCTGAAACTGCTCATCTTGAAGCTCTTATAGCAAAAAGACTGCCAAGAGGATCTAGTAAGTATGAAGGGAAATTGTCTTTTAAGTGTTTTAACTGCAAAAAAAGTGGTCATTTTGCCTCAAGATGTCTGGAAAGATTTTCAAGACCAAATCCTAACAGACCAAGGCTTCAAAAGAATTGTTACTACGTTCATGAAGAAGATGATAATGAAGGAGTAACAGATGATGAATCAGAGACAAGAAACAAATCCAGTAATGAATGGGTGTTTATTGCCATCAAAGAAGAGGAACAAATATCCTCTATATCTGTCAATCATGAAGTTGAAGAAAAAGCTCTGGCTGCTCAAGTTGAAGCAAAAGATGATTGGGTCATTGATAATGGATGCTCTCACCATATGATAGGTGACAAGAATAAGTTCTTAAATTTGGAAAAGTATGAAGGAGGAATTGTAAAGTTTGGAGATAATTCTGCTGGCAGAATCAGAGGTAGAGGAACTATTTCTCTTGATGGAAAGAACAAAATCGGTAATGTACTGTATGTTGAAGGATTAAAGCACAATCTTCTCAGTGTTGGATAGCTGGTGGACAAAGGCTATGATCTCAGATTCAGAAATAGAAAATGCAAGATCTTTGAAAGTTTCAGAACAGAGATTGCATCCGGTACCCAAATGAAAGGTAACATCTTTCACTTGGCTGGTACTGGTAAAAGTTGTTTATTTGTTCAAGTTGATCGGAGTTGGTTATGGCATAGAAGAATGTGTCATGTGAACTTTGATAATATCATCAAAATAAGCAATACTCAGGCTATAAGAGACCTTCCAAAATTGGCAAAAACCTACAAATAGTTTGTGCAAAGAATGTCAGTTAGGAAAACAAAGCAAAATCTCATTCAAAAGCAAGGAACAATCTTCTACCGGATTATTAGATCTAGTTCATACTGACTTATGTGGTCCGGCAAGAATCAGGAGTGTGCAAGGTGATAGATACTTCATGTTGCTAATTGATGACTATTCCCGAATGATGTGGGTAACCTTCCTGAAAGAGAAATTAGAAGCTCTTAAGAAATTCAAAATATTCAAGGCCATGGTGGAAAATGAGACTAGATTAAAATTGAAATGTCTGAGGTCTGATAGAGGTGGAGAATTCACATCCGGTGAGTTCATAGACTTCTGTGAGAAACATGGAATAAAGAGACAATTGTCTGCCCCTAGAACTCCACAGTAGAATGGAGTTGTTGAGAGAAAGAACCGAACCATCCAAGAAGCATCCAGGACCATGATGATGGAAGCAAATGTTCCTCAGATCTATTGGAGAGAAGTTGTCAGCACTATAGTCTACACTCTCAATCGAGTTCAAATTAGAAACTATACCAGTAAGACTCCTTATGAACTCTGGTTTGGCATTACTCCCACTGTGAGATACTTCAGAGTTTTTGGTAGCAGATGTTACATTAAAAGGGATGGAGATCTAGGAAAGTTTGATGCTAGAAGTGATGAAGGAATATTCTTGGGTTTTTCTACTCAAAGCAAAGCATACCTGTGTTACAACAAGAGACTGAGAAAGATTGTAGAAAGTGTAAATGCGAAGGTTGATGAAGAAATTGAAAGACCCTCAAGAATTCTTGAGCATGATGAAGATGATCAGAATGGTGTTTAGATTCAAGGTATCCAAGCCTCTTCTGAGAAACAAAGTCAAGTTCATCCGGTAAGACAAGAAGAAGAGATAAGTCTCAATGAGACTAATCAAGAGTTAGAAGTGCAAGAAACTCCCAAAATTCCAAGGTATGTAACTCTAAACCACTCTGAAGATTAGATCATTGGTGACAAAAGAAAAGGGGTGCAAACAAGGAGGAGAATTGCTGAAAATTCAGATGAGTATTGTCTAATTTCAAAGATTGAACCTAAGACAGTAAATGAAGCCTACAATGATGAAAACTGGACTAAGGCAATGGAGGAAGAACTGATGCAAATTGAGAAGAATCACACTTGGGATCTTGTTCCTAGACCAAGAAATAAAAATGTGATTGGAACCAAATGGGTCTTCCGGAACAAATTGAATGAGGCCAGTGAAGTAATCAGAAATAAGGCCAAATTAGTTTGCAAAGGTTACTCTCAAATAGAAGGAGTTGATTTTGAAGAAACTTTTGCTCTAGTGGCAAGAATTGAAGCAGTCAGATTATTTCTTGCATTTGCTACCTTCAAGGATTTCAAGGTGTATCAAATGGATGTCAAATCTGCCTTCCTAAATGGTAATTTGGAAGAAGAAGTGTATATTGAGCAACCGGATGGATTGCAATTGTCTGATCATAGTGACATGGTTTGTAAATTGAAAAAGGCACTGTATGGACTAAAGCAAGGCCCAAGAGCCTGGTATGAAAGATTGGATAAGCATCTCTTGAAGATTGGTTTCAACAAAGGTACTATTGACAGTAATTTGTATTTCAAAATTGATCATGAAAACATCTTAATTGTTGAAGTATTTGTTGATGATATCATCTTTGGAGGAAGAGACAATATGTGTAAAACCTTTACAAATCAAATGAAAAGTGAGTTTGAGATGTCAATGCTTGGTGAAATGAATTTCTTCTTGGGTCTGCAAATTACTCAAACAAAGAAAGGGATCTTTATTTCCTAGACAAAATATGTGAAAGAATTGTTGAGGAAATTTGAAATGGAAGATTCAAAGCCAATGCATACTCCCATGGCAAGTCGATGTAAGTTGAGCAAAGATGATGACTCTCCTAAGGTAGACCAGACAAAGTATAGATCAATGATTGGAGGATTACTGTATCTCACTCAAACTAGACCAGATATAATGCAAGTTGTTGGTCTTGTTGCAAGATTCCAGGCTGATCCCAGAGAATCTCATGTCATGGAAATCAAAAGGATTTTTAGGTATCTAAAAGGAACAGTTGAGTATGGTCTGTGGTATCCTAGAGATCATGATTTCTCTCTTCATGCATATACAGATGCAGATTGGGCAGGAGATGTGGATGACCGGAAGAGTACCAGTGGTGGAGCATTCTTTTTTGGGAAAAAGATTGGTTTCTTGGCTAAGCAAGAAACAAGAGGCAATATCTCTGTCTACAACTAAAGCAGAATACATTACAACAGTAGGTAGTTGCACTCAAGTCTTGTGGATGAAGTAGATGCTAAGAGATATTAAAGTAGAATATGAGGGGCCTATCACAATTTTCTGTGATAATTTAAGTGCAATAAATATTTCTAAGAATCCGGTGTTGCATTCTAAGACTAAGCATATATCTATCAAGTTTCACTTTCTGAGAGAGCAAGTGAACAAGGATGAAGTCAAATTGGAGTATGTGCCCTCCAAGGATCAGATTGCAGATATCTTTACTAAACCTCTTCCCAAGGACTCTTTTGAGTATCTCAGGGAGAAGTTAGGGGTTATTGCCCCTCCGGTGATGAACTAGGATGCACTGATGTGTTGGATCTAGGGCATACAACTGAGAGGGGGGGGGGTGAATCAGTTGTATAAAACTTCTTGTTCTTTCAAACACTTGATTCTTGTTGTTAGTTAGCAGCATATCAATTAATCATCCATGAAAGCATAATACATAAACACAAGAGCAGATAAGCATCAACACATTGAACACCAAGATTTTGACGTGGAAAACCCGGTTAAGGGAAAAACCACGGGGTGATTAACCCAAGAATTATTCTCTGTTAGAAGAATATAGAAAAATGAATGGCACATGCCAATTAGGGCTCACTGCCCAAGCACACTGCTCACAAAGAGGCCCACTGCCTACAAGGAGACACACTGTCTACAAAGTGATAAAAATCACAGTCTTGAACTAGAGAATGACATCTCTACCATGTCTGGATCAGTTCCAATTAAGCCCAAAAAACCTCTGTTCTGCCTTTCGCACTTCTCTTCGCTATGCCACACTCATCCACACACACCACACCTCGAAATGAACTCACAGACCGTTATTTATACAAGACATCGACTTAGGATCAAACATCTAAGTTGGCAAACAATCATAAGAGTATCCGCAAGATGAATAACACATCCGGTCGGCCACCACAAGAACATTCGCAGGATGAACAACTCATCCGGTCAGCTAAACAAAGCAAGAACTTCATCTGGAAGAATAACTTCAATTCCGGGCTCTACTATCAATGCGGATCAACAACACAACCTCAACACGATCCAGAAAACTTCACAAGCCTGCCTGAATGTCCGGATACATCCGCACTTCCTTTACTTGCTGGAATCTCTTGTCTTCCTCATCCAGAACTTCAAGAACACAGTCTGTCGCTACTGTAGAAGGTACTTCCGGACCTTCAAATCATACATTATCAATGCAGACCAATGACACAACCTCAACATGATCCAAGAACCTTCACAAGCCTGTCTGAATGACCAGGTACGTCCGCATTTCCTTTACTTACTGAAATCTCTTATCCTCCTTATCCGGAACTTCAAGAACACAGTCTGTCGCCACTGTCATAATGCAAGAGGTACTTCCAGACCTCCAAATCATACACAACTCGAGATGGCACATCACAAGGACATCCCAAATACTCTTTCCAATCCACAGATTAGGATTGTACAATTCTGGACCTCACCGGACCTTTCTGTGATCCTCTGTCACCTCTAAGCACTTGCCGGAACCGGTTCCACACAGACAGCCATAACTTCTTCAGGTCTTCATGCGGACCTCTGAAAACTTGACTGAAGCATCTCAAGACTCATATCTGCAAACCCTTTAATCCGCATCCTCCGGTTCTCAACCTATCCAATATATTTGCCTTCTTCTCATCACTGTTCTTCACTGTTCCTGACTGAGGGTAATTTTCTCAATATCCTCAACACACAGCTCATCCAATCCTTCTTGTCAATGTAATATGAGTATGTTGACATCAATGACAACACTGGTTCACTTCATACTTGCAACAATCTCCCCCTTTGTCATTGATGGCAACATATGATGTGAAAAACCATCAAGACAAGAACTTCTCCTTTCTGTCACAGCTCCCCCTATCAACAACAACTTTTTACATGTCTTCTCTCTTTGATCATTAACCACTTGTTTTTCACATGTCTTCTCTCCCCCTTTGACATCAATGGCAAAGGGCTCATACTTGCAATTCTAATACATCAGAATCATACCAGCTGCTCCCCCTTAGTAGCAGCTCCCCATCATCAATCCGGATCACAAGATATGACTGTGATATCCACCGGACTGATGCACATCAGTGCATCTTAGTTCATCACCGGAGGGGCCATGACCCCTAACTTCTCCCAGAGATATTCAAAAGAGTCCTTGGGAAGAGGTTTTGTAAAGATATCTACAATCTGATCCTTGGAGGGAACATACTCCAATCTGACTTCTTCCTTGTTTACTTGTTCTCTCAAAAAGTGAAATTTGATAGATATGTGCTTAGTCTTAGAATGCAATACCGGATTCTTAGAAATATTAATTGCACTTGAATTATCACAGAAAATTGTGATAGGCTCCTTATATTCAACTTTGATATCTCTTAGCATCTGCTTCATCCATAAGATTTGAGTGCAACTACCTGCTGCTGCAATGTATTCTGCTTCAGTTGTAGACAGAGATATTGCATCTTGTTTCTTGCTTAGCCAAGAAACCAATCTCTTCCCCAAAAAGAATGCTCCACCACTAGTGCTCTTCCGGTCATCCACATCTCCTGCCCAATCTGCATCTGTGTAAGCATGAAGAGAGAAATCCGGATCTCTAGGGTACCATAGACCATACTCAACTGTTCCTTTCAAGTACCTAAAAATTCTTTTGATTGCCATAACATGAGATTCTCTAGGATCAGCCTGGAATCTTGCCACAAGACCAACAGCCTGCATTATATCTGGTCTAGTTTGAGTGAGATACAACAATCCACCAATCATTGATCTATACTTTGTCTGATCTGCCTTTGGAGAATCATCATCTTTGCTTAACTTACATCCGGTTGCCATAGGAGTGTTCATAGGCTTTGAGTCTTCCATACCAAATTTCCTTAACAATTCTTTCACATATTTGGTCTGAGAAATGAAGATCCCTTCTTTTGTTTGAGTAATTTGCAGACCCAAGAAGAAATTCATTTCACCAAGCATAGACATTTCAAACTCACTTTTCATCTGATTTGCAAAAGTTTTGCACATACTATCTCTTCCTCCAAAAATGATATCATCCACAAACACTTCAACAATCAAAATGTTTTCATGATCAATTTTGAAATATAAGTTACTGTCAGCAGTACCTTTGTTGAATCCAATCTGCACAAGATGCTTATCCAACCTTTCATACCATGCTCTTGGGGCTTGCTTCAATCCATACAAAGCTTTCTTCAACTTGCAGACCATATCATCATTATCAGACAATTGAAATCCATCCGGTTGTTCAATGTAGACTTCTTCTTCCAGATCACCATTTAGGAAGGCAGACTTGACATCCATCTGATATACCTTGAAGTCTTTGAAGGCAGCAAATGCAAGAAGTAATCTAACTGCTTCAATTCTTGCCATCGGAGCAAAAGTCTCTTCAAAGTCAATTCCTTCTATTTGAGAGTAGCCTTTGCAGACCAATCTAGCTTTGTTTCTGATTACTTCACCAGCTTCATTTAGTTTGTTTCGGAAGACCCACTTGGTTCCAATTACATTCCTGTTTCTAGGTCTGGGAACAAGATCCCAAGTATGATTTTTCTCAATTTGCATCAATTCATCTTCCATTGCTTTGGTCCAGTTTTCATCATTGTAGGCTTCATTTATTGTTTTAGGTTCAATCTTTGAAATCAGACAACATTCATCCTGATTTTGAGCAACATTCCTTCTAGTTTGTATACCTTTGCTTTTGTCACCTATGATCTGATCTTCAGAGTGGTTCAGTCTTACATACCTTGGAATTTTGGGAGTATCCTGTACTGCTGCTTCTTGATCAGGCTCATTCAAACCTATCTCTTCTTCCTGATTTACCGGATCAGGCTGACTCTGTCTCACCGGAGAGGATTGAGGTCCTTGAACACTGTCTTGGTCATCTTCATCAAACTCATAAAATCTTGAAGGCTTCTCAATTCCTTCATCAACTTTCACATTGGTGCTTTCTATCATCTTCCTCAATCTCTTATTGTAACACCGGTATGCTTTGCTTTGAGTGGAGTAACCCAAGAAAATTCCTTCATCACTTCTGGCATCAAACTTTCCTAGATCTTCATCTCTTTTAATATAACACTTGCTACCAAATACTCTGAAATATTTCACAGTAGGAGTGATGCCAAACCAGAGTTCATAGGGGGTCTTACCGGTGTTGTTTCTGATTTGAACTCGATTGAGAGTGTAGACTGCAGTGCTGATAGCTTCCTTCCAAAACATTTAAGGAACATTTGCTTCCAACATCATTGTCCTGGCAGCTTCCTGAATGGTCCGGTTCTTTCTCTCAACCACTCCATTCTGCTGTGGAGTCCTAGGAGCAGACAACTGTCTCCTTATACCCTGCTTCTCACAAAAATCAATGAACTCACCAGATGTAAATTCACCACCTCTATCAGACCTTAGACACTTTAGTTTCAATCCGGTTTGATTCTCTACCATAGCTTTGAAGATCTTGAACTTCTCAAATGCTTCTGATTTTTCTTTTAGAAAGGTAACCCACATCATCCGGGAATGATCATCAATTAACAACATGAAATATCTATCACCTTGCAGACTCTTGATTCTTGTCGGACCACAGAGATCAGTATGTACTAATTCCAACAATCCGGTAGAAGACTGTTCTTTGCTTTTAAAAGAGACTCTGCTTTGTTTACCTAGCTGACATTCTTTGCACAAACTATTTGTAGGTTTCATCAATTTTGGAAGATCTCTTACGGCCTGAGTATTGCTTATCTTGATGATGTTATCAAAATTTACATGGCACATTCTTCTATGCCATAACCAACTCTGATCAATTTGAGCAAACAAACAACTTTTATTTGAACCAACCAGATGAAAGATATTACCTTTTGTCTGAGTACCGGATGCAATCTCAATTCTGGAGCTTGTAAAGATTCTGCATTTTCCATTTTTGAACCAGAGATCATAGCCTTTGTCCACTAACTGACCAACACTAAGAAGATTGTGCTTCAATCCTTCAACATACAGTATGTTACCTGTTTTGCTCTTTCCATCGAAGGAAATAGTTCCCCTGCCTCTGATTCTGCCAGCAAAATTGTCACCAAACTTTACCATTCCTCCTTCATACCTTTCCAAATTCAAGAACTTATTCTTGTCACCAGTCATATGGTGAGAACATCCACTGTCAATAACCCAATCATCCTTTTCTTCCACTTGAGCAGCCAAAGCTTTTTCAACAACTTTGTGATTGACAGATTCAGAGAGTATTGAATCTTCTTCCTTGATGGCAATAAACACCCACTCATTTCCGGATTTGCTTCCTAGTTCTGATTCATCATCTGTTACTCCTTCATTGTCATCTTCTTCGTGAACATAATAGCAATTCTTTTGAAACCTTTGTCTGTTAGTATTAGACCTTGCAGATCTTTCCGAACATCTTGAAGCAAAATGACCAATCTTATTGCAGTTGAAACACTTAAAGGGTAGTTTTCCTTCATACTTACTGGATCCTCTTGGCAGTCTCTTTGCAATGAGGGCTTCAAGTTGAGCTGTTTCTGCTTCTTCTTCTTCCATGTCTCTTCTTGCTTGATCATACCATGACATTTTCCTTGATGAGTTTTCTCCCGGATCAAATCTCTGTTTGCCTTTCACATAGGCACTGGCTTTGAAAGCAGATTCAGTCTTGGGAGGATCATCTCCAAACTCGGTCATTTCAAATGCAGCTAGTTTGCCAGCCAGTTGTTCTCTTGTGACAATTGTGTGGGCTCTGAATTCATCAATGGCAGCAACCTTGATTTTGTAGGCAGCAGGAAGGGATCTTAGGATTTTGCAGACAATCTCATTTTCATCTAAAGTTCCACCAGCATTTCTGATTCCACATACCAGCTCATTCACTCTTGGCATAAAGGTAGTGATGTTTTCATCATCTCTCATTTTCAATCTTTCAAATTTCCCTTTCAGACTTTGCAACCTTGCACTTTTGACAAACTCATCTCCTTCATATAGAAGTTCCAGTTTAGTCAGGATCTCATATGCAGTTGGTAGGTCAATAACATTCGAGAGATCTGAGTCATTCAATGCGCTTAGAAGAGCTTCCTTGGTCCGCAGATTGTTTTCAGCTTCTGTGATTTCATTCAGAGTTGTCGGACCACCTTGTGGAGGTACATATGGTTTTGAAACCATAGCCAAGTATGCTTTTCCCATACATTCCAAGTGACACTTCATGCGACCTTTCCAGAGAGTGAAGTTGGTTCCATCGAACTTCGGACTATCCTTCTTGTATGACGGCATCCTAGATCTCCTCAAGCGGTTAAGCTCCTATCAGAGGAACTTAGCTCTGATACCAATTGTTGGATCTAGGGCATACAACTGAGAGGGGGGGTGAATCAGTTGTATAAAACTTCTTGTTCTTTCAAACACTTGATTCTTGTTGTTAGTTAGCAGCATATCAATTAATCATCCATGAAAGCATAGTACATAAACACAAGAGCAGATAAGCATCAACACATTGAACACCAAGATTTTGACGTGGAAAACCTGGTTAAGGGAAAAACCACGGGGTGATTAACCCAAGAATTATTCTCTGTTAGAAGAATATAGAAAAATGAATGGCACATGCCAATTAGGGCTCACTGCCCGAGCACACTACTCACAAAGAGGCCCACTGCCTACAAGGAGACACACTGTCTACAAAGTGATAAAAATCACAGTCTTGAACTAGAGAATGACATCTCTACCATGTCCGGATCAGTTCCAATTAAACCCAAAAAACCTCTGTTCTGCCTTTTGCACTTCTCTTCGCTATGCCACACTCATCCACACACCACACCTCGAAATGAACTCACAGACCGTTATTTATACAAGACATCGACTTAGGATCAAACATCTAAGTCGGCAAACAATCATAAGAGTATCCGCAAGATGAATAACACATCCGGTCGGCCACCACAAGAACATTCACAGGATGAAGAACTCATCCGGTCGGCTAAACAGAGCAAGAACTTCATCCGGAAGAATAACTTCAATTCCGGGCTCTACTATCAATGCGGATCAACAACACAACCTCAACACGATCCAGAAAACTTCACAAGCCTACCTGAATGTCCGGATACATCCGCACTTCCTTTACTTGCTGGAATCTCTTGTCTTCCTCATCCGGAACTTCAAGAACACAGTCTGTCGCTACTGTAGAAGGTACTTCCGGACCTTCAAATCATACATTATCAATGCAGACCAATGACACAACCTCAACATGATCCAAGAACCTTCACAAGCCTGTCTGAATGACCAGGTACGTCCGCATTTCCTTTACTTACTGAAATCTCTTATCCTCCTTATCCGGAACTTCAAGAACACAGTCTGTCGCCACTGTCATAATGCAAGAGGTACTTCCGGACCTCCAAATCATACACAACTCGAGATGGCACATCACAAGGACATCCCAAATACTCTTTCCAATCCGTAGATTAGGATTGTACAATTCTGGACCTCACCGGACCTTTCTGTGATCCTCTGTCACCTCTAAGCACTTGCCGAAACCGGTTCCACACAGACAGCCATAACTTCTTCAGGTCTTCATGCGGACCTCTGAAAACTTGACTGAAGCATCTCAAGACTCATATCTGCAAACCCTTTAATCCGCATCCTCCGGTTCTCAACCTATCCAATATATTTGCCTTCTTCTCATCACTGTTCTTCACTGTTCCTGACTGAGGGTAATTTTCTCAATATCCTCAACACACAGCTCATCCAATCCTTCTTGTCAATGTAATATGAGTATGTTGATATCAATGACAACACTGGTTCACTTCATACTTGCAACATGATGTGCATCAGTCTAGTGGATATCATAGTCATATCTTGTAGTTCGGATTGATGATGGGGAGCTGCTACTCAGGGGGAGCAGTAGGTGTGATTATGAAGCTGCAAGTATGAGCCCTTTGCCATTGATGTCAAAGGGGGAGAGAAGACATGTGAAAAACAAGTGGTTGATGATCAAGGGGGAGAAGTATAGGAAGAAAAGACATGTGAATGAAAAATAAGTGGTTGATGATCAAAGGGGGAGCAATATAGGAAGAAAAGACATGTGAATAGTTATTGTTGATAGGGGGAGCTGTGACAGTAAGGAGAAGTTCTTGTCTTGATGGTTTTTCACATAATATGTTGCCATCAATGAAAAAAGAGGAGATTGTTGCAAGTATGGGTTTAACCGGTGTTGTCATTGATGTCAACATACTCATGTTGCATTAATGAGAAGGATTGGATGAGCTATGTGCTGAGGATTTTGAGAAAATCAGTCTCAATTAGGAGCAGTGAAGAACAGTGATGATAACAAGGTAAAAGTCCAAGATAGGTTGAAGATCAGAGGATGCAGTTTAAAGGGTTTGTAGATATAAGTCTTGAGATGCTCCAGTCAAGTTTTTAGGGGTCCGTATGAAGATCTGAAGAAGTTATGGTCGCTCAAGTAGAACCAGTTTCGATAGGTGTTCAGTGGTGACAGAGTGAGACAGATAGGTCCAGTGAGGTTTGGTAATGCATTATCCCATTCTGCGGATTTGAGGAAGTGTTGAGGACATCCTTTTGAAGTGTCAAGCAGATTGGTTTATGGATTGAAGGTCTGGAAGAACCTATTCCTTTGTGACAGTGATGACAAACTATGTTCTTGAGGTTTCAGATGAAGGAGAGAAGGATTTCAGTAAGTAGAGGAAGTGCAGATGTTCCTAGTGATTCAGGAAAGCTTGTGGAGGTCCTTGGATTATGTTTAGTTTGTGTTGATGGTCCGCATTAGAGTTGGAGCCCAAAATTGAAGAAATACTTCTGGATGAAGGTGTTCTTTCTGTGACTGGCCGACCGGATGAATTATACACCTTGCGAATGTTCTTGTGGTTGTTTACCGACTTAGATGTTTGTTCCTAAGTTGATGTCGTGTATAAATAAAGGATTACGAAGTCATTTCAAAGTTGTATTCATGGAGATGAGTGTGTGGTAGCGAAGAGAAGAGTGAAAGGTAGAGTAGAAGGTTTGAGCTTAAATGGAACTGACTCAAGCATGGTGGAGTTGCTATTTACCAATTCAAGTATGTGACACTTATTCTTTTGTAGACAGTGTGTCTCCTGTAGGCAGTGAGCCTCTTGTGAGCAGAGTGCTTAGGCAATGAGCCCTAATTGGCATGTGCCATTTTATTCTTTCTATTCTTCTAACAGAGAATACTTTCTTAGGTTAATCACCCTGTGGTTTTTCCCTTAACCAGGTTTTCCACGTCAAAAATCTTGGTGTCTCATGTGTTGATGTGTTTTTGTTCTTTATTTGTTGCACTGTGCTTTCATGGTTGATCTTCTATTATGCTGCTAATTAACATTGTGGAGTTAAGTGTTTAATCAAGAAGAAAGTTTTGTACAACTGATTCACCCCCCTCTCAGTTGTGTGCCCTAAATCTAACAATATTTTCATACGAATTTCATTTCCTTTGCATTCAGATGTATTGACTGTAATTTTATTATTTGGAAACTGAATGGATTATGATTGTAATCGAGTATATCATTTGATAGTATATAGATATATTGAATGTAATTTTTATTGTCTAGAAAATGGAATGGTTTTATAACTGAAAACGATTCTATCATTTGATAACATTTAGATATATTGACTATAATTTTTATTGTCTGGGAACAGAATGGTTTATGACTGTATTTAATTTTATCATTGATAACTTAATTATATATAAATATATTTATATATATGTCGTATTGATTGTGTTTATTGGAAATGGATATGATGGAATAGAACTACAGTGCTAATTGGGTTTAATTGTCAAATTGAATTATATATATATATATATATATATATCATAAATTGAATTCATTGTTCTGCAAAAAAAGAAATATTCTTTTTATTTTACATATTTGCATTAATGAGAGAGACTTGTAGAAACTTTCAAAAAGTCTTGATTTCAATTAGAAAGACTAGTAGTATATCAAAATTCTTGATTTATGAAAGAAATGCATTATGTATATCTGGTAGATCATCTCATAGATTAGATAAAATAAGGGGAAAAAAAGTAAAGTTTTCATTAAGCAAACCAGTGAAATCATTTGATTAAATGGAAATGATGTTTGTATTTTTGAAATATAGATATTTATGATTATGGAAAACTAAACATGGGAAAACTGTGTTGTATGTATTTTGGTAAAGTACAAACTTTTGTGACAAGATGTCAAATGTGGGCTCCCAGAGACAATAGTTTTAACTTTTCTAAAACTATCATTTTATTTAAAATGCTTTGCCAAGCTACTGTTTCACTGAAATAGATGGATTTGTTTAAAAGCCTAGAACTATATTTATCTCTACCACATCCTTTTTGTAAGAGTTTATGTCATTCTAGTATTAGGATGCATACAGGCAACATGCATGCATCAAGAGTTTCCCTCCTACTTACACCGTTCCAGGTTGCTAGGCTCCTTTTGCAGGATCGGTGCTTTCTTCAAGTTAGGAAGAAACCTGGGGAAGTTCAGTACTTCGTGGTTGGGTGGAAAAAGCACCTCAACTACTTTCTTGGACTTGGTTTGTGGATGATCAGAGGATCGAGGCAACTGAGATTAGATATTATTATTGATATGGATATTTTCTTCTTTATATGGCTTCATTGCCAAGTTGCAATTGTAATATGATTCATGGATATCTTGAAGATAGCTCTTCTTTGTGTAACATTGAAATAAATGTATTGTAACACCAAGTCAGGTGTATGTAAACTATTTGTAATCCTTTCTGGTATATGGATCATTAATTCTTATTTATGAGTTCTTGTCATTATATGATTATGGATATTTGGAAACTGTTATTGGTTGATTATCTTATTTATGGAATATACTTTTCATTTCGGGTACTATTTTTAGTTAGTAAATTTTCCCCACCTTACAATTTCCTAGCGCTAAACAAGAGGATAGCGCTAAACCCTACCTATATTGCACTAAATGAGAGGATAGCGCTAAAGTGCTAATATATAGCGCTAAATCATAAACCACCATAATTTGTGGTGCTAAATGAGATGATAGTGCTAAACCTTCAGTGGATGGCGCTAAACAACCTAGATTTCCCCTTTTTTCTTATGGTGCTAATACAAAGGATTGCTCTAAAATGTAACCCTATAGCACTATGCAGCTGTACAATAGCACTAATCTACCTAACTACCCATTTCCCAACCCCCTAACCTAACCCAAAACACAAAATCACAAAGTTAGGTTTGGCCAACATACCTGTGGGTCAGTGGTGTAGTCACGGTAGGAGGGTTCACATAATGAAATGTATAGACCATGTAGCAAAAGTAAACACAATGGAAACAACTCAAAGAAATAAAACAAATGTAGATTCAGTCATTTAGTATATCATAGAATTCAAATAGAGATCGACCGACAACATGCGGGCTTACAATTGGGGCTCACAGGCCTGATTACATACATGCGCAAGATAAAGCTTTAAGGCTCCTTCACACAAAAATTCTAAACTATCAATATTCTCAATGATGATAACTATGTTAACTGCTTTCCTAAGGATCTATTACATCAATATATATCTAAGCCGGATCAATAGATTCCTCCACGTCGGCCAAGGAAGGTCACAAATTCCAAAGAAGAGATGTAACGTGTGAACACAGATAAGTCAGACCTAAATGCATAGAACACTTCTGGTAAATGAATGGAATGAAGTACGAATCTCCTGGGAAGGTCAGCCATGAACCAAAGATCATTGAATGATGTGTCATTATGCTCCAAAGATCGAGAAACACTTCTGCAGGTTTCTCCTTCAGCTGGTTGCCAGTGAATATCAAGATGCTCTTCTTTGAGAAACAACCAACTTATAATAGTGATATCTTTCCGATATTAACATACGGATCTCTAAATTCTATATATGATGTTAATGAATGAATTTAGATGCTAAATCCAGCTCCATAAGATCTAAAAATGCTACTAGACCAAAATACAGAATCTGCTTATGACTGAACTGCCTGAACTGAACTGAAAATGAAAAGAAACAAACTGAACTGCAAACTAAAATGCAAATGTTTTTGGTTGATGCAAGATTGCTCTTGAACCAGGGATGCTCCTACATCAGACATCCAGGGTTATTGAAAAAGTGAGTCCCTCACTTTGTTGGGGCTAGGGGAGAACCAAGACGGTCCACCTCAGCCTAATAAATCCATGATGAATCTTCTTCTGGTCTGCCTTTCAACTTCACAAGATATTCTTTGTATTTTCTTCCTCTAGTGCTGCGTCCAACTCTGATGTCCAAAATGTCTTCAATCTGCTCCGGTGCTTGTTGTTGTAACTGCTTCTTCAAGTCTTCTTCCATGTTGTCACTGAATTCTACTTCATGATACTCATTTAGGTTTGCAATGTTGAAAATAGGTGATATACCCAATGTCTCTGGTAATTCCACTTCATATGCATTTCCTAAGTATCCTACAAGGTCCAAACTTCTTCATCCTCAACTTGTTATATGCTCCAACTGGAAATCTTTCTTTTATCAAGTACACCATTACTTCATCTCCTACTTCAAATTCCTTATGTCTTCTCTTCTCATCATCCTTCTCTTTGTACTTATTGTTCATATTCTCCAAATGCTTCTTCACCTGATCATGCACTATCTTCATGTGATCTGTAAATTCTTCTGCTTCTGCACTATTCTTTTTTTTGTATTGATGTCTCTTAGTTCTGCCACTCATCTAGGGTTTACTCTAGTAATAATCTCAAAAGGTGTTCTTTTGGTACTCATGTTTACTAAATTATTATATGCAAACTCTACTTGTGAAAGAATCAAATCCCAACTTCATGTCTTCTCTCCAACCAAACATCTCAACAAATTTCCCAAACTCCTATTCACTACCTCTGTCTATCCATCGGTCTATGGATGAAAATCTAAACTAAACTTCAAATCTGTCTTCATCTTCTTCCAAAGTGTCCTCCAAAAGTATCCAACAAACTTTGTGTCTCTGTTTGAAACTATACTCTTAGGTAATCCATGCAATCTTACAATCTCCTTAAAAAATAGGTTAGCTACATGCACTACATTAGTTGTCTTCTTACAAGGTATGAAATGAGCCATCTTTGAAAAATTTTCAACCTGTTGGTGCCTGATTTCACTGTCAGTTTCTGAGCAATTTTCATGCAGGCACCTTCCCTAAAAATCCAAAAAATGTTCTAAGTGTTGGACCTCCTCAGCATTTTTCAGCTACAACATCATATTTTCTTCGAGGAGGAGGTCATCATCATCATCATATTTCTGGTCATCACCCTGATGTTGCTTGCGAGGGTCATCATATTTTCTGTCGGCATGATCTTTCGCTGGGGTGATATTCTAACATCAGGTGATCTTACTTAAGATCATCCTGATGATGTTGCTGTAAAGTCCTAAGTATGATCCGATCTTCATCGGGGTCATCATATTTGAACATCGGGTGATCTTAGTCAAGATCATCCTGATGTTGTTTTATCACTTCATGTTCGTTGTTTTATCACCCTGATGATGCTGACGTCATTCTTATGTCAGGGTGATATCCGTTTTTCTACCTGTCTGCATCATGATATTTTCGAAGGGAGATATTCGCCTGTCGGCTTCATGCATTGTCCAATGGGGGTGATCATTTCAAATATCAGTCACATATTCATATATCACCTTGATCTTATAGTGGAGCTATAGTGCAGCATGATATGTGTGCATCAGGATGATATTTCCAAGTATCCGGTTATCTTCCGAATATCATCCTGATGCTAATGTATGGTGACGTCATCAAGGTCCGGGGGGGTCATATTTCTAACACTGATCATCTTGTGGAGATCCCCCGATATTTGCAAACATGACGATGACGTCATCCGGATATGAGGAGGTGCGCGATAGGCAGATATGCTGATGACGTCAGCAGGATATGACGGTGACGTCATCAGGATGTTCATCGGCCAGACATTTGGTATCGGCTAAGCAGGAGGATCTTCCACCGATGCATCAGGTTGTGCCGATGAAGGCGATTATCATGTAGGTGATATTGCGATGATGATGCTGATGTCAGGGTGATATTTCAAGTAACAGGATATCATGCTGCTGGAGGATGAGGATATTGAAGGTCTTATACTAGTGTCGTCGGGAGCAAAAGCACCGACATCATATATGCTCGCGACCTAGTATATAAAGTGTTGAAATGGTCGCCGCGGGGTGCATGTGGGATAATTGATATCCTGCATATTTTGAAATATCACGATGATTTATTTTGGCAGGAAATGGTTGCGATGCACTGTTTGATGTTTTCCCAAGGCCGCGGGTTGGTGCGCCATTAATGGTGATTGTTGCAGAGGTATGGGCGATGGCGTGGACGGATCTAGTACCTGATTGAAGGTGTACATCCACGGACAGTGGCGCAGGGCTCGATGTTTCTTCCTGTCTCCTCCCCTACCTACTGCATTCATGTTTGGGCGCCAATCTGGTAATGCGTTGAGCGCCATTTTTTTGATACTGTGTATCTGGCGGGATTTTTGGTCAACCATGTAATTAATTGCTGTGGTACACTTTCTGGCTGTTATAGGCAGACTGTGTTACCATTTTTCAGGTTGTTGAAAACTGGACATTTTGGCTCTGTAATAAGATACAACTGGTTTTGGTTGCTCTGTGCAGCAAAACTTGTGAGTTTATGTATCTCCTGTTGTACGATTTGGCATGAATCCACTGATTTCATGGTTAATCTTATATGAATAATGTTGTGTTTGCATGTGTTATGCTGATTCTGTCTCCAGTTTTGCATGTATCTTTCTTACTGCAATAGGGATGCCATAAGTATAGACAGCTTAACACTCTTTATTGGGAGATATCTGTAAGGCAGATATCATGTGTATCCCCCTGAAATCTAGTTTTAGCTATTCATGCTGATCATTCACAGGTGTATGTCTACTGACTCCAAGCCCTGGATAGGCACCAATCTAGCTCTGTGTTGAGGTTATACACCATGTCCAGCTTTGCATCCAAAATTCAAACTAAACCATTTCATACTTCCACCTGTTAGTTGTAGGAGTAGGATTAGGAACCCCCTGCATGCTCTCATACCCAACCAGACATCATGTCCAAGAATGTTGCCAACCTTGTGATCTATCATACAGATCTTGGTCCATACATGAGAGTATTCTGCCTGTTGTTGTCAAGTTAAATCTTTCTATCTTTGAGCTAGTCAAGGTTACATCTTGAGTTATAGGGATACCCCCCTTGGTGCGGCAGAACCAGAAGTGAAGGGGAGGCAGCTCACGCAACCTCCTGTATTTAGTTGGCTGAACCTGCCTGTGCATTAGAAGTGGCAAACCCTAATGCTGATTCAGAAGAAAAACCAACAAAATGGCGACTCCGCTGGGGATGGACTAAAAAAAATGATATATTTGTGGCCCATCTGAGTCACCAACAAAATGGCGACTCTGCTGGGGACAGAGAGAGTCAAGTAACCTGAGGGCTAGAAAATCTAGTTTCCAGTGAAGTTGTTGCAGCAAAAAGGAACCATGTGGTGCTCTGCTGGGGTGATGAATCCAGAAAACAAAAGTGCCTTGCTGACATTCTGTCCTCTCTCTGAGAGGTGGCGACTCTGTTGAAAGAACCTATCAGTGCTGCAATATATATCCAGGTATTCATCTTTGATTCAAAATGTTGAGTTTAGAACATCAAGCCTGGTCATGCTCTCAGAGAAGACCATTCTTTATTGAAAGATATAAAGCCCTAAATTTCACAGGGATATATGGTTACCCAAATATTATTCCCAGTAAAATTAGAAGATGTTTGCCAAAATATAGTGGATCAGATTCTGAATCGGCAAACAAACATCTGCAAAGATTTTGTAATTTAATAGAAGATTATGAGGTAGAGGATGAAGATGTAGTAATGAGACTCTTTGTTCAGTCATTAGAAGATGATGCTAGGATATGGTTTTCAGACCTGCCTGTTTGTTCAGTTTCTTCATGGATAGATTTAGAAGTTGCATTCCTAGGGCAGTTTGGTGAAAGGTTTGATGTGGCCTCATTGATCATACATTTTATGAATATCCAAAGGGAAGATGAGGAACTGGTTCCAGCCTTTAATCTTAGGTTTATTAAATTGCTCAGGCAGATCCCTGAATATATGAGACCTAATAATGCATTGTGCTTGACAATTTATTTGGCTGCATTTGATGAAGAAATGAGTTATCTATTGAGAGATAAAGAACCAGTCACACTTCACTAGGCTTTCCAATTTGCTATGGACATAGAAAACAATGAGAAATATGGAATGCCAGTAGGTTTCATGGCTGCAAGTTGTCAAAGTAGTTATCAAAGTGAATATATTTCAGCTCTCCCAGTATGTGCATTGAGAGATGATTGTATAGAGGGAGATATATTTCAGAATAATGTGTGCAGCCATGATGTGATGCATGAAGAAAATGTTGTAGAAAATGTAAGCACATCTTGTAATAATGAAAACAAAGATTGTTATCAGCCTTTAGAAGACAAGCCTGCAGACACAAGGTGCCCTCCAATTGATCAAATGAGAGACATACATGAAGTTGTGTCTTGCAGCAGTGTGCATATCTCAGTTATGCCTGATTATTTATATGAAGTGGATATGCAGAGCTTCACTCTGAATATAGAAAATATTGATTCAAGGGATGGCAGTGAATATGCTAGTGATTGCCAGCATTCAGATGCATATGTGAGCCTTTCAGATGATGAAATATATTTGGATGCTGATTATGAATGTTTCCTTGAAGATTTTGGCCACCTTCATAGTGCAGAGGTTGAAAACTTTGTTTTTGATTATCAGGGCACTGGTGAAGATAAAAAACAAGGTCACTATTTAGAGGTGGATGGGAAAATTGCAGATGTGTGTGCTCATACAGTTGGGAATAGTGTTGATTGCAGGGGTGACTATGAAGCTTTCAGTATAGGGCTGCATTCTGAGTTATTTTTGCCTTCTCTTGAGACATTTCAGGTGGACATTAATGACAAAACTACTGTGCATGATGATGATGGATATCTATATGTTCATCAAGATAAATTTGATTATGAGATGTTGCTTGTGCCTGAATATTGCATGTTTGATGCAGAGGAGCTCTTATTTTTTGAGGAAGGGCAGAATTCTGATGTGGATTCATTTGTTTCATGTGAGTCTGTTATTTTTCCAAGCAACATCAGTGACTCATATGATGATGACATTCTACAACTGATAATGATATATGCTGATGAAGCTAGTTGTAGATTTGTTGAAGAAAAAGAAATGAGCAGCAGCACAAATAATTGCCAAGGGGCTTGCTGCAGACAGTTAAATGCTTTTAGGCTTCATTTGAAGAAATCAAAAGAAAATCAGGTGTTTGACAAAGGAAAAGTCTGGTTTTTCCTTTTTGGTGGCCCTGGGCCACCATGTTTATTTTAAAAATAATGTGTTTGGTGATGCAGATCATGGTAACTTCATGACTCTGTGCCCAATGGATAAGGGACTGGTCTGCATCCCAGAGATCTGGGGTTCTCGCTGCAGTCTTGCACCTGCACGTCCCCAATCAGAGCCACCGTTGGTGCCTGATTTCACTGTCAGTTTCTGAGCAATT
This sequence comes from Cunninghamia lanceolata, assembly GCA_027924645.1. Lineage (NCBI taxonomy): Eukaryota > Viridiplantae > Streptophyta > Pinopsida > Cupressales > Cupressaceae > Cunninghamia > Cunninghamia lanceolata. The sequence continues at coordinate 1,115,139 of BSBN01000031.1, forward strand.
TTCATGCAGGCACCTTCCCTAAAAATCCAAAAAATGTTCTAAGTGTTGGACCTCCTCAGCATTTTTCAGCTGCAGCATCATATTTTCTTCGAGGAGGAGGTCATCATCATCATCATATTTCTGGTCATCACCCTGATGTTGCTTGCGAGGGTCATCATATTTTCTGTCGGCATGATCTTTCGCTGGGGTGATATTCTAACATCGGGTGATCTTACTTAAGATCATCCTGATGATGTTGCTGCAAAGTCCTAAGTATGATCTGATCTTCATCGGGGTCATCATATTTGAACATCGGGTGATCTTAGTCAAGATCATCCTGATGTTGTTTTATCACTTCATGTTCGTTGTTTTATCACCCTGATGATGCTGACGTCATTCTTATGTCAGGGTGATATCCGTTTTTCTACCTGTCTGCATCATGATATTTCCAAAGGGAGATATTCGCCTGTCGGCTTCATGCATTGTCCAATGGGGGTGATCATTTCAAATATCAGTCACATATTCATATATCACCCTGATCTTATAGTGGAGCTACAGTGCAGCATGATATGTGTGCATCAGGATGATATTTCCAAGTATCCGGTTATCTTCCGAATATCATCCTGATGCCGATGTATGGTGACGTCATCAAGGTCCGGGGGGGTCATATTTCTAACACTGATCATCTTGTGGAGATCCCCCGATATTTGCAAACATGACGATGACATCATCCGGATATGAGGAGGTGCGCGATAGGCAAATATGCTGATGATGTCAGCAGGATATGACAGTGATGTCATCAGGATGTTCATCGGCTAGACATTTGGTATCGGCTAAGCAAGAGGATCTTCCACCGATGCATCAGGTTGTGCCGATGAAGGCGATTATCATGTAGGTGATATTGCAATGATGATGCTGACGTCAGGGTGATATTTCAAGTAACAGGATATCATGCTGCTGGAGGATGAGGATGATGAAGGTCTTATACTAGTGTCGTCGGGAGCAAAAGCACCGACATCATATATGCTCGCGACCTAGTATATAAAGTGTTGAAATGGTCACCGCGGGGTGCATGTGGGATAATTGATATCCTGCATATTTTGAAATATCATGATGATTTATTTTGGCGGGAAACGGTTGCGATGCACTGTTTGATGTTTTCCCAAGGCCGCGAGTTGGTGCGCCATTAATGGCGATTATTGCAGAGGTATGGGCGATGGCGTGGACGGATCCAGTACCTGATTGAAGGTGTACATCCACGGACAGTGGCGCAGGGCTCGATGTTTCTTCCTGTCTCCTCCCCTACCTACTGCATTCATGTTTGGGCGCCAATCTGGTAATGCGTTGAGCGCCATTTTTCTGATACTGTGTATCTGGCGGGATTTTTGGTCAACCATGTAATTAATTGTTGTGGTACACTTTCTGGCTGTTATAAGCAGACTGTGTTACCATTTTTCAGGTTGTTGAAAACTGGACATTTTAGCTCTGTAATAAGATACAACTGGTTTTGGTTGCTCTGTGCAGCAAAACTTGTGAGTTTATGTATCTCCTGTTGTACGATTTGGCATGAATCCACTAATTTCATGGTTAATCTTATATGAATAATGCTGTGTTTGCATGTGTTATGCTGATTCTGTCTCCAGTTTTGCATGTATCTTTCTTACTGCAATAGGGATGCCATAAGTATAGACAGCTTAACACTCTTTATTGGGAGATATCTGTAAGGCAGATATCATGTGTATCCCCCTGAAATCCAGTTTTAGCTATTCATGCTGATCATTCACAGGTGTATGTCTACCGACTCCAAGCCCTGGATAGGCACCAATCTAGCTCTGTGTTGAGGTTATACACCATGTCCAGCTTTGCATCCAAAATTCAAACTAAACCATTTCATACTTCCACCTATTAGTTGTAGGAGTAGGATTAGGAACCCCCTGCATGCTCTCATACCCAACCAGACATCATGTCCAAGAATGTTGCCAACCTTGTGATCTATCATACAGATCTTGGTCCATACATGAGAGTATTCTGCCTGTTGTTGTCAAGTTAAATCTTTCTATCTTTGAGCTAGTCAAGGTTACATCTTGAGTTATAGGGATACCCCCCTTGGTGCGGCAGAACCAGAAGTGAAGGGGAGGCAGCTCACGCAACCTCCTGTATTTAGTTGGCTGAATCTGCCTATGCATTAGAAGTGGCAAACCCTAATGCTGATTCAGAAGAAAAACCAACACAACCACTACAAATATTGCATCACATCCTCTCTATGTCTTAGGCAATCCCATTACAAAATCCACGCTTATGTCTTCCCAAGGTCTCTCCGATATTGTCAAAGGTTTATACAATCTGGTATTCTGACTACTCCCTTTTGCAACTTGACAAACTCTGCAACTCTGCACAAATCTCCTAAGATCCTTATGTATCTAAGGCAAAATGAAATTTTCACTCACCAAAGCTACTATCTTCTCAATACCAAAATGTCCTGCCAATCCAGCACTATGTTTCTCCTTGATTAAATTATCTCTCATTGAACTTCTAGGTATGCACAACTGACTTCCTTTGAACAACATATTTTCTTGAATAAAATAGTCTAACCACTTACTCCCATCTATCACAATAGGTTCCTTACATGCTTTCCAAGGTTATGCAAAATTAGTGTCTTCCTCATACATATTCTTCAATTCATCAAAACCCAACACTTCAACTCTCATCTTTGTCAACAAGTTTCATCTTCTACTCAAGGCATCAATAAATTTGTTTGATTTTCCACTCCTATGCTTCAACATAAAAGTATAACTCTACATGAACTCTACCCATCTCATGTCTCTGATTCAACTTACATTGACTATTCAAATATTGCAAAGCTTGATGATCTATATACAACATAAACTCCTTAGGTAACAAGTAATGTCTCCACTTCTTCAAGGCTTGAATTATGGCATAGAACTCTTGATCATAAACTAAATATCTTTTCCTTGCATAATTCAACTTCTCACTGAAATAAGCTAAAGGTCTGCCTTATTGACTTAATACTACTCCAATTGCATTTCCATTTGCATCACAATCAACTTGAAATACATTATTGAAATCTAGTAATGCCAAAATAGGTTGCTCTGTCACTTTCTGCTTCAACAACTCAAAACTTTTATTTGCTCTAGATGTCCACTTAAAGTCCTTTCTATCACCTCTCATTGTCTCTATCATAGGGTTACAAATTGAACTAAAATTTTTTATGAACTTCTGGTAGAAACTAGCTAATCCATGAAATGATCTAACCTCTCCAATGCTCTCTGGTGTAGGCCATTCAACAATTGCTTTCACTTTCTTAGGGTCCATCTTCAATCCTTCCGCAGAAATCACAAATCCCAAATATACCAACTCTTCTATCATGAAACTACACTTCTTGATATTTATCAGCAATTTCTCTTCTCTCAACCTCTGCAAAACTTGTCTAATATGCCACAAATATTCCACTTTTGTCTTAATGAAAATCAGAATATCATCCAAGTACACAATCACAAACTTACCCAAGATTTTATTCAAAACTTCATTCATCAACCTCATGAAAGTACTCGGTGCATTTGTCAATCCAAAAGGCATCACTAACCACTCATACAATCATTCATTTGTCTTAAAAGTAGTCTTCCATTCATCACCTTCTCTAATTCTGATATGATGGTATCCACTTTTCAAGTCTATCTTTGTGAAATATCTTGCTCCACTCAAACAATCCATGATATCATCCATCCTAGGTAAAGGAAATCTATACTTAACTGTGATCTTGTTTATTTCTCTAGAATCGGGGCACATTCTCCATTCTCCATCTTTCTTCAATGCTAACACTACAGTTACTATACAAGGACTCAATCTTTCTCTGATCAAACCTTTTGTCAGCAACTCTTGTATCTATCTATTCAATTCTTCATTCTCTGCCGGTGTCATCCAGTGTGCTGCTTTGTTAGGAAAACTTGCTCCCAGTATAAGAACCATGTGATGACTGATACTCCTTATATGTGGCAATCCATCAGGCACATTATCTGATATGATGTATTCATACTTTGTCAGCAACTCTCTTATCTCCTTTGGTTGTTCTTCTTTCTTCAATGTTTCAGGCTTCTGAGGAATCAAAGCATAACACATATTCTCATGTCTCAAACTGGTGCAGGAGCACCAAGATGTCTAGGATTTGGTAAAATCCTCAAGTTGTTTTGTTTGGTTTAATAAGGTCCTTGAGACCATTAAAGGTTGTATAAGGCTTGAAAGCTATGTTTGTAAATGGACTATGTCCAAATGTCTAAAAGTATCTATTTTCACGTTGTAGTCCTAGGGAGGACAGTCATAGGTAGTTTGCAAGAGTCAATTTTGTAAGCCTTTGTTGAGGCATATAGGTTAGTCATTTAAGTTTTAGAGTTTGTAAGCCTTTAGAGTCATGTCAAAGGTTGGAAGGGAATGTTAACACCTTGTCCAAGGTTATCAAAAGGTTAAAAAGCATTGTTAAACATAGAAACCATCGGTGCAGTCCAAGATTGGACAGTTTCTAAAACAGTTGCAAAGATAGCAGTTACAAATCAAGAAGGAAGATCAAGAGTTGGGCAGTTTTCTTTGACCCCAACCACTCCATGCAAATGTTGAGGCTTGTTTTAAGCCAAGGGAGGATTGATTGTAAAGATATGATTCGGTGGAGATGAAATAAGAAAGAAGAAACTTCTATTTTCCTACTTTTTATGTGTTTTTCTGCTTTTTCCTGTCGTACTGTTCTCCTGTACAGATTGGTCATAAGCCATGTATGCATTGGATTATTAGTAGGCTGAAGTAGCTTTGATTTAAATCTTATTGGAGGTCTTGATATTAAACTTGGAGTGAGAAATCTCTGTTATGCCTTAAACTATTTTTAAACCTGCTGTGACAGTTAAGAAACTTGTTGTTTTCCTATGTTGTACGGGCCTGTATGGTAGAGTGGTGATTGATGTTAGTGATGGGGAGTTAGATGGCTGAGTGACCTTCCCTTTGCATTTGGTTTGGGCTCTTGACACCCTTGTTTAGCTCTGTATTTCTCTTTTGTCTGAAAGTAGGCTGAAACCCTGAATTAGGGTATTTCTGAGTAGCCCGATGGATTATTCCCCATTCCATTGACCTCTGTCTACCCTACTCAATGGAATGGGTTGTATGTTAGGTGATACAATGTCTTATGAAGGTCTTGGGAGGCAAGAGGGCAATTGGTGTTGAGGATTCCATGTGAAGGACTCTGCAAACCCATGTGTTGGGATTAAGTGAAGGACATCAGCAACTAAGTTTGTTTGTCATGTTTGTCAAGGAAGACATTACATGTGTCTGATTTGTTATTGCTTTGTCAATGGAGACATTAGGTGTTTGGTGTGTCATAGAGTTGGCATGTTGAATAAGAGTTAGTTGTGTTAGAGGAGGTCATCCCAAGGTGGATGTTGTGACTGTCTTAGAAAGGAAGAATGAAGACTGATGTCCTGCAAGTCTGTGTAGTGGATTTGAAGGAATGTCAGATGGAGTTAGGCATCTTGGGATAGGTGTCCTGGAGTCCTCCCTCATGCTGCATGTCAAGAACAAGTTGGTTATTGTGTGAAGCCTGCATTGTGTGAAGTTTGATCCCTGTCCAAGAAAAAAGTAATCTTGAAAGCCATTGCATTGGAGGTTGAAATAGTCCTTCTTAGTGATAAGTTGTCTGTTGTCCTAGATGCTTTGCATCATTTGTGGTATCAGAGCCACTAGTAGGTCCTTGAGGGAGTAAAGGATCTTGTGAAATAGTAAGGGTTTGAGAGAGTGTGAAGATGCCTCCAAAGAACCAGATGGCTAGAGAGAACAATGAGTTGAGAGAAGCCTTAGAGGCAAGAGAAAAGGAGTTGAGGGACAGAAGAGAGTAGGATGCTGCAAGAGAAAGAGATTTGAGGCAAGTAAGAAGGAGAATACAACAATCTTGGCTAGATTGGAAGCATTGGAGAAGAATCCTAGAAGAGATGAGCAAGAAGGTTCAGAAGGAGATGAGGAGGCTGATGAGAATCCTCCTGAGGATGAGTTGGATGCTGAAGAGAAGAAGTTTGTGAGATTGTTGAAGGCAGTCCAAGGAAGTAGAACCAAGGCAAACATAGAGTTACCTATCTATCAAGGGAAGATGGATAGTGAAGAGGTATTATGGTGGATAGATGCCCTGGAATTTTTTTTTGAGTATGAGGAGATGAGTGATGAGAAGAAGATCAAGTTTACAAAAACAAAACTGAGAGGAACAACACTTACATGGTGGAGTAGTGTGCAGACAGAAAGAATGGCTAGAGGTGCATCAAGAATCACTTCTTGGGGTAGGATGAAGGACATGATGAAGGATCAGTTCCTTCCATTTGATTACTCTATTCAGACAAAGAGGATGAGGCAGAATCTAAAATAGAAGGACATGGATGTTATGTCCTATATTGAGCAATTTCATAAGCTTAGTATTAGAGGATTGGAAGATGAAGAAGAGAAAGTGGCAAGGTACCTTAATGGGCTTAGGTATAACTTGCAAGATGAGATTGGTTTGGCAATACCAAAATCACTTGGAGAATGTTTTCAGTTGGCCATCAGGGCTGAAAAAGGAGTGAAGAGGAAGCAAGAAAGACAAGGAAGTGGAAGAGGATATAGAGGTAGAGGCAGACCTACTAATGAAGTTCAGAACAACAATGAGAAGGGTAAGGAGATGCCTACAGAACAGAGAGGTGGATATAGAGGTGGAGGTAGATTTGGATCAGGTAGAGGAGTGTTCACAGGTAGATGTTATCACTGCAATGAGGTGGGACACACATCTTTCAACTGTCCTAAGAAGGATGGTGTTGACAAGACCAAGGATAGAAGAGTTCACTTGGCACAAGAGGAGGAGAAGCCAGAAGAACCAGAAATGTCATCAGCCTCTCCAATGATGGTTGGAGAAATGCTTATGGTGGAGAAAGGTAAAATGCAACAACCACCACAGGTATCTATTTTCAAAACTAATTGTTTAAGCCATAGAAAGATATGAAAGTTGATTGTAGATTCAGGTTCCCATGATAATCTATTTTCTTGGGAAATGGTGAATAAGTTGGGATTAAAAATATTTGATCATCCTAGTCCTTACAATGTCACTTGGGTGAGTCAAGAGCAGCAGGTAATGGTTACTAAGAAGGCATATGTTGATTTTACAATTGGTCCATATCAGGACTATGTTTTGTGTGATGTTATTCCAATGACATGTGGGCATATTATTTTGGGTAGACCATGGCAGCATTTGAGAAGGACTATTCATGATGGGTATACTAATACCTATGTGGTGCACAAAGATGGTAAGAAGTTCAAACTAATACCTTTACCTTGTGAAGAGAAGAAGGACCATGTCACTATTTGTTTTGGAGAGAAACTACAGTTGAGTATGCAGGTTAAGGATGATGGGAAGTAGCAGGAACAGTTGCAACAGAAGAAGGTGGATGACAGTCCTAAAGAGCAGCAGGCTTGGGACTTGAGTTATGTCAAGGTTGGAGACATTGAGTGCCCTATAAGGAGGTAGAAGAAAGAAGGCAAACAGCAGATAGTCCAGGGAGGAATGAATCAGAACCTCCAGTTGAGAAGAATAGAAGCATTGCAGCAACAAGGTCCTAGACAAGGACACCAAAACAGGTTTTATGGTTCTAACACTGTTTACAAGAGCCATGCAGGTTGGAGGAGGAAGATTACTCTTGGAGAGTTCATGTTTCCTAGTTAGAGGAACATCCCAACAAGATGGAAGAATGGATGGAGCAGATCCCCTAACTCTTGGGACAAGAGTTTTCATCATGCCGGGGAGTATGGTGCAGGAGCACCAAGATGTCTAGGATTTGGTTAAATCCTCAAGTTGTTTTGTTTGGTTTAATAAGGTCCTTGAGACCATTAAAGGTTGTATAAGGCTTGAAAGCCATGTTTGTAAATGGACTATGTCCAAATGTCTAAAAGTATCTATTTTCATGTTGTAGTCCTAGGGAGGACAGTCATAGGTAGTTTGCAAGAGTCAATTTTGTAAGCCTTTGTTGAGGCATATAGGTTAGTCATTTAAGTTTTAGAGTTTGTAAGCATTTAGAGGCATGTCAAAGGTTGGAAGGGAATGTTAACACCTTGTCCAAGGTTATCAAAAGGTTAAAAAGCATTGTTAAACATAGAAACCATCGGTGCAGTCCAAGATTAGACAGTTTCTAAAACAGTTGCAAAGACAATAGTTACAAATCAAGAAGGAAGATCTCGAGAGTTGGGTAGTTTTCTTTGACCACAACCACTCCATGCAAATGTTAAGGCTTGTTTTAAGCCAAGGGATGATTGATTGTAAAGATATGATTTGGTGGAGATGAAATAAGAAAGAAGAAACTTCTGTTTTCCTACTTTTTATGTGTTTTTCTACTTTTTCCTGTCGTACTATTCTCCTGTACGGATTGGTCATAAGCCATGTATGCATTGGATTGTTAGTAGGCTGAAGTAGCTTTGATTTAAATCTTATTGGAGGTCTTGATATTAAACTTGGAGTGAGAAATCTCTGTTATGCCTTAATCTATTTTTAAACCTGCTGTGACAGTTAAGAAACTCGCTGTTTTCTTGTGTTGTACAGGCCTATACGGTAGAGTGGTGATTGATGCTGGTGATGGGGAGTTAGATGGCTGAATGACCTTCCCTTTGCATTTGGTTTGGGCTCTTGACACCCTTGTTTAGCTCTGTATTTCTCTTTTGTCTGAAAGTAGGTTGAAACCCTGAATTAGGGTATTTCTGAGTAGCCCGATGGATTATTCCCCATTCCATTAACCTCTGTCTGCCCTACTCAATGGAATGGGTTGTATGTTAGGTGATACAATGTCTTGTGAAGGTCTGGGGAGGTAGGAGGGCAATTGGTGTTGAGGATTCCATGTGAAGGACTCTGTAAACCCATGTGTTGGGATTAAGTGAAGGACAACAGCAACTAAGTTTGTTTGTCATGTTTGTCAAGGAAGACATTACATGTGTCTGATTTGTTATTGCTTTGTCAATGGAGACATTAGGTGTTTGGTGTGTCATAGAGTTGGCATGTTGAATAAGAGTGAGTTGTGTTAGAGGAGGTCATCCCAAGGTGGATGTTGTGACTGTCTTAGAAAGGCAGAATGAAGACTGCTGTCCTGCAGGTCTGTGTAGTGGAGTTGAAGGAATGTCAGATGGAGTTAGGCGTCTTGGGATAGGTGTCCTAGAGTCCTCCCTCATGTTGCATGTCAAGAACAAGTTGGTTATTATGTGAAGCCTGCATTATGTGAAGTTTGATCCCTGTCCAAGAAAATAGTAATCTTGAAAGCCATTGCATTGGAGGTTGATATAGTCTTTTTTTTCTTAGTGATAAGTTGTTTGCTGTCCTAGATGCTCTACATCACAAACCATCCAAGAATTTCCTTCCATCTACCAAACAGATTCTAGCATTCCCACATACTACATCTTTATAATCATCCTCCAAAGGAATCAAAGTAATTATTTTCCCATTTGTTGTTATAGTGTAAGTATTCTTTCTCCCATCATGTATAGCTTTTCTATCATACTGCCAAGGTCTACCCAACAAGATATGACATACATCCATAGGAATAATATCACACAAGACTTCATCATGATAAGATCCAATATGAAATTTCACCAAACATTGTTTACTCACTAGTACTTTATGATCATTCTGAATCCATGCTATCTGATAGGGCTTAGGGTGTTTCAATCTTTCCAACTTTAGCTTAGTCACCATCTCCTCTGAAACTAGGTTATCTAAACTACCACTATCAATCACAACTTTACAACACTTACCTCCTAATTTGCATCTTGTTCTAAACAAACTCTTTCTCTATGGTGGTTCCTCATTTATATCTATTTGAAATAGTGCTCTCCTCATCACCAATGATTCTCCTTTCTCTAGTTTACCAACAGAACATGGGTCATCTAATTCAACAGGTTCTTCAACATAAGTTGCTCTTCCACTATTCTCTATCCTCTTATTTGTACTACCCTGATTACACTCAAATGCTCTATGTCCTTCACCTCCACACTTGAAACAAGTACCTCTGAATGTTCTCTTATCCAATCCTCTTCCTTCTCTTTTGTGTCCTTCATTATGGTATGCACTAGGGTTTCCTCTGTGGTAAAAATTTATGTCATCTCTCTAGTAAGCATTATTATCTCTATCATCCTTCTTAACTAGGCTGTCAAACTTGTTCTTCTCCAGATGTGATCTGTCTCCTCAGGAAAATGTTCTACCTTTCTAAAATTTACCTTCTCTTCCTCTCTGTCTCTAATCATGTCTCTTATTTAGCCTCTCTTCAACCTTTAGGGCAAACTGATATGCTTCCTCCAAAGATGTCATCCTTACTAAACTTAGTTCCTCTTGAATGTTCAATCTTAGTCCATTGATGTATCTAGCCACTTTCTCCTTGCTTGCTTCACTATGCCCTGTTCTTATGATCATCTTGTGAAATTCTTCAGTATACTACACATATTTCTCCTTTTGTCTCAATTTTTGCAATCTTTTTAACAGCTCCAACTCATAGTCAACAAGTATAAACTGATTCTTTAGTTTTGTCACCATCCTATCCCATTTTGTAATCTTTTCTTTTCCTCTTCTATTTCTTTCCAAATGAACTTCTTTCCATCATATAGTAGCCTGTCCTTTCAACTTTGTCTTCATAAATTTCACCTTCTCCGGATCTTCAATTTCCTCATATTCAATGTATTCTTCCATATCATTTATCTAGTCAATCAATTCTTCAAGGTTCAAATTACCAGTATAATTCAGCACATCAACTCTAGGTCTCTTTCCAATCTTTGAAATAGCTTGCATTATCTTTACCTAATCTGATTCTTCTTCTTCATCACCTCATAGGGTTTCACCAGTTTGTTCAATAGATTGAAATTCTTCTTCTCATCTCTTTCAACATTAGGTCTTGGTGTCAATCCTCTTTGCCTATCCTCTTCAACAACATCCAATCGAATTCGCATGGTTTTTATTATCTCCATCAACTCATCTATTCTACTAGCCATTGTTCCAACAGCAGCAACTCTCCTCGGTGGCATTCTTCTTAGGATCAAGTGCAAACTACCTCAGGTTCGGTGATTGGGCTATAAGGTGACAACTACCTCACAATCGGTGATTGGTTGCAACACAAGTAACCTGCCTCAATTTGGCGATCTGTCCATAACAAGATCTTACAGAATTCCCTCGCCAACTTCACTCAATTTGCTCCCAAAGATTCAAACTTTCACTCTAATACCACTTGGTGTAGTCATGGTAGGAGGGTTCACAGAATGAACTGTCTAGACTGTGCAGCAAGAGTAAACACAATAAAAACAACTCAAATAAATAGAACAAATGTAGATTTAGTCATTCAGTATATCATAGAATTCAAATAGAGATCAGACGGCAACATGCGGGCTTACAATTAGGGCTCACAAGCCTAATTACATACATGCGTAAGATAAAGCTTTGAGGCTCCTTCGCACAAAAATTCTAAACTATCAATCTTCTCAATGATGATAACTATGTTAACTGCTTTCCTAAGGATCTATTACATCAATATATATCTAATCTGGATCAATAGATTCCTCTACGTTGGCCAAGGAAGGTCACAAATTCCAAAGAAGAGATGTAACATGTGAACATAGATAGGTTAGACCTAAATGCATAGAACACTTCTGGTAAATGAATGGAATGAAGTACGGATCTCCTGGGAGGGTCAGCCATGAACCAAAGATCATTGAATGATGTGTCATTAGGCTCCAAAGATCAATAAATGCTTCCACAAGTTTCTCCTTCAGCTGGTTGCTAGTGAATATTAGGATGCTCTGCTCTGAGAAACAACCAACTTCTGATAGCAATATCTTTCTGGTATTTACATGCAGATCTCTAAATTCTGGATATGATGTTAATGAATGAATGTAGATGCTAAGTCTAGCTCCACAAGATCTAAAAATACTACTAGACCAAAATACAGAATCTGCTTCTGACTGAACAACCTGAATTGAACTGAAAATGAAAAGAAACAAATTGAACTACAAACAAACTGAAATGCAAATGTTTTTGGTTGATGCAAGATTGCTCTTGAACTAGGGATGATCCTACATCAGTCAGACTTTGTTGTCCACTAGTAATCTTGTACCCTCTCTAATCAATGTGTGTGTCACACGAATATAGGTTGCACCATGTCTCCTACTCTTCTCTCATCCAATAAGCTTAGAGTATGCAAATGTGGCACTTTGGGCCCACACTTGCTTTATATAGCCACCATGTCAGCCCTCAATCACCCTTTTCTCTCCCCAAGCCACAAATCATATCCTTTTTCCTCTATTTTTCTTCCTGTCAACCCCGTTTTCCATCCTACATCCTTTTTTCACCACCATTCCTTTTTGAGAATTCACCCAAAAAAAATATTTATCAAATCAATAGACTTACTAGTTACATCTTTGAAACTTCTTTCTCCTTCACAACCTAGTCTTGATTTATTTGAAACAAATTTCTAACTTTGAATCAACTTGTCAAAAAGTTCAATACTTTGCTCACATTTAAGGGACTAGTTTAACTCTTCGTTCACCTTCTCTAACTGATTTCTCAAGGACACAACGTCTACCTCTAACTTCTGATAGTCCTCCACTCTTGTTTGCAAGTCCAATTTTGTGACTTATTCAATTATTTTAGACTCTTCCAACTGTAATTTTAGATCTGTAAGTTGTATATCAGATTCTTCAAGTCTTACCTTAAGTTTTTCATTTCTTTTTCTTTCATGTTTCAGGTTAGCAAGTGTAGAAATCAATTCTCCCTCAAAATTAACTTCTTCAGAATCATCATATTCTTCCACACCCTCAAAATCAACTTCTTCTTCTTCTTCAGAATCATCATATTCTTCCACATTAATGTTGTCTTCTCCTTCTTTATTAGATGAGTTCTTTTCTTTTTCAAATGCCATAAACACACATTCATTTTGGTCACTAGCATATGAGTTATTATCATAACTGCTATCTTCATCTACATACAAGATTTTCTTCCTTGTGCCAAAAAATCTTTTCCCATTTTTTGAGTTATCATGATTCTTAGAATTATCTTCTTTATCTTTTACACCTAAAGGACATTTGGAAGCAAAATGGCCAACTTTACCACAATTAAAGAATTTAAAAGGCAACTTACCATTGTACTTGCCTGATCGTCTTTTCAATCTTCTTACAAAGTTGGATTCTTGATCATCTAACTCCTCAGAATCTGAATCTACCTCTTTATCATTTTTGATAGATTTAAAGGCTTCCTCTTTGCTTGTAGACTCATCATTGCAAATCCTCATTTCGTAGGCTATGAGGGTACCATGTAGTTCATCTAAGGAAAGTTTGTTCAAATCTCTAGACTCTTCAATTACAGAGACCTTAGAATCATACTTTGGAGACAATGACCTTAAAACCTTTTTAATCACCACTGGATCTTTCACTTCCTCTCCTATACCACTAATGGCATTAACTATTTCTTGAACTCTTAGGAGATAATCTTCAATCTTTCATCTTCAGTCATTTTCAGTCCTTCAAACTTTGCCCTAAAGGTTTACAACTTAGCTTCTTTGATCTTAACATCACCTTGGTAAATACTAACCAACTTGTTCCACACTTCTTTAGCAAATTTACAATGCATAACCTTGACTAAAATTTCATTTGTCAGCCCAAAACAAATGACATTCTTGGCCTTTGCATTGTATTCATACTCTCTTTTTTCATAAGTAGTGGAGGGTGGTTGAGATGGTACAATATATCCATTCTCAACTACTTCCCACACATCATAACCTAAGGACTATAAATAAGACTCCATCCTGAAAACTCCAAAAGGCAAAACTAGAACCATCAAAGAGGGGTGCTTTGAAAGTGGAAGAACCTTATTGACAAGCCATGAGTGTAACCTACTACTAGGACCATCCCAAGTTGATTAAACCTCTACTAGGCACCTTGCTCTAATACCAATTGAAAAGAGCACAGTTACACTAAGAGTGGGGGTGAATTAGTGTAGTTAAATTGAATTATTTGTTCAATAATCTTAAAGACACATCAAATCAAATAAGAGAATGAAAAACATTAAGCCAAACATGCACACATGACACCATATTTACGTGGAAACCCTATGAGGGAAAAAACCACTAAGAGTTGCTTGAGACTACTGCTCAAATCCAACCTCAAAAGAAAGAAAGGTACATTTGTTTTCAAGGTACGAAAACACCTATAGCATTGTTTTCAAGGCTCCAATACTTAGGTACAATACACACTTGGTCAACAACAAGCACTTCCTGAAGCACCAACTCCAATGAGGCACCTACCTCATTCACCAAAAAAAGTAACACCAAACTCCTTAAAAAATGTGATAAATAGATGTGCAAAATATGATTCTAAACAATCTAGTTTGCACCATTTAGAAATAAATAATCTTCTCTACAATCCTGTAAATCAATCCTACAACATTCTGATCAACAAGATCCTTCATAGTTAAACTATGATATACATCTTTACATGCATATCTATAGTTTAAACCTTTGTTTTCTTCATTCTCCCAGTCTCTGTTTTGGCTTTATGAGTAATATTAAATTAAACAATGTGTAACACTGTACATAACTTAGTATATCCTCACTCAAAAAACCTTGAAATCTCATGGAGGAGAAGAATAAAAACCCCTTAAGACTGCAGTTCGAAAATAGTTAACAAACAGTTAATAAACTTCCCATAACAAGGAATACAACCAACCAATTATCAAATTTCATACCCACCACAAAGCCATTAGTATTTGAAAAGGTTTTAAATTTGGAGCATTAATCTGCTTTTTCACAGGCTTGAAGAATCAAACTTTAGCCTTTGATCTTGTTTTGTCGTCTAATCAAAAGACCGCCACCTATGAGGACCAGTCTCCCTAGGAGAGGGTCTGGCCATTCCATGTAAATGACCCCTTCACTTTATAACTTAAGTGAAGGTTACTTTTGATTACCGGTCACCATCCAAATATAACAAAATGTAACTTCTCACTTGACCTTATATCCCTCTCACCGATTGTGAGGCAATTGCTACCTTGTAGTCAAGTTGGTGTAAAAATGAATGGGGAGGAGAGCAGGAGGACCTGTAACGACAGTCTATATAAGGTGAAAATATTTTTCTTTAGGTTTTAAGACATAGTAGGACTTAGGGTTTTTAGCATTTCTTAGGACTTGGAACTTAAAAAAACATGAAACCAAGTAAAAAATTAAACCCTAATTGTTGAGACTTAATAGTATAGGTAGGAACAAGGCAAAATAAATGAACCATGACACTAGAAATTCTAGGGTCTCTAACTTTCACACCTTGGCGTTTAGAAGACACTTAGGATGTAAGAAAGATATAGCATTAGGTATAAAAGGAACCCTAGATCCTTGTGAGCAAATTGCAAATACAAGAACAAACAAGGACACACCAAAGAAGTAGAAGGCTTTTAATATATAAATATTATAATAAAATAAATATGCCAACCCTTGAATTGAACCCAAATGAATGAGACCTTACACTGAACTTCTGATGTTATGCATAGGGAAATAAGGAAAACTTGAGAAAAGAGATCATCAAGGACATCAACACCAACACAAAGACAAAACCACCATTCTCCTTATACAACAAATATCATGTGGACATCCACTTCAATGGCATGAACTCCCTTATAAAGATCACTGTGAATTCAATATCAGACACCAAATTTTATCCACTGAAAGGACTGATCAAACTGGTAACACCAAGCATAAAATTGTGTTGACATCAATGGCTAAATGAAGAGCATGTTCAAGTATGTGTACATCATTTCATTACTAAATGAATGCACTCCTTGTGCTTATCAAGAGCCTCTGGTAACTCCATCTGAGATCACCCTATCACTCCAAATCTAGCTAAGAGTTAACTATTTGGATCAATGGGTTTACACTTCACACTCCTGATGATGACAAGATTTTCTTTGCACAATGCAGACATCAACTTCTACCACCATCTTCATAACTCTATTTCATATGGCAATTGATTCAAGATCTCCTGATCTCCTGGATGATCAATACCATCAAGTTGAGCAACTCTTAGTAATTACAAGCATACATCAAACATAATTGACATTGTAACCACCATACACATGAAGTATGAACATGAATGAATAATCTTGAAGCATGAACATGATTTACTTGATACAAACTGTGATATCTCAACATCATCAATCAACACTCAACACTATGAACTCATGAAGCCATTGTGATTGATCTCTCAACATCATCAATCAAAACTCAACACTATGAACTCATGAAGCCACTGTGATTCTGAAGCATCAACACAAACAACCTCAAAACTTTTGACATCAATGACAAACATTTTTCAATACCATACACTAGTTATTGTAGACACTATATTTTTTTGGAAAATGAAGAAATAGAGAAAGAACATAAGTATAGTTGCAAAAGCATGGTGGGATGAAAATTTTTTAGAGATAGGTTAGATATAGATAATGTAATAAAAATGCAAAAAAAATGATTATGGTCTTGGCATTTGCACTATTATTTAAATTTCAAAATAGAGAGTGAGCATATTGAAATAAGAGATATTGATTGGGTGATAAGGTTTGAATAATATTGATATATATGTATATGTATACATGTATACATCTATGTATACATATAGATACATATACACACACACACACATATATATATACATATACATATACATATACGTATACATATACATATACATGTACACGTACATGTATATGTAATATATATGTGTAAGCATAAAATTTAGAATTAAATTAGAAAAAAAAATGTAAACAAAGTGCTTCCTATTGTAAACTTAATGCTCACCTTGGATTAAGAAAAAATGAAATCAAATTAAACAAATACTTAGCATTCATTACCAAATACAAATTCTATGGTAGAATGTGTTGGGTCCTAAAACCGCAGGTCCAAATTCCTAGAGCATGCTAAGTTCTTCAAGGCTAGGGGTTGTCATCAAGAAGGGGAAACATAGGCTCATCAATAGATTTAGGATGATTAAAGGCCGATTAAGAAGAGTGGGTATTCTCTCATGCACTTCGGACTCAACTAGACCTAGGAGGGTATTTCTAGAGGTATCCTTGACAAGGTTTTAAACCCATCAAGATAAGCATGATTCAAACAATGGAAGCTATACCCAATGTACACTTGACCCCTATATTTGTCACTAGGTCAAGAAAAACTAGTTGCATAAGACCTCTTATTAAGATGATTACTACACCTTACAGATACACCCACAGATGATAACAACATGACATTTCTTAAGATGAATCCACTTAACCTCATATACACAACTTGAAAGGTGATGTAAGAACATGATTCACAAATGATTCAAACAATTTTGGGTTATGTAAAATGAATCTCTAGTTATAGCATTAAATCATGCACAACATGTGAAACCTAATCTACTCCTACTCTATCCTACAACTACCTGAGGTAGAGGATTTATTAAAAAGGATGTTGGTCCTTCACCAATCTACACCGGTGCCTACTCCATTGGACAACATAGTCATGAACAAGGAGGAAGGAAATACATGAAACAAAGAATCAATGGAACTAGATATATATTCACATACACATCACAAATTGAATCCCATATGATGGACATACTTAAAAATCTAGAAAAAAATTACAATGCTCCATATGCAACAAGGAACGACTAATACAAAAGGCTTTGTATTAATTTAAATGCTATCACATATTATCATACCTTAATTACAATCATACCAAAAAATGTGGTAAGAGTGGAAGAGTAACCGGGTTCAAAAATCCCTTTGAATAATTACAATCTCCCATGGAGAAATACCATTACATGCAGATATCCTTTAAAACTCCTTCATACATTGTGTTTAATACATTCCTTCACTTGCAACCCAAACTAGCAATGTTTGATGCCCTAAAATCACCTTAAGGCACTTAAAAAATTTGGTTCAATGACCAACCCCTTCTACATCTTACCAACATGTATCTATAGTATTTCATTTCTGTCTGTTCACCTAATGAGATTTTGAACAAGAAAACAACTTTGTAGGATGTCCATACATGCTACAATAAATTTCACCTACCTCTATATCTACCCCAGTACCTGCTACATGTAACCTCACTTACCTCCAATCTATTCATGCTAGGAATTAGTGGTATTTTTGGGAGGTAGGTGGGCATTCAAAACTAGAGGTGTCATAAAAGAAACACATTAAAAATGTGTCAAAATCCTTTATTTCTACCTTGTTGATGATTCGAGCCTCTATTGAACCTTGGTAGAGAATCAATGAGTTCAAGAACCTATGAACTCATTAATGAGCCACTTATCTTTACTTTGTCTTTCTTCTTTTCCTTATTTTATTTCTTTTATTTCCTCTACTAAATATTCTCGGTATTTCAATATTTAAGCAAACCAAGGAGCCATTGAACCTTGTCGATACTTTGGTGTTTCAACAATCTATTAAAATTTTGATCCTTTTCAAAGGTTCAAGAGGTTCTTGAACCTCTTGAACTACCAACAACTTTTCTCTTTGTGCTTTCTTTCCTTCATCAGTGAGTTGATGAGTTCAAGAACCTATGAACTCACTAACATTTCATTTGTGTTCCTTTGTTGAAGGTTTCAAAATGTTAGCATTTCAATTCCTTTTGAACCTTGTTAGCATTTTGGTGACTTCAAGAACCCATGAACTCACCGATAAGGTTCAACAAAGCATAAAAGGGTTGAAAAAGACCTAAAATTAGATTTTTTTAATATTTTTTCATGGATTTGCAAGGGTGTGGATTAGGAAAAGCATCAAGACTACATTTTAACTCAAGGGAGCCAACATTGAAATTTTTTGCAAGTTTGGGAACTAGAAAATCTAGGTCCCAATAGAGTTTCTAGTTGGTGATGTGTGCCTCTTGTAGGCATAATGAGGATCTATCTATCTCCAAGAGAAAAACAAAGAGGAAAAGAATAATAGGGGCAAAACAAATAGACAGATGTACATAAAATGAGAACATATACATGGAAACACACCCAAAGAATGACATGAAAGTACATTGATAATGAAAGGATTGCTATGAATCAAAATTTTAACACAATTGTAGGTTAGATCCTATAAAGAAAATCCATGGATCTACTTTCATTTGTCGAAGACAAGTTGAAAGGAGTTAATCTCCTTCAAACCAACACTACATTCACCACCCAGCTACAACACATGATGAATGTTGCCTACATGCACCATTATGTGAGCACTACCCATGAAGTGGAGACCAACTCCATGACTAGCATCACTATAAGGAAACCATAAGTAATATGTGTAGGAACTATCCCACAGAACATTATTCACTCCCTTAATAACAAAAAGTGAAGAACTAAAAATCAAGTCAACATCAAAAGATATGGATGGAAGCAAACATCCACCAACAAATGCAACATATTCATACTTGCTAACCTACATGTGTGAATCAAGGAAAAAAGCAAATTCCTCCATTTCACATGGTGAAGATAAATATACCTAGCCACATTGTTGATCCACATAAAGAAGGGCTTCTTCCTACAAGTCAAACTGAAAAATTTCAAGATCAAGTATACTTCCAAGCTAAGCTACAAAATATTGATCTTCAACTTGGAATATGTGTTGCAACTCAATTCCCTCTTCATATGCATCTTGGAGCCATACAAAGGACTCCATCTTGAGCCCTCTTCATATGCATGTTGGACCCATACAAAGGATTCCATCTTGAGCACAACACTAGCATCCATAGCATTTGAAGCACAACTTTCAAAAAGGAAAGCTTCATAGTCACAAGTGTCATCACCAAACTCTTGGACAATGGGCAACTAACATACACAATATTCACTTGTGCTAGTATCATCTTCAACATCTAAATCAAAAGCATGATTCAAACCAAAACTCAAACCATCAGAACTATTGACAACATCATGAGATAGCTCCAGTGAAGAACTAGATTCTTCAAATTGTCTCTGTATTTTTGGCTCATTATGGCAAATGATTGTGTCATATCTACTACTGCAAACTGACTTGTGACAAACTATGTCTTTCTCCTTTATCACTATAACAACATAGCCCTATGTCCTACTTGAAGAACACTCAACATGGGGAAGACAACAAACTTTGTACCAAAGAAATAGGATTTCATATGCATCCACATGGTCAACATCTTCACACTCATCAAGGGAAAATTCTTCAAACTAAAAATCACTATCTGCACTAACATCTATCTAAGATTAGTTATCATCAAGTGAAGACACATATTTACCTTCCTCATGCACTCAAGCATGAACTACTTCATCATCACTAACAAGAACAAAGGAGGGCAACATATCAAATAAGAAACTAGTTTCTTGCTCACCCATGATATTATATGCATCTACACACTTAACATGATCAACTTCACAAGCTAATCCATTTGAATATTCATTTGTACACATACCTTCCTCTTTGTTCACCAAGTCACATACCTCAATATCAAGTTGGATGTCATCATCGGTTTTATCATATTCATCTTCAATTGATGACCTATCCAACTAAAGGTAGGTGTAAACACTATCATTATCATTTGCACTGTTGTCACATAATGCACCATCTTCAACTTATATCCTTCTAATTACACATTCATATTGATTTGGTTTTGTATCAATTTGATTAGTTGTGTCTGGACATTACTTCTATTCACATTAGCATGTTCATTACCAATAACACTTGTATTTGCAGATAACAACCTTGCTATGTAATCATTCTTCACCTTCTCAACATAGTCTAGGCATGAATAGGTTTGTTGCAAGCTTGCAATTTTCAAATCCTCTTGCATTGAACTCAAACCAAGATCATAGGATTCCAAGAACATGTTAATGTAGGTGAGTGTGTTAGGTCTGAAATCATTTGGAATTTTGGAAAGGGCAATGGTAAACCTGTGACTGAAATCCATGTTAGACTCACCCTCTTGTCTGCTAATATTTTCTAATTCATGAACACGATCAATAGGGTCTACACTTTTTACAAATTCTTCTTCAAATATAGCCACAAGGTCATTCCATGAAGCAAAGGAATACTCTTAAAATCATTCAATCCATCTCTTTGCCTTTCCATATACCTAACAAAAAATCTCATCCACATGTCTTTATCATCAAACTAAAACTCTTTGATGAACTCTAAAAAAATATCAACATGTGTGTCCCCTTCCCAAATAACATACCCATCAAATCTAGGCATCTGATTGTAGACCTCAATTGACATGGTTTACATTTTGTAGTCAACCTAATAAAGGTTGAGCTATTTATAAATGATGTCTAATGGGATGAAAGGGAACCGAGCACCTTGATTTTTGGTGGTAGTAGGGAAAGCATGCGATTACACCCTAGATTCTAGCAACTTGATTTGACTTTCAATTTTTTTTCATGCTCAACAAGGTCATTCATTTTTTATATGGATGCATGTAGGTTAATACATGATTTGTACAAGATGTAATGCTATTGGAATAGCATGAGGATCCATCACTAGAATATTCATAGGCTTCATAATAATTAGGGCGTGAAATATAGGAGGATGCAAATGATGGAGCAACCCTAGATTTTGCATTATTAAATATGAATTCCATGACTAAAGCATTCTACAATGCTGGGTGAAAATAGAGGCATTAAAATGTATGTTTCTTTACCATGAAAGAAATAACACCTCAAAGGTAGGAAGAAAAAACCATGTGTACCTTTATTTCCAATAGTTGCACACTTGAAATGTGATCTTGATTCACCAACAACAAATACATAGTAGTAGCAACAAACTTCCTTTTTCTAATAGTAGATTCACCACCTCTCTTGGAAGATGAAATTCTTGAAGAAAACTAGATCTCCAAGGAAACAAACAGGTTTGCATTCAACTCACTAGTAGAGTCCCCAATTCAATTTCAACCCATAAAGTCTTCTTCCCTAACACCATTCTATTGGTGTAAGTTGATAGGATGCCAACCAAACATAATGCATAATTGCATCTTAATATTAATAGGGTTTTAAAAATGTCTCCAACTACCTATAACCTAGCAATGACACCATTCTATTGGTATAAGTTGATAGGAAGTCAAACACCACTCACAAAAAATTCACTCAACAACATCTACAAACTTTCTTCAATGACTGTTGCAAAGGTTTTCAAAATTAGAACCAAGACATTGTATCCCTGGCAATGGTTGTTACACATATGGTTCCTAGGGTTGTCATTGATGTCAACATTGTCACTAGGTTGTCATTGATGTCAACACTATCATGGTGGTGTACTGATGGTGTTCATGGTTGGATGTCATATCCCATCCAACAAAAGAGGAAGATACAGTTCATGTCCCATCCAACAAGAGTGGAAGATACAGTTCATGGTTGGATGTCATGTCCCATCCAACAAGAGAAGGGAGAAGATATAGTTCTTATTAATATGGGAATTAGAAGCACGAAGATGATCATATGCATTGTTGATGCTACTGATGGCCTTGTATGTTCCAAGTTCTATGATGATTACATTATCAGAAGAGTGTTTTTTTGTTGACTGATTGAAGACAGTGTTGTCTCTATGAAGATGTTTTGTGTAGGGCAGTGGAATTCTCTGCATTCCTCTACATTCATAGATATGGCCATGTAGTTCTGGAATTGTGTTCAAGATGCTATGAAGGTGGTAATTTCAAGTTTTCAAATTAGTTGTCCTTCCACTGTGAAATGTATGCATGATAGAGTACTGCCATGTGTTGTAGTAGAGTATGCTAGTGTTGAAGGTCTGTTGGAATGCTCTGCATTATTCCACAAGTGAATGATTGCCCTTGCTATTTTGAGGACATGTTTATGGATGTGTATTACATTCTTCCTTACAATTTCAAGGTTCTTGGTGGTCCGCGGCTCTATTTTCAAATGGCAGCATGTTGCAATGTGTTATGGATGACAGATTGTGCTCAAAGTTAATGATTGAAGTTGTACGGTAGAATTCTTTGATGTGCAGTGGTAAAGGAGTGTCTGGGGATGTTGTATGATTCATGTGGACTCATCTAGAAAAGTTTCATGAAGATCTTTCTTGTTTCCAATACCCCACAAGCTTTTCAAGTTGATGTGGCCATTATACTTCAAGTCTTCATGTGTTTTTCTTAAAGCTGTCCTATTTCTAATTGAGTGGAGTATGCAGATGTAATTCCTTGGTGTTTGAAGCTGTGAAGGATTTTTTGGACCTGGTTATGCAAGTGTTGGTGTCTACAAGGCATGAATCTTTTGCTAGTGTAACATGTGGTTTCACTTAGGCCCTATCTTCTACACGTTTCATATTCTGTGTTGTCTGGCCGACTTGTAAATGTATTTTTCATGTTGTATCTAGCTGACAAGCAATGTAATCAATGTAATATCATGTATAAATAGTGAATCAAATTGAGTGAGGAGAGGTGTGATTGCAAGTAGATAAAAAGAAGAATGAATGCATTGTTGATGTGCGACTAAAGGAGAAAGAGAAGGAGTTGTTGATGATGTATTGATTCATCTTGAAGACTTATATGTGATAGTGATCAAGGGTAGAGTGTGCCTAACTGATCAGATCATTAGAAGAAAGTGTGAAGAGATAGAAGTGCAATCATCAAAAGTGTGAGTTTCAATGTCAGTTTTTAGACAGTAGAAAGACTGTCATACTGTAATCTTTTGTACGTGTGTTCTCAATTCAGGGAGTAGTAGATTCCTTGGGAGTGACCCTAAAACAAAGTATTTAGGGAGTATTAGCTTCCTTGGGGGTGACCCTAAATCAAAGTTCTTTAGGGAGTAGAAGCTTCCTTGGGTTGTATCCCTAAAACAAAGTTGTTATTTGAGCTTCATATATTGTGAGTTAATCCTCACTGTGGTTTTTCCATGTATATCTAGTGTCATGTGTTGATGTGCATTGTGTTAATCTTCCATGTTCATGTTAATTCTATGATGATTAAGTTTTAATCTTCTCTGGATAAGTTGAAGTTAAAATTGAAAATTATTTAGATACTGATTCACCCCCCTCTTAGTATCTTGGTGTGTTCAACAATTGGTATCAGAGCCAAATTCCTCTAAGGGAAGCTTAACCACTTGAGGAAGGTCCAAGATGGAACAAAATGGATACTACAAGATACCTAGGTTTGATGGGACAAATTATGATTTTTGGAAGCTAAGGATGGAAGCTTATATCAATTCTCTAGGGTGCAGTGTTTGAGACTCTATCAAGACTGGTTACACAGTTCCTGTTACCATTCCTAAAGATGCAGATGAAGTTAAGAAGTATGATAACAATGCCAAGGTAAAGTTTTCTATCATGAGTGGGTTAGTTGATTCAGAGCTTCCAAAGGTAATGAGTTGCAGTTCTACTCAAGAAGTTTGGGATAATGATGTAGAGCTCACAACACAAAGACCACAAAGGATCACAACCAACAACATAGGAGGAAGAGGATATAGGGGATGGCAGGGCAAACAACTCATCTAGGCCTCAGTGGACCAAACAACAACACTTGACTTCAATTTGGACTTGACTGTCCACTCACACTCCATGACTTCAACACAACACAATATCACCATTTATAGGTTCAAACATATGGGGACCTTCCCAAACCTTCTAGGGACCCTAGACTAACTAGGTTTGACTGTCCCAAGCTCAAAAAACTCACAAAATGCACTGAGGGTACCTCCTTGTACCACTTCCTTCACAAACCAACTCATTTCCTTGTAGCCCTCTTTTTAGGATTGTCATGCAATAACTTTAGTTTCAGACCTCTTCTCCAAACTTTCATGGGTGTTTTGACTACCCATTACCTTGTTCTTGAACATATTAAACATGAAACATAGGTTGATTTGGAACACTATAGCCAAAACTTGATTGTACCCTGCTCTCCCAAGGGCTAATTAGGCCTCCCACAACACCACAAATACATGAAAATGATAACACACTCCACAAATTCTTGTTCCTAGGTGTAGGAGGTGTTTAATATTGATAACATTAACTAGTTTCAAGGTTTTAGACACCATACAAACTACCTTGCCTTCAAAAAGCAACTCCACCTATGTTAGGACTGTCAAAACATAGTGTTATTGGACTTCAAGAAACACAAATCTATCCTTTCACACCAACTCCACCATTCCTACACAAAACCCACTTAATTAACATTAAAACAAAACTTGTTACACTCATTTCCACCTATGGGGCAAGTATGGAAACTCCTAAATCCATTGATTTCATGAAAAAGCACTAAAACCCTCTAAAACCCTACTACAGACCCACTTGCACAAAAATAGTCATAAAATGCTTCTTTTACAATGAAAATGGCTCCAACCAAGTTTAAATGAAAGGTAAGACAAGCCTTAAATCCATTATTAACATCTGGGCTCTTGGCTATGTGGTAGGGCCCAGTACAAACAAGAGGAACAACAATAAAACAGTCATAAACTGTGAAAAGAGCAGTCCCAAAGAAAACATTGGGAAGGTGCTCAAATCTCCTCCAACCTGGCTTAAAACAAATATGAGATCACACACTACAAAATTCCAAACATGAGAACTTTGCCTTAGTACTGTACAGCCAAGAAAAATGAGAGGGAACAACAATTTTCAGAAAAATAGAGATGGAACAGCAAAATAGTTATAAACTTCATTTCTTCCTCTTCAAACTTCCACCAAAACTCCTTCATATGACCATACTCTCTATTACAATGCTTTTACAATTTTTTTTATCCTTTTTTCACTCCATTCCATCATGGGAATAAGGCTCAAAATAGCCTAAAGCTACTAATTTTTCCTAAAAATGATTTTTCTAAAAATAGACTGTCACAGTATTTATGACTGTAGTCCCACTAAACCTTTTTCAAACTCCACTAACATAAAATGACTAAAATCATCCTCCTATGCCTTTTTAAGGCTCTATTACATTTTTTTTTTAAAACTCATTTTGTCTTTTGACACTAAATTTTTAAAATTTGATTAAATGCTTAAACTAGGTGAACTATACCATACAGGCTAACTTTAAACTTTTCCAAGTCCCTTGGAAATATTCTTGCAAATTGTCCTTCATTGCTCCATGCTTGTATTTATTAGGTCCATCTTCACTGTCCATGGTATGCTTGCCAACATTTCTTGTTGTTTGACCATATGCACTCTTTGTGGACTTTCCCATTCTTGGTCCTCTAACCTTGTCATCTTCATCAGCAACTATGCTTCTCTCAGCTGTCTTCAAACTTGTCTTCTTAACTTATTGTTGACACCACTAGTTCATACTCTCCTTTCCACTATCCACTGTCACCTTACCTTTACCAACCTCTGTCATTCCTTTATCCAACTTGCTTACTTTGCAAACTGCTACACCAGCTTCTCTTGCTGTCTACTCATCACTACAGGGCACATGATTGTCCCTACTAAGACTCCTTCACTCACTTCTTGCCTTACCATAGGCTCCACACTCTTGCACTTCACATTTTCAGTCACTTTCTTCTTCCATATGAAGATATTGCTCTTCTCAACAGGCTGCAAATCAGCTCCACACTTCCTATTTGTTGTTTCAACAACTTCACGCCTTGAAAAGGCTGCACACTCCTTGTTTTCATACTCCTCAACCATCACTGAATGCTCCTCTAATGGTAGTAACACAAAAGTCTTCTCATCCTTCTTGATAGTGAAGGTATTAGATCTTCCATCATAGACTGTAAACCTATCAAATTGTCAGGGTCTTCCAAGTATCAAATGACAACAATCCATAGGTAGGATGTCACAAAGTACTCTATCCTCATATGCTCCAATCTTGAACTCAACTAATGCTTGCTTAGTCACTAAAATGGACTGATGATCACTCACCCAAGAATTTTGTAGGGAACTGCCCTAGGAACTCTCTTCAACTTCATCTTGTCTACCATCTCACTAGACACCATATTATTAGTACAACCAGAATCCACTATCACTTTACATACCTTGTTCTTGCTCTTGCAAGTTGTCTTAAACAATGTTCTCTGAATCAACTCCTTCTCCCTGGTGGTCTTCAGTAGTGCTCTTTCTCTCAGCATCAATGCTTCTCCTACTTCAGCATCACACCTTATGTAACTAGAACTACCATACTCTTCTTCTTGGACTAATTGAGTCCTCTCACTCTTCCTCTCACCATCACTTGAAAAATTTTGTTTCTCAAGACACTTATATGCTGGGTGCCCAAACTCTTGAAAATTATAACACTTACCTAAAAAGGTATTTGCACTTCTTCCACCACCAAATCTGCCTCTAGAACCTCTGCCTCTAAAATATGTACTTTGTCCTTGTTTGAAATTAGCACCTTGTCCTTGTGCCTTGTTCATGTCTTCTTGACTTTCATTGACTTATTTTGTGTTAAAAGATCCTCTGCCTCTAGAGGTATTGCCTCTACCTCTAGCTAACTTATCTTGTCTCCTTTTCAGCTTCTCTTCCACTCTAACTGCCATCTGATAACAATCTTCAACACTCCTTGGATTTGCCAACACTAGTTCATCCTGCATGTTAAATCTCAAACCACCAATATACCTAGCAATCTTTTGCACTTCAGTTTCATGTTGACCAAACCTTATACTCAGCTTATAAAACTCTTTAGTGTATGTCTTAACATCCATATCCTTTTGTCTTAAACTTTGAAGCTTCTTAAACATTTAAACTTCATAATCTTTAGGCAATAATTTACCTTTGATTTTTGCTACTATCTTGTCCCATGAAACAATTTTTTCCTTTCCTTGCTTTCTCCTCTCTGTTTTCTGATAATCCCACCATAACAAAGCATGACCTATCAACTTGGTCTTTGCAATCTTCACTTTCTGATCCTTAGGAACTTCTTCACACTGAAAATGATTGTCCAATGCTGCAATCCAATCTAACAACTCTCCATCATTCAGGCTTCCTCCAAACTTTGGCACATCTATCTTTATCTTGTGCTTGTCTTCTTTTACTTCCCTCAGTAACTTTACCATCCTCTGATCCTCAAGGTCCAACTCTTCTTCCACATCTTCATACTCAACTTCTTCTTCTTCCTCAGACTCAATCTCTTCACCTAGAACCACTCCTCTTCTCTGATTTTGTTCTAGGGTAGCCATTCTTTCCTTCAGCTCCCTCAACTCTCTGGCATGCTTCTCCTTTAGCTCATTCATCTCTTGAGCAATGTTTCTCACTCTTGGAGGCATCTTGACAAACTGCCTCTTAACACTTAACACTTCATAGACCTACTAACTATGCTTTGATACCAATTTGATGCAGAGCTCACAATACAAAGACTACAAAGGATCACAACCAACAACATAGGAGGAAGAGGATATAGGGGATGGCAGGGAAAACAACTCATCTAGGCCTCAGCGGACCAAACAACAACACTTGACTTCAATTTGGACTTGACTGTCTACTCACACTCCATGACTTCAACACAACACAATATCACCATTTATAGGTTCAAACATATGGGGACCTTCCCAAACCTTCTAGGGACCCTAGACTAACTAGGTTTGACTGTCCCAAGCTCACAAAACTCACAAAATGCACTGACAGTACCTCCTTTTACCACTTCCTTCAGAAACCCACTCACTTCCTTGTAGCCCTCTTTTTAGGACTGTCATGCAATAACTTTAGTTTCAGACCTCTTCTTCAAACTTTCATGGGCTTTTTGACTACCCATTACCTTGTTCATGAACATATTAAACATGCAACATAGGTTGCTTTGGAACACTATAGCCAAAACTTGATTGTACCCTGCTCTCCCAAGGGCTAATTAGGCCTCCCACAACACCACAAATACATGAAAATGATAACCCACTCCACAAATTCTTGTTCCTAGGCATAGGAGATGTTTAATACTGATAAACTTAACTAGTTTCAAGGTTTTATCCACCATACAAACTACCTTGCCTTCAATAAGCAACTCCACCTATGTTAGGACTGCCAAAACATAGTGTTATTGGACTTCAAGAAACACAAATCTATCCTTTCACACCAACTCCACCATTCCTACACAAAACCCACTTAATGAACATGAAAACCAAACTTTTTACACTCATTTCCACCTATGGGGAAAGTATGGAAACTCCTAAATCCATTGATTTCATGAAAAAGCACTAAAACCCTCTAAAACCCTACTACAGACCCACTTGCACAAAAACAGTCATAAAATGCTTCTTTTACAATGAAAATGGCTCCAACCAAGTTTAAATGAAAGGTAAGACAGGCCTTAAAACCATGATTAACATTTGGGCTCTTGGTTGTGTGGAATTGCCCAGTACAAACAAGAGGAACAACAATAAAATAGTCATAAACTGTGAAAAGAGCATTCCCAAAGCAAACATTGGGAATGTGCTCAAATCTCCTCCAACCTGGCTTAAAACAAATATGAGATCACACACTACAACATTCCAAAACATGATAACCTTGCCTTAGTACTGTACGGCCAAGAAAAATGAGAGGGAACAACAATTTTCAAAAAAATAGAGATGGAACAACAAAATAGTCATAAACTTCATTTCTTTCTCTTCAAACTTCCACCAAAACTCTTTCATCCGACCATACTCTCTATTAAAATGCTTTTACAATTGTTTTTATCCTTTTTTCACTCCATTCCATCATGGGAATAAGGCTCAAAATAGCCTAAAGCTACTGATTTTTCCTAAAAACTAATTTTTCTAAAAATAGACTATCACAGTCTTTATGACTGCAGTCTCACTAAACCTTTTTCAAACTCCACTAACATAAAATGACTAAAATCATCCTCCTATGCCTTTTAAGGCTCTATTACATTTATTTATTTTTTGAAACTCATTTTGCCTTTTGACTCTAAATTTTACGAATTTGATTAAATGCTTAAACTAGGTGCACTGCACCAGATAAACTTAAAACCATTTATAAAGGAGATAAGAAAGTAAAGCAAGCCAAGATTCAAATCTTCAAGACCAAATTTGAGAACCTAAAAATGTCAAAGGATAAAGAAATTTCTAGATATATGCTAGGTGAATGAAGTGGCCAATGACATTAAAGGTCTTGGTGGAGAAGTGAAAGAAGATGAGGTTTTGAAAAGGTTCTGAAATCTCTTCCAAAATCTTACAGTCATAAGGTATCTACCATTGAAGAGAATGCAGACTTGGATACATACACTATAGACAAATTATTTGGTTCCCTTACTACCTTTGAAATGAGAGAGTTTTGCAATGATGCTCCAAAGAAAGAAGTTGCTTTCAAAGCCAATGTGAAGACAAAGGAAGAAGTTGTTGTTGAAGTTGAAAGTTCTGATGAAGTTGAAGCAAATTTTTTGAGAAGACTGAAGAAAGGCACCGGCAAATACAAAGGTAAGTTACCCTTCAAATGTTTCAATTTTGGAAAGGTTGGTCATTTTTCTTCTAAATGTCCTTTCAAAGAATCAAGGGGTAGTAACAGAAGAGATAAGTTTAAGAGAAGTTTGTATTCTATAGAAAGAAATTATTCTTTAGAAGATAAGGACCATGATGATTCAAATGATGAAACACTTTTCATGGCCTTGAGTATTGGTGACAAAAAGGATGATGTTGGGAAATGTGAAAAGATTGATGCCTTGCAAGCATAACAAAACAATGAAATATCAACGGTTGTATGGACTATCTTTCATGCAAGAGAAGAAGCCAAGGTTTAGGTAATTGACAGTGGATGCTCAAGTCATATGACTGGTGACAAGGAGAAGTTTATCAGCCTTGAAAAGTGGGATGGTGGTGCTATTAAGTTTGCTAGTGATGAGTCAGCATAGATATGTGGAAAAGGGATGTCTTCTATCTCAAAGGGATAAAGCACATTCTTCTCAATGTCAGTTAGATGTGTAGCAAGGGGTATAATCTCACCTTTCATGCCAATGGCTATGAAATCACAAAGGCAAGGTCTGGAAAACTAGTTACATAAGGTATCAAGACATATGGTGACATCTATCATCTGAAGGAGGTAAATGGAAGAATATGTTTTTTAGCCCAATCCAGTGAATGTTGGATGTGGCACAAAAGAATGGGACACAATAATTTTGATAGTATGGTAAAGATCAGTTCTACTCATGCAGTGAGAGATATGCCTAAGATAATCAAGCCTACAAATGCAGTATGCAGGGAATGTCAAATGGGAAAGCAGACAAAGATAAACTTCAAAAGCAAGGAGTATTCTTCTTCAAAGCCATTAGAGCTGATTCACACTGATCTATGTGGCCCTACAAGATTAAAGAGTCAACAAGGTGAGAGGTTTTTCATGTTGCTTATTGATGATTATTCTAGAATGACTTGGGTTACTTTCTTAAGAGAAAAATTAGATGCCCTTGATAAATTTAAAGTGTTAAAAGCTATGGTTGAGAATGAAGTTGATGCCAAGATCAAATGCTTGAGGTTTGATAGAGGAGGTGAGTTTGTTACAAGTATGAGCCTAACTGGTGTTGTCATTAATGTCAACATACTCCTGTTGTATTGATGATAAGGATTGGATGAGCTATGTGCTGAGGATATTGAGAAAATTAGTCATATCAGGAACAGAGAAGAATAGAGAAGAGCAGTGAAGACAGTAAGGCAAAGATTAAAGATAAGATGACTATAGAGGATATGGTTCAAAGGGTTTGTAGATATGTGTCTTAAGGTGATCCAGTAAAGATTTTAGAGGTCCACATGAAGATCTGAAAAAGTTGTGGCCGCTCAAGTAAAACTGGTTCTGGTAGGTGTTTAGAGGTGACAGAGTGACATAGACAGGTCTAGTGAGATCTAGAAATGCATTATCCCATTCTGCGGATTTGAGGGAGTGTTGAGGAAGTCTTTGTGAAGTTTCAACTCGATTGGTTCATGGTTTGAAGGTTCACAAGCATCTATTCCCTTGTGATAGTGATGACAGACTGTGTTCTTGAGGTTCTGGATGAAGGAGAGAAGGATTTTAGTAAGCAGATGAAGTGTGGATGTTCTTGGTCATTCAGACAAGCTTATGGAGGTCTTTGGATTGTGTCTAGTTCATGTTGGTGGTCTGTACTAAAGTTTGAGCTCGCAATTGAAGAACTACTTCTGGATTATGGTGTTCTTCCTGAGACTGGCCAACTAGATGAGTTACACATCCTGTGGATGTTCTTGTTGATGTTTGCCGACTTAGATGATCATTCCTAATTGGATGTCTTGTATAAATAAGGGATTGTAAAGTCATTTCAAAGAAAATTATGTGGTGATGAGAGTATGGTAGCGAGGAGGAGAGCAAAAGGCAGAGAAGAAGTATTGGGCTTAAATGGAACTGATTCAAGCATGGTAAAGATGCTATTCTCCAGTTCATGTATGTGATACTTATTATTTTGTAGACAATGTGTCTCTTGTAGGCAGTGGGCTCTTGTGAGCAGTGTGCTCGAGTAGTGAACCCTAATTGGCATGTGCCATTTTGTTCTTTCTATTCTTCTAACAGAGAATACAATCTTGGGTTAATCACCCCATGGTTTTTCCCTTAACCAAGTTTTCCACGTCAAAATCTTAGTGTCGTGTGTGTTAATGTGTTTCTGCTCTTGATTTAATGCATTATGTTTCCATGATTGATTTATCATTATGTTGCTAAATTATAAAGTGGATTTAAGTGTTTAATTGGAAGAAAGTTTTGTACAACTGATTCACCCCCCCTCAGTTGTCTGCCCCAAATCTAACAGAGTTTACTTCAAATGAATTTGAAAATTTTTGTGAAGATAATAGTATTAGGAGACATTTGTTAGCTCCTAGGACCCCTCAACAAAATGGGGTAGTGGAAAGAAAAATAGGACTATGAAAGAGATGTCTAGGGCAATGTTGAAAGATGCAGATCTTCTTGATATGTACTGGAAGGATGCAGCTCATACTGCTATATATCTAATTAACAAAGTGCAACTGAGGGTCAACAACACTAAGACCCCTTATGAGCTATGGTATGGAAGACCTCCCACAGTCAGATACTTCAGGATCTATGGCAACAAATGCTATATTAGAAGAGATGAAGAAGACCTATGAAATTTTTATTCAAGAAGTATTGAAGGAATCCTTCTTGTCTACTCAACCAGAAGCAAGGATTATATATGCTACAACAAATGGTTGGGAAAGATGACTTAAATCACAAATTTCAAGGTAGATGAATACATGTATAAGATCTCACATGAATAAGAGGACTCCAAATCTGATATCTTTCAATGCATTGTAGATGAAGAAGAAGTGAAAGAAGAAAAGGAACAAGAACCAGAGTAGATGCCTAAGACTCCAGCAAAGTATGTTCAAAAGAACAACTCCACAGATCAGATCATTGGAGATAAGGATGAAGGTGCACAAACAAGGAGAAGGCTTACCAAGACACATGAGTAAGTAAACTTGTGTTTTCTATTAAAGGTGGAACCCAAAAACTTTGTTGATGCTAGCAAACATAATGGATGGATAAAAGACATGGAAGAATAATTGGATCAGATTGAGAAGAATCATACATGGGAATTGGTTCCCAGACTAGTAAATAAGAATGTTATTGGAACAAAATGGGTGTTTTGGAACAAATTGAATGAATAAGGTGAAGTTGTAAGGAACAAGGCAAGACTGGTATGCAAAGGATAAACACAAGTTGAAGGTATTGATTTTGAGGAGACTTTTTCTCTAGTAGCAAGGATGGAGGCAATTAGGATGTTCCTTGCTCTTGCTGTACATGAGAACTTCAAGGTATATTAGATGGAGATCTAGAGGAAGATGTTTATATTGAACAACCAGATGGTTTCTAGATTTCAGAAGATCTGAATATGGTGTGTAAACTCAAGAAGGCTCTATATGGTCTTAAGCAAGCACCTAGAGCTTGGTATGCTAGGTTGGACAAGTACTTACTTTAGCAGGGCTTCAAGAAAGGTACTACAAATAGAAATATTTACATCAAGGAAGAAGGAGACATGATATTGATAGTTGCAGTATATGTTGATGACATCATCTTTGGTGGAGATGATGATATGTGTAAGAGGTTTGTAGAAGAGATGCAAAAATAATTTGAGATGTCTATGATTAGTGAAATGTCTTTTTTCCTTGGACTTCAAATTTCTCAGCTAGATGGTGGTATATTTATTTCTCAAGATAAGTATGTCAAAGAGTTGTTGAAGAAGTTTGGTACGAAGGATTCAAAGCCAGTGAGTACTCCCATGGTCACTGGATGTCATTGAGAAAAGATGATGAGTCTCTAGAGGTGGATCAAACTGTCTATAGATCTATGATTGGTGCACTAAGCTATACTTGACTGCTTCTAGACCTGATATTATGCATGCAGTATTTGTGGTTGCTAGATATCAAGACAATCCAAAGAAAACACATGAGAATGAAGTGAAAAGGATATTTAGATACTTGAAAGGAACTCTAGACTATGGCCTATGGTATCCAAGAGGTAATGAATTCGATTTGAGTGCTTACACTAATGCTAACTAGGCTAATTGTGTTGATGATAGAAGAAGTACAAATGGTGGTGCTTTTCTTTTAGGAAGTAGATTGGTTTCATGGCAGAGCAAGAAACAAGATTGAGTGTCCGTATCTACTATAGAGGTAGATTACATTGTAGTAACATCATGATGTACACAAGTGTTGTGGATGAAGAAAACCCTAAAGGATATCAAGGTATTGTATGATGAGCCTATTCCTATCTTGTGTGATAATACAAGTGCTATCAATATTTCTAAGAATCTAGTGATGCATTCTAGAACCAAGCATATAGCAATCAGGTATCACTTTTTGAGAGAGAAGGTTACAGATAAGGAAGTGACGATGGAATATGTTCCAACAAAGGCTCTGGCAAAGGATACTTTTGAGGATCTCTGACAGAGGTTAGGGGTAATTGCTCCTATTTATTCTTACTAGATGCATAGTGGTGTATCTATCTAGGGGGAGTTCATGTTATATCTTATTCTTGGACTGATAGTGGCTACCTCTCAGGGGGAGTAGGTAGTGGTTGTTGATGTTAGAGGGAGTTTGTTTGTTACAAGAAGAAGTCATGTGGTCTCTGATTGAGATAGTGGTTTCCCTTTGTCCTTGATGTCAAAGGGGGAGAGAAGCAGAGATGTGTTGCCATTAATGCCAAAGGGGGAGATTGTTACACATATGGTTCCTAGGGTTGTCATTAATGTCAACACTATCACTAGGTTGTCAATGATGTCAACACTATCATGGTGGAGTGATGGTGTTCATGGTTGGATGTCATGTCCCATCCAACAAGAGAAGGGAGAAGATATAGTTCTTATTAATATGGGAATTAGAAGCACAAAGATGATCAGATGCATTGTTGATGCTTTTGATGGCCTAAAGTATGTATGTTCCAAGTTCCATGATGATTGCATTACCAGAAGAGTGTTTTGTTGTTGACTGATTGAAGATAGTGTTGTCTTTGTGAAAATGTTTTGTGTAGGATAGTAGAATGCTCTGCATTCCTCTGCATTTCCAGATATGGCCATGTGGTTCTAGAATTGTGTTTAGGATGCTATGAATGTGATAATTCCAAGTTTTCAGATCAATTTTCCTTCCACTATAAAATTTATGCATGATAGAGTACCAACATGTGTTCTAGCAGAGTATGATAGTGTTGAAGGCCTGTTGGAATGCTCCACATTCCTTAAAAAATGAATGATTGCCCTCATAGTTTTGAGGACATGTTTATGGATGTGTATTACATGCTTCCTTGTAGTTTCAAGGTTCTTTGTGGTTTGTAACTCTATTTTCAAATGATAGCATGTTGTAGTGTGTTCTAGATGACAACTTGTTCTCAGAGTTAATGATTGAAGCTGTGCAGTACAATTCTTTGATGTGCAGTGGCAAAGGAGTGTTTGGGGATGTTGTATGAGTCATGTGGACTCATTTAGAAATATTTCACAAAGATCTTTCTTGTTTCCAGTACCACACAAGCTTTTCAATTTGATGTGGTCATTATACTTCAAGTCTTCATGTGTTTTGCTTATTTATCAGTCCTATTTCCAAATGAGTGGAGTGTGCGGATGTAATTCCTTGGTGTTTGAATCTATGAAGAATGTTTTGGACCTAGTTATGCAAGTGTTGGTGTCCACAAGGCATGAATCTTCTACTAGTGTAACATGTCGTTTCACTTAGGCCGTATCTTCTACACGTTTCATATTGTGTGTTGTCTAGCTTACTTGTAAATGTATTTTTCATGTTGTATATGGTTGACAAGAAATGTAATCAATGTAATATCATGCATAAATAGTGAATCAAATTGAGTGAGGAGAGCTGTGATTGCAAGTTGATTGAAAAGTTCGCAAGTAGATGAAAAGCAAAATGAATGCATTGTTGATGTGTGACTGAAGGAGAAAGAGTAGAAGTTGTCTATGTTGTCTTGATTCATCTTGAAGACTTATATGTGATAGTGATCAAGTGTAGAGTGATCAAGTGTAGAGTGATCAAGTGTAGAGTGTGCCTAATTGATTAGATCATCAGGAGAAAGTGTGAAGAGACAAAAGTACAATCATCAAAAGTGTGAAGAGACAAAAGTACAATCATCAAAAGTGTGAGTTTCAATGTCAGTTTTTAGACAGTAGAAAGAATGTCATACTGTAATCTTTT
Organism: Cunninghamia lanceolata; assembly: GCA_027924645.1. Taxonomy (NCBI): domain Eukaryota; kingdom Viridiplantae; phylum Streptophyta; class Pinopsida; order Cupressales; family Cupressaceae; genus Cunninghamia; species Cunninghamia lanceolata. The sequence continues at coordinate 1,151,673 of BSBN01000031.1, forward strand.
GTAAGTGTTCTTAATTCAAGGAGTAGTAGTTTCCTTGGGAGTGACCCTAAATCAAATTTCTTCAGCGAGTAGAAGCTTCCTTGGGTTGTAGCCCTAAAACAAAGTTGTTGTCTGAGCTTCATATATTGTGAGTTAATCCTCACTGTGGTTTTTCCCTTCTAGGGTTTTCCACGTAAATCTGGTGTCATGTGTTGATGTGCATTGTGTTAATCTTTCATGTTCATGTTAATGCTGTGATGATTAAGTTTTAATTTGCTCCAGATAAGTTGAAGTTGTTAAAATTGAAAATTATTTAGATGTTGATTCACCCCCCTCAGTATCTTGGTGTGTTCAACAATGGTGCCATTTTATTGGGTCCTCAAAATATAGGTCCAAAATCCTAGAGCATGCTAACTCCTTCAAGGATAAGGGGTATCATCAAGAAGGGGAAACAAGGGCTCATCAATATATTAAGGATGGTTTAAGGCCAATTGATGAGAGTGGGTATTCTCTCTTGAACTTTGGGCTCAACTAGACCCAATAGGGTATTCTTAGAGGTATCCTTGACAAGGTTTTAAACCCATCAAGATAAGAATGATTCAAACAATGGTAGTTGTACCCAATGTACAATTGAGCCCTATATTTGTCACTAGGTCAAGACAAACTAGTTGTATAAGACCTCTAATTAAGTTGATTACTACACCTTTCATATGCACACATAGATGATAACAACATGATATGTCTTAAAATGAATGCACTTAACCTCACATACACAAATTTCAAGGTACAAGCATGCAAGAACATGATTCAAATAATTTTGAGTTATGTAAAATAAATCCTTGATTATAGCATTGAATTATGAACAACATGTGAAACCTAATCTACTCATACCCTACTCTGACAACTACTTGAGATAGAGGATTTATTAAAAAAGGATGCTATCCCTTAGCTAATTTGGACCTATGCCTACTCCATTAGGCAATAGAGTCATGAACATCAAGGAGGAAGGAAATACATGCAGCAAAGGATCAACATAACTAGATATATATTCACATACACATCACAAATTAAATCCCATATGATGGACATAATAATCCAAAAAAGAACTAGAATGATCAATATGCAACAAGGAATGACTAATACAAAAGGCTTAGTATTAATTTAAATGTTGTCTTACATTATCAAACCTCGGTTACAATCATACCAGCAAATGTGGCAAGAGGGGATGAGTAATTGAGTTCAAAAATCCCCCTGAATAATTACAATCTCCCATAGATACATACCATTACATGTAGATATCCTTTACAACTCATTCCTATGTTGTGATGAATACATTCCTTCACTTGTAGCCCAAACCAACAATGTTTGATGCCCTAAAATCACCTTGAGGCACTTGCAAACTAGAAAAAACTAGTTCAATGACCAACCCCTTCTACATATTACCAACATGTATATATATAATTTCATTTCTTCCTATTGGCCTAACGAGATTTTGAGTGGGAAAACAACTTTTTAGGATGCCCATACATGCTACAATGAATTCCACGTACCTCTATATCTACCCTAGTACCCATTGCATTTAACCTCACTTACCTCCAATCTATTTATAATATATATTAATGGTGTTTTTAGGATGCAGGTGAGCATTCAAACTAGAGGAGTCACAAAAGAAATGCATTAAAATCCTTTATTTCGTCCTTGTCAGTGATTTGGGCCTCTGTTGAACCTTGTCAATGAATTGACAATTCCAAGAACCTATGAATTCACCGACAAGCCACTCAGCTTTCCTTTGTCTTTCTTCTTTTCCTTATTTTCTTTCTTTTTCTTTTCTTCTCCTCATGATTTTTAGCATATCAGTGTTTTAGTGATCTATTGAACTTTTGTGTCATGACCCTAATTACCATTTTTACTAATGACTATAATCATTATATAATAGATTTGATTATTGTTTCGAATTCGTTGTTAGGATAATATTTTATAATATGATTAATTATATTTTATAACAAGGTTTAATTATCTCCAATTATTTTAATAAAATATAAACAATTGGGAATAAAAATTGTTTGAATTGGCTATGATTGGAGCCACCCAGGATCTAGGACTTCATGAAAGCACAGGAGAGATCAAATGAAAGAATAATTCTATTCTATCAATGAATGCAAAAGATTGATACAAGATTATTGTTACAATGTACATGACATGCCTTGCTTATAAAGACAAGGATGAAAAGGTAGGATTTTGTAGTCATGTGACAAGTGTCATTATCCTATGACATGTGACAACTATAGGATAAGATGACAACTATCAACAACTATCAAAAACTAGACACAACTAGACACAACTAGAAACATCTAGTAGACTCACTAAGTCAACTTAACATGTGTGAATTATGTGTGATGTGTGAATATTATTTAACTAATAAATAGTTAAATAATATGAATTATCCACACAAGGGTAAACCAGTTAGGTAATAACCCTATTCACACCAACAACCCCCCTTAAGTGCAACTTAGGGAGTAGATGACAAAAGAAAGATGCAATCATGGATGGTGATGATGATGGGTACCAGCTACTAGGCCATGTTAGGTACCTATGTGTTGGTCATGATGTTAGTCATAAACAAACATAGAATAAAAGTTACATATCAACCTTTACTCATCTTGAAAGATACGATGAATTCAAATAATTCATGATCCCAAGTCTTCGTGGATTAGTTCTTAATCAACTGACATTACTCAATGGTTGATGTGTGTTGCTATTTTCCATTCAGGGGCCTTACGTTTGTTCATCAGTAGGATTATGTTTCTGTAAAGATGCTACACAGAAAGTTATTCTACATAGTATATTTCTTCAAATGATGTGTCTATACTAAAATCTTTGCATGATATTTGTCAATTGTACATGCTTTAACTTCAAATATGCTATGAATTTCTAGTTATCTACGAGATATCTGCATATTTCATGTAGTTTGCTTCTAATTATCTATTATTTGCAATTGTGATGGTGAATTGTTCTGAAATTAAAAGAAATGTAAAAGAATACTTCAAATTATGATGAATCTTCAGCTATTGAGCCACATACACACTTGATATTGTCATTAGGAGAAGAAATCAAACCATATGTTCACCAGGATGTTCCACAGCTAGATACAGATGATGCAAACTTTAAAGGATGATGAATGAAGACAATATATGCAGACTGATGAGCACTCTAAGGGATGTAGCAAATAAAAGCATATATCAAGAATTTAGACATAGACTACTCAAGATTTACGATGATTTGTAATCAAAATGGTCTTCTCTTTCATTAAGTATGCAAAAACATGTACATATACAATAACTTTGAAATAGGTCCTGAAATTTCAGCAAACAAATTTCAATTAATCTTTGAATGTTTAAAACAAGGCATCCCTGCACCTTTTATAGAATAAGGTGAGGGAGCGGTTACACATGATCTACGATCAAGATTTATCTATTAAGATCAACAGTGGACATTCCCTTTTGACTTGGTCAACAGTATCTCGTGGCACAGGTTGCCAGCTGGCAACCATCTAGGTAACTTATTTTCTTTAAGTACCTGATGCAGATATTTCCTTTGTAGCGCATCTTCATCTACTCATCAAGTTCCTCTTCTCCATCATGATCATCATGATCATCACTTTCCATTTCTTCATCATCCTGATGACCGTCACCTTATATATGGACCTACATTATTGTCTGGATATTTTCATATGCTTCCACCACTCTTTCAACTTATCCGCCATCCTGAGTTTTAGCTTTGGCAATGGTGTACTTATGGGCCTGATATTTATCCTTGAGGACTTCTAACTTGGCCTTCCTGCTGCTCAATGTTTCATTATAATTCTCCACTCTGACCTTGATTCTCATAACCTTGTTCATTGCTTCTTCCGTCAGGTGGGTGAGAGGATCATCAACCATCAGCTGGAAATTATTATGCAGAGCTTTTATGGCAAAGTCTGCATCTTGGTTTTCAATTTTACCCTCTACTTTTCCCTCTAGGGCTTCCAAAAATTCTGCTTCATAGGACATCATGTCATGCAGCTTCATACTGATATCTCTCAATTTATTGTTGCCCTTCTTCAGCACATCACATTCAAATCTAATGTCTTTATACCAAATATCTACTAGCATGGCAGTGTGATTATTCGTCACTTGATGAGTTATCAGGATCTGAGGATTAATCCTCTTTATTTCATTCAGATCCTCTAGGGCTTTCTCCAACTGAAAGGATCTTCTTCGAGCCTCATTATGTAATTTATTGACCTTTTTCCTTGAGATACCCAAAGAATTCCACCTCTGCAAAGAGGCTCTCACTACTTCTTTAGCTCCATTTAATGTTGATGATATCCATTTCCTCATTATCACTGACTCATGCTTCATGAGGTCCAATTTATTAACTTCTTCCTAAGAAATTGCAGTCAATGGGACTGACTAATCTGATTTTGTATGGTCAGGATTAGTTAACCCTTTTATGTATGCATGCAGCTGGGCAATGTGCTCCTTATGCTGCTTATTCTTCTCTTTTTCTTTCTTCACCCTTTGGGTTAAAGAATCAATTATGTCCTTCCCTTCCTGACCTTCTTGGTCCTCATTTGCAAATCCTAAATCAACTGTGCTAATATGGAATTCTTCCAGGGTGATCTTTCCTTTTTCCTTTTCAACAATGGGAAGGGCTACCTGGGCAGTCCTTCTGTCCATAGCAGGATCTCTTCTAATGGCAGATGTTAATCTAGCCTTCCTCTTTGGCTTCATGATGTTTTTTGAAAATAATGTTGAAACATCAAACTCTTGAATCTCAAAACATGACTCCATACATATCTCTTTCTCGAGCCATTGAGGTATTTGGTCTCTAGATCCTTGTCGTCTATCATCATCATCCTATCCATCCTGATCTCCTGTATTAGTTTCAGCTCTTGATGGAGAGGGTGACTTCCTCATTTCTTCCTCATGTTCATCTTCATGAGGATGATCTTGTTCTACTTCCTCTTCTGGAGGAGTCTCTTCTTACGGTGGAGGATCTTGCGGTGCATCTATATGATGATCCTGTAGTTGATCCTGCACTTCATCCTCTTTTGTTTCATCCACCTTGGTAATTTCCTCATCTTGAGGCACATTTGCATCTATGGATATCATTGTATCTGTACTAGGTGCACTAACCTGATCTTGGATCACATTTTGATCTGCACCTATTGTATCTACCTCATGAATCTTTAGGTCATCATGACCTGATGTTTCTTTGTCACCTGAGGTTTCTTGAGTCTGGGGGGCACCTTCACTTGATGTGGCCTTGTCATTCCTACCCTTTTCTTGGACTTCTACAATCTTAGGTTCAACAGGTATTTCCTATTGTTGCTGACCTGAATCTAAAGTGTGGCTTTCCACTTCTTTCAACTTGATTTCCTCAATATTTGTTGTTCTCTCAGGTGCACTTGCTTGATGTTCAGGACTTACGTTCTCCCTGTATGTTAGGTCAATCACTGCAGGGTTGATTACCTGATCAACTAGTTTATCAAGCCCAATTTGTTGGGCTACCCTCTCTGGGCTGTTTTCCTTTTCTTGCTTCGCTTGCTTCAAATCTTCTAATATCACCCTCTGTGAGGATGGTGTTCCTTGTGGAGTTATGCGAGTACTTGAAACAAGGGTCTCCATCTGCTGAGAGGTTACATTTTCTACCACATCATCATCTAATAAGTCCATAGTCTATCTAGTGATACAGGACCTCTTTGACTTGCTCCAGTGGTTTCTTTCTCTTATTCCTCAGCCTTCTCAGTCTTGAACTAAATTATGGTAGGAAGTGGTACATCGTGTTGCAACTCTTTTTTGAAAACTTCACTACCTACTCCCCTTAGTATTACGGGGTCATGTCTTATTTCACCCCTCATATGTGTTCTTTGTTTTTTAGGGGTGGATGCTACCAAGGACACTGCCTTCCTCTTCCTAGTGACCCTCATGGGGTCATCTTCTACGGGCTCCTCTTCAATAAGAATATCCTTATCTACATATTGCTGCGAAGTTTGGCCTTGATCTTGTAATTCTACAGTATCCACAACTGGCCTCAGGATCCTTTTGGTCTTTTGTTTATCCTATAGAGGTGGTGCTGATGAGGCTGATGCCTGTCCTGATGCAAATGCATCCTCATCTGGTATGTCAATTCTTTCAACTATTACCCCCTTAGGAGTATCATTAGTTTTCTTCTTCCCTCTGGGAGTTCCTTTTCCTTGTTTCTGGGGTGGCAACCTTTCTCCATTAGATTTTCTCTTCTCTCCAAGAAAGTCATCATATTCCTCATCAGCAATTTCCTACCTTTTCCTCTTATTATCTATTGTGATGGCCATCCCCTTCTTCTTTAGTATATTGATTTGTTTATCCACCCATGCTTGGGTCAACTGCAACACCCCACCTGTAAACCTATCCAATGAAATATCTTCAAGTTCCGTTAGGTCAGGGGCTAAAATGGTGTCATTATACACCTTCTCTTCATACTCATCTGACAATAACCTACCATCATCCTTCTTTAATTGTGCAGGCACTAGAATGCAATCAAATGTTCTAACCTGATTGAGGGTGAGTCTTTGATATTTTCTTCTTCTGACTTTAGCTTCATCCTCACAATCAGTCCAGAAATCCTCTAAATGTTTCTTATGGATGGGCTTTCCCATGATCTTCTGCATTCTCCCATATGGGTCATATGATTTGGCCAATAGGAATGGCTGTAGGTTCATCATGTTCAATCCCGCTATGGCCTTCTTTATGTTTTCTGAATCAAGGCATCTATACCACCCTATAGTCACTGGAAACAATACTAGAGGTAGTTTATTGTTTGCTTTATATGCATCCAATATTGTTGATATCTGTCTTAATAATTCCATCAGGACTACCCCATCAGTAGGGTACCTGGGTAACATTAAGGGATGTCCCTCGAAACCTTCTACTCTGATGTAGGAGAAAGTGGCAAAATGGATAAACCAGGCACCATGTCTATATATCATTTCTTAAGCTTCCATGCTCAATCTTTTAGTTCTATCTTCCTCCATTGTTCTGACCAGATGCATAGAAAATGCATCATTCACTAATTTATAGTCATGGAGATAATGTGCTCTCTGCAACTGAGGATAATGATCCCATATGTGGGCATCATTCAAACTACCACCAATCTTTCCAAATATAGTTAATGCATCAAATGTACCTTTATAAGCACATGAATATACAATATATGAAGTCATATAAAATGCACAGTCCAAGCCTCCAAGGTTCATTAGTTGTTCATCTAGAGCATCACTGATGAACTTAGCCCATAATGGCATGTTTTCTGTATAGAGGCACATTATGATAACCCCATACATCCAGTCTTTGAAGCTTCCAGCATTAGGCTGGCCTGTCATCCTGCTAAGTAAGGCAATCATATACTGATACTCATCATCAAAATCAAACTTGTACAGGTGCACTGGCAATTTGGCAGAAGCAATGTAAGGACTATTGTTTGCTCTCCATTGGTACATCCTCTTTCTTGCAGCCTTTTTGTTATTTGTATATTCAATCTCCAGTTTCTTCAGATCCATATTAACTACCTTTTTCCCAACTGGAAGGTTGAAAGTAGATGTAATTCCTTTGATGGACAAATCCGCATATACCCTTCCATGTTTTTCTATTCTCCTTGTCTTAGGGTTATAATTTCTGGCACACTCAACTACTAATTCTAGAGTTTCCATGGCATAAGGAAATCCGGCAGCATACCACATTCCTGATATGAAAACGGTGTCCAGTAGGGTACTTTCTCTGTCTTCTCCCATCTTGGTTGACCATGCCACCAAATTTGTGTTTCCTTGGTGGGTATCTCCAATGACACAAATTGAACTGTACTCCCTCCGGTTGGGCAAACATAGGCTTAGGGAATTCTGCATCAGACTTGTTCTTCCTGACATCCGCCATAGATTCCTGAAATGAGCATGACTGGTCTTACAACAATATCCACATGCATGCATATACAGTATCATATGCTTATGGCATCATGTATATTATATTCATTCATTTTCATTTCACCATGATATGTATAATCACAGAGCTAAAACTATAAAAGAACCTACCACCTGGATATTACAGAAAATGACAACAGGATGGTTTTTACTTACTTACCTGATTATGCTTTTCTCCTGGATTAAGTAGATGATTACCAAAAAGAGGCTCAAATACAGATGATAATCACGTGCTCCATTCTGCTATAAGCTATTTGCATCCACAGGTAGGCCGTACGAGCGTTTGAATGTTCTGCGCTCTGTAAAATCTCATTTCTTCGCAAGGTAGATGCAAAATGACCCTATAAATTCACTTTTAATCTCATTCTTAGGGTAAATTAGGGCAAATCCAGGTTAGATTGATTAAAACCATTGATCTTCTACCATGGATTTAAGGATGCTGCCTGGTGTTTGCATCGTGTTCACAATCAGCGGGAACCACCTACTGCATTTATGGTGCATTAAATGTCATGGGGCAAGATGAGGGGGTGATCTCTGGAAGATCAGGTGATATTCAAAAATATCAGGTGATATTCAGAATATGAGCCCCTTGTGTGTAATATGACCTTCCACCTTTGAGCGGGAAAAACTGATGTTGAAGAGATCGGGTGATGTTTAGAATATCGGGTGATATTCAAAATGTCGGGTGATGTTTGTAATGTGACCCCCTAGAACTAAAGTGACCCCCTTTTCAAAAGATCAGGATAACGTCACTGCCATATTGTGTAAAAGGGGTGATATTTTGTGACAGGGTGATATTTGAAAGATAGGGTGATATTTGAAATATCAGGTGATATTCAGAATATGACCCCCACAAAATATATGACGCTGTCTGACAGGTAAATGTCACTATCACTTAAAATTAATGTCTGGATATCTGGACCTGTTAGTTATCGGGTCATAAAATTGGATCGGGGTGATCTTTCATAAGATGGCTGATATTAAGAAATATGACCCCCCCAGAATATCAGGTTTGACCAAGACTTTGACTCACCATAACTCTTGTTCCCTAAGGAATATCAGGGTGATCCAAAAGGAAAACCTGCATGAAATTTTGTACTCTATCCAACCATGAGGTTATTGACATGAAATATTAACTTTGAAAAATTGACCTCATCATGATGACTTACCCAGTCCCCTTTATGCAGGATCACCTGCAAGACTTACTTTTACCAGACCGCCAGAAAGCAGAAAAACACAAGCCAAGCCAAGCAGAAAGTTGGGTCCCTGTTTTGTCAAGTCAAAATGGGGCGTGTTGTGTAACCACACAACACTATGTACAACAAATCTCAAGTGGAAAAAAGGAGAAAACCTCATGGGATAGAACTCCTCTCCAAAAGTGAATGCAGAAAACAAATGAAATGAAAGATGTGATGGAAGGAGGACTCAAGACCCCCCTAGAACTACATCCAACACATATGTACAATCAATTGCCCCCCATAGGAGAGCAAGTGTGAGACTATAGGTCCTCCCCACAATGAAGTAGCTCTTGTGCCGATGGTGAATGCTGAAGAGAATCCAAAGCCTGCAAACAACATTCTTCCCCTTAGGAAGAAATAGGTCCAAAGGCTGACGTAGAAGAAACTCCATCTCCAAAAAGAGAATGGAGGGAACAAGTCTCATGATGGATGCCTCTAAAGACTGTTGATGTTTCCACATGTCAAAATCAAAGAATGGCACTATGCATTGAGGTGTGACCAATCCAAAATCTTGGGTAGACTTATGAAGAACAAACTCTAAAGACAAAGTAGATGGGATAACAGTTGTGTTGTAACTATCATAAAAAAGGAGAGATATCCCCTCAAGTGTGTCCTCCAAATCTGTAATATGAGACTCACAAAAGTAGTCTGATATACCTACCAAGAAAGTATGCCACAAAGTTGTCTTTGAAAGACCTGAAGTATCCTGCTCAACCGAAGTAGAAGAAACCATGTTGATGTCAATCTCTGAAGAAGCAGGAGGTTGAGGTGATTAGCATGAATCTCATGAACCAAAGTGGGTGAACGAACACCAAGGTTCAAGTGACCAAACTTCTCCTCATAAACTTGATTCACACTTGATGCATAAGTGTGAATATCAATCAATAGATCTACATCATCAGAAGATGCAAAATGGAAGAAAGTATACAAGCAAGATGCATGATCAGTCATCCCAACAATAATGATATCTATACTCTCCAAGTCCCGTATGATCACTGAATCAAGAGTAAACTCAATTGTCTTCCCTGCACCACAATGAGTAATCTGGTAGATAGAAAGGAGATTAGTTGTAAAAGAAGGTACACACAACACATTGTTGAAAGTACTCTCACCAACATTAATAGTTCCTTTACCAGTTGCATGCATGTATGTATTCATTTTTCTGATGGGAACTTTCACTGACTAACCTTGAAGGAAAGTTTGCATTTTTCTCCCAGTTGCTGAAGGGAACCTTGGTCAGTAAAGTTTGAAGTTTAAGAACTTTATCAGAAAAATCACTAGTTTGCAAACTCTTAAGTTCATAGATGATGCATTTCACCACTGTAGCTTGGAGTCAAAGTTCCTTAGTTCACTGAAAGATGAAATCACTGATAAAAGGAAAAGTGTTAAGGTTCGGCTAGTTCAAGATTTTTAGAGGTTGTTGATTCACTGATGAGGTTTTAAACAGAGTTTTTGTAAGTTCGTACAGTTGGAGATTTGCTGATAGGAGGGAGCACTGTTTCCTCAGTATTGACAACCTTTTAGTTTGTGAACCAACTAAATTTCCGATAGTGTGTGTCGATAAACTTTTAAGTTTGTGAAGGGCCACATTTGCTAATAATCCCCCTCTTAATTTTTCAGAGAATATTGAAGTTTGTGAAATTGAACAAAAGGTGATACAAGAATCTATGGTTTGTGGAAAGGGCATTTCACCGATCATTGTCTAGAGCCTGGATTTGTAGCAACTGCTATGTGTACCTAGTGGTGATTGTTGTATGCTCACAAAGGGGTTTAATGGTGATGGTTTAGCACTAAAACTATTCAATTGGTCTAGCAATTCATTTTCTTTTATGACATTTTATTCAGTTTCCTAACGAATAAGGTAGTTAAATTGCTTTGGGTAGAGTTTCTTAATTACCTTCTACTTCTGAGAAATAATTTAGTTAGATTTTTTTCCTGGTTTGACCTCCTAGAGAAAAGAGATGTTGTGAGAAGTTTTATAAACAAGGATTGATGTGTCTTGAGACTGTGTTAAGAATTTTGTATTCCTGTAATCATTTTGTTGCTGCTAAATAAATAGATCCATTTTGTTGTGGCGTGATTTGTTTATGTTACTATTTGTATTTTGTTGCTTAATTCAGTAGTCTTATAAGACCCCTGAATTTAGACCTGCATCGAGTGGTATTAGAGCAAGTTTCCTGAGGAGACTGTGGACGTGTCAAAGAAGAGATTCTAATGTTTTTTTGGGTAGAGGTGAGCGAGTGTAGGCCTGCAACTGCAAAGAATTTGAAGAAGACATGGCACAGAGAGGACGTGGTAGAAGAGGGCCATGAGGAGATATAGCAATTGTAGAAATGTTGAAATGAATAACCACGCAATTAGATGCTAGCGAGATGGCATAGTGTAAAGGAGTACATGTTGAAGATGTTAGTGAGGATGAAGAAGAAGTTGAAGTGAGAGAAGATGATGTAAATGAACGAGACAAACTAGATAGGCAATTTTATAGGGCAATGTCCAGAATAAGTAGTAAGCCTCATTTATATCCTCCTAGTTATAATGGTAGTTTAAATCTAGAAGAATTAATTGACTGGATATCAGAGATAGACAAATATTTTGATTTTGAATCGATTGAAGACCCTAAGAAAGTGAAGTTTGCCTACATGAAGTTGAAGAGTCATGCTTCCCTATGGTGGGAACATGATGTAGAGTAGGGGAGGTTTCTTATTGACATGCAAACTAATTCTTAAGACTCGCTAAGTTGACTGTCCCAACTTGAAAAGTTTCCTCTTCACCTAGCGTGTATGCCATAGGATGAAGCATGTACAAATGGAGGTTAAATGGGTCAACCTACTTTCTGCACTCCCAACTCACCCTAACCTACTTTTTTTTGGTAGACTAAAACCATTAAAGATCACCAAAACTCATAACACCATGTTCTTCTAATCGCTTCCTTGTAATAGGCTCAAATTGCTTGTAGCCCTAAAAATGGAGTTTTTCATGCATAACTGGTGGAATACTAGGAGAACCCATGAATAAATTAACTTTTTAGGTACCCATTAAGCTCCTTCATGACATATCTTGAAATGGGTTGGCATTGTTTTGGAGCAACTAGGTCAAATAATGACTATACCACCTAGATAATAGGCCTAATTAGGCTTCTAGACTGATTCAACTTAGCCCCTATACCTCCAAAACATCAAATGAGATTGGGATCCTTCAAAACTAACTTGAAGACTCTTAATACACTTTCAAAAATGAGGTTTGAAGGTTTATTTGCAATGATTTCGTGTAGAAGTGTCACAACTAGGACTACACCACCCTAAGGCAGCCTTGACAACTCTATCATGACAGGACAGTCAGAAAAAAGGCATGTAAACTCTCATGAATGTTCTTTCTCTAGATTTTTATGTCATTCTTAGACTCTTTGACATCATATCCACCTTCTCCAAAACATTCAAGACCAAAAACCATACCCCAAATGCCCAAATTCCTCTTCAAATTTGCTATCATAGTCTGATACATGAGGATATCAGACATTAAACCATTCCTCACATGTGCCAAACTTCTTCCCTACACCTGAAAACATTAGGAAGACAAAAACTATGCTAATCCTTTCCATTCCATCCATTTTGGGGATTCAACACAGATGGAATGGGTTAAAAACCCATTGGTTCTCTTAAAACCCTCAAATCTAGGATTTAAGATCTACTTCTAGAAAAACAATGATAAAATGCTTCTAGATTGATTAAAAACCATCCAAATTGATTCAAATGAAATATAATACCATCCCTCACATGATTTCAGGCATTTTGCCTCTTGACAGTACAATATAGCTTTGCTCAGGACTCTTGAAACAACAAAAGCATAGAAATTTCAGAAAACAGGGCAAAAATTTGTATTTTCTTCAATCCAAATCACATTCTCTACCTTCCTCGAGGAATGAGAGGCAAAATATAAATGTTTACAATAGAATCCAAGTTCACCATCACTTCCAATATCATGGAAAAGCCAAAATAAGGCAAAAAATTGATAGTTACAAAAGCATCTCAAAAGGAAAGTTCTAAATTTAGGTAAAATATTAAAGGTTCTATTCCTACATAACTTCCACTATATCAAGATGCCTCTAGCGGGATTTATTACAATACTTAATAGGGAAACTCCAAAAATTCAAAAATTGCCTTAGGAAATTCAAAAATTGCCTAGGGGTCTAGGTGCCCCTGCACCATACACCTAAGGAGAAAGGATCTCAGTCTCCACCTGAGATTAGATCATGGACTATAGTACCATGTTTTGCAATGTCTTCAGCTATCATCCAAGTGGCATCTTCATGAGGAAGGCCTTTCCACTTCACAAGGTATTCATTATAGACCTTATATCTTGTTCTCTTGACCTCCTTGGTGTTTTGAATGGCTTCAAGCTTGACTGGTGCAGCAGGAGGAAGATCTCTGATCCAATCAACATCAACACCTTCATGAACATCTATACATGCATCCAAAGATTCCTTAAAAGGTATAAGTTAGAAATATTAAAGATTGGTGAGATAGCAACTCCAGGAGGGAGTTCTATCTCATATGTATTTTCACCAATTTGTGGACCACCTTGCATGGCCCAATCTTCTCCATTAGAAACTTAGTGTATTTGCCCTTAGGTAACCTCTCTTTTATGAGATGTGCAAGTACTAAATCTCCAACTTTGAACTGAACATTCCTCCTTTTCAAATCTGCATGCTTCTTGTAAGTGTCCACACTCTTCTTGAGTTGTTCTCTGACTTGATCATGTATGTCTTTCATGGCCATTGCAAACTCCTCTCCTTCAACACTTCTCTTCTCTAACCCTCTCAAATCTCTTAGTTCAAATATACCTCTTGGGTTCAATCCATACACTACCTCAAAAGGACTCTTCCCTATGCTCCTATTAATGGAATCATTATAAGCATACTCTGCATGTGGGATAACAAGATCCCATTGTTGTCCATGTTCTTTTGTAAGACATATAAGTAAGTTCCCCAATGATCTATTAACTACGTCAGTCTGCCCATCTATTTGTGGGTGATAAGCAAAGCTGAAAGTCAAATTGGTTCCAAGTTTCCTCCATAAGGTCCTCCAAAAGTGACCTATAAATTTTGAGTCTCTGTCTAAAACAATAGTGAGGGGTAGTCCATGAATTCTAACTATCTCCTTGAAGAATAGAATTGCAATGTTTGATGCATCACTTGTGCATTTGCAAGGAACAAAGTTTGTCATCTCGCTAAATTTGTCCACAACTACAAAGACACTATCTACTCCTCTCTGAGTTTTAGGTAGGCCTAATACAAAATCCATGCTAAGATGTTCCCAAGGTCTGCTAGGGATTGGGAGAGGCTGATATAGGACTACATTGAAACTAAAGCCCTTGGCTCTTTGACAAACTCCACAAGATTCAACAAATTTTCTGATATCAGTCTGCATTTTAGGCCAAAAATAAAATCTTCTTACCTGATCTAGTGTCTTGTCTATGCAAAAGTGTCCTCCAAGACTCCCACAATGCTTCTCCCTTATTAAACTGGCTCTCATAGAGCACTTAGGTACAAATAACTAAGTACCCCTAAACAATAACCCATCTTGTAACATAAAATCAGAGAATTCACTGTGGAAAGTATTCTAAAATTGACTACAAACAGCATACTATTCCTTAAAATCACCATCATTTTCATACATACCTTTGAGTGCTTCTATCCCCATACTCTGAAGTTGAATTTCTTGGACCAGCATAGACCTCAAGCTCAAGGCATCAACAAATTTATTTGACCGTCCTTTCTTATGTTTGATTGTGAAGGTATAGGCTTGCAAGTATTCTACCCGCTTCATGTGCCTATGATTTAACTTGTCTTGACTGTTCAAGAAACTCAAGGCATGATTATCTGTGAAGACTACAAATTCTTTGGGTAAGAGGTAATGTCTCCGCTTCCTTAGGGACTGTACTAATGCATAAAGTTCTAAATCATATGAAGAGTATTTTCTCTTGGCCTCATTGAACTTTTCACTAAAGAAAGCTATTGGCTTGCCTTCTTGGCTTAAGACTGCACCTATTGTAGTTCCACTACCATCACATTCCACTATAAAGACTTTGTCAAAGTCAGGTAAAGCAAGGATGGGCTGTTGTGCCACTCTCCTTTTCAGGTATTCAAAACTTTTTGCTGCCTCCTCAGTCCACTGAAACTTCCTTTTCTTATCTTCTTTAATGGTGTCAAGGATAGGAGAACAAATATGAATGAATTTTTTAAATAAATTTCCTATAAAATGTAGCCAAAACATGAAAACATTTTACCTCTCCTACTAATTTTGGAGGTAGTCAACTGAGAATGGCTTCAACCTTGGAAGGATCCATCTTCAATGTGCCTTTGGAGATCATAAAGCCAAGATATACTAGCTCTTCTTTCATGAACTCACACTTTTTGAGGTTTATCATCAGCTTCTCCTCATGCAATCTCTGCAAAACCATGTCAAGATGCTGCAAGTGCTCCTCCTTTGTCTTACTAAACACAAGAATGTCATCTAAGTAAACAACAACAAAATTTCCAATAAAAGGCTTCAAGACCTCATTCATTAGTCTCATAAATGTGCTAGGAGCATTAGACAACCCAAAGGGCATTACCATCCATTCATACAGTCCTTCATTGGTTTTAAAGGTAGTTTTCCACCCATCTCCTTCCCTTATTATGATTTGGTGATATCTACTTTTGAGATCAATCTTTGAGAAGTAACATGCACCTCCCAAATAGTCCATTAGGTCCTCCATCCTAGGTATTGGAAACCTATATCTAATTGTCATCTTGTTTATTGCCCTTGAATCAGTACACATCCTCCACTCTCCACCTTTCTTGTGTGCTAAAATAGTAGGGACAACACATGGACTTAAGCTTTCTCTGATAAGACCCTTGTCTAACAATTCTTGGACTTGTGCCTTGATTTCTTCAATTTGTTGTGGGGTCAGCTTGTATGCAGCCTTGTTAGGTAGACTGGAACTAGGTATCAGGTCTATGTGATGGTTGATGTCTCTCATGGGAGGTAAGGAACTTGGCAAATCATCTACCACAATATCCTTGTACTTGTTCAACAAAGACTGAACTTCACTAGGTATGTCTTCCACCTTATTTGTTGTTGCATCAGACTTGGTCTTAGGTCTAGTCACTACTGCAAATCCCTATCCTTCCTCTTTCATTGTTTGTAAAAACTCCTCTCCTACCACCATGATGCTAGACCCAACTTGCTTGTCAGGCTCTTCCTCTTGAAGGGGTGTTAATGAGTATGAGACTCCATCCTTCTCTATCACATAAATGTTCTTCTATCCATCATGCTTACTTTTTTGTCATGTTGCCAGGGTCTTCCTAGTAGTAGGTGACAAACATCCATAGGGATGATGTCACAAAGGATCTTATCCTTATAACCCCTAATGTTAAACTCTGCCCATGACTTCTCATTCACCAAGACTTGTTGGCCTTTGTTTAAACATGACACTTTGTAGGGTATGGGGTGAGAAATCCTCTTCAGGTTCAACTTCTCTACCATTTCTAAGGAAACCAAATTGTCAGTGGAACTAGAGTCAACAACTACTTTGTATACCTTTCCATGTGACTTGCAAGTTTTTCTACACAATTATTTCCTCTATGAAGGCTCCTTGGTTGTTGGCACCTTGAGGAGTGTCCTCCTTATCATCAGTGTATCACCTACCTTAGGAGCAGCAGGCTGAAGTGGTGAATTGACACTTTCACTGTCCTCTTCATACACTATTTGGGTTCTTTGTTCACCTCCTTAAGAACTTGATGCTTGCTTGTCTGGGCACTTGAATGCAGGATGTCCAAATTGGTGACAATTGTAACATTTGTCTGAAAAAGTGTTTGATCCTCTACTTTGGCCACCAAACCTTCTTCTACTATTGGATCTTCTTCCCCTAAAGTTACCTCTACCACTTGACTCACCACCTTGTTCCTATTGTCCACTTGACTCTCCTTGTGGTTTTTATGACTGTCCTTTTGCACCAAAGTTACCTCTACCTCTGGAATTCCTTCCTCTACCTCTTCCATGCTACTCTTGCCTCCTCTTTATCCTTTCTTCTGCCTTGGCAGCCAATTGGAAGCACTCTTCCACTGTCCTTGGTGTAGATAGGCTGATCTCATCTTGAATATTGTACCTCAGGCCATTTAGGTACCTTTCCACCTTTTCTCTTTCATCTTTAACATGTCCTATCCTAATGCTCAGTTTATAGAACTCCTCAGTGTAGGTCATAGCAACCATCTCCTTTTGCTTGAGGTTTTGCAACTTCCTAAAGGTCTAGATTTCATAGTCTGCATGTAGGAATTGTGCCTTTAGCTTTGCTACCATTCTATCCCATGAATGGATCTTTGCCTTGCCTCTCTTTACTCTTTCCTCTTGAACATAGTTCCACCATGTCAGGGCAGGGCCATTCAACTTAGTCTTTGCATACTTCACCTTCTTGTGGTTTTCTACCTCCTCAAACTCAAAGAAGTTATCAAGAGCATCTATCCAGCCCAATATTTCTTCACTGTCCATCTTCCCACCATACATGGGTAATTCTACTTTCAATTTTGGAGTCTTTTCCCCCTTGACTGTCTTTAGTATCTTCAACATCCTCTCTTCACCTGAGTCCAATTCTTCTTCTTCTTGAACTCCCAATTGAGGGTCTATGTTCTCACCCTCTAACTCTAAATCACTCTGATCCCCTATATCCATACCTCTCTTAAGGTTGGATTCCAATGCTAATATTCTAGCTAGGGTAGCTTCATGAGACTCTTTCACTTGTCTCAACTCCTTTGCATGCTGTTCCTTCAACTCTCTAACTTCCTTAGCCATTGGATTGCTCTTTGGAGGCATCTTGCAAACTCAACTCTTTCACACTTCAAATTTCTTCTGTCTTCCCAATTAGAACTTGAACCTGGCTCTGATACCACTTGATGTAGAGCAAGGGAGGTTTCTCATTGACATGCAAACTAATTCTTCAGACTCACTAAGTTGATTGTCCCAACTTGCAAAGTTTCCTGTTCACCTAGCATATATGCCATAGGATGAAGCATGTACAAATGGAGGTTAAATGGGTCAACCTACTTGCTGCACTCCCAAATCACCCTAACCTATTCTATTTTGGCAGACTAAAACCATTAAAGATCACTAAAACTCATAACACCATGTTCTTCTAATCACTTCCTTGTAATAGGCTCAGATTGCTTGTAGCCCTAAAAATGGGGGTTTTCATGAATAATTGGTGGAATACTAGGAGAACCATGAACAAATTGATTTTTTAGATACCCATTAAGCTCCTTCATGACATGTCTTGAAATGGGCTAGCGTTGTTTTGGAGCAACTAGATCAAATAATGACTGTCCCACCTAGATAATAGGCCTAATTAGGCTTCTAGACTGATTCAACTTAGCTCCTATACCTCCAAAACATAAAATGAGATTGGGATCCTTCAAAACTGACTTGAAGACTCTTAATACACTTTAACAAATGAGGTTTGAAGGCTTCTTTGCAAAGATTTCGTGTAGAAGTGTCACAACTAGGACTACACCACCCTAAGGCAACCTTGACAACTCTGTCATGACAGGATAGTTAGAAAAAAGGCATGTAACCTCTCATGAAGGTTTTTTCTCTAGCTTTGTATGTCATCCTTAGACTCTTTGACATCATATCCACCTTCTCCAAAACATGCAAGACCAAAAACCATACCCCAAATGCCCAAATTCCTCTTCAAATTTGTTGTTACAGTCTAATACATGAGGATATCAGACCTTCAACCATTCCTCACACATGCCAAACTTCTTCGCTGCACCTGCAAACATTAGAAAGACAAAAAATATGCTAATCCTTGCCATTACATCCATTTTGGGGATCCAACATAGATGGAATGGGTCAAAAACCCATTAGTTCTCTTAAAACCCTCAAATCTAGGGTTTAAGACCTACTTCTAGAAAAAGAGTGATAAACTGCTTCTAGATTGATGAAAACCATCAAACTTGATTCAAATGAAATTTAATACCATCCCTCACAAGATTTTAGGCATTTTGTCTCTTGACAGTACAATAGGGCTTTGCTCAGGACACTTGAAACAACAAAAACATAGAAATTTTAGAAAACAAGGCAAAAATTTATATTTTCTTCAATCCAAATCACATTCTCTACCTTCCTTGAGGAATGAGAGGCAAAATATAAATCTTTACAATAGAATCCATGTTCACCATCACTTCCACCATTGTGGAAAAGCCAAAATTAGGCAAAATAAACTGACAGTTACAAAAGCAGCTCAAAAGGAAAGTTCTAAATTTAGGTAAAATATTAAAGGTTCTATTCCTACATAATATCCACTATATCAAGATGCCTCTAGTGGGATTTATTACAATATTTAATAAGGAAACTCCACCAAAAATTTAGAAATTACCTTGGGAAATTCAAAAATTACCTAGGGGTCTAGGTACCCCTGCACCAAAACATATTCAGATGGAAAGACAAAGAAAGGGAAAAGATAAAATTCAAACCTGGGAAAGAATGTTAACTAAGTTGAAGGCCAAGTTTCTGTCTGTAGACTATCAAATTAGTTTGTTCAAGAAATTGCAAAATCTGAAGTAGAAGGAGAAGAATGTACAAGAATATATTGAATAATTCTATAGACTAAATATTTGGGTTGGTCATGTTGATGATGATGCTAAGAAGGTTTCTAGATACATCAATGGATTGCACTACTCTATTCAAGATGAATTAACCATGGTGTGAATCACTAGTGTTGAGGAAGCCTACCAATATGCCCAGAAGGCTAAAGATAATCTTGCCAGAAAGCAAAATAATTCTAGAGGTAGGGGCAAATTTTCCCGTAGTAGAGGACATTCTAGTGCTGGAAGAGGATACAAAATAAACAAGGAGAGGCCAATTCATCACAAACAAATACCCAGGAAATCAAAGGAAGAGGAGATTCCTCAAGAGGAAGAGGTGATTATTTTAGAGGTAGTGGATCTTTTGGCAGAGGCAAAGGAACAGGTGATGCAGAGGTGGCACAAGGGAAGCAACAACACAATGGTTTACTACCCACTCACCCACTCACCTAGCCTTCAACCAAGCAAAGTCACTCACCAAGTGCAAATTATGGATTTGTGGTCTAGGCTATTGTCTAACCCCTAAGACTATTTCTACACCTTAAGGAAGGTCTGCAAACACCTTTCCAACAGTTGGTTTGGTTCCCAACTTCCCAAAACCCTCCAACCTTGACTAGGCCTAGTGAGGCTACTAGCCCTCCTAAACTAGTTTTCTTCACACAATATGACAAAATCCCAAATGACTAGGCAAACAAATGGTGATTTTGAATACCCTCTATGGGACTCTAACAAACCTCCAAATCTCCAATCCCAACTCTATTCCTGCAACTCAAAACTCCTACTAGGTCTCTAGGCCTAATTGATCATTTTAGGTCTAGGTTACAAAGCAAAGGGGTTAGATTGGGTTCATAGGTCAGGGACAGGAATTTGGATTACTTCTACCACACCCACACAACTCAAAACCACCATTCTTTCATTCACCTTGTCTGGATTATGTCACCTACAACAGCAAATAGCATAAAATAGGCCAAATACATGGTAATACTTGACCTAGGGCATCACCTTAAAAATAGAAGATGATCTTTCCCAGCAAAATGCTTTTGGAATCCTAGAATACACATCCCTAGCCTGCATTTCACCAGTTTTCATGAATTTTCACCAGTGGGAATGCATTCTAGGGCGAGTTTTATATGCCAAACCCTAGAAAATAGGGTTTTAGAGCAGCCTAGACAAAAACGGCAATATCTTCTCACCACGACCACTTCAAAACCTCAAACTAGTTGCATTAGAACCCTGACTCCAAGTGCTTTTAGAAAAACAACATTTGTACACCTGGCTAATCCGTACAGGCTATACACAGCAAGAAAAATAAGGAAAAATAGTCTAAAATCTTGATTTCAGTGCCCAAATTTCGTACAGAAACTCCTCTCCCGTACTGGAGTCAGATGTCCATCATATCAACCCCTCTAGGTTAGTACATAACTTCTACAAATAGTTTCATCGACCAAGATGGAGTTGCAACCGGTCAATCTGTCATTGACACCATTGACAATATTGGACACTATGGTATTTTTGCATTTACACAAGGATGGCAATTTGTTGTGCTTGTCCCATGGAATCAAACCACCATCATACTCCCCAAAACATGAAAAAAACACTAGAGCAACCAAACAAACTCAAAAACCAACATTAGGCCTACTAGGTCTAAGTGGCTCAACAAGGGTCCAGATGGACTAAGCATGATTGAGGTTTATATGGTCACCTCAATCATCTTGACCACACAAAAAGGACCATACAATCATGGCTAAAGCCTTATTACAATCAAAACCACAACTTTAAAAAAAATGCAATCAAAATGACTTTAGGAACCAAGGTACTCCTAGGTGCCCTGCACCATACACCCACTGTCAAATAGAACTCAAGTCTCTTGAGTTGGAATGTTGTCAAATGTGAAACCTGCCTTCTTAATGTCTGCCTTGCTCATCCAAGTGGCATCCTCCTGAGGTTTGTTTAGCCACTTCACCAAGTATTCATGATAGGTGTGCCTCCTAGTTTGTTTAGCAACCCTGTGATCCAAAATGCACTCAATTTGATCAGGAGATGAAGAAACTAGTTCTTGAAGTGTCTGATCAGTTTGGTCCTCCTCAACAGTAGTCTAAGGATCAGTTCCTTTATAGGGATAAAGGTCTAAAACATTAAAAATTGGAGACAAAGCAATGCCATCCGGAAGTCTGATTTTATATACATTTTCTCCACATTTCTTGAGCACTTCACAAGGCCCAATCTTCTTCATGAGTAGCTTGGTATGTTTACCTATAGGGAGCCTCTCCTTCTTTAGATGGACCATTACCAAATCACCTTCTTTGAACTGCAGATCCCTTCTTTTTCTGTCAGCAAATTGTTTATATTTCTAAGAAGTGGACTGCAACTTTTGTTTCACTTGTTCATGGACATCTTTCAACACTTGAATGAAGTCTTTAGCCAATGCACTACTATTTTCCAGTCCTTTAACCTCCCTAAGTTCCAAAATACCCCTTGGGTGAGTGCCATAAACAATTTGGAAAGGAGACAGGCCGGTGCTTCTATTGACAATGTCATTGTATGAGAACTCTGCCTGAGCCAAAATTGCATCCTAACTAGCACCCTGCTCCTTTGTTAGGCATCTTAGGAGGTTGCCAAGTGACCTATTAATCACCTCTGTTTGTCCATCAGACTAAGGGTGATAGGCAGATGATAATGACAAGTTTGTACCTAGTCTCTTCCAAAGTGTCCTCCAGAAGTATCCTATGAACTTGGGGTCTCTATCTGAGATGATTGACAAAGGTAACCCATGTAATCTGACTATTTCCTTGAAGAAAAGACCTGCTATGTGTGAGGCATCATGTGTGGTTTTACATGGGATGAAGTGAGCCATTTTTGAGAACCTATCAACAACCACAAAGATGCTATCATGTCCATTCTTGGTCCTAGGCAAACCAAGTACAAAGTCCATGCTTATGGAATCCCAAGGCTTTGAAGGAATAGGTAGAGGAGTGTATAAACCTACATTTGATGTATGCCCCTTTGCTCTTGGCAAATTTGACAAGTTTCAACAAACTTCCTTACATCGGTTGGCAACTTGGGCCAAAAATAGTATCTCCTAACCAATTCTAGGATCTTATCAATACCAAAGTGGCCTAACATGCTGCCACAGTGCTTTTCCTTGATAATGTTCTCTCTAACAGACCCTCTTGGGATACACAACATGCTACCCTTGAAAAGATATCCATCTTGTAACAAAAAATTAGAAAAATCAGTGTTATACCTTCCTATCATGGCCTTGCAAGATAGGTATGGTTCCTTGAAGTCTTCATCTACTGCATACTGATCTTTGATGGCATGAATACCTGTCCTTTCCAACTGAATAGTTTGTACTACAAGATTCCTCCTACTTAAGGCATGGGCTACCTTATTGGCCACTCCTTTCTTGTGTTTTATGGAGAAGTCGTATGCTTGGATGTACTCCATCCACTTGACATGTCTGTGGTTCAACTTCTGCTGCCTGTTCAAGAAGCTCAATGCATGGTTATTAGTAAAAACTATAAATTCCTTAGGCAATAAATAGTGTCTCCATTTCCTCAATGACTGAACCATGGCATATAATTCTAGATCATAGGTAGAGTAGTTCTGTTTTGCCTCATTTAACTTCTCACTAAAGAAGGCTACAGGCCTCCCATCTTGACTTAGGACTCCCCCAATAGCCCTCTTACTTGCATCACACTCTACCACAAAAACCTTGTCAAAATCAGGAAGAACAAGGACCGGTTGTTCTGATATTTTTTTCTTTAACAGTTCAAAGGCTTGGTTGGCCTCATTTGTCCATACAAACACACATTTCTTGCCCCCTTTTATGGTGTCAACAAGTGGAGCACAAATGCCACTAAACCCTCTAGTGAACTTTCTATAAAATCTACACAAACATGGAAACTCCTTACCTCAGAGGCTGTTGTAGGTGTTGGCCAATTAAGAATGGCTTCAACCTTACTTGGATCCATTTTTAGGCTGCCCTTGGAGATGACAAACCCCAAGAATATCAACTCTTCTTATAGGAAGACACATTTGTCAAGGTTGATTCTCAACTTCTCCTCTTGAAGCCTCCTGAGCACTTGATGGATATGCCTTATGTGGTCTTCCTTGCTATCACTAAAAACCAATATATCATCCAAATACACAACAATAAACTTGTTAAGGAAAGGTTTTAGCACCTCATTCATCAATCTCATGAAGGTGCTTGGTGCATTTGACAAGCCAAAAGGCATGACAACCCATTCAAATAGTCCTTCATTGGTTTTGAAGGTAGTTTTCCACTCATCCCCCTCCCTTATCCTGATTTGGTGATAACCACTTTTTAGATCTATCTTGGTAAAATACTTAGCCCTACCCAAGCAATCCATTAAATCTTCCATTCTAGGCATTGGAAATCTATACCTGATAGTGATCTTGTTGATGGCCCTAGAATCAGTGCATAGTCTCCATGTTCCTTCCTTCTTGGGTGCAAGTACTGCAGGTACTGCACATGGACTAATACTCCTCCTGCTAAGCCCTCTATCCAACAAGTCTTGGATTTGTCTTGCCACTTCAGCATTTTGCTCTGGAGTCAACTTGTAGGCTTCTTGGTTTGGTAGGGTGGATCTAGGGATGAGATCAATGCAATGGCTAATCTCCCTCTTTGGTGGAAGGGCATCCTTACTCTTATCGGCTATCACATCATGGAACCTTTCCAATAGTTCTTCCACTTCCTTTGGTCCAAGCCTCCTAAGAGGTTGCTGCACTTTGGCCTTCTTGGGATTTACATCCTTGGGCTTGATGACTACTACAAAACATGGCACTTTCTCTTCCTTGAGGTTAGCCAAAAATTCTTTTTCACCTACCAACATAACTGAACTAGAAATGACCTTCTCTTTGCAATCATCACTCAAAGGAGTCATTGTAAACTTTTCACCATTTTTGGACAAATGAATCACATTTTTCTTACCATGATGTTTGGCACTTGTGTCATGTTGCCAAGGCCTTCCAAGAAGATGGCATGCATCCATATCCACTATCTCACAAAGAATCCTATCATGATATTCACCTATCTTGAATTCAACCCAACATTGCTCTTTCACCACAATTTGTTGTTCCTTGGTTAGCCAAAAGACTCTATAGGGGTTAGGATGGGGTATCCTTTCCAATCCTAACTTAGTCACCATTTCATTAGAAGGCAAATTTTCAGAAGAACCTGAATCAACTATTACCTTGCAAACTTTTCCTTTCACCTTGCAAGTGGTTCTGAACAAGTTGTTCCTTTGGGGCTGCTCCTTGGTGGCTGGCATGATGAGTGACCTATTAAACATGATGCATTCTCCACTCTCAGGTGTTGCAGACTTGGAAGAGGCTATTTGATAACTTGTGGTGCTTTGACTGTCCTCTTCTTGAAGGATTTGCACCCTTCTATCCTTCTGATTTGCAGCAGTGTTTCCTATCTTCTCCGGGCACCTAAAGGACTGATGTCTAATCTGATTGCAAGAGAAACACCTTCCAGTAAACACATTGGGACCTTTGCCCCCACTTCTTCCTCTGTCATTACCTCTCCCTCTAAACTGACCCTTATCAGCACTATTTCTGTCAGCTTGTCCTTGGCTGCCTTCTTGTGATC
The DNA here is from genome assembly GCA_027924645.1 of Cunninghamia lanceolata. NCBI lineage: Eukaryota > Viridiplantae > Streptophyta > Pinopsida > Cupressales > Cupressaceae > Cunninghamia > Cunninghamia lanceolata. Next base: position 1,177,118 of record BSBN01000031.1, read on the forward strand.
TACCTTCTTGGAATCTAGGAAAGTTGTCTCTATTTTGAAATCTGCCCCTGCCTCTAAAATTTAGATTGCCTCTGCTCCTGCTGCTGCTGTTTGACTCACCTTTTCTTCTCTGCTTATCCTCAATCCTCAGTACCATTTGAAAGCACTTATGGATTGTCTCCGGGTTAAAGAGAGTTAATTTATCTTGAATGGAGAACTTGAGGCCATTGAGATACCTTGCAAGCTTCTATTTTTCATTCTTAGGCATCTTGGCTTTCAATGTCATCTTGTGAAACTCCTCTGTGTAGGTGCTCATGTCCATGTCCTTCTATCTCAAGTTGTGCAACTTCTTGTTCAAGTTGACCTCATAGTCTTTAGGAACAAATTGCTTCTTGATTTCAAGTATCATCTTCCTCCATGTAGAGATAGGGTTTCTATCACCCTCTATCCTCTCATTTTGAATGAAGTTCCACCAACTTAAGGTTGGCCCTTTCATTCTAGACTTGGCAATCCTTACCTTCTGATTTTCTGCCACTTCTTCACATTCAAAATAGTTCTCCATTGCCTCAATCAAATCAAGGCCCTCCTCTGGGTTCATCTTACCAGGAAACATAGGCAAGTCCACCTTAGTGTCCTTCCTACTCAACTTTCCAAGTGCATCTAGGAATTGTCTCTCTGACATGCCTCCTTGTGGCTCTTCCATAGGCACTTCTTCTTGTTCATCTTGATCCTCTTCATCTGAATCCAAGATGACCTTTGGCTTCTTCTTCTTGTCCTTGTCTTTCTTCAACTTCTCTATCTCAGCCTCCATCCTTTTGTTCTTGGCTGCTTGCTCTCTCACTATCTTTGCCAATTCGGCATTAGTTACCCTTGTAGGAACTTCCTCCTCTTCTTCTCTATCTCCCATCTCTTTGATGGCTCTGATACCACTTGATGTAGAGGTGGCATAAGGGAAGCAACAACACAATGGTTTACTACCCACTCACCCACTCACCTAGCCTTCAACCAAGCAAAGTCACTCACCAAGTGCAAATTATGGATTTGTGGTCTAGGCTATTGTCTAACCCCTAAGACTATTTCTACACCTTAAGGAAGGTCTGCAAACACCTTTCCAATAGTTGGTTTGGTTCCCAACTTCCCAAAACCCTCCAACCTTGACTAGGCCTAGTAAGGCTACTAGCCCTCCTAAATTAGTTTTCTTCACACAATATGACAAAATCCCAAATGACTAGGCAAACAAATGGTGATTTTGAATACCCTCTATGGGACTCTAACAAACCTCCAAATCTCCAATCCCAACTCTATTTCTACAACTCAAAACTCCTACTAGGTCTCTAGGCCTAATTGATCATTTTAGGTCTAGGTTACAAAGCAAAGGGGTTAGATTGGGTTCATAGGTCAGGGACAGGAACTTGGATTACTTTTACCACACCCACACAACTCAAAACCACCATTATTTCATTCACCTTGTCTGGATTATGTCACCTACTATAGCAAATAGCATAAAACAAGCCAAATACACAGTAATACTTGACCTAGGGCATCACCTTAAAAATAGAAGATGGTCTTTCCCAACAAAATGCCTTTGGAATCCTAGAATACACATCCCTAGCCTACATTTCACCAGTTTTCATGAATTTTCACCAGTGGGAATGCATTCTAGGGCGAGTGTTATATGCCAAACCCTAGAAAATAGGGTTTTAGAGCAGCCCGAACAAAAACGGCAATATCTTCTCACCACGACCACTTCAAAACCTCAAACTAGTTGCATTAGAACCTTGACTCCAAGTACTTTCAGAAAAACAACATTTGCCCACCTAGCCAATCCGTACAGGTTGTACACAGCAAGAAAAATAGGGAAAAATAGTCTAAAATCTTGATTTCAATGCCCAAATTTCTGTACAGAAACTCCTCTCCTGTACTGGAGTTAGATGTCCATCATATCAACCCCTCCAAGTTGGTACATAACTTCTACAAATAGTTTCATCGACCAAGATGGAGTTGCAACCAGTCAATGTGTCATTGACACCATTGACAACATTGGACACTATGGTATTTTTGCATTTACACAAGGATGGCGATTTGTTGTGCTTGTCCCATGGAATCAAACCACCATCATACTCCCCAAAACATGAAAAAAACACTAGAGCAACCAAACAAACTCAAAATCCAACATTAGGCCTACTAGGCCTAAGTGGCTCAATAAGGGTCTAGATGGACTAAGCATGATTGAGGTTTATATGGTCACCTCAATCATCTTGACCACACAAAAAGGACCATACAATCATGGCTAAAACCTTATTACAATCAAAACCACAACTTTAAAAAAAAATGCAATTAAAATGACTTTAGGAACCAAGGTGCTCCTAGGTGCCCTGCACCAAGAGGATTTAGTGGTACTTATTTTTTGTGTGGAGAGATTAGACATAGGGTATTTGAGTGCCCTTAGATCCAGCAGAGTACTAAAAAAGGAAAAGAAGCAAGAGTGAATGTGGTACAAGAAGAATGTGAAAGTGTGGATTTACCAAAATATGGAGAAGATCCTGAGGATGGAGAATCCTTTATGTTGAGAAGGATTTTGTTGAACCTAGAGATGGAGAAATCTAAACATGTTCAGAGGAGAAACTTGTTTCAAACCAAATGTAAGTCAGGTGGTAAGTGTTGTAAAGTGATAGTAGACAGTGGTAGAATAGAAAATATTGTGTCTGAAGAAATGGTTAATAAAATGAAGTTGAAGTGGTTGAAGCATCCCAGGCCTTACAAAGTTTCTTGGTTGTAGAAAGAGCATCAATTGGTGGTAAGTAAACAATGCCTAGTTAATTTTCAACTTGGTAGTTATAAGGATCGAACATTGTGTGATGTAATGCCAATGGATGCATGTCATATTATGTTGGGTAGACCATGGAAGTTTGATAGACAAGTTGTTCATGATGGGAGAACAAATACATATAGGATAAAGAAAGATGGGAAAGAGTATATTTTGAATCCTATGAAGGAGAAGGAAGATGAAGTAGAGAGTAATCCTAGAGTTTGTTTGATTTCTAGGAACAAATTCTTAAAAGAATTGAAGAAAGGAGGGTCCTATTTTTCTTTTATTCCCAAGCCTGAAGTAGTTATGACAGCAGAAAAGAAAGAAGAGCTACCCATGGAAATTCAAGAGATGCTGACAGAATACTCAGATATAATGATGAAGGAGTTACCAGATGGATTGCCACCTATGAGAAATATTAGTCATTGTATGGATTTGATCCCTGGTGCAAGTTTACCAAACAAGGAACCATATAGGATGATGCTTATGGAGAATGTGGAGATAAATAGGCAAGTTCAAGAATTGTTGGATAAGGTGTTGATTAGGGAAAGTCTCAATCCATGTGCAGTACTAGTAGTGCTGACACCAAAGAAGGATGGAGAATGATGGATGTGCACAGATTCAAGGGCCATTAACAAAATAATAATCAAATATAGATTTGCATTTCCACAGATGGATGATATGATGGACTACCTTAGTGGAGCAAAATATTTTACGAAGATTGATTTGAAAATTGGGTATCATCAAATTAGAATCAGAGAAGGTGATGAGTGAAAGACTTCCTTCAAGACAAAAGATGGATTATATGAGTAGTTGGTGATGCCTTTTGGGTTGACAAATGCTCCCAACACTTTCATGAGGCTGATTAATGAAGTATTAAAGCCATTTCTTGGTAAGTTTGTTATTGTATATCTTGATGATATTTTGATTTTTAGTAAGACAAAGGAAGAACATTTTTTGCATGTTAGAGCAGTATTGTAGAGGTTGAGAGAAGAGAAATTGCTAGTCAATTTGAAAAAGTGTAGTTTCATGAAGGAGGAGTTAGTTTCTCTGGGACTTGTAGTTTATGGTGATGGTTTGAAGATGGATCCAGAGAAGGTCAAGGCAATTGTGGATTGGCCTTCACCCCATAGTATATTTGAAGCCATAAGTTTTCATGGCTTGGAGAGCTTCTATCGGAAGTTCATTCAAAATTTCCATGGGATTTGTGCACCTATTACTGAGACAATGAAGGGTAATAGGAAGGAGTGTGTGTGGATAATAGAAGCTGAGAAAAGTTTCAAGATTTTGAAGAATAAGGTAACTGAATAGCCAATTTTGGCACTCCCTGATTTTGGGAAAGTTTTTCAAGTGGATTGTGATGCAAGTGGGACAATGATTGGAGGTGTCCTTAGTCAAGAGGGGAAACCAATTGCATACTTTAGTGAGAAGTTAAATAAAGCAAAGAAGAAATATTCTATGTATGATCAAGAATTCTATGCAATTGTACAGGCACTCAAGAAGTGGAGACATTATTTCTTGTTGAAGGAATTTGTGTTGTATATTGATCATCATGCTTTGCAGTACACTAACAACCAAGGTAAGTTGAATCAGAGACATATAAAATGGGTTGAATTTCTGCAGAGTTATTCTTTTTTTTTTTAAACATAGGATCAAAAGTCTAATAGGGTAGTTGATGCATTGAGTAGGGGATGTCTGTTGTTGAATGAATTGAGAGTGAATGTGATTGATTTTGATTCTATGAGAGAATTGTATAAGGATGATGTTGATTTAAAGGAAGCATGGGTTGCTTGTATGAATCCAATAGAGAAGGATAGAACACCATGGCTAGAAACTTTTATTGACGAAGGCTTGTTGTTCAAAGGATAGAAATTGTGTATACCCCAAGGGTCAATGAGGAATAATTTTATAAAAGAAAAGTATAGTGGTGGTTTAGGTGGATACTTTGGTGTTGATAAAACATTGGCACAATTGAGTGAAGGTTATTTCTGGCCTGGTATGGCTACAAATGTGAAGAAGTTGATATAAGGATGCATAATTTGTCAATATGCTAAAGGAGTCAGGTAAAATATTTATTTATATCAACCATTTCCTATACCTAAAAGACCGTGGGAACACATAAGTATGGATTTTGTTTTGGGATTGCCTCACATATAGAGGTAATGATTCTATCTTTGTTGTTGTTGATAGATTTTCTAAAATGGTCATTTTATTCCATCTCAAAAGAGTAGTGATGCTTCCCACATTGCTACATTATTTTCAAGGAGGTAGTTAGATTACATGGTTTGCCTAAGAGCATAGTTTTATACTGGGATGTGAAATTTGTTGGTCATTTTTGGCATAACTTGTGGAAGAAAATGGGTACACAGTTGGGTTTTAGTTTAGCGTACCATCCTCAGAGATATGGTCAAACAAAAGATGTAAATAGCAGTTTGGGAGATTTAATGAGATGTTTGGTAGGGAATAATCCTCACCAGTGGGACTTTGTTTTGGCTCAGGCAAAATTTGCCTATAATAATTCAGTCAATCAGAGTATAGGGAAAAGTCCCTTTCATATTGTGTATGGTTACAGTCCAAGAGGGGTAGATGCATTTTGAGATAGTGCTGATTTGACTTGGAAGAGTGTTATAGCTGAAGATTTTGTAAGTATATCCATGATTTGCATAAACAAGTGAAAGAAGATTTGAAGAAAAGTGCTACCAAATACAAGAAGCGTGCAAATATTCATAGGAGAGAATGAGAGTTTTAGGTTGGAGATTTGGTCTTGGCACATTTGTGGAAGGAGAGGTTCCCACAGGGAACTTATAACAAACTAAAATGGAAGAAAATTGGACCTTGTAAGGTCTTGCATAAGTTTTCATCCAATGCTTATGAAATAGAACTTCCATCAGGTATAGATATTTCACCCATTTTTAATGTGGCAGATTTATATCGATATTATGAAGGGGAGTCAAGTGAACAAGAAGGATTTAGTTTAGATGTTTAGGATAAATGTGAATAGATAGATCAGTTTCTTGAAAAGAAGTATGAACAGGTTGATCAAGTGATTGATTCTAGTGTGGCTAAAAGAACTAGGGGAAAATAATACATAGAGTATCTTATCTAGTGTGTTGGGTGAATATTTTTTCACTAACTAACTAATGGAAAAATGGTTATATCGCCACAACTATGATGAGACAGAGTCTCTCCTCTCAGCAAGGGGAGGTTCCCTCTAGTTGCTTTAACTATTACAAACAATAGTTTACAAATCTTATTTACACTAAACACTATTTTTATGGTGATTCCATTTCACCCAATTCTCTTTTTTCAGAATAGATGTTCTTACTTCAAAATGATAACCTCAATTAAACTGATATTAAAGAACTTACTAACTATTACAAAACTACAGAAACACAGTCTTCTGTCGCTTCACCTACAAATTGCAAATAGAACTATTTGAAGTTAAATGCAGCTCAAAGTCTCCACTCTTCTCCAAGATGGTATAAGTAAATTGATACAATAGCTTGCAGCACAAAGATTTCAAGTTATTTTATCCTCACGAACATAAACACAATCCTCACATATGATTTGATAACACAAAGTCTATCACAATCAAATTAAGAATGCTCTTCAATCACTTGTAATAATCCACACGCCTCAATTATTATCAAAGAAGAATATGATAGAAAGACGTAAGAACAATGCTATCATAATACAAATAACTCCAAGACAAAGATTGGAATCGAACTTGCTTACTTGTATTGATAAAATTTGATGATTGATTTTCACAAAAAGCACAAAGTCTTGATTTACTTCTCAATTTGCCAGAGTTTTCTTGTAATAGACAAAAGATATATATTTACAAAAGAGGCCCTCTTTATTTATAGGGAGAGGCCTTGAGAAAATTTAGGAAAAACCTAACTACTTTAACTTATTCAAAAATAGGAGTCCTTATTGACTTGGGACTTCCTAAGTTTTTACATGTAATTACATATGAAAAAAGTACATGTAAAAATGTCCAAAAGTAAATGAAAATTACATATGAAAATACAAAAATATACTAAGGCAAACATCAAATATGTCAACTTCCACTGGCATCCTTCTTTGCTAACCCTTCATACATTGTGATCACTGCTTGTATTTCAATACTATCTGGTGTCGCAGTGTTGTTGGAGATTACTCTAGCCTTAGTGATGGTATCTCTGATGGTAGTGGTGACTTTTTCATGATCTTTCAAATTGACCTTCAAATTGTCTATGGTTACTTGATAATCCATCAAGTTATCCAATGAATTGATTAAGAAATCTTTTTCCTCAAACTCAACCTGCATCATCTTATTAAATTCCTATATCATTTCATCAATTGGAAGAAACTCATGATTATCATCAATCAATTTACATGGGAGCTGCTCCAACTTCTACAAGAGACTTAGATCACTGTCATCACATAGCTCTCGTGCATCTTCTAGTTCTTTGATTACTTCATTCAAGACTTTCCTTCAGTGAACTAGGCCTTCTTTTGTTGAAACATATGCCTCTCGATTTGCAATAATGCCAATTGAAACAAGAGTCTTCATTTTCATGCTTTCCCATTTTTCCAAACTAGAATCTAGATATTCAATATCAGCAGAAATAAAATCAATCAATTCATCTAATTTTGCTCTTACCTTGGCCATTTTTCTTTTCTTTCTATTGCTGCCTTCAATAGTGAAACACCTTGTGTTGACAATTTCTTTAAATATTCCTCTACAACCTTCCCTTTTGCTTGAGTCGTTTCAGCTTTCTAGACCAGGGGATTTTCAACTATTACTACCATAGGCTCTATAATTTCTAATGTCATCATGATTTTTTATAACACCATGGCTAACTGCTCAGCTTTTAATTTGTAGTATTCCTTTTGTTTCTTCTCCTCATCATATTTCTCAAGAAGAGATGTGGCAGTGACCTGGAAATCAACTTTAATACCTTCATGTATTAATTTCCCCAATTCCACCCTAGATATCACATAGTCATTCACATCAAAAGTATCTTTAGTAGCCTTAGGAGGAGGCTTGGCAATCTCTGCATATCTGATCCCCTTAACATCAATAAGCCTTGACATAGTCCTAGGCTTCTTCTTTTGTGCCTTTGGCTTGGGAGTCAACAGTTTCCCCAAATTAATATCATCTGGTGACATCTCTTGTTTCTTTCTCTTAGGAGTATAAGCTTAAAGCCATGGGGGAAGTATTGTTATACTTATATTCTGATCAAGAACCATTCGTGGAGTGGAAAGAAACATACTTACACCTTTAGTAGTAACAATGGGAGGAGTATTGGTGAAAACAACACCTAGTACATCCACATTAACGGCTTTCTCAGAATCCAAAACAAATTGCTCAAACATTGCAGAACCATCAATGTCATAAGAAGGGGATGACAAACTACGAATAGATCCAGAAGAATAAAGAACATTATCAAAATTCATATTAGAATCATCAAAAAATGTTTTGGAAGATGACGAAGACTCAGATGATTGAATGTGAATGGGTGACATTATGGTTATAGGAGGATTAGGCATAGAAACTGAAACAGGCACATTTGGATGAGGAGAAGAGACATCAGCATCCTATAACACATCTCCACATGAAGACATAGTTGTATCCTATACATCTTCCTGTTCATCTTTTTCTTCTTTCTCCTGCTCACCCTCATTGTTTAATGCAAACTTATCCTCAACATCCATGTCCTCAACATTCATGCCTTCAGAAGCTAGTTCTTCAACATCTTGCTCTGCATCAACTTCCATTTCTTTAGCAACAAATTCTTCCTCTGCTTCTCTAGCTTTTCTTCCTCTTGTCACAAATTTGATCTTAGGATTAGAAGCCTTAGATGTGCTAGGAGCATCATTCTTATTCTTGGTTCTTATCTCTACTTTCTTTCCCGTTTGCTCAAAAACTTCTTCCTCTAAATTGGTTATAAAATCCTTCAATGGTATACCTTTTCTTTGGAGCCACAAGTTTGTATTGGCTAACATGGGCTCAAACCTTTTCCTTAAGGAAGTCAATTCCTTTTGAGACCATTGTATAGGAGGTAGAGGAGAATTTGCAATCTGCTCATTATCATATTTAGGATTAACCAGCTTTTCATTATCAACCATACCTTCAAGGATATTAGCTAAACCCAAATATTCAATTTGGTCCAGAGATAACCTATTGTATTCTAGCTTTCTAATTTCCTCTTCTATCCTTAGATCAACCCAGATGTCCTCAACCATTGGTTCATGAAATTGAGTCTTTCTTTTGATTTTATCCTTCACTCCTCTATAATCAAATTTTGGTCTCCTCTTGAATTGCTTCATAGTTACCAATTACATTTTAGTTTCCATAGCCGTGGCTTCTACTGCAGTTGAAACTAAATATCTACCAATCTCAATGGGAAATCTAAAACCAAGCTTCTTTAACTCCATTTGCTTGTTGTGGACAACAATCATTTGCTAACATAGCTCCATCAGAACCATTTTATCAGAAGGAAATCTTGGCAACATATATGGATAGCCTTGGAAAAATCCAACCCTTAAGTATATGCAAGTCAAAAATTGAAGAAACAAACAACCAAATCCATTTACTACTAACCATGCTTCATCTGAAACTCTTCTTTTTGCCAATTGAGGATCAAAAATGCACAAGAACACAGCAAAGAAGGCATCATTTACCCTTCTAAAATGGTGGATTGAACCCTTCAATGTAAGATGAGGATAATATTGGTAAATAAGAACAACCCTCCTATCCTCTTCAGATGTCAAGCTCAGGAAAATCCTCATTGAGGCTGCTATGTATGCAAGATAGGAAGTCATATAGAATTTAAAGGTAGTAGATACCTTGGTCAGTTGCTCATGGGGAGCATTTCTAATTTGTTCACCCCAGAAGATAGCCTGTTTGCCCTGAAGTATAATTTTGATGAAAGGATACATCCATTCATGAAAAAGTGAAGAAGAAGCTAGTCCCCTTACTCTACTAAGAAGAGTTATTAGATCACCCACTTCCTCAACAAAATCACTTTGGGGAAAGCTCCTTCACCACCTGGACAAGTTTGGCCTTGGAGTCTTGAGCCACTTGGTATTAATTATCCTTTTAGCCTTCTCAGAATTCTTATCATATTCTTGCTAAGCAATAGTAAAATCAAGTTTCACAACCTCAACAGGAGTAGGACACATGAAAACCTTATCAACAAACTCTGGATCTAGTCTCATGATTAAATTACCGTGAGCATCAACCACTGCTCTGGTATCTCTATTATAGAAATGAGCAACCTAGAGAACAAACTCTGTATTATGTGCAGCCACTAGGAATGAAGACACCAGGTGGATGTTGCTCTTGACAATATTTTGCATAAGAGGGTTGGGGTTATCTGACTTAGTCCTCTCTACAAATTCAGTCATATCCACATGACCAATCTATGTGTCCCAAGTATCATCAACATTTGAAGTGATCGAAGTGATAAGGAAAACACCTTGATACTTGTACTTAATTGCTTTTGAATTTTTAGGAGACAGCTCAGTCATTTGAAAAAATGACTCCTTCAGACAAATCAAAGACCTTGGTAGCTTGCAAGAGAAACTGCAACAATTAGTCATGATCTTGTAGTTAGGGGAAATACTGGTAATTTTGGGGAACTGCAAGTTGATGATCATGATCATAGGAGTAAGCTTGAAAGGGTTAAAGAGCAAGCGGGTCCAAAAAACAGAGGAAAGCACGCTCAAGAGAGCAATTCAGAAAGTTCTCCAGAGCTAGAAAAATTTGGGAGAGTGAATGCATGGGCGAAAAAATTCATCGCCCTTGCATGTTAGGGGAAATGCAAAAGTTAGGACAACAAAAATTACCACTCCTGTAGGTAGGTCAAAAGATTTGCAAGGTAATGTATAGGCAGCAATTTTTGCCGCTTTCATAAGGGAAAAACTTGGTTTTTGCAAAGTGAAATGAGTGGTAAAATCACCACTTTCACATGAAGGGACCATCAACATCACATGTTCAAGCGGCAAAAATCACCGACTCAACATGTGGTGTAAGTTTGAAGTTTTAATGTATAGGCGGTAAGTTTGACCACTCAAGCATATGTGGGAAGTTCTAAAGTCTTCTAAGGACATGTATCAGCAGTGTTTTTTACTGCCTGAATGCTTTGGTATTCAAAGAAAGGGATGTGAGGGCAGCTAAATTCACTACCGTTACACCAAGTAGATCAGCTAAGAAAAATGTGCATCAATGGCTAAAATGCCCAATGATACATGGGTCTTAACAAGGCAACAAAAACTTAAGTTTTCAAAACACGACCAAGATCCAACATTTATAAAAATTTAGGATTTGGTTTTGGTAAAATTGACAAATTTTTTCCTGGTAAAATGATGGAAAAAGAAACCTAGGGTTACCAAAAACTAGGGTTTAAAAATGACTCAAAAGGAAAACAAAATGGAAAATGATTCTCTTAAAAACTTAAAACAATAACATTTACAAGAAATGCAAACAAACATTTCGGCATACATAGGAAAACCCTAAAGAAAAACAATCACAAAAACTAAAAAATAAAAGCTTACCTCTAAAAAGAGACCAAAACCCTAGGCACGATCACGAAGTGAAAATCCACTTCAATCCATAGTTCATGCAATCCAATCGGCTTTACAAAGGGTTTAACAACGTATCTCTATAGATTAAGAATGAAAAATAAACAAAAACAATAACTAAATGCCTTAAAAAGGTTTATAAAAGACCACATTAATCCTAGTGTTAGGTCTCAAAAATGTAGGTCGTTAACCCTAAGAGGGTGCCAGGCTCTCTTGACATTTTTGGCTAACTGACATGGGGTAGGTATGGCTAAACCCCCTTCACTTCAGGCTCTGCCAAACCTAGGCAGGTAAACCTCTAATTAATAAAGCAAATAAAGAGATGATCACTACTTTAATCAAAATTAATCTAACTATTGATAATGGCACAAATTATAAAATAGATGAAAAGACAACAAGTTAATTCTAAGTGATCTAAATTGTAAATCTAAAACAATATGCAATCTAACTAAGTAAATCTAAAATGAATTTGTATAAGTGATAATCAAAATACTAGACCAATACCTTATTGAATATAGAGTCAGTATGATCATGAAATAAGTGACTGCTTGCTTGGTAAAAACTCGAACTACCTGGCATGAAAGAATAGGTATGTAACTTGTACAACCCTGCAAGAAAATAGTTAGTATTCCATACTTACATATAACCAGTTGACAAAATATTACCTGCATTCATCTAAAAGGATTTAATCCTTGCTTGAAGGAACCTATTAGAATAATACTGCAATTGTAACAGATTAATCAAAAACTAGAGACAGAATGCAAACCCTAACTATACGACTCTTCTTATAGATCCATGACAATGTCTTCATAGTTACTATGACAGATTTAAAGGATTTAATTCTGAAAGTAGAAACCAGTTAATCTTATCACACTATAACAGCAAATGTGTATAGACAACTTGAAGATATACTTGATAACTCAAATTGAATAATAGAGAAAACCTTGAAAGGAGACAGTCATATAATCAAATAAATTTAACAGATAGTTGATACCAAAATTCGCAGTTATTGCTTCATCTTCACAAACTTGACTTCATCAGAGAATGCTTGCACATGGTCTACCAAAAATAAAATATATTAAAAGTGAACTAGCATTGCTGTTCAAATCTAATCTATAGTATCCCCTGTTCTATTATGTAATTTCTCCCTACTCTCTCCTACTATTTTTTCTCTCCTTCTAATCTATTCTTATTCTGTTCTTGGTCATCTCTTATAAAGAGCGGCATACAAGCTTCAGACTAGTTACAATAGTTGTGACAGTTGATAACCGAACAACAGTATTTGTTCTAATAAAACATATTCAAGAAAATTAATACTCATCTTTAATCATCAAATGGATAACCATTTCAGGGTTGAACAAATTTCTTTAACTATAGTTCTGCTTAATCTCCTTCGAGGATTTCTTGATTATCCTAAAAAGACCAGATAAAACACAAATTAATTTCTGATCAAATAATCAGAACAAATTTGTTTAAACATATGTATTTACTTAAGTAATTACTTCCCTTATCGATATTTTATTCAGCTCCTCAAGATCTTTTCGTGGGTGTTTATGTAACTTGATCCCAGCTGTGTATATCCTGCAAAAAACCAATATTTCAACTGTCAGAAAAATATCTTAACCATTCAGATTTTAATGTCGTTTTAGGGTTTCTATGTCGGTAGGACCTCCTACATCGCTGTAAGAACATCATTCTCTCTTGTATATCGAATACACTTCCTTCATATACAAGCGCGGCCCCAAGCTAAAATTCACAATATTTAATATGTCATTCAAATCCGTGCTTATATAAACTTGTATATGCATTGGTGATATACATAAAGTCCTGATGTGATACATTGTATATACTAGATTTAAATTTCTCTGAATTCCGGCTTGTATGTATCAAATGCAATGTATGTTTGAAACATGCATACAAAGCGTGGAATATACAAGCATTTAACTCTTTTAAATAACCTTTCAGTTCCGCCACTTGTATATAATGCAATGTATATCGGCATGTATCTAAGATACATACAAAGCACAAACATACAATGAATGTTTCAACTTAAATAAACCTTTGGTTCCGCGGCTTGCATGTAATGCATTGTATATTGGTAATGTATGTCAGACACATACAAAGCACAAACATACAACGAATTTTCCTTATTTCACAAATTTTTCAAGTCCGGCTATGCATATTGCCTTGTATGTACCACAATGTATGTCTCTGAAAGCCTACATATACAAAGCATGGTACATACAACAATTTGACTTTATTTCATACTTTTTCGAATCCACAGTATGTATATTAGCCTTGTATATTTACTTTGCATGTTTATCCTTGCGTCTCAAACATGCAAAGTCTAATATACATCCGGCAGACTTATTGCTTTTATTCATTTCTCCTATGATTCCATCAGATCCGTGGCATGCATATCACCTTGTATGTAACGCGTTGTATGTTGCGTCCTACCAAACATACAAACATAACATACAAGCAACGAACCCGATAGAAAATACATTTCAACTTTTAACCTTGTCGGGTCCACCTTGTATGTAACAATAAAACATTAGCCAAATGCATACAAATAAACAATGCATCAACCCGATGACTCCTTTATGTGACCATACCATGACCCGATATACAAGGGACTTTGCATATGCATCATACAATGACAGAACATACAAACCACTTTGTATATGAGAGACTTTGTATATACAAACGACTTTGTATATACAAACATACAAACCCATACCATAATGTATTTTACCAAAAAACACACATAACTTGCAAAATATAGGGAATTTTAAGATTGTTCAAAAAGCAACTCCCATTCATTTTCGACAAGGAATTCACCCATATTCAGCTCTGGTACTTAATGCCATTTTTCCTTTATTTTCAACAAGGTTTGTAAATTTTCACTTCCTTGTTTACGGTTCATCTTTAATGAGAACTTCAACCATGTTATATTAAGTCTTTAGGAATCAGAATAGATCAAATCCAAATATTTTTATCAACTCAATTGTTAATTTCTACTTGAAAACAACTTTGGATCTTTCCATATATGCTCACATACTGAAATCTTTGGATGATTGAAACTTAATATTTGCCAAAAAGTAGCCTAGAAATTTCAGTCCCAAAAGTGGCTCTTTCTAGGGATGTATATCCCTTGTGGGCATAGTAAGATTCCAGATTTCTAGAGGAGCAGACCAATGCCTACCCCATGGGGCGATATAGTCAAAACTTTTGCCCCAAAATTGATATGGTCAAAAAACCATATCAGATAAGAAAACCCATGTCTTTCCCCTATCAAAAACCTTGTTCTGATCATGTTGTAATGATACCCCGTCTACTTGACTGAATCTGTTCGTATAGTTCATTAATCCATCATAGTTTATGCTGCAAGTGTGTTCTGTATTATTCGGTATCTGGAAGTTAGGCATAGTCTAAACACCTTCATCATTGTGTGACATAAGGAAGTCATGATTGTTAGACCTTGTAGGATGTCTTACTTTATCATATCTATTGTTATTTATCAAATGCTGGTGTTTTAACTATATTGGAAAATGGAATAAATCAAGCTGCTTCTGACACATGCTATCATCAATGCTAACTCCAACATAAAACACCATATCCTCTTTCTTATCACATCCATTTTCCCCACACGCTTGAGAGTCAATAATCTGCCAATCATACATACTAGAATCATCAACCTCCTCTGGTTCAATGGACATCTTTATCTCTAGATCAATATCACAAGAGAACTTATGACCACTATCTGTCTTTTCTTTGCAAAAATGTGACTTGGGAAATATGGCCTCATATATTTCATCACCCTTCCCATGTTGAATGGATTCATTGTCAAAAGATATATGTGCTGGACATAGTATTTGGGTATCATCTTTAATATTCTTTGGTGAGCAATTCTGAAATATGCTCACTATCAAGTGAGCATGTTTCTTCATCAACCCTCTCACTAAAATTTTCATCATTCTTTTCATCACCACTATGATGCTCAAAAATTGATGTACCTATTTCATCAACATGATCATTTATAGACTCTTTATCAAAATATCCACCTCCCTGACTGTCTGAATACCTTTCATCCTCTTCATCTTCTTGTGCTATGTCATCATACAATGGTTTTGAATAGGCCTGAAGATTATTTTCTGCTATGTGCACTTCCTCTTGATCAAGATTATGTTCTGCTTGTTGAAAATATTCACCCTAGTTATCTGAAAAGACTTCATCCTCAGGATAGCATGGGTTTGGAAACATTTGGAGTTCATGTTCTGGTAGACCCTCTTTATCAAAAGTTTGTCTTCCTTTTTGAAAATAGTGCTCCTCTTCCCCCCAACACTGTTGATTCATATATTGCGGTGGGTGGGCTGGGATAAAACTTGTCTGATATGGAGGCTGATAGTAAACATTTTATTGTGGCACATATTGCTGGTATTGTGGGGCATAGTACTGTCCTGGTGGTGGATAGTATTGACCAAAGTTACTTGCATTTATAGGTTGGAGCCCTTGTGGTGGCTTATTATGCTGAATAGGATTATGGTATGGATTATGAGGTACTCTTGGAGTATATGGAGCGTATGTGTTCTGAGAGGGCACATGTGAATTGACATCACCACTCTGTTTATGTGGAGGGATAGGTTTTGGCAGTTCCAGTACCTGGAGGCACAATTGTGCTAGCTGTCTATCCAATTCTACTATTTGTCTATCCAGTTCTTTGCTTTTTTGTATCATCTGTGATCTCCTAAGCTATTGCTCTTTCCATTCTAAATACACTTCTAATTCTTGATTACTCATGCTATCAAGATCAATAACAGCTTGATCAACAAACCTCTACTGTTCTTCATAAGAGCTGGGAGAATCAATTAATTGCAAATCCACATGATTGTCATCAAAATTTAGATTTTCAATGGATTCTTCATAACATTTACAGTCACAATCTGTTATGCAAGATAGACCCTCTCTATCTTCATCCTCATCATGTGGGCTGTTATAGTTATTATTTTCATTTGCATACCCATCCTTTAATGGTTCTCCTTCATGTCTCCTTAGTTCAAAGAATGCATCTAAAGGGGGTATGTTATATTTTTTCATGTTTCATCAATTTTATTTTCAGAGTTGCCACCTCTTGTGAGAAGAGGAAAATTTCATCTTTCTGGGTTCTTGCCAGCAGAGTTTACCAATCTATATTTGAATTTTGAGTAGAGTCGCCACCTCTATTTAGAGGACTAATCAATTTTCTAGGTTTTTCCTTCCACCAGTAGAGTTATACCTTTTAATTTTCTGACTCTAATAACATGGTCTATTACCAAGTTTCTCTATGTGTTTCCCCAGCAGAGTCACTAATTTTGTTAGGTCTCAAAAATGTAGGTCGTTAACCCTAAGAGGGTGCCAGGCTCTCTTGATGTTTTTGGCTAAATGACATGGGGTAGATATGGCTAAACCCCCTTCACTTCAGACTTTGCCAGACCTAGGTGGGTAAACCTCTAATTAATAATGCAGATAAAGAGATGATCACTACTTTAATCAAAATTAATCTAACTATTGATAATGGCACAAATTATAAAATAGATGAAAAGACAAGTTAATTCTAAGTGATCTAAATTGTAATGCCAAAACAATAATGCAATCTAACTAAGTAAATCTAAAATGAATTTGTATAAGTGATAATGAAAATACTAGACCAGTGCCTTATTGAATATAAAGTCAATATAATCATGAAATAAATGACTACTTGCTTGGTAAAAACTTGAACTACGTGGCATGAAAGAATATGTATGTATCTTGTACAACCCTGCAAGGAAATAGTTAGTATTCCATACTTACATATATCCAATTGACAAAATATTACATGCATTCATCTAAAAGGATTTAATCCTTGCTTGAAGGAACCTATTAGAATAGTACTACAATTGTAATAGATTAATCAAAAACTAGAGACAGAATACAAACCCTAACTATATGACTCTTCTTGTAGATCCATGACAATGTCTTCACAGTTACTATGACAGATTTAAAGGATATAATTCTAAAAGTAGAAACCAGTTAATCTTATCACACTATAACAGCAAATGTGTATAGACAACTTGAAGATATACTTGATAACTCAAATTGAATAATAGAGAAAACCTTGAAAGGAGACAGTCATATAATTGAATAAATTTAACAGATAGTCGATACCAAAATTTACAGTTATTGCTTCATGTTCACATACTTGACTTCATCAGAGAATGCTTGCACATGGTCTACTAGAAATAAAATATCTTAAAAGTGAACTAGCATTGTTGTTCAAATCTAATCTATAGTATCCCCTGTTCTATTCTCTAATTTCTCCCTACTCTCTCCTACTATTTTTTCTCTCCTTCTAATCTATTCTTATTCTGGTCTTGGTCATCTCTTATAAAGAGTGGCATACAAGCTTCAGACCAGTTACAATAGTTGTGACGGTTGATAACCGAACAACAGTATTTGTTCTAATAAAACAGATTCAAGAAAATTAATACTAGTCTTTAATCACCAAATGGATAACCATTTTAGGGTCGAACAAAGCTCTTTAACTGTAGTTCCGCTTAATCTCCTTCGAGGATTTCTTGATTATCCTAAAAAGACTAGATAAAACACAAATTAATTTCTGATCAAATAATTAGAACAAATTTGTTTAAACATATGTATTTACTTAAGTAATTACTTCCCTTATCGATATTTTATTTAGCTCCTCAAGATCTTTTTGTGGGTGTTTATGTAACTTGATCGCAGCTGTGTATATCCTGCAAAAAATAAATATTTCAACTGTCAAAAAAGTATCTTAACCATTCAAATTTTAATGTCGTTTTAGGGTTTCTATGTCGGCAGGACCTTCTACATCACTGTAAGAACATCATTCTCTCTTGTATATCGAATACATTTCCTTCATATACAAGCGCGGCCCCAAGCTAAAATTCACAATATTTAATATGTCATTCAAATCTGGGATTATATAAACTTGTATATGCATTGGTGATATACATAAAGTCCCGGTGTGATACATTGTATATACTAGATTTAAATTTCTCTGAATTCTGGCTTGTATGTATCAAATGCAATGTATGTTCGAAACATGCATACAAAGCACAGAATATACAAGCATTTAACTCTTTTAAATAACCTTTCGGTTCTGCCACTTGTATATAATGCAATGTATATCAACATGTATCTAAGATACATACAAAGCACAAACATACAACAAATGTGTCAACTTTAATAAACCTTTGGTCCACGGCTTGCATGTAATGCATTGTATATCGGTAATGTATGTCAGACACATACAAAGCACAAACATACAACGAATTTTCCTTATTTCACAACTTCTTCGAGTCCGGCTATGCATATCGCCTTGTATGTACCGCAATGTATGTATACTAAAATGTATGTCTCTGAAAGCATACATATACAAAGCATGATACATACAACAAGTTGACTTTATTTCATACTTTTTTGAATCCACGGTATGTATATTAGCCTTGTATATTTATTTTGCATGTTTATCCTTGCATCTCAAACATGCAAAGTCCAATATACATCTGACAGACTTATCACTTTTATTCATTTCTCCTCTGAATTCCATCGGATCCGCGGCATGCATATCGCCTTGTATGTAACGCGTTGTATGTTACATCTTGCCAAACATACAAACATAACATACAAGCAACGGACCCGACAGAAAATACATTTCAACTTTTAACCTCATCAGGTCCACCTTGTATGTAACAATAAAACATTAGCCAAATGCATACAAATAAACAATGCATCAACCCGATGACTCCTTTATGCGACCATACCATGACCTAATATACAAGGGACTTTGCATATGCATCATACAATGACAGAACATACAAACCATTTTTTATATGAGAGACTTTGTATATACAAATGACTTTGTATATACAAACAACTTTGTATATACAAACATACAAACCCATACCACAATATTTTACCAAAAAACACACATAACTTGCAAAATACAGGGAATTTTAAGATTGTTCAAAAAACAACCCCCATTCATTTTCGACAAGGAATTCACCCATATTCAGCTCTAGTACTTAATGCCATTTTTCCTTTATTTTCAACAAGGTTTGTAACTTTTCACTTCCTTGTTTACGGTTCATCTTTAATGAGCACTTCAACCATGTTATATTAAGTCTTTAGGAATCAGAATAGATCAAATCCAAATATTTTTATCAACTCAATTGTTAATTTCTACTTGAAAACAACTGTGGATCTTTCCATATATGCTCACATACTGAAATCTTTGAATGATTGAAACTTAATATTTGCCAAAAAGTAGCCTGGGAATTTCAGTCCCAACACCTTGCACGATTGCCATTAATGCTTTACTAGATATGCCAAGATTTGCTCAAGCGGCAAATTTTTTCGACTCTGCATACCACTAAGACGACATGCCATAGTGGTAAAATTTACCACCTCAACATATAAAAGAGGAAATAACATGCTAGGGCGGTAAAATTTGCCGCCCTTACATGAAAAAGGGAAAGCTCCAAAAACATGCATAAGTGGCAAATTTCACCGCCCTAGCATGTTAATGATAAAAAATTTCTAACTCCTGAAAAGGGCCAAAATTGATATTTCAACAAGCTTGTAACTTAGTTGATTTTCACGAATTTCAAGGAATTGTCTAAGGGGAACATTACAAGCTATCCTTAGGTGTTAGAGGACTATGCACAACGTCAAAGGGACTTACCTCAAAATGCATACTTAGAGTGTAGTCTATGAAATGAACAAGTTTCGTAGGGGTCATCCTACAAAATGAGCGCAGCTAATTTTGAGGACAACAGTTGGCTCTAACTGGGGAACTTCCTTTGATTGTTCTTTGAAATGATCAAAGGGAATAGAATCCAGTCTCTAAGTGCCTTCATCCATGCCATTGGGCTATAGAGTCAAGGTACCAAAAGAAAAAGACACAAAAAGACTAAACAAAGATGAAAAAGGAAAAACACAAAACTATACAAATATACAAATGAACTTATCTAATACTTCAAGGATTGAAATGATTTAGATGTTGTCCACTATGAGGCAGCAAGAATGGTGTCCCATCTTTATACTCTAGCAAGAAACTATTCTCACCACAAAATTGGTGAATGATGAATGGGTCTCTCCATAGGGAACCAAACTTCCCATGCATTCCTTTTGGCTCTCTCCTCTTGTCCCATAACAAGACTTGATCCCCAATTTGAAATTCTCTGGCCTTCGCCTTCTTGACAAAAAGTTTCTTGACCTGACTTTGATGCTTAGCAATACAATCTACTACCATAACCCACTACTCCTCAAGTTCAGAAAGGTACATTATTCTTTTTTCAATAGAACTTTCAAAAGTTCTATCTTTCACTACTTTTGCCAACTTCAGAGCCAATAATTCCAAAGTACTAGGTATTTCTACATTCAAACCATATAGAAGCTAGAATGGTGACATGCCTATTGCCCTTTTAGGGGTAATTTTGTCAACCCATAAAGCATCAAACAAAGCTTTATGCCAGGTTCTCTAATTATCCTCCACTAGTTTCCTGATAATTGTAACCAGATTCTTGTTACTAGATTTTGCCTGACCATTCCCTTGAGGATAATAATCTGACGAATGAGAAAGAATGTTCCCATATTCAAAGCAAAAACTAGTGATAGAAAAACATGCAGCATTATCTGCTACGATTTTGTTTGGAACACCAAACCGAGAAATGATATTCTCCTTGAGAAAATTACATACTACCTCAGAAGTAGCATGCTTGACTGGAATCGCCTCCACCCACTTGGTGAAGTAATCTGTTGTAGTGAGAACAAAATTGTGTCACACACTTGACGATGGGTTCACAACACCAATGAAGTCAATACCCCATTGCTGAAAAGGTTCTTTAATCACAACCGGCTTTAGTGGTAGTGCAGCTAACTTCGGCTTCCCAACAAACTGCTGATAGAGTTCACATCTACGTACCCAATTGTACGCATCTTGAAATAATGTAGGCCAATAGTACCTAGCTCACAAAATTTTACGAGTTGTTACAGGTGCAGAAAAATCTACTCCACATGCCAAATTGTGAAAAGACTCTAAAAGTTTACTTTGTTGTGCTTTATCCACACAACGGAGAAAAACTCCATCAAGGCTTCTTTTATACAAACCATTATGCCACAAGACATAGTTTGCAGCTTTTAGCTTGATAGTTTACTTCTTTTTATTAGATAAATGAGAAGGACATTCACCATATGTGAGAAAATAAGCGATATTAGAATAACACTCATCTTTTGTAGTAATAAAGAGAATCGTTGGGACATCTTCAACCTCTACCTCTTCATCACTTGTTTATTTCGGGACATGATTAGAAATTAGATGACACAAACCTTTGCCACGTACAAGCTTGGTGGGTTTGATATCAAGATCAAATTCTTGAGTTTTGGCAATCTAATTGCACCTTTTAGTCCCAAATTCTTGTTGTGTTAGGTTAGGTTTCATTGTTGTGTCTGGCACCAAAACAATAGTATGAGAGTTTAGAATGTAAAACCTAAAATGATTCACCACTTTGACTACAACGTAAGCATGTTTCTCCATATTTGAGTACTTAAGTTCATGAGCCTTTAGTGGGCAACTCATAAACAAAATCAAAGATTCCACACCCTCTTCATTCTACTGAACCAGAATCGCTGAAAGTGTAGGCTCAGAAGCATAACTATACATTATGAAGTCTTTAGTGTAGTTAGGACAAATCAGAATTGGAGCATGAGCAATGGCCCTTTTAATGTCCTCGAAGGTTGCTTTACCTTCCGCGCTCCAACGGAAAGTGGTCTTACCTTTCATCATATTGATAATATGAAGAGTTTTCTTTGCGAACTTTGGAATGAATCTCTGCAAAAAATTCACCTTCCCAAAGAAAGAATGAACAACTATCTTACTAGCAGGCAAAGTAAGACTTTGGATAGATTTAACTCTCTCAGAGTCAATATTGGTACCTTCTCTGGACACAATGTGACCAAGAAGCTTACCCTCTGTAACCCTAAAAATTGATTTCTTAGGATTAAGAGAAATTCCATTTTGATGACACCGTTCCAGAACTTGTCGCAAATGGTAGGCATGATCTTGATGCTTTTTAGAGAAAACAGTCAAGTCATCAAGGTACACCATAATGAACTTCCCCCTTTCATCTCTAAAAGTGAGGTCCATTGCTCTTTAGAAAGTAGCACCAACATTGATTAAACCAAATGGCATCCTACGATATGCAAATGTGCCCCATGGTGTCCTGAAAGTGGTCTTGTATTGATTTGCCTCACTAACTTCTACTTGATTGTAGCCTAAAAACCCGTCTAACATCGATAGCATCTCTGAACCGGTTACAGTTTGTAACACTTGGTCCATAATAGGCAGAGGGTAGTTATCTTTTAAAGAAGATTGATTCAGGTTTCTAAAATCAACACAAATATGGATTTATCTGTTCTTCTTTCTCTCACGAACAATATTTGCAATCCAAGTGGAATGATGGATAGGAAAGATTATCTAGGCATTCAACATTTTTTGGTTTTCAGAAAGAATAGTACCTGATATCTTGGGATTATATTGCCTCTACTTTTGCTTGTGAGGCAACGATCATACCTTGAGAGGAATCTCGTGTTGGATCTCCTTAGGTCTGAAAGACTTTAGATCATCATATGAGTATGCTAGCACATCAATGCAGTGGCGAAGAAGTGTAATGAACTTGAATTTCTCATCAGTAGTGCAACATTTCCTGATGTTAACCATCTTGGGATTTGCTTCAGAACTCAAATTTACTTGCTCAAATTTCATGGATGAACTTGAATCAAGTTGTTGCTATTGTTTGATATATCTATCATGCTTGTCAAATAACTTTTCTAGAGAAACCAAACCTTTCAGAATCATATTTGTTAGATCTAGGGCACACAACTGAGAGGGGGGGTGAATCAATTGTATAAAAACTTGCTTCTACTTCAAACACTTGATTCTTCTTTGTTAGTTAACAGCATATCAATTAACCATTCATGAAAGCAGAAAGCATAAACATCGGAGCTGATAAATATCAACACATTAGACACCAAGATTTTTGACGTGGAAAACCCGGTTAAGGAAAAAACCACGGGGTGATTAACCCAAGGATTATTCTCTGTTAGAAGAATAAGAAAAATGAATGGCACATGCCAATTAGGGCTCACTGCCAGAGCACACTGCTCACAAGGAGGCACACTGCCTACAAAGAGACACACTGTCTACAAGATCATAAGGATCACAACCTTGGACTGGAGAATGACATCTTCACCATGTCTGGATTAGTTCCATTTAAGCCTGAGTCACACCTACTCTGCCTTTCACTCTTTCGCTATACCACACTTATCCGCTCCACAACACATTTTGAAATGAACTCACAAACCTTTATTTATACAAGACATCAACTTAGGAACAATCATCTAAGTCGGCAATCAACCATAAGAACATTTGCAGGATGAATAACACATCCAGTCGGCCACCACAAGAACATTCGCAAGATGAACAACTCATCCGGTCTTCTAGTCTGAACAAGAACTTCATCTGGAAGAATATCTTCAATTCTAGGCTCTACCACCAATGTGGACCAACAACATAACCTCAACATGATCCAAGAACCTTCACAAGCTTGCCCGAATGACCAGGTACATCCGCACTTCCTCTACTCACTGGAATCTCTTCTCTTGCTCATCCAGAACTTTAAGAACACGGTCTATCACCACTATCAAACTACAAGAGGTGCTTCCAGACATCCAAACCATGAACAAATCAAGATGACACATCACAAGGACATCCCAAACACTCTGTCCAATCCGCAGAATAGGACAAAGCACTTCCGGATCTCACCAGACCTTTTTGTAACACTCTATCACTCCGGAGCATCTCCCAAAACTGGTTCTACTTGATCGATCACAACTTCTTCACATCTTCATGTGGACCTCTAAAATCTTAACTGGATCATCTCAAGACTCATATCTACAAACCCTTTAATCTGCATCCTCTGAATCTCAACCTATTGAGTACTTTTGCCTTCTTCTCATCACTGTTTCTGATTGAGACTAATTTTCTCAATATCTTCAGCACACAGCTCATCCAATCCTTCTTATCAATGCAATATGAGTATGTTGACATCAATGACAACACTGGTTCACCTCATACTTGCAACAATCTCCCCCTTTGTCATTGATGGCAACATATGATGTGAAAAACCATCAAGACAAGAACTTCTCCTTTCTGTCACAGCTCCCCCTATCAACAACAACTCTTCATATGTCTTCTCTTCCTTTACTGCTCCCCCTTTGATCATCAACCACTTATTTTTCACATGTCTTCTCTCCCCCTTTGACATCAATGGCAAAGGGCTCATACTTGCAATTCTAACACATCAAAATCATACCAGCTGCTCCCCCTTAGTAGCAGCTCCCCATCATCAATCCGGATCACAAGATATGACTGTGATATCCACCAGACTGATGCACATCAGTGCATCCTAGTTCATCACCAGAGGGGCCATGACCCCTAACTTCTCCCAGAGATACTCAAAAGAGTCCTTGGGAAGAGGTTTAGTAAAAATATCTGTAATCTGATCCTTGGAGGGTACATACTCCAATCTGACTTCATCCTTGTTCACTTGCTCTCTCTGAAAGTGAAAATTGATAGATATGTGCTTGGTCTTAGAATGCAACATCGGATTCTTAGAAATATTTATTGCACTTGAATTATCATAGAAAATGGTGATAGGCTCCTCATATTCTACTTTAATGTCTCTTAACATCTGCTTCATCCATAAGATCTAAGTGCAACTACTTGCTGCTGCAATGTATTCTGCTTCAGTTGTAGACAGAGATATTGCCTCTTGTTTCTTGCTTAGCCATGAAACCAACCTTTTTCCCAAAAAGAATGCTCCTCCACTTGTACTCTTCCAGTCATCCACATCTCCTGCCCAATTTGCATCTGTATATGCATGAAGAGAGAAATCATGATCTCTAGGATACCATAGACCATACTCAATTGTCCCCTTTAGATATCTAAAAATCCTCTTGATTGCCATAACATGAGATTCTCTAGGATCAGCCTGAAATCTTGCCACAAGACCAACAACCTGCATTATATCTGGTCTAGTTTGAGTGAGATATAATAGTCCTCCAATGATTGATCTGTACTTGGTCTGATCTGTCTTAGGAGAGTCATCATCTTTGCTCAACTTACATCCAGTTGCCATAGGAGTGTTCATTGGCTTTGAATCTTCCATACCAAATTTCCTCAACAATTCTTTCACATATTTGGTCTAAGAGATAAAGATGCCTTTCTCTATCTGATTAATTTGTAGACCCAAGAAGAAATTCATTTCACCAAGCATTGACATTTCAAACTCACTTTTCATTTGATTTGCAAAGGTTTTACACATACTGTCTTTTCCTCCAAAGATGATATCATCAACAAACACTTCAACAATCAAGATATTTTCCTTATCTATTTGGAAATATAGATTACTATCAGCAGTTCCTTTATTGAAACCAATATGCACAAGATGCTTATCCAACCTTTCATACCATGCTCTTGGGCTTGCTTCAATCCATACAGTGCTTTCTTCAACTTGCAGACCATATCATCATGATCAGACAATTCAAATCCATCTGGTTGTTCAATGTAAATGTCTTCTTCCAAATCACCATTTAGGAAGGCAGACTTGACATCCATCTGATATACCTTGAAGTCTTTGAAGGCAGCAAATGAAAGAAATAATCTGACTACTTCAATTCTTGCCACCGGAGCAAAAGTTTCTTCAAAATCAATTCCTTCTATTTGAGAGTAGCCTTTACAGACCAATCTAGCTTTATTTCTGATTACTTCACCAACTTCATTTAGTTTGTTCCGGAAGACCCATTTGGTTCCAATCACATTCTTGTTTCTAGGTCTAGGAACAAGATCCCAAGTATGATTTTTCTCAATTTCCATCAACTCTTCCTCCATTGCTTTGGTCCAGTTTTCATCATTGCAAGCTTCATTAATTGTCTTAGGTTCAATCTTTGAAATCAGACAACATTCATTTGAATCTTGAGCAATTCTTCTCTTTGTTTGTACCCCTTTGCTTTTGTCACCTATGATCTGATCTTTAGAATGATTTAGAGTTACATACCTTGGAACTTTGGGAGTTTCTTGCACTACTATTTCTTGATCAGGCTCATTCAGATAAACCTCTTCTTCCTAATTTATCAGATTAGTCTGTATCTTAATTTTAGAGGAGGATTGAGCTCTTTGCACCAGAGAATCATTCTGATCTTCTTCATCATATTCATAAAACCTTGAGGGCTTCTTAATTCCTTCATCAACTTTCACATTTGTACTTTCTATCAACTTTCTCAATCTCTTATTGTAACACCAGTATGCTTTGCTTTGAGAGGAGTAACCCAAGAAAATTCCTTCATCACTTCTAGCATCAAACTTTCCTAGATCTTCATCTCTTTTGATATAACACTTGCTACCAAATACTCTAAAATATCTCACAGTAGGAATTACACCAAACCAAAGTTCATAAGGAGTCTTATCAGTATTGCTTCTGATTTGAACTCAATTAAGAGTGTAGATTGCAGTGCTGACAGCTTCTCTCCAAAACATCTGGGGAACATTTGCTTCCATCATCATTGTCCTGGATGCTTCCTGGATGGTCTGGTTCTTTCTCTCAACTACTCCATTCTGCTGTGGAGTCCTAGGAGCAGACAACTGTCTCTTTATACCATGCTTCTCACAAAAGTCTATGAATTCACCGGATGTGAATTCTCCACCTCTATTAGACCTCAGACATTTTAGTTTCAAGTCAGTTTGATTCTCTACCCTGGCTTTGAAGATTTTGAACTTCTCAAGGGCTTCTGATTTCTCTTTTAGGAAGGTAACCCACATCATCTGGGAATGATCATCAATCAGTAACATGAAATATCTATCACCTTGCATACTCTTGATTCTTGTCGGACCACATAGATCAGTATGGACTAATTCTAATAATCTAGTAGTGGACTGATACTTGCTTTTGAAAGAGACTCTGCTCTGTTTACCTAGCTGACATTCTTTGCACAAACTATTTGTAGGTTTCACCAATTTAGGAAGATCTCTTACAGCCTGAGTATTGCTTATCTTGATGATGTTATCAAAATTCACATGACACATCCTTCTATGCCATAACCAACTCTGATCAACTTGAACAAACATATAACTTTTATTAGAACCAACTAGATGGAAGATATTACCTTTTGTTTGAGTACCGGATGCAATTTTAGTTCCAGAGCTTGCAAAGATCCTGCATCTTCCATTCTTGAACTGGAGATCATAGCCTTTGTCCATTAACTGACCAACACTGAGAAGATTGTGCTTCAATCCTTCAACATATAGTACATTACCAGTTTTTCTCTTTCCATCAAAAGAAATAGTTCCCCTACCTCCGATTCTGCCAGCAGAATTATCACCAAACTTTACCATTCCTCCTTCATACCTTTCCAAATCTAAGAACTTGTTCTTGTCACCTGTCATATGGTGAGAGCATCCACTGTCAATAACCCAATCATCCTTTTCTTCAACTTGGGCAGCCAAAGCTCTTTCTACAACCTTATGATTGACGGATTCAGAGGATATTGAATCTTCTTCCTTGATGGCAATAAACACCCATTCATTTCCAGATTTGCTTCCTATTTCTGATTCATCATCTGTTACTCCTTCATTATCATCTTCTTCATGAACATAATAGTAGTTCTTTTGAAACCTTTGTCTATTAGCATTTGACCTTGCAGATCTTTTCAAACATCTTGAAGCAAAATGACCAATCTTATTGCAGTTGAAGCACTTAAAGGGTAGCTTTCCTTCATACTTACTGGATCCTCTTGGCAGTCTCTTTGCAATGAGAGCTTCAAGTTGACCTATTTCTGCTTCTTCCTCTTCCATGTCTTTCCTTGCTTGATCATACCATGACAGCTTCCTTGAAGAGTTCTCTCCCGGATCAAATCTTTGTTTGCCTTTCACATAGGCACTAGCTTTGAATGCAGATTTAGTCTAGGGGTGATCATCTCCAAACTCAGTCATTTCAAATGCAGCCAGTTTGCCAGCCAATTGCTCTCTTGTGACAGTTGTATGGGCTCTGAATTCATCAATGGCAGCAACTTTGATTTTGTAGGCAGCAGGAAGGGATCTGAGAATTTTGCAAACAATTTCATTTTCATCTAGAACTCCACTAGCATTCCTAATTCCACACACTAGCTCATTCACTCTTGGCATAAAGGTAGTGATATTTTCATCATCTCTCATCTTCAATCTTTCAAATTTCCCTTTCAGAATTTACAATCTTGCACTCTTGACAAACTCATCTCCTTCATGCAGAAGTTCCAGTTTAACCCAGATCTGATATGCAGTTGGTAGGTCAATAACATTTGAGAGCTCTGAATCATTCAATGCGCTTAGAAGAGCTTCTTTGGTCTGCAAATTGTTTTTAGCATCTGTGATTTCATTCAGAGTTGTCAGACCACCTTGTGGAGGTACATATGGTTTTGTGACCATCGACAAGTAAGCTTTTCCCATGCACTCCAAGTGACATTTCATGCGACCTTTCCAGAGCGAGAAATTAGTTCCATCGAACTTCAGACTATCCTTCTTGTATGACGACATCCTGGATCTCCTCAAGTGGTTAAGCTCTTTTCAGAGGAACTTAGCTCTGATACCAATTGTTAGATCTAGGGCACACAACTGAGAGGGGGGGTGAATTAGTTGTATAAAAACTTGCTTCTACTTCAAACACTTGATTCTTCTTTGTTAGTTAACAGCATATCAATTAACCATTCATGAAAGTAGAAAGCATAAACACTGGAGTAGATAAATATCAACACATTAGACACCAAGATTTTTGATGTGGAAAACCCAATTAAGGAAAAAACCACAGGGTGATTAACCCAAGGATTATTCTCTGTTAGAAGAATAAGAAAAATGATTGGCACATGCCAATTAGGGCTCACTGCCTGAGCACACTACTCATAAGGAGGCACACTGCCTACAAGGAGGCACACTACCTACAAGGAGGCACACTGTCTACAAGATCATAAGGATCACAACCTTGAACTGGAGAATGACATCTTCACCATGTCTGGATCAGTTCCATTTAAGCCAAAGTCACACCTACTCTGCCTTTCACTCTTTCGCTATACCACACTCATCTGCTCCACAACACACTTTGAAATGAACTCACAAACCTTTATTTATACAAGACATCAACTTAGGAACAATCATCTAAGTTAGCAATCAACCATAAGAACATTCCCAGGATGAATAACACATCTGTTTGGCCACCACAAGAACATTCACAAGATGAACAACTCATCCGGTTGGCTAGTCTGAACAAGAACTTCATCCAGAAGAATATCTTCAATTTTGGGCTCTACCACCAATGCAGACAACAACATAACCTCAACATGATCCAAGAAGCTTCACAAGCTTGCCTGAATGACCAGGTACATCCACACTTCCTCTACTCACTGGAATCTCTTCTCTTACTCATCCAGAACCTCAAGAACATAGTCTATCGCCACTGTCAAACTGCAAGAGGTGCTTCCGGACCTCCAAACCATGAACAAATCAAGATGACACATCACAAGGACATCCCAAACACTCTGTCCAATTCGCAGAATAGGACAAAGCACTTCTGGATCTCACCGGACCTTTTTGTAACACTCTGTCACTTCAGAGCATCTCTTGGAACTAGTTCTACTTGATCGATCACAACTTCTTCACATCTTCATGCGGACCTCTGAAATCTTAACTGGATCATCTCAAGACTCATATCTACAAACCCTTTAATCTGCATCCTCTAAATCTCAACCTATTGAGTACTTTTGCCTTCTTCTCATCACTGTTCTTCACTATTCCTGATTGAGACTAATTTTCTCAATATCCTCAGCACACAGCTCATCCAATCCTTCTTATCAATGCAATATGAGTATGTTGACATCAATGACAACACTAGTTCACCTCATACTTGCAACAATATTCCCTTTTAGCTGAAGAATTTCCTCACCAGTCTATGAATCTATTTCAGAAACATATTCCCAAGGTGGAGAATCACTACCTTCAAAGTAGAGATCATCAAAGCTATCTGTCTTCTCTAAGAAAGCTATTATCTGATTATCACCATTGAAAACCTGCCAATGGTTGGCATTATCTGGTACACTTGGTCAGAAAATCAACTCAATTGTGTACTTATCACCTTTAAAATCCTTGTGAGGGACCATAAGGGTGGCAGAGATGACTAATGAATCAACACGATCATTAAACTCTCTTGGTACTACAGAGATATCAAAAGCATCAAAACCTTCAATACAATCCCAAACATGATTGCGGTAATGTCTTAGCCTTTCATTCTTGTTCTGGTAAAGATTTCTCACCTAACAAACAACAAGCTTTGCATCACCTTGTGCATGAAGATTTTTAATACCTTTAACATGAGCAACCTCCATTTCGAGTAACAATGACTCATACTCAACGGTGTTATTAGTATTGTCAAACTACAGCTTATAGGAGAAAGGAAAAATATCACCTTGTGGAGATATTAGAACTACTCTAGCCCTAGATCCAATGGAAGAACAACTTCCATCAAACTCTAAAATCTAAACATCATTTGAATTTACCACTGTGATGTTTCTATGACTAGTAGACTCTTCCTCATCAGAGAAAGAAGAATTTGGCATCACTATGCTCTTGTCTGAACTTTCATCTGTATTTTCTTCTGAATCTTCATCTAAATTATCTAAATTTTCATCTAATGAACTAGAAGCGTTTTTAGTGGTCAAGAAATAATTACGCATCCCTGAAAACTCAAACAAAATTTGAGCTTTTGGATTTTCAGTTTAAGTAATAATATATTTTGCCTCCTTTTCAGGAAGCAATTTCTGTATGACACCTTTAATAGGCATCCTTGCCTCGGATAAATCCATGTTTAGTTCACCTCCCACATCCTTACAAAAATTACGCCCAAGCAAAATGCCATAAGAAGCTAGAACATTAGCAACTAGGATGGTCAATTTGATCCTCTTATCTGGAAAAGCTGCAAATGCAAATTGGGCATCCTTGATTTGGCCTAACAAAGGCACTTTCTTATTCTCCATTGAAAAAAATCTCCTGAAGGTCTTAGTCAAAGCGAGACCGAGAGCATCTACCACCTTAGCAGGCATGACGTTGTCAGAATCTCTAGAGTCTATGATACAATTGCTTAGCTTGTGGCCATTGACTAACAGAGAAACATAGAAGGGTTCTATTGTCCCTGGAGCAACAAGGGGAGTAGTGACTAGGTTATTTTGGGTGGGCCTATTCTTTGAAGAGTTGTGACTAGTCTTAGGAGAATCTTGCCCTATAGGGGCAACCTTGTTTTTAACATACTTAGCTAACCTCTCAAATTGGTCAGGGTTAGCTTGTAAATACTCTACCTTAGACATCTAGATTTTGGTTTTCCTAGCATGATCAATTATGTCAAAGAGCTGAAATGAATTAGATATAGAGGTAGGAAATCCTTCATTCTGGGGTTTGATTGGGGTAGTACTGGTCTGAGGAACAGAAGTAGAAGAAATAGGATTGTTAGATGAACTTACTTGTTTATTGATAACTGGGTCCTTTGACTGAAAGGGTAATGGAGCCCCTCATTTGGTAATTGAAATCACAGGTTGAGGCTCTTCTCTTGACTTTCCTTTATCAGCCACTTGCTGATTTAATTGATTTTAGGACCTAGTGAAAAAAACATACGCTCCATCATATAGCTCTCCTTCTCTTTCTCCTTCATCTTGGTAGTTCAGAAACCCAATAGTAGAGTCACCAGCGAATTCTTCTTCTCCTTCTATAAAAAGATTAGCATTATTTTCCTGATCCAAATCAGGTTAGAAAGAATTATCTTGTTCCACTTTATAGTAGCCAACTCCTGAGTTGACCGGTGGTGCTTCAATGGAAAGCTTCCCTTGTGTTTGCGGAAGATGATTTTGTTGCCCTTGATTTCTCATGGCATTGCCTTGATATGAAATGTTAGGGAATGTCCTCCTTGGTATGTCCCTATAAGGAGTGAACATACCCTGGGACATTTGCTTTTTCAAAGCTAGCAACTCATTTGTAAATTTCTGCAAAATAGGATCTGTGGTGCTTGTGGAAGGATTATCAGTAGAGGGCTGACCTCTATTTCTATTTGAATCCCTTCTTATCTTACCTGCAAGGATAAGATCGTCTTCAACCTCTGTAGCCAAACTTTGTGCTAGAGGAAGATCAGTGGGACTAGCCTGCCTTAACAGAAAGCTTACCTCAGGTTGTTGAGTGTTGATGAAGAATATTTAAGATTCTCTGTCATTGGTTGAGCGGTTGCTAGAATCCTATTTGTCAATTTATTGAACTTGGCGATGAAATCTCACATGGGCTCATGTGGTTCTTTCTTCATCTATGTTAGTTGGGCTAACAAAGCATGTGTATTTTCTGCATGCTTAAACCTAGCTTCAAACTTGGTTTTGAGAGTATTCCAATTGGTTATGGTTTGGGCTTGAAGATGATAAAACTAGTCTGCAGCAACACCTTGAAGTGTTTCTACAAAAAGCCTCACAGCTACATCTTCATGTTCCACCCCTAGCACACCAAAATCTATACAAAAAGCTGCAATGTGTTCATCAGGATGGACTTTCCCATCACCATAGAATGTTAGGAAATTCTTCCTTGAACTATGGGGTAGTTCATGTAGTGGTGGTGCCAAATTCAAAGGTCCAAAAGTATTACCCCATGGGCCTTGAGCTGCCATGGTGCGTTGATTGAAAGGTGGGACGACAAACCTTTGTGGAACTCGAACAAATAAAACTCTGTTAGTATTTGAGCTAGAAACTTCACTTGGAATAGGGGAACTAGTGCTAGTAGGAGGAAAACTCCTTGTTTGCTAAAGCTGAGGTTTTGGAGGCAAAAGACCAAAATTATTTTGCTGCATTAACTCAAACATAGGATCAATAATTCCTTGAGCTCTTTTACTTCTTGTATACCTTGAGTCTTCTAGAATGCAATGTACTCAACAAAGATTTAGAAACAACTTAAAATAATGGACGAGGATGAAAAGCTTCAACTTGAAGCATGAGGCTCCAAGTTGCACGTTCTTCCCCAAAGGAGTCACCAAAAAACTGTTTGGTAAATATTTTGTCATTAACTAACTAATGGAAAAATGGTTATATCACCATAGCTATGATGAGACAGAGTCTCTCCTCTCAGCAAGGGGAGGTTCCCTCTAGTTGCTTTAACTATTACAAACAACAATTTACAAAGCTTATTTACACTAAACACTATTTTCGTGGTGATTCCATTTCATCCTATTCTCTCTTTTTAGAATAGATGTTCTTACTTCAAAATGATAACTTCAATAAACTGATATTATAGAACTTACTAACTATAAAAAAACCACAAAAACAAAAAGTCTTGTCACTTCACTTACAAATTGCAAATAGAACTATTTGAAGTTAAATGTGTTGCAAGTATGAGGTGAACCAGTGTTGTCATTGATGTCAACTTACTCATATTGCATTAGTAAGAAGGTTTGGATGAGTTGTGTGCTGTTGTTATTGAGGAAATCAATCTCCATCCGAAACAATGAAGAATAGTGATGAGAAGAAGGCAAATGTACTGTATAGGTTGAGAACCAGAGGATGCGGATTAAAGGGTTTGTAGATATGAGTCTTGAGATGCTTCAGCTAAGATTTTAGAGGTCCGTATGAAGATCTGAAGAAGTTGTGGTTGTCTGTGTGGAACCGGTTCTGGTAAGTGTTCAGAGGTGACAGAAGATCACAGAAAGGTCTGATGAGGTCCGGAATTGTATTATCCTAATCTGTGAATTGGAAGGAGTGTTTGGGATGTCCTTGTGATGTATCATCTCGAGTTGTGTATGATTTTGAGGTTTGGAAGTACCTTTTGCATTGTAACAGTGACGACAGACTATGTTCTTCAAGTACCGGATGATGAAGAGAAGAATTCTGGTAAGCTGATGAAGTGCAGATGTTTTTGATCATTCAGGGAAGGTTATGATGATCATTGGATCATATCTAGTTCATGTTGGTGATCCGCATTGAAGTTAGAGTTGGATTTGATGTTATGGCTACCAGTTGTTGGTGTTCTTCCTATAACAGGCCGACCGGATGTTCTACACGCCTTGTGAATGTTATTGTGATGTTTGCCGACTTAGATGATTGTTCCTAAGTTGATGTCTTGTATAAATAAGTGTTTGAGAATTCATTTTGAAGTGTGGAGTGTGTGGATGAGTGTGGCATAGTGAAGAGAAGTGTGAAAGTCTGAGCAAGGGTTTTTGGGCTTAAATGGAACTGATCCGGACATGGTAGAGATGTCATTCTCCAATTCAAGATTGTGATTCTTATCACTTTGTAGACAGTGTGTCTCCTTGTAGGCAGTGTGCCTCTTTGTGAGCAATGTGCTCGGGTAGTGAGCCCTAATTGGCATGTGCCATTCATTTTTTCTTATTCTTCTAACAGAGAATAATCCTTGGGTTAATCACCCCATGGTTTTTCCCTTAACCGGGTTTTCCACGTCAAAATCTTGGTGTTCAATGTGTTGATGTTTATCTGCTCTTGTGTTTATGCATTATGCTTTCATGGATGATTAATTGATATGCTGTTAACAAAGAAGAATCAAGTGTTTGAAATAAGAGCAAGTTTTTATACAACTGATTCACCCCCCCCTCTCAGTTGTATGCCCTAGATCCAACAATTGGTATCAAAGCCAAGTTCCTCTGAAAGGAGCTTAACCACTTGAGGAGATCCAGAATGTCATCATACAAGAAGGATAGTCCGAAGTTCAATGGAACCAACTTCACTCTCTGGAAAGGTCGCATGAAATGTCACTTGGAGTGTATGGGAAAAGCATACTTGGCCATGGTCTCAAAACCATATGTACCTCCACAGGGTGGTTCGACAACTTTGAATGAAATCACGGATGCTGAAAACAATCTACGGACCAAGGAAGCTCTTCTAAGCGCATTGAATGACTTAGATCTCTCAAATGTTATCGACCTACCAACTGCATATGAGATCTTGACTAAACTGGAACTTCTGTATGAAGGAGATGAGTTTGTCAAGGGTGCAAGGTTGCAAAGTCTGAAAGGGAAATTTGAAAGATTGAAGATGAGAGATGATGAAAACATCACTACCTTTATGCCAAGAGTGAATGAGCTGGTATGTGGAATTAGAAATGTTGGTGGAACTCTGGATGAAAATGAGATTGTTTGCAAAATTCTTAGATCCCTTCCTACTGCCTACAAAATCAAGGTTGCTGCCATTGATGAATTCAGAGCCCACACAACTGTCACAAGAGAACAATTGGCTGGCAAACTAGCTGCATTTGGAATGACCGAGTTTGGAGATGATCCTCCCAAGACTAAATCTGCTTTCAAAGCTAGTGCCTATGTGAAAGGCAAACAGAGATTTGATCCGGGAGAAAACTCTTCAAGGAAGATGTCATGGTATGATCAAGCAAGAAGAGACATGGAAGAAGAGGAAGCAGAAACAGCTCAACTTGAATCCCTCATTGCAAAGAGACTACCAAGAGGATCCGGTAAGTATGAAGGAAAACTACCCTTTAAGTGTTTCAACTGCAATAAGATTGGTCATTTTGCTTCAAGATGTCCGGAAAGATCTGCAAGGTCTAATACTAACAGACAAAGGTTTCAAAAGAACTACTATTATGTTCATGAAGAAGATGATAATGAAGGAGTAACAGATGATGAATCAGAACTAGGAAGTAAATCTGGAAATGAATGGGTGTTTATTGCCATCAAGGAAGAAGATTCAATATCCTCTGAATCTGTCAATCACAAGGTTGTGGAAAGAGCTTTGGCTGCTCAAGTGGAAGAAAAGGATGATTGGGTTATTGATAGTGGATGCTCTCACCATATGACTGGTGACAAGAATAAGTTCTTAGATTTGGAAAGGTATGAAGGAGGAATGCTAAAGTTTGGTGACAATTCTACTGGCAGAATCAGAGGTAGGGGGACTATTTCCTTTGATGGAAAGAGCAAAACAAGTAATGTACTATATGTTGAAGGATTGAAGCACAATCTTCTCAGTGTTGGTCAGTTAGTGGACAAAGGCTATGATCTCCGGTTCAAGAATGGAAAATGCAGAATCTTTACAAGCTTCAGAACTGAAATTGCATCCGGTGCTCAAACAAAAGGTAATATCTTTCATCT
This sequence comes from Cunninghamia lanceolata, assembly GCA_027924645.1. Lineage (NCBI taxonomy): Eukaryota > Viridiplantae > Streptophyta > Pinopsida > Cupressales > Cupressaceae > Cunninghamia > Cunninghamia lanceolata. The sequence continues at coordinate 1,213,739 of BSBN01000031.1, forward strand.
GGTTGGTTCAAATAAAAGTTGTCTGTTTGTTCAAGTTGATCAGAGTTGGTTATGGCATAGAAGAATGTGTCATGTAAATTTTGATAACATCATCAAGATAAGCAATATTCAGGCTGTAAGAGATCTTCCAAAATTGGTGAAACCTACAAATAGTTTGTGCAAAGAATGTCAGCTAGGTAAACAGAGCAGAGCCTCTTTTGAAAGCAAAGATCAGTCCTCTACCAGATTGTTGGAATTACTAGAGAATCAAACCAGATTGAAACTGAAATGTCTAAGGTCTGATAGAGGTGGTGAATTTACATCCGGTGAGTTCATTGACTTTTGTGAGAAGTAGGGTATAAAGAGACAGTTGTCTGCTCCTAGGACTCCACAGCAGAATGGAGTAGTTGAGAGAAAGAACCGGACCATTCAGGAAGATGCCAGGACAATGATGTTGGAAGCAAATGTTCCTCAGATGTTTTGGAAAGAAGCTATCAGCACTACAGTCTACACTCTCAATTGAGTTCAAATCAAAAACAATACCGGTAAGGCCCCCTATGAACTTTGGTTTGGCATCACTCCTACTGTGAGATATTTCAGATTATTTGGTAGCAAGTGTTATATTAAAAGAGATGAAGATCTAGGAAAGTTTGATGCCAGAAGTGATGAAGGAATTTTCTTGGGTTACTCCACTCAAAGCAAAGCATACCAGTGTTATAATAAGAGACTGAGGAAGATGACAAAAAGTACTAATGTGAAAGTTGATGAAGAAATTGAGAAGCCCTCAAGGTTCTATGAATGTGATGAAGATGATCAGAATGATTCTCTAGTGCAAGAAGCTCCTTCCTCCTCTGAAATTTAGATCTAGACTAATCCGGTAAATCAGGAAGAAGACATTTGTCTAAATGAGCCTGATCAAGAATTAGTAGTGCAAGAAACTCCCAAAGTTCCAAGGTATGTAACTCTAAATCACTTTGAAGATCAGATCATAGGTGACAAAAGTAAAGGGGTACAAACAAGAAGAAGAATTGCTTAAGATTCAAATGAATACTGTATGATTTCAAAGATTGAACCTAAGACAATAAATGAAGCTTGCAATGATGAAAACTGGACCAAAACAATGGAGGAAGAATTGATGCAAATTGAGAAAAATCATACTTGGGATCTTGTTCCCAGACCTAGAGACAGGAATGTGATTGGAACCAAATGGGTCTTCCGGAACAAACTGAATGAAGTTGGTGAAGTAATCAAAAACAAAGCTAGATTGGTCTGCAAAGGCTACTCTCAAATAGAAGGAATTGATTTTGAAGAGACCTTTGCTCCTGTGGCAAGAATTGAAGTAGTCAGATTATTTCTTGCATTTGCTGCCTTCAAAGACTTCAAAGTATATCAGATGGATGTCAAGTCTGCCTTCTTAAATGGTGATCTGGAAGAAGAAGTTTACATTGAACAACCGGATGGATTTCAATTGTCTGATAATGATGATATGGTCTGCAAGTTGAAGAAAGCATTATATGGATTGAAGCAAGCCCCAAGAGCATGGTATGAAAGGTTGGATAAGCGTCTTTGCAGATTGGATTCAACAAAGGCACTGCTGACAGTAACTTATATTTCAAAATTGATCATGAAAACATTTTGATTGTTGAAGTGTTTGTAGATGATATCATTTTTGGAGGAAGAGATAGTATGTGTAAAACTTTTGCAAATCAGATGAAAAGTGAGTTTGAAATGTCTATGCTTGGTGAAATGAATTTCTTCTTGGGTCTGCAAATTACTCAAACAAAGAAAGGGATCTTCATTTCTCAGACTAAATATGTGAAAGAATTATTGAGGAAATTTGGTATGGAAGATTCAAAGCCAATGAACACTCCTATGGCAACCGGATGTAAGTTGAGTAAAGATGATGACTCTCCAAAGGTAGATCAGACAAAGTATAGATCAATGATTGGTGGATTGTTGTATCTCACTTAGACTAGACCAGATATAATGCAGGCTGTTGGTCTTGTGGCAAGATTCCAAGCTAATCCTAGAGAATCTCATGTTATGGCAATCAAAAGAATTTTTAGGTACTTGAAAGGAACAGTTGAGTATGGTCTATGGTACCCTAGAGATCTGGATTTCTCTCTTCATGCATATACAGATGCAGATTGGGCAAGAGATATGGATGACCGGAAGAGCACCAGTGGGGGAGCATTCTTTTTGGGGAAGAGATTGGTTTCTTGGCTAAGCAAGAAACAAGATGCAATATCCCTATCTACAACTGAAGCAGAATACATTGCAGCAGCAGGTAGTTGCACTCAAATCTTATGGATGAAGCAGATGCTAAGAGACATTAAAGTTGAATATGAGGAGCCTATCACAATTTTCTGTGATAATTCAAGTGCAATTAATATTTCTAAGAATCCAGTATTGCATTCTAAGACTAAGCACATATCTATCAAGTTTCACTTTTTGAGAGAACAAGTGAACAAGGAAGAAGTCAGATTGGAGTATGTTCCCTCCAAGGATCAGATTGTAGATATCTTTACTAAACCTCTTCCCAAGGACTCTTTCGAATATCTTTGGGAGAAGTTAGGGGTCATGGCCCCTCCGGTGATGAACTAGGATGCACTGATGTGCATCAGTCCTGTGGATATCACAGTCATATCTTGTGATCCGGATTGATGATGGGGAGCTGCTACTAAGGGGGAGCAGCTGGTATGATTCTGATGTATTAGAATTGCAAGTATGAGCCCTTTCCATTGATGTCAAAGGGGGAGAAAAGACATGTGAAAAACAAGTGGTTGATGATCAAAGGGGGAGCAGTAAAGGAAGAGAAGACATGTGAAAATTTGTTGTTGATAGGGGGAGCTATGACAGAAAGGAGAAGTTCTTGTCTTGATGGTTTTTCACATCATATGTTGCCATCAATGACAAAGGGGGAGATTGTTGCAAGTATGAGGTGAACCAGTGTTGTCATTGATGTCAACTTACTCATATTGCATTAGTAAGAAGGTTTAGATGAGTTGTGTGCTGTTGTTATTGAGGAAATCAGTCTCCATCCGGAACAGTGAAGAACAGTGATGAGAAGAAGGCAAATGTACTGTATAGGTTGAGAACCAGAGGATGCGGATTAAAGGGTTTGTAGATATGAGTCTTGAGATGCTTCAGCTAAGATTTTAGAGGTCCGCATGAAGATCTGAAGAAGTTGTGGCTATCTGTGTGGAACCACTTCCGTCAAGTGTTCAGAGGTGACAGAGGATCACAGAAAGGTCTGGTGAGGTCTGAAATTGTATTATCCTAATCTGTAGATTGGAAGGAGTGTTTGGGATGTCCTTGTGATGTGTCATCTTGAGTTGTGTATGATTTTAAGGTCTAGAAGTACCTTTTGCATTGTAACAGTGATGACAGACTGTGTTCTTGAAGTACCAGATGATGAAGAGAAGAATTCCGGTAAGTTGATGAAGTGCGGATGTTTTTGATGATTCAGGGAAGGTTATGATGATCATTGGATCATATCTAGTTTGTGTTGGCGGTCCGCATTGAAGTTAGAGTTGGATTTGATGTTATGGCTACCAGTTGTTGGTGTTCTTCCTATAATAGGCCGATCGGATGTTCTACACGCCTTGCAAATGTTATTGTGATGTTTGCCGACTTAGATGATTGTTCCTAAGTCGATGTCTTGTATAAATAAGTGTTTGAGAATTCATTTTGAAGTGTGGAGTGTGTGAATGAGTGTGGCATAGCGAAGAGAAGTGCAAAAGGTAGAGCAAGGGTTTTTGGGCTTAAATGGAACTGATCCGGACATGGTAGAGATGTCATTCTCCAGTTCAAAATTGTGATTCTTATCACTTTGTAGACAGTGTGTCTCCTTATAGGCAGTGTGCCTCTTTGTGAGCAGTGTGCTTGGGCAGTGAGCCCTAATTGGCATGTGCCATTCATTTTTTCTTATTCTTCTAACAAAGAATAATCCTTGGGTTAATCACCCCGTGGTTTTTCCCTTAACCGGGTTTTCCACGTCAAAATCTTGGTGTTCAATGTGTTGATGTTTATCTGCTCTTGTGTTTAGGCATTATGCTTTCATGGATGATTAATTGATATGCTATTAACAAAGAAGAATCAAGTGTTTGAAATAAGAGCAAGTTTTTATACAACTGATTCACCCCCCCTCTCAGTTGTATGCCCTAGATCCAACAAAATGTAGCTCAAAGTCTCCACTCTTCTCCAAGATGGTATAAGTAAATTGATACAACAGCTTGCAACACAAAGTCTTCAAGTTATTTTATCCTCACAAACGTAAACACAATCCTCACATATGATTTGATAACACAAAGTCTATCACAATCAAATTAAGAACACTCTTCAATCACTTGTAATAATCTCCATGCCTCAATTATTATCAAAGAAGAATATGATAGAAAGAATTAAGAACAATGCTATCATAATACAAATAACTCCAAGACAAAGATTGGAATCGAACTTGCTTTCTTGTATTGATAAAATTTGATGATTGATTTTCACAAAAAGCACAAAGTCTTGATTTGCTTCTCAATTTGCCAGAGTTTTCTTGCAATAGACAAAAGATAAATATTTAAAAAAGAGGCCTTCTTTATTTATAGGGAGAGGCCTTGAGAAAATTTAGGAAAAACCTAACTACTTTGACTTATTCAAAAATAAGAGTCCTTATTGACTTGGGACTTCCTAAGTTTTTACATGTAATTACATATGAAAAAAGTAAATGTAAAAATCTCCAAAAGTAAATGAAAAGTACATATGAAAATACAAAAATACACTAAGGCAAAGATCAAATATGTCAACTTCCATTGGCATCCTTCTTTTCTGACCCTTCATACATTGTGATCACTACTTGTATTTCAATACTATCTGGTGCCACAATGTTGTTGGAGATTACTCTGGCCTTAGTGATGGTATCTCTGATGGTAGGGGTGACTTTCTCATGATCTTTCAACTTGACCTTCAAATTGTCTATGGTTACTTGATAATCCGTCAAGTTATCCAATGAATCGATTGAGAAAGCATTTTCCTCAAACTCAACCTGCATCATCTTATTGAATTCCTATATCATTTCATCAATTGGAAGAAACTCATGATTATCATCAATCAATTTACATGGGAGCTGCTCCAACTTGTACAAGAGAATTAGATCACTGTCATCACACAACTCTCGTGAATCTCCTAGTTCTTTGATTACTTCATTCAAGACTTTCCTTTGGTGAACTAGGCCTTCTTTTGTTGAAACATATGCCTCTCAATTTGCAATAATGCCAAGTGAAACACGAGTCTTCATTTTCATGCTTTCCCATTTTTCCAAACTGGAATCCAGATATTCAATATCCACAGAAATAGAATCAATCAATTCATATAATTATGCTCTTACCTTGGCCATTTTTTCTTTTCTTTCTGTTGCTGCCTTCAATAGTGAAACACGCTGTGTTGACAATTGCTTTAAATATTCCTCTATAACCTTCCCTTTTGCTCAAGTCTTTTCAGCTTTTTGGACCAAGGGATTTTCAACTGTTACTGCCATAGGCTCTATAATTTCTAATGTCATCATGATTTTTGTAACACCATGGCTAACTGCTCAACTTTTAATTTGTAGTATTCCTTTTGTTTCTTCTCCTCATCATATTTCTCAAGAAGAGATGTGGCAGTGACCTGGAAATCAGCTTTAATACCTTCATGTGTTAATTTCCCCAATTCCACCCTAGATATCACATAGTCATTCACATCAAAAGTATCTTTAGTAGCCTCAGGAGGAGGCTTGACAATCTCTGCATATCTAATCTCCTTATCATCAATAAGCCTTGACATAGTCTTAGGCTTCTTCTTTTGTGCCTTTGGCTTGGGAGTCGGCAGTTTCCCCAAATCAATATCATCTGGTGATATCTCCTATTTCTTTCTCTTAGGAGTATAAGCTGAAAGCCATGGGGGAAGTATTGATGTACTTATATTCTGATCAGGAACCACTGGTGGAGTGGAAAGAAATGTACTTACACTTGTAGTAGTAACAATGGGAGGAGTATTGGTGAACACAACACCTGGTACATCCGCATTAATGGCTTGCTCAGAACCCAAAATAAATTGCTCAAACATTGTAGAACCATCAATGTCATAAGAAGGGGATGAAAAACTACGAATAGATCCAGAAGAACAAAGAACATTATTAAAATTCACATTAGAATCATCAAAAATTATTTTGGAAGATGACAGAGACTTAGATGATTGAATGTGAATGGGTGACATTGGGGTTATATGAGGATAGGCACAGAAACTGAAATAGACACATTTGGATGAGGAGAAGAGATATCAATATCCTGTAACACATCTCCATGTGGAGACACAACTGTATTCTGTACATCTTCATGTTCATCTTTTTCTTCTTTCTCTTGCTCACCGTCATTGTCTAATGTAAACTTATCCTCAACATCCATGTCCTCAACATTCATGCCTTCAGAAGACGGTTCTTCAACATCTTTCTCTACATCAACTCCATTTCTTTAGCAACAAATTCTTCCTCTACTTCTCTAGCTTTGCTTCCTCTTGTCACGAATTTGATCTTAGGCTTAGAAGCCTTAGATGTGCTAGCAGCATCATTAGTATTCTTTGTTCTTATCTCATCTTTCTTACCTGTTTTCTCAAAAACTTCTTCCTCTGAACCGGTTATAAAATCCTTTAATGGTATACCTTTGCTTTGGAGCCATAGGTTTGTATTGGCGAACACGGGCTCAAACCTTTTCCTTAAGGAAGTTAATTCCTTCTGAGACCATTGTATAGGAGGTAGAGGAGAATTTGTAATCTACTCATTATCATATTTAGGATTAACCAGTTCTTCATTATCTACCATACCTTCATGGATATTAGCTAAATCCAAATATTCAATTTGGTCCAGAGATAACCTGATGTAGTCTAGCTTTCTGATTTCCTCTTCTGTCCTCAAATCAACCCAGATGTCCTCAACAATTTGCTCATTGAATTGAGCCTTTCTTTTGATTTTATCCTTCACTCCTCTATAATCAAATTTTGGTCTCCTCTTGAATTGCTTCATAATTACCAATTGCATTTTAGTTTCCATAGCCTTGGCTTTTGTTGCAGTTGAAACTGAGTATCTACCAATCTCAACAAGAAATCTAAATCCAGGCTTCTTTAACTCCATTTACTTGTTGTGGACAACAATCATTTGTTGATACAACTCCATCATAACCATTTTATCAGAAGGAAATCTTGGCAACATATACGGATAGCCTTGGAAAAAGCCAACCCTTAAGTATGTGAAAGTCATAAATTAAAGAAACAAACAACCAAATCCATTTACTACTGACCATGCTTCATCTAAAACTCTTCTTTATTCCAACTGAGGATCAAAAAGGCACAAGAACATAGAAAAGAAGGTATCATTTACCCTTCTAAAATGGTGGATTGAACCCTTCAATGTAAGCTGAGGATAATATTGGTAAACATGAACAACCCTCCTATCCCCTTCAAATGTCAAGCCTGGGAAAATCCTCATTGAGGCTACTATGTATGCAAGATAGGAAGTCATATAGAATTTGAATGTAGTAGATACCTTGGTCAGTTGCTCATGGAGAGCATTGCTAATTTGTTCACCCCAAAAGATAGCTTGTTTGCCCTGAAGTATAATTTTGATGAAAGGATACATCCATTCATGAAAAAGTGAAGAAGAAGCTAGTCCCCTTACTCTACTGAGAAGAGTTATTAGATCACCCACTTCCTCAACAAAATCACTTTGGGGAAAGCTCCTTTGCCACCTGGACAAGTTTGGCCTTGGAATCTTAAGCCACTTGGTATTAATTATCCTTTTAGCCTTCTCAGAATTCTTATCATATTCGTGCTGAGCAATAGTAAAATCAAGTTTCACAACCTCAATAGGAGTAGGACACATGAAAACCTTATCAACAAACTCTAGATACAGTCTCATGATTACATTACCGTGAGCATCAACCACTGCTCTGGTATCTCTATTATAGAAATGAGCAACCTGGAGAACAAAATATGTATTGTGTGCAGCCACTGGGAATGAAGACACCAGGTGGATGTTTCTCTTGACAATCTTTTGCATAAGAGGGCTGGGGTTAGCTGACTTAGTCCTCTCTACAAATTCAGTCATATCCATATGACCAATCTCTGTGTCCCAAATACCATCAACATTCGAAGTGACCAAAGTGATTAGGAAAACACCTTAATACTTGTACTTCATTACTTTTGCTTTCTTAGGAGACAGCTCAGTCATTTGGAAAAATGACTGCTTCAGATGAATCAAAGACCTCGGCAACTTGTAAGAGAAACTACAACAATAAGTCATGATCTTGCAGTTAGGGGAAATACTAGTAATTTTTTGGAATTGCAAGTTGATGATCGTGATCACAGGAGTAAGCTTAAAAAGGCTAAAGAGAAAGCGGTTTGAAAAAATGGAGGAAAGTGGGCTCAAGATAGTAATTCAAAAAGTTCTTCAGAGTTAGAAAAATTTGGGAGAGTGAATGCATGGGCAACAAAATTTGCCACCCTTGCATGTTAGGGGAAATACAAATGTCAAGGTGGCAAAAATTGTCGCCCCTTTTAGGTAGGTTGAAAGATTTGCAAGGCAGTATATAGGCGGTGATTTTTACTGCTTTCACAGGGGAAAAACTTGGTTTCTGCAAAGAGAAATGAGTGGTAAAAATCACTACTTCTGCATGAAGGGACCATCAACATCACATGTTCGAGCGGCAAAAATCACCGACTCAACATGTGGTGGAAGTTTGAAGTTTCAATGTATAAGCCATAAGTTCGACTGCTCAAGCATATGTGGGAAGTTCTGAAGTCTTCTAAGGACATGTATCGATGACATTATTTACCGCCGATACGCTTTAGTATTCAAAGAAAGGGATGTGAGGGTAGCTAAATTCACCACTGTTACACCAAGTAGATCGGCTAAGAAAAATGTGCATCAACGGCTAAAATGCCCGATGATACATGGGTCTTAACAAGGCAACATAAACTTAAGTTTTCAAAACATGACCAAGATCTAACATTTATAAAAACTTAGGATTTGGTTTTGCTAAAATTGGAAAACTTTCACCTGATAAAATGACGGAAAAAGAAACCTAGGGTTACCAAAAACTAGGGTTTAAAAATGACTCAAAAAGAAAAACAAAATGGAAAATTATTTGCTTAAAAACTTAAAACAATAATATTTACAAGAAATACAAACATACATTTCAGCATACATAGGAAAAGCCTAAAGACAAACAATCACAAAAACTGAAAAATAAAAACTTCTAAAAAGAGACCAAAACCCTAGGCGTGATCACGAAGTGATGTAGCCAACAACATACACTCAATAAAATTGTGCCATTAATCATGTGTGAGAGCCAAAGATTTGGAAACTAGAAAAAAAAACTTCTATTCACCAACTTTGCTACTACAATGAGAGAAAACTCTCTTATATCCAAGAAAAACAAAAAAATCAAAAAATTACCTTTTTTGGCAAATTTTGACAATTGTCAGATTTTGCCATTTTAGGTAATTTTACATTCATATCTTGAGAATCCAGTTTTTTCCCAAAAACTTCCTAAAGCTAAGGTAGGATGAAAAGCCAACTAACATTCTAAATTCGAAACATGAGTTTCGAGTTATTTAAACAAATCAATTTTTAAAAAACTAGGAAAAAACACTAAATTGCCATTTTGAGGGCCAAGATGAAAGTTCCAAGCCCTAAAAAGGTGCCAAGATGAGGTCCAACCAACTAGGGTGGGTTGGGAAACCACATGCCACCTCATAATGTATCCACCTATAAAATTTCATAAAAAACCCACATCCAAGTCAAAAGTTATGACCTCTGGAAGTTTCTGCATCATTCTCCTCTGGTTGAAAAGAACGCAACTCCTGCAAGTTGTTTTATGGAACTTGTGCCACTTGTCCAAATCCATCTTCTTCAATTCCCACTCTAGAATACATGTATTATCTACTTGTGTTAGCCCTTCCCACTGTACTAGAAACTTGTTGTCTTGACCCTGTTGCATGCATATAGCCTGCTTGTCTAGAATCTGTGCAATTTTTTCTCTTTTCTCACTTGGAACTTGTTGTTGATGCCAGTCTACTTCTACATCATCTTCAATTTTCTTGTATTTCAACTTGTTGTAAGTCCTGATGGGCTCAAAATCCTTCTTTGGAGTTAATAATGTAGGTATAATACATGGGCTCAGGCTCTCCATTACCACACCTTTCCTTATGAGATCTGTCACTTGTCGATTGAGTTCTATATGGTTCGTAGGACTCATTGTGTAAGTTACTTGATTAGGTATGGATGCTCCTAGGATCAAATTAATATGTTGTTGATTATCTCTCTTTGGTGATAGACCCTCAGGCACAACATCAACATGTTCTTCTAGTACCTTGGGTGCTTCTACTGGTACTGGTATTTCCTTACCATCTTCTTTCTACACCATTAGTGCATAACAGAACCTTGTCACCTTAATTTCCCTAACAAGTTCTTTCGTGGAAACATACTCTCAACTATCCTTTCATCCTTAAGGGGTAATAAAATCACTTTAGAACCGTCTTTCCAAAAAGTGTAGGTATTCCTTTCTCCATCATGCATTACCTTCCTATCATATTGCCATGGCCTTCCCCACAACACATGGCATGCATCCATTAGAATGACATCACACCATATTTCATCCTTATAATTCTTTCCTATGGAAAACTTAACTAAACACCTCTTATCAACAGTGACTTCATTTCCCTTTTTAAACCATGCAATACGATAAGGATGGGGATGCTTTTCACAGTGAAGGTTCAATTTATCTGCCATTTCTCTAGAAACCATATTTTCACAACTACCACTGTCAATAATAACTTGACATACCTTTCCTCCTGAGGTGCACCTGGTTCTAAAAATATTGGTTTGAAGGCAAGAATCATCACGACCTTTAATTGTACTTGTTCTTTTTTTGGAATGACCATTGCTCTTCTCATCATGAGGCTCTCACCCATATCTAGCAGAGCCTCTAGTTTTGTTCCTTCTCCTTTATTCTCAGGTTGAACCAAGTTCAACCTGGGTTGTTCTCCTTGTCTCCTTTCATGCATGTGATAGTCTGGACACTCAAATGCCTTGTGACTCTCCTCACCACACCTAAAACAAATGAAAGGTTTTCATGGGTTTTCCAATCCTCTGCCACCATTGTAACCTCTGCCCCTCTGAAATCTTCTTCCTCTTTGTTGACTTTCAGGATCTTGCCAAATATCTTCTAGTTTCTCTATTCCTTGGGATGATTCTCCCTAATTATAACTTATGTTACCTCGCAATGGAGATGATGTCCCCCTCCTTGCTCCTCCATTCTTTTGAAAATACTGTCTACTTTGTTTTTCTTCAGCCTTTAAAGCTAATTGGTATGCTTCTTCCATAATGCTAACCTTGTGCATGCTCAATTCATTTGCATAGAGAATTTTAGACTATTTACATACCTTGTAGCCATTTGTTCATTAGTTTCTTGATGCTCCATGTGAATAGATAGTTTGTAAAATTCATCTATGTAGTCTTGCACAGTAGATAGATTTTATCTCAAATTTTGAAATCTATAAAAAAGAGTTTGTGCATAATCCATAGGCAAAAATTTCTCTCTCAGCTTCTTCATTTTGCTCCAGGTCCTGATTTTAGTCTTTCCCTTTCTATTTCTTTCCTTTTGCAGATGATCCCACCAAATCATGGCATGACCCTTTAACTTGGTGCATGCAAATTTCACCTTCTTTTCCTCTATCATAGTCTTCCATTCAAAGAATTTCCCCATGTTATTCAACCAATCTATCAACTCCTCTGGTTTGAGACTACCTGCATACTCTGAAACTTCAATTTTGATCCTATCATTGTTTCCCTCTAATGCTCTGAGCATCCTCTCTAGAAAACTCATGCCTTCTAATTCTTCTTCTTCATGTTTTGTATCTTGATCTGCACCTCCTCGACCTATTTCTTCATCAGATTCGTCTCCTCCTCTACCCAGTCTTTGGTTTTCCATTTGTGTTGTAAGTTCTACTATTTGCCTTTGCAGGTTTTGCATTTCTCTATGCATTTGGGCAAGACTGCCTCTTCCTCTTCCTCTCTCAACCATCTTCCTACTCTGATACCAAATGATGTAGCCAACAACATACACTCAATAAAATTGTGCCATTCATCATGTGTGAGAGCCAAAGATTTGGAAACTTGAAAAAAAAACTTCTATTCACCAACTCTACTGCTACAATGAGAGAAAACTCTACTATATCTATTGGCTAACAGATTTGTCCTGGTCTAAAAATGTTTTGTTCTGACTCTCTAACCCTTTCTTTTTAGAACAAATAGGTTAAACAACAAATGGGTGAACTATAAGGAATAATTCCCCTCTGAATTGAGGTATAGCTCCCTTTTAAATCTTCAATGAATTCAAATTATTCTAATCATTCAGATACGCTTTTAACCAGAAAGAATTTAAGGCAAACTAACATCCATACATCACCATGCTATGAATGTGATATCTTTCTTCCATATAACATCATTCAGTGATAGAACACACAGATTCCATCTTCAATAATAATCAGATATATAAATATGTATATTACTGAACCTGTAAATGATAAAACATATATGATGAGTTATCCAATGAAAGAACAATTACCACATGAAAGAAGAGTTTGCACAGAAACCTGATTTCAATTACTTAAACACACAGATTTAAGTCTGCAACAATCATTTCTTCTTCTCATTCACAGATGAAAATCTTTCAGACAAGCATCACATATATTGTAAAACATAAAAGTTTAGCTCCAAAATTCCTTGTGTATTTTCCTTAACTTTTCTATCCTGTAATTTTAACAACTAAAAATATATATATAGTTACCCTAATTAACTGTTCTTTTAAACCCAGAGTTAAAACAAACTCTGACCCACACGGGATTTAGTTTCTTACAAGCTCATTGAAAGACAAAGTTTTTAAACATAATTCCAACTAAATAACTGAATAAAGAGATTATGTAAGCAAGATCATGACTGGGGCAGCGAATTGGAATCTTCATATTTTCTTTGTTCAGCTGAGGAGACACATTGCACCTTCCATTCCTGATATGCGGTAACAAATTCCTGGATTTTTGAGAAGTTAGGGATGCCAATGTGTTTAACCCGTGCTTTCCAAACATCTTTCTCTCTTCAAATTTTTTCCACTTTTTATGCATGCTCTGAGAGTGCGTCGACATAGAGGTGAAGAAGTGATTCTACTTTTGATATCTGAGAGAAATCATCAATTAATAGGTTATCATTTTCATTAACAAAACTAATTTTCTCTCTGAAGGATTGAACCACAGTATTGATATCCTTTTCTGGCTCTCCATCATCTTTTATATACTTCACATTGATACATTCCAAATCATGTTGTAAACACTGAGTAAACTCAGATATCTCTTTAATCATTTTTGTAAATTCAATTCGTCCTTGTCTAGATACTGAGTTTCTCCACTTGATGTTTCTCTTGTTTACATACAGTATATTATCGTTCATACTTGTCATATTCCTTTCTGATAAAAACTTTGTTACCCCATACTTCTGAACTTCATCAATTTGATTTATCACATTCATCCATTTCCCTTCATCTTTTACCCATGAAGCATTCTGTGTTTTCAAATCTTCGATAGTAACCATGGTTTCATCATATATACTTTTCAATTCATTAATGTATTTTGTACCCTTCTAGATGATACCATCCAGCCAATCATCAAACACTTTGGTCACCATTTTGTTTATGTGTATCTGATCTAGCATTTTTTGATTGACTAGAGATTTTGGGTCAAAAGACAGAGGTAGTTGAGAAACAGGTTGCGGATTTGGATTATGAATGGCATCAATATACTCTACCATTGACCATAAAGCTTGTTTCAATTCCCTCTTATCTTTTTCATCCTTCCAGGTATGGCTAACTATCCTTTTGGTAGATGCTTCGAGATGGTGCATGTTCACAGCACGTGATGCAATTCCAAGATCTATTCTTTCTATTGTGAAATCCTGAACTGTGGGGTCCTGAACTTCTTCATCAGCTGTTGGCCAGGCTATTTCTGCACTCCAATTCCCTATATTAGGGTCAATGTCCACCCTAGATGTGGTTTTCAACTTTTTAGATTTAGGAGTCTTTCCTAGACATTTGCTAACCATATCCTCCAATGGTAATGAAAACATAACTATTTTTCTTTTATCACTAATTGAATTTTCCAACCATTTGGGTGCAAGGACTGGAACTTCTTTATCAGGATTTAGTTGTTCAGAAGGCACATTTGATATTATCATTAGATCGAAAGAATCCAAAGCAACCTTTGCTTGTTGGTTCGTATTGATCTCTTCTGCCATTGGTGAATCAAACCCTTTATCGCCCGTTGCTTCTCTCGAATCTTCTTCAAAGTTTAAGTCCACAACTATTCTTTCTGAAATCTCCTTCTTCTTCCTACTTTTAGTCCTTAATCTGGTGGTGCGAGAAGGTAGAATAGTTGCAAGGGTTTTCTTGGACCTTTTGATAACAGTACCTGCATCACCGATATTAATGAACAGGTTAGAAGAGCTTGTAGGAGATGTTGATTCATCAATTGGTACACACCTCTGGGAATCTTCATTTTGAACCTCTTTTAGTCTCTGTTCCCTCAACCATTTCTCAATTCTCCTTATTAGAGGGAGGGTTTTGACTTCAATCCGATCCTCTTCATCTCTATTCCAATCAACTTTTTGAATAGGTAGCTGTTTTATTTGTTCAAAATGAGGATCAATCACCTGTTCCTCATCATCAATTATTCCAGAGATATTCATATTTAGATTAAGGGTAATTATTTGCCCTAAAGAGAATCTGCACCAAAGCCTTTTCCTAACTTCAAATTCATCTGGGCAATCCTCCCAATAGTCTTCTATCTGGGGAATGTGTGCAAATCCATCTCCAAAATCCAAATTGTCTCTAGCAAAACCTTTGCTATCGAACTTGGGTCTAGCATTATAATACTGAAAATTGAACTTCTTTAGGTCCACCTCTAGATTTAGAGCATCGGAAACTAATTGACAAGAATAGTGACCAAGTTCAATGGGAAAAGATATACCATACTCTTTCTTCATTAGAAATTTCTTATCTACATGGGCTAACTGCCTGCAAACTTCTATCAATACAAAGCGGGCAAAGACATATCTAGGCAGCTTTACAGGTTCGCCATCAAAACCACCAACTCTGATATAAGTAAATTTGGGAAATTGAATGAAGAAACTACCATAAATGCTGATTAGCTGCATGGCTTCATCAAATATTCTCTTATTAATATTACCTGTCAATTCATAAGTCATCCTACCAGTAAAAACATCATTAACTCTTCCATAATTTTCATAACAATTTTGCATCTGTAAATGTGAATAATAATCATAAATTTTGCTATCTTCAACCAAGGATGCATGAGGTAACCCTCTCCATTCTCTTGTAGACGCTAGGAAGTAAAAGAGATATGAGGACATATAAAAGTCCTTATTCCCCAAATAATTACTCAAACCCTAATGCAAACATTCAGCTATGATTTTCGCCCAATCCAAATACTGTTCTCCTTGGAGGATCACTTGAATAAAGAAATACATCTAGTCCTCCCAATAAAATGCTTGAGAGCTACCTTTTAGCCTATGTAACAATACCATGATATCCTTTACTTCCGGTATCATATGTTCTCTTGTTAGTGCTCTGGGCAGTCTCGAACCTCCTTTTTGAAATTTCAATAGCCAATTTCTTAGAATTACACTCCTGTAGTTTGCTTTCTTCAATGAAAAATAGCTATAGGAAGAAGTAATATTAAGATCAGAATATGGCTCCTTAGGTAGAATTTTCATTACAACCATTAGGGTTTCTCTATTGACAGGCAGTAACACATTACCATCAGTAGTTCTAATACATCTATTTTGGGGGTCATATCTTCTCATACATTCCAAGACTAATTCAGGGCATTGTACCACCACAGGAAAGGCTGCAACTTCGACTAAACCACTTTCCATTATTCTTTCCATCATAGGAGCAGACATAGGATTTTTAACCCTCTCCTTAAAATCCTCTAAATCATACTGAGCTAAAGAGGTATCCCCAAATTCAGGAAGTGAGCAAACAAGGCTCGAACCGTGCTCAAAACCAAGACAGGCAAATTTCATGGCTATAGATTGGATAAATATAATGGAAAATGCTTTGAACTTCGTTAATAAATATCAGAAACTCAAAATGATTCTCCTTTTCAACAAAGTAATGGGATTAGCTATAAGAAAAGTCAAACTCACCTTCAATGGATTAGAAATTATTGTCAAACTGAGCAAGAAAAATCTTATACCTCCAACATTGTTCTCCTTTTGTATCACCCTGATGTTTACTGTTAAAATTGGCATGTTCTTTCTCGATAAAAGGCATGAAATCAGGTTGAATAATTACTAGCTCAATTCATTCATGCTGAAAATGCTTGATAAGACAAACTCTAACAGATGCATTAATTGTAAACATTTCTTGCACACGACCTTGATGTGTAATGATTACCCATAACCTTTTGAAAGTAAAAACTTTCCATTTCATAAAATGTTTTGGATATATTTCTCTCTAAATGATTTTCTTCTTTTAAAATTTCCCACAAATTTTTGACTTAAAGAAGACTTCAGGAAAAGTGGGACTAAAGTCACGAAATGTTGAACCTTTGAACCTTTGAACCTTGGAACCTTTGAACTCCAATATGGGGTTCAACTCAAGGGTTCAAAGATACAAAATGAGTTACACAAGGGGACCAATAGTTAAACGACTTCTCAAGAAACATTGAATATTGAACCATTGAACCGTTGAACTCTTAAACCTTTGAATTATTGAACCATTGAACTCTTGAACCTTGAAAAGGGTTCAAGTTCGAAGGTTCAATTCTTCAGTAATTTCGTACATAAGATGATAGGAAGATAAATTTTAAAAACAAAGAGCCAACTTAAGAAATAAACATATGACCAATAAGGTAAGATGGTGGGTCAACTTTTGCTTAGGGAAGGATCGTGAAAAAAATGAATAAGCGTGAATTAAAAGGTAACATTGGCTCTGACTGGGGACTGCATTTTATGACAAAATGCAGAGAACTCAGAAACTCTAGTTATGCACAAACTAAAGCACAGGGATGAAAGAAAAATAACCAAGGCAAACCAAAACTGGAAAAGGAAAATGATAGCACACGACAACAAAGAAACAACTATGTACAAAATAGGGGACACCTGTTTCATAGTCGCTACAATTTAAGGTCCTGTCCATTATAGGATAGGAGCAAAACAAATCCATCCAGATATCCCAATTTGAAAGAATTAGGGCCCAGTACCTGATGAATTTTGAATGGCCCCTTCCAAAGTGAATCAAACTTGCCATGTGCTCCTTTAGGTTCTCTCCTTCTATCCCACAACATCACTTCATCTCCTTCCATAAATTTTCTAGGCCTTGTTTTTTGATAAAAAAATCTTCTTAACCCTGGCTTGGTGAGCAATAATCCGATCAACCAATCCATTCCTTTCCTCCTCAATCTTGGTTAAGTACATAACTCTCTTTTCTAGGGAATCTTGAAAGTATTGATCTTCAATGACATTTTGCAATTTGGCTGCAGATAGTTCCAGAGGTAATGATAACTGAGCTCCTATTCTGTAAACTAGCTCAAAAGGTGCCATTCCTATTGCCCTTTTTGGGGTTATCTTGTCAGCCTAGATTGCTTTGTATAACCTCTTATGCCAATCTTTAGGATTATCACTCACCAATTTCCTCATGATGGCTATCAGATTTTTATTACTGGACTTAGCTTGTCCATTCCCTTGAGGGTAGTAGTTTGATGAGAGAGAGAGATATGCTATGCTCATAGCAAAATGAAGTAAGTTTAATTGAAGAAAAGATGGTAGCGTTATCTACCACAAGTTTCTGAGGGATGCCAAAACAAACCAGTATACTCTCTCTGAGAAAATTACACACTACTTCTGAAGTGGTTCTCTTCACAGGGACTGCTTCCACCCCTTTTGTAAAATAGTCTATTGCTGTTAAAATGTGTGTATGTCTAGCACTCGAAGGAGGTGAAAGAGGCCCAAAGAAATCTAACCCCCATTGTTTGAAAGGTTCTTCAATAACAATAGGCCTCAGAGGCAATGCTGCAAGTTGTGGCCTTCCTGAAAACATTTTGCATTTTTCGCAATTAGCTACCCATCTGTATGCATCTTTGAACATACCTGGCCAATAATAACAATTTCTAAGGATTTTAAAGTCTGTGACTGAAGAAGAGAAGTGTCCACCGCAGGCTTCATTATGAAAAACTTCCAAAAGCTTGTGTTGTTGTTCCTTATCTACAAATCTCAGAAAGGTTCCATCTAGTCCCTTTTTGTATAAGACATCACTCCAAATGACATATTTTTCTACTTTTAACCTCAAATTCCTTTTCTCCTTCAGGGATAAGTGACTGGGATAGTCTCCATAAGTAAGATAATGTGCCACGTTTAAGAACCATGGATCTTGTAAACTTACCAATAGGATAGTGGGAAGTTCTTCTTCTTCTTCTTTACTTTCACCAATCAATTTGCCCAGACCTTGACCTCTAACTAATTTGGTTGGCCTAACCTCCAAGTCATATTCTTGAATCTTAGCAACCCATGTTGCTATATTGTTCATCCCAACATCCTATTGAGTCAGAATGCTCTTTACAGCTGACCTAGGCACAAATACAATTGAATGAGAATGTAGTATGTAATATCTAAATTGTTTGACATCCTTTACCACAATGAAAGCTTGCTTCTCAGTTAAAGAATATTTAAGTTCATGCTTCTTGAGAGGAACACTCATAAAGGCTATTGGGGCTTCTACATTCAATTCATTTTTCTGTAGTAAGATACCAGACATGGTATGTTCTGAAGCATAACAATAAATAATAAAATCTTTTTGGAAATTAGGGTTTACCAAAGTAGGTGTTTGTGCAATTGCTTCTTTAATATCTTCAAATGCTTTCTTAGCAGTCTCGTTCCATCTGAATGCCTATTTTTCACTCATCATCCCTACAATATGTTTTGTAATCTCAGCAAAATCAGGAATGAACCTTTTGAGGAAGTTAATCGAGCCAAAGAAAGACTTAACTCCAGTCCTATTATAAGGAAGACTTAGCTGTTGTAGTGTTCTAACCCCTTCTAGATCAATCTTGATTCCATCCTTTGAAACTAAATGTCTCAACAACTTTCCTTCTGTTACACAGAAAACTGACTTCTTAGGATTAAGAGATATCCCATGACTTCGACACCTTTGCAAAATGATCTCCAAATCTTTTAGATGATCCTCTCTTCTTCTAGAGAAAACAGTCAAATCATCAAGATAAATGAAAATAATTTTGTCTTTTAGATCTTTAAAAGATGAATTCATCGCCCGTTGAAAAGTTGCACTAGCATTAATCAAACCAAAAGGCATAGGGTTATAAGCAAAAGTTCCCTGAGGTGTAGTGAAAGCAGTTTTATGTTGATCAGCTACAGCCACACTAATTTGATTATAACCTGCATACTGGGACAATGTTTGCCACCCAGGTGGAGTGATGAATTGGGTAAATAATCCTAGCCTTCAACATTTTGTTGATCTCCTTAAAGATGGCCTCAGCAACCTTTGGGTTACAGTTTCTCAACTTCTACCTGAATGGGGTTGCATTTGTTTTCAAAGGAATATGATGCTGAAACTGCCCATGCCTAAAATCTTTTAGGTTATCATAGCACCAAGCAAAGACATCCTTATATCTAATCAATAGATTAATTAATTTTTTTTCTCCTTTGGCAAGCAACACCTACCAATAGAAATCCATTTAGGATCAGTTTTACTTCCAATGTTTATTTTCTCACAGTCCCCTAATTTGTCAGGATTCTGAACAAGTTTGTTTTTGGTATATTCATCTTGTTGAGTGAACAAATGTTCTAGAGAGACTAGTCCTCTGGGGATTTTGTTTCCCTTTAACTAAATTACATCATCCTTTGAATTGATCCCTGGATCAGGACTGAATTCTTTACATTCTGCTTCAGAACCTTCAAAATAAGTCCCCAGGAACATCTCAGCATTCTCCAAGAACTTTCTGATCTACCTATCATTCTCAAAAACTTGCCAATTTTTAGCATTATCTGGGACATTAGGACGGTAGACTAGTTCTATTCTATATGAATCCTTTTTGAAATTAGGGTGTGGGAGAAGAAGGGAAGATGACACTGCTAGAGAATCCACCTGTGTATTCTGATCTCTAGGAATTGCCTCAATAGAAAAGGCATCAAAACATTCTATCTCGTCCCAAACTCTGTTCCTGTAATGTCTCAATCTTTCATTTTTAACTAAAAAAATGCCTCTCAACTGTTTAACAATCAATTCAACATCTCCTTTTGCTCTGAGCATCTTTATACCTTTTCCTTTGGCTTCATTTAACCCAAGCAATAGGGCCTCATATTCTATAGTGTTATTAGTATTTTTAAATTCTAACTTGAAAGAGTAAGGAAAATTTTTACCTTCAGGTGAGATCAAAACAACTCCAGCTCCTGAACCAATGGTAGCACAACTACCATCGAATTCCATGGTCCATAGATCATCTGAATGAATAGACTTTGGGATGGATTCTTCCTTCATGTCTTCAGAAGAGAGAAAATAATTACCAAATTCACATTCTTCAAATAGAATTTGAGACTTAGGATCATCAGAAGGGTATACAGTAAACTTGCATTTAGGTTCAGGTTCTAGCTTAACTTTCTACTTTCCCACTAGAATTGTAGCTTCTAACCAATCCAATTTAATCTCCCCACCTAAGTCTTTGCAAAAGGTCCTACTCAACAGCGTCCCATAACTAGCAAGAATATCTGCCACCAAGATAGTCAACTTCACTCTTTTATTAGGATAGGCTGCAAGGGCAACCCGTGCATCTTTAATTTGTCCGAGCAAAGAAATATGTTTGCCATGCATGGAGTAACACCTACCAAATGTTTTTGTAAGGGATAGGCCCAGGGCTTTGGCTACAGAAGAAGGCATGATCTTATTAGCAGCGCCTGAGTCTATAATAGAATTACTAAGTTTATGGCCATTTATGAATAAAGAAACATAAAATGGATTGGGCTTCATATTGACCATATAAGAAGTATCATTAGATGAGTTGATGGCCATTTTAGGAGTGTGCCTGGGTGATTCAGGTGGAGAAGAAAATAATTGGGCAATCAGAGACTCAACACTAACATTTAGTTGACTTTCGGGTTCAATTCGTGTAGGACCACCTTTGACATATTTAACCAATTTATCAAGTTCTTTGGGATTTAACTTGAGATATTCAGCAGGGGATATTTGAACCTTTGTGGACTTACAAAATTCTACAATATAAAAAGAAGTTCCATGATCATTCCTTTGTAGCAATTTAACTTCTTGGGCCTTCAAATTAGTATCAGAGGTTTTAGTAAGAGGCTCCTTACCTTTAATATGAAGTTCTTGAGTATTAGAAAATCTCGGATTCTTCTAACTTCTAGTAAGTACAAGACATGAAGGATCTTCAAGAGTAACCAATATTTTACCTCCTCTTTCTAAATCTGATTCATATTCTAGGAAGTGTATTTTAGAGTCGCTAGGTTCCCCAAAGTTCTTTTCTTCTTCGATAATCTCTCCCAATACATCTTGAGTAGTAGCCATTTGAGCATATCTAAGCATCTCCGGACAAGAATTTCTGTCATGATCAGTAGCCAAATGAAAGGCACACATATTCCCTCTTCCAGGAGGAGCTTCAATAGTTAACCTTGGTTGTGCTGATGTAAGTGGAAATGTCTTACCGATATTTGTCTGTTGATTAAAATTTCTCCTGCCAACATCTTGATATGGTTGTTGAAATGAAGTACCAACCTTAGGCAATTGTCTTTTTAAAGCAATCATATCATTAACTAGTCTTTGAACCACAGGATCTGTAGAGGATGAGGGATGAGCATTAGGTACTTGGACTTCTTTCTTCCATTTTCCAGCCATAAGAAGATCATCTTCTAACCCAACTGCCAAGGTTTGTGTGATTGCTAAGTCGGCAACTACACCTCTTCTAAGATAAAAACTAATATCAGGAGGCATAGAATTAATAAAGAAACATTTTTGATTCTCAGGAGTTGGCCTTTTAGTAGTTGGGATTTTGTGCACAATTCTATTAAATTTGGCTATAAATTCCCTCATAGGTTCATGTATCTCTTTTTTGAGACGAGTAAATTGAGCAAGAAGGGAATGCTCATCTTCTGTGCTTTTGAATTTGTTTTTTAATACAGTTTTCATATCATTCCAGTTTGAGATTGAAGAGTTAGACAGATGATAGAACCATTGTGCTACAGTATCAGTTAGAGTTTGCACAAAAAGCCTTATGGTTACATCTTGATGTTGTACACCTAACACACCACATGCTAAGGAAAATGAATTCAGATGCTCATCTGGTGATTGTCTTCCATCTCCATTAAATTTGGGTAAGTTTTCCCTTGCATTTTTAGGCAGAGGATTCAGGTTAGCCCCTAAATTTAGGGGCCCTACAGCTACTCCCCAAGGTTGGGCCATTGGTAGAAATCTTACAGTAGAGGGAATGATAGTACTAGAAAGAGTTAAGGCTTGATAGATAGAGGATGTAGAGGGTTTAGGAGGACTAGGAGGTCTACTTCTAGCTCTTCTAATAGGAGTAGGAATGTAAGGAAAATTTAGGCTTTGTAGCATTTGAAAAGTAGGATCTTCAACTCCCTCTCTCCTCAAAGACCTTGTGTATCTTCTAGACTCCAGTTTATGATATTGTAATTAGATAAGTAGTTATTAGTTTCTAGGTTGTTCTTGACGTCTTAGGACTTCAGGGGCTTGATTTCTTACTGCCTTTTCTGCTTGCCTCCTTCTTTGTCTGAGTAACAGCAATCTCAAATTATCAGCCAATTCTTCTTCCTTTTCTAATACTAAGCTTGCCCTTCTATAATCATCAATATTTCAGTGAGTGCGCCATGCAAGAGTATTTAACTGACCAATTATATCTTCCTGTTTGTCTTGAAAACCAAGATTAGGCTATAGAACAGGAATTATATTTTCATGAGGAAGCACCATCGTTGCTTCATATTAAGGTGACTAATCTTTCAACAAGCAACTTCAAATACCCAGCAGAGTCACCAAAAACTATTGGCTAACATATTTGTCCTGGTCTAAAAATGTTTTTTTCTGACTCTATAACCCTTTCTTTTTAGAACAAATAAGTTAAACAACAAATGGGTGAACTATCAGGAATAATTCCCCTCTGAATTGAGGTACAACTCCCTTTTAAATCTTCAATGAATTCAAATTATTCTAATCATTTAGATACACTTTTAACCAGAAAGCATTTAAGGCAAACTAACATCCATACATCACCATGCTATGAATGTGATATCTTTCTTCCATATAACATCATTCAGTGATGGAACACACAGATTCCATCTTCAATAATAATCAGATATATAAATATGTATATTACTGAACTAGTAAATGATAAAACATATATGATGGGTTATCCAATGAAAGAACAATTACCACATGAAAGAAGAGTTCACACAGAAACCCAATTTCAAGTACTTAAACACACAGATTTAAGTCTGCAACAATCATTTCTTCTTGTCATTCACAGATGAAAATCTTTCAGACAAGCATCACATATATTGTAAAACATAAAAGTTCAGCTCTAAAATTCCTTGTGTCTTTTCCTTAACTTTTCTGTCCTATAGTTTTAACAACTAAAAACATATATATAGTTACCCTAATTAACTATTCTTTTAAACCCAGAGTTAAAACAAACTCTAACCCACACGGGATTTAGTTTCTTACAAGCTCATTGAAAGATAGATTTTAAACATAATTCCAACTAAATAACTGAATAAAGAGATTATGTAAGCAAGATCATGACTGGGACAGTGGATTGGAATCTTCGGATTTGCTTTGTTCAGCTAAGGAGACATGTTGCACCTTCCATTCCTGATATGCGGTAACAAATTCCTAGATTTTCGAGAAGTTAGGGGTGCCAATGTGTTTAACCCGTGCTTTCCAAACATCTTTCTCTCTTCAAATTTTTGCCACTTTTTTTGCGTGCTCTGGGAGTGCGTCGACACAAAGGTGAAGAAGTGATTCTACTTTTGATATCTGAGAGAAATCATCAATTAATAGGTTATCATTTTCTTTAAGAAAACTAATTTTCTCTCTGAAGGATTGAACCATAGTATCGATATCCTTTTCTGGCTCCCCATCATCTTTTATATACTTCACATCAATACATTCCAAATCATGCTGTAAAGATTGAGTAAACTCAATTATCTCTTTAATCATTTTTGTAAATTCAATTCGTCCTTGTCTAGATACTGAGTTTCTCCATTCAATGTTTCTCTTGCTTACATATAGTATATTATCGTTCAAACTTGTCATATTCCTTTCTGATAAAAACTTCGTTACCCCATACTTATGAACTTCATCAATTTGATTTATCACATTCATCCATTTCCCTTCATCTTTTACCCACAAAGCATTCTGTGTTTTCAAATCTTCGATAGTAGCCATGGTTTCATCATATATACTTTTTAATTCAATAATTTATTATGTACCCTTTTGGATGATACCATCCAGCCAACCCTCAAACACTTTGGCCACCATTTTGTTTCTGTGTATCTAATCTAGCATTTTTTGATTGACTAGAGATTTTGGGTCAAAAGACAGAGGTAGTTGAGAAACAGTTTGTCAATCTGGATTATGAATGGTGTCAATATACTCTGCCATTGACCATAAAGCTTGTTTCAATTCCCTCTTATCTTTTTCATCCTTCTAGGTACGGCTAACTATCCTTTTGGTAGATGCTTCAAGATGGTGCACATCTGCGGCACGCAATGCAGTTCCAAGATCTATTCTTTCTATTGTGAAATCCTGAATTGTGGGGTCCTGAACTTCTTCATCAGTTGTTGGCCGTGCTATTTCTGCACTCCAATTCCTTGTATTAGGGTCAATGTCCACCCTGGATGTGGTTTTCAGCTTTTTAGATTTAGGAGTCTTTCCTAGACACTTGCTAACCATATCCTCCAATGGTAATGAAAAAGGAACTATTTTTCTTTTATCACTAATTGAATTTTCCAACCATTTGGGTGCAAGGACCAGAACTTCTTTATCAGGATTTAGTTGTTCAGAAGGCACATTTGATATTATCATCAGATCAGCAAAATCCAAAGTAACCTCTGCTTGTTGGTTCATACTGATCTCTTCTTCCATTAGTGAATCAAACCCTTTATCGCCCGTTGCTTCTCCTGAATCTTCTTCAGAGTTTAAGTCCACAACTATTCTTTCTGAAATCTCCTTCTTCTTCCTGCTTTTAGTCCTTAATCTGGTGGTGCGAGAAGGTATAATAGTTGCAAGGGTTTTCTTGGACCTTTTGATAACAAAACCTTTTTCAATTTTTGATTTAAGAGTACCTGCATCATAAATATTAATGAGATGGTTAGAAGAGCTTATAGGAGATGGTGATTCATCAATTGGTACACACCACTGTGAATCTTCATTTTGAACCTCTTTCAATCTTTGTTCCCTCAACCATTTCTTAGTTCTCCTTATTACAGGGAGGGTTTTGACTTCGATCCAATCCTCTTCATCTCTATTCCAATCAACTTCTTGAATAGGTAGCTATTTTATTTGTTTAAAATGAGGATCAATCACCTGTTCCTCATCATCAATTATTCCAGAGATATTCATATTCAAATTAAGGGTAATTATTTGCCCTAAAGAGAATCTGTACCAAAGCCTTTTCCTAACTTCAAATTCATCTGGGCAATCCTCCCAATAGTCTTCTATCTGGGAAATGTGTGAAAATCCATCTCCAAAATCCAAATTGTCTCTAGCAAAACCTTTGCTATCGAACTTGGTTTTGGCATTATAATACTGAAAATTGAACTTCTTTAGGTCCACCTCTAGATTTAGAGCATCGGAAACTGATTGACAAGAATAGTGACCAAGTTCAACCGGAAAAGATATACCAGACTCTTTCTTCATTGGAAATTTCTTATCTACATGGGCTAACTTCTTGCAAACTTCTATCAATACAAAGAGGTCAAAGACATATTTGGGCAGCTTCACAGGTTCGCCATCAAAACCACCAACTCTTATATAAGTAAATTTGGGAAACTGGATGAAGAAGCTACCATAAATGCTAATTAGTTGCATGGCTTCATCAGACATTCTCTTATTAATATTGCCTGTCAATTCATAAGTCATCCTACCAGTAAAAACATCATTAACTCTTCCATAATTTTTAGAACAATTTTGCATCTGTAAATGTGAATAATAATCATAAATTTTGCTATCTTCAACCAAGGATGCATGAGGTAACCTTCTCCATTCCCTTGTAGATGCTAGGCAGTAAAAGAGATATGAGGACATATAAAAGTCCTTATTCCCCAAATAATTACTCAAACCCTAATAGAAACATTCAGCTATGATTTTCATCCAATCCAAATACTGTTCTCCTTGGAGGATCACTTGAATAAAGAAATACATCTAGTCCTCCCAATAAAATGCCTGAGAGCTACCTTTTAGCCTGTGTAACAATACCATGATATCCTTTACTTTCGGTATCATATGTTCTCTTGTTAGTGCTCTGGGCAGTCTCGAACCTCCTTTTTGAAATTTCAATAGCCAATTTCTTGCAATTACACTCCTGTAGTTTGCTTTCTTCAATGAAAAATAGCTATAAGAAGAAGTAATATTAAGATCAGAATATGGCTCCTTAGGTGGAATTTTCATTACAGCCATTAGGGTTTGTCTATTAACAGGCAGTAACACATTACCATCAGTAGTTCTAATACATCTATTTTGGGGGTCATATCTTCTCATACATTCCAAGACTAATTCAGGGCATTGTACCGCCAGAGGAAAGGCTGCAGCTTCGACTAAACCACTTTCCATTATTCCTTCCATCATAGGAGCAGACAAGATTTTTAACCCTCTCCTTAGAATTCTCTAAATCATATTGAGCTAAAGAGGTATCCCCAAATTCAGGACGAGAGCAAACAAGGCTCGAATCGTGTTCGGAACCAAGACAGGCAGATTTCATGGCTATAGATTGGATAAATATAATGGAAAATGCTTTGAACTTCTTTAATCAATATCAGAAACTCAAAATTATTCTCCTTTTCAACAAAGTAACGGGATTAGCTATAAGAAAAGTCAAACTCACCTTTAATGGATCAGAAATTACTGTCAAACTAAGCAAGAAAAATCTTATACCTCCAGCATTGTTCTCCTTTTGTATCACCCTGTATGTTTATTGTTAAAATTGGCCTGCTCTTTCTTGATAAAAGGCATGAAATTAGGTTGAATAATTATTGGCTCAATTAATTCATGTTGAAAATGCTTGATAAGACATAAACTCTAACAAATGCATTAATTGTAAGCATTTCTCGCACACAACCTTGATGTGTAATGATTACCCATAACCTTTTGAAAGTAAAAACTTTCCATTTCATAAAATGTTCCAGATATATTTCTCTTTAAACAATTTTCTTCTTTTAAAATTTCCCACAAATTTTTGACTTAAAGAAGACTTCAAGAAAAGTGGGACTAAAGTCATGGAACATTGAACCTTTGAACCTTTGAACCTTTGAACTCTGATATGGGGTTCAACTCGAAGTTTCAAAGATACAAAATGAGTTACATAAGGGGACCAATAGTTAAACAACTTCTCAAGAAACATTGAATATTGAACCATTGAACTGTTGAACTCTTAAACCTTGAAAAGGGTTCAAGTTTGAAGGTTCAATTCTTCAGTAATTTTGCACATAAGACGACAAGCAGATAAATTTTAAAAACAAAGAGCCGACTTAAGAAATAAACATATGACTAATAAGGTAAGATGGTAGGTTAACTTTTGCTTAGGGAAGGATAATGAAAAAAATGAATAAGGGTGAATTAAAAGGTAACAATATCCAAGAAAAACAAAAAAATCAAAAAAATACCTTTTTTGGCAGATTTCGACAATTGTTAGATTTTGCCATTTTAGGTAATTTTACATTCATATCTTGAGAATCCATTTTTTTCCCAAAAACTTCCTAAAGCTAAGGTAGGACAAAAATCCAACTAACATCCTAAATTCAAAACATAAGTTTTGAGTTATTTAAAAAAAGCAATTTTTAAAAAACTAGGAAAAAACACTAAATTGCCATTTTGAGGGCCAAGATGACAGTTTCAAGCCCCGAAAAAGTGCCAATGCAAGGTCCAACCAACTAGGGTGGGTTGGGAAACCACATGCCACCTCATAATGCATCCACCTATAAAATTTCATAGAAAACTCACATCCGAGTCAAAAAGTTATGACCTCTAGAAGTTTCTGCATCACGAAGTCAAAATTTGCTTCAATCCAATCGGCTTTACAAAGGGTTTAACGACATATCTCTATAGATTAAGAATGAAAAATAAACAAAAACAATAACTAAACACCTTAAAAAGGTTTAGAAAATACCGCATTAATCATGGCACGAGTGCCATTAATGCGCTACTAGATACGTTGAGATCTGCTCAAGCGACAAATTTTGCGAACTCTGCATACTACTGGGATGACATGCCATAGCGGTAAAATTTACCGCCTCAACATATAAAAGAGGAAATAACATGCTAGGGTGGCAAAATTTTCTGCACTTGCATGAAAAAGGGAAAGCTCCAAAAACATGCATAAGCGGCGAATTTCACCGCCCTAGCATGTTAATGATAAAAATTTTCTAACTCCTAAAAAGGGCCAAAATTGATATTTCGACAAGCTTGTAACTTAGCTGATTTTCATGAATTTTGAGGAATCATCTAAGGGGAACATTACAAGCTATCCTTAGGTGTCAGAGGACTATGCACAAGGTCAAAGGGACTTACCTCGATATGCATACTTGGAGTGTAGGCTACGAAATGGACAAGTTTTGTAGGGGTTGTCCTACAAAATGAGTGCAACTTATTTTGAGGACAACACAGTGGAAGGGTAAACCAACTGATGAAGCCTCTTGGATGCAAGCTTCTGAATTGGCTAAGTATGGGATTTCTATTCTAGACTTGCCAAAATGTTCTTGAGTTGCAGCCTCAAGAAACATTTCTTTTACTCGGCGTGTCTGATGTAGGAGCATCCGAGTTCACTTGCAATACTATGTCACCAAAAATATGTTTTATTTTCTAAGTTGATTTTTGGCTTTGTTTCTTTGCAGACTTGGTTGTAGTTTCAGGAGGTAATTTAGATTTGTTTGGCCAAACTGAGGACATCGTCTTGTTAAAAACCCAATTAGGTATCTCCAGTTCAAATTTGATGAAGATTGGGCAAAAATTGGCTAAGTTATACCCAGTTGGCGATTTCCTAAGTTTGTGAACTCTTAAGTTCACTGATAGCCTAGTTTGCTAATGGGAAATTTCACCAACAAGCCTTTATACAAGTTTAATTTTAAGTTTTCCAAGGGAAGCCTTTTAGTTGGCAAAATCCTTAGTTTGTGAACTCTTAAGTTCACCGATGGGAACTTTCGCCAACTAACCTTGAAGGAAAGTTCACATTTTTCTCCTAGTTGTTGAAGGGAACCTTGGTCAGCAAAGTTTGAATTTTAAGAACTTTGTTGTCAAAATCACTAGTTCTTGAAATCTTAAGTTCGCCAATGACGCATTTCACTGATGGAGATTGGAGTCAAAGTTCCTTAGTTCGTTGAAAGATGAAATCATCGATAAAAGGAAAAGTGTTAAGGCTTAGCTAGTTCAATATTTTTAGAGGTTCCTGATTCACCAACGAGGGTTTAAACAAAGTTTTTGTAAGTTCATGCAGTTGGAGATTTGCCGATAAGAGGGAACATTGTTTCCTAAGTATCGAAAAACTTTTAGTTTGAGAACCAACTAATTTGCCGATAGTGTGTGTTGGCAAACTTTTAAGTTTGCAAAGTGCCACATTTGCCGATAACCCCGCCTCTTAATGTGTCAGAGAATATTGAAGTTTGTGAACTTGAACAAAAGCTGATACAAGACTCTATGGTTCATGGAAAGGGCATTTCACCGATCATTGTCTACAGCCCAGATTTGTATCAACGATTGTGTGTACCTAGTGGCGATTGCTGTATGCTCATGAAGGGGTTTAATGGCGATGATTTAGCACTGTCAAAACTATTCAATTGATCAAGTGATTCATTTTCTGTTATGATAGTTTATTCAGTTTCCTAATGAATAGGGTAGTTAAATTATTTTAGGCGGAGTTTATTAAATACCTTCTTCTACTTCTGAGAAAGAGTTCAGTTAGATTTTTTTTCCTGGTTCGATCTCCTAGAGAAAAGAGATGTGAGAATTTTTGTAAACAAGGATTGATGTGCCTTGAGACTATGTTACAAATTTTGTATTCCTGTAATCATTTTGTTGCTGCTAAATAAATAGATCCATTTTTTGTTGTGTGGTTTCTTTGTGTTACTGTTTGTATTTTGTTGCTTAATTTGGTAATCTGATAAGACCCCTAAATTTTGACCTGCACTAATAAAGGGGATAATATAGTTAGGAAGTGTCAATTTTGGATAATTAGCATGGTGATGAATATAAAAAAGGTACTAAAATGATGTTAGAAAATGGTGTTAAACATGGTATTGGGAAGGATGGTAAATAAGTAAATTTTAGTTGTCTACAATATGTATATACATGTACATGTCTATACACATGTATATGTATGCATACTTGTACATGTATACATATATGTATATACATAAACATATCTATGTGCATATACATATGTATACATATATATTTATATACATATATACATGTATACATGTGTGCATATATAAAATTCTTCAATTCTTTGTTCATGATCTCATATTGTATCTATAGTCAATCATTTCAATTTTTTAATCTTCTAAAAAAGATCAAGTATAATAACTATCTTTAGTATTGTGCTATCTAAGAAGCTACTTATTGAACCACTTAATCACCTAAATCAACTATACATGTACATGAATACATGTTTATATGTATATGTATATACATACATATATGTATATATATATATATGTATATATAAATACACACATTTATGTACATGTAAATATGTATATGTCTATACATATATATGTATACACATATATTGAAGTATTGTCATTGATGTCAAAGGAATTTGTTGAAGTGTTGTCATTGATGTGTCTAAGGCAGAAAGGAAGAAACAAATTCTAAGTTCGGTCAGAAAAATGTTCAATTTACAAACTAGTTCATGGGTTTTGAAGTTCGCTGATTTGCCGATTCACTAGCAAAGGCATGGAAAAAGGAATCTTGAAGTACAAAGGTTTAGTTATTAGAAAAACTTTTGTTTCATGAACTAGTTTGCAAGTTTTTCGTTTCACCGATTCGCCGACTAGCCGACAAAGAGCTCAAAGGTCAAGTTCATTATTTGACTTTTTCATTGACTAAGGAGAACTTGATGTCAAAGTTGGTGTCAAAAGAAAACTTAGTTCGTGGTTTTATGCCTTTGCTGATAAAAAGAAAATTTCGCTCATGATTTAAAGAGAAAAGTTGAAAAAGACTTCGGGAAATGTTTTGGTTCGCAAAGGGATCAATTTGCCAACAACAAGGTTCGCCAATAGGCAACATTGCCAATAAAGGAAAAGGCATAAAGACTAAGGATTGGAAGTGTAAGTTCATGGAAACAATAATTTGCCAATAACAAAGGGACATAGTCAAGTTTGTAAAAGGGAGTTTTTGTTGATAGAGACATTTAAGAGAAGGTTTGTGAAAAGCTCTGTCACAGTTGAAGGCCAAGGTTCGTGAAATAATAATTTCATTGATAGAAAAGGAATATCAGATCATATTTGAAATGTATAAACGGCTATTTTAAGCACGTAAACTTGATGTTTAATTGGCTGTTAAGGAGATGAATGGCGATGATGATGGATAAAACACATAAAAGTTGATTTTTTGCATGCGTGAAGATATATATAGAACTATAACTCTGGTTAGTTATAATGATGATAAAACACATAAAAGCTGATTTGTTGCATGCACAAAGCCAAATATAGAGTTAATTTTCTAGCACATGCAAATGAACGGGTGTGTGGACATGAAAATAAATGTGAGTGTGGAGTGATAGTAGTTTTATAAATCAATCTTAAAGGATAGAGTTGATATATATATAAAAATATAATGAGATTGGTGAGATGAAAATTGTATTCAGAGAGGAGTGTAAGGTGGTGTGATGTGAATCAAGTTTGTGAGTTAAGTTTATCAAATTACCAATGTGGAATCAGATTTGATTACTCAGAAATGGTATAGAGCGAGATGCAATCAAGACTATAACATTTAATGTATTTCATTTCTATGTTTGTGTGAAGTTGGTGCTTGATATCTGTGAGGTTGGTGCCTCTTGTGGATTGAGTTGGTTCTCAGATCAAGGGATTGTAGTCTCCTTAGAGTTGGTGCTCCTAAATCAGGGGTTTGGTGACTCCTTAGGGTTGGTGCCCTTAAATAGGAGATCCCAGCAGTATATTCTCACCATGGTTTTTCCCATCTTGGGTTTTCCATGCCTCTCAATAGATTGCTTGTGTTCTAACAACATATACATATATACATGTGTGTATTGATATAATTCTTCAATTCTTTGTTCAAGATCTCATATTGTATTTGTAGTCAAGCATTTCAAATTTTCAATCTTCTAAAAATGATAAAGTATAACAACTATCTTTAGTAGTGTGTTATCTAAGAAACTAGTTATTGAACCACTTAATCACCCAAATCAACTAGTGTTTTCCAATAAATGCTAAGGATATTTAGGTCAAGAAAAACATGGATATTTAATAATGTAAAAACAACACACAAGAAAAAGGTTAACTAGTATCAAACATTCTAATATGGTAATCCTTTAAGACCATATCAAGATATTGAAGAGAAGTGTTTGAAGATATTGCTTGTACAATATCTATGGTATTATAAGATGTTTTACTAACAAGGTATTTGTATTGGTTTGAATACAAATCATTGCAAACAAAATATTTGATGCATGGTTGATTGCTTTGTATTTTATTGGTGTATACAAAGGTTTTATAGTTTGTGTAGAAGACAACTTCCTAGACATAGTATGAGTTATTTATGTAAATATTTTCTAATATACAAAGATAACAATTAAATAGAAGTTAAAATATAGTGAACACTCCCTAAACCTAGTCCTACTCATTGGAGTACCAACAAATGTGTCCCTAAATACATATCACATTAAGGGAATCAAAGGATTCATAGTTCACATAGAATACAACTTACTTGACACAGTTTTGATTTTTTAGGTGTCTTCTCTAATATTGGCAGAAAAAAACCACCTAGATACAATTTATGTACCATCTAGTGAAATGAAAGCTTTGAGAATCATTTAAATGTATTACCTAAGCAATATTTATAGTAGTGTTATATTTCACATTAAGGGAAACATTATAATATTTATATATGATAGAAAACAAAATGGAACTATAGTGTCCATTATTGTTCATAATGTGAAAGCTAATTAACTATATATCATATATTTTCTAGGAAAAACTCAATGAAGAACCTACTCACATTCCCCAATCTTTGTGATATCATGTAATAGTACAAAGCTAATAATTAATTCTAATGCTAGGTATCAATGAATAATTATTAGTAATATCCATTTAACATGCACTCACATGATGAATGTAACTATTAAAAATGGCACTTGATATCAATTGAAGCATTCCATCCATCTTCCTACTCAATTGATAACAATAGAGCCTAATATCCATGCACTTTCAGACTAAGCCTCCACAATATCTACAAAGTGCTAACCCATGCCAACCACATCACCCACTCTATGGATCATAACATTGCAAACGTTGTGGAGGCTCTTTCTAAAGGAGGATTTATTTTTAAGATGGATAAACACGTATAGGCTTTAAGAATAATAGTTTAAAGAATAATGATGGATGGGATATGATAGTTTATTTATACACTTACATATCTTATAGATTAAATAGTATTGATGCTTTTGTAATAAATATACATGTATCACCAAAGCGATAGCTAGACACTATTGTAATGTTAAAATTGCATACCCTACAACTTGCACATTATAATTTGCACTCATTTTAGTGTCTACTCCCATATCATGTCTTAGAAAACTTTACCCAATGGCATTAGCCTTACACTCAATCCAAAAAGTGTGAAATTGTGTTAAAATCTATGATTCTACCAAATATCATTTTTTTCTAAGCATTTATCTCCTTTTTTAACATTTTTGTTGTAATTTCCAAAATCTTAATTTTGGGGCTCTAGTGGGCTTGACTTGCTATCAGTGTGACTATGTTGGCATCCCTAGATAAGACAAAAAAATAAAAAAATGAAAAAGATTTGTAGTAGCATATTATGACAAATCCCAAATTATCCATTGAGCACAATTAAATATCATGACTTCCTAATACAATTTATCATTGGCTCTCATATTAGCACCAAAATTTCCCCAATCATCTTCTTCTATTTCAAACAATTTCTCCTCTCTCTTTAAAACATGAAACTAAATTCTTTTAGAGGGTTCCAAGATTTTTAACATTCATATTGTTCCATTTTCTACATGCTAAGTTTTTACAAGATAACTCTCTTGTAAGTTGTTCTCCAAAAATCTCTCATGCTCTCTTGATTGATGATCCAATTCTAATATTACATGCTATAGCATTCTCGAAGATCTAGGTGTATACGCCTAAAAATGACACGACTCTCTCCAAATAAATATTCTTAATATTTATTTCATTCTAATCCTTCTATCAATAAATAAATAAAAAAAATTATTTATTTGATTCATATTCCTCTAAGTTAATTAAATATCAAAATATTTAATTATCTCTTCTAAAGTCAAAATTAAATAAAATCCTTTATTTAATTAAATTCTTCCAAAACAATTAAATAATTCTTAATTATTGCCAATGATGGCGTGGTTCAGTGGTTAAGTCGCTCGATTGTAGTGGTGGCCACCAGAGTTCAAACCCCCACTGGGCCTACAAGCTCGCAAGGCTTTATGCCTTCGCTAGGCCAACGAGCTCATGGGTTTGAAGTGTTCTTGCTAGGGGATGAGGTCCCCCATGTTGTGGGCTCACCGGATCATTGCTCTGGGCAAAAGCATTCATGTGGAGCTGGAGGGCGTGTCACACCAGCATCGTCGGTCACGTTAAAAAGTTTACCAGGCGCATAAAAAAAAAAAATCTTAATTATTTAATTAAATCAAATTCTTCTTCCAAATTTAAATAAATCAAATCAAATTTATTGAAAACCTCTCTATCTCTAAAATTAAAATACAATCAAATATTTTATTTATTCTTCCAAATCATGCACAACGATTAAATAAATTTATTTATTTAATTTGCTTTCTTATCTTCTAATTCTTCAAATATCTTCCAAATCTTCTAAAAATAAGTCTTCTTCTCCATGCACACAAAATTGAATAATTTATTATTTAATTTCTCTCAAATCATGCAAAAGCAAATCTCAAGTTGAGTTAACTAACTCAATCAACCTTGTTTTTATCAATATCTCTTAAATTAGAAAAAAACTTTTTAATTTATGAAGTCATATCTTATCTTTAGAAAAGAAAGTAGTTAACTCAAATAAAATAGCTTTTGTGTGACACTTGTCTTCTTCTTATTCTCGCACATTCCTCAACCGTTCTATACTGTTGATCTTCTCATTCTTTCTATACCATTGATCTTCTTTCTCTCAAGTCTATAAATTGAACCCTATTCTTCCATTTTCAATCATCCAAGCTTTCAGTAAACTTACTCTACAGGAATTATAGTGCGCCTTTGGCACCAATTCCTTCATTGCTTGCAATCACACTCATTACCATACTCTCATCATTGTTGTGAAGCTCATCTTCATGGCGAAACTATCATAGCCATTCCCATTTGACATCTTGGAATCATAGCAAGGAAGTGCACCTTCTGAGGGCCATATTCATAGATAAGAACATTTGTGATAGGCGATCAATGGAAGTTGCGAATTAAAGGAGGTTTGCATTGCCTTGTTCTTTGTTTGATTAATCTCCTTTCTTCATTATTTCATTGAGTTTTGTGTATCATTGATATATTATATTGATTATTCATTTAGATCCAATTTTCCCTTAACATTTTTGGTGCCCACCATGGGGCCTTGCCCTGATTTAACCCAAAAACTAAGTTTTTGTGCCTTAGGAAACCGTACACAAGAGCAATATGTGCATCTGATCCATTCTAACATGCATCTGCTGTCTATTTCAGAGCATTTGATCTTTCAGTGCATACAGTCTCTGTTTTGGTGCATTTGACCTCTAATATGCTGCATTTACCAATTTTGTGCATTTGTTCCATCCTGCAGCACATCTGTTCCATCCTACTGCACATTTGTTCTATCTTGTTGTGCATATGTTCCATCCTATTGTGCATCTATTTTGCAGTGAATTTTTAGAACATTGTTTGTATGCATTTGATCATTCTTTCTGTGCCTATATCCTCTGATTCAACGCATCTATCAATCTACGCATATGACCTCTGTTTCTATGCATATGAGCTTTGAATCAATGCATCTGTCAATCTATGCATATGAGCTCTATTTCTGTGCATATGATCTCTATTTCTGCGCATCTGTAAAATTGCGCATATAACCTCTATTTTTGCGCATATGAGCTCTATACCTGTGCATCTAATCTAGATAGTGATTTTAGGGTTTTCTTGTGGTTTTCGCTAACACTAACACGTTTTCCACAGGAACACTCTTGGATCTGTTTGTAAGCTAGGTACTAGTTTAGATCATATAGCTACACTTGTTAACTCACACTTTGATTTATAAAAGGAAAGTAAATGGATGCTCATGCAAATCTCACATAGTCTTAACTAGGAAGGTGGTAATTGAATCATTACTATACTACTATCTTTCAAAGTTAGACACATTGCTATCTTGGTAAAACTGAACCATTGCTATCTTGTTATCACTTCAAAGTTAACAAATCATGGCTATTTGGGTAAAATTGAACCATTGCTATCTTGTTATCACTTCAAAGTTAACAAATTTTTGTGCTTGCCCAGGTAGATAGCTCATTTAGTTTTTCTCATTTTAACTATGGGAAAAGAACCAATGTCTTATTTGTTTTGGGAATGATATCAGGCCTATGCTCTCCCCTATCTTGGGTGACCAAAATGCCAGACATATCATTTTCACTTGTGTTTTTCTTTTAGAGGGGCCTGCTCTTGGATACCGTTCATCCAAGTAGGAATGACCCTAAGTGGTAACAGGCTAAAGCCAAGCCCTGTCGAGCCACTATAAATAAATTGTGTTTGGAGCAAAAGTTTCAAACAAGGAGTGAAGTTGTGTTATACTAACAACCAACCTCCCCCAAAACCCTCCAAGGCACAACCCTTGTAGGCTGGGAGACTCCATAATGGAGAGTAGTGTTGCTGTATGTATAACCACTCAAACAGTTGCCTTTATTAACACCTTTGTCTTAGTGGCCAAAAACCCCTATAAGCTGGTGCAAGGAAGCGCGATTATCACCTCCCAAAGATGCTTCACTAGGGATAGTGAGAATTTGGTTTATATTGTCCTTTGAAACCTAGGATTGTACTTGCTTTCTTTTAGTCCAAAAAGAGTCAAAAAATCACAAAAAATAAAACAACCATAAAAACATTCTTTGTGTTTACTGTGTCTTCTTGCCATAATTAAAGAAAATCAGATCAAAGAGACCATCTTGCAACAAAAGAAACCCAAAAATATCAAAAAAATTGCCAAGAATTTGCAAAAGCACTGAAAAAACCAGAGTTGCACATTTATCCTTTTCTTCTACGCATTTGTTCTGACTTATGACGCATCTGTATCGACTTACTGTGCTTTTACCATCTGTTACTACACACCTACAAGTTACCAGTATTGCGCATCTATGTCAACTTTTTGTGCATTTATCCTTTTCTACTGCGCATCAGTTCCTGCGCATGCATGATAGTGAGCATTTCCACATCTTTTCAGAGAAAAGTTTCAGGTTTTCTAGGTACCCATTTTAGTCTTGTGTCAGTTTCTATTGAAATGACAAACTAATTAGAAGTAATTTCTCAAGAACTCCAATACCTGCAAGAACAAGTAAACTTTGATATCACACCCCAAGATCGTATAGAAATTACCCAAGAACTCCAAGTGATACAACAAGAAATGACAATCTTACAAGCTGAATAGGCCAGTACTAGCTACATCTCGCCCCAAAAGCATACATCCTTTTCTCATCTTCATGACACTCTTGACAAGGCAAGCACCACCCCAAGTTGGAAAACATATACCACTCCATCTACTAGTCCTCCTTCACCATCTCCTAGAACACATGGCCCAAAGCATACTAATCCTACCATGGAGAACTCCAAATCCAGTCATCCATTACCTCACTCCTCTACCCATACACCTACCAATGATGTGGTCCAAGGGCTACTAGCAGAGAGTCAACCATGTACCCAAATTCTAGTCCTTGACCTTATCAAAGAACCTTCAAGCATGTCCATTACTCTAACCTCGTTATGTAAACTACAACCCCTTGAGCATATTGAAGAACCTCCTACCATTCACCAAAGTCAAGGTTTGTCGCACCTTCATGTTGTTGATCAAGAGCCTATCCAAGAGTCTTCTAGCTCAACTTCAATTCAAGAATCAAGAGTTATGTTAAGAGCACACTTTAGAACATGTGGAAATATCAACCCCTTGTCTAAATCAAGATCAAAGCACTCCCATCTGACCCTTACATAACCTTTATCTTTTTGATGATCCTATACCTCTACATGAGTAAGAAATCTAATTTCAAACCATTCATAACCTATATCACTTTTATGATCAAGATACTACCTTTGATGAAGAAGCTATCCATGAGCAAATTAATCCTATACATGAACAAGAGATCAAATTCCAACCTCTTGTTCATACCATATCTTGACGTCTGTCCTCTAGTCCATCCATGGTCAAAGTCCATGAACTATGTTGCCTCTGTATTGTCACATAGGCAAGGCCATTTCTTCAAATGCACCCCCAAGGCTCCACTCGCCCATACTTCTATCTATCTGAGTCCACACCACTTTCTATCACCTAGGTCTTAGGTCCATTAGGATTCACCCTGAACTATGTTGCCTCTGCATTGTCACGTAGGCAAGGCCACTTTCAATGCACCCCCCGAGGCTTTCCCGTCCATCCCATATCTTGTCGTCTTCCCTCTAGTCCATCCATGGTCCAAGTCCTGAACTAAATTGCCTCTGTGTCGTCACGTAGGCAAGGCCATTATTAATACGCCCTCGAGGCACTAGGTCAGTCCCTTAGGGTCTATTTTTCCCCAATAAGGATTGTGGAACCTTTTCACTAGATGCAAGCGCATGCAAGCAAAGCCCGTTTCCAAGAAAAAGAGTTTTGGTGCAAGACATCAACCTATCCAAAGCAAAGCAAAAGAAATAATTATCCAACCCAAATGATTCTATCAAATTATGGCAAGAAACAAACACATCTAAATGCAAAAATGTTTTTTGGTTGTGATCAGGTTAAGTTACAGCGTCTTGATTTTTGTTATCATGTCTTTCTATGCTACTCGAGGATGACAAAAGCTAGAGATGCTATGATGGGGGCATGATTATTTTATTTGTTTGCTATTTGTGGATTAAACTTTAGTAATGTGACACCTTGTCTAATGACATGATTGGCAAAAGATCATTGAGGACATCAAAGGTCTAACATGAACAAGGGCAATCCTTGTTTGTTGACATGCAAGAAATAGTCAGGTCATATCGGTTCAGTTATACCTCGATGCTTGTATTAACTTGCTAAATCAAAATCCATGTAAGCGATACTCAGGTCATCTCGGTTCAATTATACCTAGATGCTTGTATTAACTTACAACATTCAGAAAAAGTACCAAAAAAATCACCCAATGATGAAATAAGCACTTCAAAATACTTGTACCATCAAGATGTCAAAAAAAAACACCATTCACATCCATCATGCATCCACAAGCATCCATATCCCATGCAATAAAAATTTCCAAAGCATCCATATCCCATGCAATAAAAGATCCAAACCGTAGAGTATCAATGTTTACAAAAGCTTGTGAGCCCTTCTGTCGAGTCTTTCTTCTATCAATCAGATTTCTATCTATCATCATATATTTCATCCTTGTCCAGTCAATCTAAGCAATGATCCACATGCAGGTCCATCCTTAATCCATACCAATCGAGTCAAGTCAATCTTGTCAAATGATCCAATCACAAACAGTGGTCTTGATCCTTGTCTGGTTGTAAACCAACTCAATCAGTTATAGTCAATCCATTGTCTTATACAGAATGTTACATTGTCAAAATTAGGCCAACACACACGTCTTACACAACATGTTTCATTTCCTAAAACCAGACACTATCCTATCGTGTTGCTCTAGGGATCTATCATTCCCTGCCATGACAACACTATCGTATATCAATATCGATTAATCGTTGGTTTATAGTTGGACAGGGGCAATACCTTGTTTGTTCTTATATCATTTGTGCATACTTGCTTGCTTGTGTGTGTGTTATCATTTTATCTTGCACAGCATATCATTTAGTTTTTCTTCATCCTAACCTATTCTTCATCCTTCTTCTTCATGAGATTGTCTGTCTCACGTCCTTCTGCCTTCTTCCTGTCCAATCTCTCGAGGGGGCATCCTAACATCATAACCTATACCAGGGGCAAACTGGGGCATGTATCATTATCAGACAATCTTATTCTTTGAAGCAACGCCGTAAACTACATTGCATCAAAGAGGGGCAAAATGTATACGCCTAAAAATGACATGACTCTCTCCAAATAAATATTCTTAATATTTATTTCATTCTAATTCTTCTATCAATAAATAAATAAACAAATTTATTTATTTGATTCATATTCCTCTAAGTTAATTAAATATCAAAATATTTAATTATCTCTTCTAAAGTCAAAATTAAATAAAATCCTTTATTTAATTAAATTCTTCCAAAACAATTAAATAATTCTTAATTATTTAATTAAATCAAATTCTTCTTCCAAATTTAAATAAATCAAATCAAATTTATTTAAAACCTCTCTATCTCTAAAAATAAAATACAATCAAATATTTTATTTATTCTTCCAAATCATGCACAACGATTAAATAAATTTATTTATTTAATTTGCTTTCTTATCTTCTAATTCTTCAAATATCTTCCAAATCTTCTAAAAATAAGTCTACTTCTCCATGCACACAAAATTGAATAATTTATTATTTAATTTCTCTCAAATAATGCAAAAGAAAATCTCAAGTTGAGTTAACTAACTCAACCAACCTTGTTTTTATCAATATCTCTTAAATTAGAAAAAAGATTTCTAATTTATGAAGTCATATCTTATCTTTAGAAAAGAAAGTAGTTAACTCAAATAAAACAGCTTTTGTGTGACACTTGTCTTCTTCTTATTCTCACACATTCCTCAACCGTTCTATACTATTGATCTTCTCATTCTTTCTATACCGTTGATCTTCTTTCTCTCAAGTCTATAAATTGAACCATGTTCTTCCATTTTCAATCATCCAAGCTTTCAGTAAACTTACTCTGCAAGAATTATAGCGCACCTTTGGCACCAATTCCTTCATTGCTTGTGATCACACTTGTTACCATACTATCATCATTGTTGTGAAGCTCATCTTCATGGTGAAACTATCATAGCCGTTCCCATTTAACATCTTGGAATCATAGCAGGGAAGTGCACCTTCTGAGGGCCATATTCATAGACAAGATCATTTGAGATAGGCGATCAATGGAAGCTGTGAATTAAAGGAGGTTTGTGTTGTCTTGTTCTTTGTTTGATTGATCTCCTTTGTTTATTATTTCATTGAGTTTTGGGTATCATTGATATATTATATTGATTATTCATTTAGATCCAATTTTCCCTTAACACTAGGCTCTCTCATTTCTAGATATTTTACTTTTATTCCTAATTTTAATACATTCTTGGAGAGATTCAAGCATCAAGGCTCTCCATATTGGAAAAAATCCTCCTCTTTAAGAGAAACCATTTGGGGTTTCATTGGTAAAAGATTTATTTGATTTTATTTTCACCATATAATTACCTTGTAGGTTTTTACATGAAGGAAGCCATTAAAGCATTCTATTTCTTTTTATAACTATTGCATAAGAGTCATATTGAAAATTTCCATAATCTAAAATATTCATCTTTTTTATTTTATTGAAATAAATAAGTGGAGTTAAATCTCCTCTCTTGAGCTCCTCCATTTGCCCTCTTTTCTCTCTTTCTTCTATACCTTGGGATTGCTATCCTCTTTAGTCAAGATTAATTCAAGGAATATTTCCTTTATGGAGATTTTCTTTTCTTTTTAAAAACATATTAAAGAATTTCCTTTGTATTCCTTTCTTGACTTGAGGTATATTTATTTTTTCATCATTTATTTTATTTTATTTTTTATTATTACATCTAATATAGAATATTTCTCATAATTGGCACTATATTTGGATTATCCTCATCCTTTGATTACCTAAGTATTTAGTCTTATCATGCATATTTTCTTTTGACTAACCATAGTCACATTTCTAGGCACACATGCTCTATACTATTAACTATTGTTGAGCCCAAAGGCTAAATTGAAGTTTGACCACCTTGGTAAGCTCTCACGTATTCTTAATAATTTATCCAACTCTCACAGGATTTACACTTCAATAGGAATCTCCACATTGGGAACTTAGTGAATCATAACCTAATTCCTCTTTCCTATTGTTTTCTATTATTCATTTAGAAAGAATTTAATATCCTTGTTCTATTCACCATTTATCAAAAATTTTACCAAGTTTTTGTTTGCTATTATTTGTGCTATATTTTTTATTTTGTATGTGTAGGACATAGACATGGCCACATTGACATCCCCATGGGTGCGACATTATCTCAACATCAGAATCTGACCTTTTCCCTCTTTCTAGTGACCTAAATTTATTCTACAAGACCCTTTTGATCTTTTGCATCAACTAGCATATCCAAATTTCATGTTTCATTCTTGTTACTGGTCAAATATCTTTAAACACTCTTATCATTTATACATTTAATTTTCACTAAATTAAATCAACCAATTTTCTATTTTGTTATCATTTCTCAAATCAATGCTATTTATATTAGGAATCTAGTTTAAGTAGGACATATTTAGCAATCTAAGTAAAAGGGCAAATAAATTATTATTTAGTTGGTAAAGAAGTTATTTGTGTTTTTTTAACCTATGTAGAATATTATATGATAGATTGCAAATAGAATTATAGGATAGATAATTGAAAGGAACTTCACATTTAAACAACTAGGTTAAATATATTTCCTATCCACAATTTTGATAAATCTAACATGAATTTGAACCTTTGCTTTTCCTTTCTCTCATATTGTAATGTCCCACCACGAAACCCTAGAGATAAGCTTAACTATGCATTACAAAAGGGCAATTTTTTTTTTAAAGAAGAAATATTAATGAAAAGTAATCATATATCTACATAACATCTAAGTTAAGCTTAAACCTCTAGGGATTACATGACCGCATTACTAATTACCAACATAATCTAATAACAACCATGGTTCATTCTAAATCCAATAGCATCAAATGAATCAATACATACATTCCTTTCACAATTATGATATCAGATAAATAGCATCAAGATCTAGCATGTATTACAAATATATATTTACAATTCCCTTTCAACAAAATTCATCAATACAAAGTTTACAATGTTGCTTCCTGATCACATAGGAGAGAATACATCAATATAATGATACTTGATTCAACTGATATACAAAGCATAATTATCTATCTCCAAAAAACTAAACAATAACGGCGATTTGCTACAAGTAATATAACATCCTCGCACATGAGCAACAACAAAGAGATCAATGGAGATAAAGCACAAACACCTAACCATGTGGAACCCTAAGGCCCACCCCCCATGCTAGGAGATAACAATAAGGTCCCACGATAGAATAGTCAAGAAGATAATAACTGACAGATACAAAGACTCCACATGACTTCAACTACACAGATCAATACTCAAACATCACTTCTAGAGGTAACCACACAACGAATGGGAAGAGTACAACTAGGGAATGCTAGACTACAATAGGGAGGAGTGTCATCACATGGCTTGTCATGGGTTGTCCTGGTAAGCCTTCCTAGGCCCCGACCCCCATCTTGGGTTGTCCTGCCAACCTCTCTCGACTCCCGGCCCCCATACAAAGCTCATGCCGAATCAACATACCTTTCATGAGGACAAGGTAGTTGATCTTGCCATTCCAGGCGTTCTCATCTCATCTCAAGCTTAAACGAGCACTTGAGCCATAAGTGAGGCATCCACTTATCTTTGTTTAGTGTGATTAACTACCTAACCCCTTAATTCATTAATTAGGTTATCACTGAGTTAAGAGACTCCCACA
This sequence comes from Cunninghamia lanceolata, assembly GCA_027924645.1. Classification (NCBI taxonomy): domain Eukaryota; kingdom Viridiplantae; phylum Streptophyta; class Pinopsida; order Cupressales; family Cupressaceae; genus Cunninghamia; species Cunninghamia lanceolata. Next base: position 1,258,186 of record BSBN01000031.1, read on the forward strand.
TGGGTTGTCCTGGATGCCACTTTGGGCTCTGGCCCCCATTGAGAGCCACTCCCCTACCTGCATCTAGAAGACCCTACTCATCAAGCATAGAAATTAATAAGTATACATGCACCATGCAAGGCATTAACCCTCTTGCATACCAATTTAATTACAAGGACAAATTTTCACAAAATATTGCCCGTAGCTTCCATGTGAAGTAAACCATAACCAACATATTTCTTTTACATTTTCCAACATCTCCCCATTTACAAAATCTGACACACTACTTAATACATAATCAACACCATAATGAACCATATCATCCTTTCAAGACTTTATTCCACATCATGACACTTTTACAATCATAGAATATACATGAAAACAAAACATTAAAACCTATGCCTCTAGAGCTAACCTTGACAACATGACTTTACTACGACCACTAATACGACTTACACAAGTTTCACTCATAATTAACCAATTATCAAAATCCAAAACGTAAGCTTACAAAACAACTACTTCCAAGGATTTCACTTATCTAAGAATAATTTTCCTATAACTAAATCAATAATAGTTTGACAATCTTATTTTATTTTTAAAGGATGGTAACAAATTATACCAAATTCATCTTATAGTACAAAGTAGAAAAACTCAACTATATAATTTTAATACTAAGTATAATAATTTTTTTATTCTAACAAAAATATTTCGTAATTTACATATTCATAAATTTACATATGAATAATAATTTCATAAATTTATATATGAAACATATTTTCCTTTCCTAAAAAAAAAAAAAACTAAAAGCTAAAACTAAATTTCATTTATTTTAACTACCTATTTTTTTTCCTTTTTAAAAAAATAAATCAAAAATCTGAAAACTAAATTTTATTTATTTTAACTACTTGTTTTTTTTTTCCTTTTTAAAAAAATAAATCAAAAAGCTGAAAACTAAATTTCATTTATTTTAACTACTTTTTTTTTTCCTTTTTAAAAAAATAAATCAAAAAAACTAAAACTAAGAGATACGTACTTTCTAATTCCTACCTTTCTTTTTCCCTAATGAGTTTTTTTTAAGAAACTTATGACACTTAACAAAATTAAAAATGGAGAAAAGGAAGGAGCCTTAAGGAGTATAAAAAAATATGCAATTCAAACATTTTAAGAAGATTTAGTCATTTGATCACTCAGGGCAATTTGGGAGAGGCTACAGAAGGTAATGCTACTTATATATTTTTATTTTATTTTTCAGATTTAAATTAGTTTATGGAATAAATCAAGCCATATGGCCTCCATAGGAAGAGCTCTGGAAAATTTTAAATCTAATTTTTTTTTTATGATTTATTTTGTTTTCATTTCAAAGAAATTGGGATAGGTACATGTGAAAGGAAAGATTCTATAGAGAAGAGTAGGCAAATTAGAATTCCTTGAAAACTATCTTATTCAACAAGATCAAGGCATGTGGCCTTCTTGGATTGAAAAGTAGTTTTAGAAAAAAAAAAATTAAACAAAATTTCATGGAAGAACTATTGCCCTTGAGCTGAGTGCACAAGTTGGGAAGGAATTCAAATTGAAGGATATGTTGTGCCTCTATGATTATTGCAATCTCTCTCTATTTGACTTGGAATGCAGATTGGAACACCCAGATGAAGGATCAAACTCCATTTCTCATAATGCAGAGAAATAAAAGGATAGAATTTATTCAAAGAACAAGGATGCATGCAACAAGAAAACATCTAGAGGAATGATTCATGATCGATTTGGCACCCATAAATACTGATAAACTATAGAGGATCTAATTCCATAATTGTTTGTAAATGGCTTCCCTATCGGTGGTTGAAGATACAAAGATACCGATTTCATTGGTTCAATGGAGTTTCTAGACTAAACTTATTGCTACAATGACATTGGATAAGTTCGGTTTCTCAGCAAGGAGCTCGATTTCCTTGACGAGGTCTAGTTTTCTATTTCTCAATAATTGATAATCACCCATCAAAGACTTAATAGATGCAGAAAAGGAGATAATCCTATACAAGATGTGTAGTCGATAGTTTAAAAGGAAGGAATAAAATGATTCAGTTAGAGGTTTAAAGATATTGTCAAGTCACATTAAAATGGTTCCTATATATGACCTTTAAGCCAAATGACAATTCAACCTATGGCTGGGTAACTCCACAAGCATACCAGATTGAAGTATTACCAAGGTTAATACCATTCATAGATAGTAATGATTCGATAAGATAGCAAGGCCATGGTCATTATCAATGGTAATAGGTAGAATAATATCAATTTAACCAGAAATAACATGACTATAATAATACCATTGATACAATCAGAAAATAATGCAACCTATCATTCTTTTGCTATCTATTCATCAAAAATTGAAATAGAGATATTACTGCAAAGTCACAGGTGCTCATACCTGAAGGTTCCCGTAACGTTTCCAGTATATTTCCCCTCCAATCTCTAGAAACCAGGATTTTCCAATCCTCAATTCTCAGAGCAGCCCCCCACAAATATGCATTCCAGAAGAATAAAATGGCAAAGATAATAAATTTCCTTTGTTTGTTATAGACTACCCACTCTCTCATAAAGTGTTTGCAGTGGTTGGTGACCGCTACACAGAGCATCAGGAGACAGTCTTGGAGACCGTAGGTAGAGGTTGGGCAGCTTTCTTTGGAGCTTGTACGCATTCTGCAGCATTGGGGGTTGGCCCTCAGGGGTAGGGGTATAGAGCACGTAATGGTCCAGTGGGATCCTAATGATGAGTCTTCAGCTACTTGGGAGGTTGTGTTGGGATGCGAGATCTCTACCCTTATTTTGTTGCAGGCTTCCAGGAGTAAGCCTGATCCTAGGGGGAGGATGTAGTTCCCCTCATTTTGCTTTCTGATAGATTGGTAGTTGTTCCTTTTGATCTAGACATTATGACATCTTGTTGGTGATGGATTTACTATTTTCGTGTTAGTTGTTGATACATATTGATGTTAACTTACTCCTATGATGACACTTGATGATACTGTTAGTATTGTTGTTTTATGCTTATGTTATGATCAGTATGGACTTAATTGACTATGTGGATCCATGTTACTATGTGCATTATGTGATCATCTGATGATGTTCTTATCTAGTTGTTCAATTACTAATGAATATGCATGATGTGGTTACTTTTTGATGTGTTTTATGAAGGGGACAGTATCGCATTACTCATGCACGAGTACCCTGCTACGCTGTGATTCCCTTTCATAGTGTGTCTGATTGGATGATTATATATATATATATATATATATATATATATATATATATATATATATATATATATATATATATATATATATATATATATATTTGACCCTTTCATTTGCTGCAGGTTACAGGTACTAAGCATTGACTCCACCTGAATTGACAGGTTTGAGTGTGCCTTAAATCCAATGGAGAATTGATGAATAGATATGACATAGGGTCCCTCAGCTTGTCACCATCCTTGAAAAGGATGAGTATTCAGTCCTATGTCTTGTCGGTAAGGTCAGTTGGGCATGTTTGTAAGTCTCAGTGTTTGATCATTTGTAGTTGTTCGGTAGTGATCGACATGTGGTTTGTGATGCCCCATCATGCAACCCTAGAGAGTTAGACTAACAAGAGCATAATTACAGAATTTTTTTTTAAAAGCAAGATGTTGCAATGTCAGTAACCAAAGATATCATTATACATAACATAAAGAAAAAAAACACTTTTAACTTCTCTAGGGAAACATAACTGCATCAGTTGATCATAAAGTCTTAACCACACAAGCGATATACATCATACCACTGCAAAAAGTATAACATTAACATTTGTAAAGATAGTTAATTTACAAAGTTACAATACAAGATTACAAGACCTATCACATCGATTTACAAATAAATACTTATGAATGAATACAACAACTCTAAAAGCCAATCTGAAACTGGAACACTTCTACTCTGGACTCAAACCGAAATTGCAAGAAGACCAAAGGATAGCTCTGCCACCCAACCATGTGGAATCCTAAGGTCCACCCCTCCGAGCTAGGAGGTAACAACGAGGATTCCACTAAGTCGAAGGACACAACAAAAAATATAACCAAATGGATACAGAATCGACATAGACCAACCATTATAATAAGACTGCACAAGGCAACACAACACTCTAGAGGCAACAATGGAAACAAATAAAGAGGGAAGTAGCTAAGCCGCAGCGAGGAGAGTGTCATCGCATGGTCCTGATCATGGGTCATCCAGGCTATCTTTCACTAGAAGCCAGCCCCCATGTATGGTTATCCTGGCGACCCTTTTCTGGCACCGACCCCACAGGGTGACACATGAGGACCTGACACATCCTCTCATGTCGACAAGGAGGTTGACCTTGCCAACCAGGCCTTCTCATCCCATCCTTAGCCTTTGAGAGTACTCAAGGCATGGGTGAGGCAACATACTTGTCTTGTTATGTGAATGACTACCTGACCCACCTAGATATATTTTAAGTTATCACTTGATTACAACTTCCATGGGGTTATCCAGGCAGCCACTTCGGGCACCGGCCCCACCATGGAAGCCACTCTCCTTTCTATACTAGCAACCCTTATCCAACATTTGAAACAAATTACATGCATGAGCAAAGGACTATAAGACATCCAAATTTCCACAACCATCATGTTACATAAATAGTTACAAAGTTCCATATCCACAAGACTTTTTTTCCCATCCAAAATAAACTCGATTCATTAATCCCATTACATTGTCATGCCACAATTTTGAACCAAAAACTAAGAAGCCACACCTCTGGAGTTAGGTAGGTTGAACACAAAACCAATGTTAAAGTATCCATTACCCAACAAGGACAACGCTTTCACGTCTTGACACCAAGTAGCCATGACATCTCTCTAGTTACCCCACTTCACACTTAGTCATAGCATAACTATAAATTCAAACCTCAAATAGATACAATGACCCACGGTAAGCATTTCGATATGACAAGGAAGACAATCATGTATATGAGATTCAATATACTCCTAACCATAACATGAAATTGACTATGAGATTTTAACTTTATTTCAAAGAAAATTCTAGTTTAAGGAATTAACAATTTCTCTACAACTACAAGAATAAATTTCCTAGCTAAATTTCCTGACAACTACCATCTTCTAATAAAAAAAACCATAATATATTTGCTAAGCATGAATTTCCAACTAAGATTTACTAATTACACTTCCTAATATGAACAACTACAAATATATAAATTAATTCTTTATATTTCACTATAAGCATAAACTACTATCTGTTATACATTCTACGCCTACAATTTCTAAATGAACAATTACCAATAAAGAAATTTCTTTTAATACCAACGTATCATAAAAAGGATGGTAGAGAAAATAATGAAATGCTTGATTACATTTGCTATAAATGATCAGAGACTAGAAGATATGTTTGCAAGAATTGAAGGAACAGACTAAGCACAGGAAAAAGAACAACATTTTTTTTACAAATTCTCAACATTTTAACTATAGGGATTACCACATTTTGTTTAGATACTTTGATGCCAATATATGGTAAGAAAAAAGAGGCCCCCCATATAAAAATGGTTCATCTCATAAATTATCACAGTCATGCATCCGTTACCCAAAATCCCACTCGTCCAAGAATTTTAAATTTTTGCTAATAACAGAGATTCCCCAAATCTTGAAATTTCACAATCGACAACTCATGACATTAATTTACTACCCAATATTATTCTTTTAAATAACAACATAATAATTAACCATACTAAAACTTATGACGATAAATCAAACATTAAAATAATTAATTTAATCAGTAATAGGTTTTAACTTAGCAATATTCCAAATTTTACGACTACACAAAACACTATTAATTTTAAAATATTAAGGTATTGCCAAGATAGACACATAGACATAACTTAACAAAACTCAACACTACTTCACAACACATGTTGACCAACAACATGGGATGAGGTTCAGACGTCACATCACGACACATGACCACAACAAAAGACTGGGACTAACTTAGAGAAATAAACCTCATGTTATCTCCCATCACCGATATCCATTGGTGCAAGAGCCCGCTCAAACCTGCTATATCAGGTGGAGTCGAGGCTCGGTACCTGCAGCCTGCATTAGAAAAATAGGTTGTACATGATTAAATGCATATATGTCAACATACACAGAGACAAAGAATCATGTCATAGTAGAGTGCTTGAAGCGAGTAGTACTACACCGTCCCTGCTCTTAAAACAAGACTATAACCACTTTTATTTGAATTTAGATATCAACAGATTAAATAAAACATGCTAATATTAAACCATTACTAATCATGTCAACTCATCATAACTGGAATAATAATAATGTCATCATGAACATAATAACATGTCTTAAACTATATCAGTCGAACATAGTCCAACAAGATCAAAATAAATATAAACCATAACCTACTAATCCAAAAGTCTCAGAACTATATAAATGCAATGAAAGACTAGCAACTGTCTCAGACTGACAAAGAGAAATGCAAAACTACCACTATCACAAGCCAAAAACGAGGGGACACTACATGGTTTATTAGATTGTAATTGGGTGATTATTGTTTGGTTAATTGCTTCTTTAAATGGGAATTATTAGACTTCAATTTGATAAATAAATAATAATATGAGGTAAATAAAGTGTTGTAAAACAAGAATTTAATTGATAATTTTTAATATATATATATATATATATATATATAAACAAGTAATATTATGTTAAGTGACCATAAAATAATAAATTTATTATTTGTGTACTGTCATAAAATATTCATTATCCTAATTTAAGATCAATAAATAATATTGAGTTGTTCTTTGGGGTTTTCTTGGTGGCGTGTTACACATCTTTTTCAAAAGGATTCTTCTCTCTAAACATCAAATTCTCATTCCAAGGTCCAATTAATACTTAATTTTTCTCTACTTTTGAAATATGTCATCATTCAAAAGAATTTTCTCTTTTGAGTAAAAATAGACATGATCATAACATATAGACCCTACCATGAATGAGCTAGTGTCCTTATATTGTCCTAATGTCTCTATCTCTATTGTTATCTATAAATAGTAACATTATTGTTTTCTACTTAAATTGCCTATAATATATTAAAACCCATAATCTTTGATGTTCTCTGTTAGAACCCATGATCCTTCCTTCCTCAAGTATCCCTTCCTCTTCCATTGCCCCTCATATGAGACCTCACCTAAAACTAACCATGTCTTTGTCTGCCTCCTCCTTATTTGGTTCTTTTTCCTCCCTTCCTCCCTTGTTGTCTAACCATAGGACATCCTATCCTACATGACTCCTAATAATAACCACTTTGATCATGAGGTTGTTGTTGATGGTGGTTTTAGCACACAACAACACAGGTATGATTGTTGGTATCACACCTCTCTTGAAAAGGTAGCCTATCTAAGATAGGACTGCTCCAAGGATAATACAGCTAGGTCTTAGCTTGCTTGGAATGACTTAATGGTATGTCTAGCTATGCCAACAAGGGGTCTTACATAAAATGTAGGGTTTATGGAATATGACAGCAGTATGTATGCAAAAACCCTATGATACATTCAGTAGATTTGTAACGTAGATGCTGATTATAACCTAACCTAACAAACTTGATATAAATAAAATGTAAAAGGAAAAGGAGAGAGAGAAGGGATAAGAGATCCTAAGTGACAGTCACAATGGGGTAAAATGCTGCAGATAGACAAATACTTTCAATAAACCATTCCTTGTTTCACCAGGATAGGAAACCCACAATGTTGCAAGAAATGATGCAATCTTCAAAGGATCCTCATGATTTTCAAATTGCATTCACTCATTAAACACCCGGACAATGGTGCAGCTTAACTAGTGGAGTGTAACTGAACTATATTCAATGACAGGGCCTAGGCTAACTATACACATCAACTTACCATCAACAAGCACTAATAGTATGGACCAAAGCATTCATCAGATATCTTAACATTACCCATCATTGCAAAAGCACAACTAATTAAATTCAGATTGATATGAACTATGAAAACTAAAATGAGACAACACATAAACACAAATTCCCAGCAACCTGCAAAACTTGCTTTATATTGACTGTATTTTGGCAGAGTCTCAACAATTCATTATCAAATCCTCCTTATAAATGAGAGAAAAGGATGGGCCTTTTATAGACAAGGCACTATACTGACTTTTTCAATGGATGGTGGAGATTAACTCAACATCAATGGTCCAGATTACATGGCATTTAATAAGGTACAATAGTTAGTTACATTTTTAGATTTGCATTTCTCCTCTAGGAAAAAGACAAAATATAGCTTGCAAATACATTGAATTTGGACAAAATGGATACCCATTTGGCTCTATATGATAAAAAGTCAATTTTCAAGGCCTAATAAAGCCAAAATAAAGTCACATGACACTCGAGAACTTGAGCTAATGTGGATTCACGAGATTCCAAGTGCTAACTGGATCAAAAGGAGTATTTTGGTGAAGGTATATGCAACTAGATGCTTTCTTGACTGATTCTTGATGACTAGACTGATGGGATAGCCGTATGCATGTCTTGGTGATCTAGTCCAAGGTCATTTGAGTGGTATTTTTGGGAAAATATCAAAAATATAATTTTTGGTATTTTCTACATCATAGTAAATTACATTTTCAGAGGCCTTCAGAGCGGAATGGGGGCCTGAAACTTGTTGGTTGCTTAGCATTAAGCCTTAGAAACTAGGTAGCTCAAACTAGATGCTTAGATTATCTTTCCAACGAGTCCAAGAAGTTTAAATTCTGATGAAATAGCTAGGAGTTATGACCCTAGACTCGATCACTTGGACATTGGACTAGATCTGCAGGAACAACAATGAAGTAGACTTGATCTTTTATGTCTTTAAGTTCTTGAGACCTATCTCCATCATCTTAGACATCATACTAACTTTCTTTTGCATGTGCATCAGCAATTTGGTTGATAAAATGTTAATTCTGCATCTCTGGGTCAGTAAGGTACCTCTATATGTTCATCCTTCCAAGACGGCTCCAGTTGGCTCCTTTGTCCTCTTAGACCTGCAAGCGACAAGACCAAGCATCAATTTCATCTTAAACAATCATTTCCCATCATTTTGAATCAAAATATGCCCATTTGTAGTCATGGATTAGTCAAAAATAGCTTATTGCCAATGTTGCGTCCTTATAGTCTGTTGATAACTGAGAGGGGGGGTGAATCAGTTATCCTAATTATTTCTTCTTTCTGAACTTTCTTATTAATCAATGCAGCATTAATTCAAACAAGCAAATATAACCATGAAATGGAGATACACATGACACAATATTTTTGACGTGGAAACCCTGTGAAGGGAGAAAACCACAGGGTGATTAACCCAAAGATTATTCTCTGTTAGAAGAATAAGGAAATACAAAATGGCACTTACTAATTAGGGCTCACTGCCCGAGCACACTGCTCACAAGAGGCACACTGCCTACAAGAGACTCACTGTCTACAAAGAGAATGTTATACAATACTTGAACTAATTAGGAGCATCCACAAATGCTGGAGTTCAGTTCTGGTTAGGCTCAGTATACTGATCTGCTGCACTTCATCTTTCCTCTTCTCTTTTGCTGCTTTCCTTTCACATACCAGATCTTCCTTACTGCTTCTACTTTGCTCTTTTGCTTTTATTCACACATTCTTGACAACAACAACTCTCACAACTAAATCCATTGTGTATATATATCCACACAAGTAATTTCATCATCTTTCTAGTCGGCACCCAGAATAGTCAATCTTTGCACTAATTCTTATCTGTCGGCTAAATCCTTGCACATCAAGTAATGCAGATCAAGTATATGCTTGTATAAATCAGTAATCATGTCGGCTAGACATGATTCATGCCTTCATAACCTTTACCACAATCAGTAACTCATCCGGAAAGTAGTCTGATGTTCTATCAGTCAGTTCTTCCTCTGTTCACACTGTCACTCAGGAATCTGGTACTCAACTATCCATGTCTTTTTCCTCATCTATCACCGGAGGCTAAATCCTTGGAATATACCACTCAAGGTAGTCCTCTTAACTTCCCCAAATCCGCACTGCACCAAGATACTTCCTCTGAGAGATCCAGACCTGTCTGTCGGACCTTGCCACATGCTCTATTCTTGTTTACCAGACCACAACATTCTTCACTCTAACTTCTGGTAGAGACACACCATGTCCTGCGGATGTGTGGGATGAACTTTGTTGCCATCAATGACAACAATCATGAATCCATATAGTGTCTCTTGCCAACATAGTCCTCTTCACAAATCCAGTGATTTTTGAATGATTTTCTGCATTTTTTACCATTTTCAAGTACCCATTTGGCCAATATATTGATCTAGAAAGTTTTTGTAGTCATTAGGATCCATTTGGGAACTTTTATTTCATGTGTTTTCTAGCCTTTTTTGCAAAAAAGGGATTTTGGGGGATCACTGACCTTTTATGTGCAGTAGCATTAATTATCGTAAAACATGTCAAAAATCCACACAAACTTAGGAAAAAGATCCGTCATGATGTGACAAATAGATATGCAATTCAAATTCACCTTGAAAATCTAAGTTTCACCTTGAAAAAATGTGTTTTTAGGCCAAAATGGGCAAAAAGCGGGGATTTTGGGGGTCACTGACCTAGCGGGGATTTCAGCTCCAATTGACCTAGTGGGGATTTTGGGTTCATCCGACCTAGCGGGGATTTTTAGTTCATCCAACCTACACGGATTTCATGGGTCACCAACTAAAACTTAGTCGAAGGTTGTTTTAGCGCAAAGTCAGAGAGGCTTGTTCTCAGTGTAGAATGCAGTAGAGCTACTTTTGACGAGCACAAACCTACATGGATTTGAGAGATCACTGACCAACATCAGTGAGGGTGCTTTTCAGCGCAAGTTGGTGGGTTAAGATTTTAGTGCAAGTTTTGCTAGTGCCGCCGGCGGGGATTTTTGATGCGACCAACTTAGCGGTAACTTGGAGGGAGGTCGGTCGGAGGCGTATTTAGCGCAAAAGTCGGTAGGAGGCATTTTTAGTGCAAAGGTCAGTAGGAGCCATTTTTAGTGCTTTTTGTAGTAGGGAGTGTTTTTAGTGCCAGTTTTTGAACTTCCTAGGGTGAAAGTATATTTAAAAATATATTTAAGTATAAGAAATTGAAATTCTTATACTTTAAATATATTTAAATATACTTTCAAGATGTTTGAGATGGGTTCCAGATCCATGGGATTTCATATGCAGATTCTAGAATTTTGAGGTTCCACCAAATTTCAGACTTAGCCATTTTTAGGGTTTTCAAGGTTTTAGATTTAGCCAAATCAGGGCTTCAGGACCATGTGTCAAGATGAAGGTATGTGAACCCCTTAGTGAAATCTAGTGGAATTTGAGACAATTTTTGCAACTCTAAGACCTGGAAACTAGGAATTTTAAGATGAAACATCCTGCAGAAGCAATTTCAAGGGCAATATCTAGTGACAGGATTTTGGAGCAGAATGCAATAACACCCAATTTCAGTATAGAAGGCAACAAATGACTATTTTTTAAGCACAAGACCACCCAAGACACCTCCAAATGACATTAAATCACCCCAATCATGCAAAATACTCAAATTAGTAACAAATCATGCACTCTAAGCACAAATTCACCTTCTCATCATCATAAGTAACAAAGGTCACGACTCCAAGCCAAAGCAAAAGAGGGGGTCTCCATTTGGCAAAATGGGGTGTGTGTGCAAGCTACAACAGTTGTGTTATCTGAGGCTAAGTTTTCCACTCACCAAAATATTGATTGCCACTTGTCTCTCCTCTAAAGTAGTCTACCTAATGATGCCACCTATTCCTCTACCTCTTCCCTTGTAGAGTCCCTACAAAGTATCCTTGTCACTGAGATAGAGATATTACAAGGTATATGACATATGTCCACACTCATGCCCCTTTAAACTCTAGTATCCTTACCTTCATCCCTCCTTCCTAGCCTGTCTTTTCCTTTTCCTATTACCAAACTTTCCTTCACCCAAATTTCCATGCATATTCCTTCTCATCCTACCCACATCCCTAGCCATTTATGAATCTCCCCCATCCTTTATCTAATCATGATCCAATCCCTTGATACCACCTCTTTCCTCATATGTGTCATTCTCTCAACCCTTACCCTTCAATTATCTTACTAGTTGCTCTCTTACCATTGTAGTTTCTTCCTCACCTAGCCTAGCCTTAACATCACAACTGTAAGGAAGCTAAGGTAGCATAAAAAATTCCTACACTATTCTTGAGAGGATGATTATGAAAAACTTTTCAAATCTTTACAAAATTTATAGAAATTACACAAAAATAAACATAAATAGCAGTCCACAACATAGTGATTTACATGGGGAAAACCCTTTAAGGAGAAAAACCCCACACTCCAAAAGCAACTCAATATATTATTCAGAAATCTTAAAAGGATTACAATATACTTGCATAGAAATATTTAATAGGAGTATCACCATCTAGAGATATGGAGGCAACTTAACAACATCTATATGACTCTCACACTCAACCTGCATCTCAAGCACCTAATATATAAGAGATACAATAGTTGAAATTGTCAAATAGTAATTAGAAAACAATGAGCCAAAACCACCAAAAAGTGGTTCCCAAATCCTTAGGGTTCCATTATCTCTAATCAAATATGTCTTATGATGTGTCATAACATACATCATAAGTTGATCGACATGTGCAACTCCCCCTTACAACTCTTTTATATGTCCATCACATTTTTACATTTTCCAATGCAGGAGGCCATAACTTTTCATCTGGGAGGCCAATTGGGATCTTTTTTTTTTTTAAAGTGTAGATCTCAAAGAGATCTACACACTAGGCACCCCTGCAAGTGATGTTGAATAACCTAGAATTTTTATTTTGGCTAAAAACTAATTCTATAGCCCAGAAATTGAGTTTATTCAATTTTATAACCAAAAAATCATGCTTTTATAATTGCAAGGTTGAGAAGTTACCTTTCCTAACGACAACCATTTCCACACTCTCATCCTACCTTGGTGAGATCAACATCTCCTACCCTTACTGTCTTAACCTCTACTATTTACCTTGTCCTTCACCGACTATTTCAAGACATGGGAGCGATGCAATAATAGCTAGTCACTCTCCCATCATATTATACCCTTAGGGATGAAACACTAGACCTCCTCCACACTCCTCTTCTTTTTCCATCATAAATCACCCACTCCCACCATAATTCTTTCTACGAAATTTAAAAATGTACAATGGGATAGAAAATTATAAGACTCATGTTTAATCCTTCATATTTGTATGCATTGATAACTATTCTAGTAGTTGATTTCTAGCTAAGCATTTTACTTTTTATCTTAAGGAAGATTACCTATAATGGTTCTACTCTTTATCTACCTATTAAATTATAGATTCCATTCTCTATCTTGCTTGTCTTTTTATGGAACACTTGTAGGTTAGCATAGGCTTACAGGTTAGTTTCACTTACTTTATATGTTGTAGACAAGGTCCAAATGAGAGGATTACAAAGTTCATACAACATTACCAATACATTCTCTCTTAAGTCTCCTATCCTCTTCCCAACTTTGATACCTAAAGGGTATTTATTGGGAAACTTGCCCAAAAGCTTTATGATCAAATTCTCTTTCACAAATATCCCTCTTTTCCTGCACTCTACACTACCTTTCATGATTATATATAGACAATAGGAAACTTTGATATTATCTCCCCCTTAGCCTCTAATGCCCCTACTTCTTCATCAACCCCATTCTCTTCTCAAGAAAACAAGAGTCCTACAAAAAAGAACATCAATAAATTATTTTCTCATAAACCCAACCCTAAGCTAACTATTAACCATTTTGACCCAAATCTACCTTCCTCTTCCTCCTCTATCCTTTTTTCACAAGCTAACTATTAGTGAATGAAGCTAGCTAATCCCCTCCATTACATCTTACATTATTTTCTTGGCCACTACCTTATCCAACACCCTCCCATCTAGCCTTTGGACCCTAACCTCCCCTTACCTTGATCCTATAATCCTAAAGCCTTTTTAGTAATAAAAAGTGTATGCACCTATTATACTTAATATAGGAAATTAATAATAAGAATATGATCTAGGTAAAAGGGGTGAATGATCAAATAAAAAATCTAGTACCACCTCCCAATTCCAACTTGCAAATTCTCATCAATCCCTTTTCTTAGCATTGAGCTACCAATTATGTTGATGTGGTAGTATCTTCCTCACCTAGATTTACCTCCACCTTATTTTTGACCTTCATAAAACCTACAATATCTCCCTCTCCTAATATCTTCTCTTTCTTAGAGATAGTAGGTGCTATTGAGGTTGCACGCTCTCATTCCCATCCTCATCCTAGCTCCTCCCCCATCCCTTCTAGATCTTACTACTCGCCTTCCAATGCTAGACTCCTCCATCTCCCTTGTCTTTCCATTACCTTCTCCCATAAAGAGAGCTACTAGGTCCCCTTGTAAATTGAATTTGTTATTTTATTTATTCACATCAATGATTTCTTGGTGGACCCTACTTGTATCTTCAATATAGTTATGCAAGAGCATCTAGTTTGTGTCACGTTGGATCAAAGAACCTACCATACCTTGGGAGTATTGATGAGATGTGTCAATGGTTACCACATTATAACTCTTAGTTGCATCACCCTACCTATAACTATTGGGTCTAAATTGTTAAAGACTATGTTCCAAATGATTCTCTTTAGTGATCATTTTCATCTCCTCCTAGGTCACCCTTGTTGGAAATGATAGAATATATTCTTTCCATCATCCAACAATGAATTGAATTCCCCTTCCTTGGAAAAATTTGTACTATTCACCATACCCATTATCATCCCATCTCTAACCTTGGGTACTTTACCAATAACTATTTCACTCTCACCCCTCTTCTACTCAAAACTGCAACCACATCAAAAAAACCTTGACCAAGATCCCAAAATCATCCCCAACCCAAACCCCCAATCAAACCTAAACATACACCTCCAACCCCATCCATTCCCAACCTCAACTTGAGTCCATCCCTACCAATCCTACTTCATTATCCTCTTCTCCCTCTTTCACTCAACCCATCCTATTCCCTTTAGGGGAACCTCATGTAAAATACATCAATGACATAGTAGTGTAATTATGGCTCATTTGCCTCCTCTCCCCATCCTTGTTACCTTCACTTTCCATCCCTCATATTCCCCAACCCATCCCTCCACCCTTCCCTCTACTATTCATTTCCCACCCTCACCCCTTCCATCTAGAACCCCATCATCTCAACCTATTCAAGATACTATAACCAAGCCTCGCCCCTCTTCTTCCATACCCCTGCCACACTCCTCTTACTTTGGAATGGTGATTATCCATCAACTATCTTTGGATCTTAGAGTATCCACATCTATTAGCAATACCAGGGACCTTAGACCTATTTTTCCTTCTACATCTAACTTGGTAGCTCCTTTCCACAATGAGCTCCTTTTTTTCTTAGTGGTATATCTACTTCCTTTTCTTGGCTTGAAGTCACTTTCATTCTCATACATTTGTGGAACTACTAATCTTGGCTAGTCATTTTCTCTTGGAGTTTATTTAGCTCCTCTTAATTTCATTAATGCCTTGACTAACATTTCTTGACTCACTCCAAAAAAGCCTCACCATTCCCCTCCACCAGTACATCACTTTCTTTATGGTCATTGGGATTATAAGGACAACTTACTAGATGATTGGTGAAAGTCAAGTGTTGTATGTTTTGTGTATGTTAGCTTGGATTGGAGGACCCCTGTTACTCTTGTAAGGACATGGATATACCATGAACATCTTGTACTTGTCTTCTATTTGTTTCCCCTTATTCTTCCTATGTGTCTTTTCACTCTATTTTGGGGATTATGAAAAGTGTTTGACCTCTTGTCTCACAAACCATGTTGACCCAACTGGAAATTAGTATTGATACTTTCTATTTGTTTTTCTCTTTATTCCTTTGTGATCATTGGTATGCATGCCCTAGGATGATGACATGCATCACTATATATCATACAATATGATAAAAACAAATACACATATTGACCCTAAAATGTACAAATCCATTTATGTATTTCATCATCATGATTCTCTCTCCCTTCCTTCCATAACATCTCTTTTGATAATCCCTATTATCTAGGGAAAATCCTTGCTCTTAAATCTCTTGGGGACATTATCCTCTCTCTCTTTTATGATCCCTCCTCTCTACTTTATTCTCATTTCCATCCACTCTGTAATTAAATAAGGAAAGCATACTACATATGCGTTTCTAACATCTAAACATATCTCTTCCTTCTTCCTCTATGCCTTAATTTCTTCCAACAACCCACCAAGTTGTGTATTCCTTTTATTAGAATAATCATTGATTGATATTCTCTTTCCTTTGACAACCTTTCTGATGCAAAGTGGCCAGCACAAGCATTTAAACTTGGTGAGACTTGATGATTTTCATTCCATCAGCAAGAGCTACCCTTATGTCTTTCCGGCATACCCTATCGGCCAGACCATAACCGTTGGGATCTCCTAAACTTTTCACCCCGAAATCTATCTCACATCGATGAGTGCATCTCATTTTATTGCCTATAGGCAAGACATAGTCTATCAGGCTCGCCGAACTGTGTTGCTCCGACAACCACTGTTATACCGATACATACAAACTTCTACTGACCGAGCCGGTTCTGCCTACCTCTATCGCCGGTCACTAGTTGTATCCACAAGCAATGTATGAGCGCTATGTATATTTTCAATATACAAGCACAAGATGCAAAACAAACATTTAAACTATTCTTTGAATGGCATTGACTCACATGTACCAAGTCCTTGTATCTACGGAATGTATGTTTGGACATACATTTAAAATATACAACCCAGAATATACATCTACCGAATATTCCTTGGAATATTCCCTCTGAAGACAGTTGACCACTGACTTTCCCTTGTATCAACCCAATGTATATTTGAAATATACATTCATCACATGCAAACCACGAAATGCAATTGGTGGATACACATGAACTATCTCAACCTTGCGATTGCAGTATACACACAAACTACGGGAGACACAAAAATTGTACCTGACGCTCCTAGTGATATACACAAACTTTGTATATCCTCAATGTACATTTGAAATGTACAAACCCAATATGTAAACTAAAAAAACATATCCCCTACACATTCTACCGATTGCACCTTTGACTTCACCGTTTACTGCTTTGTATGCAGCGAGGGTTTCTCTCTCCTTTGTATCTACAGCTGCTTGTATATTTCAATGCATGTACTGACATACAACGACGATTATCCCAAAGCGATATACTCACAACATACAAATGTGATATACTCATGGATTGTATGTGACATACAAACACTATATATACATCAAATGTATATCTAAGCAAAACCCTCAAAATTTCACAAATTTCACACAGAAAATCCTAGGATCGATCCGATCTGTTTTCTTAGCAATTTTAACCTAGATTTTATCCTTCAAAACCTAGCATATGAGGATGCTAGGGTAAATCATTGTATGCTATAACTCAATCCCAAAAACACAAAATGTACAAACAGAAAAGCAGAAAAGAAATCTAAACTATTGTACATGGCCATTCCACCGATTCAGAGAATTAACCGGTAGAATGGATAAGTGAATCCATCCTGACTGCCAGGCCAAGAAAATCAATTACACAGTAAAATGATATCAACAGGATCTTCTTGATTCTTATTCCAGAAAATGTAAGCAATTACTCTATTGAGTTTCATAAACAACTTCAGCAATACCAAAAACTCTACAACTATTTGTTTGATGCCTTTTTTAAAGGATCTAAGGTAGGCTTATAAATAACTACTCAATAAGAGTAGTACAGACTCGATTCCTAGTGGCTGGGAGACTTCCAAGTAGCTGGGAGAAGACAGCTAGCTTAACAAACTTCTAACTAACAGCACAAAAACCTAGATTGACTTAAAAACATAGGAATTGGTCACATAGACCTTATTACATCATAATGCATGAAACATACTATATTTAGACCTAATCTATATTTTGAAGGGGTGCTCCTGCACCATACTCCCCAAGAGAAGAAATCTCAAGTCCACTTGAGATGAGAGTTTGTAGGTCTGAACCATGTTTGTTGATCTGTTCTTCAGTCATCCAAACGGCTTCTGAATCAGGTTTTCCTTGCCAAGCCACCAAATATTCCATATATTCTTTGTTCCTAGTCTTCTTAATCACTCGTGTGTCCAAAATCTTCTACAACTGTGGTGGATCATGTTTAGGAATGTCATCAGTAACCGTATCCTGTATTGAGTCATGTTCGTCATCTGGATTATGCTTGTATGGAGTTAAATCACATACATTGAATATTGGTGACAATCCAAGATCAGAAGGAAGTTGGATCTCATAAGCATTCTGTCCACATTTCTTTAAAATCTGACATGGTCCAATCTTCCTCTGCATAAGTTTGGTGTATTTTCCTTTAGGAAGTCTTTCCTTTTTTAAATGAACCCATACCAAATCTCCAACATCAAACTGTACATCTTTCTTCTTCTTTTCAGTGTATGCTTTATATTTCACTGTGGTTTGCTGAAATTGAGTCTTGACTTGATCATGCACTTCTTTGATTACTGCTGCAAAAGCTTCTCCATCTGTACTGATAGATTCTCCTGCAGGTAAATCTCTTAACTCCAAAATACCTCTTGGATGAATACCATACACCACCTGGAAAGGTAATTTCCCTATACTCCTATTGATGGTGTCATTATAGGAAAATTCTTCTTGTGGGAGGATGTTGTCCCACTTCTCTCCATGCTGTCTTGTTAAACATCTAAGCAGATTTCCCAAAGAACGGTTGACCACTTCAGTCTGTCCATCTGTTTGAGGATGATATGCGGATGAGAAAGACAAATTTGTACCAAGCTTCTTCCAAAGAGTCCTCCAAAAATGACCAATAAACTTCACATCTCTATCTGATACTATGCTCAATGGCAATCCATGTATCCTCACCATTTCTTTGAAAAATAGATCTGCAACATAGGAAGCATCACAAGTGGTTTTGCATGGCAAGAAGTGTGCCATTTTGCTGAATCTATCTATGACAACAAAAACACTATCATATCCCTTCCTAGTTCAGGGTAAACCCAACACAAAATCCATGCTTATACTTTCCCATGGTCTAGAAGGAATGGGCAATGGTTGATATAAACCTACATTAGTTGATCTTCCTTTTGCTTTCTGACATAGTACACATGTCTCCACAAATTTTTGGACATCTGATTGCAACTTAGGCCAATAATAATGTCTCCTGACAAGATCAAGAGTCTTATCCAAACCAAAATGTCCTGCCATAGCTCCACAATGCTTCTCTTTAATGATGTTCAACCTCATAGAACACCTTGGAATACACAACTATCCACCTTTGAACAGCAATCAATCCTGGATCAGAAATTTAGAGAATTCAACATGATATTTATCTCCGAAGGAAGTACATACCTGATATATTTCTCCAAAATCTTCATCAGCATCATACATAGTCTTCAAAGAATCAATGCCAACACTTTCTAACTAAATTTGATTTACTTTTAAAGCTCTCCTACTCAAGGCATCAGCTACCTTATTCTTGACTCCTTTCTTATGCTTTAATGTGAAAGTAAAAGCTTGTAAAGTCTCTACCGACTTCATATGCCTATGATTCAACTTTTCTTGGTTGTTTATAAAACTCAAAGCCTGATTATCTTTGAATACTATGAATTCTTTTGGCATCAAGTAATGCCTCCATTTCTTGAGTGATTGGACTAGAGCATACATCTCCAAATCATATGATGAATACCTCTTCTTGGCATCATTTAATTTCTCACTGAAAAATGCAATTGGCCTACCTTCTTGACTGAGTACTACTCCAATGGCCATGTGACTTGCATCACATTCCACTTGAAAAATTTTGCTGAAATCTAGGAGTACAAGAACTGGCTACTGTGCTATCTTCTTTTTCAATGTTCCAAATGAATCGTCTGCTTCCTTAGTCCAAGTGAATCTGCACTTCTGTCCTCCTTTTATGGTATCAAGCATGGGTGCACAGATGTGACTAAACCCTCTTATAAACTTTTTGTAGAAGGTTGCTAACCCATGGAAACTTTTGACATCATTCATGGTTCTAGGAGTTGGCCAAGACAATATGGCATTTACCTTCTCCTTATCCATTTGCAACTTTCCTTGTGAAATGACGAAACCTAAATAGGTAATCGCTTCCTGTATAAACAAACACTTGTCCAAATTTATCATCAACTGTTCTTTATGTAACCTCTTGAGGACCAAATCTATATGCCTGAGGTGTTCTTCCCTTGTATTACTAAAAATCAAAATGTCATCTAGATATACTATGACAAACTTTCCTATGAATTCTCTCAAAACCTCATTCATCAATCTCATAAAAGTACTAGGTGCATTAGACAAACCAAAAGGCATAACTTTCCACTCATACAATCCTTCATTGGTTTTGAATGATGTTTTCTTTCATCTCCTGGCCGAATTCTAATATGATGATAACCACTCTTCAAATCTATTTTTGTAAAATACTTAGCACCTCCCAAACAGTCAAGTAAATCCTCTATCCTAGGTATTGGAAACCTATACCTGATTGTGATCTTATTAATAGCCCTGGAATCTGTGCAAAGCCTCCAAGTGCCTTCTTTCTTTGGTGCTAGTACAGCTGGTACTGCACATGGGCTTAAACTTTTACCAATCAGACCTATGTCTAACAATTCCTCAATTTGTCTTGCTACTTCTACATTTTGTTCTGGAGTAAGCTTGTATGCTACCTTGTTTGGAAGTGTAGATCTTGGGATTAGATCTATGCAATGGCTGATATCTCTTACAGGTGGTAGGGATCTTGGCATTCTATCAGAAATGATGCCTTTGTACTTATCCAATAACACTTAGACAACTGGATCTATAAATCTTTTCTTTTTATCTTTCTTGACTTCTTTCTGCTGTTCTTTGTTCACTGTGAGACATGGAATTAGGGCATATGCAACTGTATCTTCTTCTACTATTTCTTTCATGAATTGTTTTCCTTCTACCAGCATCACTTTAACTTCTTTCCCCTTTGGTTCCACCTCATTCTCTATCAATGGTATCAACTCTATCACCTTACCATCCTTGGTGATTGTATATGTGTTCCTGACACCATCATGGCGTGTTTTCAGATCATACTACCATGGTCTACCAAATAAGAGATGGCATGCATCCATCATAGTAATATCAAACAATAACCTATCTTTATATGCTCCAATCTAAAATTCTACCCAGGCCTGTTCTTCTACAACTGTTTGCTGACCTTGGGTAAGCCATGAGACCTTGTATGGGGATGGATGTGGCAATCTTCTGAGCTCAAGTTTTTCTACCATTTCCATAGATACAAAATTTTTAGTAGAGCCAGAGTCAATCAGAACTTTACATACCTTGCCTCCTGCCTTGCAAGTAGTTCTGAAAAGAGACTTCCTTTGTGGGGGTTCTCTATCAGGTACCTTCATAGTAGTCATTGTTCTCCTCATCATCAAAGATTCTCCTTTCTCTGGATACCCATAATTTTTAGGAGCATTGATGCAGAGCATCTAGGACTGTAGGAACACACTTCAAAACTACAATATAATGGTTCTCAAGATTATTGTTTTCCTTTGATAGAGATCAAACCTCTCATGAGGAAAGGCTTCAACACAATGATTAACTTGTTCTTGACATACAAAATGAGGGAGGACTCCAAGACACCTATCCCAAGATGCCCAACTCCAATCAAGACTCCATCCAACCCCCTATGCAGGGTCTGCAGGACAGCAGTCCTTATTCTGCCTTTCTAAGACAGTCACAACATCTCTGCTTCACTAGAGAGACAGTCACAATAGCCTTCATAGGATGATACCTAATGAGACAAACCCTATCTCATACAACCAACCACACCAATAACATGCCAAACATTTAATGACTTTCCTTGACCAATCAATTACAAGCCAAACATACCTAGTGTCCTCCCTTGTGGTGATTGTCTTCAGAGATGACTGTCAGGACAACATAAGGAACAATTAATGGGTTTCTCAGAGAGGTCTCTTCCTACCTCTTGACACAGGGTCATTTCAAGATCAGGAGCCCTTTGTATTGTTCTCAATATATGACATTCTCTGGTTGACCACTGAATACAGTCAAGGATAATCACCAAGTTGCTGTTGTCCTTCACCAAGTCTCAACACATGGTATTTGCAGAGTCAATTGCATGGAGAACTCAGACCAAACCATCCTCCTACCTTCCACAATGTTCACAAGGCTATGGACTAACTATCTTACCACCCATTCCATTGAGTAGAAACAGAAAAAAATCAATGGAATGGGGAGATCTCCATCAGGTTGTTCAGAAGAACCCTAATCTAGGTTTTAGGATAGTCAACAGTAGAACAACAATTTCTCACACCAAGATTAATGTCAAGAGCCCAAATAAGATTCAACACAAATCTATTTCAATCTATTATCCATCCAACATGCCCTTGTGCTATGACAGTTCTGTACAGGTACGGATTTCTCAGGAAAACAACGAATAACTTATGGAGACAGCAATTTCAAGGGGCAGTATGAAGTACTACAGTCATATTATGCTTTTCACTCAATTTCAAAAGCCCAAACTTGCTTCAATGGATAGTCACCTCATCATGCTTTACTCCCAATCATCCAACATTCCTCAACAGGGCCATACAATACAGTAGTATGGGCTCAAAAATGCATAAGAATACATAAAATACAGAAAAAAGGGCAGGAAACAATGGTTTTTGTTATTTCTTTCAAATCCCTCGAAATGTCCTCTACAAAAATGAATCCCTCCTGGCTTAAATTAAGCCTCCAACATTGCATGAAGTCGTTTGGAGTGGTTGGGGGGTTGATGAAACTGCCCCAACCATCTAGCTACTTTCTTGTGTCTAACTACAGCACTAATTACTAATTAGAAGCTGTCCTCTTTAGGACTGCACCGACCATTTTATGTTTAGAAGATGCTTTCTAACCTTTTGTTAACCTAGGACAAGGTGTTAACACTCCTCCTAACCCTTGACATGCCTTTAAAGGCTTACAAATATGAAAAATTAAATGATTGCCCCTCTACAAATAGACTGTCCTCCTTTAGGACTACAACATGAAAATAGATTCTAGCTATTTGGACATAGTCCATTTACACGTATGGCTTTCAAGCCTTATTACAACATTTCAATGGTCTCATAGGCCTTATTCACAAAACAAATACTTGAAGATCAAATAAAATCTAAACATCTTGGTGCTCCTGCACCAAGCATTCACACTATGGCAAGTGTTTGCGCTTGTTTCACCTTGACAATCAGATTCTTGAATCAGGTTTGTCCTTCTTTCTCCCATTGAATTTGTTGTCTTCTCTGGATATCTGCTGGCTATATGGCCTTCTTGATTACAGTTATAACATTTGATAGGTCCTTTGCCCTGAGATCTTCCTCTGAATGATGGTCTTCTGCCCCTAAAATTTCCTTGCTAATTATAACTTCCTCTCTGGATTTGACTGTTGTCTCCTTTGTTGTTTTCCTGATGGGATTCACCTTGGTATCCAAAATTATTGCCTCTGCCTCTGAAAGGACTTCTTCCACCTCTTTTCTATTTTCCTCTTCCTCTGTTGTTCTATTCTTGTCTTCGCTTCAATTTCTCTTCCACTTTCAGTGCCAATTGGAAACATTTCTGAACTATATCTAGACTATGCAGATTTAAATCTTCCTCAATGTTAAACCTCAGTCCATTAAGGTATCTGGCTACCCTTTCTTCCTCACTCTCCTTTACTTTTGTCTTGACACATAGTCTCATGAACTCTTCGGTGTATGAGCTAACATCTAGCTCCTTCTGCTTCAAATTTTGTTTCATCTTATGTAGTTAGATGTTGTAATCCAATGGAACATAGGGTTCCTTCACTAAAGCCACCATTTTCTTCCACGTAGCAACTCTACGCTTTCCCTCTTGTAGTCTATCATCCTGGATGAAATTCCACCAAGTTAATGCAGCCTCTTTCATTTTAGATTGGGCTATCTTTACCCTCTGAAATTTTGGTATTTCCTTTGTTTCAAAGAAATTGTTCAAGGAGTCTATCCACTCCATCACTGAATCAGGATCCATCTTTCCTGTAAACACTGGCAAATCGAGTTTCACATCCATGGTTCTCCTCTCCATGGATATGAGGGCATTAATTAAGGGTCTCTGGTCTGCAGGAATGTCCATCTCTTCCCGCCTAGGGATCTCTTCCTCATCCCTATCTTCTTCTTTACCAGAACCTACTCTGTCCCTTAGTTTTTCCAACTCATCTTTCAATGCCTGATTCTGAGCTTTCACTGCCTTGCTTTTTGCAATTTGCTTCTTTACCAGCACAGCTAACTCAGCGTTGGCCATCCTCACTGGAAGTTCTAATGTTCCTTCTTCATCTGACATTTTACTATCTCCTTATCTTCCCAAAAGATTCTTCCTTCGCTGTGATAGCACTATGATGCAGAGTGGCCAGCACAAGCATTTAAACTTGGTGAGACTTGATGATTTTCATTCCATTGGCAAGAGCTGCCCTTATGTCTTTTTGGCATACCCTATTGGCCAGACCATAACTGTCGGGATCTCCTAAACTTTTCACCCCGAAATCTATCTCACATCGATGAGTGCATCTCATTTTATTGCCTATTGGCAAGACATAGTCTATCGGGCTCGCCGAACTGTGTTGCTCTGACGACCACTGTTATACCGATACATACAAACTTCTACCAATCGAGCCGGTTCTGCCTACCTCTATCACCGGTCACCAGTTGTATCCACAAGCAATGTATGAGTGCTATGTATATTTACAATATACAAGTGTGAGATGCAAAACAAACATTTAAACTATTCTTTGACTGGCGTTGACCTGCATGTACCAAGTCCTTGTATCTGCGGAATGTATGTTTGGACATACATTCAAAATATACAACCCAAAATATACATCTGCTAAATATTCCTTGGAATATTCCCTCCAAAGACAGTTGACCGCTGACTTTCCCTTGTATCAACCCAATGTATATTTGAAATATACTTTCGTCACATGCAAACCACGAAATGCAATTGGTGGATACACACGAACTATCTCAACCTTGCGACTGCAGTATACACATAAATTGTGGGATACATAGAAATTATACCTGATGCTCCTGGTGATATACACAAACTTTGTATATCCTCAATGTACATTCAAAATGTACAAACCCAATATGCAAACAAAAAAAACATATCCCCCGCACATTCTACCGATTGCACCTTTGACTTCGCCGTTGACTGCTTCGTATGCAACGAGGGTTTCTCTCTCCTTTGTATCTACGGCTACTTGTATAATTCAATGCATGTACCAACATACAACGATGATTATCCCAAAGTGATATACGCACAACATACAAACGTGATATAATCACGGATTGTATGTGACATACAAACACTGTATATACATCAAATGTATATCTAAGCAAAACCCTCGAAATTTCAAAAATTTTGCACAGAAAATCCTAGGATCGATCCGATCTATTTTCTTAGCAATTTTAACCTAGATTTTATCCTTCAAAACCTAGCACATGAGGATGCTAGGGTAAATCATTGTATGCTATAACTCAATCCCAAAAACATGAAATGTACAAATGGAAAAGCAAAAAAGAAATCTAAACTACTGTACATGGTCATTCCACCGATTCAGAGAATTAACCAGTGGAATGGATAAGTGAATCAATCCTGACTGCCAAGCCAAGAAAATCAATTACATAGTAAAATGATATCAACAGGATCTTCTTGATTCTTATTCCAGAAAATGTAAGCAATTACGTTGTTCAGTTTCACAAACAACTTTAGCAATACCAAAAACTCTACAACTATCTGTTCGATGCCTTTTTTAAAGGATCTGAGCTAGGCTTATAAATAAGTACTCAACAAGAGTACTACAGACTCGATTCCCAGTGGCTGGGAGACTTCCAAGAGGCTGGGAGAAGACAACTAGCTTAACAAACTTCTAACTAACAGCACAAAAACCTAAATTGACTTAAAAACATAGGAATTGGTCACTTGGACCTTATTACATCATAATGTATGAAACATACTATATTTAGACCTAATCTGTATTTTGAAGGGGTGCTCCTGCACCACTTTATTCTCACCAAAAATTGTATCTATTTTATCGACATAATCATTGATTGTACTTCTCTTTCTCAAGTCCATATTTCTCCTTCATCAACATCATCCTTTCTTGTATCTCTTTCCCCTCTTATGTTCACCACATCTTTTCTTATTTATTATTACCATCCTATTACTCATATCTAATCTTTGATGATTATTAAAAGAAATAAGCATTTTTCTCTCCCTTGGGTGTAAAATTACTAATTATTGGGGTATTTCTTGGAATGTCCCTTATTCTACATACTTTACCACTATACCTTGGCATATTTTTCTTTCTTCTCTTTTCTATTTACCTTAAATTGATTGGCTCTTCTCCTTTTTCCAATCAATTTAATGGGTTATATCATATACATAATTTACATGATGATCAATGCAATGATTGTTGGGATAAGTTACCATTAACTTGCAATCCTAACCAATTCATGTGTCTCCAAAGTTCTTGGAATGTGTTCCCCAACACATTAAGACTTTAAGAGATTAATTATTTATTAATTATATCACTTTGACTTTTGCAATCAATTCCTAATTGATAAGTTCAAACTTGGGCATCCATTTTTAGAGCGGGGGCCATGAAGACTTTGTTGACTTCTCCTAAGTCTATTTTGAGAGTTTGATAATTCCTAGTGAGTGAGAGTTAAACTTGAGCGTCCCTTTTGATGGGGACTTATATTTAGACTTGGAGTTGTGCTTTTTTATGTACATGAGTGGATAATGTTGAGACACCTTACATGGATATAATGTTGAGTTAACTAAAGTGTTAGAGATGCATGAATTAGATATTACTTGCATGAGGTTAGAAAAAATTGCATGGACTTGCATGTTTTTACATGTTACTTGCATGTTGTTGCATGTTGTTGTGTGTTGCTTGCATGTACTTGTAGGTTGTTGCATGTTGCTTGCATGTACTTGCATGTTGTTGCATGTTACTTGCATGTGCTTGCATGTTGTTGCATGTTGAACCTATGGACTTGCATGTGCTTTCATGTTGCATGTCACTCCTATGGACTTATACGAAATTGCATGTTGTTACATGTCACTTGCATGTGCTTGCATGATGTTGCATGTCACTTGCATGTGCTTGCATGTTGTTGCATGTCACTCCTATGGACTTGTATGACCTTGCATGTTGTTGCATGTCAGTTATATGACCTTGCATGTTGTTGCATGTCAGCTTTAAAATATTACTTGCAGAACACTCCAACTCAAGAAATTTGTAGGATGGTACATCTCAGTGTTTCAAGTAATGGGTATCAGTTGTATGTTGAATCTAGTGTTTGCACATCACTTGCATGTATAGAACAAGGTAATTTAGAATAACATTGGGGACATCAATTGTGCAATTTGTTGCATGAGAATTGGTGTGTGTTGATCACTTCAGTTGACTAAAATAGATTGGGCTAACTTGAGCACCCAATATTGGGACTTTTAGTTGTTGCTTTTATTGAGAAATATGTTTGATGTTGGCAAAACTAATTTTAGCATACTTGTGTGCACACATCATGAAGAGGCAGTTAACTCAAAGCTTGGACTTTGTTTGAGTTTAGTCTTCTCAATTTAAGTGAGCTTGATTTTTGCATGAGCTTTGGAAGCTATGTTATCAATTGTAATTTATTATAATTTGAGTTTCAAGATTTTGAATTAAGAAGCATTTGAATTAAAAGAGGGCTTTTGATTTAATTGTAAAACCCCATACATTTTCCAGAGGGTTGAAAGAGGAAAAAGACTTAGAAGAAAAAAGCAATAAGTTTTTTGTAAAGACTTAGAAGAAAAAAGCTAGAAGTTTTTTGTAAAGACTTAGAGAAAAATGCAAGAAGCTTTTTTGTGAAGTGCATCAAGGACTTAGAGGATTTTCAGTATCGAATGTAATCTTTTCCAAAGAGATTTAATACAAGTAGGAAACATCTTTGAGTGTGGATTTTTTTCCCGAAAGGGTTTCTCCACATAAATACCGTGCAAGCCTTTTCTCTTCTCTTCTCTTCTCTTATACATTGGATTGAATGTGCAAAACAATTGTTCATTAATTGTTACAGATTAATCTTTATTTCAGCTTTGCATACACAAAATTTTAAAGTTTATAGCAGCAGTTCTACTTCCATTTTCAACAATGATATCTATTTAGTGGAAAAAAGATATCTAGCCTTAGGAGTTAAACTAGGTCAAACTCTCTTCTATAAACATTGAGACAAAAACTGAGCTTGGCTTCTACCCTTGAGGGAGAGCCAAACTATAGGAGTTATATGTCTTTGTTGTATAGATGAGTGTCAAACCAAATTCAACCAATCTAGCTAGGGCAAGGATCAAACCCTAATTGAGAGAGATTAAGTTATAGATGACAGTCAGAAGCTAAATCAGAGAAATTAAATGCACAATAAGGATGAATAAATAGATCATAATAAGAACCTAGAATCAAAAAGCCTTAGGTATTAGGGCACTCGGGTACCCTAGGCCTTTTTTTTGTAGAAACTATCACTTTCACAGGTTTTGTACCTACAACAATTTTCATCTCCCAGACTAATATCTCTTGAAACCTGTTTCTCTGATCTACACACAAGAAAGAAGGGAAAATTATTTGTGGCTATATAGGTGATTTCCTTAGTCAATCCCCCATTTAGTATTCCTACCTTGTAGATAACCAAGATTAGAACCATATGTTGTGTGTGCTTAGAAACCCTAAGTGTGATTAGTAACATGCAAGATCTAATTAAATAATACCAAACCCTAATCCTATATGACTCAAGAAAATAGGAAGGAATGATACAAAGAATGCTTCACTCAAGGAAGCTCACAACTTCACCTCAAGGATGAAGATTCATGGAAGGTTTGTTGAATAAGAAAGCGATGCAACCATACCCTTGGAGGGTACTCAAGAAAAACTCGAGTTGGTGGTTCCAACCCTTCTCCCAATCATGCAAAGTGCTTCAACCTAGGAACAAATGAGATAGATTTGAGATATCATCTCCTAGCCTTCATACAAATATTTCCAAGAGAAAAGTAGAACTCCACTTGATCCAAAACCTGCAATAACACAATAGCATGGAGAGCAACAACAATAGAGAGGTTTTTCACATCAAATCAATCTAGTTTCAAATGAGATAAGTCACATGCTTTTATACATGTTATAGAAAAGAGTAATTTGAATTAAAACATTGACATAACGTGCCAAAAAACAAATTTGAATTTAGGGTTGGCCTAAACAACATCAAAGTTGACTTGTAGACTTAAATTTCCTCCCTAAAACACATGAGGGACTAGGACACCCAGGAACCCTAGGCCCTGGGACAATTTAAGGCTCAAACCCACACTTAATGTAGGGCTAACTCCAAATCTCAATTCATTTCTTGGGTTATGAAAAAATAATAATTGAAATCATGACATTTTCTATAAACAGGATCAAATCAGGGCTTTAAGGTGGACCTAAAAGGGACTAGGTTTGGAATCACTAAAGGGAGGAGCTAAACATAGTGCCTACAGAACTAGTGCACATAATTTATGAAGTAACATTTAACCCCCACTTTAGCAGTCATATGACACTACATGCATATGTAAGCTAAAGGATAGGAAAGTAAAAATATATTGCAAAATGATATAAAAAAGGATACTGTAGAGGGTGCAAATCATCATGGGTGAAGCTCCCAATCTATAATCTTACAAATCATAGCATTAGTGTGATAACATAATCTTGCAACCAATAGATGTATGTGTTAGTCCAAAAACTCTAAAGGGGAAAGGTGATGAGACATGATTAGAGTGAAACTCATGGGTAGATATATGCCCCCTATTTCTGCTTGGTACTTCAGGATGTAGAAACAAGGTGGTGATCTTTCCACTTCAACTTTATAGAGAGGTTTGATGAATATTCTTTGGTAGGGTTATTCTAGTGAATAATGCTAAAACACAAAACATATGGTTGTAGAGACAACAGAACCAAGATTCAAACACAACAAATGACACTCAAATTCGAGTTCACTAGCCTAAGTTATTGATGAATAGATGACAAAAGGTTTAGAGAGATGTGGTCTCCAACCCTAGATAGTAATCAGGAGTTCTTAACTTTTTACTATAAATAGTAAAATAAGTTCTTATATTTTACCATTCTATTATCATTTTCAGTCTTCGAGGAGGTAGAGCAAGAAGGAGAGCCATGATGTCGAGCCGAAGGCCATATCGATCATCAAAGCTAGATGCATTGTGGTGCTGAGTAGCGCAGGGACTAGACGAGCATGAGGTAGGCTTCTGTCCAACTTGTAATTTCATTTATGATATTTTAATGTATTTTTCATTTTTTGAGCCAAAAATGTGCCCAAGGGACACTTTTCAGTGTCCATCTAGGGTTCCATTGTCCTCCTGGGTGCCCCAAACCATTTTGAACGCCCCAAACTTGTCTGGGCACCCTAGTCTATGGACAAGGCTACAAAGGATTTTGTGATTATTGATGAAGTAATTAGAATTGAAGTATGATGTACACTTTATTTTTCATGTTTCAAGATCTCCTAGGGATGCGAGAGCATGTCGACGCTCGCCTATACACATTTTTGTGTAGTCAATTAGGCACACTTACAAACATAGAGATGAGACATCTGTGATATGTTGGATTATGGTGGGTGTACACTATGTCCATGATGACATATCACCGTTCTATGTTGATGGTGCTCATGGCAGGGTGGAACTCAGATACATTCACCTTTCATGTTCTGACAAGAGAGATGATTGTGACCTTAGAGGATGTGTACAAGATACTATGATTACCTATTTGTGGAGAGACAGTTAGGGTTGTAGAGTAGAGGTCCAAGGACTACACTCAAGTGAGCCAGCTATATTGTCTTGGACACATAGTGTCATCAAGCAATCGAGGAATCAAGGACACATTGATATCAAATTCTTAGAGTAGTGTGTGGTTGTTATACCAATTATACGTCACATCATGATCACTACCATCACACTAGTCATTACATCAGATGGGTGAGGTACTCACCTACGCAGGGGCCTAGTCCATACCATTAGACCGATGGATGACCAGAGGACAATATACTCCTGGGGATGGAGTATACTTTCTCATTTATACTATGATTTGGGTCACTATGTCCACCATTAGCCACATAGCTTGATGATGTGCCCACTCCTACAAGTGTGGGCATTCAAGCACATTACATGCATGAGGCCAATGGGTTATCCAATAGAGACTATCAGGATGAATCCATGAGCACATGCCTACGACCTAAGGAGACTGTGGTGATTTACTATTTTGGAGGATTGTGTTTGACAGGCTGCAGCTAGAGGTCTTCATGTGGAGACCATACAGGGGATGCAGACCATGGATGGGATAAATGAGGCAGCTAGCGAGGATGCAGAGGGATCAATTGTTAACCGGTTGTAGAGATTGTATCATAGTTTCCTTCTATTATGATAAAGTGATGAAGCAATTCAGACGAGTGTGGGGAGTTCCTACCTGTTGATGATGATGTTAGTCATATACAAACATAGAATAAAAGTTACACAACAACCTTTACTCATCTTGAAAGATACGATGAATTCAGAGAATTCATGATCCCAAGTCTCCGTTGATTAGGTCTTAATCTACTGACGTTACTCAGTGGTTGATGTGTGTTGCTGTTTTCCATTCAGGGGCCTTACGTATTTCTGCAAAGTTCATCATTATTCCTCCAAATATCCTGCTCTGTATGTCTGCTCTGCATAAATCTCCAATAATTCTACCTCTACACTGTGAATTTAGTCAAATAATGTGCCTACAGGCTGATATTTGCATGATTTCTACCATTATTTGCAATTCTTTGCATGATATTTTCAATACTGCATGCATTTAACTCAAATATGCTAAGGATTTTCAGTTACCTACGGGATTTCAGCATATTTCTCTGTTCTGCTTGTTATTTGTCATGACTTGCAGTTATGGTGATGAATTTATGAAATTAAAAAAAGGAAAAGGGTTAAAGAATGAGATTCCCAAAACTACTTGACTTAGATCACTGATCCACATACAAGCTCCCATACATGCAATGAAAAGAAGGAAACTAGAATCATACTTCACCAGGACATTCCACAAATCCGCATGATCTAGTGCAAATCTTCAAAGGAAAAGTTGATAACAACATGTAATGAAATGAAAGCGCTTCCAGTTGAACACAGCATTCACCAGTACATATCCAGAAATCAACAGGAAGATTATGTAAAATTTACAATCAGGATGTAATCTGAAACTTCATATCCATTCAGTATGCTCAAGAACAGGTACATTTACAGTGATCTGAAGAAAGAACCTTGACATTTCAACAATTCTATGCTCATTAGTCTCAGTAATCCGATCTCCTAATTGATTCTACAGTAATTGGCCTTATTGCCAGATGTGTCTGTGTATCTCTTTCTCTCTCTCTAATGTATTAGCCTTATTGCCAAATATATCTATCTATCTCCTTCTCTCTCTCTAATGTATTATTAGCCTTATTGCCAGATATATCTATCTATCTCCTTAATTTTTGACAAGCTCTGGCTCTTATATAGAGGAAATGCCAGAAAACAGTTACAATGATCCAAGGATCATGATCTTCCCATAACAATCAACGGTCCAGATGAAAAGCACATGCTTCGCCAGTTGGCAAATGTACAGCTGGCACAGAATATTCTAGCATCTTTGATTTGATTTAGTCTCCAGCTGGCAAACAGCATATTTGACAATATCCTCCTCACTTCTAGTTCATGTTGCCTTCGTGTGCAACTTTGCAATGCTCAGCAACAGCTCTAACAGCATCATGACTTCCTGCAAATAAACAGACAAACATTAAGTTCATCATCATGTGGAACACAGCATGAAGTTAAAATTCACATTAAACAGGCCTCAAAATGTGTAGCTACAGGCAATTGGGCTCCAAATCAGAGGAAAATATGCACTAAATGCCTAAACAACGTCAAAACACACTCGGGTCAACCATTGTTGACTGGAAAATGCAATCGGGTCTTTAAATTTCCATCGCTTCATTTTCCCGCCCATTTTCATGTATATCAGGTTCAAAATAGTGCATATACATCGCAACATATACGAGGAACCAATCGTTTTTAACAAATTATTTCAAATCTGGCTTTGCATACTATCGGCGAGACCACTACTGTCGGGAAGAAAATTCAAAGCGCGGCCGATGGGGAAACTTAGAGCTTTCTACCTATCTGCAGGATATTGTGAATATGATGCTCCCCCTCCTCGAATGTCCTGATGACGTCACCGTCATGTTTCGCTTCTGTATATTGGGGAAAAGAATGACATCATCATCATCATCATGTCGAAGGAAAATAGGAGGATATGAAATATGATCCTACTGCTGAGGAATGGAATATGATGGTGACATCATCGTCATATCCGGGCTTCATTAAAATGCAAAAGATGACGTCACCGTCATGTTTAGTTAAGATCAGGGGATAAATGTAATATCGGGTCACCTAAGGAACATGATCAGGTGGTGAATGTAATATGACCCCTTTGCGGCCAAGGTAACCCTCTCGAAAGATCAGGATGATGATGATCATCAGGATATCCGGGGCTTTTGTTTAAACTTAGAACATGACCTCATCGTCATATTCGTGAACCGGATCATGTTTTGGAAAATATCCTGCCGAAGGGAAATGTGATGATGATGTCATCCTGATATTTGCTTCTTCGTTTATCAGATTGGGATGACGTCATAAGGATATTTGCAAAAGGTCATATTTCTCGGCAGGAGGACATTACGAAATATCAGGTAGACAAACAAGATCATGATGATCTTGACAACATGACAGGATAAAAAATATGATGATCCTCCTCATCGAATATCATGATGACGTAACCATCATATTCCGTCTTCGAAGCATGAGGATGAGTTGAGGTCATCATCAGGTTAGCGCTAGGGTGATATTTAAAATATGATCATGCTAAAGAATGGAATATCACCCTCCCTTAAAAGATAGGGTGATCATCATGATCATGCAAAAGGAGATCAGGAGGATATGATGACGTCATCATCATATTAGCGAATATCAGCAAATATGACCCTCCCTTGAAAGATCAGGATGATGACCCTCCGATAGGACTTTGACATGCGCATGCAAATTATGCAGATGGTGGATTTTCTAAGCAGGGTGATATTATAATATCAGCATGATATTATAATATCAGGTGATGTAAAAATATCATGATGCTCGTTGTTATGAAATATCGGGTTACACTCAAAACATGATGCTCACGATGCGCATAAGGTCATTTGATGGGTAAAGGGCACTATCACCTAAGATTGACGTCCGGATATTTCGACTGCATGATTTTATCAGGTGATAGACCAAGATCAGGATGACCTTGACAACATGACTGAGGATATAAAAATATGATGATCACTTGCGATTATTAGGTTTGACCAAAACTTTGACTGCTCATAACTCCCTCATATGGATGAATTTTCAGGTGATGTAAAAGGCAAACCTGCCTAGAATTTCAAGCTCTTTCTAAATATGAGGTCATAGAAACAAAATATGAACTTTGACAAACTGACCTCATGATGATGACCTACCTCATCCTGACCTTCATGATGATGATGCACCTGACTCATTTTTACCAAACTGCCAGAAAGCAGACAACACAAGCCACGCCAAAAAGTTGGGTCCCTGTTTTGCCAAGCCAAAATGGGGCATGTTGTGTAACCACACAACTTGCCACCAAAGAAAATAACAAAATTCAAATAATTCAAAAGGTGAGGATAAATTAAAACATAAATTTCCAACTCCTATTAAGCATGAGCATCCTAATCCTTTCTAATTGGTATCATGTTCATCAATGTAACAATGAATTGATAAGGGATCAATTGTGTGCATGTGATTCATATACTCATCTTGAAAGTGAGTTGAACAAGTCAGTGACTGGTGTTAAGCTACGTAGTTTGGTTCATCCCTCATAGCCAACCGGATAGAGCCTTGCTGCCAGCAGGCGTCCATAGCCCCGGCAAGGTTATCGTTGCAATTCTCTTAAGTAGAGCCCCACTGCCAGCAAGCGTCTATAGCTCCGGTAGAGTTACTTAGATGACTTAATCTGGATTTCAGAAAATCCATTTTATTATTTTATTTATTTTATATTTTGAATTTAATTCTTAAGATATAACAGTTGTAGCCTCATGATACAAGGAATGGTCACTTGTTGAAATTAAGTTGAGAATTGCAATGGTAGCAAGGGCAACCTTTAGATTTTTCACTTAACACCTACACTGATATGTTCAATAAACCCAAGGCTGTTAGGTGTGTCATTGTGAGGATCACCTTGACTCAAGAAAAGTAGTACTGATGAATATGATACCACAGACCTGATCAAGAATACCTACACTGATATGAATTACAACCTATGTAAAAACTTATATTCAACTTTTGAATTCTAACAATTTATGCAGTGTTCTTAAGTAACAAGGTGCACCAGTTTTGCCCAACCAAAACAAAGACTCAACAACGCAAAACACAAAGCAACTTGTACAAACAGCTAACCTACAAAAGGAAACAACAGAAACAGAACAAGAAAGCAAAACAAGCAAACTGTACAAATAACTAACCTACAAAATTATATACAAACCACTACTAGGCAAACAAAAACCAGCAAACGACCCAAATACACCTGTATTTGCATACTTCTTTTGATTGTGCGGGAGTCTTAGGGTATCAGTTATGGTTCTCAACCTAGAAAATTTATCTTTATATTCTGAAAAATATTCTGATATTCTGAATTCATTGTATTCAACAGAATAACTCTTGATGATCAGCAACTGAGGCAGCTCATCATGTTCATGATTAATCCATATGCATGTCTTATCTCCTGAATTTCCATAATCAAAATAATAATCAACATCATTCACTGTGGAAAGGAGAAATACAACCTGGTGTATTTCTGATTTTGTTGGACATGCTTCTTCATTGGCAATTGGTCCTCCCTTTAATTCTATATTTTCATTGCTTAGCCCAATGCCTGGTCTCTCTTCAAATTGAAGGATGTATGACTCTTGATGTATTAATTCTCCATCTTTATCCAGCCTTATCCCTTCATTCCGGATGTTCAGTTTATCCTCCAGTTCAGGAAACTTCTCAATATTTTCTTCAATTTCCTGCACATCAGCATCTAAATAAGTATCTTTATTATCATAACCTGATATACAGAAATTTATCATTTCTAAATCATTTGACTGTAAAAGAGAAACAACTTTCACTTGATAAGGACACTCCCCTGTTTCATTCTCAAAATATTTCTGGAGCGACATCTGATTATGCATAACAACTCCAAAGTCTTCTACATCTTCATCTTTCAGGAATTGTTCATTAAATAATTCACATCTTCTATCTATTAGAGGATCTGGTTCCATTAGGCTGCAACATTCTTGTATTTGATGATTCAATTCAAAGAAGTTAGGTAATAAATCAGCATTTATTTTCTTCTCTATGACTCCCTGAGTTACTATCATAGGAACTTCATCAGCAAGAGTGCATTTAAATTGTGCTACTATCTGTTTACACTTCTCTTTACCATAGAATGACTCCAGGAAAGATGTTTCATCTTCTTTATCAAAAGTATTAGGATCAGAATCAAAAATATTATCCTGATGAGTGGTTTCTTCTCTAAAATTTTCACAAGATTCATACCTGCATACTAACTAATCCTTGCTTGTATTAGGAAGTAGAGAACTCCTATCAATCCCACCATAAAATGAATCAAGGAAAGATATTTCCTCTTCATTACCTTCTGGAACTGATTCAGCTATTGTATTTTCTAGAGTCTTTTTCAACATGACCAAGCAAGCGTAACAATCCCTTTCTGAATGCTCTTCGTCATGTAATCTGCACCAGCTTTCAATCAAGACATCGTCAATGGGTAAACCTAATAATTGACTACACTGTATATTTCTAGACAAGTATAATTCAAAATCCTCAGATCGGTCCACTTCAGTGTCTGGACAATTAATAACTTCTGGTGCTGCATCTGCTTGTTGCTCCAGAATTTCTTTATTTTCCTGCCAGACTTCTTCATTTTCCTGGCAAATTTCAGCCCTGAACACATCCGGGAAGAATATTAGTCCTTTCAAATATAAATCCAACCTTGTAAGGAAAGTTAAACAATTTATTTCGCTGTGTTCCACAGTCTGGTGTATCCTGCAACAGGTGGATAAACCAAAGTTAGACAAACTGTGAGGGTAAAGCTGCCTATTCAAAGTTTCTTGAAATAAAGGAATGTTAATTTGACAATTGCCTTCATATACATCCATCAAAATGAGACTCTATTTTTCAATTTTTTAGTATTTTGAAATTTTAAGGAGATCCATCATATCTCAGAATAAAACTTGAAAGTTCAGAAAATCAAACTAATCTTTGATGTTTCGAGCTATATCTTGGCAAAGGTGCAACCAAAACATCTCAGATAAGAGATATTTGCAGACATTTAACTAAAATGCTGAAATATTTATGCAATATTTGTAGAAATCCAGAAATCTCCTAGCTCAAGCCCTCCTTCTAGCGCCAATTTATGTTGCGATAGGAGCGAGGGGCCTGCATAAAATGAATGATGACTGAAGCAGTAGTGGCTTTTCCAGTTCTGCCCTCCTTCTAGCGCCAATTTATGTTGCGTTAGAAGCGAGGGGCCTGCAGATTAATTGCAAGACTTAGGGCAAGTGGCTATACTAAGGCAGGGGATATCACTTCAACTGAAAAGAATTTATTTGCTGAGAAACAGCTCAGCCCTCCTTCTAGTGCCAATTTATATTGCGTTAGAAGCGAGGGGCCTACAGATATGTTAGCAAGATTTAAAGCAGGCTGATAAACAAAGGCAGGGGATATCACGTCAACTGAAAAGAAATTATTTGCTGAGAAACAGCTCAGCCCTCCTTCTAGCGCCAATTTATGTTGGCGTTAGGAGCGAGGGGCCTGCATATATGTTAGCAAGATTTAAAGCGGGCTAATAAACAGAGGCAGGGGATATCACGTCAACTGAAAAGAATTTATTTGCTGAGAAACAGCTCGGCCCTCCTTCTAGCGCCAATTTATGTTGAAACTTAGAGCTTTCTACCTATCTGCAGGATATTGTGAATATGATGCTCCCCCTCCTCGAATGTCCTGATGACGTCACCGTCATGTTTCACTTCTGTATATTGGGGAAAAGAATGACATCATCATCATCATCATGTCGAAGGAAAATAGGAGGATATGAAATATGATCCTGCTGCTGAGGAATGTAATATGATGGTGACGTCATCGTCATATCCGGGCTTCATTAAAATGCAAAAGATGACGTCACCGTCATGTTTAGTTAAGATCAGGGGATAAATGTAATATCGGGTCACCTAAGGAACATGATCAGGTGGTGAATGTAATATGACCCCTTTGCGGCCAAGGTAACCCTCTCGAAAGATCAGGATGATGATGATCATCAGGATATCTGGGGCTTTTGTTTAAACTTAGAACATGACGTCATCGTCATATTCGCGAACCGGATCATGTTTTGGAAAATATCCTGCCGAAGGGAAATGTGATGATGATGTCATCCTGATATTTGCTTCTTCGTTTATCAGATTGGGATGATGTCATAAGGATATTTGCAAAAGGTCATATTTCTCGGCAGGAGGACATTACGAAATATCAGGTAGACAAACAAGATCATGATGATCTTGACAACATGACAGGATAAAAAATATGATGATCCTCCTCATCGAATATCATGATGACGTAACCATCATATTCCGTCTTCGAAGCATGAGGATGAGTTGAGGTCATCATCAGGTTAGCGCTAGGGTGATATTTAAAATATGATCATGCTAAGGAATGGAATATCACCCTCCCTTAAAAGATAGGGTGATCATCATGATCATGCAAAAGGAGATCAGGAGGATATGATGACGTCATCATCATATTAGCGAATATCAGCAAATATGACCCTCCCTTGAAAGATCAGGATGATGACCCTCCGATAGGACTTTGACATGCGCATGCAAATTATGCAGATGGTGGATTTTCTAAGCAGGGTGATATTATAATATCAGCATGATATTATAATATCGGGTGATGTAAAAATATCATGATGCTCGTTGTTATGAAATATCAGGTTACACTCAAAACATGATGCTCACGATGCGCATAAGGTCATTTGATAGGTAAAGGGCACTATCACCTAAGATTGATGTCTGGATATTTCGACTGCATGATTTTATCAGGTGATAGACCAAGATCAGGATGACCTTGACAACATGACTGAGGATATAAAAATATGATGATCACTTGCGATTATCAGGTTTGACCAAAACTTTGACTGCTCATAACTCCCTCATATGGACGAATTTTCAGGTGATGTAAAAGACAAACCTGCCTAGAATTTCAAGCTCTTTCTAAATATGAGGTCATAGAAACAAAATATGAACTTTGACAAACTGACCTCATGATGATGACCTACCTCATCCTGACCTTCATGATGATGATGCACCTGACTCATTTTTACCAAACCGCCATAAAGCAGACAACACAAGCCATGCCAAAAAGTTGGGTCCCTGTTTTGCCAAGCCAAAATGGGGCATGTTGTGTAACCACACAACACTACCACACAACCATTCTAAGTGAGGTCTTCACATTGTGAGGTGCGGCCTCATGATAGGGCATGACTTATCATCACAAACATGGTGTTGAGTGATCCTAATGATGATACAGAAGATGATGATCCTGTCTTCGAGGCTAATGATGTAGGTGTGAGCCTAGCATATACAGCATAGTGGGAGCCACTCCTATCTTTCTTGTCGATCATCTTACTAGCGATCCCAAATCTTGGGCCAAGTGAGGAGATGAGTTAGAGGAGGGAGAGGGAGATAGCAAAAAAGATTATGCGAGAGATGATGATGATGAGGAAGACGATCCACTAGTGTTGATGACAAGAGGGAGACGATGCTAGATAGCAGAGGGTGTAGGTGTGGACAAGGAGGGACTAGGGGTCCAAGCTCATAACTTATGACCACGATGCATAGCTAGAGAAGTATTATGTCACTTCGAGCATGGGGAGTCAAGCGGTGGTGCCACTATGATGCCCCCAGTAGCTGGGATGACTACAAACATTGTGATTTAGTGAAATCAAAATGAGAGGGAAAATACAAAACAATTGTATAAAAACAAATGTTATACCTCACTATGATTCACAAATCCAATAGGGTTGTAGAAACATTGCACCCAATAGCTCCTAGATATACCCTAGATAAATGAATTCAATATGAAATGCTCTATCTAATACAACTCACAAACTAGCTCAAGAGATTTTTTGGCATGGTAACATTACTTGAAAATTGGATCCCCAAATGGGTTGGAGGATGTTGTATTTATAGACATTTTGGAGAGATTTTGATCCAAGGGTTGAGATTGATTTGGGAGATCAATGGTGGAGGATGAAGATGATGTGGAGGGCCTAGATTTCATCTTGGAGGATGGAGGGCTAGGAATAAAGATGAATTTTATATTCATTTTTGGGAAGGGGTGAATTAAATGAGGTTGGGTGAGATGGATTATTTGTGAATTAAAAATTCACATGGGGAAAGGTAAAATGAATTAAGAATTCATTTGGGGATAAGTGGATATAAATGAGGTATGACATGGGTAAGGGGTGTAAGATGTATTAAATGTGATGTTGGACATATATTTATAAAAAATTGATTTATGTGGGATATATTTCAATTTTTTATTTGGAGGATGTGGGGAAGGGTGTTAAGCTAAGTTTGACCACTTTAATGAGAGGTTAAGATTAATTGAATAAGGTTTTATTTAATTAATCCTAAGGCTAGGATGAGATAGGCTAGGGTAGGCAAATTAAATAATGGCTATTTAATTACCTAGGGTAGGGATAGGTCAATTAATAGGCTAACTTAATTGGTTAAACATGATTTAGCTAATTAATTGGGTTTAATGAGGAGGGAGAAATTGACCAAATAAATATTGTATATTTATTTAATCAATTGGTTAAAGTTGAAGTATTGAATTAATAGAATTAATCTAATTGTTGGGGATAGAATAATGAAAAATTAAGTGATGAAGGGATGATCAATTAATATAAAAATTTAATTAATTGATTAGAAGGGAAATTGGTATGTTTAGGGATGTTGGGAGTTAGTTTGACGATGAAGACATTTTTAGGTGTCTACATTTGCCCCTCTTTGACATGGCGTTAGGACCTAGTAGGGAAGTGGCATCAGGTCAAAGAAAAATATGCCCCAGCTACCAGGAAGGAATAAGATGGGTGAGGGATGCCCCTTTGAGAGGTTGCTGAAAAAATAAAAAAATTTCAAGCGAGCTCTCGAAAGGATGTGACGGGAGCGAAGGTTGGATGGAGGATGGAAAAAGAAGATGACAGGAAGAAAAACAGAGGAAAAAGGTTGTGATCTGCACCCTGGAGGGGAAAAGGAGTGGGCGGAAGGATGACATGGCTTACTATATTTAGACTAGTGGGCCCTAAGGATGCCACATTTGTACACATTGAACTCGTGAGAAGAAGGAGCAAAGGAGAGATGGCAGAGCACAATCCCAGATTCCCCCGACTCACCCACATTTCTAAGTGTTTCCGATCGTATGGCCAGGCACCAGAGGCTAGACCCCAAGTAGGGCTTAACCCTAGCTTTGTGATTTTTTTATTTTGTCACATTTTTGGGCTTCAAGAATTGGAAATTGTCATTGTGGCGCTATCACAAGATCGCCCAGTGCTAAAAAAGAGCAGATTAGCGCAATCCTCTGGATTGGCGCTATCCGCTAGGGTAGAATAGAGGCGGATTGGCGCCACATGCTTAGCATTTTGGTGCCATCCTCTGTATTAGCGCAATGTGCACAGGGTTTAGGAGTCTGGCATTTTGGCGCTAATTGGTGAGTAGGGTAGCACTATATTCTAGATAAGTGCTATGTTTAATAGTGGCACTATATTTAGGATTAGCGCCATGTGGGGGAGTAGCGCCATATTTCATATAGGTGCTATCGGGAGGAGTGGCGCCATTATGTATATTGGCGCCAAATTAAATAGTAGCACCATTTGTTTAAATGGCTCGAAGAGGCTGCACAGTGGCGCTATAATCTGAATTAGAGCCCTGGGGAAATGTGGTAGTGCTATCATTAAAAATGGCACAAAATATGGTCTGTTGTGTCGCTAAAATGTTGTTGGCTTTCAACATTAGAAGAAAAGGGTTGATTTAGAAAAAGATATGTAGATTTTTTAACCAAAAATTATGGATGCAGGATACGAGGTCATTTATAGTGTCCTCACGGGAGCAACGCATGCCATCTATGATGGCACTATTTGATCAGTTTGATGATGCCACCCGAGGCTGACTGGCAAGGTTAGGGCTCTTGATAGCTGCATCAATGCCAGTGCTGCGAGCTCATAGAGCTCTGATTACAATGGTTGTAGAGCAGTATCAGCCAGAGACGTGTACATTTTTGCTTCCTACTAGCGAGATTACTATCACTCTTGAGGATGTTTATCGCATCCTCAAGCTACTTATTCATGGCCATTGGGTGACATACGACACATGGAGGGGATGGAGGGCCTTGATTAGATTGTTTGGCTGCGATCACATGGCTTTGTCAGCAGACGGGAGGGAGATGAGCTATGAGGGGACATTGGCGGTGGGTGTAGACCATTTTTCTTTATTCCTATGTGCATTGATTGGTGGTGTAGTGATGCCTAATAGGAGGGGCAGGGGATTTCAAGTTGGATGGGGAGAGATGATTGAGGAGATGGTCAGACATGAGACTATGTATGCCTAGGGACCGGTGATGTTGGCGCAGCTCTATCATGAGATGCATATAGTTGTCTATCATTATGATTCAACTTTATCATCTAGGGTTACTTTGTTGCATGTGTAGATCTGGGAGCATATTGCGGTCACTCAACCGAGATGTGGGTACTATCACCGATTGTTTGAGGCCTTTGTGTTCCTGTATCAAGATGCTGAGTACACATATACTGGTCAGGTTTGGTATTG
Organism: Cunninghamia lanceolata; assembly: GCA_027924645.1. NCBI lineage: Eukaryota > Viridiplantae > Streptophyta > Pinopsida > Cupressales > Cupressaceae > Cunninghamia > Cunninghamia lanceolata. The sequence continues at coordinate 1,301,440 of BSBN01000031.1, forward strand.
GAGATGGGTGTTGGATGACATCATTCAGGTGACCTGGCGACCCTATATCAGAGTGGAGTCGTGGCCAGATGATGATGTGTACATGCATTTCAATTTCTAGCAATGCTACTTGATAGGTCAAGGAGACCATATGATTGACATGTATCTACCATCGCAAGTTATGTGACAGTTTGGATTATGGCAGGATGCTCCACAACAGATGGTGATTTTTGCACAGACCCGTTGAGATGTCCATTATTGGCCTACAGCCATACAACCCTGGGTTGCCCTGGAGGATTTTGCGGCTTTGTAGCTATTGCAGTGGGATTGGCAGAGAGTGGTTAAGGATGCAAGCACTACTCCTGCATATGAAACATGGTAGTAGATGTGGTGACCGACTCGGTTCACTGACCTGATAGATGAGGTAGTCCCTGTGGAGGAGGTGGCGGGGTCAGGGGATGAGGAGTCTAAGGAGGATGGGATGATGATTCTGATGGAGATGATTTCCTAGAGGAGGGTGAGGAGATTATTGAGGACTACCTCGTGGAGGTTGGAGGGGATGGGGAGGAGAGGGGGGTTGGGAGGGATGGGGAGCTGATGGATGTGTTAGCAGCAACAGTAGCTTGACAGGTTGGGCTTAGGGGAGAGGGGCAGGTGGGTGGTGGTTCACAGGTGCCCCAGCAATAGGTGCGACAACAAGTACCTGTACAACAGGTACCTATTGAGTAGGTGCAGATTGGAGTGGTACGGAGGTAGGGAGGACCTCGATAGTGTGGGGACTGTCAAGGGTAGGTAGGGGTATTCTACCCCCGCAGTAGATATCACAGCAATAGCAGGCTATTACAGCAGGACAACAGATAGAGGCAGGCACCTCAGGGGTAGGTGGAGAGTTAGGGCTTTGAGGGTTCTCATCTTGTTGGTGGCCTTAGAGTGGAGAGGAGGAGGAGGTTGAGACTCTATGGGTATAGGTAGCCAGCCTGTAGGAGGCTTTACAGAGCCACGAGGCAGAGTTAGTGCAGTTGTGGGGGACAGTTGCATTATTAGATGGTACAGATAGACAGGTGGCTACATTGTGGGCACAGTTAGCCCAGGCTCAAGTTGATATAGTGGTTTTGACAGGAGAGTGAGATACGGCACTTGTGAGGGCTCAGTAGGCAGAGGCTACGATGGGTAGTTTGTAGGCTTCAGGTGCTGGTATGGCCCCAGTTTTGACACTAATGTAGAAACAGTTGTCTTAGGCACAGGTACAGTTGTCTCAAGTACATGGATAGTTGTTGGAGGCCAAGGGATGGATAGATTATTATTGGACCCTCTATCACGTGGCAGTACATGTAGAGCAGCATGCACCAAGCTATAGTCATGTCAATGGATCCAGGGTGTCTAGATCACACAGATCTAGATCAGTTCAGTCTATTCAGCAAGCGATTGGTCCCCATCACATGTGCCCCAACAGGTTACATAGGTACAAGTTCAGCTACAGCCATAGCCACAACCACAGGCAGGACCACAGCCACCACCAGGGCCAGGGTCCCCCACTACGTCAGAGAGAGGGTCCTCTATGTGACAGTTGTATCATTTTGGCCCTTGGAGGCATTGTATCATGACATGTTATTATATGTTTTGATGTATATATATGAGTGATGTATATTTTTGCGATGATCATATATGATATGATGTTGTTGAATGGCCTGTTTGTTTATTTATGATGGTTTTATATGGTTATGATGATGGTTATGTTGATGGATGCAGTATGCTTTATGGATTATATGCTATGGATGTGTTGCATTTATGCAACGTATTATGTTGATGTTATGGATGTACCTATTGATTTAATATGATGGATGTAATGATGGTTTACTTGTTTTGATATGTGCATGTTTGTGATATATGGACTATGGTGTATAATGCAAATAAATGTTTAGATTAATAAACATTATTATGGATGTAAAATGTAATGCAATGGAAATGTATGTTTATCTTAATAAACACATGTTATGTATGGAAATATGGATATGCAACTAGATGATTATAAAATGTAGCTAACTGATTATGATTGTGATTATGCAATGTAACTAAATGGTTATGCTATGTAAGCAAATGTAACTAAATGATTATGAAATGATATATGGAATGCAATGTAACGATTATGGAATGCAATTTAAGGATTATAAAATGCACCTAATTGTTTACAACCTAAATGATTTTAAAAATGCAAATTAAATGATATATGAGATGCAAACTACATGATCCTAAAATGCATTTAAGTGTTTACAAACTAAATGATTATGATATGCAACTAAAGGATTCTAAAATGCACCTACATGAAATGCAAATTAAATGATATATGGTATGCAAACTAAATGATATGAAATGCAACTAAAGGATTCTAAAATGCATCTACATGAAATACAAATTAAATGATATATGATATGCAAACTAAATGATATGAAATGCAACTAAAGGATTCTAAAATGCACCTACATGAAATGCAAATTAAATGATATATGATATGCAAAATAAATGATATGAAATGCAAATTAAATGATATGCAAACTAAATGATATGTGGGATTGAAACTAAGTGATTTAAGAGATGCAAATTAGGTGATATGTGAGATGTAAACTAGGTGATATGTGAGATGCAAACTAGGCGATATGTGAGATGATTAAGTCTTGATACACATGATGTTCTTTGTTGGACCCTGGGTGGTGGGGCTGTGTGATAGGGGAATAGGTGGGGAGAGGATAAGGGTGAATGGATAGGGTATGGATATGATTGGCTACAGCTAGATTGGGGGGGTGGGATGAATAATGAGGGAGTTGCTAGGTCATGAAACACCACATCATTGAGGGGGGGATTTACTTTGGCTCAGGATGTGTTGAGTGAGAATAAGTTGTTAGATTTAGGATAGACAACTAAGAGGGGGCAGTGAATCAGTTGTACAAAACTTTCTTCTATTTAAACACTTAACTCCACATTGTTATTTAGTTGTTTTAATAGTGAATCAATCATGAAAGCATAATGCAACAAATCAAGAGCAGGAACACATCAACACATGAGACACCAAGATTTTTGACATGGAAAACCTGGTTAAGGGAAAAACCACGGGGTGATTAACCCAAGAACGTATTCTCTGTTAGAAGAATAGAAAGAACAAAATGAAACATGCCAATTAGGGCTCACTACCTGAGCACACTGCTCACAAAAGGATCACTGCCTACAAGAGACACACTGTCTACAAAGAAAATAAGTATCACCTACTTGAACTGGAAAATAGCATCTTCACCATGCTTGAATTAGTTCCATTAAGCTTAATACTTCTGCTCTACTTTTCACTCTCCTCCTTGCTACCACACACTCATCATTACCAAGACAACTATAAAAAGACTTCGCAATCCCTTATTTATACAAGTTATCAACTTAGGAATGAACATCTAAGTCAGCAAACATCCACAAGAACATCTGCAAGATGTATAACTGATTTGGTCAGCCTGTTTCAAGAAGAACACCATCATCCAGAAGTTGTTCTTCAAATGCAAACTCCAACTTCAATGCAGACCACCAATATGAACTAGACACGATCCAAAGATCACCACAATCTTGCCTGAATCACCAAGAACATCCACACTTCATCTGCTTACTAAAATCCATCTCTCCTTTATCTGAAACCTCAAGAACACAATCTATCATTACTGTCATAAAGAAATAGATGCTTGTGGACCTTTAAACCATGAACTAATCTAGTTGATATTCCACAAAGACTTCCTCAATGCACTCTCAAATCTGTAGAACAGGATAATGCATTTCTGGATCTCACCGGACCTATCTGTATCACTCTGTCACCACTAAACATCTGCTGGAACCAGTTTTACCTGAACGGCCACAACTTCTTCAGATCTTCATGCAAACCTCTAAAATCTCTATTGGATCACCTTAAGATACATATCTACAAACCCTTTAATCCACATCCTCTAATCCTCATCCTATCTTGGACTTTTACCTTATTGTTATCACTGTTCTTCACTGTTACAGATTGAGAATAATTTTCTCAATATCCTCAGCACACAGCTCATCCAATCCTTATCATTAATGCAACAGGAGTATGTTGACATCAATGACAACATCGGTTAGGCCCATACTTGCAACAATCTCCCCCTTTGTCATTGATGGCAACATATGATGTGAAAAACTATTTTATCCATCAAGACAAGGACTTCTCCTTACTGTCACAACTCCCCTTATCAACAACAACCATTCACATGTCTTCTCTCCCTTTATTGCTCCCCCTTTGATCAGCAACCACTTGTTTTTCACATGTCTTCTCTCCCCCTTTGACATCAATGGCAAAGGGCACATACTTGCAATTCCAATAATTTTAAAACATACCTGTTACTCCCCCTGAGTAGTAGTTCCCCATTATCAATTCGGATCACAAGATATGACTATGATATTCACCGGACTGATGCACCTCAATGTACCTTAGTTCATCACTAGAGGGGCAATAACCCCTAGCTTCTCCCTGAGATACTAAAAAGAATCCTTAGGTAGAGGTTTAGTAAAGATGTCTGCAATCTGATCCTTGGAAGGTATAAACTCCAATCTGACTTCATTCTTGTTCACTTGCTCTCTCAAAAAGTGAAACTTGATGGATATGTGTTTAGTCTTTGAATGCAACATTGGATTCTTAGATATGTTTATTGCACTTGAATTATCACAGAAGATTGTGATAGGTTCCTCATACTCCATTTTGATATCTCTTAGCATCTGCTTCATCCACAAAACTTGAGTACAACTGCCTACTGCTGCAATATATTCTACTTTAGTTGTAGACAGAGATATTGCCTCTTGTTTCTTTCTTAGCTAAGAAACCAATCTCTTCCCCAAAAAGAAGGCTCCACCACTAGTACTCTTCTGGTCATCCACATCTCCTGCCCAATCTGCATCTATATATGCATGAAGAGAGAAATCATGATCTCTAAGATACCACAAACCATACTCAACTGTCCCTTTTAGATATCTAAAAATTCACTTGATTGCCATGACATGAGATTCTCTAGGATCAGCCTGGAATCTAGCAACAAGACCAACAGCCTGCATAATGTCTGGTCTAGTTTGAGTGAGATACAACAGTCCTCCAATCATTGACCTATACTTTGTTTGATCAACCTTAGGAGAATCATCATCTTTGCTCAATTTACATCCAGTTGCCATGGGAGTATTCATTGGTTTAGAGTCTTCCATCCCAAATTTCTTTAACAATTCTTTCACATATTTGGTTTGAGAAATGAAGATTCCTTTCTTTTTTTGAGTGATTTGTAGACCCAAGAAGAAATTCATTTCACCAAGCATGGACATCTCAAACTCACTTTTTATTTGATTTGCAAAAGTTTTACACATACTATCTCTTCCTCTAAAAATGATATCATCAACAAACACTTCAACAATCAAGATGTTTTCATGATCAATTTTGAAATACAAATTACCGTCAGCAGTACCTTTGTTGAAACCAATCTTCAAAAGATGTTTGTCCAGTCTTTCATACCAGGCTCTTGGGGCTTGCTTTAGTCCATACAGTGTCTTTTTCAACTTGCATACCATATCACCATGATCAGACAATTGAAATCCATCTGGTTGCTCTATGTACACTACTTCTTCCAAGTCACCATTCAGGAAGGCAAACTTGACATCCATCTGATATACCTTAAAATCCTTGAAGGAAACAAAGGCAAGAAATAATCTAACTGCTTCAATTCTTGCCACCAGAGAAAAAGTTTCTTCAAAATCAACTCCTTCTATTTGAGAGTAACCCTTGCAGACCAATTTGGCTTTATTTCTGATTACTTCACCAACTTCATTTAGTTTGTTCCGGAAGACCCATTTTGTTCTAATTACATTCTTGTTTTTAGGTCTAGGAACAAGATCCCAAGTGTGATTTTTGTCAATTTGCATCAGCTCTTCCTTCATTGCTTTGGTCCAATTTTCATCATTGCAAGCTTCATTCACTGTCTTAGGTTCAATCTTTCAAATTAGGCAGTACTCTTCTGAATCTTGAGTAATTCTTCTTCTGGTTTGTACTCCTTTGATTTTATCACCTATGATCTGATCTTCAAAATGGTTCAGTCTTACATACCTGGGAAGTTTGGGAATTCCTTGCACTTCTGATTCTTGATCTGGCTCATTGAAACTCATTTCTTCTTCTTGGTTTACCGGATTAGTTTGAATTTGACTAATAGATGAGGCTTGGGCTCCTTGGGTCAGAACACCATTCTGATCATCTTCATCATATTCATAAAACCTTGAGGGTTTCTCAATTCCCTCATCAACCTTCACATTTGTACTTTCTATCATCTTTCTCAGTCTCTTGTTATAAGACTAGTATGCTTTGCTTTGAGTAGAGTAACCCAAGAATATTCCTTCATCACTTCTAGCATCAAACTTTCCTAGATCTTCATCTCTTTTAATGTGACATTTGCTACCAAAAACTTTGAAATACCTCATAGTAGGAGTGATGCCAAACCAAAGTTCATAAGGAGTCTTACCGGTATTGCTTCTGATTTGAACTCGATTGAGGCTATAGACTGCAGTGCTGACAGCTTCTCTCCAATAGATCTAAGGAACATTTGCTTCCATCATCATGGTCCTAGAAGCTTCCTGGATGATCTAGTTCTTTCTCTCCACTACTCCATTCTGCTATGGAGTCCTAGGAGCAGACAACTATCTCTTTATTCCATGTTTCTCATAGAACTCTATGAACTCCCTAGATGTGAATTCTCCACCTCTATCAGATCTCAGACATTTCAATTTTAATCCGGTTTCATTCTCTACCATAGCCTTGAATTATTAGAATTTTTGAAGAGCTTCTAATTTTTCTTTTAGAAAGGTTACCCACATCATTTGGGAATAGTCATCAATTAGTAACATGAAGTATCTATCACCTTGCATACTCCTGATTCTTGCCGGACCACAAAGATAAGTATGAACTAAGTCCAATAATCCGGTAGAAGGTAGTTTCTTACTTTTAAATGAGACTCTACTTAGCTTACCGAACTGACATTCTTTGCACAAGCTATTAGTAGGTTTCACCAATTTTGGAAGATCTCTTACAGCCTAAGTATTGCTTATCTTAATGATATTATCAAAATTCACATGACACATCCTCCTATGCCATAACCAACTTTGATCAATTTGAACAAATAAGCAACTTTTACCAGTACCAACCAAGTGAAAGATATTACCTTTAGTTTGAGTACCGGATGCAATCTCTGTTCTGGAGCTTTCAAAGATCTTACATTTTCCATCCTTGAACTGGAGATCATAGCCTTTGTCCACCAATTGTCCAACACTGAGAAGATTGTGCTTCAATCCTTCAACATATAGTACATTACTAGTTTTGTTTCTTCCATCAAAAGAAATAGTTCCTCTACCAATAGAGTTATCACCAAATTTTACCACTCCTCCTTCATATCTTTCCAAATCTACAAACTTATTTTTGTCGCATGTCATATGGTGAGAGCATCCACTGTCAATGACCCAATCATCCTTTTCTTCAACTTGGGCAGCTAGAGCTTTTTCTACAACATTATGATTGAAGATTCAGAGGATATTGGTTCTTCTTCCTTGATGGCAATAAACACCCATTCACTTCTGGATTTGTTTCCTGTCTCTGATTCATCATCTGTTACTCCATTATCATCTTCTTCATGAACATAGTAACAATTCTTTTGGAACCTTGATCTGTTAGGATTTGGCCTTGAAAATCTTTCTGGACACTTAGAGGCAAAGTGACCAATCTTATTGCAGTTAAAACACTTAAAAGGTAATTTTCCTTCAAGGACTTGGCACACCATGATCTCCCTAGTAGAATATTGTAAGCAAGCTCCCGATCAAGGACTTGGCACACCACATCTTTAATTACCGGTCCCACTTGAATGGGTAGGACAACTGTTCCTTTGGTGGTTCGTTCCTCCTCATCATAGGCTTTGATGGTAATTTTCTGTCTTGGATCAACTGCCTGTTCAGAGAACCCTAGTGTAAGGACTAGCTTCAAAGTACAAATATTTAAACCGGCACCCCCATCAATGAGAACCCTCTTGATGCGGTGCTTGTGCACGAATGCGACAATGTGTAGAGGGGTGTTGTGGGGTTGAGATATGGAAAGGTCATCTTGCTCCGTAAACAAGATGGAAGTGGAGGATGTCAAATTACCCACCATGGTTTGAAACTTTTCTTGGGCTAGGTTAGTGGGGACAATAGTTTCCACTAAGGCTTTCTCAAGAATCTCCTTATGAGAAGGAGATAGACGCAAGAGCTCCAATATAGAAATGTGAGCTGGAGTTTTTTGCAACTGGTCGATGACATTGTATGGGTGGGAGTTGGATGGAGATGGTGACGACCTTGGAGGGGTGGTATTGATCATGACCTTACCACTGCGGGTAATTATACTACAACCAGTTCTGTTAGGTCCTGGTTGTTGGTTGGGGGCTATGACATTGATCTGCGGAATGTGCTCAGAAATGCAGTTAATGTTGTACTTGAATGGAACGCTTGCATAGTTAGCATTACTCGACCCACTGTTCTGGTTTGGCCGGTTGTGACTGTTGTCGTTATTGGGATTTCCATTGGAGTTGTTGCTGTTGTGACCATTGTTGCTGTTGTGGCCATTGTTGCGATTGTTGTTATACGGCCGGTTGTGGTTCAGAAGAGGATCCCGGTAGGCCACATGAGATTCATTGGAGTCGACTACCCTCATCAATGAGAACCCTCTTGATGCGTTGCTTGTGCACGAATGCAACAATGTGTAGAGGGGTGTTGTGGGGTTGAGATATGGAAAGGTCATCTTGCTCCGTAAACGAGATGGAAGTGGAGGATGTCAAATTACCCACCATGGTTTGAAACTTTTCTTGGGCTAGGTTAGTGGGGACAGTAGTTTCCACTGAGGCTTTCTCAAGAATCTCCTTATGAGAAGGAGATAGACACAAGAGCTCCAATATAGAAATGTGAGCTGGAGTTTTTTGCAACTGGTCGATGACATTGTATGGGCGGGAGTTGGACGGAGATGGTGACGACCTTGGAGGGGTGGTATTGATCGTGACCTTACCACTGCGGGTAATTATACTACAACCAGTTCTGTTAGGTCCTGGTTGTTGGTTGGGGGCTATGCAATTGATCTGCGGAATGTGCTCAGAAATGCAGTTAATGGTGTACTCGAATGGAATGCTTGCATAGTTAGCATTACTCGACCCGCTGTTCTGGTTTGGCCGGTTGTGACTGTTGTCATTATTGGGATTGCCATTGGAGTTGTTGCCGTTGTGACCATTGTTGCTGTTGTGGCCATTGTTGCGATTGTTGTTATATGGCCGGTTGTGGTTCAGAAGAGGATCCCGGTAGGCCACATGAGATTCATTGGAGGTATGCTGTTGTGTCCCTCCTTGATTCTGATCCAGTATATCCTGTATGACATTTTTGAGGCGGATGCAATTGTTAGTCATGCGCCCCCTTCCTCGATGATACTCACAATAGTCTGTGTCCTTCCAATAGGGAGGTTTGACGATAGGCTCGTAGTCACTTGTTGGCGGTAGAGAAATTTCATTGTTAGCCAACAACTTCCTGAGAGCAGACTCTTGAGATTCCCCCAGCGGCGTGAATTTTCTCCTTGGATTTGAATTAAACCAAGGTCTAGGTTCCTGAGGGGGTGGTTTGTTGAGTGCACCGGTATTTGCTTCTCCCTTAAGAGTGAATATGGGTTGTTGCTTAGGGGCTGCCGCCTTGGCGTCCACTACTCCATCATTGACCACATTCTTGTTCTTGGTCCAAAACTTTGATTTTTTCGTTGTGTAATTGGAAGGAGGTGTGTCCTTGTAGAGCTTGAGAGTTCCTTTAGTGATCATAGCTTTTTCAATGAAGAGGCCCATTTCAATGACTTTGGTGAACGAGGTAAGGCATTGTATCTGAATCTGATAGCTAAGATCAGTGTTTAGATTGTGGACAAACATTTCCAATAGCTGCTTCTCAGGCATATCGTAAGAACACTTACTAGCTAGCTGTCTCCATCATTGTAGGAAGGCGGCAAATGACTCACCACTCTTCTGCTTGGTGTTGCATAGATCTAGCATAGATACCTCATGTTCTATGTTGTAAGAGAAGTGCGTTATAAATTTATTGACAAGTTCATCAAAAGTTTTGATTCCTGGTGGGAGACGCGAGAACCACTCCATAGCTTGACCACCTAAAGATCGCGGGAATAGTCTCATTAAGTAGGTCTCGTTGTGAGCTACTTCTAAACATGCTGCAGTGAATTCCCTGATATGATCTCTAGGGTCCCCCTTCCCTTTATATTTGTCAAATTTTGGAACTCCGAACTGATAGGGGAATGGTTTCATGATCAAATTTCTATCAAAGGGGTACGGTGCTATATCTTCCAAAGAGTAGTTCTTAGAACTTGTACCGGTCTTAAGGTTGGATATCTTGAGCTTTAGACTTTCGATTTGTTGTCTCACGTCTGCCATAGGAGCAATTGGATCTACGGGTTGCTTCCCTCTCTCATTTGTATGGGGAACCGTGTCATTTGTACCTCTCTCATGTACATGTGGGACTGTGTCATTTGTGCCCCTCTCATGATCATTGTTTGCATTTTCCATGATGGAGCTAATGTCAAAGTCTGCGGGGAGTTTGATTCCGAGACTAGCAAGATGATGGAAATACTTATGGGGGTCTTCAAGGATCATCTTCTCTACGACGCGTTGGAATTTTCTATCTTGCATGTGCGCCACTAATTCTTCATGAGAAATCTCTTCTTCACCATCACGTGGTGGGAGAGTGTGATCAGATGAGTCGGCCATTTCGATTTGCTTGTTGTACTGGGATCGAGTAAGAACCATGCAAGGTGACACGGGATGGAGGGGGTGAGGACTAGAAATTCTGGCAAGGTGCCGACTGAGACTATTATGAATGGGATACCTAGGATAAGACTTGGACAAAGGATTCTCTCGCTCAATGACTTCAAGTAAGACGGTTGACACAAGACTCTAGCCACTAGCAAGGGTAGTCGATACCAATCTTACTGTGTAGGGCTTAGTCGTTCAACAAGACTACTAGCAAAGGTACTGTGACCTACTAGGCTTACGTGAATTCACTAATGAAATAAAAAAGAACTTATGCCGAATCGATATGGGATAGGCTGACTTTGGGACAAGAGTGATTTGGATAGAAGGTGAGTGCGACAATGGACGAAAGAGAAATAGTTGGGTGAAACGGATGGAGATTGACTGCAAGGTTGACTCTGATCTCGAAAAGTGAAACTAGGCTGAAATGGGTGCTCTGATCAGGTGAAAATTTCTCCTCAAAAATAGGGCAAGTGCTCACTGTCTCATATGCGCAGAAATAGATGCGCAGTAGAAATGGACAAATGCGCAACAAGTCGCAGTAAATGCACCGGTCTGGTGAACTATATATGCATAGCAACAGTGCATATATGCGCAACAAAAAGGTATATGCGCAGTAAGTCGCTACAAAAGCGCAGCAAGTCTCTGTGTATGCGCAGCAGAAATGTGTAAATGCGCAGCTCTGAAGTTTTTACAAAATTTTTAGTTTTTCTTCTATTTTTTGGTATTTTTTGGCTAGAAAAGGTCTTCTGATTTGATATTATGAATTTAATAGAAAGAAAACACAGCAAGCACAAAGAATATTTTGTAGTTTTTCATTATTTTTGTAAATTTTCTGACTCTATTTTGGACAAAAGCAAGCACAAAATCCTAGGCGAGAAATGGATTATCAGGGATTTGGGCCACTAAAACAAGATGTATTTAATTCGGGTAACCGTTCAAGTGGTTACACGTGCGGCGGCGCTACTCTCCGTTATGGAGTCTCCCAACCTCACAGGGTTGCGCCTGAGAGGGTTTTGGGGGAGGTTGGCCGTCGGTGTAACATAACAGCACTTGTTGCAGGAAGTTTTCACCTTAAGCACAATTTATTTTAAGTGGCTTGGTAGGGCTTGGCATTAGCCTGTTACCACTCAGGGTCGTTCCCACTTGGACAAGCATGCATCCAAGGGTAGGCCCCTCCTAAAGGTTCAACAAATAGAATGACAAGTCTGGCACTCTGATCACCTAGAAGAGGGGAGAGCATAAGCCTATTGGCATTCGCAAGCATAGAATACACTGATTAATCCACCCTAGTTAAAAGTGAAAAACTAAATGGGCTAATCTACTCAAACAGAACTTTGAAGTGATTCAGCAATATAGCAGTGGTTCAGTTTTAAATCCCAAAAAGCAATAGTGAGTTCAATTTTTAAACCGCGTAGCATGAGTTTGTTAACTTTGAAATTCAGGTCTCACGATATAGCAATGGTTCATTTTAACTTCAGAAAGCAGTAGTGAGTTCAATTCTTAAACCGCGTAGCACGAGATTGTTAACTTTGAAATTCAGGTCTTTCGATATAGCAATGGTTCATTTTAACTTCAAGATCATTGATGAGTTCAATTTTAATCTTTAGATAGCAATAACTTGGAAGGTGTTTGCAATGCAAGAAAGAAATAAATCCGGTTACTTCCTCCCTAATTAGCACTAGATGAAGATTTGAATGAACATTAATTTTTGCTTTCCCTTTGAAAATGAAATGTGAACTAATTAGATACAACTACATGGAACTAAACTTGCACCTATCCTGCAAAACTGCTCCAGCAAACACCTGCAAAAGGGTTAGCGTTAGCAACTTCCCCTAGAAAAGTACTAAAACCTTAGCCTGTTACAAATGCGTAGCTTCAGTGATCAGATGCGCAGAAATCATCAACAAAAGCGCCACAATAATGAATGCGCCGCAATATTGAATATATGCGTAGTTAAAAGAAATGAATGCACAGTATTAACGTATGTGCAGTAATAGTCTGCAAAAGCGCAGCAGAAATGCACATATGCGCAGAAACACAAAAGCGCCGTAACAGTGTGCAGAAGCGCAGTGAAAATACACAGATGCGCAGGATAAACAAAAGTGCCATAATAGTGTTTATATGCGCCGTGGAAATGAACAGATGCGCTGAAGTAATCTGTGCGTGACTCTGCGTGACCTGTACGGAACCTGCCTTCAAAAAAGCTCAGAAACGGTAAAATAAAGGGGCAAACGGCCCCACGGTGGGCGCCAAAAATGTAAGGGTAAAATGGTGATCAATCAAATGAATTAAACAAGACCCAAACATCAACAGAATAGTGAAATAAGAAGGATTCAATAAACAAAGCAATGAACAAACACAGTGCAAACCTCTCCCGTTTTGAAACTTCTGTTGTTCACCTATCACAAATCGTCCTTTTGCAGATGAGATGAGCCATCAGAGAGTGCAATCTTTTTAGCTGTTTCTAGGAAGTCGATGGTGAATGGCTATGGTGATATGCAATGAAGATGAGCTCCAATGCAAGTATGTGATCTCAAGCTTGTAGATGACAAAAGGGTGCCAAAGGCACGCTGGTGGTATTTTTGCAGAGTAACGATGTCAAAAGCCTGGATGATTAGAATGGAGGGATGAAGCTTCATTTATAGACTTGGAAGAATGGGAATCAACGGTTGAGAGGAGATATGAAGATCAACGGCTAAGGATGGTTGAGGAATGTGCAACCAGTAGAAGTGTGACAAGTGTCCCAGCTCCATCATGAAAGGGGGGATGTGACAAAACTGATTGGAGAGTTAACTCCATTGACTGGTCTATTAACAGACTTGATTGATCAGTTAGAAGAATAAATCATGGAACTGACTGAATTGATTGAGGATTTGACTCAATTGATAGGTTAGTTAACAGATTTGATTGATTAGTTAACTAACCTCTGATTTGAGAAGAAATAGGCCATGTGGGTGAGGGAAAATAAGGTAATTAAATATTAAATATATTTAATTACATGTGCAACCCGGTGAAGTGGACAAGGTGAGGTGGAAAAGGTGAGGTGTAAAGGTGATGTGGATTTTTGAATTTAGAACTTAGGATAGAGGAATTTGGATTAATTAAATAATTTATGATTATTTAATTGTTTAGGACATTTAGAAGAGTTTTAATTAAATAAATAGATTTTATTTAATTATGGAACAATGAATCGATTAAATAAATTTAGAATATTTATTTAATTGATAGAAGAATGGAATAAATATTTAGAATATTTATTTAGGATGAATCGTGTCATTTTTAGGCGTATACAGTTACAAAAAAGCTTATGGTAACATAAGATGCCAAATTTAACAAAAAAAATGCTACAGTAGCAACAAATGCTACAATTAATTGAAAATGTTGTGTTATGACCACTAACAGTTAACAAGAAAGTTGGTGTTAATAAAAAATGTTGGAAGTTATAACAAAAAATGTCAAAGAAGCTACTACCACCACTACCTCAAGGGTTAGAAGAAAATTTAATAAAAAAACATGTTGGAGATAACATCGAGGGCACAAGGTTAAGGTAACAACAACTATCGCCACCACCATAGCTAAAACTATCACCATTGAGAAGAAAAAGTTGGAGAAAATTTTGAATATTGGTTGTTGGAGAAGATGCACCACCACCATCCTCGATCATGATTCATCTAATGTCATGGTGATGTGGACATACCCTACCATGCAAAATGACCCATTACAAATAGGACATGCCTTCCCATTGTGAAATTTTGAATCTTCTCTGAATATATTTGAGTCACGTAAACTAGCTCGAGAAGATATTACAGTCGACATCCTTTCAAATCTCAAAAATATGACCCTAAATCTCATTGTCTACACTAAGTAGTAGAACCAACAACCTAGATAATCAATCAAAAGATTTAGAGATAAAAAAACCTAGATAGAAGAAAGCCCTCAAACCCAACAAGTGACCAAACTGGTAAAACCCAAACCAAGAAACATAAAAATTTGATGAAGAAATTGAACTAGATCACAAAATTTTGTGAAGGGTTGTGGTCCTCTACAAAAAAATGCCTTTCATACCAAAAAATTTGTATAGGTATGCAATTCTACACATTTTTATGGTGTACAAATTTCTATACTATAATGTATAGGTACTGTACAGAGCCTGTTGCACTTGTGTTGTCATTCATGTCAACAGTGTGAGACAAGAGATAATGATAAATGAATTCTATGGCATTGTAATCAGAGAAGACAAAGAAGATGGATCAGAGAAGTTGTGATGAGATGGTAAGATGATGGATGTCATATACTTTGTACACAATTGTCCCCTATCTCTTGAAGTTCATAGACAAAGATTGTGCTAATGAGAAAAAAAGTTTGTTGTTGCTATATGAAGTTGAGAATGAAGTCTCTGATGTAGTAAATATTGTATTCATTATTTCCTGAGGAAAAGCATCACTTTAGTTTTGAAAGGAAGAATCAAATTGTCCAAGGCATTGGAGTTTGTACAGAATAAGCACGGGAGAATGCTTTGCATTCCTCCGCACTTGGTGGTATGGCCTTGCGGTTTGGGAGTTTTTCAAGGACATATGTGAAGGTTGTGTATTTTGAATTTTAGAGCTTGGAGATTAACGCAGAAGCTTTTAGAGCTTGCAGAGTGAAGACAGTTGTTCAGAGTTGTAGTCAGGATGCATCTAAGAAATGCTCCACATTTCTCTGTTGTTGAAGTTGATGTTCTGCAATTTGAAGGTTGATCATTTATAGATGAGAAGATAATAATATTCAAGTTTCAGCTACTAAGGTGTACCACAAAGGTTCTCCAGGGTCAGTAGAACAAAGACACATCTTGCTGCTGACTAGGGTTGTCTGGAGGAGATAGCAGAAGCCACCGCATTTCACCGCAATTTATCTTTTGGCTTTGATGTTTGGAAAATGATTTTAGAGATTCAATTGGATGATTCAATTCAGGTTTCAAGTGCTGAAGTGCACCGCAATTTCATTTTTCAATGCTCTATCTAAAGTTTGTGTGTTCAGTATTCATTTGTGATACCAGGCTTCGTTTCTGTTTGTTTGTGCCATAAAGTTAACATATATTTCAGTGGAAGGATTGGTTAAGAAGTTTTGTATAAGTCTTATGTTGCTTGTGTAATGATCCACATGATGTTAGTCATTCTCTCCGGTACTGCTTTTGGTCTGGAGCTATTGGGCGAAAGGATGAGTGTTTGTTGGGCCGACTTCATGTGCTTTGATGATCTCACCAAATGATTGGAAGTGTGCACCTGCTTAGGAAGATGTGTTAACGAAGAATAGGTCCTAGTTATCACTTCACTTGAACTGCATTAATTTTCTACATCTTTTGGATCCTAACTTGGAGTAGTCTTGCACATTTCATGATTACTCGTTTCATCTTGTCTAGTCCATGGGAGAAGGATTTTGGAATTTGCGGAAGGTATAAATGAAACATCTTTTTTATTAAGGAATGCATGAGTGTTTGAGAGTGTGCGAGGATGGGAGAACAGATGTGAGTATGTTTTTGAAGGTGTGTTGGAGGTAGTAGTGTTTGTTGTGCAGAGAAAGTGAAGTTTTGTGACAAAGTGAAGTGTGTGGATGATGAAAAGGTTTTTGTTTAGTAAGATCTATTGAATGTAACATCTAGAGGTTGTAGCCTCATTCTGTAAGTGCTATTGAATTGTTTTTTAGGGAGTTGTAGCCCATAAATAATATTGTAATCATATTTTTCATTTGTGAGGCTGGATTTGGATAGTAGATCCAAGCATCTTGCTCACCATGGTTTTTCCCTTCTGGGTTTTCTACGTAAATATGGTGTCATGGTTGTGTGCTTATGTGTTGTGCTTTAATTAGCTTAATTTGTTGATCTTTTGGTTAAAGTAGTTAGAAGTTTGTTTGACAATGTTAAACTGGAATAAGTTTTGATATATACTAATTCACCCCCCTCTCAATGTATCCTTGTGTTCTAACAAAGCCCCCCCCTCAAAAAATAAAATTAAAAAAATGTCTATGTTGAAAATTGACCAAACAATAGGCAATTTTAGATTTCTTAGGTCTTCCTGACTCAACAATGAGGATGTTTGGCTCCATGATGCATTATTGATAGGGCTAAGTGTTGATTTTAACTAAAAAGGGGAAGGGACTTGCAAGCTCACTTTGATACCATGTTGGAGCAGCCAAGATTTGAATGCAAGAAGTTGAGAACTTCCACAAAGCTGAATTGTACAAAATGAAGAGCCCGATACCGTATAAAGAGTAAAAATGTGGAGGATACAAAATTACAATAGATGTCTTGCATATAAAGACAAGGATGAGGAGGTGAGAAGGTAGGATTGAAAGTCTAACTACCCCTCCAAATATTTTTACAATGTATTTCTCACTCACAAAATAGTATGACAAAAGTATGAAAGTGTACAATAGGTTTAATAAAGTTGATTTACTACTTATAATTTTTTTTTTATTTATCTGTTCAAAGGGAACAACACTTACAAATAGACAAAAGATACCAATAAACTCCATACTATTCTCGTAATGTTGTGTCCAAAATTATGAATTGGTATGGCTCCCTTTTCACATAGTATGATTGTTAGAATATATGCTACAACCTCTCAATAGATTCATAGGGATAATTTCACTATGTATGGCTTGTTATTAGTGAAGTAAGGCCTCCAAATTTGTATAGCCAGGTAAGTGATAAACAAAAATCAATGATTGATAAGATAAGAGTATGGCTAGTAAAGATGGTACAACCCCTTACCAGTTGCCTAAATCAAATGATTAGCTTTTCTTAAGGAAAATTAATAATTGATATTCTTTACATTTTAAAACCTCTACTAAACTTCATGCAATCCCAAATTATGGAAATTAGACTAAACCATAAAAAATCTACAGCAAATAGAAACAACACACTAAAATTTAGAAATCTTCTCATAAACCCAAAACCCAACTAAAACAGAAACACACTGACCAATCTGTAAACCATACAACTCTGGACAACTATAAATCTTCATGATCAACACCAATGTGATCCCTAGATGGAATCACCTCCATATAAAAGAGGGTTTTCATCCTTCATCCACTTGGAAACTAAAGGGTTTTTGTCCTCAGGAGCAAATAAATGAACACAAAGTCCAAACTATTAGATAAATCAGTTTCATAAAATATTCAAGTTGTCTTTCACTTGAGCCCAGAACCTCCTTTTATAGGCTATTTGAGGGAATATAATATTATTTTATTTTTCCCCTTTTCCCTCAAACTTATTTTTTAAAGTGTCTAGAAAGTCATTTTATTTAAACATTACCTTTGTATCCCATTCCTAGCAACACTTTATTGTCCCTATTTTAAAAACAAATTTTTAATAATAAAACATAAGTTGTCTTTTTATGAATATAACTTAAAGTTGCTTTTAGCGTTAAATTATAAAATTATTTATGTTACTTCTCCCCATTAGCCTACGAGAAATAAAATAATAGGCTAAAGTGCTCCTAATCATCTCAAAAAAGGGACATGACACACAATCTAATTTATTGAAGGCTAATTTGAGGTTGGAAAATACCACCTAAGGGAATAACTAATGTATTCACTTAAATACTCATGCCGTTTCATCTTTTCCCCCTTTATATTTAGATTCGGATTGTTAGAGCTTGAAAACACTTGCAAGAGGGTTTGTAGTAAACTTAGTGATAAGATATAGTGATAATTTGTCTCAAAAAGGCATGGTTTTCCATCTCTCACCTAGACCCCAATTCCCTAGCATCAAAAGTGACTTGTAGTAATGCTTTGGAAAATTTGTCTACATGCCTAACCTATAAGAGTGCCCCTACTAGTGTTGTGTCTAATTTTACTTTCTATGAAGTGAAAGAGCACTGTTAATTAGTGTTAATTGTTTGGATGTCTAGAAAGGGTGGGATTATTAGCTTTAGATTCTTGATTTAGTTTCCCAATCCTAAAAGAGCACCCTCTACTACACATATATCTATATATATCATTTCAATATTAAATTTCAGATTTGTTAAATTTAATTGATATGTTGAAAGATATGAAACATCAGTTTGAAATTTTAATACACATAACACTAAAACAACCTAAAATTTCTATTTTTCTTTTAATATATGACCATAAATACTAAAACACATTTGAAAACTTTAACTTGGTACAATATTTCTTATAATATTAAATAAAAAATAAATTGTTGTATTTGACCTTTATAATTTAAAAATTTTCATTTGAAAATCGTAATTCTTTTAATGAACCAATACATCTTTATCTAAATAGAGATAGGGGTTTGAGGGGTTTAACTATGAGTTGAGAGATTGAAAGCACTCACTTGGGCCTTGAAACCAACTACCTTAGGCCACTAACACATTTTCTTGGAAATATATGTACAAATGATAATGTTCATCCCATATAAAGAAAATTTCCAACTCACATTATTTCTATCAAGAAAATTAATTACATTGTACTATTGTTTGGTACAATTCATGTACATAATAATAAGCTAGGTAATTTAGAACAACTCATGAATATAATGATTAAAATTTACATATTTTAGTACAACTTGTGTATAGAATGATCATAAAAACTTAGGTAATGTGCATATATAATGTAGCTATTCACTATATATTTTACTTCACAAGTGCATGGTTGTAGTCATGGAAATAAAAGGTCTTATAGATAAAATGTGATAACCATCTTGATATCAAGAATGAAGCTAATGCACTTCCAATCAAGAATGCATTCCAAACATATAATGATGATGTCGTTTGTTTATTGACTTCTTTAACTCCAAGTATTCCAACACATATGATGGGTAAAATTTGTGTAATGATCTCAAGAGCCCTTAATACTTTTAGTGCACCTTTGCAACTACGACACTTCACTACATGAGATTGATATCTGCAAATATATAAAGATTACAAGTATTAACAAATTTCATCTAGGAAAATAATATTCTATATTATCAGAAAAATGTTAAATTATAAAATGATATTCTCAAATATCTTAAATGACAATCCCAAATCATATCAAATTATTTCCATTTTAAATAAGGAATAACATTATTTGGAACAATCTATTATATACTATGTACTATAATTCACCAATATGTTTACTATTTCAATGACACCTACTTTGTGTAAGATTCAAGGAATTTTTCTAATGGTTAAATAATATGGATCCATATAAAATTTAAGCACATTCTTGAAAGAATGTTTCTCAACATATCATTTAACATGGTTGCTTCTTAATTGAAAAATAGTTAAAAGTAAATTCAAATGATATAATAGACACACATTTGTCAAAATAGATAATTGTGACATGTATATTTATAATGGTGAAAAATCTATTTGGATGTCTTTTCCAATTTCATTTTATGCCTAGTTTGAGGAAATGTATTGATACTCATGCATGATGAAATTGGCGTAGTCTTGTGCAAAGTTGAGCCCATTTACCTAGCTACTATTTGATCCTTATTATACACAATCCTATGCTTATTGAAATATCTTACTTCTATGTGCACATGTTCTTATGCATTTGGCATATCTATCTTTTACGTTGATATATACATTGATCACTAGATTACCTCTACTCGTCATGATCGATTTTCCTATTTGATCCCAAGTCAAGTCTGCAATCGTAGGCTCACACTCGCAAGTGTAAACTTGACCTACCTAAATTCATTTTTTGTCTAACTAGCCCCCCTTGTCTTTTGGCCCAAATTTGAATATGTAAATGTTTGTGTTGTTAGATTTAGGGCAGACAACTAAGAGGGGGGGTGAATCAGTTGTATAAAACTTTCTTCCAATTAAACATTTAAGTCCACTTAGCAATTCAGCAACATAATGATAAATCAATCATGGAAACATAATGCATGAAATCAAGAGCAGAAACACGTTAACACATAGGACACCAAGATTTTGACGTGGAAAACCTAGTTAAGGGAAAAACCACAGGGTGATTAACCCAAGATTGTATTCTCTGTTAGAAGAATAGAAAGAATAAAATGGCACATGCCAATTAGGGCTCACTGCCCAAGCACATTGCTCACAAGAGGCTCACTGCCTACAAGAGACACACTGTCTACAAAATAGTATGTATCACATACATGAACTGGAGTATAGCATCTTCACCATGCTTGAATCAGTTGCATTTAAGCCCAAAACTTTTGCTCTGCGTTTCGCTTTCCTCCTCACTACCACACTCTCATCTCCACAAGGACACCTTTGAAATGACTTCAAAATCCCTTATTTATACAAGACATCAACTTCAGAATAATCATCTAAGTTGGAAAATATCTACAAGAACATCCGCAAGATGTGTAACTCATCCGGTCGGCCAGTCTCAGGAAGAACACCATCATCCGAAGTTATTCTTCAATTGTGAGCTCCAACTCCAATGTGGACCACCAACATGAACTGGACATGATCCAAAGACCTCCACAAGCTTGCCTGAATCACCAAGAACATCCACACTTCATCTTCTTACTAAAATCCTTCTCTCCTTCATCTGGAAACTCAAGAACACAATCTGTCATCACTGTTACAAAGGAATAGATGCTTGCGGACCTTAAAACCATGAACCAATTGAGTTGACACTTCAAAAAGACTTCCTTAACACTCCCTCAAATCTACAGAATAAGATAATGCATTTCCAGATCTCACCGGACCTGTCTGTATCACTCTGTCACCTCTGAACACCTACCAGAACTGGTTTTACTTGAGCAGCCACAACTTCTTCAGATCTTCATGCTGACCTCTAAAATCTTTACTAGATCACCTTAAGACACATATCTACAAACCCTTTGAATTGCATCCTCTGATCCTCATCCTATCTTGGACTTTTACCTTAATGTCTTCACTGTTCTTCTCTATTCCTGATTAAGACTAATTTTCTCAATATCCTCAGCACATAGCTCTTCCAATCCTTATCATTAATGTAACAGGAGTATGTTGACATCAATGACAACATCGGTTAGGCCCATACTTGCAACAATCCCCCCCTTTGTCATTGATGGCAACATATGATATGAAAAATTATTTTGACCATTAATACAAGAACGTTTTCTCAATAACACAACTCCCCCTATCAACAACAACCATTCACATATCTTCTCTTCCTTTACTGCTCCCCCTTTGATCAGTAACCACTTGTTTTTCACATGTCTTCTCTCCCCCTTTGACATCAATGGCAAAGGGCACATACTTGCAATTTCAACACTTCAGAATCATACTAGCTACTCCCCCTGAGTAGCAGCTCTCCATCATCAATCCGAATTCACAAGATATGACTATGATATCCACCGAACTGATGCACATTAGTGCACCTTAGTTCATCACCGAAGGGGCAATAGTCAAAAGAGTCCTTAGGTAGAGGTTTAGTAAAGATGTCTGCAATCTGATCCTTGGAAGACACAAACTCCAATCTGACTTCATTCTTGTTCACTTTCTCTCTCAAAAAGTGAAACTTGATGGATATATGTTTAGTCTTTGAATGCAACACTGGATTCTTAGATATATTTATTACACTTGAATTATCACAGAAGATTGTGATAGGCTCCTCATACTCCACTATGATGTCTCTTAGCATCTGCTTCATCCACAAAACTTGAGTGCAACTACCTACTGCTGCAATATATTCTTCTTTTGCAGTGGACAGAGATATTGCCTCTTGTTTCTTGCTCAGCCAAGAAACCAATCTCTTCCCTAAAAAGAATGCTCCACCACTGGTATTCTTCCGGTCATCCATATCTCCTGCCCAATCAGCATATGTATATGCATGAAGAGAGAAATCATGATCTCTAGGATACCACAAACCATACTCAACTGTCCCTTTTAGATATCTAAAAATTCTCTTGATTTCCATGACATGAGATTCTCTAGGATTAGCCTGGAATCTAGCAACAAGACCAACAGCCTACATAATATCTGGTCTAGTTTGAGTAAGATACAATAGTCCTCCAATCATTGACCTATACTTTTTCTGATTAACATTGGGAGAGTCATCATCCTTGCTCAACTTACATCCAATTGCCATGGGAGTACTCATTGGCCTTGAGTCTTCCATCCCAAATTTATTCAACAATTCTTTCACATATTTGGTCTGAGAAATGAAGATTCCTTTCTTTGTCTGAGTGATTTGTAGACCCAAGAAGAAATTTATTTCCCCAAGCATGGACATCTCAAATTCACTTTTCATTTGATTTGCAAAGGTTTTACACATACTATCTCTTCCTCCAAAAATGATATCATCAACAAACATTTCAACAATCAAGATATTTTCATGGTCAATTTTAAAATACAAATTACTGTCAGCAGTACCTTTGTTGAAACCAATCTTCAAAAGATGTTTATCCAATCTTTCATACCAGGCTCTTGGGGCTTGCTTCAGTCCATACGGTACCTTCTTCAACTTGCAGACCATATCACCATGATCAGATAATTGAAATCCATCCAGTTGCTCAATGTACACTTCTTCTTCCAAGTCACCATTCAGGAAGGCAGACTTGACATCCATCTGATACACTTTGAAATCTTTGAAGGCAGCAAATGCAAGAAATAATATGACTGCTTCAATTCTTGCACTAGAGCAAAATTTTCTTCAAAATCAACTCCTTCTATTTGAGAATATCCCTTGCAGACCAATCTGGCTTTATTTCTGATTACTTCACCAACTTCATTCAGTTTGTTCCGGAAGACCCATTTGGTTCCAATCACATTCTTGTTTCTAGGTCTAGGAACAAGATCCCAAGTGTGATTTTTCTCAATTTGCATCAGCTCATCCTCAATTGCTTTAGTCCAGTTTTCATCATTGCAAGCTTCATTCATTATCTTAGGTTCAATCTTTGAAATCAGACAATACTTATTTGAATCTTGAGAAATTCTCCTTCTAGTTTGTACACCTTTGCTTTTGTCACCTATGATCTGATCTTCAAAGTGGTTCAGTCTTACATACCTTAGAAATTTGGGAATTTATCACAGTTCTGATTCTTGATCAGGCTCATTAAAACTCATCTCTTCTTCCTGATTTACCAGATCAGTTGAATCTGACTTTCAGAAGAGGCTTGGGCCCCTTGAATCAGAATATCATTCTGATCATCTTCATCATATTCATAAAACCTTGAGGGTTTTTTAATTCCTTCATCAACCTTCACATTTGTACTTTCTATCATCTTTCTCAGTCTCTTGTTGTAACACCGGTATGCTTTGCTTTGAGTAGAGTAACCCAAGAATATTCCTTCATCACTTCTAGCATCAAACTTTCCTAGATCTTCATCTCTTTTAATGTAACATTTGCTACCAAAAACTCTAAAATACCTCACAGTAGGAATGATGCCAAACCAAAGTTCATAAGGAGTCTTACCAGTATTGCTTCTAATTTGTACTCGATTGAGAGTATAGACTGCAGTGCTAACAACTTCTCTCCAATAGATCTAAGGAACATTTGCTTCCATAATCATTGTCCTAGATGCTTCCTGGATGGTTCGGTTCTTTCTCTCAACTACTCCATTCTATTGTGGAGTCCTAGGAGTAGACAACTGTCTCTTAATTCCATGTTTCTCACATAAATCTATGAACTCACTAGATGTGAATTCTCCACCTCTATCAGACCTCAGACATTTCAATTTTAATCCGGTTTCATTCTCTACCATAGCCTTGAATATTTTGAATTTCTCAAGAGCTTCTGATTTCTCTTTCAGAAAGGTTACCCACATCATCCAGGAATAGTCATCAATTAGTAACATGAAGTATCTATCACCTTGCACACTCTTGATTCTTGCCAGACCACAAAGATCAGTATGAACTAAGTCCAATAATCCAGTAGAAGATTGTTCCTTGCTTTTAAATGAGACTCTGCTTTATTTTCCCAAATGACATTCTTTGCACAAACTATTTGTAGGTTTCACCAGTTTTGGAAGATCTCTTACATCCTGAGTATTTCTTATCTTGATGATATTATCAAAATTCACATGACACATTCTCCTGTGCCATAACCAACTCTGATCAACTTTTACAAATAAACAACTTTTACCAGTACCAACCAAGTGGAAGATATTACCTTTACTTTGAGTACTGGATGCAATCTCTGTTCCAGAACTTTCAAGATCTTGCATTTTCCATTCTGGAATCAGATATCATAGCCTTTGTCCACCAACTGACCAACACTGAGAAGATTGTGCTTCAATCCTTCAACATACAGTACATTACCAGTTTTGTTCCTTCCATCAAAAGAAATAGTTCCTCTTCCTTTGATTCTACTAGCAGAATTATCACCAAACTTTACCACTCCTCCTTCATACCTTTCCAAATCTATGAACTTATTTTTGTCACCTATCATATGGTGAGAGAATCCACTGTCAATGACCCAATCATCCTTTTCTTCAACTTGGGCAGCTAGAGCTCTTTCTACAACTTTATGATTGACAGATTCAGAGGACAATGGTTCTTCTTCCTTGATGGCAATAAACACCCAATCACTTCCAGATTTGTTTCTTGTCTCTGATTCATCATCTGTTACTCCTTCATTATCATCTTCCTCATGAACATAGTAACAGTTCTTTTGGAACCTTGATCTGTTAGGATTTGGCCTTGAAAATCTTTCCGGACTCTTTGAGGCAAAATGACCAATCTTATTGCAGTTAAAACACTTAAAAGGCAATTTTCCTTCATACTTACCGGATCCTCTTAGCAGTCTTTTTGCAATAAGGGCTTCAAGTTGAGTAGTTTCAGCTTCTTCTTCTAGGTCTTTTCTTGCTTTTTATACCATGATAGTTTCCTTGAAGAGTTCTCTCCCAGATCAAACCTTTGTTTACCTTTTACAGAGGCACTGGCTTTGAATGCTGATTCAGTCTTGGGGGGGGCATCTCCAAACTCGGTCATTTCAAATGCAGCCAATTTACCAGCCAATTGATCTCTTTTGATAGTTGTATGGGCTCTGAATTCTTCAATGGCAGCAGCCTTGATTTTATAAGAAGCAAGAAGGGATGTGAGAATTTTTCCAACAATCTCATCTTCATCCAAGACTCCACCAGCATTTCTAATTCCACAAACAATCTCATTTACTCTTGGCATAAAAGTAGTAATATTTTCATCATCTCTCATCTTCAGATTTTCATATTTCCCTTTCAGACTCTATAACCTTGTAAATTTAACATACTTGTCTCCTTCATGTAGAATTTCTAGTTTTTGCCAAATCTCAAAAGCAGTTGGTAGGTCAACAACATTTGAAAGCTCTGAATTAGATAGTGCGCTTAGAAGAGCTTCTATAGTCCGTAGATTGTTTTCAGCATCTATGATTTCATTTGGGGATTTCAGACCACCCTGAGGAGGAGTAAACTTTGTTGAAGCCATGTTCCAGTACTGCACTCCCATACATTGCAAGTGACATTTCATGCAACTTTTTGAGAGATTAAAATTGGTTCCACCAAACTTCAGACTATCCTTCTTGTAGGACAACATCCTAGATCTCCTCAAGTGGTTAAGCTCCTTTTAGAGGAACTTGGCTCTGATACCAATTGTTATATTTAGGGTAGACAACTAAGAGGGGGGGTGAATCAGTTGTACAAAACTTTCTTCCAATTAAACACTTAAGTCCACTTAGCAATTCAGCAACATAATGATAAATCAATCATGGAAACATAATGCATGAAATCAAGAGCAGAAACACGTTAACACATAGGACACCAAGATTTTGAGGTGGAAAACTCGGTTAAGGGAAAAACCACGGGGTGATTAACCCAAGATTGTATTCTCTGTTAGAAGAATAGAAAGAACAAAATGGCACATGCCAATTAGGGCTCACTACCTGAGCACACTGCTCACAAGAGGCTCACTACCTATAAGAGACACACTGTCTACAAAATAGTAAGTATCCCATACATGAACTGGAGTATAGCATCTTCACCATGCTTGAATCAGTTCCATTTAAGCCCAAAACTTTTGCTCTTCCTTTTGCTTTCCTCCTCGCTACCACACTCTCATCTCCACAAGGACACCTTTGAAATGACTTCGCAATCCCTTATTTATACAAGACATCAACTTAGGAATAATCATCTAAGTCGTCAAACATCTACAAGAACATCTGCAAGATGTGTAACTCATCCGGTCAGCCAGTCTCAGGAAGAACACCATCATCCGGAAGTTATTCTTCAATTACAAGCTCCAACTTCAATGCGGACCACCAACATGAATTAGACATGATCCAAAGACCTCCACAAGCTTGCCTGAATCACCAAGAACATCCACACTTCATCTCCTTACTGAAATCCTTCTCTCCTTCATCCAGAAACTCAAGAACACAGTCTGTCATCATTGTTACAAAGGAATAGATGCTTGCGGACCTTAAAACCACGAACCAATCAAGTTGACACTTCAAAAAGACTTCCTTAACACTCCCTCAAATCTGCAGAATAGGATAATGCATTTCTGGATCTCACCGGACTTGTCTATATCACTCTGTCACCTCTGAACACCTACCCAAACCGGTTTTACTTGAGCAGCCACAACTTCTTCAGATCTTCATACGGACCTCTGAAATCTTTACTGGATCACCTTAAGACACATATCTACAAACTCTTTGAACCGCATCTTCTGATCCTCATCCTATCTTGGACTTTTACCTTAATGTCTTCACTATTCTTCTCTTTTCCTAATTAAGACTAATTTTTTCAATATCCTCAACACACAACTCTTCCAATCCTTATCATTAATGCAACAGGAGTATGTTGACATCAATGACAACACCGGTTAGGCCCATACTTGCAACATGTGTTACCTATTGTCATGTGCTTGTATAAAAAGATATTCATTTGCATTTATTTAATCATTAGGAAATCAAGAGATCTCTCATCCATTCTAGAGAATTTAGAAAAGTAAATCAACAGTGACACATTTGGATTTGTTGATAAAAGGATTAATGAATTAGATTTCTAGGAATCTTGTATATTGTCTTCAATCATTTAGTCAAAGTCATTGATTTGGCATCCTTACATTATTTGACATTTCAGGAAATAGTGGGATCCCATCAAGTGAAAACTAGAAAATTTACTCACCCATTTTAACTATGAGAGATTAGACAATATACTTTTGTATGTTACATAACGATAAAAAATCAAAGATTATGAGAGGCTAAGTCTATAGTTACAAACTAAGTTTTCAACTAAGAATTAGACCTAGATTGGTGAAATTGACCCATAATAAAGTAGAGAAGAATATTTTTATTATGAACTATACATTCAACTATTAAGGCTATTTCTAGATCCCAAGGTACATAGATTCAAGAGCATTACCTATTTGGCACTCACTCTTTGATCATAGAGCTAATTAGTCCATCCTTCTTATTTCTAAAAATAGCAAATGTTTGTATCAGTGATTTGTCTAGCTCCATCTCATTAGTCATTAATTATTACTAGTCTAAGTTAATTATTCTTTTATGTGTGCATTTTATTGATTAGCCTTGACTAACCCTTAAAACATTTTATTTCCTTTTCATTTTGGTGAACTTGATGAAGCTTACACAACCTTAGATCTTATTCGGGTTTTCAAATGTGCATTTAAATCTAATTTTATTCATTGTGCAGATTTGATCTATCCTTTTTGCCACTTGTGATTTATTATTCCATCTTAGATTCTAGGGTTTGGTGATTATTTTATTTGACTATCCTTTTACCCCCTACCCACCCTTATCTTGATCTAGAATTTACACTTTTCACCTATTTTTATATAATTTAACTCCAATTTTAAAATTTATTTGCCTATTCCTAGTCATATTATTGTTTATGTCGAAGGATTCCCATGATCCTAATTATCCATAGAGAAGAATCCCTCACCTAAATGTTAATATGGCTACCCAATCCAATGATATTGATATCTTTAATGGTGGTCACATTGAAATAAACTTAGGTGAAGTTTATGATCATGAGGCTCGTGTGAATACATAAGATTTTGCTACTTAATTTACTAGTATGGCTTGTTGGATCTAGGGCATACAACTGAGAGGGGGGGGTGAATCAGTTGTATAAAACTTCTTGTTCTTTCAAACACTTGATTCTTGGTTGTTAGTTAACAGCATATCAATTAATCTTTCATGAAAGCATTATACATAAACACAAGAGCAGCTAAACATCAACACATTGAACACCAAGATTTTGACGTGGAAAACCCGGTTAAGGGAAAAACCACGGGGTGATTAACCCAAGAATTATTCTCTGTTAGAAGAATAAGAAAAAGAATGGCACTTGCCAATTAGGGCTCACTGCCCGAGCACACTGCTCACAAAGAGGCCCACTGCCTACAAGGAGACACACTGTCTACCAAGTGATAAGAATCACAGTCTTGAACTGGAGAATGACATCTCTACCATGTCCGGATCAGTTCCATTTAAGCCCAAAACTTCTGTTCTGCCTTTCGCACTTCTCTTCACTATGCCACACTCATCCACACAATCCACACTTTGAAATGAACTCACAAACCGTTATTTATACAAGACATCGACTTAGGAACAAACATCTAAGTCAGCAAACAACCATAAGAGTATCCGCAAGATGAATAACACATCCAGTCGGCCACCACAAGAACATTCGCAGGATGAACAACTCATCCGGTCGGCTAAACAGAGCAAGAACTTCATCCGGAAGAATAACTTCAATTCCGGGCTCTACTATCAATGCGGATCAACAACACAACCTCAACACGATCCAGAAAACTTCACAAGCCTGCCTGAATGACCGGATACATCCGCACATCCTTTACTTGCTGGAATCTCTTGTCTTCCTCATCCGGAACTTCAAGAACACAGTCTGTCGCCACTGTAGAAGGTACTTCCGGACCTTCAAATCATACATTATCAATGTGGACCAACAACACAACCTCAACATGATCCAAGAACCTTCACAAGCCTGTCTGAATGACCAGGTACGTCCGCATTTCCTTTACTTACTAAAATCTCTTATCCTCCTTATCCGGAACTTCAAGAACACAGTCTATCGCCACTGTCATAATGCAAGAGGTACTTCCGGACCTCCAAATCATACACAACTCAAGATGGCATATCACAAGGACATCTCAAACACTCTTTCCAATCTGCAGATTAGGATTGCACAATTCCGGACCTCACCGGACCTTTCTGTGATCCTCTGTCACCTCTAAGCACTTGCCGGAACCGGTTCCACACAGACAGCCATAACTTCTTCAGGTCTTCATGCGGACCTCTGAAAACTTGACTGAAGCATCTCAAGACTCATATCTGCAAACCCTTTAATCCGCATCCTCCGGTTCTCAACCTATCCAATATATTTGCCTTCTTCTCATCACTGTTCTTTACTGTTCCTGACTGAGGCTAATTTTCTCAATATCCTCAACACACGGCTCATCCAATCCTTCTTGTCAATGTAATATGAGTATGTTGACATCAATGACAACACTGGTTCACCTCATACTTGCAACAATCTCCCCCTTTGTCATTGATGGCAACATATGATGTGAAAAACCATCAAGACAAGAACTTCTCCTTTCTGTCACAGCTCTCCCTATCAACAACAACTTTTCACATGTCTTCTCTTCCTTTACTGCTCCCCCTTTGATCATTAACCACTTGTTTTTCACATGTCTTCTCTCCCCCTTTGACATCAATGGCAAAGGGCTCATACTTGCAATTCTAATACATCAGAATCATACCAGCTGCTCCCCCTTAGTAGCAGCTCCCCATCATCAATCCGGATCACAAGATATGACTGTGATATCCACCGGACTGATGCACATCAGTGCATCCTAGTTCATCACCGGAGGGGCCATGACCCCTAACTTCTCTCAGAGATATTCAAAAGAGTCCTTGGGAAGAGGTTTTGTAAAGATATCTGCAATCTGATCCTTGGAGGGAACATACTCCAATCTGACTTCTTCCTTGTTTACTTGTTCTCTCAAAAAGTGAAACTTGATAGATATGTGCTTAGTCTTAGAATGCAATACCGGATTCTTAGAAATATTAATTGCACTTGAATTATCACAGAAAATTGTGATAGGCTCCTCATATTCAACTTTAATGTCTCTTAGCATCTGCTTCATCCATAAAATTTGAGTGCAACTACCTGCTGCTGCAATGTATTCTGCTTCAGTTGTAGACAGAGATATTGCATCTTGTTTCTTGCTTAACCAAGAAACCAATCTCTTCCCCAAAAAGAATGCTCCACCACTAGTGCTCTTCTGGTCATCCACATCTCTTGCCCAATCTGCATCTGTGTAAGCATGAAGAGAGAAATCCGGATCTCTAGGGTACCATAGACCATACTCAACTGTTCCTTTCAAGTACCTAAAAATTCTTTTGATTGCCATAACATGAGATTCTCTAGGATCAGCCTGGAATCTTGCCACAAGACCAACAGCCTGCATTATATCTGGTCTAGTTTGAGTGAGATACAACAATCCACCAATCATTGATCTATACTTTGTCTGATCTGCCTTTGGAGAATCATCATCTTTGCTTAACTTACATCCGATTGCCATAGGAGTGTTCATAGGCTTTGAGTCTTCCATACCAAATTTCCTTAACAATTCTTTCACATATTTGGTCTGAGAAATGAAGATCCCTTCTTTTGTTTGAGTAATTTGCAGACCCAAGAAGAAATTCATTTCACCAAGCATAGACATTTCAAACTCACTTTTCATCTGATTTGCAAAAGTTTTGCACATACTATCTCTTCCTCCAAAAATGATATCATCCACAAACACTTCAACAATCAAAATGTTTTCATGATCAATTTTGAAATATAAGTTACTGTCAGCAGTACCTTTGTTGAATCCAATCTGCACAAGATGCTTATCCAACCTTTCATACCAAGTTCTTGGGGCTTGCTTCAATCCATACAAAGCTTTCTTCAACTTGCAGACCATATCATCATTATCAGATAATTGAAATCCATCCAGTTGTTCAATGTAGACTTCTTCTTCCAGATCACCATTTAGGAAGGCAGACTTGACATCCATCTGATATACCTTGAAGTCTTTGAAGGCAGCAAATGCAAGAAGTAATCTGACTGCTTCAATTCTTGCCACCGGAGCAAAAGTCTCTTCAAAGTCAATTCCTTCTATTTGAGAGTACTCTTTGCAGACCAATCTAGCTTTGTTTCTGATTACTTCACCAGCTTCATTTAGTTTGTTCTGAAAGACCCACTTGGTTCCAATTACATTCCTGTCTCTAGGTCTGGGAACAAGATCCCAAGTATGATTTTTCTCAATTTGCATCAATTCATCTTCCATTGCTTTGGTCCAGTTTTCATCATTGCAGGCTTCATTTATTGTTTTAGGTTCAATCTTTGAAATCAAACAACATTCATCCTGATTTTGAGTAACATTCCTTCTAGTTTGTACACCTTTGCTTCTGTCACCTATGATCTGATCTTCAGAGTGGTTCAGTCTTACATACCTTGGAATTTTGGGAGTATCCTGCACTGCTGCTTCTTGATCAGGCT
Organism: Cunninghamia lanceolata; assembly: GCA_027924645.1. Taxonomy (NCBI): domain Eukaryota; kingdom Viridiplantae; phylum Streptophyta; class Pinopsida; order Cupressales; family Cupressaceae; genus Cunninghamia; species Cunninghamia lanceolata. The sequence goes on from BSBN01000031.1 coordinate 1,333,753, forward strand.
CATTCAAACCTATCTCTTCTTCCTGATTTACCGGATCAGGCTGACTCTGTCTCACCGGAGAGGATTGAGTTCCTTGAACACTGTCTTGGTCATCTTCATCAAACTCATAAAATCTTGAAGGCTTCTCAATCCCTTCATCAACTTTTACATTGGTGCTTTCTATCATCTTCCTCAATCTCTTATTGTAACACCGGTATGCTTTGCTTTGAGTGGAGTAACCCAAGAAAATTCCTTCATCACTTCTAGCATCAAACTTTCCTAGATCTTCATCTCTTTTAATATAACACTTGCTACCAAATACTCTGAAATATTTCACAGTAGGAGTGATGCCAAACCAGAGTTCATAGGGGGTCTTACTGGTGTTGTTTCTAATTTGAACTCGATTGAGAGTGTAGACTGCAGTGCTGATAGCTTCTTTCCAAAACATCTGAGGAACATTTGCTTCCAACATCATTGTCCTGGCAGCTTCCTGGATGGTCCGGTTCTTTCTCTCAACTACTCCATTCTGCTGTGGAGTCCTAGGAGCAGACAACTGTCTCCTTATACCCTACTTCTCACAAAAGTCAATGAACTCACCAGATGTAAATTCACCACCTCTATCAGACCTTAGACACTTTAGTTTCAATCCAGTTTGATTCTCTACCATAGCTTTGAAGATTTTGAACTTCTCAAATACTTCTGATTTTTCTTTTAGAAAGGTAACCCACATCATCCGGGAATGATCATCAATTAACAACATGAAATATCTATCACCTTGCAGACTCTTGATTCTTGTCGGACCACAGAGATCAGTATGTACTAATTCCAACAATCCGGTAGAAGACTGATCTTTGCTTTTGAAAGAGACTCTGCTTTGTTTACCTAACTGACATTCTTTGCACACACTATTTGTAGGTTTCATCAATTTTGGAAGATCTCTTACAACCTGAGTATTGCTTATCTTGATGATGTTGTCAAAATTTACATGACACATTCTTCTATGCCATAACCAACTCTGATCAATTTGAACAAACAAACAACTTTTATTTGAACCAACCAGATGAAAGATATTACCTTTTGTCTGAGTACCAGATGCAATTTCAGTTCCGGAGCTTGTAAAGATTTTGCATTTTCCATTCTTGAACCAGAGATCATAGCCTTTGTCCACTAACTGACCAACACTGAGAAGATTGTGCTTCAATCCTTCAACATATAGTACATTACATGTTTTGCTCTTTCCATCAAAGGAAATAGTTCCCCTACCTCTGATTCTGCCAGCAGAATTATCACCAAACTTTACCATTCCTCCTTCATATCTTTCCAAATCTAAGAACTTATTCTTGTCACCAGTCATATGGTGAGAACATCCACTGTCAATAACCCAATCATCCTTTTCTTCCACTTGAGCAGCCAAAGCTTTTTCAACAACTTTGTGATTGACAGATTCAGAGAGTATTGAATCTTCTTCCTTGATGGCAAGAAACACCCACTCATTTCCGGATTTGCTTCCTAGTTCTGATTCATCATCTGTTACTCCTTCATTGTCATCTTCTTCATGAACATAATAGCAATTCTTTTGAAACCTTTGTCTGTTGGTATTAGACCTTGCAGATCTTTCCGGACATCTTGAAGCAAAATGACCAATCTTATTGCAGTTGAAACACTTAAAGGGTAGTTTTCCTTCATACTTACCGGATCCTCTTGGCAGTCTCTTTGCAATGAGGGCTTCAAGTTGAGCTGTTTCTGCTTCTTCTTCTTCCATGTCTCTTCTTGCTTGATCATACCATGACATCTTCCTTGATGAGTTTTCTCCCGGATCAAATCTCTGTTTGCCTTTCACATAGGTACTGGCTTTGAAAGCAGATTCAGTCTTGGGAGGATCATCTCCAAACTCGATCATTTCAAATGCAGCTAGTTTGCCAGCCAATTGTTCTCTTGTGACAGTTGTGTGGGCTCTGAATTCATCAATGGCAGCAACCTTGATTTTGTAGGCAGCAGGAAGGGATCTTAGGATTTTGCAGACAATCTCATTTTCATCTAGAGTTCCACCAGCATTTCTGATTCCACATACCAGCTCATTCACTCTTGGCATAAAGGTAGTAATGTTTTCATCATCTCTCATCTTCAATCTTTCAAATTTCCTTTCAGACTTTGCAACCTTGCACTTTTCACAAACTCATCTCCTTCATACAGAAGTTCCAGTTTAGTCAGGATCTCATATGCAGTTGGTAGGTCAATAACATTTGAGAGATCTGAGTCATTTAATCCGCTTAGAAGAGCTTCCTTGGTCCGCAGATTATTTTCTGCTTCTGTGATTTCATTCAGAGTTGTCGGCCCACCTTGTGGAGGTACATATGGTTTTGAGACCATAGCCAAGTATGCTTTTCCCATACATTCCAAGTGACACTTCATGCGACCTTTCCAGAGAGTGAAGTTGGTTCCATCGAACTTCGGACTATCCTTCTTGTATGATGACATCCTGGATCTCCTCAAGCGGTTAAGCTCCTTTCAGAGGAACTTGGCTCTGATACCAATTGTTGGATCTAGGGCATACAACTGAGAGGGGGGGGGTGAATCAGTTGTATAAAACTTCTTGTTCTTTCAAACACTTGATTCTTGGTTGTTAGTTAACAGCATATCAATTAATCTTTCATGAAAGCATTATACATAAACACAAGAGCAGATAAACATCAACACATTGAACACCAAGATTTTGATGTGGAAAACCCGGTTAAGGGAAAAACCACGGGGTGATTAACCCAAGAATTATTCTCTGTTAGAAGAATAAGAAAAAGAATGGCACTTGCCAATTAGGGCTCACTGCCCGAGCACACTGCTCACAAAGAGGCCCACTGCCTACAAGGAGACACACTGTCTACAAAGTGATAAGAATCATAGTCTTGAACTGGAGAATGACATCTCTACCATGTCCGGATCAGTTCCATTTAAGCCCAAAACTTCTGTTCTGCCTTTCGCACTTCTCTTCACTATGCCACACTCATCCACACAATCCACACTTTGAAATGAACTCACAAACCGTTATTTATACAAGACATCGACTTAGGAACAAACATCTAAGTCGGCAAACAACCATAAGAGTATCCGCAAGATGAATAACAAATCCGGTCGGCCACCACAAGAACATTCGCAGGATGAACAACTCATCCGGTCGGCTAAACAGAGCAAGAACTTCATCCAGAAGAATAACTTCAATTTCGGGCTCTACTATCAATGCGGATCAACAACACAACCTCAACACGATCCAGAAAACTTCACAAGCCTGCCTGAATGACCGGATACATCCGCACGTCCTTTACTTGCTGGAATCTCTTGTCTTCCTCATCCGGAACTTCAAGAACACAGTCTGTCGCCACTGTAGAAGGTACTTCCGGACCTTCAAATCATACATTATCAATGCGGACCAACAACACAACCTCAACATGATCCAAGAACCTTCACAAGCCTGTCTGAATGACCAGGTACGTCCGCATTTCCTTTACTTACTGAAATCTCTTATCCTCCTTATCCGAAACTTCAAGAACACAGTCTGTCGCCACTGTCATAATGCAAGAGGTACTTCCAGGCCTCCAAATCATACACAACTTGAGATGGCATATCACAAGGACATCTCAAACACTCTTTCCAATCCGCAGATTAGGATTGCACAATTCCGGACCTCACCGGACCTTTCTGTGATCCTCTGTCACCTCTAAGCACTTGCCGGAACCGGTTCCACATAAACAGCCATAACTTCTTCAGGTCTTCATGTGGACCTCTGAAAACTTGACTGAAGCATCTCAAGACTCATATCTGCAAACCCTTTAATCCGCATCCTCCGGTTCTCAACCTATCCAATATATTTGCCTTCTTCTCATCACTGTTCTTTACTGTTCCTGACTGAGGCTAATTTTCTCAATATCCTCAACACACAGCTCATCCAATCCTTCTTGTCAATGTAATATGAGTATGTTGACATCAATGACAACACTGGTTCACCTCATACTTGCAACATGGCTAATTCAAATAATCCTAAAAAACTAGTGGATATGTTTCATGATGTGTTTGTGAATCAAGAATATGGGATAGAGACTTTACAAGATATCTATTTTAAACTTGTTTCATCTCTTAAGGTTAGTGTGTCTACCTCCATCCTTACGTCTCTACTACTGAAGTCTACCTCCATCCTTACCTCTACTATAGAAGTCTCATCCATTGCTACTTCTACCATTTCCACTTGTCTTTGACCTTTTATCACATCTTTTTTACCCCCTTCATCTATAATTGTTGATCCTACTATTAGCCCACTTACCCAATGTACTAGTTCCACATTCCACACCATTGATCCTATCAAATACCTCAAAATTTCCTTTCCCTTCACCCAAACTATAGCCTCATCCATCCCTCTTACATAAGATTCCTAGACACATCATATTGGCCTTAATCAATTCTTAGTCACCATACCATCCTCTACCCTAGATGAATTATTCATAAAGATCAATTAAGTATAAAATAATGTGAATGCAAAGCCTAGTGGACAAGATGAAAATTAATTTTTGGATCATAGGCATACACCTCTAGCATTTTAGATTGTGACCTATCCATTGCCTATGGGTAGCATGGCACCAATACTTTTGATGTATGATGGAAAAGGTGATCCTAATACTAATCTAAAATATTATACATCTATATGTGTATATTTTCTTTATTAGGATAGAATGTTGACTAAGTTATTTCCATGCACACTTAAGGATTATGATATTGAGTGGTTCTATACACTTCTTAAAAGTTCTATACATTCATTTAGTGATCTAATAATGACATTCCTTAATAAATTCAAAGTCAATATAGGCTGTAGGGTTACCATTTAAGATTTTTTTATTGTTCCCAAGGATCTAATAAGCATATCAATGATTATGTCATGATATTTTCTTCAATGTCCTCTTTAAGTTGATTACTACTTTGCATGATTTGGCAATTCAAAATATTTTTTCAAGTGGGTTATTAAACCAATTCAAGATAATGTGTATCCCAATAGCTTTTATTCTTTTATAGATTTATATGCTCATGTTAAAATAGTGGAATCAAAATTGTTAGCAAGGATTGAATTTAAATATGGTTCAAGTTAAAATACTTCTTACCCTTCTAAGTTTTAAAAGTCAAATACTTTTTCAAAGGGTAATGAAAAGAAGGAAAATGTAAATAAAGTTGCTAAAAGTATTTATTTTCCTTTGTTTTGACCATTTAAATGTAGAGAGTTTACTAAGCTTGATGAATCTATGGACAATGTGCTTCGAATGTTGTTGAGTGAGAATATTATCACTCTTCCTTCTATTCATCCTATAGATACTAGTTAATGACTCCCTAAAGGGTATAATGATAAAGCATTTTGTAATTAACATTGTGATAATGGGAATCATACAAAAAATGTGTAGATATTAAACACAAGGTTCAAGACCTTATAGATAATAACATGATCAAAATTGATGGAGTAAATGATAATGGAAAGCAATTAGTGGAACCTACTAATAGTAATTTTAAAAATATATATAAATTCATTTCCAAAGCATTCTAACAACATAAAGGCACTTGATATTGATCATTTTATTGATGAAAATAACAATGATATTAGTCATTATTTTATGGGGAATATTGAATCTAATGCTATACATTTCTCTTCTCCTATGTCACCATTGACTATATTTCTTGATGAGGAGATCCCACAAAATAATTAATATGGTCCACTATATATTATGGGAAGTTTATTTTTCTCATCTCCATCTCAATTTCTTATTGATCCTACATGTCAATACAATATATGTGTATGTAGGAATTGAGAACTCAAAATAGAAAACAAATTTAAAGGAGATGCTTCCTATTCTAAATTCATGCAAACCTCAAACAGAGTAGATGATAGAGTGCAAATAAAAAAATTAAAACAAGAACAAAGTTACCCAATGTAGACTCTATGATAGGTAGATTTTCTCTATGGATTCTAAATGTGGATGCTCAAGGATCCGTGCAAGATTTTTGCAGCATGTACCTACGGAAAGATAACTATGATAGATGCTCAAAATATTCAGATTTAAATGTTAGAAATTAGGATCTTAGGATACTAATCATTAAAAATAAAATATAAAGTAAATAAACTAAGAATTATAGAAGTACGGATTTAACATATTACACAACATATACATGGGAAAAACCCTTTCGAATAAAAAACCCCATAAAGCATTATTTTATTATTAAAAAATTACAAAAATAGTCTATTAAAAAATAGACTAAACCTAGGGAACATTTCTCTACTTACTTCCACATGGCTAATAATACTTCATGTGCATATTGATTGAATTCACTATAAATCTCCAAATCCACACACCTCTCAATGAGAGAGAACCTCCTTAAATATAGGAGAAGGGGTATTAGTCACACTTATTCAAAGTTTTTTTGTAAATAATTAATAATCTAATTAATAAATGGCATATGATTTACAAAGCATATAATAAACATAAGGTTTTATAACCTTATATTAGAACAATATACAAATGTTATAAGGGTATGACCCCTAATAACATTATGTTCTAGTATTAAATCATAGAAAGACATGGAATTAATGACTTTGACTAAATGATCAAAAATAGCAATCAAAACATCTAGAAATCTAGTTCACTACTTGTAAACACCAAACCATATGTATCACTATTGATTTTCTCTTCTAAATTTTATTGAATGAATGAGAAGTCTCTTGATTCCCTATAATAAAAGGAATGCAAATGAATGTCTTTTTATACAAGAAAATGTCAATAGATCACACATATGTGTACATAGGTGGTTGTAGGCGAGAAAGATAAAGGATTTGTTACGGGACTTTTTCCCCAAAGTGAAAAGAAAGTTATGAAATAACCCTTTAGAATTAAAAGGGAGATAAAAAATAAATGATATTATGATCATTTGGTTAAAATGGAGATTAATAAAGAATATTTATAAAAACCTTTTTAAGAAAGGAGGAACAATTGTATTTATTAAATAATTATTAAAGGCAGCTTTGTGAAAGGATGTGATGCTTTGAAAACCACCCCTTAAGGCTTATATAAAGCATTTATGTGAGACTTGGAAAGGGGCATGAAGATCATTAAAGGAAGAACGTGGCTTGGTGGGCCATGAGCATTGGAGAAGGGGCCACACAAAGTGAGTCCAACTTGGGGTACAGAGTACACTCAAGATTGTCTTTGTCAGGGTTTGTCGTGTGTAAGTACAGTGCATAGGCACATGATGTGTTTTTACACAGGTTCTCCAAAATGTGCCATAGCTATGAGGGCCAAGACCACTGAAATATTCCTAGGGTGATCTCCATGCCCATTTCCAAGTCTCACATAAATTCTTTACATAGGCCTTAAGGGGTGGTTTTCAAATCATCATACCCTTTCACAAAGGTTGTCTTTAATAATTATTTAATAAATATAATTATTCCTCCCTTTTTAAAAGGATTTTTATAAATATTACGAATTAATCTCCATTTTAACCAAAGGATCATAATATCCTTTATTTTTTGCCTCCCTTTTAATTCTAAAGGGTTATTTCATCACTTTCTTTTCACTTTGGGGAAAAAGTCCCATAACAAACCCTTTGTCTTTCGAGCACCTACAACCACCTATGTACACATATGTGTGATATATTAACATGTGCTTGTATAAAAATACTTTTATTTGCAATCCTTTTATTATAGGGAATCAAAAGACTTCTCATTCATTCTATAAAATTTAGAAGAGAAAATCAATAGCAATACATTTGGTTTGGTGTTCACAAGTAGTGAATTGGATTTCTAGACGTTTTAACTGTTGTTTTTTTATCATTTAGTCAAATTCATTAATTCCACATCCTTCTAGGATTTAATGTTAGAACATAATGTCATTAGGGGTCAATACCCTTATAATATTTATATATTTTCTAATATAAGGTTATAAAACCTTTTGTTTATTATATGTTTATAAAGCATATGTCATTTATTAATTAATAATCTAATAACTATTAGATTATTAATTATTTACAAAAAATCTTTGAATAGGTGTGACTAATACCCCTTCAGGTATTTTTCCACCCCTTCTCCTATATTTAAGGAGGTTCTCTCTCATTGAGAGGTGTGTGAATTTGGAGATTTATAGTGAATTCTATCAATATGCACATGAAGCCATGTGGAAGTAAGTAGAGGAGTATTCCCCAAGTTTAGTCTATTTTTTATAGACTATTTCTGTAAGTGTTTTATAATAAAATTATGCTTTATGGGGTTTTTTACTCGAAAGGGTTTTTCCATGTATATGTTGTGTAATGTGTTAAATCTATGCATCTATAGTTCTTAGTTTATTTACATTATATTTTATTTGTAATGATTAGTATCCTAAGATCCTAGTTTCTAAAATTTAACATGTTGGGAAATAGTAAAATCCTATCAAATGCAAACCAATAATCTGCTAACCTCTTTGACTATAAGAGATCAAATAATTTTCTTTTTTGAATAGTAGAGAGGGTAAAATTTAGAGATTATCAATTGTTATTTCAAAAAGTTGAGAATTAATAAACAAACAAATATGAGACAATTTGCTTTTTTGAATAGTAGAGAGGGGGGAATAAATAGAATCTCACAAGACTAAATGACAATAAAAGTGATGCCATCTAAAGGATTTAGTGTTAATCTAAGTATAATTATTATGTCATAAAATGATTGTATGATGTCATTATATCTTAAATGTTGTAGCATGATGATGTCATTTTATTCTTCTTTATCTCTTGATTTGAATGACCTTTCATAAAATAATTTTATAACTTCATACATCTCTTGAATGGTGTCACATGATGATGTCATCATATTCTTTCTCCAGATTTGAATGCCCTTTAAAGTATCTATTCTAGGTTGTCTCCCATCACCTTAAGGATTTTGGTGAATGGCCTAATTATGAAGAGAATGTCAAATGGTAATAACATTTGAGACTTGCTTATTGTGTGAACCAAATTCAAGTTAAAGGGCATATACTTTCATGGTCTTTTATTACTTGACTTGGAGCTTTCCTACTATTCTTATCCAATCCAATATAATATGGAAAAACTTAATAGCTGAATACTTCCCAACTTTTCCAATTTTGAGTATCTTTGTTTGTCATATCCCTTTCTATAAATATCTCTATATACTTCACTAACTATTTCCTTTGAGAGGGGGTGAAAAATTAAGTGATCATGAAGGACACTTCTCAATAATTCATATGCATATAAGTAGGCTCTCTCCTCCTTAGTTCTTCCTCAAGTTCACCCTTTATGCATGATTTTTTAAGGGATTTTAACTACTTGTTTTTTTATTCAAACTATCCGTGATGACTCTAGCTACATAATCTTATATATCCCCTTCACTACATAAGAGGTCTCTCCCAATAAATTTGTATTGATCCTGACAATCATATACCTTATGAGGATAGAAAATAAACCTCACACTTCAAAGGAAGTTGAAATTGAAAAACACTATTGTTCATATGTTTTATTTACCATGAGAAGGAATAATATTAGTTATTTATTAATATTTATGGATCCTTTATGACTTATTCCTACATTTCAATCAAAATTTTGACCTACACCTTCAAGAGGTTATACACTTCAAGTTTTAAATTGTGTGGGTTTCAAAAATATTCTAGATTAATTACTTGATTCTTCAATCTAGTATCATGGAGTGAGGAGTAAAATATTATTAAACTTTAACCAAAACTGACACAACACCAAAACTTTAGTCAAGAAATGCACTTTCCTTAATATTTTGAACCCACGCTAAATTTATACAACTAATGGATGACGCTAAGAGACTACTTATCCTATTCATACTTTCTCCAATATTAAATTATATCTCATATCACATGTTCTCTAACATCTTCTAGAGTATGTTTGAACTTATATATTAACAACTATGGTAGCTACAAATATTTCTCCAGTAGTTGGTATCATCCCAAGTCCATTGATTAGTAATTTACTTGTATTCAATATTGGATACTTTGATATGATTGACAACCTACAAATCTAATTTGAACTAGATTCTCTTTCTTCTACCAACTAAGATAATTTCTAATGGGAGAGCATCCAAGGCCAAAGAGAAATCTTGCACCAACCAAGATTATGTTTTTTGTGTTTTTTGTATTTTGTAGGTGTTTTTCATGTGTTGCTATAATTTGGTGTTATCACAGTTACATTTTTCTTACCATAATTTTGATTCAGTGTATTCAGGCTAGTCATAAGTAATTAGGTTGTGTGCTACCTATAGTGCCCCTCATTTTGGCTTTCTGATAGACTGTTAGTTATTCCTTTATATCTAGATATTATGACATACTATTGATGATGGATTTACTGTTTTGATGTAGTTGATGACACTCATTGATGTTACTATGATGACATTGTTGATGCTTTATGATTGGTATATCATACTTATGTTGTGTTCAGTATGGGTTTAATTGATTATGGGGATTAATTTTATTATGTGCTTCATGTGACTATCTGATGATGTGTTATTTGGTTGTTTAGTTATTAATGAATTTGCTTGATGTGGATATTTGTGATGTGTTTGTGAACGGACAGTGTAGCATTACTCATGTTGAGTACCCTGCTATGTTGTGATTTCCTGTCACAATGTGCCTATTTGGATGATTATATATATAAATATAATCATCCAAATAGGATTCCCTATCACAATGTGCTTGTTTGGATGATTATATATATGTATTCAACCCTTTTGTTTGCTGTAGGATTATAGGTACCAAGCATCAACTCCACCTAATTTGACAGGTCTAAGCATGCCTTCATACCAATGGAAATTGTGGAATGGAGATAACATGAGGTTCCCGTCATTATCCTCTATGAGGATGAGATCTCAGTCTTGGGTTTCATCAGTTGGTCGGTTGGAGAATGGTTGTGAGTTTCTATTGTTCTATGGTGTGTTTTCATCGAGAAATGATTAGTATGTAGTCTTTGAGTTGATTATTGTGGTCCATTATTTTATTTAATAGAAATTATTAATCTATTTTAATAAATTCTAATAGCTAATAAAAATAATAATAATGATAAATAAATTATAAGCATTTTATATCTTTTTGATTAAATAGATATATTTTGTGTAGATAGATAAGACATTATTTTATATTATTCATAGATTAATATTTATGTTTGGTGAGTTGTCAAATGGTGTAAATAATAATTCATCAGATTGGAAGAATCTCCCTGGTGGTGGAAAATTTAATGCATTTAATTTTTGAGAGAGTGGGATTGACAGTAACGGGAGAGTTATGGTATGTTATTTATGATTTTGGCTATTTTTATGATGGTGGGGGATATTTGAGGGGATGGGGAAGAATTTGGAGAGACAGAAAGATTTGGGGGAAAAAGTTTTGCAAAAGAGGAGATTAGAAGGAGAAAAGAATTTAACTAAGGCTCAAATATTAATTCCGGGTATGTTTATTAAAGTAATTAAATAAATTTTATTGGATTTAGTTTGAGTTTCTATGTATAATTCTTTCTGTGTATGAACATTAGCTTGAGCATTTTTCCTCAAACCTGTCATTATCTTGTCTAGTAGATGTATTGTTTTCCTGTCGCCATCTGCATCCAAGGAATCCTTGTAATCCTTTATCTGTGTAACTCCCTTGACCGTTTTAACCTTGTCGCATCTATTCTTTTCTGCATATCAATTCAACAAATCATTCATTGTGCATGGTGAATTTCCTGGCCATTCGAGTCTTACTATAGACATAGTTGATTTTTTCGCTAGAAAATATAATAATCCTGTCTATGTATCAAACGTTGCTAATATAATTTTGAATGTGATATATCTGAATTGATACCCCTCATTTTGGCATCGATGGGCCTATTAAACTGATCCCATTATGTGTATATCTTCCATCTATCATTACTAATTTTATGGCCTCCCTGGAAGGCGAGTAAAAACAATAGACTCGTGTCTAACCTAGATACATAAGCCTTTCAATAATTACATTATTTTAATCTACAATTATGCAACCTGGAGGACATCTTGCTGAGAGGCGAAGTCAATGATTTTCCTGCAATCTTGGTACCAATAAAGTCGGTCCATTAGTGCATTATGGCAAGCAAAATCTTGGTACCAAGAAAGTTGGTCCATTAGTGCATTCTGGCAAGCAATTTTGCTTGCTAGAATGCACTAATGGATCGACTTTCTTGGTACCAAGATTGTAGGAAAATTATTGACTTCGCCTCTCAGCAAGACGTTTTCCAGGTAGCATAATTGTAGATTAAAATAATTTAATTATTGAAAGGCTTATGTATCTAGGTTAGACACGGGTCTGTTGTTTTTACTCGCCTTCTCGGGAGGCCGTAAAATTAGTAATGATAGATGGAAGATATGCACAGAATGGGATCAGTTTAATAGGCCCATAAATGCCAAAATGAGGGGTATTAATTCAGATATATCACATTCAAAATTATATTAGCAACGTTCGATACTTAGACAAGATTATTATATTTTCCAGCGAAAAAATCAACTGTCTACAGTAAGGCACGAACGGCCAGGAGATTCACCATGCACAATGAATGATTTGTTGAATTGATATGCAGAAAAGAATAGATGCGATGAGGTTAAAAGGGTTAAAGGAGTTACACAGATAAAGGATTACAAGGATTCCTTGGATGCAGATGGCAACAGGAAGACAATACATCTACCAGACAAGATAATGATAGGTTTGAGGAAAAATGCTCAAGCTAACATGCATACACAAAAAGAATTATACATAGAAACTCAAACTAAATCCAACAAAATTTATTTAATTACTTTAATAAACATACTCGGAATTAATATTTGAGGCTCTGTTAAATTCTTTTCTCCTTCCAATCTCCTCTTCTGCTAAACTTTTTTCCCCAAATCTTTCTGTCTCTCCAAATTCTTCCCCATCCCCTCAAATATCCCCCACCATCATAAAAATAGCCAAAATCACAAATTACATACCATAACTCTCCCATTACTATCAATCCCACTCTCTCAAAAATTAAATGCATTAAATTTTCCACCACCAGGGAGATTCTTCCAATCTGATAAATTATTATATACACCATTCAACAACTCACCAAACATAAATATTAATCTATGAATAATATAAAATAATGTCTTATTTATCTACACAAAATAAATCTATTCAATCAAAAAGATATAAAATGTTTATAATTTATTTATTATTATTATTATTATTAGCTATTAGAATTTATTAAAATAGATTAATAATTTCTATTAAATAAAACAATGGACCACAATAATCAACTCAAAGACTACATACCGATCATTTCCTAATGACAACACACCATAGAACAATAGAGACTCACAACCATGCTCCAACCGACTAACTGACGAAACCCAAGACTAAGATCTCATCCTCATTGAGGATAATGACAAACTGAGGGAACCTCATGTTATCTCCATTCCACAATTTCCATTGGTATGAAGGCATGCTCAAACCTATCAAATTAGGTGGAGTCGATGCCTGGTACCTATAGCAAACAAAAGGGTTGAATACACACAAACACACACAGATATATATATATATATAATCATCCAAACAGGCATACTGTGATAGGGAATCACAGCATAGCAGGGTACTCAACATGAGTAATGCTACACTGTCCCTTCACAAAGACATCACAAATATCCACATCAAGCAAGTTCATCAATAACTAAACAACCAGATAACACATCATCAGATAGTCGCATGAAGCACATAATAAAATTAATCCCCATAATCAATTAAACCCATACTGAACAAATCATTCGTTCCACAAATCATTCATTCCATTCATGGAATACATCTTTAATCTCTTGAGCTACCTAAGCGACTTGTGTGGGCACTTATGCCTTTTATCCTTTTAGCAATTATCTGATGTTAAACTATGATACCTCACCTAACGTAGTCAACAAATCTATTCTTTTGTTCACCTCCTGTCATCATGTGTTCCTTCATGGGGGTTTTATGAGTCGATGCAATGCACAGGTCGGGTGCCTTGTAAGTCTCTTAAGCCGTTTCATATTTACAATTGAATCTGCAATTATTATAAGAAAAAGTCAACCTAGTCATGGTGATTTGACCTTCCTGTAAGTCCTTTTGAAAGTTGATGGATGCTGATATGCTAACTTTTACTATGTTTTCTACGTAGACATCTCCTCCTTAGGTGTCATTGAACCCATTTAATTATTTCTGTGTCATCTTAGTAAACCCCACTGCACACGTTGGTATAAATCATTTGTGAGTTCAGAGTTTGTGAAACAAAACAAGCATTGGTTCTAAAATTAAATTATTTTTCTCATTTTCTAAACCTCAACTTAGCATATGTGGAGTGAGTATCTTATAGCTTCTTTTGTAAACAAATAAGGTCAATTTTAGGATACGTGGCTGATCCTCTATAGCATACCACCATTTAATTCATCAAGTTGATACCTGATTGAACCAACTGATGTATCCTTCCAACGATTACAATTGAAACTGCAACCATAATCTTTCTTGGTATGGCCTCTGTGGAGATCTTGTGCAGGTTGCGTACCCATTTAATCTCTTATGCTTTTCAATGAATCCTTTGTATTCTGCATGCAATTCATCTATCTTGGCTGGTAGTTATTAGGATAAACATAGGATTTTAACCTCTGGCAAAAAATATAGATAGCAAGTCTTTGTAAATAAGAATTAGCTCATTTAATGGTTTAATGAATTAAACTCGTTTTAGGAAGATTCAATTTTAAACTCTAGTTATATCCGTTAGAAAGAATTGCATCGATGTTCAAACTTTTTATACCATATTTATTAATAAATTATTTATTTGGATATAGTCAATTTCTTATATTAGAATGTAATTGATTTCTTTCATTAGAATATATTTAACTAATTTATTTGACAGGAGTATTGGAATATACATTCATTTATTATTCACCTCATTAATTAGAATCTAGTCAATTTTAGTTATTAGGATATAATCAATATTAGAATATCTCTACTTAATGATATATAATTTTAGTATAGAAGAGAGTAATAAGTAGATCTATTATTGAAATAGTAGGATAAAAGATAATAAGTTTCATAACTTATTGGGTTGATGTAATTTGTCATAAAATTAAATTATTATGTTTATTACTAAATTGGATCAAGTTTTAGGGTGTTCATGTTGTCCTTAGTTGAGTGTCATATTATAATTTTAATTTGTTATGTTCATTGCTTTATTGGATTAAGTTATAGTACTATTTATGATGTCTTTAGTTAAAGTGTCTTTTAGTGTAATGGTTATTGATAACCTTTCATGTTGTCAAGAAATGTAAACCTATGGATGTCAGTAGGATCAACTTAGAAATGGCTTGTTTATTTGCATTTGTTTTTTACCTTTTTAGTTGTTTTTCTCTAGAGGCCTAAGGTGTTTTTGATCTTCTGTAATGTCTTGAGATAATGAAGAGTTTGATGCCTCCTGGTTTTGTATAAGGTCCTTGGTGTTTAGTAATGAGGAGGAATGTGATCTGAGCATTGATATTGAGTTGATAGTTATATTGTATGCAAGAAGGGAGATACTTTGTATTGTCATTTTATACTTGTCATTTGATAGAAATCTTCTTTTTAGATGGTTAGGGTTACTAGATGCATGTAGGGGAGTGGCTTTCATTGTGGGGCCGGTGCCCAAAGTGGCTGCCAGGATAACCCTTTGAAATTTGTAATCAAGTGGTAACCTAATAATTAACCTAGAGGGATTCGGTAGTGATTTCACTAAATAAGATAATTGGATGCCTCACCCATACCTGTAGCACTCATTTAGGTTAAGGATGGGATGAGAAGGCTTGGTTGGCATGATTGACTTCCTTGTCTTCACGAAAGGATAGTTGGTTCTGCATGTGTCACCCTATGGGGCCAATGTCTAGAGAGAGACTACCAGGATAACCATAGATGGGGGTCAGCATCTAGTGAGAGATGGCCAAGATAACCCATGTCATGACCATGTGATGCCACTCTACCTACTACAGTCTAGTTTTCCCTCCTGTGTTCTTCTTCGTTGTTCATGTTGCCTCTGGGAGCATTGTTTGAGCTACCTATGATATTTATTTTGACTGTGTTGTTGGAATCCGTAATAGTATTTCACCTATTTGCGTTTGTCATCTTGACTATTATAATTGAGGGACCTCATTGTTATCTCCTAGTGTAGGGGGTGGACCTCAGGATTCCACATGGTCGGGTGGTTGTGCTTTATTCCATTAATTTTTTGGCATCGTTGCTCATGTGTAAAGAAGATGTAACTCTCATGATTCCAATTTTACACCTATAATTGAAGACAGATATTTGTACTATTCACATCTAGATCTACTGTATCAATGAAATTCATTATGTAATTTGATGTATTCAAAAAAAGAGATTTTGTATCAATGAAATTATGTAATTCCTCTTATAAGATAAACTATTTTGCACTTGTAATCTTTAATGCAAATTTTGATGTACTTATCTAATGTTGTAGTCAAAGATGTTAGTTTTGATTCATTTGATTTAATTGATTAAGCTATGTATGTGGTTGATTGTTGTTAAATTGCAATAATCTAACTATGTAATCCCTAGAGATGATAGTTTAACTTGTTGTTATTAGTCTATGTTATGTTTTGTTATCGTTACTTCTTTATAAAAAAAAACACCCATTTTATTGCTTAGTTAAACTTATATCTAGGGTTGCATGGCGGGGCATTACATTTGGTATCAGAGCCAGGTTTTCAAACACTAGGCACTCTAGTTTAGTATGAGCCATTACGTTGTCCTAGTTGCTAGACTCTGAAGATTATGTTTTCCCTTTTGTTTTCCTCATCTTATGATCTGAGGTTGTCCTTTGCTGGTGTGTGTGTGTGTAGGAGAATGCCTAGAGGTCGAGGTCAAGGTCAGGGTCAGGGTAGGGGACACGGAAGAGGTGGTGGCAGTAGCCCTCCTCCGAGTTCCCCTCATGAGAGTGCTCAGGAAGGCGGGGGTCAAAATATGGAAAATCAAGGTCAGCCGGAGGGAGCTCAGTTGCATCAATTGCTTGAGGAGGCCCTTGCCCATCTAGGTCCTAGACAGGAGGTAAATCAGCCATGAGGGAGGCAGGAGGTTGATTAGCTAGAGGTTAGGGAAAGAGAAAGGTCCCCTAGAAGGAGAGAGATGATAGCAAAGCAGGAGGCTACCTTGGCTAGTCACATGAGAGATCTGTTGAGGGCACACCCTCCCACTTTTGATGGATCTGGTAGTGGTTTGGAGGTAGAGACCTGGTTGTTGGATTTGGTAGGGTTTTTGCCATGCATCCATATGGTAGTAACACCAAGGCAAAATGTGTCATCTTGCATCTCTGAGGTTTTGTTTCCACATGGTGGCATTTAGAGGAGTAGAAGTTGCACCTGGACATTAGTACAGTTTCTTGGGATTATTCTTGGAGAGGTTCAAATCTCTTTTCCTGTCAGATCACTGAAGCAACATCGTGTAGATGAGTTCCATGAGTTGAGACAGATGGCCATGTTAGTAGAGCAGTATGAGCGTAGATTTTATGAGCTTAAGCAGTATGCAGGCATTGGTGATGATGAGGCTATGTTAGTTCAGCACTTCATTAGAGGCTTAAATGCCTGTATTAGTGGAGGAGTTCATGTATTCAAACTTAAAACCACGAAGGTGGCAGTCGAGAAGGCCCGTTTGGAAGAGGAGAATTTGACAATGACTCTTGGAGGTCATACGGGTGTATATATTGGTAGTGCACCTTCTGCAGGCTTCGGTTCTCATGGTGGTCATTCCCAGGTAGTAGGTTGTTCTAGAGGTCATCATGCACCCACAAAGGGTGGACAGCAGGAGTAATATTCCCAGGCCAAACCAAAGAATTCTTAGTCTCAGCAGGGTAATAGATTTCAGTCTAAAACGAATTGGAGCTAGCAGTGAGCTAGACGTGATCGTATTGATCAACCGGCTCAGAGCACATAGACTACAGTGAGTAGAGGGAGTTTTTAGTAGTCTAATGCTTTTTTGAGTGGCAGAGGATTTGGAAAAGGTACAAGATGTTTCTCTTGCAACCGACAAGGCCACATAGCCAGGCAGTGTCCACAGAAGAATGTTGCAAGATTTGGTCAAAGGCTGGCAGCTTTAGAGCTGACCATAGGTGATGCAGGTAGGTCACACAGGGTATTTGCAACAATTGATAACTGCCCGGCAGAGCATCAAGGCACAGTTGTGGAGAGTTCTGGTTTGATGCGAGGTATTGGTATTTCCATTCTTTTTGATTATGGTGCTTCTAATTCATTCATTTCTCTTTCTTTAGTGGAGTGTTGTGGATTGGGGACAGCAAAGTAGGATGTTAGGTGGTAGGTTGAATTGGCCTCCTGGGCTAAGGTCGCAGTAGAGTCTCTAGTGCATGGTTGTGATCTAAGGATTGGCCCTCTATCTACCACAGTAGATCTCTACATCATACCCCTTGGATCATATGATATAGTGCTGGGTATGAATTGATTAGATGATCACCAAGCAGTGATAGATTGTCAGCGTAAGTTAGTGAAGTGTTTGGATGATTCTGGTAGTGAGGTGGAGGTAGTTGGAATACAAAGACCCATTTCCTTGCATATGATCTCTGCCATGCAGCTGAAGAGATGTATGTGTCAGGGTTGCTAGCTATTTGCCATGATAGTTAATGACTTGGAGTTAGAGGAGAGTCGAGAGACATCTCTTGACGATCATCCTCTCCTTAGAGAGTATACAGATGTTTTTCCCAGTAAGATTCTGGGGATGCCACCTAAGTGTGACATTGACTTCAGGATTGATCTTGTTCCTAGAGCAGAGCCTATTTCACGAGCTCCATATTAGATGACCACTCAAGAGCTTAAGGAGCTTCGATTGCAGTTAGAGGAGTTGTTAGCAAAGGGGTTCATTCATCCTAGTGTCTCTCCTTGGGGAGCACCTATGATTTTTGTGAAGAAGGATGGATCCCTTTGGCTATGTATAGATTATTGACAGCTTAATAAGGTGACTGTGAAGAATAGGTACCCCTTGCCGCGGATTGATGATCTTTTTGACCATATTAAGGGGGCTAAGGTGTTTTCAAAGATTGGCCTTAAGTCAGGATATCATCAGTTGCGTATCTTTGAGGTAGATATTCATAAGACAACATATCACACCCATTATGGGCACTATGAGTTTACTGTTGTACCATTCGGGTTGACGAATGCACCTTTTGTGTTTATGAGCCTGATGAATGGTGTATTTCGCACCTATCTTGAGAGATTTGTCCTTGTGTTCTTGGATGACATTGTTGGAAACAAGGTAGATAACTGAGAGGGGGGTGAATCAGTTATCTCAAAATTTCTTTAACTTTTTCTTTTGTTATCTCAATAAATAGTGCAGCATCAAATCATATAAGCATATAAGAATAGAAATAAAATCAACACACATAACACTAGGATTTTACATGGAAAACCCTGTTAAGGGAAAAACCATGGGGTGACTAACCCAAGATTATATTCTCTGTTAAGAGAATAAGAAGTACAAAATGACACTTGCCAATTAGGGCTCACTGCCCAAGCACACTGCTCACAAAAGGCACACTGCCTACAAGAGACTCACTGTCTACAGAACTTACAGAAGGTAATCAGGTGTTTGAACTGATGAGAAGCATCTACAAATGCTAGAGTTCAGTTCCGATTAGGCACAATACACTGATCTGATGCACTTCATTCTTCCTCTGTTTTAGTGTTGTTGCTATGTCACATACTGGACTTGATTTTCTGCTTTCACACTTGTCCCTACTTTTCTTCGCACTTTATTTCATCACATGTATATTCCACACCTCTACATACTGGAATCCATTTGGTATATATATCCGCATCAAGGATTTCATCAACTTTCTAGTTGGCAACAAGAACACTCAAGATATTTACAAGTTACTGATTTGTCTGCTGAATCCATGCTTGATTCGTGATGCATATCAAAAGCATAGGCATAGAAGTCATTAATCATGTTGACCAACAATGTATGATACCACAAATTGCTTGATCAACACTTGTACTCATCCGGATTGAAGTCTAATGCTCTGTTAGTCAGTTCTTTCTCTGTCTGCTCTTCTTGACTGGAACCTAATGCTCAGATGATCATATCTTTTCCATGCTTTACTACCGGAGGCTAAATCTCTGGAATATAGTAGTCATGATACTCCTCTTAACTTATCCAAGTGTACAACATGCTGAGTTACACCATCTGAGAGATCCGGACCTAATTGTCAGACCTTGTTGCATACTCTGTTCTTGTTCACCGGACCAAAATAATCTTTAAATTGACTTCCGGTATAGGCATACTATGTACTGCAGATGTGTGGGATAGACTTTGTTGCCATCAATGACAACACTCATGAAGCGACATAGTGTCTCTTGCCAACAGACATATTGATTTATTCGAGGACTATGGAGGAGCACAAGGAGCATTTGTGATAGGTGTTGTAGTGTCTAACAAAGAATCAGTTATATGAAAATTTGGCGAAATGTGAATTCTTTTAGACAGAGGTGAGATATTTGGGTCATGTCATTTCTGGAGAGGGTATTGCAGTGGATCCTTTGAAGATCCAAGCCATTAGGGATTGGCCAGTACCCACTAATGTTTTTGAGGTTCACAGTTTTATGGGTTTGGTAGGCTATTATAGATGATTTGTGTAGGGTTTTTTGAGGATAGCTCACCCCATTACTTCTCTTCAGAGGAAAGGGAAGAACTTTGTTTGGTTAGAGTAGTGTCAAAAAGCCTTTCAAACTTGCAAAGAGCGGTTGACTAGTGCACGTATTTTGGCAATTCATGATCCTACCAGGGACTTTGTAGTTTGTACTGATGCATCTTTGGAGGGTCTAGGAGTAGTTTTGATGCAGGATGGTCGCATGATTGCCTATGAGTCTCACAAACTCAAGGATCACAAGTTGAACTATCCCATGCATGATCTAGAGTTAGCCACCATCGTGCATGCCTTGGTGAGATGGAGGCATTTTCTTTTAGGGCATCAGTTTGAACTGCATAGTGATCACTGCAGTTTACAATATATTTTACGCAGCCAAATTTGAATGTGAGGCAGAGGCGGTGGATGGAGTTCTTGTGTGAGTATGATTTTGAGGTGAAGTATATCTAGGGTAAGGAGAATGTAGTGGTAGATTCTCTTAGTCAGTGGAGACACGAGCTTTCAACAGTCTCTCTTGCAGTTGATTTGAGAGGTCAAATCCTTATAGCACTTCCTACTGATAGCTGGTATCAGGAAGTGCAGTCAGAGGTTGAGTCAGGTAGACCCTTGGAGGGTAGATTTACCAGTTACTCTCTTGAGTTAGATGGTCTCTTGTAAAATTTGGGTCATATTTATGTTCCCAGTTCAGAGGGTCTTCGTACTCTAATCATGTCAAAGGTGCATCGGGCACCCTGCTCAACACATCCAGGTGTTAAGAAGATGCACATAGATCTCTATCAGTTGTATTTCTAGAGTGGAATGAAGAGGGATATTTCTGATTTTGTTTCAAGGTGTCTTGAGTGCCAGAGGGTGAAGGCAGAGCACCAACACCCCGTAGGTCTTTTGCAGCCGCATCTTGTTCCAGAATAGAAATGGGACATTATTTCCTTAGACTTTATTGTTAGTTTGCCTATATCCTTCTGTCGTCATGATGCTATTATGGTCACTGTGGACAGGTTGATGAAGGTAGCACACTTCTCTCCTATTTGGTCATCATACAATGCTTCTTCAGTGGCCAGAGTATTCATGGAGGACATAGTTAGATTGCATGGGATTCCTCACAGGATCATCTCTGATAGGGATCCAGTATTCACTTTAGCTCTTTAGACTTCCTTACTTGAACTTTAGTTCAGCTTACCATCCGGAGACTGATGGGCAGACCAAGAGGGTTAATCAGGTTCTCGAGCATATGCTTAGGATGTATGTCATGGATTAGTACAACTGTTGGGAGGATTATTTATACCTGGTGGAGTTTGCATACAATAATGGTTATCACAGTTCTATCGGTATATCTCTATTTCAGGCTTTGTATGGTCATCCTTGCCAAACCCCACTAAGTTGGGATCACCTTGAGGATAGAGTTCTCCTAGGACCAGATATGCTTAGAGAGATGGAGCAGCAGGTTGAGCGTATTAGAGAGCATTTGGTGGTAGCGCAGGATAGACAGAAGAATTATGCAAATGCTCATAGGGTTGATCGATAGTTTTTGGTTGGTGATCGGGTGTTCTTGTGGGTGCGTCCACGAAAAAGACTAATCTATTATGGAAAAGGCTCTAAGATCGTACCATGCTTTATAGGGTTGTTTGAGGTGTTAGAGAGGATTAGTCCTGTCACTTATCATCTTGCTTTGCCACCCAGTTTATCACATATCCATGATGTGTTTCATGTTTCTATTCTCAGACCATATTATCCAAATATATTGCTCATGTCCTTGATTGGAATGCTCTATAGGTAGAGGACGGGTAGCTAGCTTTGGAGCCCATAGGCATTTTACAGCACAGGAGACTTGCACTCAGGGACAGAGACATGGAGCAGGTCAAAGTCTAGGGGGTTCCTAATGATGAGACTACTGCTACATGGGAGGATGCATCCAGCATGCGAGAGTTATATCCATACTTGTTTGCAGTCTTCTAGGAGTAAGCCTGATTCTGGGGGGAGGATGTACTATCCCTCATTTTGGCTTTCTGATAGACTATTAGTTGTTTCTTTATATCTAGACATTATGACATACTATTGATGATTGATTTACTATTTTGATGTAGTTGACGACACTCATTGATATTACTATGATGACACTGTTGATACTTTATGATTGGTATATCATGCTTATGTTGTGTTCAGTATGGGTTTAATTGATTATGGGGATTAATTTTAATATGTGCTTCATGCGACTATCTGATGATGTGTTATCTGGTTGTTTAGTTATTGATGAACTTGCTTGATGTGGATATTTGTGATGTGTTTGTGAAGGGACAGTGTAGCATTACTCATGTTGAGTACCTTGCTACGTTGCGATTCCTTGTCACAATGTGCATGTTTGGATTATTATTATATATATATATATATATATATATTTGACCCTTTTGTTTGTAGTAGGTACCAGGCATCGAATCCACCTAATTTGACAGGTCTGAGCATGCCTTCATACCAATGGAAATTGTAGAATGGAGATAACATTAGGTTCCCTCAGTTTGTCATTATCCTCAATGAGGATGAGATCTCAGTCTTGGGTTTCGTCAGTTGGTCTGTTGGAGCATGGTTGTGAGTCTCTATTGTTCTATGGTGTGTTATCGTCAGGAAATGATCGGTATGTAGTATTTGAGTTGATTATTGTGGTCCATTGTTTTATTTAATAGAAATTATTAATCTATTTTAATAAATTCTAATAGCTAATAAAAATAATAATAATGATAAATAAATTATAAACATTTTATATCTTTTTGATTGAATAGATTTATTTTGTGTAGATAGATAAGACATTATTTTATATTATTCATAGATTAATATTTATGTTTGGTGAGTTGTCGAATGGTGTAAATAATAATTTATCAGATTGGAAGAATCTCCCTGGTGGTGGAAAATTCAATGCATTTAATTTTTGAGAGAGTGGGATTGACAGTAACGGGAGAGTTATGGTATGTAATTTATGATTTTGGCTATTTTTATGATGGTGGGGGATATTTTAGGGGATGGGGAAGAATTTGGAGAGACAGAAAGATTTGGGGGAAAAAGTTTTGCAGAAGAGGAGATTGGAAGGAGAAATGAATTTAACAAAGGCTCAAACATTAATTCCGAGTATGTAGAGTAATTAAATATTTTTTGTTGGATTTAGATTGAGTTTCTATGTGTAATTCTTTCTGTGTATGCATGTTAGCTTGAGCATTTTTCCTCAAACCTGTCATTATCTTGTCTGGTAGATGTATTGTCTTGCTGTCACCATCTGCATCCAAGGAATCCTTGTAATCCTTTATCTGGGTAACTCCCTTGACCATTTTAACCTCATTGTATCTATTCTTTTCTGCATATCAATTCAACAAATCATTCATTGCGCATGGTGAATCTCCTGGCCGTTCGAGCCTTACTATAGGCATAGTTGATTTTATCATTGTAAAATATAATAATCCTGTCTACGTATCAAACGTTGCTAATATAATTTCAAACATGTGATATATCTGAATTGATACCCCTCATTTTGGCATCGATGGGCCTATTAAACTGATCCCATTCTGTGCATATCTTCCATCTATCATTACTAATTTTACGGCCTCCCTGGAAGGTGAGTAAAAATAGCAGACCTGTGTCTAACCTAGATACATAAGCCTTTCAGTAATTACATTATTTTAGTCTACAATTATGCCACCTGGAGGACGTCTTGCTGAGAGGCAAAGTCAATGATTTTCCTGCAATCTTGGTACCAAGAAAGTTGGTCCATTAGTGCATTCTGGCAAACAAAATCTTCCACAAATCATTTGTTCCATTCATGGAATGCATCTTTAATCTCTTGAGCTTCCTGAGTGACTTGTGTGGGTGCTTATCCCTATTATCCTTTTAGCAATTATCTAATGTTAAACTATGATACCTCACCTAACGCAATCAACAAATCCATTCTTTTGTTCACCTCCTGTCATCATGTGTTCCTTCGTGGGGGTTTTATGAGTCGATGCAATGCACAGGTTGGGTGCCTTGTAAGTCTCTTAATCCATTTCATATTTACAATTGAATCTGTAATCATTATAAAAGCAAGTTAACCTAGACATGATGATCTAACCTTCCTATAAGTCCTTTTTAAAGTCGATGGGCGCCAATATGCTAACTTTTACTATGTTTTCTGCGTAGACACCTCCTCCTTAGGCATCGTTGAACCCATTTAATTATTTTTGTGTCATCTTAGTAAACCCCACTGCACGCGTTGGTATAAATCATCTGTGAGTTCAGAGTTTGTGAAACAAAACAAGCATTGGTTCCAAAATTAAATTATTTTTTCTCATTTTCTAAACCTCAACAGCATCTGTGGAGCGAGTATCTTATAGCTTCTTTTGTAAACAAATGAGGTTGATTTTAGGATACCTAGTCAATCCTCTGTAGAATACCACCATTTAATTCATCAAGTTGATACTTGATTGAACTAGTTGAAGTATCCTTCCAATGATTACAATTGAAACTGCAACCATAATATTTCTTGGTAGGCCTCTGTGGTGATCTTGTGCAGGTTGCATACCCATTTAATCTCTTATGCTTTTCAATGAATCCTCTATATTATGCATGCAATTCATCTATCATGGCTGGTAGTTATTAGGATAAACATAGGATTTTAACCTCTGGCAGAAAATATAGATAGCAAGTCTATGTAAATAGGAATTAGCTCATTTAATGGTTTAATGAATTAAACTCATTTTAGGAAGATTCCATTTTAAACTCCAGTTACATCGGTTAGAAAGAATTGTATCGATGTTCAAACTTTTTATACCATATTTATTAATCAATTATTCATTTGGATATAGTCAATTTCTTATATTAGAATGTACTCGATTTCTTTCATTAGAATATATTTAACTGATTTATTTGACAAGAGTATTAGAATATACATTTATTTATTATTCACCTCATTAATTAGAATCTAGTCAATTTTAGTTATTAGGATATAATCAATATTAGAATATTTATACTTAATGATATATAATTTTACTATAGAAGAGAGTAATTAGTAGTTCTATTATTGAAATAGTAGGATAAAAGATAATAAGTTTCATAACTTATTGGGTTGATGTAATTTGTCATAAAATTAAATTATTATGTTTATTACTAAATTGGATCAAGTTTTAGGGTGTTCATGTTGTCCTTAGTTGAGTGTCATATTATAATTTTAATTTGTTCTGTTCATTGCTTTATTGGATTAAGTTATAGTATTATTTATGATGTCTTTAGTTAAAGTGTCTTTTAGTGTAATGGTTATTGATAACCTTTCATGTTGTCGAGAAATGTAAACCTATGGATGTCAGTAGGATCAACTTAGAAATGGCTCGTTTATTTGCATTTGTTTTTTAAATTTTTAGTTGTTTTGCTCTAGAGGCCTAGGGTGTTTTTGATCTTCTATAATGTCTTGAGATAATGAAGAGTTTGATACCTCCTAGTTTTGTATGAGGTCCTTGGTGTTTAGTAATGAGGAGGAATGTGATCTAAGCATTGATATTGAGTTGATGGTTATATTGTATGCAAGAAGAGAGATACTTTGTATTGTCATTTTATACTTGTCATTTGATGTAAATCTTCTTGTTAGATGGTTAGGGTTACTGGGTGCATGTAGGGGAGTGGCTTCATTGTGGGGTCGATGCCCAAAGTGGGTACCAAGATAACCCTTTGAAAGTTGTAATCAAGTGATAACCTAATAATTAACCTGGGAGGATTGGTTAGTGATTTCACTAAATAAGATAATTGGATGCATCACCCATGCCCGTAGTGCTCATTTAGGCTAAGGATGGGATGAGAAGGCCTTGTTGGCATGATCGACTTCCTTGTCTTCACGAAAGGATAGTTGGTTCCACATGTGTCATCCTATGGGGCCGGTGTCTAGAGAGAGACTACCAGGATAAACATAGATGGGGGCTAGCGTCTAGTGAGAGACGGCCAAGATAACCAATGTCAGGACCATGTGATGACACTCTACCTACTGCAATCTAGTTTTCCCTCTTGTGTTCTTCGTCGTTGTTCATGTTGCCTCTGGGAGCATTGTTTGAGCTACCTGTGATATTTATTTTGACTGTGTTGTTGGAATCCATAATAGTCTTTCATCTATTTGTGTTTGCCATCTTGACTATTACAATTGAGGGACCTCAGGGTTCCACATGGTCAGGTGGTTGTGCTTTATTCCATTAGTTTTTTGGCATTGTGGTTCGTGTATAAAGAAGATGTAACTCTCATGATTCCAGTTTTGCACCTGCAATTGAAGATGGATATTTGTACTATTTACATCTAGATCTATTGTGTCAGTGGAATTCATTACGTAATTTGATGTATTCAGAAAAAGAGCTTTTGTATCAATGAAATTATGTAATTCCTCTTGTAAGATAAACTATTTTGCACTTGTAATCTTTAATGCAAATTTTGATGTACTTATCTAATGTTGTAGTCAAAGATGTTAGTTTTGATTCATTTGATTTAACGGATTAATCTATGTATGTGGTTGATTGTTGTTAAATTGCAATAATGTAACTATGTAATCCCTAGAGATGATAGTTTAACTTGTTATTAGTCTATGTTATGTTTTGTTATCATTACTTCTTTATAAAAAAACAATTCGCCCCTTTATTGCTTAGTTAAACTTATCTCTAGGGTTGCATGGCGGCGCATTACACTACCATTCTTGTAGCCAATAAACATATCATTCTATGAGCATCATGAACATGTCCACATGCCTAATTTGTGTATTTAATTTCAAGTTGTTATAAGTTGTGGCATGTTTCCATTATAAAAGGGCACCTAATTGGACTGTGTGCCAAATATTTGAATCTTGCACCAAAGTATCATGTTACCTAATTAATTTTTGGTCTTACATAGGTTCATACAAGGAACCACATCATGTTTTTAGACTCATATCTTATTGTACCTACATCCAAATGTTGCCACTTTACATGTTTCAATGAGATGTACCCAATTCCAAGGTAGATTTAAGGTTAAAATTATTTAATAAGGCACCATTGATCCTTATCATAGGTGCCTAGGGTGATGTACTATGTTTTTGAATGGTGATAGATCACTACATCAACATTTCTATATTAAAGGTGGTAAATCGATTGAAAGAGCAGTGAAGCAATTGGAGGTAGTAGTGAAGGAGCTAGAAATATCAAGGAAAAATGCATTTTAATTCTTAGGTCTATTCCTAAATATTGTTGAAGCTTATTAAACTTAAGATGTAACTATGTTTTTAAGTAATAAAATATGTTTCCATTGTGTAAATCTTTGCAATCCACTATGTGAATTTGTTGAGTGTTATTATTGCTTCATGGTTAGATAGTCCTCATTAGAGCCTTGAACTATGACTACATTAGATGGTATCAAACCATAGATTTGTGGCATAGACGAAGAGCAGTGAATAATATTCTAGCACTACACTCTTGGATAGAATATTTCTTTAGAAATTTGTAAATCTAGTTATAAATAGGTCATCAAGTTATGAGATAGTTTGCATTTAATCCAAGACCTAAAGTTATAATTCCTTCATGAAGAGTGTGTATAAGTCAAAGTGTTAACATTGTAGGAAGAATAGAAGAAATTTTTGAGATAATGTGAAATGTATAGATCTAATTAGATATTGTTGAAGAAGATAGAAGAAAAGGTCACAACCCTAGATGAAAGTGTTGAAGAAATGGAGTGAGAAAATAGATAAGCTACAAAAAATTGTAGAAGAACAAGAAGATCAAGATGAAGTAAACATGTTGAAGGCCATTTCTAATGTTAGTAAAAAAAATAGGAGAATTGTTCTTATTTATGTTGATATTTTGAATCATAAAGAGTTCATTGACTCCTTGGCTAAAATAGAAATATATTTTGAGTATGAGGAAATTTATATTCTCAAAGAGTGAAGATTCCCAAGATAAAGTAAAAGGTTCATGCTACCATATGGTGGAAAGAAGTACAATTAGAAAAGAATGGAAGAGGGAAATAAAAGATTGAAAGGTGGGATAGGATGGTATCTAAATTGAAAGTTAAATTCATCCCTATAGATGACCAATTTTATATTATTGAATAAATTATAAAATTTGAGACAAAAAGACATGAATGTAAAGGATTATATTCATGAATTTTAAAAGTTAAAAATTAGGGTTTTTCATCATGAAGTTGATCAATAGAAGACAACAAGGTATATCAATGGTTTAAGAGGATCTATTAAAGAAATATTAAGTATGATGAGATTGCAATCAATTGAAGAAGCATATCAACTTGTCTTAAAGGCTGGAGACAAGTAGTACAAGAGATTTTAGATTATACAAAGTAAACAAAGAGGAAGAGGAGATCGATTTCAGAGAGATGTAGGTATAAATTAGGGAAATAGAGATAGAGGACAATTTTTTCATGATCTAGAACCCAAGGAGAATCAAAATTATTATAATGGTGAGAGTTCTAATGGATATTAGTGTGACAGAGGAAGATATGAAAGAGGAAGTGGAATTTTCCTATGGCATCTATTTCAAATATGGGACTAAATGACACATAGAATTTGAGTTCTCAAAATCACAAGGAGTTCATGACAAATGATTAAAGAGAAACCCAAGAGCTACACATATTGATGAGAAAGTTCCATCCGTTGGATGAACAAGTGAGTGGACCAAAAAGGGCGATTCATTGGTAATGAGGAGGTTTTTTGAAACCTAAAGTGTATTGTTTAGAACCATATGTAATTCTAGAGGAAAATGTTGTAATATCATTATAGATATTGGTAGAACTAATAATTAAATGGTTTCAAGTGAGATGGTACAAAAGTTGAATCTGAAGAGTGTCTTGGATGCAAAGAAAACATAAGATTTTGGTTAGTGAACAATATCTTGTTAAATAATATTAGAGCTTATATAGATGAAGTTTTGTGTGATATCATGCCTATGGATGTTTGTCATATATTGTTGGGTAGACCATGGCAATTTGATAGGAAAGTCATATATCATGGTAAAAAGAATACTTATAAGTTGACAAAATATTATATATAAAAAAAGTCCAAGAAATGTTTTAGAGTTGAGAGAATTGACATGAAAGGATAAGAGAAGTACAATAGCTAAATATTATGCAAAATATATGAAGTACACCAAGAAGTGAGAAAATAGTTGGAGAAGATGAATGTTGAATACAAGGAGTATAGAGATCATAAAAGAAGACATAAGGAATATGATATTGGAGATTCAACCATGATTTATTTGAGAAAGGAAAGATCTATACATGGATACAACACGTTGGATAAAAAGAAAATTTGACCATGTAGGATAGTATAGAAATTTTATGGTAATGCTTATGAAATTAAGTTACTTGATAAATTTGGGATATCACCATATGCAATGTTTTATATTTGTATGATTATCATGGAGGTGGTACTAAATGAGTTGATAAAAAGGTTGGCTAGTGTCAAATATATGCAAACAACAAGTTGAGGAGATAGAAAAAATTTTGGACAAGAGAGTTGTACAAAGGACAAGGAATAAAATCTATGAAGAATATCTAGTGAAGTGCAAAGGTAGACCAATTGAAGATTCTACATGTATGTTCACAACTGAGGTAGGTTTTTATGGTTTTATTTTAGATAAAAGCCTTGAATGAAAATAAAAGGCTCACTTTTTAGATACCTAGCATGTATGATGGGGAGCATCCCAGACCAAAGAGCAATCTTACATCAACCAAAAATGTGTTTTTGTGTTTATTGTCTTTTACATGTGTTTTTAATGTGTTGTCATTTGGCATTGCCACAATTACATTTTCTTATCATAGTTCTAATTCACTATAGGCCAATTAGTAGTAATAAAGTTGTGCACTAGGACTCTTGTAGCCAATCAACATATCAGTTTGAACATAGCATATTATGAGCATCATGAACATGTCCTCCTATTTAATTTGTGTATTCAATTCTTTATTGTATGTTGTATGTTTCCATTGTAAAGGAGTGCCTAATCTAATTAGACTATGCACCAAAGATTTGAATCTCACATTGAAGTATAAGGTTACCTTATTAATTATTGATCTTATGTAGTTTCATGTAAGGGACCACATCAAGTTTTGAGATACCTCTCACTATACATCCAAAGGTGGTCATTTTACTTTTTTCATGGAGATGCACCCAATTCGAAGATAGATTCAAGGTTCAAATCATTTAATAATTAAAGACATGATATTTCCACAGTCCATGATAGTTAGAATGTGTGCTTCTAGATTCGACTGTGTGTAGCTTTTTTAGATCGATGTTTCGGATCACACTCCGTGATCCATCATCAGGATGAAGAGAAGAGAATACTTAAGTTGCAATTGCAGAGATGGTTACTTATAAAGAGAGAGGGGAGTGTGGGCACGGAGTTTAAGATGAGGGGAGAGAGACCAATAAAGGGAGAAGAAACAGAAAAAAGAAAGAAAATAAATGTATAAGTAAAAAGTAAATAAGTGAGATAATGAAATGTTGGTTTGCCATGGTAATTAGATAGATGAGAAATGATGTGAATATTCACATCATTTCTCATCTATCTAATTACCATGGCAAACCAACATTTCATTATCTCACTTATTTACTTTTTACTTATACATTTATTTTCTTTCTTTTTTCTGTTTCTTCTCCCTTTATTGGTCTCTCTCCCCTCATCTTAAACTCCGTGCCCACACTCCCCTCTCTCTTTATAAGTAACCATCTCTGCAATTGCAACTTAAGTATTCTCTTCTCTTCATCCTGATGATGGATCACGGAGTGTGATCCGAAACATCGATCTAAAAAAGCTACACACAGTCGAATCCAGAAGCACACATTCTAATCATTTAATAAGTTAAAATTGATCCTTATTATAGGTGCCTAGGAGAATGTACTAAATTTTTGAATGGCGATACCTTACTACATCAACATTTCTCTATATAAGAATGCAAATCAATTGAAAAGGTAGTGAAGTGGTAGGAAGTACTAGTAGGGGAGCTAGAGATCTTAGAGAAAATACATTGTAATTATAATTCCTACTATTGAATGCTATTGAATCTCATTAAGCTTAAACTATGTTTTGAAGTAATAAAATTTGTTTCTATTGTGTGAATCTCTATAATTCATTTTGTGAATGTGTTGAGTGTTATCATTTATCATATGTTGGATAGTCTTTCATTAGATACTCAAATCATGACCACATCAATATCTCTCTTATCCTCTCTTTCACATACTTGTTTAATGTTCTTTGTGGAAAATTATATAGTTTTTGTTTACACTTCCTTTTTAGTGAATGTAATTTTAGTCTATTTTATTTCCACTCTTCTTTCTTTTGTATCTATAGAGTCATGGTCTATAGCATTATAATTATTGATTGCAATTTCTAGTCCTGTTGTCCTAATTTAGTTTGAGGTGGGCATTAAATAACTTAGTTTCATATTTCATAATGATTGTTGGCATCATGTCTTGTATATAGAACATTTGGTATGAAATTGATGTACATAGTTGATTAAATCCATAGTGAAAATCCTAATAATAGAATAAAAACTAGACCAGGTTACAAAACATGAATTATCCTTCTAGTGATATAATGGATGTAGGGAATAGAAAAAGCGTGCAACTAGACATTCTTGTTTTTCCTTTATGATTAGATTCTTGGTTTTTCTATGTGTATGTAGCATTGATAATTTTCTAAATTCCCCAATGGTTTGATATCTAACTAGGAAGGACTGAAATAAACAAGTAAATTTTTCATGAATCTCCATAAATGATTAAAGGTCACTCAATGGGACTTTGCACTTAGTTACAATAAGAAATTGATAAGGTGAAAAGAGCCCTAGTTTTTTAAAAGTAGATAAACACTATAGAGAATTCTAGAGCATTGTTTTGAACTAGGACTAGATGATTTATGTATTCAATTGAAACACACACCTTGTCTGTGACATCACAATTCTCTAAGACTACAAAGGATATGACTCTTCATGATATATTTTAGTTAATAGAGATAGTTGTGTGCCTAATCATGTATGGATTAGAAGGAGAGATGTGATTAAATACAAAATTATAACTAATAAGATATAGAGGTGATGATTTATTAGTATGTCATAGTTCATTTAAATAAAACATTTGTAGGAGATTTGACTCTCATATAAAATTGCACTAAATGAACTTTGGTATCTACAAAAAAATCTTATACATGTACTTGGTAGTTAGGTATACACACATATTCACTAACCCCCTCAATTCTCTCTTTTTTGTCTTAGAGTGGGGAATCATGGAGGGGGATATAAATTCTAGTTTAACCACACAAGAAGTCTCATAGAATTTTTTTGAATGCAACTACATTGAAATAAGTATCTTGGACAAAAAAATCCAAAGTACAACAAACATTTTTGCAAGAATTCTTTTGGCAAAATATGGAGAGAGGAGAAGAAGCTTCCCTTAATTGGCATAATAAAACTTTAATTAAGTGTTAGTTGTGATATGGTTAAATTCTATGCTAACATATTATAGTCCTTGTAGCTCTCTACAATATTTTCTAGTTTTTATTTCTAATTGTTGAAGAATAAAATTCAAAACTATATAGGTATAAGTTTTGTACCAAAGACCCTTATATTTTGTCAACAAAATTTGTTGATAGAAATATGGTAGCTTCCTTCATGGGAAAACTAGGTTATAAAAAATTAACTTTTAATTGCTATCATTATCCTTACAACCACAACCATCCTCAACCTTAAAAAATATTGTAAAAATATATATCATATCAAAACGATTCAAATGAAAGAAAAAACACATAAAAAGATAGAAAATCAGCAAAAACAAAAAAAAATAACATGTAGGAATGGACCATAAATTAATAGTGAACTTTTAGAAAGGCTTTTGCATTTTTTTTCAATAAAACTATCTTTTAGATTTTTTAATTTTTTTAGAAGTTTCTCCTTGAAATTATTTTTGGAACCATAATAATTACAAGTTATTAATGTTTTTAGATTTCTAAATAAACAATGTTATCATTTATTCTCCCAAGATATGAAAACATACCTGTCCATCAATTGCTCTTTTATAGGGGTAGGTGGAAGTTTGTCATTGAACTTCTCTCCCCAAGGAATTCCACCACTAGAATATCTTTTCAACCATTTCCTAAATGCAACGACAAATGCATCTGCTTTTGTAGGCACATAACAATCCTTTTCCCAATTCCTTTTCCCATACTCTTGGAGTGTATGTTCCTGTACTAAGACAAAATTATGCCACCTTTAATGATATAATCAAAAATAGTTTTTGGTATTCAAAAGATAGGTTGGTAATAAAGTAAAAAATAAGATAAATATTAAATTTCACAAGAATAATTTTGACAAAAAATTAACTATGTTTTTTATTTACATATAGTCTTTTAGGGTCTGAAATCAAATTAAACCATTACTTTCATTGCATCTTATCAAATTTTAGAATTGAAATGAAATATTTGTGAAAATAGAAAATCTTCTCATTGTGCTCAAAGTAACACATGGACTCTTTAAAGTTGTTTTAGGGTTCATATTTATCTTTAAAACAATTGAGATCATCTTCTATAGTATAAATCTTTTTTTTTTTTTTTTTTTTTGGGGGGGGGGGGGGGGGTGGGTGGGCAGAATTAAGAAATTTTTATAATTGTTGCATAAATTTAATAAAGCAATAGATCTTTATCCAACATAGTCAATATTGGGAGAAGACTATTTTTTAGAAGTGAAACTCATAATCAAGGTAGCCACTTTTGTACAAAGGGTTTTATATGGTTAACTTTAAAAATAGGAAAATATATAGTTTCTTAAAAGATATGGTAAATAAGGAAAAAATATAATTAAATACATATTTGAAAAATATAATGTATAATTACTAAAAATATATATAGTTTATAGATAAGTTTCATGTTGTAAGTTATTAGGTTTAAAAATTTATTTTTATCATAAAGTTTCAATTTTTATTTACAATCATTTAATAACATAGATTTTATTTTTAATGTTCAATTTTTTTTATAAAATGATAGGCATTCTATATTTTAAGAAATCTTTCCATTTAAACGTGCTTCTATATAGTGGAATGAAAATACTAAAAATATGGTAGAATTGGTGGAATACACCATATTTAGTTAACCTTTCTCATAATATTCAAAGTTGTCACAAATGTCAACATCACTTCAAATTTGGTTATTGTTGTACCAATGTTAGAGTATACTACTTATTTGCCTTCATTCTTGATCTACATTTTATTGGTAATTGGCACACAACACACTCAATTGCATATAAATATTATGTGTTATAATAGATATGAATTGAAATAAAGGAAAATAAATCCAATAAATATAGCTAATACTATATTGTAAATGAAAGCTTTATTTAAAATGAGAAGTATTTAAAAAAAGTAACAATCTCTAAGAAAATATATATTTTTAAATGAAACTACTCAACCACTTTTAAGGTGAAGCCTTTTAGTATAAACAACCAAGGGCTTCAAGAAATGAAGAGAAGCCAAGTGTGAGACAAGTATTGATCCTCATGAATACAACAATTCATTAGTTATAAATTAATAAGAGCAAATTTGGTTGGAAAATAAGGATAAACAAATTTTATGATATACCTAATTTTGATTTAGAATCATATTTTAAAATTTTCAAGCCTTCCAAAATGGTTTTTAATTTTTTAGTTGGTATGGGCATGTTCTACATGTTCTTATCTTTCTAATTTTTTTAACTAAAATCATTTGAACTGACATTTGAAAAGGTACAACACTAGTAAGTGAGCTATCTTGACTAGAATTCATAGCCTACCATATTGATCATCAACACCTTGGAATTAATGGGTCTGATTGCTTCTAGTTTTGATTTATAGTGAATATAAAAAAAATTCATGCTAGAAGTATTTCTCTTCCACTTGAATGGGGCAATCTATGGTTTTTGAGATGTGTTAGTGTGGTTGTGTACACACCATTTACTTAAGCTTATTTAAATAGTTAGGTTATCCTAAGTTGGGTTTATTAGAAAATTAGAAAAAGGAAAGCAATTGTGCAAGCTAGGCAATCATACTTACCTAATTACATTCAAGTGTGATGTAATATCATCAATATGATTATTTCTAGGTTTATGCTAGAATTCTATAAACAAGGATTCCTCCTTTCATTTCCAGAAAGGTTAAGGGGTGAGGAATGTGGAGAATATGAAGATTATCATATTTTACTTGTTTATCTCTATTTGAGGAGCCTATTGAGGAGATTATTGATGTAATGTAATTATGTTGTTTTATCTTCATTTGAATACAATTTTATAGCATATTGGTTTGCATTTAGAGTAATTTTTATACAAATATAATCATGGGTCCTCTTTTAAGTAGTTTGTGTTCCTATATGTTTATGGCATGGCATGATAATCCCTACTCTCTTCCCACTCTTTCAACATTGTATTAGATGTTTTTCTATGTAAAATGTTGCCATTATGGGTAAAATTATGCAACATTCCACTATTCTCATATTGCATTGAGCTAATTATAACTCATGGTGAGAATGTATGGAGGCCTTTTTAGTTAGCAACTTCTCCTTCCCTATCTTTCAATACAAGTTCCACCATCAACCAATTAAGATAAGCAAGCTACATGTCTCAATAATTATGACATTGTTTATGGTCACCTTTGCTTGTCACTTTCCATGGACTTTCAACATCAAATTGAGAAGATTGGTGCCCATATACTACCTAGACAAGCCTTTGTTGTTCTTTGGTTACACCTTGTCATTGCCTAATGTTCCCATGGATGACACACTTCTATCTAATGATATTTATGATTCTAATGATGATGATGCATAGCTTGAGGACTAGCACACAACTTCATCTACCTTGTTATCTTATAATTATTGTGATGTGTCTTTTGACACTACATTTTAGGATCTTTCTCTCATCAGAGAACCACACTTCTAGCACACTTGTTTGTTTAATATTGGTCACCTCTTTATTGAATCATAGTAATTATTGTCATCATTTTTTAGAGGACATTACTTTGTTGTTTTATGAGACTCCTCACATGGATGTTAATGGGAATTCTTCACCACCTTTATGGGATTCTTATCTTTGTGACATTAGTTGTCTATTTATAGAATCTCAACTTAATGAGTCTCTGGATCACTTCTTGGAGGACATTGTTTTATTGTTTGATTGATGTGGTCACAACTAAAGGTCCTAATCAAGGGATGTCTAGTCACATAATGCAAAGACAAACAATGGAAAATTCACACAACATTAAGGAAGATAAGAAGAAATGGTAGGAAGCAATCAATTATTTTTATTAGTATTCAATGGTAGATTACAATTTACAATAATTTATAGACTGCTCAAACTTGGTTATACATGAAAACTAAAATATTACCAAAGACCCTATTGCTAAGAAATCTCAACTCTCTAAAAAGTCCCTAATTATATATACACAACCCTACTATTTATACAATTTGCAATTTGATTTAGTGGCAAGAATCCACCAACTATCATTAATGTAGCTCACTCCCACATTCGAATCTACCAACTCCATGCATGCATTAAAGACACCAAATATACCATCAATCCAAGAAAATATCTTGTCAGTATGATCCCACAATATTGAGTCCCAAATGTGGGACATCCTGATTTTTGTCTAAAATCACATATTTTTTAGAAAAAATAATGGTTTAAGCTTTGAGGGGTTCCATCTAAAGGGGTTTAATTGAAGGGGGTTAGATAAAACCTCCTTATATCAAACCCCCTTGGAAATAACCCCCTAGTCTTAAATCAAAACCTCGATGGATTCTCCTCCACACATATCAAAATGTTGACAAAAAGCCAATTTTGCTTCACCTTTTGGGGGATCAAATGAATTCATTTAAACATTTTATTTTGTAAGCATCTAGCCCTTAGTATAATATTTCCAAAAAGTATTATTTTGAATATATTTATTTGATTATTATATTTATTTTCTATTTTCTAGTGAACATAGGTTTTTCACCAAACATCAAGGTCTCTATTCCACACATAGAAAAATAAGAAAATAGAGAAAAAAATATGAAAAATATCTACATAGTAGGTATTGATGTCCTCGTTTTAATAAAAAAAACAATTTAATTTGGATACATAAAGAAAAAGTTATGTTGTATGGTATAAACCTATGTTTGAATTATAATTAATATCACTTCAAAAATTAATAAAAAAACATGTGCAACAAAATATAATGAAAAAATATATGCACATTAGATATTGGTGTTACATTTATCTATGTTTAAAATTTTATAATTTGATCATTTCTATTAAAAAAAAGTTATGATGTATCGAGTATAAACGTCACTTTTAATAAATACTATTAACTATAAAAAAAATAAGTTATTAAAAGTTACGTAAAAAAATTCACAAATTATTTCTTAAATTTTTTTTAAAAATACATTTAGAATCTACACACAAAATCATAAAAATCACTAGTTCATATCATATTCAAATTCTTCATGGTTTAGTTGCTATAGGTACATCAGAAAGTGAAAATTTGGTTAAAAATGCTGATTTCAATGTCCTAATTTGGCCAAAAAGTGGGACACAGTATTGTGGGATCAATGCACAATTAATGTATATTGGACAATCTCTAACATGTGCCAACTAATCATTCGGCCATCTTGTTCAATTTTCATCTATCATCCATGTAGATGTCGCACTAACCATCCACCACCAAAACTATGTGACTCAATCATTATTAAACTCTTTGCTATCAAATGTGCACTATGCATCAATCAATCATTATGCACCATTGCAAAATCCACACTATTTCATGCTCCAAAACTACTATGCACACACTAAGGCTTGCACATCCCTTTGTAAGATTTTCTCTATGCCCAAATGCTCCTGCATCAAACACCTTAGGTAGAAAAGAATGAACCATGAGATCTTGCTCATGCACATTCTTGTTGATCTGACATTGCCTTGTCATAATTGGAAAATTTTGATGTGCCTAATCATGTGGTATCCTAAACTCCTCAACCTTTCAATTTAACCTTAAACTCATTTCTACACATCTTGACTATGGTGTCTAACACCCTATCGATCTCCTCTCATTCATTCTCCTTTCATGTTGTCTCTAGCAATTCTCACCTCCAATCCACTTTTCTAATATTTAAAACTTCACTTATCCATAAAGTTGTCCGTTGACATAAGGGTATAAGTCCAGAACATTGACTATTAGTGATATTTTGATCCCCTCTGGTAACTCTATCTCATAAACATTCTTCTCAAATTTGTGCAAGACCTTGCATGGTCCTATATTCTTCCATTTTAACTTTTTATATGTTCCCCTTGGAAACCTTTCTTTATGCAAAAATGCTAGCACCAAGTTTCCAACCTAGAACTTTGCATCCCTTCTCTTCTTGTATACATGCTCCTTATACTATGTGTTTCTCTTCTTGAGTTTCTTGTGGACCTCCTTGTGCATGTCACACATATACTCCATGAAATATTTTTCCTCTACGCTCATCATTTTCTCTCCTAGTACATTGTGCAAATATAAAAAATCCTCTTTGACTTTATCCATATACAATCTAGAATGGACTCTTCCCATTACTTTTATTCACTAATTTGTACTCATATCCTTCCTATGCCCATACCAAGTCCCAAAGTCCTATCTTTTCTCCCACCAAACATCACAACAGGTTTCGATCCTATTGACTACCTCCATTTTCCCATCTATATAATAATGGTAGGAAGAAATCCATAACATCCTACAAAAGTGTCTTATGAATTTTAAATGTCCCTATCTAACACAATAGTGAGTACCAATCTTTACAACCTCATGGTGCAATCTCTTTGAAAAATAATTTTTCCACTTGTATAGCATTGTTAGTCTACTTGCATGGTATGAAATGCACCATCTTGGAGAACCTATCCATAAGCACAAAGATTGAGTCATGGCCATGGTGCATCCTAGGAAACCCCAAAACAAAACCCATGCTCAAATGCTCCCATGGTCTCCCAGAAACTATAAAATTTTGATATAACCTTGTGTTTTTTCTTCCTTTGGTAACTAGCAAGATTTGCATTGCTACACAAATTTTCACACATCCACAGACATGTGTGGCTAGAAATACCCCTTTCTTAATTACACCACCATCTTGTTGATGTTGAAATGACCAACCAAAACTTTTCTATGCTTCTCCTTAATGAGTTTCTAGCACATCAACCCCTTGGGTATACACAACTATGCACCTTTAAACAATAGTTCAACTTGCCCTAGTTTTTAATGAATTATAGTGCATGATGATCTTTGAACGACATGAACTCCTTTGGTAGCAGGTAGTTCTTCCACTTCTTAAATGCATGTATGATCACATAGAACTCTTGATCATATTTAAATACCTCCTACACGCGTCATTCAACTTTTTATTGAAGTATGCAATGATGTAGGAGCATAACTTTTGACCCTTAGAATTTAATTGAGCCCATTTTTTAAGAATTAAGATCTCAAAGAGTTCAAGGTCACCATAACTCACTTTCTCTAGTTAAAGGTCGTTTCAATATTTTTGGGGACCTAATTCGACCATCTAAGGCCTCAAATTTTCTTTTTAGTGTTTTATTTTAGTATTTTTAGAGTTTTAGACTTAATGGCTTTGTATTCGAGTGTGAGCATGGGTTACAAGTCACTCTTGAGACTTATTTGGACATGTAGAGGATAGGGGATAAATATTAGACCATTTTTTCTTGAATTTAAGATTGCTAAAAATAATAGTTTGTTCAATTTAATAATTTTGATTACTCTAGGCAGATTCTAGTTTTACTAGTTTTTAGTGTCTTAATTATGCTAGATAGTGGGAGAGTGGTAGATTTATTTTAAAAGAAAGACTCTTATGTATTTTATTTTTAGTTTTTGAAGAAGCATGATATTTTTTAAAATTATAGGCAAATAGCAATCATGGCGATCACACTCATCCTAATTTTTTTTTTTTAAAGTGCATTAGACCCATAAAAAGGGGCATTACATTAACAAAAAGGATCCCTAAAAATAAAGGATCTCATTAAGATCTATCTAAGAAAAGATTTTATTTTTCCTATGATTCCTACATTGTCATGGGAATGTAGAGACATCGAGCACTTGCCAATTTTTACTTTTTCGGTAGCTTTCCTTCTTCACTTGGCCTAAGTATTATCATCTGCATTTTCTATAGTAGGATCCTCAATTTCAAGTCTTTGACAATGTGGAGACACTTCCTCCGGTGATGGTTTTGAGGCATGTTTATTTTGCATTACTAATTATTCTACTAATTCACTACAAGGAGTCAGATCAATATATAAAATATATTTTGTTGAGGATTTGGCCTAAACACCAACCTTTGTAATAGAAAGAATGTGTTGATGGTTGAGGTTGGCCCCATTCCACCAAGTAGCCCACTTCTGGGGATCACCAGTGTTTGCAAAAGAAAAAAAAAACAATCCTCTACCTTATGTCCTATAGCATAAAAATGTATGCGCTTAAAAGCAATCCCTTCATAGTCCAATATTTGGTTCCAGGTGTTGGAACTAGA
Organism: Cunninghamia lanceolata; assembly: GCA_027924645.1. Lineage (NCBI taxonomy): Eukaryota > Viridiplantae > Streptophyta > Pinopsida > Cupressales > Cupressaceae > Cunninghamia > Cunninghamia lanceolata. Next base: position 1,374,950 of record BSBN01000031.1, read on the forward strand.
TTTGATTTTGATCTCAGTGGGTAGGGGTTGTGAAAGATCCTTTTCCACTAAAATCTATGCAAATGTGAAGGAAGAACAAAGAGTGAAGGAGGTTTGGTCTTTTGAAGATGTCAATCCTAAGATAATTCTTTTGATGGAGCATAGACATGAATATCCCCACAAATGCAATGGAAGATTTGGTAGCCACACCCAAATTGATAGCAAATATCTTCAACAAATATCTTCAGCATGTGCAGCCATCTTTATTGACTTTTATGCAATGCCCATTGGGCTCATTAAGTTTGTAGCTATCTTTTCTTGACTTTTATCTTCAGCATTTAGTTTTGTGGTTGAGTTGTTGGCATTGTGGTTGTGTGCCATAACTCATTTGTGTTTCTAAATCTCTATATATTGATGCCCTGCCTCTTCATCTCTAAGGCAATCCAAGCTTTTGTAATTGTTTGGTTTGTGATCAACAGATCACTTGTTTTGTCTATTTTGCCTTCATCTGGTATCAGAGCCAGACAACTCTATTTATTGTTTTGTGTAGGATTGGAGTGCAGCAGAGCAAGCCACCAGAAGAGCTATTGCAGCAGGGTGAAGCCAGAGACTACTCAAGGTGAAGTCAAAGCTGGACTGTCGTTAAAAGAAAGTTGTGGCTACACAATTCTCCTTCTCCATTTGTAGGCTGTAGATAGAGGTGACACTCTCAGAAAATAGTGTGCAGAGACGTGCAGACCAAGCGGTGGAAATAGGAGGCGTGAATGTTGTTTGAAAGTTACAGAATAGTGTGAGGAAAGCTCCCCGTGGTTCAGGTTTAAGAGATTTTGTTTCTTTTGAAATCTTTGACTTTATGTTATTTGTTTAAAGCTTTATGCTTGAGAGAGTGAGTCTTTCACTCCACGTTTAAAAGAAAAGCAACCCGTGAGTTTTTGTTTCACTCCATTTTAAAGAGGTAAAAGTACTTCTCTTATAAGCCACGTGAAAGTTTAAAAGTATTCTTCCTTATAAGACCACCTAAAAGTCTTCTTTCCTTTTAAAGTCAAAATCCATTTATTGAAGTGAGATATTTTTAAAGGTGAGATATTTAAAAATAATAATTTCTTTCTATATTTATATTGGGTAAAGGATATAGAAAGGTTTGTTGGTAATATTGTGTTAAAACATTGTAATTACCTTTTGAGGGGTTAAAAGTTCAATATTTGCAAAGTGTAATTTTTTCTTGCAAAGTGATAAAGGGAATTATTTGTAATTAAGTGCATTTTCGGTTGAAACCGACACTTATACACCAAGACAATATAATATAAAAATCTTTTTGGTGTGGGTCCTATTTGAAAGGACAAGGAGAGTATCCATTTGTAAAGGTGTCTCTAGGTTTTTTGTGTTGAGTCTTTGGGATATTTTGCATATTTCTCTTATGGCAAATATGGCAGGAAGTGTTATGTCTAACATGCTAATTCTCGTATTTGAAGGAGACAACTTTACATATTGGTGTACTAGAATGCAAACCCTACTCAAATCCAAATATTTGTGGGAAATTGTACAAATAGGGTATGTAAAACTAGATACAACTGCATTTAATGCATTAAATGATCAACAGAAGAGAGAATACAAAGCAGATGTAAAGAAAGATAATGAAGCCTTATTTCTGATTCAAGTTGCAATTAATCAGGCTATTTTTCCTAGGATAAGTGGTGCTAGTAATTCTAAGCAAGCTTGGCAAATTCTTAGTAATGCCTATCAAGGTGCACAAACTGCAAAATTGCAGACAATGAGGAAAATTTTTGAAAATGTAAAAATGGTCAATAATTTCTAACAAAGGTAGAAGGCCTAGTTAGTCAAATGAAAGTTCTAGGAGAAGATGTGAATGACAAGCATGTCATTGAGAAAATTTTAAGGAGTTTAGTTCCTAAATTTGACAGTGTGGTTTCTACAATTGAGATTTCCAAAGATCTCACAACTATGCAAATAGATGAATTAAGTGGAATATTGTTAACTGCTGAAGAAATAATGAAAAGTAATGAAGAAGGTCTAAAACAAGCATTTTCCTCTAAATCAAGCATACGAGGTAAAAGAAACACATTTTTCTAGAATCAAAATAAAAATGAATACAAAGGTAAATCTAGCAATTATAGAGGAAGAGGTAATAGTTTTAGAGGAAGAAGTAGGAACTTCAAAGGAATAGGAAGAGGAAGATGTAGAAATAATGAGGGAGATAAAAAGAATGTCCAATGCTTTCATTGCAACAAGTTTGGACACTATGCATCAGAATGTTCAAGTAAACAAGGTGAAATAGAAAAGAGAAATGCTCACAATACTATTGAAGATAAGTAAAAAAAATTATTTCTTGTTCAATACAAATGTTAGTGAGAATAATGTATGGTACATTGATTCTAGATGTTCATCACATATGACATCTAATGAAAATTTATTTATCACACTAGATCAAAACCATCATAGTACAGTGTTATTAGGAGATAATCAATCTCATGGAACCAAAGGCAAGTGTACTATTGTAGTTGCAACAGAATATGGTGAGGTAAAACATATCAATGAAACATTATTGGTTCCATCCCTCAAGAAGAATTTGTTGTCCGTTGGACAAATGTTAGAGCAAAATTATCAGGTGACCTTTGATGAAAAAGGTGCATAATAAGAGACAAGTTAAAAAGAAATGCAATTGTTGCAAGAGCAAAAATGACAAGTGATAGGATGTTTCCTCCCCATTTCACCCATGGAAACCAAGCATTAAGGTCTAGTGAAATGAATGAAAGTAAAACTTGGCATCAAAGATATGGCCACATCAGCTTTAGTAGGTTAATTTTACTCAAGAGATTAAAAATGGTTGAGGGTCTACCTTTCATTGAAAATACAAAAGAAGTGTGTGAAGAATGTGTTGTTGGCAAACAACACAGAGCTAGCTTTCCAATTGGTAAATTTAGTAGAGCTAAGAAACATCTTGATATAATCCATACGGATTTGTGTGGTCCTATGGAAACACCTTCTTTGAATAAATCAAAGTATTTTCTAACCTTCATTGATGATTACTCAAGAAAAACTTGGGTATATTGTTTGGTTTCAAAATCAGAAGTGTTTGACAAGTTTTTAGAATTCAAGAGGTTGTTTGAAAAATAAAGTGGTAAGTACATCAAAGTGATAAGGTCAGATAATGGGGGTGAGTACAAATTAAATCAGTTTCTAGATTTCTATAGAAATCATGGAATCAAGAGAGAGTTCACTACTTCCTACACTCCACAACAAAATGGGGTTGCTGAAAGAAAGAATAGGACCATTGTTGAAATGGCAAGGAGTATGATGAAAGAGAAGAATTTAGATAAGATGTTTTGGGCAGAAGCAGTTTGCACAACTGTATATCTTCTCAATAAGAGTCCTACAAAAGCAATTAAGGGGATGACTCATGAACAAGCATGATCTGGGGTAAAGCCAAGTGTTGAACATTTGAGAGTATTTGGGTGTGTTTCTTATGCACACATACCAAAAGAAAAAAGGTCTAAACTAGATGATAAAGGCCTAAAATGTATTTTTATTGGGTATGGATCAGAAAATAAAGCATATAGATTGTATGACCCAATAGGAAAGAAGCTTGTTATAAGTAGAGATGTAGTATTCAATGAAGCAGCAGAATATACTAAGGAAAATGAAACAAAGGGAAAAGAGATAATGATTGATGAAGTTGAAGAAGAAGGAGAAGAAGAAGAAAATGAACCTGAGTCTTCTAGGACGGGAACAAGAAAGTATCAAAAATATCAAAGGAGGACAGAAAAGAATCATCCATCAACTCTTATGTTGGATTCAAATTTTGATAAAATGACAACAAGATCACAAGCAAAAGTGAATTATGCTTTGATGACTCAAATCATGGAAAGTAATGAGCCACAAACATTTGAACAAGCTCAAGAAAAAGAAGAGTGGGTTGAAGCAATGAATAGTGAGATAGAAACAATTGAAAGGAATGACACATGGGATTTGGTTCAGCTACCTCCTGGTAAGGAAATTGTTGGTACAAGGTGGGTGTATAAAACTAAGTATAAATCTGATGGAAGCATTGATAAGCATAAGGCTAGATTGGTAGCCAAAGGATACACTCAACAGGAAGGTATTGATTACACTGAAACATTTGCACCTGTAGCACAAATGGATACTATCAGATTGGTTTTGGCTTTGGCAGCTCAGTAGAGTTGGATAGTTTATCAAATGGATGTAAAGAGTGTTTTTTTGAATGGATACATAGATGAGGAAGTGTATGTTTCTCAACCTAGAGGTTTTGAAATACCTTCTAAAGAACATTATGTTTATAGATTAAAGAAGGCCTTGTATGGTCTTAAGCAGGTACCAAGAGCATGGTATTCAAGGATAGACTCATACCTACAGCAGAAAGGTTTCTTAAGAAGGCAGTCAGATCCAAATCTTTATATTAGGATCTCGGCTAAGGATATTTTTTTCTTAGTTCTCTATGTTGATGATCTTATCTATGTTGAAGTTGATAAACCAACCTCATAGATCCCAATGAACACCTGCAAGCAAATAACCTATCACATAAAGGAGATCAAAAGGCACAATAATGGTGCTCTCTAACCCTGAAGCAAAATATGCATTAACAAGAATTAAATAATTACAAAGAGATCAATCCTTAAGAAAGGAGATCAAAACCCTAAAAGTGAAAACTCTAAGATAAATAATTAATAATTAATTATTAATGGGCCTAAGTTTAGCTTAAGTGAAATTAAAGTAAAAAGTGACTTAATTAATAAATCAATATGATTTAATTAAGTAATTGACCTTATTACTCCAACACCCCCCTTAAGATGAACTTAGGGAGAAGCTAAAAAACTAAGGACAAGATGCATGAAAGCAAAGATGGGTCCCGGCAACTAGGCCTGATGAGGTACCCAAGTACAATGAAATCTCTGTAAAGTGGAGAAAAAAGAGAAAACCCAGTGGGAAAAAACTCCTCTCCTAAAAGAGATGTTGAAAGAAAGTACAAATGAAATGTCTCAATAGACTCTCTCAAGAACATATGCAGATATACAATTAGATACCCCCCATGAGAGAGAGTGGAAACTCCAAAGCCCCCCCAGAATGAGAGAACCCATGTGCTGATGATCAAACCAATGTGTCTCCCCTGAGCATGAAACCAATCCAACGGTCGATGATAAGCAAATCCTTGGATGTGAGGTGAAAATGGAAGTCCCAGATGATGCTTCACTAGAGAATGGAACTGAAGCATAAGTGTCTAAATGATAAGATGTTGAATCAAATGTAGCAACATTGTTTGAATGACAGGATGTTGAATCAAATGTATCAACATCAAACAACTCAAGATGATCCTAAAATGGAATCTCCAATGAACATGGTATTAGAGCTCTAGATCTACAACTTCCTGTTCATTTTTTTAGGGATCTTGCCTTAAAGTGACATTTCAGTGAATCTTGAGTCAATTTGGACCTCACCATTGCATCTAGAAGGTTCAAAATAGTCAAGATTGAACTTTGTTTCATCAATTTTGGTTATACAATGCCTGATCTATGAAGGTTTGAAGTTTGAGAGGGTTTCCAAATCTAGAGGGTACTTGCAATTTTAGAGCATTTTCAGCCCAAACGGACCTTACCATCACGTTTAGAGTGCCCAAAAACCCCAAAATCGACTGTCAAATCATCAAAATCAAACACAGTGACTCCGGGATGTAATTTTTTTTCATTTCTGGGTCGTACGGCCTAGAACGGCACGAAATCCAAGAAAAATAAATAAATAAACACAGTATGCACAAGTGCTGCAGTTAGTTAACCACTAGCGGTTAATGCTAGTAGCTAGCTAACTGTCAAGCTTCCCCCAAAGCCCTTTTGGAGCAATTTTGGTATTTTGGCCATAACTTTTGCATACGAACTTGGATTTTCAAAAATGAAATATCACTGGAAAGCTGGGTCCGAGCCTGATCTAGTGGTGTAGGTATTTTCTCCTAGTTTTTCTATTTTTCTGCATTTATTTCTAGTCAAATTCAAACCTTATTTTTGTGCTTCCGGGGGCATAACTCTTGCATACGGACTTCATTTTTTGCAAACGAATAGGTGTTGCAAAGGTCTTGCAGTGCTCTTTCCAAATCTATAGAGTGTTTCATCAAAAAGTTCACCAGGTACATAGAGAATAGTCTGAAGTGATTTTTTCTTTTTCACACTTTCCAGCTTTCAAATTTGTACTGGGGTTTGGTTTCTTGTGTTGTTGGGGGTTTTTTCCTTGCTTTTTGTATATACACATCAGAAATCAAAAACCTCTATCATTAAACACATTTCAAAACCATAAACATCATGGCAGACACCTCATCAGTTGAACATCTTTCCCCACACAATTATCATACCTGGAAAGCATATATGACCATACTTCTCATGTCAAATGGGTTATGGTCCTATTTGGATGAGATTCAGCCTCAGTTGCAACGTCAGTTTGAGATTCTACAGCATAGAAACAAAATGGATGAGGCCATGGGTTTGATATCATTGCATGTTTCAGACAGTCTTTTATTTCACCTTGAAAGTTGCACAACTCCTCGGGCAATGTGGACAAAATTCAATGATCTATTTGGCACCATCAATGAGTTCAGAGCACTTCAGCTTAACGCAGAATTGACTTCCTTGGTACCAGATTCCTTTCCATCTATTGAGGATTTCTTGACGAAATTCAAATCACTCAAATCACTTTATAGAGTTGTGGCAAGACCAAAACTAACACCGAGAGTATTTACCTAATTTTATCTAAGCTCTGAGGTTCATTTCAGATATTCTCTTCTACATTCTACTCCACCATGGATGCTTTGGGTCCATGATTTACCATGCTTACATTTGAGGTATTCTGTGATCGATTGTCATGTGAGCAGTCCAAGTTATCATAGTTGGATGCTCTTCCAGGATCACAGAACCATGCATTGGTAGCTCAGTCATCTCAAGGGAAGCAGAAGCAGAAGCAGAAACAGAAACCAAAGACCACAGAGCATGGGAAGGATTTCAGTTCACAAAACACTTCTGATTCTCATTCTCCTAAGGGGGAATCATCAAAGAAAGAAAGACCTATGTGTGCTTATTGTAATAAGTCAGGACATGATGAGTCTAAATGCTATGAGAAGAAGATAGATGGATATGCACAACAGGTTTTAGATTTGACAGCTCTTCTTATGGAGAATAATATGCATCCCTCTTCTTCATCTACATCAGGTGGGTCTTCTTCTTCACCATCATTCCAGATAGATGGACAGACTCCACACAAGGGTCATGCATTATGTGCAACCACCAATTCACATTCATCTAGATGGCTATTGGATTCAGGTGCTTCACACCATATGGCATCTTCTCAGCACATGTTCTCATCTTTTGAGGCTGTGTCCTCACCACACATATTGATGGGTAATAACACTTATATGAGTGTATGTGGGAAAGGTTCTATTGACATTGATGATGGTACATTCAATGATGTACTATGTGTTCCATCTTTGTCCACCAACCTTCTCTTCATTTATCAGATTGCTCATAGTGGGACAGGGAAGACAGTTGAGTTCACACTAGATTTAGTACACATTAGAGACATTCAAATTGGCAACATTGTTGCAACAAGGAGAGTTGATCATTCTTCCCGCTTGTATGCATTTACACACTTTGGTCCACCATCTCCACTATCTGAGTATCACTCTCTTTCTCCAAGAGAGCAGGTTGTATCTAAGGTGAAGTTTGGTCACTTGAACTTATGTGTTCTTCCATCTGTTCATGAGACCAGTGTTGAGACTTCTACACCTCCACCTCTTGTTGAGATCACATATGTTCAGCAAGATCCCTCTTCATCTTTGACTGACATTGTAGCTTCACTCATCGAGCCATCTAGTGCAGTTGTTGAGGCCATATCAAAGGATATGCATTTCCTCATAGATGACAGATTCAACACATTTGTTATCCCATCTTCATTGGAGATTCCATTTCAGGATCATCTTGAGTTGTTTGATGTTGATACATTTGATTCAACATCATGTCATTCAGACAATGTTGCTACATTTGATTCAACATATTGTCATTCAGACACTAATGCTTTAGTTCTGTTCTCCAATGAGCATCATCTGGGACTTCCATTTTCATCTCACATCCAGGGATTTGCTTATCATCGATTGTTGGATTGGTTTCTTCCTCAGGGGAGACACATTGGTTTGATCATCAGCACAGGGGTTTTCTCATTTTGGGGGGGCTTTGGAGTCTCCACTCTCTCTCATGGGGGGTATATGATTGTATATCTACATATGTTCTTGAAAGTCTCTTGAGACATTTCATTTGTACTTTCTTTTAGCATCTCTTTTAGGAGAGGAGTTTTTTGTCACTTGTTGAAGTTGATAAACCAACCTCACAGATCCCAATGAACACCTACAAGCAAATAACCTATCACATAAAGGAGATCAAGAGGCACAATAATGGTGATCTACAACCTTGTAGAAAAATTTGCATTAACAAGAATTGAATAATTACAAAGAGATCAATCCTTAAGAAAGGAGATCAAAACTCTAAAAGTGAAAACCCTAGGATGGATAATTAATAATTAATTATTAAATAATTATTAATGGGCCTAAGTTTAGCTTAAGTGAAATTAAAGTAAAAGGTGACTTAATTAATAAATCAATATGATTTAATTAATTAAGTAATTGACCTTATTAATCTCACATATTTACCGTGAGGGCAATGGAGTTGCAGACACCTGTGCTGACCTTGGACAACGATATTCAAATTGGAGGGTTTGGCGCCAATTTGATCATCTTCCTTTAAATCTTAAGACTCTCATTCTTAAGGACGTGGCCGGGTCTTGATGAGTTAGATGTATTCGAAAGACAGCTCATACTGTCAGTTCCTTGAGTGGGGGCTGACGTGTCTATTGAAGTATGAGTCCTCTCGTACCTTCTCTACTGTCAACTCCGCTCCATTCTCTCATAAGGTGAGCGAATGACTGGATCATCATGGCGGGTGCTGGGTAATTATGGTTAAGCATGGGATTGGCATTTGCAAGGCTTCCCATATTTATGAGATTGTGTGCAATGTTATTACCTGCATTATTAGCCTCGTTCATGTTAGTAATTCTCCTGTAAAGCCGACTGAGGAGACTTGGGGTTTCTGTGGCATGCGTTGTAATTTCGCCATGGGAGGAGATAGAATTAGAACTGAACCCGTCTCGTGCTGTGAATTTAAGGACAATTTGGTGGTGTGGCATTACTGCAAAGAGGGAGGGATTAGCCCCTATTTGGAGAGACTTAATGGGTACAATGAAGCCATTTCTGAATAATTTGTGCAGTCTTGGCAGAACAGATGGGTCTCGGTGGGTGGAATCAGCTTTGAAGTTTTTGAACGCGTGATCGCTATGGCCAGTGGAATGTCTACTCAGGGCTTGAAACTGCAGAGGAAAACTAAAATTGCGGACCTCTCCAGTCAGAAGCTCTTCCTCAGTGTTGGCAAAGAATTAGTCCCTTACCAGGGCAGTTTTGACAGAGCCAAGTTGCCGGAGCCATTAGACACTATGTGTTTTATCCTCATGAAATATTTCACCCTAGAGGGGCGCTTCACCAGGTTTTATAACTATCATCTCCCCCTCTTAAATCATTTCTGTCGCAATGCTAAAATTAGTTTTCTGTTTTATTTGTTATCTTCCCTTGAGCATTTCGTCCTTAAGGTTAGGGTGAAACTGGCTAAAAACACTACTATGAAGCCTATCCCTCTTCACCAAGGCCTTATTCTCTGTCTGTATAATCACCATCTTGCCCTCGAACCCTCTAAGTCCATTCCTACTAATAATGGGGAAGGGGAGCCCTCCTCTAACCTTAAGGATATTCCTAATGTTGATGAACCCAAGCCCTCCCCTCTTCCTATCAAGACTAAAGAAGTTTCCTCTTGCACTCCTGCGGAAAGTCCTGTTGATACTTCAGGCCCTATCGCCACTATGAAGGGTAAGAAGCAGAAGGTTGCTGGAGAAATAAGCACAGGGAAGGCAGTGGTTGGGACCCCTAAAACTCTTGGTAGGACCCCGGTGGGCCAGAGAAGTGTTTCTTCTGCGAAGGTTTGTAGGGAGGGGCTCTCCTCTGGAGTTTGGCGGTCTGGGTGTATTGTGGGCAAACCGGCTCCTCTCGCAAAGCTCATTGACTATTCTGAGAGCGGTTTGGATGAATCCACCCGGAGGGAGGACGACAGGGATATGGAGATTCAGGACATTTCTGGTGATGATGAAGACAAGCAGGAGACTCATGATACAGGGGCTACCACTGAGGATGTTGCTGACTCTACTGGAAATGCTGACAAAGCGGGTGAAATGTTCGTGGAAGGGGCTAAGGATGCTATGGAGACTAATGATGGTCTGGGGGCTGAACTTGCGGGCCTGTGCGATCGCATTACGATGCTGGAACAGAATCTCTCCATTGTGCTTAGGACCTCTATTCTCCTCAACCTCTCTGTGCTGAAGAATCTGGGGGTAATTGTCAATGCTGACAATGACGATCTGGCTAAAAAAGTGGATGATATTATTAAATCTATGGTCTAGAAAGGAGTGCGGCTGCCTCCTTAGTTTTTGTTGTTATACTGCTGATACTCTGTTACTCTGTTTTTATGACATTAGTTTTTAGCGGTTGGTTTTGCTGGTTATGCTGGAAATCTGTTATTGATGTATCTACTGTTTCTGGTTTAAGGCACTGTTGATGCTTGCTGCCTTCGGGCCTCTCTATTTTTTGTAAGGGTTCAGCCCCTTGTTTAGCTACCTTATATTATCAAAAACAATCTACACTGGGAACAATTTAGACTTATTTGCAGAGTTTAGAGTAGCTATGGTTGTTGAATTTGAGATGACAGATTTGGGGCAGATGCACTATTTTCTTGGTATAGAAGTATGGCAAAATAAAGTGAAATATTCATGTCTCAGAAAAAATATGCTTCAAACATCCTATAGAAATTTTAGATGAATAGTTGCAAACCAGTTGCAAAACCCATTGAAGTTGGACTTAAGTTGTCTAACTTGGATGTGTCACATCCAGTGGACCCCACTATATATAGGCAATTGATTGGTAGTTTGATCTACTTAACTACTACTCGACCAGATATCACATATGCAGTGAGATTGGTATCTAGGTTCATGTCAGAACCTAAGCAAACACACTGGAGTGCAGCTAAGAGGATTCTTAGATATGTCAGAGGGGCATTGAGTTATGATCTTAGATTTCAGCATTTAGAGGATAGTAAGTTGATTGGCTATACAGATTCAGATTGGATAGGTTCCATAGATGATCAGAAGTGTACTTCTAGTTATAATTTTAGTCTTGGTTCTACAGTATTCTCTTGGAAGTCCAAGAAACAACCGACTATATCACTTTCTACAACAGAGGTAGAGTATAAAGCTGCAACATTTGCAGCATGCCAAATAGTGTGGTTGAGACGACTATTGGAGGATTTGCACCAGATACAGAATGGACCTACTTTGTTGTATTGTGACAACAAGAGTACTATACAAATGACTAAGAATCCAGTGTTTCATAGCAGGACCAAACATATTGAGATTCAACATCACTTCATCAGAGAGTTGGTTCAACAGGGATTGATCGAGATTGTGTACTACAGTATAGATGATCAGATCGCAGACATCTTCACAAAGCCTCTTTCTCGTGAAAGATTCGAGACACTTAGGGATCTACTCCATGTTCTTCCCAATGGTCATTATGGGGGAGAATGACAACAAATATCTTCAGCATGTGCAACCATCTTTATTGACTTTTATGTAATGCCCATTGGGCTCATTAAGTTTGTGGCTATCCTTTCTTGACTTTCAGCTTCAACATTTAGTTTTCTGGTTGAGTTGTTGGCATTGTGGTTGTGTGCCATAACTCATTTGTGTTTCTAAATCTCTATATATTGATGCCCTACCTCTTCATCTATAAGGCAATCCGGGCTTTTGTAATTGTTTGGTTTGTGATTAGTAGATCACTTGTTTTGTCTATTTTGCCTTCACAAACTAGAATAGCAAAGACTATTTATGTGAAAGGGTTGAAATCTGGGTACCACTGCTCCATGCCCAAGTATTATTTGTCCCAAATCTAAGGGGCTCTTTGTAATAAAGTTGTTCTATCCTTAGGAAGCTCACAAGTAACATCAAAGAGACCTTTAGTGAAAGGTCCAATGCAAAATTCACCATCCAATAGGGGTTGCCTATGTTTTAATATTCATTCATTTATCTATGCCAGATTTGGCCAAAAATTATGGAAGTGACAAATCAATGAATATTTTATATGGAGCTCTTCCTCCTTTGTAGCAAGCTCACCAAGATAAACCATGGGAGTATACTCACTCATAATCAAACATGGAAACCTATCCTATGTTATACATTGATAACTAGTCAGGGATGAATTAACCTCCACATTGTATGGGCCATTAGGGCCCAAATCTACCTTAAGTATATCAAACTTGTTAGGTTGTGAGAAGTCAATGTGTCTCCTCTATGAGGCGTCCAAACCTGCCGCCACCATTTTCCTAGCTTCCCTACCTTTCTCAACTTCGCCATGCTTAGACTATGAACTCATAAGGGCATCTTTCAAATATTGAGAAGTAGAATTAGGAGCTCACACTAGAGAGATCTATGAGGAGGATGAATCTTTGGATGTTGCGCCATTTGCCAGAGCATCCAAACTAAGGCAATCATTATTGTCACTAAAAGAGGGCATGAAGGGATGATGAATTAGGGTTTTAAAAGATCCAAATATTTTCAAAAGTGACATGTTTATTTTCATCCATGTTTATATATTGTCAAGAAGAATGATATGATTTTGGTGCTTTTCCTATTAAAAATTATTGTTCGATTTTTGTTGCATTTCTAGATTTTGTTCTCTAGCCTCAACCTCAACCAAAATCACTCTTGGTCAATCCCCTTACCTCCTTTCTTATGTATGATAGTGTGAACACTCAAATGCCTTATGCCCTTTTTCACCACACCCATAGCAAACATAAGGTCAATGTGGGGCATTCCATCCTCTACTTCCACCATGGCCTTTACCTCTTTGAAATCCTCTTTGTTGATTCTAAAACCTTTATTTGGAATTTTCTTATTTCTCTACTTCACATGATGATTCTCCCCTTGTGAGATTAAACCCACCTTGTCCCTTGGAAGGATATGATGGCCCTCTTTTCACCCCAAATTATCTCTAAGAATGTCGTCTAATTTTTTCTCTTCTACCTTCAAGGATAGTTGATAGGCATCATCCATACTATGAATTTTATGTATATTTAACTCATCTTGAATATAAAAACTTAAACCATTGACATACCTTGCATCCATCTATTATTTTGTTTCATCATGCTACACTCGAATGGATAGGTTGTAAAATTCATCTATATAGTCATGCATAATGTTCTCCTTTTGATTTAGTTCTAAAATCTTTTGTAGAGGGTTTGTACATAATCCATAGGAAGAAATTGTTCTCTTAGCTTCTTCTCCATCTTATTCTAGCTATTGATTTTATCCATCCCCTTCCTTTGTTTGTATTTTTGTAAGTGACCCCACCATAAGATTGCATGACCCTTTAGTTTTGTGCATGCAAATTTTACTTTCTTCTCCAATGCCATACTTTTCCATTCAAAAAAAATCTCCATACTATGAACAACTAACTAGCAAAGAAATTTTCCACTCTCCCACTAACTAGCATAATCAAGATGCACTAAAAACTAGTAAAATTAGAAATTGCTTAGAGTAACCAAAATTATATATATATATATATATATATATATATATATATATATATATATATATATATATATATATATATATATGTGCTTGGTAAACTTTTTTCACGTGACCGGTGATGCTGGCACGACATGCCCTCCAATACCATGGGGACGGGGGGAGACTGGACCTCGTGACCATCTTTACCGCAACGGAATTACTTAGCCAATTGAGCCAGGGGCCCCGTCCGCTTAGAGTAACCAAAATTACTAAAGTTAGTAAACTACTATTTTTAGCAACCTTAAATTAATGAAAAAATGGCCTAATAATTATTTCCTATCCTCTAGATGTCCAATAAGTCTTTAGAGTGACTTGCAACCCAAGTTCACACTCAAATACAAAGCCATTAAATCTAAAATTCTAAAAATACTAAAATAAAATGCTAAAATACAATTTTGAGGCCTTATATGGTGGAATTAGGCCCAAAAAATCTTGAAGCAACCTTTAAATGGTGTTTGTTGCAAAGACAAGAATTCCATTCATTTGTCTTCTATCCTTGAATACATCGCACTACATCCTTGTTGATGGGCTAAGAGAGTGAGATCAAGACATGTCATGATCTCAACTTCTTGGGCCATTAGGAGTATTGGCACCATAGTCTACTTTTTCCAACAAGCCCAAGACTCTACGATAAACTATTCACATATCCTAGATGACATGACTTCATGTAACTCCCTTCTACACCCTTTTACTTAAACTATGTTCCCAAGAATTGATTCTTAAAATAAGTGGGAATAGGATTATTCACTAGGGAAGTTTTGCAAGACCTTAGGTTATCAAACCCCAAGACCATTTATGCACAACATGTATTACATCTCTTTAGCTACTCAATACTAAGATTGTGACATGGGTCACAATCTTTGAACTTGTCATAGAAGCATCTCATTATTTATGTCATTGCCATGGAAATACCTCGAGACACCATGGAGGTGACACAAGTCAACCTCCTAGGTTGTCTGTACTCAAGTTTTACTTATTTCTCATAGTCAATCTTCCATTATGGACTCCAAGTAACCTAGGTTAGTTTTTTTCGTAACCCTAAGGTTTAAGTTTAAATTGTGGTGTAAGTTTTACCTTGTGTTAACAGGGACCCATGTCCATCCCACATGTCTAGAAGAATCTGAGGGAATATTCCTTATTTTATGTTGTGTACCAAGGTTGTGGACCCCTGAGTGTTTATCTCTACAGTTAGGTTGTGATAGGTCTAAGAAACTAAGAGGTGAACACATATTAGCCCCTTTGGAGCTTGGCTCGAGATCATTATTGTGGACTATAGCCTTGTCATAGACTAGATAGACATCAAGGAAGTGAGAACTGTCACTCCCTTGCAATCTCAAACCATGCTAACATTTGTCACCAATACCTAGTCATTATATTCCTGAGTAAGAAAGATCATGAGACACGTCACAATCCCACCTTCTTGGCCCTCTAACATTGTCACAACCTTAGTTGTGTTTATGGTAGTACATGTTGATAGTTTGGTCGATTGATATTTTCCTTAACATTTTTGCAAACCTAGAAGCCTCATCTCCACAAGTAAAAGAAAATTGGTATTCTTTATTGTCGTTAACCATAAGGAAATTATTTGTGAGGCCTTATATGTAGAGTTTGATCCTACAAAATTTGTATTAAGAGGAAATAAATTTTGATGGGAAGATTAAATTATTTAACAGGGTTAATCTAAAAAATTGAATGAAATATGTGTGTGTGTGTGTGTGTTGAGGGTGGGGGGCACTTAAAGGTGAGATAGATTTCACAATTTAAAAGACTTGTTACTATTTTTTGAGGGATTTTTCTTTTGATTGCCTTTTAATGAACCCTAAATCTGGGAGTCTTATAGACAACCAAAATTTAACAACCGAGACAACAATATTCACAATCACAACAAAATTCTAAATACTTTATTCATGTGCAGCCTTCAAAAGTACAACATATATTTCAAACAATACAGTCTTCTTTGATTACAATACTTCTTCTTCAGAAGCTACTTCCAGACCATCCAGC
Source organism: Cunninghamia lanceolata (assembly GCA_027924645.1). NCBI lineage: Eukaryota > Viridiplantae > Streptophyta > Pinopsida > Cupressales > Cupressaceae > Cunninghamia > Cunninghamia lanceolata. The sequence continues at coordinate 1,390,715 of BSBN01000031.1, forward strand.
TAAAGAAATGGCGGTTACAAAACTGAATCACCACCAGACATGCTTTGACTTCCTCATGAGATGCATCCTTGGAGATTCAACCTTTTGGCAAATCATGGAATGCTTGAATTGTTCCTCAAAATGCATATCGATATTCATTAAGCTTTCAAACTCTTATTTCGGCCAATCAACATTGTGGTGAACTTTCCCTTTACAAATGTATTTCGACATTTGTAAACCTTTAAACTTTTATTTCAGAGGTTCGACACTTTTGTGTCCCTCGGAACGTCTTCATCGACAAATCAATATCATGGGGAACCTTTGACTTCTTTATCGGCGAGTTGGTCATTCCATGAACCATGGAACGCTTTCTTTACAACAACTTTCGGTGAGCAGGCGATTCCATGAACTTTCGCATTTCAATGAATCCACGTGTTTGAATTTATGAACCCTACATTCTTCATCGGTGCAACGACATGTTTATGAATGCAAGAACTGCTAAGTTTGCTAAACATCATGGCACAATTTAAACTGTGACATATATATAGTCGATGAATTTAAAAGTTCGTGATCTGTGAAAATCACTAAAGACAAGCTCTGAACTACACCAAAGGACTCCAAACATTGCTAAATTGAAACTGTTAAACAGTAAAGTAACAGCAGAAAATGAAAGATAAAGATATTTTGAAATAACAGAATGAAAGAACTGCAATCACAAGAAAAAGGAACACAGAGTTTTTAACATGGTTCACCATTAAGGCTACATCCACAACAGCAGGGCAATATCTTATTCACTATGTTTCTTCAATATTTACAATACACAGCAGCATGCTTTTTATACACCTGCAACAGTTTCCACTCCACTTCCCTCAATGTCTAACAATAGCTAATAAATTAATAACCTCTAAAAGACTCACTATCTTTAACCCCAACGACAGAAATCTATAAATAACAACATCAGAGAATAGCAGAGCATCGGAGAATCTCATAAACGTTACAAAGAGAAAGAGCTGTCGGATTGGGCTTCATGTTACACCAACAATCTCCCACTTGAAGTCCAATCATTACTGCTACGAACAATGATATCCCTTACGTTTCCATTCCTATCATCACTTTGAAAACAAGCCCGGAATACAAGGCTTTAACCTCTGTTCAAGGACACTCCGTATAAGTCTTTTCTAAACTTCCCAATCAATCGCAACACCTTCCTTTTGCAAAATTCTGCCTGTTATTTTCTTCCCTTTCTTCACCTCTATCTGATGCAAACCAAATGGATTTGCTTCCTCTGCATCCTTCTCAAACTCCACAGGCATGTCCCTAGACCCACCTCTCACAACTTTTCTTATCCGTGCATTTACCATTGGAGCTTCAACTCTTGGATTTGTGCCAACAAAGAGGAAAGTGTCTCCCTTCTCAGAACAATAATAAATCAAACACTGAAATAAACTCAGAACATAAACAACACCAATACCTTTGTTACCAACAACACCAGCAGTAGTAGTGGCACTAGCACCGCTTTGCTCCATCTTAGCCCTCTGTGCAAGGGTCCTTAATTCTTGTTTAGGTTTTTTCTCATCATGATCATCATCAATTTCATCTGCCCTAGGTTCTTCAGCATCTAAATAGACAGGAGCATCATCAAATCTAACATTTTTCTTTACTTCAGACTGAGCCACAACGAATTTTATTTCTTGCATCTGCTCCATGCCATTGCCAGGTTCCAACATACCAAGAAACTCCTCAATAACAGAATCAGCTTCATCATTTAATTCATCCAAAAACATCTGATGAATAGCTCCCACTTCATCATGACTCTCTTCATGGCCATGGCACATAGACATGAGAGCTTGAACCCAATCATCCCAGTTGGGACTCTCTTCCATATCTGCTTCATCCATTCTTCCAAAAAATACTTCACCAGCGTCACCACTGAGCTACTTCACCAAAGCTCTGATACCAATTGTTAAACAGTAAAGTAACAGTAGAAAATGAAAGATAAAGATGTTTTGAAATAACAGAATGAAAGAATTGCAATCACAAGAAAAAGGAACATAGAGTTTTTAATGTGGTTCACCATTAAGGCTACATCCACAACAACAGAGCAATATCTTATTCACTATTTTGCTTCAATATTTACAATACACAGCAGCATGCTTTTTATACACCTACAACAGTTTCCACTCCACTTCCCTCAATGTCTAACAATAGCTAATAAATTAATAACCTCTAAAAGACTCACTATCTTTAACCCCAACGACGGAAATCTCACTATCTTTAACCCCAACGACGGAAATCTATAAATAACAACATCAGAGAATAGCAGAGCATCAAAGAATCTCATAAACCTTACAAAGAGAAAGCGCTGTCAGATTGGGCTTCGCGTTACACCAACAGAAACTGCTAGTACCCCTGGAGCCTTTCTAGAAGATGATGCCGAAACTTGACCAAATGCAAAAATTTAAAAATGTCTCCTGAAACAAGACTAACTGAAACAAGCAAAACTGAACGGAAACAGGAAATGAAACTTGAAATGTTTTTGGTTGACACAAGATTGCACTTGAACCTGTATACTCCTACATCACTTTTGTAGGCATTACACCTGTGAAATCATTCCTAAACATCACTATCTACTGTTTTAGTCCCTCTTCAATTTCTTTGAGAAAAGGCACTGTTATAAAATTCATATTGAAATCTATTTTGATATTTAAATTTTAATAGTATAATTAAGGTAACGATTTTCTTTTTTATGAAATTTAAAAATTTATTGATAAAAAAGGGCCTACTGGCCATCATACAACAAGAGACTAGAAATAATAGAGACAAAAAGACCAATATTACAGATTTTTTAAAATTAAAATTTCAATACTTTAATCAAAGTAATGATTTTCAAATTCTGAATTAAAATCTATTTCATAAAATTTAAAAAATATAAAATATATATATATATATATATATTTTAAAATTTTCTCTAAATCAAAAATACTTTTTATTTTTTCCTAAATCAAAAAATGTTTCTAAATATACTAAGAAAAAATGAGAAAAAAAAAAGAATATCAACCTTGTACAATCGTATTTAGTAACCATAGTTTTAATCTTGTGGAGAAAGGACATTTATGCAGGCAGTGCTAAATAACAATCAAAGGATAACATGCTTTCATATTTATATGAATTTGCCACTCACCTGGAGATGGAGAAGGTATAAATCTGAGTCAAGGATTAGATTCAATCGAATATGAGTTATCCATTGTGGAATGAGGAGATCGGCCCAAGTGTCAAAATTCCTTGCATTTGTTGCTATAAGCCTGCTTCTACCTGGAGCTACTGGTACACAAATAAAGATAACAGCAAAAGTCTTCATCTTCTCTTCTCTACTTCCTGATATTGAAGTATTAATGTTTCCCTGAAAAAATTAAAACATGCTAGTGACTCACACAGCGCTCAATGGAACTCAAAATTACATGCAGTTGTATTAACCTTATAAGATGACTATTACTAAAGCAGAAGGAATACAACATAAGGCAGGTGTAAGAATTCACAGGCTGAGGAAAACATGTGAACCATAAAATGTTGCATTGCAAGATTTATTGGCAGTTGGCTATTCTTAAATATCATCCACTTCAACAGTCAAAGGTCAATTTTAGCCAATAAAAATAGGACAAATATTTACCATTTTTTGGTTGTGAATGAGATATAAAATTGCTATTGATTCATTGAAGTGGATGATATTTAAGTAGAGTGATTGGGAGTCTACATCAGCCTTGAATTTTCTTTTATCATTTTAGTTGTTTAAATAAGCATGAGAGGCTCCTACCTTTGTGGATGGAGGAAGCAAGTTTTTCATGATGAAGATGCAAGGAGCTATGAATGTTGCAGGGCCCATTTCACGTTCACCTTCAAACCCTGATTTGGCCAAATTACTTACATGAAAATCCAATGGCTTGCCTGCTCTCCGGGGCATCTAGTATGGCATTAAAAGAATACAGTAAAGTTAAACTACCAAGCTTATTTTTATATAATCTCAAGACAATATCACATTCACAATGTTACTGGCTTTTACCATTTTCAACAGCTCTTCCTAAGGTTTATATTTTGAAAAATTCTGATTTTAAAGAATGTGAAACAAGATTAAACAAGATAATCTAAGAACTTACATTGTTCAAACCAGTGGGTCTAAATGTCGGAGCAAGAAGCCCATGATGTGCATATGGAATATGGGAAGGGTCCATCAAATTTTCAGTAAGTACTTCATACCTACAAAGTATCAGCCAAGGTATTTATTTAATTTGCATGTAGAAATGAACATTATATATAATCTTATCAATTTGAATGAAGAACACTAAAATAATTTAAGAACAAAAAAAACAGGAAAGATGAACAATAAAAACTATGAATATCTTGTGTCTGTGGAGTATAATCCCACTCAATAAATATTTGATTTTGGCCTTGAAAAAGAGTTACCCATAAGGAAAATCTCTCATTGTTAGACCAGATCTTTTGGATGAGTCGCTTAGCATTGGAATCAATGGCGGAGTTTTGTTGAGAGCAATATCTGTGTAAAGAGGATCAGTGTTTGGCCAAAACCAGATGATGCCTTGTTGTAGTAGACTTGGATAAACACCTGCATGTGCCCTCTTGGAGATGTGGACCTGCATTTAAGGTAGAATCACTTCATTAAAAGTTATATATTTATAAAAAATATATTTTCTAAGTAAAATCAAATTATTCATTTAATATGATTTTAAAAAATATATATTTAATATTTTTGACATCAACTTTTAAAGTTTCTTAAAATTATAGATGTGCTATATTTTACAAAGTTTTTACCAATTAAATGTACTTTTATATGGTGGATTGAAAAATAGAAAAATTGGGTGGATACTTTGATATCCATTAGATTTGGTAATTATGATTTTTCAAAGTGTTTACTATTAACTTAAGCAATTCTTGAAGAGCTGGACTACATTTTAGGATTAAAGTAGTGAAAATTAAGGAGTGATTATCAATGTAATTTTTATTGGAAACATTTTACACATTAAAATTAACAAAAATAAAACATTGAATATATATAGAAGGTTTACAATATATGGGTGGTTGGTTGCGATCACAGTCCCAAAAACACCAACAACCAAAATAGTTCAAAAAACTAAAGTTGGGCACAAATTAAACACATTCAGTCACACCAAGGGGTGGTAGAGGTGGGTCGTCACTTAGAGGTGCAACCCACTAAGAATTATCATCAAGTTGATCTAGAGCCACCCGCCCATCTTGATTAACAATTTGATCTTGAATCCACAAGGGGGCCAACACACCCCAACCAAGTAAGAATTCAAATTTGGTTGCAAATGAATAGTTTATGAGTTCATAACTAGTGGTGAGTGCATTACCATGGTACCCTACTAGGAGTTAGAATCTTTCTCAAAAGGGGAAGAAAACCATCCTTGTTGTACAAGCGATGGTGAGAAATGGCCTCAATTGTGGGAATAGGAGTGATTACACTAGCAAGAAACTAGAGGAGGTGTGGCATGAATAGATCCATCAAGAGGAACACATATCATAGTGCATAAGGCACTCCCCTAATAGTTGAGTAGATCCTGTAAGCACTAAAACTCAAGAGCCACTTTCTCAACCTATGCCTAGATTTAAAAATGAATAAAGGAAACCACAATCACTTTCTTGATTTAAGAGAAACCACAACCAATATCTTCATTAGATAAAATAGCTTTGTTTCTCGGCTTCCAATTTGAAAAAGAATTGCAAATCTAAAGAAATTCCAAAGTCTAGCAATATAAGCAAGCCATGGGGTTGTATCCCCCAAAATAGTAACTCTCCAAGAGAAACAATATGGTTGAAAATGTATAAAAGTTTTATGAATCCAATGCCACATGGACTAGGAATGAGGAGAGGTCTAAAAAATGCTTTAAAATCTTAATTCTACAATAGGTAGGGCATCTAGGTTGAATTTTCCCTAGATAAAACAACCTATAGCCTCAAGGTAATCCCATAATACAAAAACCATAAAATAGAAAGCAATTTTAAACTCAATCTTGGCCTACCAAATTCTTTGCATCTTAAAAATCCACATGTGGCGAGGCAGAGAATGAAGACCCCAACATTGGTTAAGCTTTCTAAGAGCTAGAGAAAAGGAATGAACACTCTATAGAGCAACCTAGGAGTATAATATCTAAAGGCTATGGTATGATTTCACCACCAATCTTACCACTAAACATGTAGGGGATGAAGACCCAACTTATGCAACATGACATCAAGGGTGAGCTCTTGAATTCTCAATTTGATGGTAAATCTAGATTAGAAAGCTTAAACTTGTATTGCAAGGCTATCTAAGGAGTCCAATCTCTATAGAAGACAAGATCCCTTACGGTGTGAGTTCCTTTGTGAAAAGCCTACAAATCTTTGATCCCTAGAGTCTTATCAAGAGGTAGGCTAGAAGAATTATTGATGGGAGACTACCAAAGACTACATGGTCATTGAAGGATAAACTAGTCCTAGAACCATCACTAGCCCAATTAAGAAATGGATTCACACACTAAAAGGATTTCTAGATTCTTTGAGAAACAAACTTGAACCCTTGATTTTAACTAGAGTTGAGGTGATAAGAAGGGAATGGAAACCAATTCCTTTCCAACACTTCTTGATGTAAGTGGACCTTCCTCAATACAATGCTTGAGAAGCACCTTATAGGCTTCAAAGCCTTCAATAGATCTGATAACCCACTTAGACCTATCTATAAATATCAATAGCTCCCATACCACCTTTATCTTGGGAAAGACAACAAGTATCCTAGGAAACTCTATGGAAACCATGAGATTATCGCCCATTGGCCAACAAAAAATCCCTTAGAATCTTGGCTAACTAGTCATATGAAGCTTTAGAAGGAGCCCAATACGAAGAGTGATACACATACATATAAGCCAATACTTTAGTATAGATCTAAAATTTTCATGCCAAGGAAAGATTGGCTTTAAGATCCAAATAATAATAATTCTCCGCCCTTTCAATAACATACTACCATAGCATGGTAGGAGAGTTTTCTAATGCAAAGGGAATGCCTAGAAATTTAAACGTCACTCCTTTTCTAATCCACTTCCATTGGAAATATTTCAACTAAGAAGGCATGGGGAAAGGACACTTTTTGTAACACTGTGTCTTATTCCATTGTAGGTTGGAACCGGAATCCAAACAAAAGGTATTGAGATAGGCCATGGCTTCATGGAAGGAATCTTGGTGCTCAACTAGTATTGGAAAGGAGTCATCTATGAAATGCCCATTAATAATCTACTAGATGGAGGAAGGGAGGGAAATTCCTTTGACCAAACCAAGTGAGTCTTTGTGTGCAAACTGTAGGTAGCCAAAATCTCATGCCACCAAAACATATAACTAAGGAACCAATGGACAACCCTATATCATATAATGAGAAGGCCAAAGTTCTCAAAGACTCTACCATTAACAAACAAGCTAAAGCATAAAAAAACAAGGTTAAAATGATCTAGAGAAAAAGGCTCCAAATATTAGAGTTTGAGCATCACAAGAATGAAAGGCCACAAAATGCAATCATAGGCCTTCTCATTTAGTACAACTTCAAAAAATGAATGACTATTTTGAAGCCCTAGCCCACTCCATACCTTCCAAAATGGCAATGATATTATCAAGGATGTAATGACTTTGAATGCAGTTGGTTTGCTCTCATTGAACACTAGTGGGTAATAAGAGTGAATACATAGAGCAAGAGCCTTGGCCAAAATCTTGTAAGAAACATTTAACAAAATTATTTGACACCAACAAGAAATGAGCTTTGGGAATTAATTTCATATTATGATCCATAAAATAGATTTTATTTTCCATGTGTAGAACCATCAACATATATTAGACCTCTCAATGCACTTCACCAAACATTTCTACCATTGAAAATGGTTTCCAATGCTCAAAATAATGTATAACCAAATATAAAAGATATCTAAACACTAGCAATTCTGAAAATTAAATGCACACAATTCTAAAACAACGCGTTATTGTTAGAGAAACCCTCAACTAGGTAGAAAACTCTAGGAAAAGTGAGTATAACTCCTTATGCCACTATTTCCAATTTATATGTACAAACTGTGTATTTACTATCATATTTGTCTTTACAAGATCATTACATTAGTTTACTACCATCTCCCTACACTTGCACAATGCCTTGGCATCTGTATGACTCTACAACAATCTATGCTATAGACTAAAGAATGGATTACATCTATCAAATTATGGAAAAATATAATAAAACTTGCAACATACACTTGCACAGTCCTAGAATGATTCTAACACCATCAATTAATTGTCTCCCAAAAATTATCTTTCATGTTACCGAATCCAATGTCATAAATTAGTCTCCAAGCATGAAGAAGGTATAACATAACCCCCTCTTGATTTCCACACCAATAGATAGAAGAATTTAATACCCAAAATAGATAAGAAAATGCTCACAAAATCTTCATTTTCTAACTCTTAACCCATATACAAGTTTGGTCACCCCTTCGCTCTTTATTCGTTCATCGGGGCATATGTTGGTCACTAAGGGAAAATATCAATCAAGTAAATAATGGAAATTGAAATGATTCCTAAATCCCTCAATTTAAGGTTATTGAAAGGAAGTAGAGGTGCAGAATGCATTTCCTACACTAGTCTATGAGAGGATGTATATGCAAAAATTTAAATTGATCATATAGTTTCAAGGAAATAAACACGAAACTAATATACTATAACATAGTGATTTATGTGGGGAAAACTTCACTTGAAAAAATACCCCATACTACCAATTGATGGTTACAATACACGTGTAGAGTCTAAGCCTTTACAAGTGTAAATAGGAGAAGAAATACATGAAACCATAAAATGGTAATTATGAAACCATGAGTTAAAACCACCCAAAATGTGGCACCCAAATCTGTAGGGAAAATCCAATGCCCAAATCCCAAGATGAGTCCACGTGCTAAAAATAACATATTCCCTTCATCTGAGCCAAGCTCATCATAATCCACTCACCAACTTGGGCGCTCCATTTTAGCTCTATTATCTCCAATCAAATATGCCTTATGATGTGTCATAATATGCATCATAAGTTGGTCAACAAGTGTAAACCCTCTTATAGCTCTCTTATGTGTTATAGATTGAAAATTACACAACTATATGAATTGTGAAGCTATGCATTCATGGCAAATTACAGAGTATTGTTTTTATGGTGGAAATGTAAGGATAAATATAGATAGGGAGGTCCATCCGAGGGGTGCCTGTGCTATGTGTTTACATTCTCCCCTGGAGCCAAAACACCAGCCATGGTAACTGCACTGCATGTCACCATCTTCATCAATTCTTCCTTCAGACAGGGGAGCCCTTCTGTGCGGGCAGCTGTCATCAAAGACTCTCCGGGCCAGCTCCCTTTTATCCCACTGAACAGCAATGTGAAGAACCAGGATTTTGAATGCATGAGGCACCCCCTTATCCAAATCATATTCTGGCGCCACAGGATACCATTCTTTAAAGCAACTGAACTTATCCTCATCTTCCCTGATCCCAACTTCAGTACTTGTATTCTCTTGGGAAGACTGAGGAAGTTCTTAAGGGCTGGGCAATAGCAGAAAGGTTAAACGTCATTCTTTGGTAATTCCATCTTCTTCTAGTAATGTTAAGCATTGAATTTGAGGATGTGGGTGTCCTTTTGCAGGGCCATAAGATGGATCACATATGACTTAGAGGCCTAATTGAATGATGAGTTGATGGTGTGAGCCAGTTCAAACTGCCAAGAACAGCCATACTTGACTATACTTGGAGAAAATGGTAATGGAGAACACTCCTCTTAATGTCATTCTAGTAATGTTAAGCATTGAATTTAAGGATGTGGGTGTCCTTTTGCAGGGACATAAGATGGATCCCATGTGACTTAGAGGCCTAATTGAATGATAAGCTGATGGTGTGAGCCAGTTCAAACTGCCAAGAACAGCCATACTTGACTATACCTGAAGAAAATGTTGGTAATGAAGAACACTTCTCTTACAATCAAATTGAAAATCTCTGCAAGTTAGCTCAAATGCTAGTGATGAACTCAAATGCCCAAGAGAGATCTTCCCTGCATTTTACTATCAACGCTCATCATTGATTTAACTTGACTAAACCACCTTGACCAACTTAAGCCATCGTCGGAAAGAGAATGGAAACTTATACACAAATTTTTAGTTGAAAAGAAAACAACAAATCACATCAACAGTAGCATTGGTCGGGCTTGCTTCGAGAAAAAAGACAAAAACTAAAAGGAAAATCTTGTAACTTACCTACTATCTAGGTCATCATCACAAACTATAAATAAAATTTGTAACTAAAAGACAATGTTCATTGGGAATCCGAAATAAAGAAATGCTAAAGTTTATTTGTAACTAAAAGATAATGTTCATTGGGAATCAGAAATAAAGAAATGCTAAAGTTTTACTTTGACATGAGAAAATCTTGTAACTTACCTACTACCTAGGTCATCATCACAGCATTATCCTACAATGATTTTCAGCTCCAGGTTTCTTTTTATGTTTCAATTTTCAATACAAATAAAAGAAACTGTGTACAGTCATTGTCGGGACAGCCTTGATGGGATCTTGCTTGGCATTGCCTGCTTTTCTGCAGCAGCAATCTTGGCTCAGCGCTGAGAGTTATGAATTTTTTATTTTCCTTGGATACTTCATCCAGATGTCTACGGCAAACCCTCATTGCGTCTCTTTACTGATTTTGCTGTAAAATTTTAATGTTTTCTTGGGAGTAGTGTTGAGACATGGATCAGTTAGGACTCAAACCTAGGACCTTCCATTCACCTCTTGGCCCAGTCCATCGTCGGTCCGGGTGTGGCTTATTTCCAACACCAACACCCCCCCTTAAGCCACACCTCTCGTGTGCTTAGGGCTCCTAGCTTGTCCTGACTCTGATACCATGATGGGACATGGACCAGCTAGGACTTGAACCTAGGACCTTCCATTCGCTACTAGAGTGCTCTACCACTGAGCTATTGGCCCCTCTTGGACCAGTCCAACATCAACACCCCCCCTTAAGCCACACCTCTCGTGTGCTTGGGGCTCCTAACCTGGGCCTAGCTCTGATCCCATGTTGAGACATGGACCAGCTAGGACTCGAACCTAGGACCTTCCATTCGTTGCTGGAGTGCTCTACTACTGAGCTACTGGTCCCTCTTGGACTAGTCCATCGTCAATCCAGGGGTAACTTATTTCCAACACCAACAAGTAGCAGTAGTTATCTTGTTTTAATGAGGTCTGTTTGTTGCTTCTTCAGGGAGCTCATTGTATTGTTTAATCTGCCTTCCGATCTCCCATCTTGTCGAGTGTCATTTTTGGGATTGGCTGCTTCAGTTTGAGCTGGGTTTTGTCATGGCTGTGGTGGTTTTTCAGATGTTTGGTAGTGTTTATGATCTTGGCTGGGTGTGGACATCGTTTGTATTGCGGTTGGGTTTGTTTTGTATATTATTCTTCACACTCTGCTGACTGTTTATTCTTTTCTGCATTTCTATATTGTTTTAAAAAAAAAATTTAAAAATTAAAGACAAAACTATAAATATTTTTCGTAGTCTGCTGATTGTTTATTCTTTTCTGTATTTCTGCATTGTTTAATATTAAAAAATAAATAAATAAAAGACAAAATTAAAAAATAAAAAGTCTAAGTTGATATATTTTCAATTGATGCACTTATTGCAATTTGTTGGTATTGGGAGCAAAAGTTTAAGTTGATAGGTTTTCAGCTAGAGTCAAGTATTGAGGGGTATCCATTCCCCCAAAGTTGTTTGGGGTATGATTTCAGCCTAGCCCTCTTTTTAATGTAGCAAGACTTGATCGTTGACAGGCTTAATGTAGTAAGACTTGATCGTTGACAGGCTTATTTGAATAATTGTGTATTCTTTTCTGTATTTCTGCATTGTTTAATATTAAAAAATAAATAAATAAAAGGCAAAATTAAAAAATAAAAAGTCTAAGTTGATATATTTTCAATTGATGCACTTATTGCAATTTGTTGGTATTGGGAGCAAAAGCTTAAGTTGATAGGTTTTCAGTTAGAGTCAAGTATTGAGGGGTATCCATTCCACCAAAGTTGTTTGGGCTATGATTTCAGCCTAGCCCTCTTTTTAATGTAGCAAGACTTGATCGTTGACAGGGTTAATGTATCAAGACTTGATCGTTGACAAACTTATTTGAATTGAAAGGTAAATATTAGAATATAATTCTAGGTCCATTCTTATATTAATATATTTTTATAAAGTTGGAGAAAAAAAAATTAAAATTATATAAATTAGAGAATAAATATCTAACAATGTTCACCAAATTTAAGATTTAGCAAGACTAGGCCCATATGTGAACTATTTAATTTCATTAAAAAATCAAAGATTGCTTAGTTAGTTAAATATTACCAATTAAAATATAGTTCTAACACATATTTTAATATTAAATTTTATAACTTTTAATAAAAAAATAATTTATTATTCTATAAACATATAAAATAATAAAAAATATTGTACTTGATTATTTTAGTTTAAATTAAATATTATATTTTCTATTGGTCAAAGTTATGATATATTTGGAGGGAAAAAATTATTTTTACATAAATTTATGTTAATTAAACAAATATTAATAATAATTGTATAATTAAATTAGATTTAATTATAAGGTATTTAGTTTTGGGAACAAATGTTATTTTTAAAAATTAACTGTAATAGATCTGGGAATATTTAGCTTTGGGAACAATGATAGAGAATTAATATTGATGCCATGTAAAATTAGTTGTTAAGGTACAGAAAAATAATTCTCACAACTTGATATTATTGTTTCAAGTTCTACACAAACTCATAAGTCTTTCTAGGTTAAATTCAAGTCCCTTAGAATCAATGGGAATGAATTGTGACTTGCAAAAATGACCTAACAAGATGTAGACTTCAATAAGCTAATTTGTTATGTTTCTCTGATCTCTAATTTGATTGTAAGGATGGCAGTGTTTGCAAAAACCTTATAGGAGATCGAGATCACTAGGGTCAAGTTCTCAAAGGTCAACACCATGTATGGACCAACTTTATGGCCTTAAGAAAATGTTTAAAGACAACACACACAAACGTATAGGTGGCCTATATGATTCCCATGCAGATTCTAATTCCTTTTAAAATCCAAAGTCAAATGTTCCTAGAGCAAATGCTCCTTGTTTGATCATATCTCTCTTATTTTTCCTTCTAAATTAATTGCACAAATGAATGTCTTTAAATACCAAGACATAGTAATAATTAACAAAAAAATTGTATCTAAGCCTACTCACAACAAAAAGTGAAAAGGGGTGGGAAAACTATAATTTAAATTTAAATATTTAAATTAAGGGTTCAATTACACACTCCTTGGGATTGACCAAGGTCAATCCTATAAAGACCTTGCAAAATAAACCAAGTTGGGAAAATGATCAATTTTCAAACAAAGATCGAATGTATGGAAGTGTGTGCAAATATATGTATAATAAATTGCTAATAAATGACAAATGTATAGTAAAGTGAGTAAATAAGAGGAAATAAGAATAAATATGAATTGAGATGTAAGTTAATCTTAACACAAAAATGTATGACTTATTGATATATAATTATATTAAGTGTTCCATCAAAATTAGATGAAAATATCATAGATATATTGATTTTACTATTATAAAAAAATATATATCAATATAAATGATATTTAAAAATATTTAAAAAATTAAAGAGTTTAATAATACAAATTGACAAAAATAAAATAATTTAAATACATTCAAAATTAAATTTAATTTAAAATTGATTTACCTAATAAATTTATTTTCCACTCCCAATTTTTTTCTAAAATGCTTCATTTGTCTTTTGAAAACCTAGGTCGATCGGCTCGTCCCTCCTTTCCAGGCGATGGCGATTCCGGTTCTAAGGCTTGGAAAAGCCAAGCAAATCTACTTCCTGGCCATCATCACAAGGAAACCATTTCCAAAGATCATTCTATGCATTTGATTCATGCAGCCCTAATGGGCTGCAATAGGGAGACTCCACCAAAGGCAATAAAATTGAAAATATGGCCAACCACATTCCCTCTAAGATGGAAGCTCTACGCCAAGATTTGGCCGATAGCTCATGCCGAGTTAATCTTGTTGCCTATGGCACGGCCAGGGATAATATTAATGCCAAGATGTAGGGTGATCAAGCTCGGAATGGCTCACAAGCTTATGGAAGAGTAGCCAGTGTGAACAAACCATTAATGGGGCGATTTGAAGGTGAAAATCCCATTCAATGCACTAGGAAGCCCTTAGAAATTACCTTAGGAAAGGAGGTTAAAAAAGAGATAGTTGAGAAAAAGAAAGAAATTGGAAGGATGACGATTTTTTGCTCTGCATGTCAAGCTAGGGCATTCGTGCCCTAGCCCGATCCTCTGGTTTTTCTTGGTTGTGCAAAGTGTGGGGAGTGCATGTGATTTGGGGAGGTTTGGGGTTGTGATTTTTATCGGTGCGAAGTTTTTTTCATTTGCATCAGTGTCTCTTTCTCCCTGAGCGTGTGGGGGTTTTGTGCCTAGTTGGAGGCTGCGGGTGGGGGTTTTGTGCTTGGTTGGTTTGGGTATGCAGTTCGAAGGTGGTGCTGGGTGGTGGGTTGGTTAAACCCTAGTGGTGGTTCTTTATTTTATCCCTAGGGCGTGCATGCCTGGCTTGGGTCTTGTTCAGTTTCAATGACAATCAGGGAGTCTTTGGGGGCTAGTCCCAAGATGAATTTTCGCTCAGCAGTAGTTGGTGCAAATTCTTCTTTGCATGCTTCAAAAGTTTTTAATAATAACTTGTTCTCACCGGATCTAGGGTTGGTTGGCTCAGGTTTGTCTGGCAGTACATGGATTACGAAGATCAATGGATGTCTTGAACGTTGTGAGGAGAGGCCAAAATTGGTTATCCCGCTGGAGATGATTGTGGAAGATATTGACTATTATTCGAAGCATGCATTGCTATGCAAGTTTATGGGGATGCATGTTTCATTACAATTTCTTGAATCGTGGACCCAATGAACTTGGATGCCGGAGGGAGAAATGGAGGTTATGCTTTTGGCAAATAACTATTTCATGGTTTCTTTCAATTGCTTGGCAGATCGCAACAAGGCCTTTGAAGGAGGCCCCTATTTTCATAATCAAAATGGGTTATTTATTAAACCTTGGCATGCGAGCTTCAATCATGCTAAAGAGCTTCTGAACCAGGTTCCAGTGTGGGTTCGGCTTCTGAGGTTTCCTGTGGAATGTTGGCAGGATGATGTTTTGCACTTGCTGGCTTCGATGCTAGGAAAGCCGGTTGGTGCTTCACAGCAGACTCAAGTTAAAAAGGTGATGACTTTTTCTCGTATCTGTGTTGAGATTGATTTAAGTAAACCTTTGCCAGATTCAGTAGATATGTGTGTGGGTCCTTACTCTTGGGTGCAACAGTTGGACTATGAGACTCTTCCTTTTCAATGTCGTCTCTGTCATGAATATGGACATTTGCAACGGAGATTCCCAAAGGCTAAGCCTGTGGATTTCTAGCCTTCTCATCCTCCCCACAATCCCCCTAGGGTTGAAAAGGGGAAGGAACCCATTCCTGGTGATGTGGATGGGGCTGATGGTTTCATTCCAGTCAAGGCTCGTAATAGGAATCGGGGTCAAAAGAGGACTTTGAAGGAAAGGCAGGATGAAGATTCTTTCAACAGATTTGAAGTTTTAGATGATCTTAGCCAGTAGGAAGTGAATCCAAGCTTGGTGAACCTAGATCAGGGCACTCTGGGTAGAGGACAGGATGGCCTTCTCTCTGAGGCTACTTAGGTTTTGTAGGATAATAGTGCTTTGCAAATGGACACGAATGTTCAAATAGAAGTCTAGGTGGAATCAGTTCCTATTGTAGAAGGGAAGAAGGGTTGTGGGGATGGATCTCCTCTTGTTTTGAATGCAGGTTATGAGGGGGTGAAGAATAATAAGTCTTCTTCTTCTCATTTGGGTCTTCATCAAAAGGATCCAAAAAAATGGGTTGGGGAGAAGTCTTCCAAGCTTGGTAGAAAAAAGGATCTGGAAAATATTAAATTAACAGGGGAAACTTTGGTAGAGTCAGGGTCTGTTAAGACTCTGGATTCTTGAAAAGATTTGGAAGGAGGGTTCAGATTTGCAAATACTAAGGCTCAGAATTGGCAATTTTCAAGCATCCACATTTAGAATTTTCAATTTGCAAGGTGGCAAAGTTCAGATTTTGGTGAGAGAATTTAGATTTTCAACAAGTTAGAAGCCTCAAATGTGAAGCAAAGATGAGATCCTCACATGCGAAAAGGAAAGCTTCATTTTATAAAAGGAAAGTAGACATTGGTCTTTTGCATTTTCACACAGCAAAGAATGCGATCTCCTACAGCAAAGCGGAAACCAGGGCAGAACGGGCCAATTCGGGTGCGGAGGGTGCTAGCCTGCAAGGAAAGAGAGAGGTATTTGCAAGCTACTGCTATAACTGTTATCTATACGGACATAAGAAGAAGGAATGCAGAACACCGATGCAACCTCACCCTACATATGATCATCTGAAGGAATTCATAGCTAAGCAGAAGAAGCTAGCGGATCAAAATGTTGATTTGAAACTACATGCATTATTCAGCCAAGAAAGACCAAATCCCTTCATTGATGATTTAGCTCTAGCTAATTGCGTCCCTGCAGACCCTAATGTAGCACTACAACCAGAAGAGCAAGATCTGGCATCTAAGAAAGAAAGACGAAAGAATTATGCTAGGGTTGTAGAGCCCAATTCTGATTCCAGGGCGATTATGGTAAACCCTAAAAAAAAAGGGTTGTTTGCCAAAGGTTTTCTCAGTTCAATCATTGGACTGACAATTGAATATTTTCGCACAAACCAAATATGCGAAAAATGCCAGAAGCTACGGGGATGCCAAAGGGGGAAGATCTAAGAACTATTGTAGAACCTTTGAACCCCTATCTTGGCAAGTGGTAAAAAATAGGAAAAAGGGGAACAGGTACCAGCACTCTCATAATCCTTTTAATCTATCTATCAGTAATTCATTTGATGTGCTTAGAGAGGAAGACAATGGCAGAATGAAATACTCTCCTCCCCACAAAAGGAATGGGACCCTTGAGGATAAGGGCTATAAGGCGAGACAGAATAAGCTCCATACTAATGCCTCAGAGCCCTACCCACAGAATGAACATACACACAGAAGGAATATGAAAGAAGGTCTAACAGGTAACAATGGGTCAAGGTTGTTTCAGGAACAAAACAAACAGGTATACACGCCCCCTCATAAGCATAATAAAACTATTGAGAGTAACAATGGTAAAATAATAGGTAATTTCTTTCAGAATCCTAACATGATTAGAATAGATCTAGACAGAAAATGCATAGAACAGAGACAAAATTCTTATGCAGATATAGGGCTGATTTGCCGATGGTCTGAAGTAGGAACTTCCATCACAGATCTAGTAGCTTGGCTGAAATCTCAACTCCTGAATGAGGTAAGTATATCTATCTTATTAGAAAATTTTGTTTTCATTAATTGTAAAGATAGAAATATTAAAAGTAAAATTAGAAATGAAGGATTAGCTAAGTATAAAGACTCTGATTTTTATATTTTTGACTTGGTTCCCCTATTCAACCCAATAAATCTTAAGGACTTTCTTGTAGAAAAAGCTATTGTTCTTAGAAATCTGCCTATAGAATTATCTGATGTAGAAACTGTTAAATTAATAGGAAAACAAATTGGTGACTTTTTAAGCATTATTGATAATGATAATAACCAGTCTAAAAAAATCATCATAGTAAAGATCAACAATCATCAAAAATGGATTCATCCCATTAGATTATGCTTTAATTCAAACTCTATTATCATTAACCCCATTATTCTAGAGGATTTTGTAGAAAGACAAACAAAGGATCTAGAAACCAAAAATTTAGGACAAATTGACACTCATATTCAGAAGACACCAGAATTGATGGTGAGCTTTAACTCAGATAAAGGAGGTTTCACTCTGACGTCTCCTAAGGAAATTAATCCGATCACTATCTCCACACACCCTTCAGACTCTTTGTGTCAACCCCCTCTGGCTATTGAAAATGATATATCAATAAATGAGACCTTAAATGTTGAGGTTAAATCTCCCCTACCGTTATCCCCTGAGCATAAGAATAACCTTAGCATTCAGAGTATCAAGCAAGGAATTAACACTGAAATTACCTCTTATAGCCCGAATAGAATCTCCAACAGTCCAGAAGATCAAGAGAGATCACTTCTAAAGGAGAACCAAAAAATAGAAGAAGAAATAGTTGAGATCACCAATGAATTAATGGATACCCTTATAGACGAAATATGTGACAAAGAGGAACTCAATCACCAAAAAAGTTTGCTAATTAAAAGCATTAAGGAGATGTCAGCATCAAACAACACTCAGGAAAATGGAGAAGAAAACATGGAAACAAAATGCTTACCAAATCTAGATGAGATAGGAGATATGGAAATGGATCTTAATGATATAGAAGATCCCTTGTATGTTAGGAAAGAAGATATAAATAATACAAGAAATCAAAAAGAGGAAGAGATCAGAATTTGCCTAGAAGAATTCAATAATGATGATAGACAATTAGGCATGGTAACAACCATTGAGGGAATCAAACCCAGCAACAATCTTTCATCGGTTAAGGACTCCATAGAAGGCTTCTTTGGTATCACTAACGAAGATAGGTAGTTAGGTATAGCAATGAAAAGAGGAAGTCTAAGCACCCCTAATATCAATAGAATTAAAAAGAAGAGGGGGAGGAAATCCGCAGTGGAGTTAAGAACTATGAATGTTAATGAAGGAATCCAAAAAGAGATTGCAGATATTCCTAATATTGAAAAAAACTTGAAACACATCCCCTCCGAATCATGCCATCAGACAAAAGAAATGCAAAAAGAAGGAATGGAAAAATCCCCCTTAGTGGAGACCATTGACCAAGGCCCACTGCTAGACTTTTTAGGATTAGACCCTGCCTCTATTCTGGAGGATTCTAGGAGTAATGATATAATAACAAGAATATTATGTTCGTTATCGAATGAAGAACTCTGTGAGGAAAACAAAGAGAACACTGTTAGGAACAATACAAAAACTTTAGGTTTAGGAAAATCAATTAAGGGCAGGTTAGAAGCTGATACGGGGAAACTAGTCAAACCAAGAGGAAGAAAATCCCTTGCTGAATTAAGAGCAAAGGAAGGAATGGCGCCAGGTCAGGTTAAAATTACTGATATTCTATACTCTAGGAAGGGGAAGGTCCTTCCCGAGTCCTCATGAAGATCATTAGTTGGAATGTTAGGGGTTTAAATGCCCCTAACAAACGACGCCTTGTGATAAGGCAATTAGTGAAAATTAAACCAAACATGGCTATGATACAAGAAACTAAACTTTCTAATGAAGGATATGAGAATATAAAAAAGAGTATAGGAATAAGAGAATTAATAGGTTATGAGGCAAAGGGCACTTCGGGTGGAATTGCTTTTATTTGGGATCCAAGAGAAATAGTTTTCAATATTCATGAAAAACATAAAAATTGGATGGGAGGTCAAATCAAAAGTTTAAAGTCAGATTTAAAATTTAATCTAATAAACATGTACGCTCCTAAATTCCTACATGAAAAGAGAACTGTATGGAAGGAGATTAAGGATTATATTGAGAGCTTCCTGAACGAAACATTTATACTAGGAGGAGATTTTAATGCTATTCTAGCCTTGGGAGATAAACAGGGTGGGACAAAACACATAGCAAAAACTACTTTAGAATTCCAGGAATGGATAAATATTATAGGGGCTTCGGAAATTGAATCATACCGAGGGAAATACACCTGGACTAACAAACGTAAAGACACAGAATTAATAGTCAAAAAATTGGATAGGTTCTTCTTTATAGGGGAGCTGAGGAACTTTGACTTTAATCTTACTAATGAGGTCCTACCCATTGCCGGTTCCGACCACTTTCCTATAGAACTAGTAATTTCAGAACCAATCAAAAATAAAAAAATCATGTTTAGATTTGAAAAAATGTGGTTACTTAATGAGGAATGTTTGGATCTAATTAAAAAATGGTGGACAGAGGCAAGGTTTGAAGGTTCCAAGATATATAAAGTCATAAGGAAACTAAAATTAATAAAAAGAAATCTGTCTCAATGGAGTAAAAACACTATTGGGGATATATTTGTGAAAAGAGACCTTATAGAAAAAGAGATGGAAAATGTGAATAAGGAGATTATTGAAGATGGAAAACAAATTTCAGACGATAACATAGAGCAAGAACTATTATGTAAATACTATGATTCTCTTTCACAAATTAGCGCCTTCTGGGGGCAAAGAGCGAGAGAGACATGGCTCAAGGAAGGGGACCGAAACATGAAATTTTGTCACAATAGCGTCAAAGCTAGAAGGAATTTAAATAAGATTTCCAAAATCAAAGATAGAAATGGAAATATAATAGAGGATCCCAAAGAAATTGCAGAGTCAGCAGTCTCTTTCTTTGAAAACTCTCTGAATAACTTAGGGAGTGTGGATATGTTGGACCAGGCCAAGCTTTTAAGAAACATCCCTCATATAATAACCCCGCTTCAGAATAACTTCCTAAATGCCGCATTTACGGAAGATGAAATTCTCAAGGTTCTAAAAGAAATGAACCCGGATAAATCCCCTGGTCCTGATGGATTCCCAACATTTTTCTTTCAAAAGTGTTGGTCATTTATGGGCAAGGAAATTACCGATGCTCTAGAGGGAATGAGAAACTCAAGACATATTCTTAAAGAGCTGAATAACACATTCATTGCTCTTATTCCCAAAAAGGTCAATGCAGAGAACTTTAACGAGTACAAACCTATCTCCCTATGCAACACTTTGTATAAAATATTCTCAAAAGCTTTGGCAGGCAGAATGAAACAACTTCTCCCATTAATTATATCTGAAGAACAAACTAGATTTGTCCCTAATAGGTCAATTCTGGATGGAGTGATTATTGCTCATGAGGCTATACATTCAGTAACAAATAATAAGGATCCGAGTATGTTGATTAAGTTAGACATCAGTAAGGCTTTTGATAAAGTGGACTGGAGATTTTTGTGTAAATGTATGGAAGCTTTTGGATTCTCAAAACAATGGATCAATATGATTTTTGAATGCATCTCCACCCCTCACTTCTCAATCATGGTGAATGGGTCCCCTGAAGGGTTTTTTAAATGTTCTCAAGGTTTGAGGCAGGGTGATCCGTTATCACCTTTTTTGTACATTATTATGGCGGAAGCTTTGCGGAGAGCAATTAAGAAACTTCAAGAAGAAGATAAGGTAAAAGGAATCAAGATTACTTCGGGAGTCGAGGCAACTACTCATCAACAATATGTTGATGATAATCTCCTTTTTGGAAAGGCACTTTTAGAAGAAGCTCAAGCTTTCAAAGAAATCCTAAGTACTTATGCTAATGCTTCTGGACAGTGTATAAATGAGGAAAAATCAGAAATATTTTTCATCAATACTGAAGAGAGATGAAAGAATGAGATTAAACGAATACTAAACTTCAAAGAAGGATTCTTTCCGTGTAAATATTTAGGTTTACCTCTAGATAAGGGGGTCAAATCAAATCACCTATGGGAAAATACAATTCAAAATATCTCCAAGAAACTAGATCAATGGAAAGGAAAATGGTTATCAAATGCAGGAAGGGCAGTTATGATCAGGTCAGTCCTCTCTGCCATTCCTATTTATCAGATGATGAGCATGAAAATCCCGGCAGGTATCAATAAGGAGATAGCACGAAAATTAAGAAGTTTTTTCTGGCAAGGGTCGGAGGAAAAATCAAAACTAGCTTTAATTGCATGGAATAAGATTTGTAAGCCAAAAGAAGAAGGAGGTCTAGGAATTAAAGACCTTACGCTACAAAACAAGGCCTTGGGGGCGAAATTAGTATGGAGAATGATTAAAAATCCAAAGGCAAAATGGGTTAAAATTCTAAGATATAAATACTTACTAGGAGAAGATGAGGAAAGTGTATGCCGTTCTGATAACTATCCGACGGGCTCACGCATATGGAACTTCATAAAAGAGTGTAAAGATATAGTACTAGAGTCCCTTTCTTGGGATGTGAAAAGCGAGGATAAGGCTTTATTCTGGGATGACTCATGGGGTGGAAAACCTGCCCTTAGGGAAATTCTTGGGAATGATTAGCAAATTGAACTGATCAAACAAAGTAAGGGTGAGTGGGTTAAAGACTATTTTTCACAAATTAATAATAGTGTGGGAAGCAGCTGGGCATGGAATTCTCTAGAAGAATTTAGACTTCCCCTCCATTTGCAAGTAAAACTAAACAAAGCTTTACAAGAACGGAACTTCAATCCACGTTCTGGGGAGGACATAATCATATGGGCTGCCTCAAAGAGTGGTGTATATAATTCGAAAGAAGGTTTCAAAGTTATTTCAGGGATAGATAACCCTTCCACCGGTCTTCCCATTGATCTATGTTGGAACAGAAACTGTCTTCCTAAGGCAGGTCTATTCTCATGGGCTGCACTACAGAAAAGGATTCTCACTGCTGAATGGTTTGAAAAAATAGGGTACCATGGTCCTTCCAGATGTGCCCTATGTGAGAAGGAAAGTGAAACGATTAATCATATTTTGTTAAATTGTGAGTTTGCTAATAAATGTTGGCTTTGGGTACTGGAGAAATTAAATCTGAAGACTGCTCTTCAAAATGATATCACTGAAGTATTTAATTCTTGGCAAAGGTCATGTAAAGAGGACTTATACAGTAAAATGAGATACATAATCCCATCTCTGTTAATATGGGAATTATGGAAGGAAAGGAACCGTAGAATTTTTCAAGATAAAAAGATGAACATTGAGAGATTTTTGAACAAATTAGAGGCAAATATAGTAGAAATTACAAATAATAGAAATATGCTGGGACAATCTAGGATGGAATTCTCATTAGAAGACAACAACCAGAGGAAAAAGTGGTATGGTTTGAAAGTTCCACCCTGGATTGGTCCTAGCATTGACAATAAATCCTTATTAAGGGCAAACTGTAAATGGAAACCACCAGAGCAAGGGTGGATTAAGTTGAACTTTGATGGGGCAGCCAGGGGAAACCTGGGGGTGGCGGGAATTGGAATATGTCTACATAATGTGGAAGGAAAGCTATTAGGAAGGATAGCAAAACCTATAGGAATAAAGACAAACAATGAAGCTGAAATAGAAGCTATAAGAATAGGTTTGGCATGGTGCAAAAAATGGAAGCTTAAAAGAATAGTGATTGAAGGAGACTCATCTATAATAATAAATGCAATAAGACAGGGTAGAACACTGAATTGGAAACTAAATAGTGCTATAGAACAAATAATGGAAACTCTTGAAGATATAGGAGATTATACAGTGAATCACATCTATCGGGAGGGAAATACAGACGCAGATAAATTAGCTAACCTAGGAGCCGATGGGCAAGAAATCAAAGAAATTGATGTATGTGTGAGAGAAGTACACAAAAGGTGAAGAAAAGCGATTTCATAATAGGAAATCAAGTATAGCGGTAAATGATTATATACGAATTTAAAGGTAAACAAGTGCAGATACATTTGTGAGTATAATATAAATTGCAGATATATAGACATATATATAAATAGCATATATACATAGATTAAGGTGTCATCCAGTCCTTTAATTTATGCTCAAAAATTTCCTCAAAATTTAGCTATGAATATAGAAGAAGCAAATCTAATAAGATCAAAAGCTTAATTCTTGTGATCTTGAAGATGAGGGAAGATAGTTCTACTTCACAAAAGTACACACACATACTCATGAGGACCAATCTCTCTAGATAAAGATCATGCTCAGGTATGAATCACTTGCAAATGACTCCATCTCCAAAAAATGGTGCAATAGTGCTCACAGGTTATTTAAGTCGGAAGAATCGTAAGAAATTAAGCTTTCACCTACTAATCCTAGTTTAGCTTGATTTTGCTCCATCTGACCCTCTTGAAGCCATCACTAAGGAAGCCAAAGATTTAGAGTTAGCCTTAAATTCCCTGAGTACTATGCTCCAGCACCAATAATTTACCCTAAAAAGCAACAAAATCCCCCCTTTCTCATCTGCATATCTAGTGGCATTTGGATTTGTTTTTAGCCAATATAAAAACTAGGAATATGAACACCCTCATAGGATATTGCCTTGTCAAAGTCCCCCACACCACAGTCATTCCAAGCCGGAATGATGACTTGGCCTTCAGGAATCTGTGACAAAACAAACATTTTGGCATCTCACAGCACTAAAGGTTATCATTTTTCAGTAAGAAGTAAAAGTAGATGTCTTTAAAACATCAGTAGGTGCAATTTGAGATTGCTTGTGAATATGTTAGGTTATCTGGAATTTGGAATAATTGAATAGTTAGCAGTGTGTCACTAAGATTCTACCTGTTAATTACTATGGGTGTCTTGCTGAATAAAACTACCTCTATAAAGTATAGTCACCAAAGATTTGAGAGTAGCTAAATAAATACATATGTTAGTAACTTCTCAATATGAATATCTAATGTTTAGTACTTTTTTTGCAATATAAGATGAATATGAATAAGGTGAATATGAAATAATTCAAAATTATTTATAACCGTGTGGTGAGCAGAGTTGGTGTAGTAGATTCTTATCTTGCAGGAACAAAAAAGTGTGTATTCATATGAATATAAACTGAAGATGATGTTATAACAACAATAATCAGTCTATGATGAAAATGAATATGTAAAAAGTGGTAATGGTTTTGATTGCAATATGGCTACTAACACAAATGTCAATACTTGTAGCATCATAGTATAGTTAACCCTTTACTTGGACTGGCACATTGAATTAATATAGATAGAATCATAAAAATTTAGCTAGAAGAATAGAGGTGGTGGGATGCTATCCTATTTTGCAGGTTTACAGGGAAAGTATAACAGCTCATAAAAGCAAAAACAAACACCGGAAGGCTTGAAAACACATTAATACGAGGGCAAGACATAAAAGGCAATGGCAAGAGAAAGCAATGGCACAACCACACAAAAGGACAGCTGAAAGAAAAACAAGATACATTATTTACAAAAGATAAGGAATTAGAATACGAAACATTGATAAGTATTTATGTATTGTAAAAGATGGGTATGCCCATCAGCTCGATATATAAGAGCGATGTAATCAAAGTATAATAAAAGCCATATTCTGAATCATGGACGTATGCCTCCATTAACTTGTATTAGAAAGGGAATGCCCTTCTCGTCTCCATCAAAGGGAGTTTGTAAACCTACGCTTGTAGGAATTCTGTACTTGCTAATATTTTCTGGACTCATGTCCCGGGCCAGACTGGAGGTTTTCTTCCCCGTTCTTTCCTACCAGTGCCCGCACGAATGGAGGAAAAAATGTAAATTTGTTGAAAATTAATATAATAAAATCAAGGCCTCGGCCGTTTACTGATCAAAAAAAAAAAAGACTCTGGATTCTCATTTTTCGAGCCCCTTGAAATGATTGTTCTATCCTGGAATGTAAGGGGCTTGAATAGTGGCCCTCGACAAAAAGTTATTTGTGATTTGATTAGAAGTCAATCTCCTGATGTTCTTTTCCTACAGGAGACTAAGTTATTAGTGGAGTGTATGCTTGGTTTAGTGCCTAAGTTGTGGGGGAGTGGTGAGTGACAGTGCATTGGTGCTCAAGGGTCTGCTGGGGGAGTGGCTTGTTTATGGAATCCTCGGAAGATCTACCCTATTTGGTGGTTGTCCTTTCAGTCTTCTATGATTGCGTCTTGTTTTCAGACGGGGGAGTCTATTCTCTTCTCCAATATCTATGCACATACTGAGCTTCAGGGTAAGCAACTTTTGTGGTCCCATATCCGGTTTGTCCGAAGCATGGTTCCCTTCCATCCGTGGATTATGTTGGAGACTTCAATGCTATTTCTGAGTTGGCTGAGAAGTGGGGTGGTATTGTGAGGCTAGAGCCTTTTGCGTTACTACTTCAGGATAACATCTCAGCTTTAAATCGTATTGATATTAAGCCCATTAATGACCAATTTACTTGGAACAATAGGAAGGTTGGGAATAATTACATTGCAAAATGACTTGACCGCTTTCTGGTTTCTTGCTACTAGGTTGGTGGGTTGTGGTCTTCTATCTCTGAAATTTTGAATTGGAGGGGCTCAGATCATTGGCCTATCAAGCTATCTATTTCTTCATCTAGTGTGCCTTGGTCTCCTTCTTTCAAGTTCCAGCTTATGTGGTTGAGTGACTCCTCTCTCCATGACTATGTTGCTAACTGGTGGAGGTATAGTAGACCTGCTTATGGTACAACAATGTATACTTTTGCTAAGTTATTTCAATTTGTCAAGTATCAGCTTAAACGTTGGAATCGGTAATGCTTTGGAAACATTTTCCATGCTAAGACTACTACCCAGGCTAAGTTGGATGGTATTATGAGGTTGATCAGGGAGGAAGGAGTGACTGAAGACCTGCTGTGGGAAGAGACTAGGTCTTTGAAAGCACTAGAAGAGTGTGAGCTACGAGAGGAAGTTTTTTGGAAACAAAAGGCCCAAATTGAGTGGCTTCAGGAAGGGGATAAACATACTACTTTTTTCTTCAACTCGGTGAAATCCAGGAGACATGGAAATTATATTTCTACCCTGGTGAATGACAGGGGTGAGACTCTTTCTACTTTTCATGAATCACGCATGAAGCTTTGCAGTATTTTGCTTCCTTATTCAGGGAGGACTTGCAGGGGGTTCTAATGAGGAAGCTCAGGTCTTTTCTTGTATCCCTTTTTTGGTATCTAGGGAGATGAATGAGCATCTTATGAGTGATATTTAGATTGAGGAGTTGGAGGGAACTATGTTTTAGATGAAGAAGGGGAAAGCTCCTGGCCCTGATGGTTTCCCGATTGAGTTCTTTCAAGAATTCTGGGAGATTATCAAGTTGGACTCATTAGTGGTTGTTCAGGAGTCTTAGAAGAATAAACAGATGTTACGGGCTTTGAATTCTACCTTCCTTTCTCTCATCCCAAAGTGTGATGGGACGAATAGGTTAAGTCAATTTTGTCATGTCTCTCTTTGCAATGTGATTTATAAAATTATCTCTAAATTGATTGTTGATAGATTCAAAAAGTGGCTTAAAGTGTTGATCTCTGAGGAACAAAGTGGTTTTGTGGTGGGATGACAGATTCTGGATGGAGTGTTATTGCAATTCAAACCATTCACTCTATGGCTAGTTCCAAAGATAAGGCGATGTTCATCAAGCTTGATATGGCTAAGGCTTATGACAGAGTTCGGTGGTCCTTCCTTCGGAAGGTTCTGGGTACTTTTGGTTTTGGGGATGAGTGGATTTATTGGGTTATGAGTTGTGTTACTTCGGTCTCCTTCTCTATGTTAATAAATGGTGAGCACTCTGAGCTTTTTGGTGCCTCTCAAGGTTTGCGGCAAGGCAACCCCCTCTCTCCTTACTTGTTTCTTCTTGTTGTTGAAGGTCTAGGATGTCTGATAAGAAGGAATGTGGAGTTAGGTTTCATTCAAGGGTGGGGGTGGGGAGGTGGTTTACCTCCACAGTCTCACTTGCAGTTTGTGGATGACACTGCTTTGATGGGTCTGGCTACAATTAGGGAAGCTTCAAATTTGCACAAGGTGTTGGATGTTTATCTTGTTACTTCAAGCCAATTGATTAATGAAGATAAGTCTTCCATCTTTTTCTTCAATACTTCGGGTTCCATTCAGAGGCGAATTGCTCATATCTTGAGATTTCAGACTAGGGTTCTCCCTTTGACCTATCTTGGTATTCCCATCTCTATTGGAAGACTACCCAGGGATTCTTGGCAGAATATTCTAGATAAATTTCATGTGAAAATTAATCATTGGACCCATCGTTGGTTGTCCTTTGCGGGTCGTGTTCAATTGCTCAAGTCTGTGGTGCAGGCCTTCCCCATTTACAGATGGATGATTCAAGTGGCCCCTTTGGGTTTTGTTAGGGAATTGGATTCCTTAGCAAGACAATTTTTATGGGCTGGTAGCTTGTTGTCCTCTAAATGGAGCCTTGTCAAATGGGACATTGTTTGTAGCTCGAAGCAGTTTGCTAGTCTTGGGTTAAGGCAGTTGCCGTTGTCTGGGATGGCACTAACTGCTAAATTGTATTGGCGGTGGTGTGTGGAGTAGGATTGGATCTGGGCCAGGATATTAACACAGAAATACTTACTGGGGATCCCTTGGATTGACATTCCTCATTATCCCCTGGTGGGGAAAGGCTTGGTGATTTGGAGTACGCTCAAGAAAGGGGTTGCGCTTGTCAAGGATGGCTTATTTTGGATTTGTAAAAGAGGGACGAAAGCTCATTTTTGGTCTAATTCTTGGGATGGTTTTCCTCCCATTATTTCTCAGATTCCTAATTTGGTGACTCTATGCCAGAGGTTCTGTGAGGCAGGATGGTCAAGGGTGAGTGACTTTAAGTCCTTATCTTCTCATGGGTAGTTGGTGGTGGTGAGATGGAAGAATCCTGGTGAGTGGCCTGATGTTGGTATGGAGGAGTATGCTAAGCTTCACAATATCCTTTCTCGTAGCTCCCTCCAAGAAGGGGATGTTCTTTCTTGGTCTCCTAATCCTAAGGGTGTCTATACTGTTGCTTCTGGATATCAGGTGCTATTATCTCACCAGTTGGATGGGGTGGAGGTTCACTAGTGGAAGAAAGTGTGGAATAAGTTTTATTGGCCAAAGTGTAACTATTTTATTTGGACTTTGGCTTGGAATAGGTGCTTGACATGGGACAATATTTGGAAGCGGGGTTTTCAGGATTCTTCTATGTGTGTTTTGTGTGGATGTGGAGCGGAGGACTCTTCTCACTTGTTTTTCTGTTGTCCCTTGGCTTTGTAGCTTTACAGCTTTGGCATTTTTGGTGGGGAGTTTGGAAAAGCCCATGTGTTCATGCTTCCTCCCTGGTGGATTTTTGGAGTAGTCTGGGTAGACCTCCTTCTATGGCCTCTTTCTTGTAGGATGTGTGGTATGTTGGGCCTTCCTTCATACTATGGCAGATTTGGTTGGAACGGAATCAAAGAATATTTCGTGGTGAGAAGTTGTTGATTCAACAAGTTTGGCACAAAATTATGGGTATGATTCGGGAGACGGTGGAAGCTAAGTGTGATGTGGTGTTCCCTTTGGAGAAAGGGGATGCTGAGCTGGTGGATAGATTGGGTATCCAGGGGCTGTCTTCAGCTTCTGCTTGTGTCAGGAGAGGAAGGCGAGTGAAAAAGAAAGTTCAAAGGGTGGGGGGATGGCTACCCCCTCCGACTAGCATTTTGAAGTTCAATACTGATGGTTCTTCAAGGGGCAATCCTGGACCTACTAGGATTGGTGGGGCTGGCAGGGATTTTTCAGGATCGATGGTTTTTTTTTCTTTTCTGTTCATGAAGGATTGCAGACTATCAACCCTATGGAAGGTTTGGCGATCCTCTACGATTTGGAGAGGGCTTATGCTTTGGGATGGCACAAGGTTATCTGTGAGTCTAATTCATAGGTTTTGATTAATTTGTTGAATGAATAGAAGATATCTGATGTTAGTTGGCAGTTGGCTATGATGGTGCAACAGATTCTGCAGATAAGTTCTTTGATGGAGATGGTATCTTTTGTCTATATTATGAGGGAGTGGGATAGGGTAGTAGATTGTTTGGCTAAGTGGGCTTCTGAGCATTTAGATGGCTGGAAGATTGATGAGTGGGAGCAAGTTCCCCATGAGCTTCGACATGGCTTGGAGAGGACTCTTGCCGAGGATGGGAATGGTATTGGTGAAGGATGATGTTGTTGATGGTGACAGGATGTCATTGATGTCAAAAGTGTGTTCAGTTGCTGATGTAAAGTTGCCATAGTTGTTGCAGGACATCAGGAGGAGATAGTTGTTCATTGCTTGGTCAGTTCACAGAGATGAGGAGTTGGTGTGGTGTAATGTAGTATTGATGACAAGATGTCATACTTCAAGATGTAGTGTCAGTATTGGTGGGTTGTTGATCAAGCTACTTGTCAGTTGATTTGTTATTGCTTCATTGTTTAGGAAATGATTAATGAGGTATTCATCATAAACTTCATATGGTTGAGGTAAATTCAAATGTGGTCTTCAATCAGGTTCTTTTTGGATGTCATCATCATAAATTCTTGTAGGGTTGTTTATAGTTGATGTGCTCATCATAATACATTAAGCATTCCAAGATATGTCTCAAGACAAGGTTGTTCGTGATATGTTGTTTGGTTCATGTTTGCCACAAACAAAGATGATTTCTTGATCTTGGTAAGACAAAGTTCACATGCTTTAGTAATGCAAGAGCAATACAAATCAGGTATTTATTTTGGAGGGTTCACTTTGTGTGTGGTACTTGATTAGGACTTTATTGTTTATCATCATGTTTGTTTGATTAGTTTGATCATATCAATTGTTGATGCTCATATAAGAAGGTTTAGTATCTATCTACAATATGTTGTTAAAGTGTTGTGACATACAGATAGAGGATGA
Organism: Cunninghamia lanceolata; assembly: GCA_027924645.1. Taxonomy (NCBI): domain Eukaryota; kingdom Viridiplantae; phylum Streptophyta; class Pinopsida; order Cupressales; family Cupressaceae; genus Cunninghamia; species Cunninghamia lanceolata. The sequence continues at coordinate 1,421,252 of BSBN01000031.1, forward strand.
TAGGTGCAGATTGTTCACTCATACTCAAGGTTACATTGTAATGTCAGTTAAATGATATAACATCAACACTTCTACATTATCAAATTATGATTAGATTGAAGATTATATTGTTGATTGATAGAGACAGTGATATTGTGATATTCTTAAGTTTGAAATGATAGTGAGATCTGTTGATGTTATGATATCATTTACATTACAAGATTATTTGGTCTCAAGGTCTTTAAAAGGGTATATAGAATTCTAATTACAAATCCTTATTCTAACCATCACTATACTAAAGCATTTTTTATTCTAAAAGTGTGTTGACCTGCTACAGAAGGTAGCTGTCACTTAAGTGACCTGCAAAAGGGTATAAGCAACATATGTTATCGGCCCCTCCTCTCCTTACCACCAATAGAATCAATCTTCATTGTTTATGGCGGAAAAATTATTAAAGTTTTTATGTGATTTGTGGAGAGCACATTTTTAAAGACTTTCAAATGCCTTGTAAAGTGAGCGGCAAAACTTGTGAAGTGGAGCTCGACTTAAGAGGGAATACTTTATAATTTTATTTAGAATGCTTTATTTGGTTTTAAAGTTTATCTCAAAAGAAAAGGCATTTTTTTTAAAATGCTTTATTTATTTAAAGCATATGAGTGGGCACGTTTTATGCCTTGTCTTTAAAAGATTTTTTTTAGGAAATTTTTTAAATTTCTTTTTTATTTGTCTTTTAAAAGGCAAGAGTTCGTTATAGAATGTATATGAGTTTTTCAAGGAGCCTCTATAGGGGATGGTTGATATTTTTTAAAGCAATATTTTTGGAAAATTATTTCTAAATTCTTTCTCATGCCATTGAAGAATTTAGTGAAGATTTTTTGAGAAATTTATTGCAGAGAAGGAGAATGAATTGTTGAATGAATATGAAAAGACTTATGCAAAATTGAAGAATTATTTTTTAGATGGAAGATGAAAATGAGGAGACTAAATATTCAGTTTGAAAGAGATTTTATTACAAGGGCAGATTCAAAATATATTATTGAAGATATTAATTTTGTTTGAGAGAGGAATATGAATTTTCATAACATTGAATAAGATTTTCTTCTTGCAGATGGATTGGTGTTTGGATTCCTTGAAGTTTTTTTTTATTATTGCAAATGAAAGGGTTTTGATTTTTTGAAAGAAGAAAATTTGCAGAGAGAAGATGAAAATTTTTTTGCAGGTTCTTCATCAAGTGAAGATGAAATGATTATAAAGAATGTGGGAAGTCATTTCATATTAATAGGCTTCGCAGGTGGATTGATAATTGTGTTGTTGAGTGGATCAGTATACAGGGTTAATTATTTTGAATATCCTCTTGAAGAGAAAATTCAGATGAGTTTTGTATATGATTTGGGTTGATGAAAAGAATGGTCATTTGATAGACACATGTGAAAGAAGAAGTGTTTTGTATTGAAATAGAGAAACCCTCTGAGTTCTTGTTTTTAATTTGTTCTGTATTAAGGGTCGGTGCTCCTTGAAGTTGGTGCTTCTAAAAATATTAGGGGTTGGTGCTCCTTGAAGTTGGTGCTTCTAAACATTGTAACCAGTGAGGTTTTTGATAAAGCCAGTGAGGCAGTTTTGGAGTGGTTTTTCTACCCCTAGAGGGTTTTCCACTCGTGCAAATCATGTGTCATGATTTATATTGATCTTTTCTATGTGTATATTTACTCATGAGGTTTTGTTCTCTTTCTTCATTCTCAGTCATGTGCATATGTGTTTGACAAATCAATGATATCTTTCTCTCTTTGTGTATTGAAAGTTAAAGTTTGCAAAAAGATTTGAAAATTTACACAACACTGATTCACCTCCCCTCTCAGTGTTGTCCTGGACTCCTACAGTTGTTTCATGCTTTGTATAGATGCTTCTTATGGGTTCCTGGGGCCTTGGCCCTTTGATGTTTTGTAATGCTCTTTTCTAAATTTCAATAAAGTTTTTACCCCTTATATATATAAAAAGAGATAGTTGAAAACAAAGAGTTCTTTGCAGAGAATAGATTGATTTGTAGGTTTTGCCATTTATGGCCCAACCTTCCAAATCTACATCAATGGAGGACCTGGCAGCTTGAATTGAAGGAAAAATTGGAAATTTACCCCTGTGTAGGTGGCTTCTTTGTTGTGGTTTTTGACAACGCTGATGATCCAAACATTATTCTTCACTCCCTCTGGATCTGGGGACAACATCTGCTTCTGATAAAACCATGTCACCCCTCATTCAATCCTTCTACGAAATCATTTTCTATTAAGCCTATTTGGGTGTGTCTTTCCAATTTACCACTTTATTTCTGGGTTGATCCATGCTTCAAATCCATTAGGGATTAACTTGGCAACTTTTTGGCCATAGATAATGACTCTACTGAATTTATGCACACAACCTTATTTCACATTTTGGTGGATTTAGATACCTCAAAAGGCCTCTCGACAGAAATTTATCTAGCCAGTGGATTATGAGGGATTACCACTACTGCAAATTTCCCCAAAACCAAATTTAAATTGGGCCGACATGCCACATGGTGGAGAGATGCTACTCCTCAACACTACACTGTTGATAGCCCAGGAGCTTTCATAAAAGCATCTAAATTTGACATGGACAGAGTTTTATTGCAATAGGTTTCCAAGGCTAAGGAAAAAGCTAAGGAAAAAGTAAAAGAACAAGCACTAGTTGACTCTAAAAGTGAGGTAGCTCAAAAGGAATCCCCTCAAAGGATGTTATCTCTTGAGATGGGAGCCATAATTTAACCTTTGGCTCACAATCTCTACTTGTGGCAGGTGATGGGTCATCTCCCTCTGGAATGGGAAGAATTAAGTTTCAGACATGAAGGATTCTAAGCCTAAAAAAGATCTTATATCGCCGATAGAGGTTCCAAAAGTGATGCCCCTTGTGGATGAAAAGGTCAATACCTTAGGTTTTAATGATGAGGCTTTGCATGGTGGGGTTGCCAATGAAAACTAGACAGTTGTGCAAAGGAAAAAGGAAAAAGATGTGGCAACCCTCAACATGCTTCTTTGTTCCCACACTAAAGGTAGTGTTAAAACTTAGCAATTTTGTGATAATTTTTAAGATCCATTTGGATCTTTGTGATCAACATTTTGTAAAAGGCCCTCTTTATGAGCATCCAATTTTTTTTTATTTCTATTTTTAATGGGATGTGGCTCCTAAAGCCCAATTCAATCATTAAAAAAAATATTAAATTTAAAATTAAAATACAAATAATTTTCTTATAAAATTGAAGAATATTATTAATATATAATGAGGATTATAAATATTATATAAAAGAACCAACACAACTACTAGTGGGGAAGGCACCCACTCAAGCTTACCCAAATTAGTTGCACAAATGAATGTCTTTAATTACCAAGACATAGTAGTAACTAACAAAAATTGGTGTCTAAGTCTACTCACAACAAATAGTGAGAAGGGGTGGGAAAACTATAATTAAAATTTGAATATTTAAATTAAGGGTTCAATTCCACACTCCTTGGGATTTGCCCAAGTCAATCCTATATAGGCCTTGCAAAATAAACCAAGTAGGGAAACTGATTATTTTTTCAAACCAAAATTGCAAGTATGGAAGTATGTGCAAATATATGTATAATAAATTGCTAATAACTGACAAAAATGTGAGTAAATAAGAGGAAATAAGGAAAAATGTGAATTGAGATGTAAACTAAACTTAACAAAAAAAATGTATCACTTATTGAAATATAATTATATTAAGGTGTTCCATCAAAATAAACTCAAAATTTGATTAAAAATATCATTGATACATTGATTTTATGACTATAAAATATATTTTTTTAAATATCAATAAAAGTAAAATTTAAGATTTAAAACATTAAAGAGTTTAATAATACAAATTGACAAAAATAAAATAATTTAAATACATTCAAAATAAATTTAAAATACAAATAATTTTCTTAAAATTTAAGAATATTATAAAGATATAATATGAGGATTATATGCAATAATGTCATTAAATATATTATATAAAAGAACCAACACAACTATTAGTGGGGAAGGCACCGACTCAACCTTACCCAATAACTAATAACCAACACTTGCACCAAAAGGAGGTGCAATGGTTACACCAATTGCAATTTATATGGAATACTCTATAAATTTGAAAGTAGCATTGGGTTAATAGAGAAGCCTAATATTTTATAAGAGGTTTTAAGTTTCACTCTTTAAGTAATCTATAAAAATTTAATACAACATCAAAAGTAGTTGCTATTCAATCTTTAAAAAAGTTTATTGACCTGCTAATATGAGATAAAGCCTCACAACTAAATAATAGTATTTGAGATATTGTTGAATAGGGGTTCTCATTTGAGCATAAATGTCATCTATAATGCAACATTTAACAATTAAATAATAATTATTCTTTGGTCTTTATATCTGAGTGTTAGAAATGAAAGAAACCACTACAAAATTGAAATCTAAAATATTGTTGCAAATCTAAAATTAAACTTTAAAATACCAATAGAGATTTAAACTAATGTAAAACAACAACAAAGAAAAACGACAATACTTAAGAGCCATACACATAACATAGAGATTTATGTGGAGAAAACGCTTTCGGGTAAAAAACTCCACTAGAAAAGAGGACAAGTTTGTATTATCTACAAAGAGATTACAAAACATTCAACTTCCTTATATCCTACTTCCAATATGACTGCACCTATGTACCTATAAACATTCAACTCACATACAATGCACTCCTCAAGCTTTTGTTAAATAGAAATGCAAGCTTACAGAGGAAGTTACATCAAACATAGCACCCATACTTGGGAAAATCTAACACCCAATTTGGGAATCTAGCTAATTTTAGTGTCTTACATCTGTCATAACCTCCACATTGAATAATGCACCCAAGTAGGACAACATACCATGCCCTCATAAGGAATAGCCAACAAATAGGCTAAAAATAGCCTCTTGCACCTTCGTATAGGTTGTCATAAGATGCTCTATCATACCGTCCAATAATAGTCGATTCCTTACAACGTGTAAGACTTTAACAATAGAAGATGCTTTTACGCCCATCATAAGTCAATTAATGAACTTGGACGCCCCATATTTACTTGTTTACCATCCTGAGGTAAAATTACATAATAACCATCATAATAAATAAATATTTACTATAGTCAGTGGATCCTACATCCCTTTGGATATATTTACAAAATAATATTAGGAGTAATTAAATAAATAGGATTTACAAGGTTGATGACACCTTAATCCTAACATTGAGGACATAAATTGACTCCTCATCTCAATTTGCATTACACAACAAGAATTTTTTATCAAATGTTGTAGTTAGAACTTTGTTAGTAGACGTGTATGCAAAATGTGGAAGCATAGACAAGGCATGTGAATTGTTTGGAATATTACCTCAAAGAGATGTAGTTTCATAGCCATCACCTTATATTTTATAATATATTTTCAAATTTTATTATGAATAAATATTATAATCCCTATAAGGGAAAAAAGTTAAATTTAAGAATAGGAAGGATATTACTTACACCAGTCACTTTGGGCGTTCATAAGAATCATAACTAATAGAATTTGTCCATAAAGAAATTCTATATTCTATAATGGGTTGAATTTGAGGCATGCATAATCATGCTCATGCATTTCTAACAATAAAAAATAATTTTAAAAATTTCAATAACTTTAATGGATAAGTTTCGACAGTTTTATAAATTATAAAAGATTATAATAAATATAATTTATTTTTTAATTTCCTTGTTTAACCATTAAGCACTCGCGCACTATTGAAGAGATGCCATGCATGGAATTTTAAACTAACTACTAAATTTAGCCTTGGGTCTACGTCAAAATTTGTATGTTAATACACATATTCATTAATACTAAGTTGGAGACAACGACAAATAGACTATTTATAGTGGAATGATCTTTACCTTACATGTTTGGCAATTTGAGAAATACAATCAAATTAAATTATAATAATATTGCAAAGAGATCCAATTATATGGCTAAATATCTTCACCAAATTGTATTGTGATCAAATCCTATAAATTACAGGCAAGGCTAGGTGGAGCTAAAGAAATAACCGCCAATCTTTCATTCTCGATCAAATCATTGCATTTTCTTTTATTTTCCTCATTGTTTTCATTATTCTTTGTTTCATAAGAATGGTGCCTTACTCATCAATTCTCAGAGAAATTTCCTCATAGATGGAGATGAACACTACATATTTACTAATTTTTTGCACAAAATTTTAACCTTCTACACTTTAATTTTATATATATTCTTTTTGCAAATTTTAGTGCCTAAATACCAAAACTCTGATTAATATATTCTCAAAATAAGAGAGATCAAGAGATTTAAATTTCACATGTTTTTGATAAAGATAAGTGGCAAAACAAGGGTGCCGAACCCAGATACAACACAGCCCAAAAGAAACAAGGGGTTGTACACAAGACAAACGAGGCCACAAGGGCAAAAAATAGGGGACCAAACAGCAGATCTTGGAACCAGGAATAACAGATCAACAACAAAGGCACAATAGCCCAGCAAAAACAACAAGGATCTACACAACACCAGATCCCGATCTAGAACACCTTAAACCTTTACCAATAGAGAGCAAAGGACCTTTCTTCCTACGATGAACCACCATCCAAGACGGATCAGAATCAGGAACAACAGAAAGAGGAGAGGGGGGAGCCTCCCCTAAAGTCACAAGCAAAGGGGGCTCACAGAGAACTCCCACAGCCGTTGAACAATCCACACGCAGGGAATCCAAGTCCAAAGAGGGCAACGTCGAAGAAGCAGAAGTCGAAATAGAAGAAGCAGGCCGAGCCGAAGCCAGAGGAACAAACAAATGATCGGGTAGAAGACCAGAAGAAATTGGAGCGAGCGAAGGAGCCGCAACAGCATTCTTCGACACCCCCACAACAACATCCTCGAAAGGAAGATCAATCTCCTCAGAGGAATCATCCCCCTGAGACGAACTGTCCTCTGAAGAAGCATTGATAGTCAGGTGATCCATGAGAGCATCCTTCCACCAAGTAGCAACTCCCTTGCGTCGTGAGAGAGGACAGCCAGAGGCTAAGTGACCAGTAGCAAAACACCTTTTGCACCTAAAAGGAATACCCTCATAGTCCAATAGTTGTTTCCAAGGCCTATCACCCACCAATAAGACCACATCCCCATGAAGGGGTTTAGAAATGTCCACATCCACAAGGATGCAAGCAATCGTAGAATCCCATAAAAGAGGTAGTAGAATCGACCTTGAGAAAATGACCAATAGCATTACCAATGCTCTCATAAACAGAGTCCTCCCAAAACTGAAGAGGAAGATTTGGGAGACGAATCCAAATAGGTCTGATGTTAAGCGGCTCAGTAAGGGGATTGCAGGAGAGAGTCCATGGTTTGATTGAGAGGGAATGCTCCCCCCACAACCAGACCCTGCCATTGAGCACTAAGTCTCGCTGCTCCGAAGAAGCAAACGTCACAATGAAGAATCCCCTTACACAAGGAGACAACTTAATCTTACCTTCAACAAGTGGCTTCCAAGACTCCAAATCCCAGTTGTGGAGGCCAGGCAAAGAGGGCCATAATCCATTAAATCTGCAGATCACCCCAGTATTGTGATAAATTTCTTCATTTTTGGTGACCTCAGGTCCACACACCACCACAAGAGACTCCCGGGCATAAGGGATAGGCCGGGAACCTAGCCAGGCAGAGCGAGACCAAGAGCCAGAACCAGTCACAATGGCAGAGAAAGATTTCTTAGGGGCCCAGGAGCCCTAAGCCCCATAGCAAGCCCGCCATCAATCGGTTTTGAGGGAAATGAAACCCCAACACCATCGTTCACTAGGGCCTTCCCCTGCCCAGCCACTTCCGTCTCGACTCCACCATCCGGCACCAGGGCAAACACCTCTAGCGAACTAGAGACATCAGCCCTAGAACAACCCCCATCTGACTTAGAATCCATGGGCAGCGATCCATCACAGCTTTGTCGACCGTTAGCCCGCTCAGCGACCTCCCGCTCTGCACTCATTTTGAATTTTCTTGTTTGTTCCAAGGGAAATTTCACATGTTGAAATGTAATGACAATAAGCATATTTCATGTGGCTAAAATCAACATTACATGCTTATCCATCTTTTTCACAAAACTCCAGCCTTGTGCTTTCAAATTCGAACAAAATGAGTCTCATATCAATAATTTAAAAACAATCTCTGATCAATCATAGTACCTTATAGAATGTAAACACTAAAAATTTAAATAACGAAAATAGGTTGAACCATTTGTTGAGTGTCCAATGATGATGAAAGATTTGTTTTCTTTAGATCAAAAGAAAGGAAGAGCCATAAAAAGAAATAATGGTGGCATGTTCTTGAAAAGAAATAGAGAGCATGGATGCATGGTACAAGTCAAGGTATAAAGAATGGTGGCATATTCTTGAAAAGAAATAGAGAGCATGGAGGTGTGGTACAAGCCAAGGTGGAAAGAATGGTGGCATATCCTTGAAAAGAAATAGAGAGCATGGAAGCATAGTACGAGCAATGAATAGAGGGGATGAAGTGTTTGCTTGTTCTACAACTGAAAGAGGTGGTCCATAAGGGAGAGAGGAAGCATGTGATGGGGCAGTTGGAGCAGGTGTAGAAACACCTATAGGCATACTACAAAGTAGCGGAGGATGTAACCAAAAAGGATGTTTCGCAAGTCCTCTCGCCCCCCTTGCGAAGTGTGTTGAAGAAGCCCTTCCTCTAGATTGACAACTTCCACCCATTGCTCCTCATCGCCCTCACTGCCAACAACAAGGGCTTGTCTAAGAGAGTTGGGCAACTCCAAAGTGTGATGGCACTCAACTCAACGTGGGGACGCCCTCGCACTCAACTGCTTCAAGTTCTACAAGCACACCTCACAGAGCTCACACATAGCTTTCTTAGTCTTAATCCTCTTCAAAGGAATGTTGTGTCCCTTATACTTCATGGCGATAATCTAGAGTTATGACACATATGAAATGAATGCATACAAATGCTTGCCAGCTGTAAAAATATACATTTACACCATCCCAAGATTGATATGATTCAGAAGTGAAACAGATCTATTTCATAAATAAATGTTCATGGCAATAATGACATTTGCTTTTACCACCCGCTGACAATGTTTTTAATAACTTTCCTTGACTGGAAAAAGACAAACCAAAAAATATATATTGATTAAAAAACAATTGTTTATCATTTCATTATTTCATATCATAAAAGTAGACTAAGCATTAAAAATACTAATATATCCGGATTCCGAAATCCAATGACTTAAAAAACTCCGGCGACACGGGAGAGAAAAAAACGGCGGGAGACATTGGAGAATCTGATGCAGAGATGTCTCTGAAAACTTACAACACTTTCATTTCCAATTCCTCTGCCTTTAGAAAGGTACGCTCCGAGACAGATCTCCACAAGTTTGACAAACAAACGGGGCCAATTTTATTCTGATTCAATTTTATTTTGTAGATGTGAGTGTGATCTGTATTTGCTCAAGAATATTAAGCAAACCCTGGCGATGGAGATGTATTGGCAACGTATAATAATTTTTAGAGATCACATGGAAAATTAATTATGGTCTATTCAGTAAATAAATTATTGAATTGAAAAAATTTGATTATGGTCCCCTCAACTATTTTAGATTATAATAAAAATAAAAATTAATAGAAATATCTTAAATACATCTATTTATATTTTTACAAAAATTCACATAAAAATCAAAGTGAAGCCAGGTCTACTATATAGAAATATATATGTATTTTTGACAAACCCAAAAAGATTTATCCTATCCTTAAAAGTCAGTCAGACAAAAACCAAAGTGAAGCTAAATCTACCATGTAGAAATATGCATAACCAGATAATATGTATTTTTAACAATCCAGAAAAGATCTATCCCTATCCTTAACAACGACCACTTAGCTGTCACAAAAAAAATTGCTTGACAGTAAAGTCAACTGTCAAATTTAGGTTGTGATTAAAACCTGCATACTATACCAAATTTAGAAATACTTATGAAAACATAATCTAACCAAAACTGTGCCTATAACCTAAGACTACGGCTCTGCAACTTCTGTCACCTAACCCTACTCTCACGTTTTTTCCTGTAATCTTCATTCCTGTCAGCACCTCCTTCCAAGGGTTCCCGGGAAACGTCTGATCCTGACATATTTTCCTTTTGAACATATCAATCACAATTACTTATAGAAACAGAATCTAGTTGTTGGCAAGGTGGACAAATTTCCATGATAATGAACAGGGCTTAATCTACACCAAGCATCTCTCGGTGCTATTTGCAGTTGGATTAATGGAGGCCAAATTTGTATGAGACCCAGTGCAAGTATGAGGTGAATTTGACAGAATAGAAACTCCTTGATCATAGCCTCTAATCTAAGATTGACAGTGCTACAATTTACCAGGGAAAATGAATTTTGACAGCAGATTGAAAATTGATCTATCAAATCATGGAAAGAATTGTATGGAAATGTAAGGATTAAGAAAAATACCGGAGGTCCATCCAAGGGTGCCTGTGGAATGTGTTTACATTCTCCCCTGGAGCCAAAACACCAGCCATGATAACTGCACTGCAAATCACCATCTTCATCAATTCTTCCTTCAGACAGAGGAGCCCTTCTATGTGGGCAGCTGTCATCAAAGACTCTCCAGCCCTGCTCATTCTTATCCCACCAAATAACTAAGTCAAGCCCCAACACTGTGAATGCATGAGGCACCCTCTTATCCAAATCGTTTTCGGGTGCTACAGGATACCATTGTTCAAACCAATTGAACTTATTCTCATCTTCCTTCAACTCTACTTCAGTACTTGCATTCAGTTGGGAGAAATCTGGGGAGCTGGTTAAGGGCTGGACTATGGCAGAAGGGATCAATGTCAATCTTTTGTAGTTGAGTCCTTTTCTACTAATGCTAAATATTGAATTGGAGAACTTGGGTGCTCTTTTGCAAGGCCTGGAAGTGGATCCAAGTGGACATGGAGGCCTTAGTGAATGGTGAGCTGATGATCTGAGCAAGTCCAAAGTGCAAAGAGCAGCCATGCTTGATGACATTCACTATGCCTCCAGAAAATGTTGGCAATCAAATACACTCCTCTTACAATCAATTTAAGAATCCCTGCAAATGAGCTCTAAGGCTGGTGATGAATCCACATGCCAAAACAGATTTTTAACAAAATAATGTGCTTTGATTTAACTTAATTAAAGCTTAGATTTAATTGGCATCTCATTTTTTTTTAAATTGAAGATACAAATTGGCATCTTACTTGGTGGAAGAATATTGCAAAAGGAATACTAACTGCAACCCACTCAATTTGTTCAATAATTGTCAAACAACATTTTTTTGTGACAAGGAATACTAACTGCAACCCACTCAATTTGCTCAATAATTGTCAAACAACATTTTTTTTGACAGTCATCTATTTGAAGTTACTTTTCAAATACTAAAGCCCACCTATTTTAGAAAATATATATAGAAAGTTTGACAATTTACGTGAAATCTTCCCTTTCGGTCTTCCTAAAATTTTAATTGTATTTTACGACCAAAAATTGACTAAATAGACACATACAGCCTTCAAATTTAAGCCCGTTGCACAAAATTATTGCACTCTCCTTCAGTGGGACCCGAATGTCCATCAAAAAGCATAAAAAATTCTAGTTCCAGTCCTCCAACTGCTTTCCATACTGCTAAGAACGGGCACTCTTTGACTCTTTTTTTTGACAGTTTAAAATATTATAACGATAATAATATATTTATATTTGTTTCATTAATAAACTTTTTCTTCAATTAAAAACAATATATATACCTAACACCACCAACGACTTTTTAAAACACTGTAAAAATGTCATATCTGTCTTTTTTTATCCATTTTTAAAATGGCATACAACCACTATTTTTCATTATTTGCTTATTGATTTTTTATTTTGATATACACGGATTATTCAATACACTTAAAAATTAAAAAATTGGTTGGCTAAAATTGCGCAAGTTTCATGTGAGAAATATTTTAATTGACATAAGTCATACTCAAAATCATGTCATTTGTAAATTGTGGGGTTTCCTCCGAAACTAAACTTTAATCTTAATTAGCACCTTAAAACAAAATACTAAGATAATTAGATTAATCTATTAAATGGATTCAAAACTGTGGGGAATGAGTTCAAGTGCTAAAAGTATGAGGATATGTGGAAGCTTAATTTTAATTTCAGATTTTTTAAAATTGGTAAAATTATAGATATTAAATTCATACATCCAGATTTGATAAACTATTCCAAGTAAATATTGGACAATAACATATCTTAAGTAACGAGGCTAAGTGTGAATGAATGTCTCCGGTTTTGGGTAGACTTACAAATTTTTGTAGGTTGAATTCAAGTCTTTCAAAATTGAATTTGAGCCCTACAAGATTGAATTGTGCCCTGCATGAATGATTTGACAAGATGTAGACTTCAATAACTCGATTTACCTTGTTTCTCTTATCTCTGATTTGATTGTAAGAATAGTGATTTTTACAAACACCTTAAGGGAGGTTGTTGGATTGCTAGGGTCAAATTCTCCAAAATCAACCCTATATGTAGACTACTTTATGACTTTGAATAAATGATTGAAGACAGTACCACAAATGTGTAGATGGTCTATATGATTTGAAGCAAGTTCTAATTCTTTTTAAGATTCAAATCTAAATGTTCTTAGAGTGAGTGCTCATTGTTCGACCATATCTCTCTTATTTTTCCTTATAAATTAATTGTACAAATGAATGTCTTTAATACCAAGAGGTAGCAATAATTCACAAAAACTTGTGTTAAGTCCACTCACAACAACTAATGAAAGGGGTGGGAAAACTAGAATTTGAATTTTAACTTTTAAATTAAGGTCTCAATTCAGCACTCCTTGGGATTGACTCGGGGTGCCTCACAAAAATGTACTAAGAAGGGGAAATGATTAATTTTGAGAGAAGGATTCAAATTATGGAAGTGTGTGTGCAAATATATGTATAGTAAATGGCTAATAAATGAAGAATATATAGTAATGTGTGTAAACAAGAAAAAATAAAGATAGATGGGAATTGGGTTGAGTCAAACTTTTGACACAAAAATGTACCACTTGTTAATATATAATTATATTAAGACATTCCATCAAAATAAATAAAAATTATTATAAATATACTAATTTCACCATGTGAACATAAAATTAAAAAACCTTAAAAAATAAATAATCTAATACTACAAATCCCCTAAAATAAAATAATTTAAATAAAATTAAAATACAAACAATCTTCTTAAAATTTAAAAATAATATGAAGATTATATGCAATAGCATTATTAATATATTACACTAACTACTAGTGGTGATGATCACATGGAAATTAATTATGGTCTACTTTGCAAATTATTGAATTATCTTTTTATCCATATAGAAGTTGTGAAAGCAATAAACCATTTGATTAAAGTCCGCGCAACCATTCTTTTATTCTACACTTTCAAGTGGGTTTGAAATTTTTACTTTAGACTAGATGTTAAAATAAAACTCTTATCATTAATGGCGACAACACATATAAGGCACCATTAGCCTCATGAACAACAATGATTTGACTATACAACGGTTGCAACGCTCAAACTCAAGTAGCTCATCAACAACAACAAAAATTTTGAGAATCTAGAGAAGTCAAATTAAGGAAACATGAGTGGAAAGAGCATACCACTTGCTACTATGGTGTGATTATAGCAATAAGAACGTTTACAATAGTTTGAATTTTAAGTCACACTGGTCTTTATAGCAATAAGCATGTCTACAATAGTTTGAATTTTAAGTCACACTATTCTTATTGGGCTATCTTTTTGTATTCCTTCGCACTTGGCTATTTCTTATGGCTATTCTTAAACATCATCTAGTTCAATAGTTAAAGATTAATTTTGGCCAATAAAAATAGGACAAATATTTAGCACTTTTTGGTATGGATGAGGTGTAAATTTGCTATTGATTGTTTGACCATTAAATGAGATGATGTTTAAGTAGAGTGGTCTCCTACATTTAATTTATTTTGTTAAGTTACTATTGTGGTTAAGTATATATTTGAATTACTATAGGGGACTGTTGAGTCGTAAAATGTGCACACCACCATTTTACCCTTAGTTTAGCTCCTAGATGGGCCTCAAATATTCACCCTTGCTAATTAGGACCTATTTTAATACCTTTTTGAGCATTAAGTGAGTAATACTTGATCCCGATGCAAAAAACCTGAAAAAGAATCATAAGGTAGAACTAAGTATACTCTAAGTGCCCTTTTTCAGAAGGTGTCTAGCTAAAGGACCAGGGCATCCAAGCACCCTAGACCCTCCTTTAGCCCTGCCCTAAAAAGTGGCCTTGTCGGCTTAGGCCCTTTAAAACATTCCTAATGTCGGCCTTATGTGGTTTAACTCTCCAGAGATCAACGAGAATGCATATAAAAGTAAGTCATTCTATTCATTTGAATATCTAAGTGGTCTCTATGCTCTTGCTAACTTCCTAGAAGATTCTTATGCTCTCTACTCTGCTCTCAAGCTCTCTCTTATGGATTATTGCTGCGACACTAACATATTACAGGTCTTGTGAAGATCTTGGAGGCTACATCAACATCTTGAGTCAAGTTGTGACACTGTCTACAAGCATAGAAGGGTTTCCATGCGCATTATGACTTCCTTCCTTCATGCTTTGTGTTAACATTCCATCCTACTTCAGACTTTGCCTCTGCCCTCCTAGGGCATGCACTCTTTATCAATCATATTTGCTATTGTGGAGGTGGAAACACCATTCACGGGACTTGACTGAGGCAAGCTCCTAAATAGTGCCCAACATTTTCCCTCTTTTCATGTGTGTAGGTCAGACATACAAGTTTTAAAAGGTGACATCTGGGAAGACAATTAAAGTTGTTATTATAGACCCGACTATGAAATTAGTTTCTGGAAACCCTGATTTGGGACTAGGGCGCCCAAGCACCCTTTTCCTAAGCATTCTGACCTCTGAGAAAACTTTCTAAATTGTCTGTTGATCTTTGTTGTCCACCTGGTTGTTGGGTTTCAGGTACCGATAGTTTGTTTTACTCAGATCTTCATTAACTAGGGTTTCATGTCTTGGTCCTAACTTGATTGGTTGGGTTTGGGTTAATTGCTTCTCTATACAATAAAAGGGAAGAACCCTTGTAGTTTTTCTCTCCTTCTAAGGTAGAATCCAAGCTCGGTTTGTGCCCCAAATGTTTTGTAGAAGAGAGTTTGACCTAGTTTGATCTATTGAGCTAGTCTCTCTTTTCTACTAAACATTTCGGTGAACCTGACATGTCTTGCACTTTTGCATCCTTCTTCCTTTAGATCTGAGTTGTTTTATTCTTTAGATTTGGTTAGATTCAATTCGTTCATCATTTCAAAGCATAATTATATAGCGTAAATAGGCATTGTTTCATTGTTAAAATTCGTAAAGTCCTTGCATTATTAAAGAATTTAGCTAGTCTTCAAACCTAGGGTTTGTAGATTGGTGTGTTGTTGTAGATCTTGTTGCATTATTGGATTGATTAAAGGGTTGTAAGCTACTACACCTTATCGTCCTTGCCATTCTAGAACGTTTTTGCATATTTTTTCATTGAAAAAGGTGAAAAAATTAAGCATTTTAGACTTAGGAAAAGGCATAATTGTGCATTGTTATTCTATACCATATTTGTAAATAATACATAAAAGCATTACATTATGGATTCTTCTAGCTGCTCCTCTTTGGTGTCTTCGCATGCATACATCATAAATTTTGAAAATTTCTCTAAATTCATTAATATTCATCTATATGTTGTAGATCGCATAGCAACCATGTTTGATATTGATGTTCCTAAAAGTTCTATATATGAAATCCTTGGTTATATATCTACTGTTGATAGCTTCATAACTCTCTTGGGGGAGTATCCTTCGATATTAGAAGACCTTACTAAAATTATCTCCGTGAATTATCATGAGAAAGACAATGGTAAAGAACCTTCTTTTTCTTCTACTACATTTCATGATCTAATATCATGGACATCATCTCTAAGACATATGATATTTCTATGGCTCATCCTATGGATCTTCTACCTTCAATTGAATGTTCAAGCACCTTGGATATCACTAAGGAAGTGAAGACCCTCGATCTTCCTCCTTTGGTTGAATGTTCAAGTACCTTGAATATCACTAAGGATGCGAAGAATTTGGATGTTATCCTTTTGGTTGCATGTTCAAACCCCTTGGACATCACTTAAGATACAATCATCAACAATTTTCTTCACAACACCCTACCCTCCCTTCATTCCAATGCTCTCCCTTCAAAATATGAAGCATTCATGGATGAAGAGAGGTCTCTCACATTAAATCCCTTGAGGATGGATGTTGAGCTTAATCAAAATGAAAAAATGTCATTGAACTATCATCATTAATAAACCTATTCCACCCGCTATGGGGATAGTGGACAAGTGTAAAAATGTTCTTAAAATTATTGTGCATGAGGCACCTAATACGCCTCCTCACTTCAAACTAGTGATTATGGTTCAAGGTGATCCAACACCACCTTGACCCTTGGGTTACATTTTTAGTTATGCAAAACAAATTACAAAAGGTGTTCAAGATGTCTCACAACATTACATGATTGCTCACACATACAACACCCGTAATAACAAGCAAAGTAAGAAAGCACCGAGTGTGCTCATCTCACTTCCACCTTCTCAACCTATCCTACCTCAACCACCTCGTCTTCCTCTGCACATTGGTAAAGAATATGATCTTATTGAGCAGCTCCACACTACTCCGGCTAAGATCTCTCTATGGGATTTAATACAAACATCACCTACATACCATGTAATACTCCATGAGGCCTTACAAAAGGTAGTTGTTCCACCTTCTGTTAGACCAAATGATGCAGCATCCTTGCTAGATAGTATGCAGGTGGCAACTTCTGATATATCATTTCAACAACATGAGTTACCTCCCATAGATGAAAATGAGCCTCTCATGATATTTGTCATGAGTGGTACTAAGAGGGTAAGACGAACTATGATTGGTGGTGGATCGGGTCTTAATGTTTGTGGTATAGATTTGTTAAATAAACTCAATATTGATAAATCTTTGGTACAACCGGATGATATGCTTAATATTTGTGGCTTTGATAATATTAGTAGGACACCACTTGGCACAATCACCTTAGATATTAAGGCTGGACCCAAGATGGTACCTACTCTTATCCATGTCATGCCTAATTCTCTTTCATATAATCTTCTTCTTAGTATATTGTGGATCCATGCCATGGCGGCAGTCTTGTCTACCCTTCATCGTTCAATAAAATTCATCTTTAACAATAAACTACACACAATTAAAGCTGATACGTTTTCAAAAAGTTGTTCAAAAATAGAAACGAGATATCAAACTCCTTTAAGTGGTTTGATCCCTTCTTCACCACTATTCTCCATTGCTAACAATAGTATTGGTCAGGATAGTGTTGGACCTTCGAATGCATTTGTGGGCGATGATTGGGGTTTTCTAGACTTTACACCCTCCTTTATAGATGGGTATAAAGTCTCACCCTCACACCTTATGATCTCAAAAGTGAGGCAATTTATTCAATACCTAAGAAATTTAAACTTAACAATAATGTTGATGGAACTTTTAATCTTGGTGACGATCCACCTGCTTTCATAGAAATGGCAACCACTTGTGATAAAGTATCCTCTCAATCTAATGATTCATCTCCTTCTAATATATGTCATGGTAGTGACAAGATCACTTTAGATATCAACCCCCATGGGCTTGTTAGAACAAAGTTTGATCCTCCTCACCATAATAAAATGAATCATCCTTCTCAAGAGTTTTTTGTTGCAGAGTCTTATCAAAGATAGCTTAATCACTCTTCCTCCCCTTAAATGCAAAAAAATTCATAAAGATGGTAATCTAAATCAATACAGTGTGTATCATCAAGCACTTGGTCATTCCACTAACGAATGTCGAGTCTTGAGTAGTAAAATTCAACAACTTCGAACAAGGTGTGGCTCTAGCACTTCTCACCATGCTTCATGTAATCCCTAGAGCACCTTGTATTTCTTCCATCTATGTGGCACCTTGTAGCAATGCTCAAAATCATACCATGACCACAAGCCATTGTGTATCATGCCTTTAAGCATCCCCTTGTTTTACTTGTCTTGGGGGAAACCCCTTGTCGCGATGTAGCTTTTGTAAACATGTCTCATTTGGGCTCATGTCTTTAGAAAGCTCTCGTGCTTGTTTTATGTTTCTTTCTCACTCTACCTTAATGACAATTGCTCCTTGATGGAGTTAGCAATCACTTTAAGGTGGGGGCATATATCGTACTATGCACCTTACTCTCTTCATTCTACCTAAGCACTCATCAATTATCTCTGTTACTACTCTCTCTTGGAAAGGATTACGGAAAGCTTGGAAACAAGATCTTGAGTCTATCTTGTTCTCCTAAGTTGAGGCTCCTTCAATGTTTGGGAGAAGGATTGCACCACCAACTAGAGTTTGGTAGTAAGGTCGCTTTGCCTTCTTATTCTACAAGGCTTTGTGTAATTACTCTTGAGGGAGGTAGCTTAGTGTGTTCCCTTGAGTGGAAACATTTTCCTTTGGAGATGGTGTGCTTGATGTGTTTTTACTTCTCCTATGCTTCTTCTCTTTTCTAACTAACCCCTTAGCATTCTTCTTTATTGCATCTTGGGTAATGATGCATGGTGATTGAGACATCACTTAGATCGAGGTCTCCTTTGTCATGCTGACTCAAGGTCTTATGCATTTTGTTCTTATATATTATCTATGCTTCACATGTATTCTATGTATACTTTGTACCTTATATGTGTATGCTTCATGTATACTTCATGCATTGTGTGTATGCATTGTGATTTCTCAAGTTTATGCCTTGTGTATGGCTTGTCTTGCCTTGTGTCTTCTAAATGCTTTGCATGTATGTCATGTGTCTTATGTGTATGCCAATCATCATAGACTCCTAGAATCCTAAACTTGGGGGCTTGATCACCCTTCAACTTTGGTGTCATTCTTTGGTTTCTATGTTGTGTTTGAATTGTGTCTTCTCCATCCCTTAGTATGAGTCTAAATGTAAGTTTGTACCCATAATAAAGTGGGGACTAAATATTGAGGCATAAAATGTGTACATCACCATTTTACCCTTAGTTTATCTCTTAGATGAGCCTCAAATATTCACCCTTGCTAATTAGGACCTATTTTAATACCTTTTTGAGCATTAAGCATGTAATACTTGATCCCAATGCATGAAACCTAGAAAGGAATCATAAGGTAGGACTAAGCATACTCTAAGTGCCCTTTTTCAGGAGGTGTTTGGCTAAAGGACTAGGGTGTCCAAGCACCCTGGGCCCTCCTTTAGCCCAGCCCTAAAAAGTGGCATTATCATCTTAGGCCCTTTAAAACATTCCTAATGTTGGCTTTATGTGGTTTAACTCTCTGAAGATCAACAGGAATGCATATTTAAAAATAAGTCATTCTATTCATTTGAACATCTAAGTGATCTCTACACTCTTGCTAACTTCCTAGAAGATTCTTATGATCTCTTGTGCTCTCTACTATGATCTCAAGCTCTCTCTTGTGGATTATTGTTGTGGCATTAACATATTGTAGGTCTTGTGAATATCCTGGAGGCTACATCAACTTCTTGAGTCAAGTTGTGACACCATCTCAAGCATACAAGGGTTTCCATGCTCATGGTGACTTCCTTTCTTCATGCTTTGTGTTAGCATTCCATCCTACTTCAGACTTTGTCTCTGCCCTCCTAGGGCATGCACTCTTTATCAATCATATTTGCTATTATGGAGGTGGAAACACCATTCACGGGGCTTGACTAGGGCAAGATCCTAAATAGCACCCAACCTTTTTCCCTCTTTTCATGTGTGCAGGTCAGACAGATGAATTTCAAAAGGTGACATCTGGGAAGAAGATTAAAGTTGTTGTTATAGACCCGACTGTGAAATCAGTTTCTAGAAACCCCAATTTGGGACCAGGGCACCCAAGAGCCCTTGTCCTAAGCATTCTGACCCTTGAGAGAAGTTTTTGAATTATCTGTTGATCTTTGTTGTCCACTTGGTTATTGGGTTTCAGGTACCGACAATTTGTTTTACTCAGAACTTCATTAACTAAGGTTTCATGTCTTGGTCCTAACTTGATTGGTTGGGTTTGGGTTAATTGCTTCTCTATACAAAAAAAGGGAAGAAGCCCTATAGTTTGGATCTCCTAATGTAGCTCACATTGATTGAAGGTGAGCTATGTGTTTGAGGAAAGGATGATATCATCAAAAGGGTAGTATATAAACATGAAAGAGAAGAAATTATAAGAGAAGCACATGAAGGGATAGTAGGAGGACATAATGTTGGAGACATGACAACAAGAAAAATCAAACTAGCTGGATTATGGTGGCCTTCACTTTTCAAAGATGCAAAAATATATGTTAAGAATTGTGATGTATGTCAAAGAACAGGGAGACCTACCACAAGAGATGAAATTCCATTAAGACCAGTCCCAACATGTTGAAATTACCTTTTAAAAAATGGGCTATTGATTTCATTAGACCTATAGACCCACTGGAAAAATAGTCAAAAGCTAGATTCATCATTACCGAAGTGGAATACTTGACTAAGTGGGTGGAAGCACAACCAACTAGAGACTATATAGAAAAAACTATTGCCAGATTCATCTATGAGGACATAATTACCATGTTTGGTTGTCCTTTGAGTATAACCGATGATCAAGGTAAACATTTTGTAAATAAGATGATTTCAAAACTATTACACAATTTCATGATAGTACACAACAAGAGTTCACCATATTATCCATAAGAAAATGGGGCAAGTGAAGCTTTGAATAAGATCATTGGGGTAGCATTAACAAAGATGTGCAATGGGAACAAGAAAGACTAGGATCTAAAAGTACCTGCAGTACTCTGGACATATAAGACAACTTAAAAAAGAACCACTAAGTTCACTCCCTATGAACTAGTGTATGGAATAGATGCTACAATACCGGTACATTTCATATTGCTAAACTTATGCATATCCCAGACCTTCAAGCTCAATGAAAAAGGCTCTCTGACATAAAGGATTGAAGAATTGGAGAAAATGGATGAGGATAGATTGATGGCAGCATACAATATGAACATGGAAAGGAAAAGATAGAAAGCCTGGCATGACAAAACCTGAGGAACAAGACATTCAAGGAAGGTGACCCAGTACTCCTATATGACAACAAGTTCAAAAAGAAGGGAAAACTAAAGACAAGGTGGCTAGGACCATTCTATATTGAGGAAATTGCAGATTCCAGAGCAATCAGACTAAAGAACATGGAGGACCAATTATAAGCTAGATATGTCAATGGTGCTAGACTCAAGAAATATTTTAAACTGAAATAGAGCATGTCTTGAGGACAAGACATAATTTTGAGGGGGGATGATGTTATCAGGGTATAGAGCATAGAGCATAGACAACTGGAGGATGGTGCATACAATTTGCAAAGGCCAAAGCCGACAGGAGACATGTCCCTATATGAAATAGATAAATTGTATATATAGATATAGGGCATGATGATATAGTATGAGAGAATATAGAATGTAGCATGATATGAGATAGATATTGATGTGAAGATGACATATAAGTCGTGTATGTAACTGGTGAGGTAGAGACTTAGACCTACCGAAGGATGGATATATGATGTATAACATTTGATTGTTGTTGATATATAGATATATGGAAATTTGTCGGTACTGGGTAATTCTGTGTTGTTTTGTTATTATGATCTATGTGTGATACTATGTTTCTATTATTCTTTGTATTTTGCTATCAATCTCTAGCTACTTGATTGGGGTATAAATTGACTACAAAGACTTGACTAAGGACCGGATCTCTGGACTGGTATCCCTCCTCATTTCTTGCTAATAATGCCTATCCCCTTTTATAACAATTTGATTGCCCAAAAATGGAGTCGACAAAAAAATATCTACCATCGCTACCTCTATCACCATGGACTTGAATTTCTTCTGACTTTGTTGTCCTTCTCTGTTGAAACTTGATGGTGCCAACTTGCAACATTAAAAGCCTACCAAGAAATGTGCAAGTCGTTCAACCTTTGTATAAATGTTTCCTTGTACTGTTGTGCCACCTAAGGGAACCTCAAGTAGCATTATGCTTTTATTGCAAGACTTGAAGGTTTGCTTATGCATCTGTCATTCACTAGCACACTGTTTCTCCTCTTGATATTGAAAGGTCCTTCATAAAATTACTGGTCATTAGATTCTTGTGTTGATCGTGATCTATGGCTCGAGAAGGCTCCTTTTCTTTGGATCAATCCTGTAGGTTACTGTACCAAACGATGACGAGGTGATTCTCCTTGCAACATTAGAACTACAACCTTGAAACTATGTACGAGCACACCAAGTGTTGGGTCTTTGTGTGGTCTTTGCCTTTGAGACACCGGGTCCACCTTTGGCTCATTGTCAAGACACATGGCATCTTGGCACTTCTTGAAATGGTCATAGCCCTGTCAAGGTATTGGGCTTACACCATGATGACACTTGGCACGACCACGACCTTTTGTTCTACTCAAAGATTTTAGTACTCGGCCCTACCTTAGTGATATATGAGACATTTGGTGTTTCAAAACTTTCTAATGATGCTTTCCTTTCCATGACTCTAATTGCTTGTGAAATCCTTCCACGTGGAAAGCATCAGCATTTCAACTTGGCAACATTTCTATTTGATTCAAAATCAATAGAGGTTCCAAATGAGGGGCAGGCACCTTTCCACCATGTGCGATCTATTCAATCGTGGATGGATTCAGGACTAATGTCGATCTGCCTAACTCAAAAGCAAATGTAGAACTAAAATTTTCTACAAGGGACAAAGCACTAGGCCCACTTACAAACATCGAGTGAATGCAGTACCATTCTGACTACATCAATGGCCATCCCACATCATGAGGAAGGAAGCAGAACCACCACTCAAAACTACAATGCAAAGGGTCATTGAAATGTAATAAGACCTTTCCACCTATTGAGTTTGATGATTTCATGCATGCATAGAATGCATGTGATGAAATGGATGACCGCCACGTATCAAAGTGCTAACATAACATAACACTTGGGGATCATGTGACCAAGGTATAAGTTCCTAAAGTGGGGACCTAGCAACAAGCAATAAATAATGTGTGGGTCCAATAATATCTATGGACTTCAAGGGGATCAAGTGGTTACTTCTTAATGAAGCCATGAGACTAACTGGTCAACTTTGAAACATAACAATTTGGAGCCCAAAGACCAAGCAAAGAAAATTTGTTGACACACAAATCTTTAAGCCTAGGGTTTTAACATTTTGTAATTGAGGCTTAAACCCTAGAAATCAATACCAGACAATCAAATGCATCAAATTTCTAGAAAACCTCCAACAAATACCACATCTTGAGAGATTGTTTGAGACCATACAAAGATTTTTCAATCTACAAACTAAGTTGCTTTACCTCTTTCTACATAGTGCATCTCTTCCTCCAAGTCACCATATAGGAATGTTGATTTCACATCCATTTATTCTCTCTAAATTAAAATTTGTTGCTACAGATAATAAGAACCTAATAGATGTTAGCTTAAAAACTAGGGAAAAAAACTCACCAAAGTCTATCCCCTCAACCTAGGAATATCATTTCACAACCAACCATGCATTGTACTTTTTAATACCATCATCTAAACTAATCTTTTTGAATACCCATTTACATTCAACAAGATTTTTTCCTTTTGGAAATGGTACCAAGATTTCATTCTTTTTCAACATGGCCATCTCCTCATCTATGGTCGCTCTGTAGGACTTAGAATCACCCATATCCATCACCTCAAGTTCACAATTCTAAACTCATTGATATTAGTAATCAAAACAAATATACATCTCCAATTAAGAGTATACCTAGCTAGTTGTCATCTCTATTGAGTGAACTATTGGGATAAGGTGCCATTAACCTTGTAAATCCCAATATTGTATTTATTCCATTTATTATATGTAATTTGTAATTATCCATGAGGAGATGTACTAGTTTCACTAGCAGGGGTAATTTCAGAGTCGCCGAAAGTTATTACGAAGTGACTTTTACTATTGGCAAATGTAAAAAATCATGGTAAATGAGGATAGGTGTGCTCCCTTGAGGAATATACTATTTTTGGCATGTATGACAACTGTCATAATGTTTGGTGAGTGAATCTATGACAACTACAAGTTGTCATAAGATTCTATGATTCTATGACGCATATGATGCATATGACGGATATGTTAGTTGTATATTTGCTATATTTAGCCCAAGGTTCCTATCTTGGAAAGATACTCTTTTGCTGGAATCTATGAAGGTTATGACGCGTCATAAGATGTTGTAAGAGGCCAGATTTAGTCTTGGGCACCCAACCTTTGTATGGTTGTTTTTGGACAAGTGGAAGGTGCTTGTAAGATGGCATTTAATATTTGTATGTTGGGGAATCTCATGAGAGAGAAGGTGAATGCCTAAGATGAGTTAGAAAATGTCTCTATAAGTATTTGCCATGTATTAGTTGCTGCAATATAGATTTTAGGTACTAGGGTGTTGCCGAAATGCTATCAGATTGAAGACTGGTGGAGAGAGTTGAAGTGTTGTATTGTAAATCATTTTTCAGATTAATACACACATTGGGCCTCTTTCCTGTGTGGATTTTTTTACCCGAAAGGGTTTTCTCCATGTTAAACATTGTGTTATGTGTTCATATTTTTGATTTTGCATTTCTCTGAAGCATAGTTTTGTTTCTGTGTTACAATCTCCATTAATAACACACAGTTAAAGATTGCAGAAATTTATATTGA
This sequence comes from Cunninghamia lanceolata, assembly GCA_027924645.1. NCBI lineage: Eukaryota > Viridiplantae > Streptophyta > Pinopsida > Cupressales > Cupressaceae > Cunninghamia > Cunninghamia lanceolata. Next base: position 1,446,162 of record BSBN01000031.1, read on the forward strand.
ATCAGATTTCCATTGAAGTAGTGTTGCTTTCATTTCTAACATGAACCTCCTCAAGAGATAAGGTGGAGGTTCTGCCTCTTCCACACTATCAAAACTATCTGATCTCTCTTCCTCTTCAAGTAATTCATGAGCTTTTGGCTCAACCTTCTTGGTCTTTGGGGTTAGTTAAATCACATTTTTCTTTTCAACCTCTTTAGGTTACAACACTATGTAAGAAGGTTTAATCTCTCTAAAAATAACACTTCTACCATACATAACTCTTTCATCCACAAGGTCCCAAAGCTTGTACCATTTCACAATGACACCATAGTCAATGAAGACACATTTCACTACATTGTTCTCCAACTTTGACTGCTTCTCCCTAGGCACATGTGCATACACCTCATAACCAACAAATCTAAGATGTTGTAATGAGGGATTTTTTCTTGTCCATGCCTCCATAGGAGTCTTATAAAAAAGAGCTAATATAAGAGACCTATTAATTAGGTAGCAAGAAATATCAACTTCTACCTAAAACTTTTATTGCAAGTTGGGTCCACTAAGATTGCATACTCCTAGCCCTCTCCATTAACATCTTATTCATCCATTCTACAACTCCATTCTATTGAGGGGTATATGAAGTTATCTCATGTCTCTCAATCTTGTGCACTTTACAAAATCTATCAAAATTTTCAAAATAAAACTCATTGTCATTGTGATTCCTCAAAACCTTAATCTATCTAGCAATTTAATTTTCCAAAAGAGCCTTAAACTCTTTAAACTAACTAAAGACTTCAAATTTATTCCTAAGGAAATACACTCATGTCATTTTAGAATAATCATTTATAAAAGATACATAGTACAAAGACAAAAATTGAAGGAACATTAACAAGACTAAATACATCTAAATGAATTAAATCCAACACCCCCAAATATTGTGAGAACTAGAATAAAATTGAGTTGTATTTTTTATATACACAATGTTCACAAGAATCAAGTTCAAGAGAACAATCATGTATACCTTCAATAAGATTTTTATTTTTCAAGTTCCTTAGACCCTTCTCATCTATATGGCCCATTCTCTGATGCCATAGCATTATTTTATCCAGAGGAAACTTGCTCTTTGAAGCAAGATCTCACTTAGGTATTCAGAAAGCATGACCATTGGAAGTAGACACAACACTTCTCTTTGTTTCTGGTGATGGTAAATGTGTAGATTCTACAGATCTCTTCACTACAGAAATAGAAAAACTATTGCACTAGACATTACATGTATCTAGCTGAAATAGAGTGTCCACACAAATACACTTAACAAACACCATAGCTTCTTGCACCATCTTACACCTTCCACTAGAGAAAACAACCTACACACCCGCACCATTGAGTTTGCTAACTGATAAAATAATTTGTGCCAAACCAAGGATGTGCAACACACTATTGATCTCAGGTGATTTAAGTTCAAAGATATGTCCCACTTTTATAAAGGAAATGGCCAAACTAGTCTAACTTTTTAACGAATCACTGGAAAGTGACATATTTGTTTTAAATTTTCAAATAATGTAAACTAATGAAATGTAGATTTTTTAGTGTATTTTATGTTTTTATTTTTATTTTATTTTTTAAAATTATTTGAATGTAGATTTTTTGTAAAATTGACACTATAATTTAGTTGCTAATAAAATGTTGAAAATGAAGTTAAGTGAGATGCCACGTTTTATATAGTAAATTTTTTCTTTCGAATTTTTTTCTTTTGTATTTATAACTTGAAACTTTAGTGCATGGATTCATTTTTTTTCATTTAAGTAAATATATATTTTATATAAATCTTGAAAGTTGTGTGTACTAAAAACACAACTATTTCAATGGGATGCCAATTTTTGTCTTGACTATTTATCCAAAATAGAAAATGATTATATCCTCTCGACATGGAATCTCTCCTCTAGTGCATCATATTTTTTTATATTTTTTAAATAAAATTTAGTTTTTTTTTAGAAAACAATCAACCTTATATTTTTGTATTGATGACCTACTTTTAGTAAAACCTAAAAAGAAAATATACACTTTAATTAAACTATTATAAAATTTATTTTTTTTAAACAACACTTATGGATCTACAAAAAAGGTTTTTTAAATTAAATGTTATTTATATCATTAGGAGTTGTGAGAACATTAAGTTTTTTAAATAATTTCATTTTTTTGTTAATTAGCTCTAAATTGATGCTACATATGTATGTAGTGGACACTTTTAGCTAGAAAAGTTGTGGACCAAATCTAATTTAACTAGAATGAATCCATATAGAACATATGTTTGACTGAAATTAACTTTTAGTTGGAAATGTTTAAATTTATTTGTGTTGATAAGTTGGCCTATTTAGTGGAACACAACTTTGAACTTTCACCCCCCCTTTCACTTATCCATCAGGGAATTGAATCTAAACTCTACCATGACCAACTATGCTCAAATGAGAATCATTATAGAGGTACACCTTATCACTATCATATTCTTCATACTTTGAAAACCACCCCTAATGGGAGGCCCTCATATGGAAGGAAGCTCCAAAGTCTATCAACCACACACCCTCCAATGCATGAGTTTCTAAGGGTGTTGCAAAGGCATTTGCATCATCTTGAAAAGACTTTTTAGACTCATCATCTGAATCATTTTTCTTTTTCTTTTTCTCCTCTTTGTTATCTCTACAAAAGTGCTCAGTCTTGTTGTAGTTCCAACACTTAGTCTTAGACTTTTTAAGAGATTTAGATCTTCCATAGGATTTGGATCTAGACTTTTCTTTCTTCTTTTCATTTTCCTTTGATCTTTCATGATCAACTAGAGCCTCCTTAGTAGATTTGGAAGCTTTTCGTCACACCACCTTTGAGAGTAAAGAAACCACTACCTCATCCATTTTGAGTTTTGAGGTAGTACTTATGATTGCCATCACCAAGTGATTACATGTGTCTAGCAAAGAACATAGACGTGTCATGCAATGATCCCCCTCCTCTATTTTCTCTCCAATAGAGTGCAATTAGATCACAATTATATTGAACATATTCTAATGCTCAACCATCAAACCACGATCATCCATTCTCAAGGTGTACAACTTCTTTCTCAAGAAAAGATTGTCGACCAAGGATTTATCTTAGTATTGTAAGTCTCCCAACGTCCTCCAAAGGCCTTGTGTAGTGGTTTCTTCATGTACATTCAGTAAAGTAGAATCCACTAAGTAGATCCTAATGAGGCCCTTCACCTTTCTGTCCAATAGATCCTAGTCAACTTATGGCATTGCATTAGGTTTAGATCTAGATAAATAGCCCATAGATTTTTATCTAAAAACATATCCTTCATCTTGAGCTTCCACAACTCAAAGTTAGTACTAGTGAATCTCCATCTCTATACTTGATGTGTTTGCCATTTTCTTGCAACAAGATTTGCTTCTACGCAAGATCCCTTTCAAACCAAGATTAGAACAAAAGACCTTGTCCCTAATACCTAGGGCCCAAGGTGATCAATCCCTAATACTAAATGAAAGGAAGCGGAGATGTGGATTGTGCTTCTTATACAATATATGAGAGGAGGTATGTGCAAAAATTAAATTGATCATGCATTTACAAAGAAATATAAACAACATAGTGATTTATGTGGGAAAAACTCTTTCAAGAGAAAACCCACACTCCAAAGAAACTGAATGTATTATTTAATAAACAATAGTTACAATACACTTGCAAAGACTAAGTCTTTATAGGAGTATCACCAACAAGAGATTTAGAGCAATTTTGACAACATAACAATACTTATAAAACTCACTATGAAACCTCCATCTCAAGCACCCAATAAATAGGAGAAGCAAGACATGAAATCATCAAATGGTAATTAGGAAACCATGAACTAAAACACTTAAAATGTGACACCCAAATCTCTTGTCAAAATTCAATGCTCAAATCCCAAGATGAGTCCATAGACTAAAAATAGCATATTCCTTCCTCCTATCATAAGCTCATCATAATCCATTCACCAATTTGGGTGCTCCATTTTGACTTGATTATCTCCAATCAAAGATGCATTATAATGTGTCATAACATGCATCATAAGTTGGTCAACAAGTGTAACCCCTATTACAACTATTTAATACATCTTAGATGCTCTTATATATCCGATGTGTGAAGCCTAACTTCTAAAGGTCATAACTTTTGATTTGACATGTCAATTGAGCTCTAAATTTTTAAATTGAAGATCTCAAAGAGATCCATGTTGTTATAACTCGTTTGCTCTAGCGAACGCCCATTTCAACATTTTTTCAGGGTTAAAATCGACCTCTAAAACCTTAAAAATTGCATTTTTGTATTTTATAGCCCAAAAATTGTAATTTTTTTTCTTGACATTAGGATGCAAGGTTGAGACACATTTCCTAACAAGGATATCCTTAGTCTCAAAATGTCTATAAACTCGAGAAGTTCCAGCTATTAAGGACTTATTGAAAATATCAAACATAATCATGTACCCTACACCATTCTAGGCTCCAACCAAATAGAACCATTATCTACTATCACAATGATGTACCTCAATATGCTTAGTATTTGTGTGAAGATTATATCTTGTCCAACTAAAGATACCCTAAGTATCACCTTACAAAAAGGTAGGTTGTTGGTGTCAAAGTCTTACCAAGTACCTCTTGCATTCATACTACATACTCGACCTTAGAAGTAGAAACTGCAAGAATTGACAGCTTCTTACTTATACAAGCAGAATGTGTAAAGCCAATAAAGCAATTAGAGTGCTTTAAAAAAACAAAAAAGTATCACTACCACAAGTGCACTCTGTAGTTACTAAGATGATAGGCTATTCTTAAATATTATCCACTTCACTAGTCAAAGGTCAATTTTGATGAATAAAAATAGAGCAAATATTTACCACTTTTTATTGTGAATGCAATGTAAAATTACTATTGCCTGCTTGACTATTAAAATGGGTGATATTTAAGTAGAGTGAAGATGATATGGGCCCTTAATATATCAAATAACTCTTAAAGTTTTCCTGCACTATATATCGAATTTGAAATTAATAATAAAAAAAAGTCTAGCCGAGACTATTAAATATAAATAGGGAGGTCCATCCGAGGGGTGCCTGTGGAATGTGTCTTTTACATTCTCCCCTGGAGCCAAAACACCAGCCATGGTAACTGTACTGCTTGTCACCATCTTCATCAATTCCTCCTTCAGATGGGACCCCTTCTGTGGGGGCAGCTGTCATCAAAGACTCTCCAGCCCGGCTCCCTTTTATTCCACCAAACAACAATGTCAAGACCCAAGATTTCGAATGCATGAGGCACCTCCTTCTCCAAATCATATTCTGGCGCCATAGGATACCATTCTTGAAACCAACTGAACTTATCCTCATCTTCCTTGATCCCAACTTTAGTACTTGTATTCTCTTGGGAAGACTCTGAGGAAGTTGTTGAGGGCTGGGCAATAGCAGAAGGGTTAAAGATCATTCTTTGGTAGTTTCATCTTCTTCTAGTAATTTAAGCATTGAATTTGAGGATGTGGGTGTCCTTTTGCAGGGCCATGAGATGGATCCCATATGACTTAGAGGCTTAATTGAATGATGAGCTGATGGTGTGAGCCGATCAAACTGCTAAGAACAGCCACACTTGACTATAACTGGAGAAAATGTTGGTAATGAAGAACACTTCTCTTACAATCAAGTTGAAAATCTTTGCATATCATTGTGGATGTTCCTTATTTCTGGAATGTTAACGAAGCGACGCATTGTATGCACTCATTCTAGGTTTGCATTCATCTGGACATTTCTGGTATCCCTTGATCACTTGTGATGGTGCTTTATTTCTAGAATGTTAACGAAGTGATGCATTGTATGTGCTCATTCCAGGTTTGCATTCATCTAGACATTTCTCATGCAGTGGGAGCTCCTGGATGTACAATATGCCATGGAAAGCAGACTTCAAGTGGGAGGTTGTTCAGATGTGAAGTTGCAGCATGAATCGAACTTCAAGTGGGAGATTGTTGGATGTGAAGTCCGACTGTTCAATTCATATTCCCTGTTTGTCTCTTCACCTTCTCTTGAAGAGAATTGTATATATATGAGGGAAAGATCATATGTATGATGCTACAAATAATAAGAAGATTATTGCCCTTCTTTCCTGTGGACGTAGCCACATTGGTGAACCACGTTTAATATCTGTCTCTGTGTTCTACTTTGTGTGTTGTTTATTTATCTAATTTTTTAACAGAACTCACATGCTCAAAAGAGTTCTTCCCTGCATTTATCTATCAACGCTCAGCATTGATTTAACTTGACTAAGCCAGCTTGACCAACTTTAGCTATCATCGGAAAGAGAATCAAAACTTCTACACATAAATTTTTAGTTGAAAAGAAAACAACAAATCACATCAATAGTAGCATTGGTCCGCTTGCTTTGAGAAAAAGACAAAAACTAAAAGGAAAATCTTGTAACTTACCATCGTCACAAACTAAAAATAAAATCTTGTAATTAGAAGACAAAATTTTTAGAAAAAAAAAAATAACTTACCATCGTCACAAACTAAAAATAAAATCTTGTAATTAGAAGTCAAAAATTTTAGAAAAACAAAATTGCAATTTATTGCTTTTTTTATTTTGATATGTGTAAATTTAAGAATTGATTAAAGTTGTGTAAATTTCCTATCACAAGTATTGAGGGGTATCGATTCCAACAAAGTTGTTTGGGTCATGATTTCAGTCTTGCCCCTTTTTTGGTGTAGCAAAACTTGATCATTCCTCAACTTATTTGGAACCATTCAACTTCATTAGAGACCAAGAACCCTTTAACAAAAAAATATATTTCTTTGAATTGGAAGATGAATATTAGAATATAATTCTAACTCCATTCTTATATCAGACTATAAATATTAGAATATAGAAAAATATATTTTTATAAGTAGTGATTTTGACATCAACATTTCGGATGACACTCCAAGATCCATCATCAGGGTGAAAAGAGCAAGAGAGGATAATGAAAATGATAAATTGTAGACCCAAAGCCAACTAAATAGAGGAAGAGGGAAAGGGAACACATCAGGAAAGCGACCAGAAATATTCGTGAAAAAAGGGAAAGCATAAATATGTATGAGAATCAAAATAACAATAAATAAAAATGTAAATCTACATATATATAAATATGTAAGCATGTCTAGATATATAAATATAAATAAACGGGAGTATGTTAATATGAAGGAATAAATAAAATGAGAAAAAAAGAGAAAAATTATATGGAAAGGTGAATACCAAATTTGTAAATAAGAATAGATAGATAAAGAAACATACCAATTAGAAATTTGATATAATACTAGTATGCCTATATTTAAAAAATATGTCTAAAGTACACGAGAGATATCCTTCTCGATACGCTTATATAATTAATATTATAAATTTATAAAAAAAGTGTTATAGGCACCTCTCTGGACGTATTTTATATATGTTATTATTTAATATATATAAGCTAGTATAATATTATTATTAAATTATATATTATTATAATAATATTATTATATTATATAATATAATTTGAATAAATCAAAATTATACAGTATAACATTATTAAATATGATATATTCAATTATTAAATATGATATATTAAATTCGCTACTATATTTGGGTAGCATGTAACGTTCCCCACCTTTTGATCTCTCACCTAATGGAAGAGTGGGTCGCTAATGACAGGTCATCATTATCTTCAAATCTTATGTGTGAAAGGGAGGAGTGGAGTGTTTGGGGTTACTAAATTTACAGTTAGACAGTTACATGGCTTATAATAGGAAGGCCTTCCAAGCAAGGGTTGTCTTTGTATTCTAGTCAGAGTTGTTTAGGTAGAGGTGTCTTAATGCATTATGGGAAGATTTGTGATGCAGAGGTTGGAGGATTCACTCAAACAAACCAAAATTTCAAACTTTGTAACCCTATCTTGGTGGGTTTCTCACAATTTCACCATTCTCCTAATAGCCTTCCAAAACTGATAAAATGGTGATAACTTGTAGAGAAGACATCATATCCAAAATCTAAACCCTATTTCAGATACCCATTTGGAAGTTATTCAACATATGTGGAAATTAGGGGTGGTTGTTTTGTAACACTGGGGTCAAATTTTGACTGTCCCGTTTTGGAATTAGACCATTTAGGGCAGCAAACAAGGTTTTTCTAGCACAATTTGCAAACCAGATCTCAAACCCACAAACCAATCATTGTTTTAGATACCTTTTTGGCCATTTAATAACATATGAAGAGTTCAGGTATGATTATTTTGGAACAAACCCCTCAAAAATTGACTGTCTTGTTGTCCCAAGGTCTAATTAGGCTTGTTTTGATAGGTCACTTTGTGATTTTTTATAACCCAAACCTCAAACTCCTATACCACTAGCCTAGACATGTTAAATATGGTTTGCACAAACATTTTCCATCACCAAAAACAATTTTCTACAAAGTTTTTATACAAACCCTATCACTTATGCATAAAAAACCTAGGTTTTCAAAGCAGTTTGGAGTAAAATGCTTCTAAAATGCTCAAAACTGAATGAAATTCGATGAGACCAAGTTTTCTAGAAACTAGATTCAATTCCACATCACCTCTAATCAATTAGAGACCACTTTCAGGCCGTACAACCTCATGTAGCAAAAAATTACAATGAGAAAATGCAGAAAATTTGCACAAAACAATCCTATTTATTATTCAATTCTTCTCCAAACCCACACTTCTGCCTTACAAACAATGCAAATGACCTTTTTAAAGGATTTACAACTTCCTAGAATTAAATCAACCAATCCAAATTGTCTTTTAACCTCCTTGACCCTTCAACTTCTCTATTTTGCCTTTTGTTGCACTTTTTTGCAATTTTTACATTGTTTGCAATATTTGAAAAATGAACTCCTAACAACCTCCTAAGAACTATTCCAAGCTTAAAGTGGCCATTTAGACCTTATTGCATCATGAGATCATCAATACTAAATCAAAAACCTAAGATTGCCTCATGAAGGCATGTACTAGCTAAGGTGCTCCTGCACCGTACTCCTGGCCAAATGAAAACTCCAAGTCCTCTTGGATTGAATGCAGTAACAAGTATTCATCATTAAATGCTCCTCCTTGTAGTCTTCTATGCCCTGCTCCTTGAAAGAGCTCCATTTGTTCTTCATCTTCACCTTTGGCTTTAGTTGGTCTATGCTGACTTGTCTCCACTTTGTCTTGCCTCTTTGAATCTGCTCCTTCATGCTCTGATGTGTCACAATATCTGTCTCAACTCTTTGTCCTTCTTCTATTTGTTGCATCTTGACCTTTAGTTTGTTCCCCGTCCAAAGTATTATCACAACAAGGAAGTGATACATTGTCTCTATCACAATACAACCATGTTTCTTCAACTCATTTTGAGTCTTCAAGATCAATTCATCCTTGATCTTCTCTTAATCACACTTTGACACCAACTCAGTATCATTTCCCTCTAAGATCAGATGCTTTACCTCTGTTGCAATGTCATCTTCATGTTTGGGGATGGATGCAACCTCTATCTTTTTTTCTTTCTCTTCATATTCTTCTTCTTGTTTGGCTTGCTCCTCTCCTACCTCTATCAAAGGTTCTATCATCTTCATTTCTGATTCTTATGCCTTCATGTGTCTTCCTTTTTGTATCAGCGTTTGAATAAGCCATACAACTCTTCTCTTCTTAATTATCAAATGCCAACTTGTGGCTTGCCTACCCAACTATTCCATCTCAGCCTCAAATTTTTCTCTCATCGCTCTAAAATCCTCTAATGCTTGCCTCAATCCTCTAATCTCTTGATCCATCTTCATTTTCTTTGTCTTTTCCTCTTTTCTCTTCCTCTCTTCTTGTTTCCTCTTTGATGAACCCTCACCCAGCAAGTACCTCTTCAAAAAATCTATTTCTCCTTCTTCAAGCAAGTCTCTTTAACCTTGCTTCTTAACTTTGTTGCCTCACCTAGGTCTCTTCACTTTTCCTCTACCTAGTCTTTTAGCAACCAACCTGCACAAACACAAACACACAACCACAAACTTCTCTTGCCCAGACCTTCTGAGCTTTGATACCAATTGATGCAGAGGCGGTAGGATTCCCCCAAACAAACCAAACTTTTAAACTTTGTAACCCTATCTTGGTGGGTTTCTCTCACAATTTCACCATTCTCCTAGTAGCCTTCCAAAACTGATAAAATGGCGATAACTTGCAGACCAGACCTCATATCCAAAATCTAAACCCTATTTCAGATACCCATTTGGAAGTTATTCAACATATACAGAAATCAAGGGTGATTGTTTTGTAACACTGGGGTCAAATTTTGACTGTCCTGTTTTGGAATTAGACCATTTAGGGCAGCAAACAAGGTTTTTCTAGCACCATTTGCAAACCAGATCTCAAACCTGCAAACCAATCATTGTTCTAGATACCCTTTTGGCCATTTAATAACATATGAAGAGTGCAGTTATGCTTGTTTTATAATAAACCCCTCAAAAACTGGTTGTCCTGCTATCCCAAGGTTTAATTAGGCTTATTTTGATAAGTCACTTTGTGATTTTTTACAACCCAGACCTCAAACTCCTATACCACCAGCCCAGACATATTAAATATGGTCTACACAAATATTTTCCATCACCAAAAATAATTTTCTACAAAGCTTTTATACAAACCCTATCACTTATGCATCAAAAACCTAGGTTTTCAAAGCGGTTTGGAGTAAAATGCTCAAAACTGAATAAAATTCGATGAGACCAAGTTTGATGGAAACTAGATTCAATTCCACATTACCTCCAATCAATTAGAGACCACTTTCAGGCCATACAACCTCCTATAGAAGAAAATTACAATGAGAAAATGTAGGAATTTTGCACAAAACAATCTTATTTCTTATTCAATTCTTCTCCAAACCCACACTTCTACCTTACAAACAATGCAAATGGCCTTTTTAAAGGCTTTACAACTTCCTACAACTAAATCAACTGATCCAAACTATCTTTTAACCTCCTTGACCCTTCAACTTCTCTATTTTGCCTTTTTTTGCACTTCTGTTACAATTTTTACATTTACAACTTTTACATTGTTTGCAATATTTGAAAACTGAACTCCTAACAACCTCCTAGGACCTATTCCAAGCTTAAAGTGGCCATTTAGACCTTATTACATCATGAGATCATCAATACTAAATCAAAAACCTAAGATTGCCTCATGGAGGCATGTACTGGCTAGGGTGCTCCTGCACCAATTTGTTCACACGCAGAGAGGAATTTACATAGTCTTTCCTGATTATAAATCCATTCATAGGTAGAGTAAGGTGAATCCAATTGCAGGCCTTGTAGTACTCCTACATTCTTTGTCCTCAGAACTTTTTTCTAAAGTAGATAAGCCATTAATATAATCGCAAGCATTTGGATCATTGTTGTTTAGATATTTAGATTCTATTAAAGTCAGCTACACTACGCACAAAAACCTTAAAATATTTTATTGAATAAAGAAGAAACACACAGGAAGAAGGAAATCAACTAGGCATCTCACAGAAGTAGAAGGCAAAGGTGATTCTTTAACTTTCTGTTCACACTCACCTCACAACTGCAACTTCAAATTGTAAAGTAGGAAATGTCATAATGGAGATTTTTCATGTCCTCACAAACCATAAGTACCCACTACACTACTGTTATCGTGCAAGCCTTCCCCATCTTCCCCATTAACCATAAGTACCCATTACACCACTGTCATCGTGCAAGCCTTCCCCATCTTCCCTCTTGGAAAATGGGAGGCGAGGGAACATTTTGCAAGCATGTAACCATGTTGCGCTAAACAAAGACTTTTTTATCACACGTTTAATATCTAACTTTAATGTCCCAACATTTTATCCCCTCTTTTTAAATGCCCTTCTGTAATTTTGCCAACGTTTAAAAAATAAATAAATAAAGCGCGATTCAAAATTCTCTAGTAACCAACCGGAGGAGTATAAAGTGCCAACCTTTCTCATTTAATTCAGAGTTATTTGGCTTAATGCATTTCCTTGCACAAACCTTTCTCTTTAAAAACTTTATATAGTTTAAATTATTTTTAATACTTTATATAGTTTAACTTAATTTTAAATATTGTACCTTATGAGAGGTTAGTAAACATCAATCTAAATCGGGGTTTAAAAAATGTACACACATCTGATTGTATAACGCTTCTTGGCATAATAAAGAACCACATTCATATGTAGTAAGTATAAAAATAAGACAAACCTTAAAAATGTAAAGAATGCATATTTATCTACAAAATATACATACCTAAATGTCCACCCAAACATGAACACATACAACTACATGTATGAGTACATACAATATATATACATATATGCAAACATATATATATATATATATATAACATAAAAAAAAATTGAGTATGAAGGAAGGTATGCAAATATGGTATTAGATATATAAAAAACATAATAAATATGTTATATCCAAAATTATGTTTATCTAAAACTAGGAGAATGGCAATAACGACATTTCCTTTTTACCACCTGATGTCAATGTTTTTCATAACTTTCCTTGACTCCAAAAAGACAAAAATCTCCACAAGTTAAACAAATACAAACAGGGCCAATTTTATTCTGACTCACTGCAAACTGAAATTTGGCAATCAATTGAAACACAAGAATAGCTATATAGATATTTTAAACACATCTATTTAAAAATATTTATACAAAATATAAATGAAATTATATTTACTAAATAGAAGTATATATAACCGCATAATATGTATTTTTAACAAATCCAAAAAAAAATTAATCCCTATTTTTAACGGTTGTCATAAAAAAAACCCAAATAAAAATCAAAGTGAAGCCAACTACTATGTAAAAGTATACATAGTGGGATAATATATACTTTTAACAACCCAGAAAAGATCTATCCCTATCCTTAACAACTAACACTTACTGCCACCAAAAAAAAAAATTGCCAGACAGTAGAGTCAACTGTCAAATTTAGGCCGTGACCATAACCTCCACTATATACCAAATTTGGAAATACTTTGAGAACGTAATCTAGCCAAAACTGTGCCTATAACGTAGGAATGCCACTCTGCAACATCTGTCACATAACCCTAATCTCACGTTTTTTCCTGTAATCTTCATTCCATCAGCACGGCTCCTTTCAAGGGTTCGTCTGATCCTGACAATCCAGCTCTTGACCCACGACATATTGTAATGGAAAAAATATATTTTCCTTTATGATCATATCAATCACAATTACTTATAGAAACATAATCTAGTTGATTCATGATTTAGAGGCAAGGTGGACAAATTTCCATGATAATTACCAGGGCTTAATCTATTGCAGTTGTATTAATGGAGGCCAAATTTGGATGATACCCAGTGCAAGAATGAGTTGAATTTGATAGAATAGAAACTCCTTGGTCATAGCCTCTAATCTAAGATTGACAGTGCATCCCTTTTAAATTATAGAAAATGAATTTTGACAGAAATCGATCGTTTGAAAATTGATCTATTAAATGATGGAAAGAATTGTATGGAAATGTAAGGATAAAGAAAAATACCGGAGGTCCATCCAAGGGTGCCTGTGGAATGTATTTACATTCTCCCCTGGAGCCAAAACACCAGCCATGATAACTGCACTGCAAATCACCATCTTCATCAATTCTTCCTTCAGACAGAGGAGCCCTTCTATGTGGGCAGCTGTCATCAAAGACTCTCCAGACCTGCTCTTTCTTATCCCACCAAATAACTAAGTCAAGCCCCAACACTGTGAATGCATGAGGCACCCTCTTATCCAAATCGTTTTCTGGTGCTGCAGGATACCATTGTTCAAACCAATTGAACTTATTCTCATCTTCCTTCATCTCTACTTCACTACTTGCCTTCAGTTGGGAGGAGTCTGGGGAGCTGGTAAAGGGCTGGACAATTGCACAAGGAATCAATGTCATTCTTTTATAGTTGAGTCTTTTTCTACCAGTGCTAAATATTGAATTGGAGGACTTGGGTGCTCTTTTGCAAGGCCTGGAAGTGGATCCAAGTGGACATGGAGGCCTAATTGAATGGTGAGCTGATGATCTGAGCAAGTCCAAAGTGAAAAGAGCAGCCATGCTTGATAACGTTGACTATGCCTGCAGAAAATGCTGGCAATCAAATACACTCCTCTTACAATCAAATTAAAAATCCCTGCAACTCAGCTCTAAGAGCGGTGATGAACCCATATACAAAAACAGATTTTTAACAAAATAATGTGCTTTGATTTAACTTGATTAAGGCTTTAGATTTAATTGGCATCTTTCTTAGTGGAAGCTTGTTGCAAAAAGTAAGACCAACTGCAAGCCACTGAATCTGCCCAATAATTGTTGACTAAGTGCAACCCACTTAGTCTACGTAGTTGGTAAGTGTTGACTACGTTTAAAATATTATATTGTTTCCATACTGCTAAGTTTAAAATATTATAATGATAATAATATATTTATATTTTTTCCATTACTAAAGTTTTTCTTCAGTTAAAAAACAATCTATACGAGAAGATCACCGACATATTTTCCTTTATGATCCTGACATATTTTCCTTTATGATCATATCAATCACAATTACTTATAGAAACATAATCTAGTTGTTGGCAAGGTGGACAAATTTCCATGTTAATGAACAGGGCTTAATCTACACCAAGCATCTCTCGGTGCTATTTGCAGTTGGATTAATGGAGGCCAAATTTGGATGAGACCCAGTGCAAGTAAGAGTTGAATTTGACAGAATAGTGTTAGTTTTAGGATCAGAAATGAAATAAGCAGAAATACAACAACACATAGAGCAATGAACACAGCAGGTACCCTGGGAAAACCCTCCAACTCAAGGGAGAAAAACCCAGCAAATATATCTCTTATATATTGAAGGAATAGGAGCAGAAATCTACTTACAACTCAGGCCCAACACAAGGGCAAATTTGATACAATGAATAATAGCACCTCTCCTAGATACAAAGATACAAATGAATATGTTTCTCCTTGAAATCTGCTCTGCTGCTAAAGAATGACCGAACTTCTGCTGGAGGTGTTAATGAAGTGATTGAATCGATGTATATATACAAATCAAGGTGACTCTTCATATGCGTTGGCGACTCTTCATATGCGTCGGCGACTCTTCATATGCTTAGGTGTCTCTTCATATATTTTGATGTCTCTTCATATATGACTTTTCATTGAGTTGATATGAGTAAATCTCCTGACGCTACAATAACATCAACACTCCCTCTTAGCTAAGGAGATATCTTTCCAGATATGTCATGGAGTCTCTCAACATGACACCCACAATGGCTACACCCATTAGTGAGAAGAATTTATCATGGAGTCTCTCAACGTGATATCATCATGGAGTCACTCAACATGATGTCCACCATGGCTACTCCCATGAGTGGAAGAAAACTAGTGCACAAGTGCCCATCACGGAGTCACTCAACGTGATGTCGTCATGGAGTCACTCAACATGACGTCCACCATGGTTACTCCCAGAGGGTGGAAAGAAACATGTGTACAAATGCCCATCACGAAGTCACTCAACGTGATGTCGTCATGAAGTCTCTCAACATGACGTCCACCATGGCTACTCCCAGAGGGTGGAAAGAAACATGTGTACAAATGCCCATCACAGAGTCACTCAACGTGATGTCGTCATGGAGTCTCTCAACATGACGTCCACCATGGCTACTCCCAGAGGGTGGATAAACACAAGTACAAGAGAATCATCACGGAGTCTCTCAACGTGATGTCCACAATGGCTACTCCCATTAGTAGAAAAATACATCGTCATGGAGTCACTCAACATGACGTCCACCATGGCTACTCCCAGAGGGTGGAAATAATCACATCTCCATCTTAGAGATGGACAAGGGCTCGCATCTCATATTTCTCCGTCACAGAGAAATATACACTACAAGGGCTTTCACCTCATACTTCTCCGTCACAGAGAAATATACATTACAACAGATCTTCATGTGATGATGTGACTCCCTCTGAAGCTCCAAGTACTTGCATCAACCTTCTGACCTTCTCGTCCAAGATTGCCTGCAATGCTTGCCTTAGAGAAACGGTTTTCAACGCACGCCTCTAGCACTACTGACTTGCGAGAGTTTAGGACTATCCTCCTTGATCTCATCCCAGATCACTTTATTTTGAATAGGTTTGCGGAGCTACCAAAATTAAATTCAGATTGATAGTCTTGTTCAATTCTGTTCTCAATAGCTGAAGAGGTCTTCCAAGTACTGCAACCCACTTAGCTGACACCTTCACTTCTTCTCAGTGAGTCACAGAACTCCCTCTTGATCCCTACCTCAGAGATTGCAAGGAAGTGAACTCCCCTCCATTGATTTATCTCAAAACCTTAGTCCTTTTCCCGAACATGCTCTCAACTCGTGCCTTGAATTCTCAGAATTTAACTCCCTCTGAATGTCATTTCCTCCTCTTTGAAGTGGCTAATCACAATGACAATCTGTAAGGGTTCTCCGTTGTTTAGTGTCTTCATCTTTCTCAATCTTCTTTGCTGATGCAAATTCCTCATCCAAGGCTGACCCAACCTTGTGCCCTCGAGAGATGTCTCCAGTGAAGTTATGTGCCACCAACTCAGTTCCATGGCTACAAGCTATGACTCCATGATTGTTCATTTATCCAGCAGGCATGCCTTCCTCACAGGATGTCTCAAGCTCTTTCTCCCTTTGAATTACTTATGCAGTGTCTCATCATCCTTTTGCTCCTCGATCCATCCTGGAAGCATTTTTAGAGAGATTACTAATAGTTCATAGAATCAAATTACCCCAAAAAGAAATATTTAGACCAATGCTAGAAGCATACATGATTTACGATTCCCAATGTTAGTGTATGAATTAGCTACATCATTATTCAAAGGCACACACATAGAATACTTATCTCTTTATTTTGTTGCTCTTTTCACTTCATCTTCATCCACTGTAGAAACAAAACTTAATAGCCTAGGCCTTCATTTGCCCCTTTATGCATCACGTGAGTTCCCGTATCAACCGTGCAGCCCACTACATGTTCATTATCAGCCACTAGATCAAACACTTCGCCCATCTGCTCATGGAAGCGGTGCAGACGCAACCCGCTATGGGCATCCTACGCATGCACCATGCCATCAATAGACAGAAATGCTTTCCACATGTTCAAGGTCTCGAGAACTTTTCTGATATGATTATTATAATTACTATTGCTGCTGCTGGTGCTCGTCGAGTTACTATCTGCCACTTCGTCAAAGGAGAAGCCGCAAACATCTTCGAAGTCTGTAATTTGACATATTCTAGCATCGCCATTATCTGACGCCGTCAAGAATCGGTCTTTGTTTATCTCCACACTTTCTACTATAAGATCTTGTTCATCAAGAGCAATTTCCTTTCTGCTGAAAGGCAACCCGTAGTTTTCGAGTTTGAATGCCACAAGCTTCGATCGTGTCGCCGTTAGAAGAATCCCATCACTATTCACCCTCACACGACCAATGTGCTCTACC
The DNA here is from genome assembly GCA_027924645.1 of Cunninghamia lanceolata. NCBI lineage: Eukaryota > Viridiplantae > Streptophyta > Pinopsida > Cupressales > Cupressaceae > Cunninghamia > Cunninghamia lanceolata. The sequence goes on from BSBN01000031.1 coordinate 1,463,658, forward strand.
TGCTTCGTCAACAAATGCCATCCTCTGGAGTCAACAACCATTTCCACACTTTGCCATCATCAGGAACAGAGATAAAACCTGTCTCCAGGACAAGAGTAAAATGCCCCAATAACATGGAAGAAGTGGCTTGTTTTGCATAAGCAGGCAGCTCAAAGGACTTGAAACCAGATACTTCTTCTAAATTTATTCTGTGAGCTTTCTCTATCTCAAGTTCTGAAGAGCAATAAGAAACAAGAAGTATTGTTGACGATGGCACTGATGTGCCCATCAAGGGCATTAATGTTTCCAGCATACATAATATATAAGTTTGCTTCCCTTCCTTTCTCTTCCACTCCATAGTCGCCTCGCAGTTTGGGATCGGCAGCATCCATCAGGCTCTCTCTGGTATACAATTCCCACACCCCTTCCAAAGGATACACCACTTTGCTTACCTATATCGAACCTGGTACCTCATCGGCCATATGAAATGAGCACTAGCACTCTTAATAATCCATGTGCACAGGATACCATTGAAGGCATTGGACCTTGGAGATACTTGGGCCATCAAAGGATGCCCAACCGTCACGCTGCATCCCGACAGGAATACCATTTTGTCAGGCCCGGATGAATCGAGCCTCCACCTGATCACCATCCTATGAGCGGGAAAAGAGAAACCCCGAAAACACCACACAAATAAACACTTAGGCACCATCGACACATCCTTTGTGCATCAGATTCGACAACTCCCTAATGACTTAGAAGACAATAACGCACAACACTGACATGCCGACACACCAAGATTCAGGTGAATAAAACAAGGACAAAGGCTGAATCTCGGGGCCATTACAAATGGATATACAGGAATCGGTGACCCTCAGCACATGAGTTGTCTGCGGGGTTTCTCGCTGTGGTCGTACAATCTTGCCAACCTAAAATCCCCAAATCTTCCATTGAGCTCCGAGTTCAACAACACATTGCTCGATTTAATGTCTCTGAGGACAAACCTCTTCTCCCACTGCTCATGCAGATACAACAACCCCGCAGCGACTCCATTGAGAATATTATATCTCTCAGACTACCGTAGCACCGCTATGGGTCATCCAAAGATCAATTTATCGAGGCTAACATTGGGCATATAGACGTAGACAATAAAGAGTTACTTATGTCGCTTGCACCAGCCCCACAGCTGCACCAAATTCCTGTGCTGCAGCCGCCCCATGCTTGTGATCTTGCTTAAACAAATCTGATCAAATCTTTTCTTAGACCCGCTCTGATACCATGTTAGTTTTAGGATCAGAAATGAAATAAGCAGAAATACAACAACACATAGAGCAATGAACACAGTAGGTACCCTGGGAAAACCCTCCAACTCGAGGGAGAAAAACCCGGCAAATATATCTCTTATATATTGAAGGAATAGGAGCAAAAATCTGCTTACAACTCAGGCCCACTACAAGGGCAAATTTGATACAATGAATAATAGCACCTCTCCTAGATACAAAGATACAAATGAATATGTTTCTCCTTGAAATCTGCTCTGCTGCTAAAGAATGACCGAACTTCTGCTGGAGGTGTTAATGAAGTGATTGAATCGATGTATATATACAAATCAAGGTGACTCTTCATATGCGTTGGCGACTCTTCATATGCGTCGGCGACTCTTCATATGCTTAGGTGTCTCTTCATATATTTTGGTGTCTCTTCATATATTTTGATGTCTCTTCATATATGACTTTTCATTGAGTTGATATGAGTAAATCTCCTGACGCTACAATAACATCAACAAATAGAAACTCCTTGATCATAGCCTCTAATCTAAGATTGACAGTGCTACAATTTACCAGGGAAAATGAATTTTGACAGCAGATTGAAAATTGATCTATCAAATCATGGAAAGACTTGTATGGAAATGTAAGGATTAAGAAAAATACCGGAGGTCCATCCAAGGGTGCCTATGGAATGTGTTTACATTCTCCCCTGGAGCCAAAACACCAGCCATGATAACTGCACTGCAAATCACCATCTTCATCAATTCGTCCTTCAGACAGAGGAGCCCTTCTATGTGGGAAGCTGTCATCAAAGACTTTCCAGCCCTGCTCATTCTTATCCCACCAAATAACTAGGTTAAGCCCCAACACTGTAAATGCATGAGGCACCCTCTTATCCAAATCATTTTCTGGTGCTACAAGATACCATTGTTCAAACCAATTGAACTTACTCTCATCTTCCTTTATCTCTACTTCACTACTTGCCTTCAGTTGGGAGGAGTCTGGGGAGCTGGTTAAGGGCTGGACAATGGCAGAAGGGATCAATGTCAATCTTTTGTAGTTGAGTCCTTTTCTACCAATGCTAAATGATGAATTGTAGGACATGGGTGCCCTTTTGCAAGGCCTGGAAGTGGATCCAAGTGGACATGGAGGCCTAATTGAATGGTAAGCTGATGATCTGAGCAAGTCCAAAGTGCAAAGAGCAGCCATGCTTGATGATCTTCACTATGCCTCCAGAAAATGTTGGCAATGAAATACACTCCTCTTACAATCAATTAAAAAATCCCTGCAAATGAGCTCTAAGGCTGGTGATGAAACACATGCCAAAACAGATTTTTAACAAAATAATGTGCTTTGATTTAACTTGATTAAGGCTTAGATTTAATTGGCATCTTTCTTAGTGGAAGATTGTTGCAAAAAGTAAGACCAACTGCAAGCCACTCAGTCTGCTGCCCAATAGGTAAGTGTTGACTACGTTGCAGAAAATTATCGCACTGTTTCCATCAATGGGACCTGAATGTCCTCCAAAAAGCATTGAACTTTTTGAACACTTCCAAAATGTTGTCATATCCATCTTTTTTATCCATTTTAAAATGGCATACAACGGACCCACCGCAAGGTAGCATTTATTGCAAACTTATTTTTTAAAATTTATTTTTAATTAAAAGATAGACCCATGACACGTAGGAGAAATTAAATTTTTTTTAATGCTCTTCTTTTCAAAATTTACGTTTCAAATTCAATCTTTTCATGTATTTTTAATTGAAATTTAGGCATCTAACATGTCATAAATTGTACCATTAATTAATTATCTATATATTTTAATAGACATCAAATTTTTACAGTTCATAATATTGTAAGGAAGGTATCACACAACTCTTAGACTCCAAGATGCCAAAATTACAAAATACTTTATGCTCAAAATGCTTTATGAAATGACCTTTGTTAGAAGGTGATGTAAGGAAGGTATCACACAACCCTCACACAAAATCTCTCAACATTAACAACAGCAAACAGGGTGCAAAAATTTGCAACAATAGACTTTATTTTCATTATTCAACTTGCAACAAGGTTTCACAATTTTAATAAAATCTAATTACACAATTCCGTGCAGCCATACAAACTGAAGAAAATCATTACAAAATAGATGTAAATATGTTATGTGACAAAAAACAACATCCAAAACAAATTACAAATGCTTCCTCTTCATATCATCCTCCTACACTATGAAATTGCCTCTCCAATCTGCAATCTTCAGCAATCAAATTTGTTGATCTTCAACCATGGATCTCATAATCCATTTGCTGCTATAGCACCCTTCAAAACCTGCAATAAAATTTCTTCTCATCCCTCTCTAGTAAAAGCCATGCCTCTTCTTCCCTTCCTCAAAAATTTGGAAAAATAATGAATCAAAAATTGTCAAAAATCTCTTCAATAATCCTCCACTATCTCCATTTTCTCTCTCCACCAACTCCCACACCCAAATATGGAAGAATCTTTGAAAAATCATGAAAAATATATTAAATGCTCAATAAAAGAAAAATAAAATCCGTTCCCAAGAAATTGTCAAGAATAATTAATAAATGAGATTCCCACTTCTAGCAAATAGTTCCAATCAAGGAAAAAGACAAAAGCCACACAATATGGGGCCATGTGCACCCAAATTAGCCATGTTACAATTGAGGAGATTTAATGAGTTGTCAGCAAATTATAACTCCCCCAAAATCCATGCCTCACTTTGCCTTTTGATTTTCACACTTAAAATTGCCTTTAGAATTTCACACCTCAAAATTTCCTCCTAAACAATCTCCCACTCCAAGATTTTTTACAACATTATTATTTTTGCAATATTATAATGCCAATTTATTTAATATATTATTTAGGCCCAATATTGCAATTTATTCTCCAACTTCAAAATTTATCAAACATTAGGAAATTAAAATATTTTCTTTTTGGTTGATGAGGATTGCCATTGACCGTGGATGCTCTTGCATCAGACACCCATGGTAGAAAGAAAAGTGACCCTATCACTTCTCAAGAGGAAAACCATAATGGTTAACTTTAGCTTCTGATAACCAAGACGAGTCTTCAATAGGTCTCCCAAGCCATTTTACCAAATACTCAAAGTACTGCTTGTTTCTTGTGCTCCTACTCACCCTATTGTCCAAAATTGCATCGATCCCCTCCTTCCCTGAAGTAGATGCTGGAATGTTCAATTGTGCTCCTATTAAATCTCCTAAAATTCACCTTCATGATATTTTGTTAAATATGAAATATTAAAAATGGGAGAAATATTAAGCTCTTTAGGCAACTCTACTTCATATGAATTACCTGAATCATGCTAACTTACAATCTTGCAAGGCCCAAACTTCTTCATTTTTAACTTGTAAGTACCAAATGGAAATCTTTCTTCTCTCAAATATACCATAACTTCATCTCCAATCTAAAATTCCTTGTCTCATTTTCAAACCAGCCTTAGAATTATATTGAAAATTCATTTTATTGATATGCCTTCTTACCTCTTCATGAATGTTCTTCAAGTGTTCAGTAAAGTCCTCTGCTTCTGCACTTTTCTTGTCACTTTTATCCATCTTTCTTAAATTTGAAACATCTCTTGGGCTACTGTCATAAACAATTTGGAATGGTTATCTACATGTGCTCCTATTGACCGAGTTGTTATATCAAATTCTGCTTGAGGTAGAACTAAATCCCACCCCTTTGGCTTGTTTCCAACCAAACTTCTCAACAAATCGCCCAAGCTTCTGTTTACAACCTCCATTTGGCCATTGTCTGTGGATGGTAAGCTGAACAAAAATTCAAATAAGTCCTTAGCTTCTTCCATAAGGTCCTCCAAAAGTATCCCACAAACTTTGTATCTCTATCTGAAACTATGCTCTTCGATAGACCATGTAGCCTCACTACTTCCCTGAAAAACAATTCTGCAATATGCATAGCATCATTAATCTTTTTACATGGAATAACATGAGCTATCTTAGAAAATATATCTACCACCGCAAATATTGAATCATATCCCTTTGTGTCCTTGGTAAACCAAGAACAAAATCCATACTAATCTCTTCCCATGGCCTGTCAAGTACTGGTAATGACTGATATAAACCAGTGTTTTGACTAGTTCCTTTTTCCATTTGACAAATCCTGCAACTCTAAACATACTTCCTAACATCTTGCTGCAATTGAGGCCAAAAATAATTTTCTCCAACAAGTGTTATGGTTTTATCAAAACAAAATGTCCTGCAAGTCCTCCACTATGTTTTTCTTTAATCAAATTCATTCTCATGGAACTTCTAGGAATACATAACTGATTACTTCTAAACAACATACCCTCTTGAACTAAATAGTCCAACCACTTTATTCTATCGGCTGCAATAGGCTCCTTACATGCTCTCCAAGCCTCTCCAAAATCAGGATCTTTTTCATACAACTCCTTCAATTCATTGAATCCAACAACTTCAATCTACATTTTGGTTAGCAAACTTTGTCTATTCAATTCTTCACTCTCTATAGGATACATTCTGTGGGCTGCCTTGTTAGGCAAACTTTCTCTTGGTATCAAATCAATTTGATGACTTATCCTTCTCACAGGTGGTAATCCTTCCGGTGCATTATCGAAAACAATATCTCAAAATTCATGCAACAAATCTGCAACTTCCACAGGAATATCTTCCACCTTTTCTTGGTTAGTTTTCTGAATCAAAGAAAAATAGACTCTTTCATGCTTCATGTCATCTAAAAATTTTCTGGCATCAACTAAATAATTTCTTGCATTGCTGCAAACCTTACCCATTTCCTCTTTAAAGGGCTTCAACTTGTGTCTCACTCCATCCTTCATCAATGAGTATGTATTGGCATACCCATCGTGCACTGTTTTCCTGTCAAATTGCCAAGGTCTTCCTAACAAAACATGACAAGCATCCATAGGTATAATATCACACATAATTTCATCACTGTAACCTCCTATTTTAAATTTTACCAAACTTTGTTCGCTGACCAAAAGTTTCTGATCTTTCAGAATCCAAGCAATCCTATACGGATGCGGGTGCCTTCTTCTTTTTAGCTTCAACTTGTTCACCATTTCTTTAGATACGAGGTTATCAGTGCTTCCACTATCTATGATAACATTACATACCTTTCCTTCACATTTGCATCTTGTTCTAAACAAATTCTTTCTTTGAACAGATTCATTATCTCCATTCAACAGGGCTCTCCTAGTCATTAAGACTTCTCCTCCTTCTGCTTCTTCGGAGTGTGATGACTCTGCGTCTTCCTCATTCACATTTGTTGCCCTTGCATTGTTTTCAGTCCTTCTATGGGTTCTTTCTTGATTATGAGGGAAATCATAAGCTCGATGTCCCTCTTCTCCACACTGGAAACGTGTTCCCTGAAAACTTCCTCTTCCGAATCCTCTACCCGATCTTCCTCTTCCTCTAAAATTTTGCTCTCCAAAGTTATAAGAATTATCAAATTTCTGATTTTTGTTGCTGCCATGGTCTTCATTTTTTTATTTTTTTTATTATTGTCTTGTCCTCCATAATGCCTTCCTCCATTTCTTTCACCATGACCTCTTCCTCTTTGCTTATTTTCAAATCTTTTGTTTAATCTTTCTTCCACCTTTGGTGCAAATTGATATGCATCTTTTATGGTGCACATTCTCACTAATGCCAATTCTTCTTGTATGCTAGGCTTCAACCCATTGATGTAACGGGCTAATTTCTCCTTATTTGCTTCAGTATGTCTGATTCTAATTAGGACTTTGTGGAATTCTTCAGTATATTCTTTTACAGTTCTTGTTCCTTGTCTCAGACTCTGCATTTTCTTAACTCAATTTCATAATCTATAGGAATAAATTGCCTCTTCATATTTTCCACCATTCTATCCCATTTAGCAATTCTATCTTTTCCTCTCCTTCCTCTTTCAAGTTGGATTTCTTTCCACCAAATGCTAGCATGTCCTTTTAGTTTTGTCTTTGCAAATTTCACTCTGTCAGGGTCTTCAATCTCTTCAAATTCAAAGAATTCTTCAATGTCATTTATCCAATCTATAAGCTCCTCTAGATTTAAGCTTCCATCAAATGTTGAGACTTCCATCTTTGGTCTTCTTCCCATCTTTGAAATAGCTCTAAGCAATTTGACTTTTGAATCTATTTCATCCTGTGCTTCTTCTTTGAATGGTTCCTCATTTTTTGCTTCATCATCACTTTCATCTCTTCTTCCAACATCAAATCCTCTACGCAACTCTTCTTGCAATGCTTGAACTTGCCTCTAGAGATCTCTAAAATCATCCATGCCATGAGGGTTTCTACCTCCACCTCTACCCCTACCTCGTGGGGATACTCTTGGAGACATTTTCTCACAACCCACAACTCATAGGTCCTACTGCAAACTGCCTCACTTCGGCTCTCTGCCTGCAAACTCAAGAACAACCCACTTTGATAACAATAATTTAAGGAAGTTCTCACACAACCCTCACACAAAATCTCTCAACATTAAGAACAACAAACACGATGCAAAAATTTGCAGCAATAGACTTTATTTTCATTATTCAACTTGCAACAAGGTTTCACAATTTCAATAAAATTTGATTACACAATTCTATGTAGTCATACAGGGGCTCTACTTAAATATCATCCACTTTAATGGTCAAGCAGCCAATAGCAATTTTACACTTCATTCACAATAAAAAGTGGTAAATATTTGTCCTGTCTTTATTGGCCAAAATTGACCTTTGATTGTTGAAGTGGATGATATTTAAGAACAACCGTCATACATGATGAAGAAAATCATTATAAAACAAATGTAAGTCTGTTATGTGACAGAAAACAACATCCAAAACAAATTACAAATGCTTCCTCTTCATATCATCCTCCTACATTGTGAAATTACCTCTCCAATATGCAATCTGCAGCAATCAAATTTGTTGATCTTCAACCATGGATCTAATAATCCATTTTCTTATGTAGCACCCTTCAAAACCTACAATAAAATTTCTTCTCACCCCTCTCTAGCAAAATCCACGCCTCTTCTTCCCTTCCTCAAAAATTTGGAAAAATAATGAATCAAAAATTGTCAAAAATCCCTTCAATAATCCTCCACTATCTATATTTTCTCTCTCCTCCAACTCCCACGCCCAAATATGGAAGAATATTTAAAAAATCATGGAAAAAGATATTAAATGCTCAATAAAAGAAAAATAAAATCCATTCCCAAGAAATTTCAAAGAATAATTAATAAATGAGATTCCCACTCCTAGCAAATTATAACTCCAATCAAGGAAAAAGACAAAAGCCACACAATATGGGCACCCAAATTAGCCATGCTACAATTGAGGAGATTTAATGAGTTGTCAGCAATTGTAACTCCCCCAAAATCCATGTCTCACTTTGCCTTTTGATTTTCACACTTAAAATTGCCTTTAGAATTTTACACCTCAAAATTTCCTCCTAAACTATCTCTCACTCGAAGATTTTTTGCATTATTATAATAAGGCCAATTTATTTAATATATTATTTAGGCCCAATATTGCAATTTATTCTCCAACTTCAAAATTTACCAAACATTAGGAAATTAAAATATTTTCTTTTTGGTTGATGAGAATTGCCATTGACCATGGATGCTCCTGCATCAGAAGGTCTTTTTTTTCAAATTTTAAATGTTTCATGCTCAAAAGGCTTAGTGAATATGTTTGCAATCTACTCCTAGTAGGAAAATACTTCAAGCTAAGAACACCATCTTAGATGAGTTGTCAAACGAAGTGCAAGTGAATCTTAATATGCTTACTCTACTATATTAGGAAATTATCAAGTTGATCAAACCAATTCCTACATAACCCTATGAGAGATAATGATGCATACAAGCTTACAAAAATACCATAACCCAAAGATCAATAGACAAGCCACAAGATAACATAAGATATATCCTAGGAAAACCCTTAAGAGGGAAAAATCCCAACCTCCAAAAGCATTCATACTCAATGTATTATTCAGCAATAAAACATTATAGTACACTTACAAAGTCTCATGGATACTTCTGAAACATCAAGCTCCTCCATTGTATCCTCCATGTGTCCAAGCATGTAACCACACATCCCATACCATGCTTCACATATACACTCACAAGAGAAACTCAATACAATGATAGCCCACTCAACCAACCAACCCAAACCTCTAACCATGTGCTTACTTTTATATATTCAAGCTCACACAGATACAACTTGTGGTATTGGGAAAAACATGTGTCTCAAAACCATGAGTACACAAAACCATAGACCCCTCATTAATTTTTACTACTAAGTTTCACTCTATGTCCAAATACTAATTAATTATTCTATAACTCCCACACATTAAATAACTAACCCAATGTTACATACAATTTTACAAATGGAGCCAAATAAATATTTAATGTGGCTAAACACATCCCCTAAGATGCACCACAAGTAAATATTTATTTTACATAATAAAAATATCTCATTACTTGTGTAAGGTGTACAACACACCTTTTTCTTAACATTCTCCCACTTGTTGAATACATTGCATAAGGGTCAATCAATGAAATACATCATCATAGTCATACATGAAACCACATGAATGTCCAGCATGCTCTTGTGTTCCATCAAGATACCTACAACAAAACCAAGGTGACCACCATCTCAAGCAAGAACTCCTCTCATCCTCAAACATGCCACCTATGGAAAAAAAGGAACATGCCAAGGTGAAAATACACCAATCTAAAGAACACAAGTATCAAATCCAAGTGATAACAAAGGCTCCAAGTTGTTGTCAAAGGTAAAAACCCACATGACTGGAAATAGCACACACAACAAATGCTAATACATCTAACCATCCATACCTCCTATGTATCAACAACATCAGTACCAACAATATATCCAACCCATATACCGCAAGCACAAGCTCCCTATATAAAACCTGCCAATGAAGCACATACATATCCAAGAACTCTCAGTGCATGGGTAATGTCAAATTTAAAAATAGATCAAGGCATACTACCAATCAACACTCGAACCAAAGTGTGGCTAATGATCAAAACCATGGAGTACTAAGAACAATCACAATGATCCACACATGCAACATAAATCACTGCATACTCTCTCACAACATGTCACCATAACTCCCCCAAGTCAAACCATATGAACATGAACCTCCAGGAAGTATCCATAGAACAAAGAGAGAAAACCTGTAAACCATATCAAGGCAAGTGCACAAAGATGGGGGACCAAAAGGGGGTCTTAAGTGGCCACTTTTTTCTAAAATCAGGAAAGACTGATGCTGGATGAGAAATTGAAGATAGCTACACTTAAAATTTGAAGATGCAACAAAAAAAGGAGTCGTAGTGCTCTGAATCTAATTTCTAAACTACGTTTTTTTAAATGGTTGAGATTAAGGGGTTCAAAAAGGGGGGCCACACAAATTGGTCCTATTTTTTCAAAAAAAAAACATAACATAGCATCTGGTGTGGCCCCCCTAAAATGTTAACTTTTTTTTAATATTTTAAATATCACTTCGGTGAGAAATTAGCTAACACCATGTAGTTTATCCCCAATTTTTTCTGATAAATTTTTCATGAATAATTGATTTTTACTAATCTTCAAAGTGGACACATCCTGACAACAGAAAATTGAGCGTGCTCCCCCCTAAATGTTTTGAAAACTAATAAAAAATCTATTTTTTTAATACTGTAGAATGGAGTCTAGTTTCTAAAAATGTAATTTATTTGCAATTTCGATGAATGGTTAAAAAATAAAGTCAAAAATACCACACACTAATTTTTGACAAAAAATGGATACACTAACAAAATAAATTAAAGATGAGACCGTTAACATACTCAAAACGTGAAAAAAATTATATGGTTAGAAAGCTAAGAGAGAGCTTAACATTATCGTGGTATTTTTTTGACTTGTCATTGAAACAAGTACAAACCTGATGGGGAGCATGCTCAATATTATGTGAATTTTTTTACAATTTGCAAAAACATGTCTTTGGATGTTCAAAACTTAGTCCAAGCCTTTGGGTTGGAAGCCAAAGGCTTGGAAATTACCAAATCAAACAGTAACGTGAGCGTGTTATAACATGCTCACGTTATGTGCATACATTCACATAACATGAGCATGTTATAATGCGCTCACGTTATTGTGAAGGAAAATCATCTCACTCTTACCCTCTCTCTCTCTCTCAATAGTCATTTTGGCATGTACAAAGAGATGTGCATATGAAGAAGTGGATAAGAGTTCCCTAGTATCTTGTGAAGCCTTTTTTTTTAAAACATGTTAATGTGTTGTAGAGGACATGAGTATAGATGATCCTCTCATGCAGTCTTCTGTTGATTAAAGGATTGAGTTATTACCTCTCAAGATTACTTTGCTTTGAAGCATTTTGTTAAGTAATCTGCATGTAGCTTGCAAATTGATTCATAACAATTGTAAGGAGGATATGTTTTAAGAAACTAAGTTTATCCTCATTCATAGAAAATGAATTAAATTGATCAGATCATGATGCTTGATGTTGTTAGTTAAAATACACATCATGTTTTCTTAAAAGCATTTGCACTTGAATGATCAGCTCTTGGATTATCACCGAGGCATTTAGTCAAGATGTTTTAAGTCATTGAATAGGTAACCTATTCAATGAGGTAGGTAATAGAGGTTTGTAAAGAAGAATGATGGGAAAAGACTTGTGTTCCAACCTAAGTTCCTTTGTATTGCTATGATACATTCTTAAATATCATATGAATGATGAATGTTCGTTACTCCATGAAGAAATAATGGTATGATATATCATCTTAACTTGTAATTCGAATATTATCCTAGATTAATCTTGATTTGTAAAAGATTGCTAGTGTATGACATGTGTGTGATCTCTATGTTTTGGGTTGGACCACCATAGGAAACTATAAATTGTCATATTTATAATCATTTATTCACTTTAATTATATGATTATTTTGAGATTTATGTATGAGATTACTTTACTCTATTGTACAAAGATGGAATAATTTATCTGTCTTATTCATGATGCATGCATATAGAAATCATCATCATGCTGAGGAAATGAGCAAAGACTCTAACACCAAAAGAGCATGAAGCTAAGAATATGAAGAAAAGAGAACGAATGAGGCAACATCGTGAAAGTAGGAAATTATCAACCATAGAAGAAGACATATCATCGATGCCAATTCAAGAGGAATATGAATCATCTAATCAAGCTAAGAGAGATGGAATTGGCAGCACAAAGGCAATGAATGCAAAACCTCTGTTCAACGAGGAAATTGAATCTCAAAGTTGGAGGCACTCCATCTTTCACAGGTCAAGTTGAAGGTACATCATCATTCTCTTTTCAAGTTGGAGACACTCCATCTTTCATAGGTCAAGTTGAAGGTACATCATCCTTATCTTCTCAAGTTGGAGGCATGCCATCATTCACATGCCAATTTGAAGGTACATCATCATTCTCTTCTCAAATTGGAGGCATGCCATCATTCACATGTCAAGTTGAAGGTACACCATCTTATCCATCTCAAATTCAAGGATTTTCATCTTTTCCATCTCCAATTGAAGGTATGACATCTATCCTATCTCAAGTAAATATTGAAGAAATTCTTAATGCTAAGCCAACTTTACCATTGAAAACGCCTCCTAGAATTTTGCATAGAAAGCCTAAGTTTCTAATTGATATTGATGAGAATGTTTTGAAGCCCATGCGGGATAATATTACAAAGCGTACTTGCCGAAGATATGCCAATAAGATATGGAAATTGCTTTTTAAGAACTTAAATGAAACTAGAAGATGACAACTATTTGTTGAATTGATGAGAAATCTAAAATTTAGGCCCATTATGAAAATTCTTGGCCTAAGAACATCAGATGCTTCAAGTGAAAAATCAATTGTAAGGAATATAATGAGTGCATATGATAGTGTGGGTTCAACCTCATGCACCAATGATAGTAATGTCACATGACGTGTCATTATGTTGATAATAGTAAGCCATCAAACAAAGAAAGCTTGCCTCATTAGAAATACAAGTGAAGCATTGAAGATAAGTAAAACTCTAATGAGAGCCATTGGAAGGCATCAAAGAGTTGATGACCCAAATAGTAATGAATTGTGGGCATTCTTTGGGAGACTCCCACAAAAAGATAAAGTTGTTGTTGAAGCCTTGAGATCCCTCATTGAAGAATTTTGGAAAAATAACACAAGGGTATCTCCTAATGCAAAAGATGTTGTAAGGAGAATTGGTTGTCAAAATTGTGAGCCACATCCAAAGTATTTTTTGGATGTGACTTGTTGTCACTTGGATTTGCACCCTATGTTGAAGCCTATTTGTTGTAACAATCTAGTGAAACATGAGAGTGATCTCAAGGTGTGGGACCTTGCAAATGAGATCAAACCTCCAGAGAAGGTTGGTTCCTCTTTCTGAATATAAGATTGAGAGAAAACTATAAGACTAAACCAAATCTAACACCATTGGGAAAAGGGAAGAAGGAAAAAACTGAAAAGGGAAAGGTGATACATTGATTTTAATGAAGAATACCCACAAAGCTAAAATGCACAAAATAATCTCACACAGCTGATAGGATCACACACATCCTACAGATTTTAACAAAGGTAAAGAACATAATATAATTGAAAAGAATAAACATTCACATGCAATAACTAATTCTAGATTACATATAGTTAAAAAAATAGCATGAAAAGTAAAAATAACCAATATTGTATTGATTAAAAGGCACGGTTACAACAAGATAGGGTTCTGTTTGGAGCACAAAATAAGCCTCTACGTCCAACCCTTGTTACATTGATTTTTCCCCTATATATAACATTCTATTACATTGATAACACATTCACCTATTGCAATAAATCACCCCATGGGCCTGTCAAAAGATATTTCTACAAAAGGAATGTCTGTATACATCCATTTTACAAAACATAAATGCAGAAAATATCCTAATCTAGTTTACGACAATAAATATGAAAATATATGGGATGAAGTAGCTTAAGAAAAAATTATTGCATTGAAGACCAGGAGCTGACTCATCTTCCTACAACAATAAAGGCACAACAACTACTTCCAACTAGGAGTTGACCTGATCCTACATTCATGGCGACTAGAGAGAAGATGGACATTTCAAAATATAATGCCCGTCAAAATTTCTTGTGTAAAGCCTTTTACAACACTTTAAAATATTTTAAATTTACTTTAAAATACTTTAAAGTGTTACATTATACATTACATGCTTTATATTCATTTTGATTTCCACATTACTTTATTTCTGACCTTTATTTTGCCTTATCGACAAAACTTGTCCGTCATGAACTAACCTTGTTTCTATCTTCTCTCTTTCTCTTTGTCTTTCTTAGTCACCTTCTGTCTTTAGTTAGAAAAAATCTCCTTTTTCAAACTATTTATGTCTTTTCTTTTCCTTTAGTCGATGAAACTTCCATTTCACGAACCATCGCCTTAGCCGATCCTCCCTTTCTTCTCTTTTTCTTTTTTATCGCTTCTCTTCCTTATTGGTGAAATTTCCATTTCACGAACCATTTTGTCTTCCTCTTTTCCCTTCTTATTTTTCCTTTCTTCCTTGCCTCTATCTTCTTTATCTTTCTCTCTTTGTTTTTGTCGGTGAGTTTGTCGATCTGCGAACTTGCCGATCAGCAAACCATTTGGTTCACCAACTCTTCTCATGGTTGATGACTTTTTCTTCTATCTCCCTTCCACCTTGTTCCTTTTCCCCTTAGTCGGTGAACTTAATGTTCATCAAACTTAAAATTTGCTAATAAAGGTTTCTTTTTCCTTGGCTTTTTAAAGAAAACCCTCCCACTTTGGTTCCTTTAGTCAACGATTTTGCCAATTGGCAAACTTGCCGATTGATGAACTTTAAGTTCACTGAACTAAGAATTTGTCAACTACAGCAAAAAGACCAAGGCAAAAGACTTGGAAATTTTGGGTTTTTGAAGGATTTAACCTTAGGGATTTTGGGGAATTTTTACAAGGAAAACAATTCAAACTTGAAGAATGTGATAAGCATTTAACCAATTTGAAGATATTTTCAACATTTTAAAACTGGGCTATTTGCCTCTGGGAAAGGGAAAATAGGTGAAAACTTTGGCGATCTCTCAAGGATGTATGCCTGCTAAACAAAATAAACTAGTGGCCTGAAGCATCCTCTAGGCATAGAGTCAAAAGGAACTGCAATATGTTGGGAACAACTAAAACCTTGCCTTAACAAAAAATAACATCAAACAAAAGGAAAATGAGGCATGCATTCTCCTAATGAGAGTGTAGCCTATGCAATAGCACTTAGGGAAAAGGAAAACTAAAATAGAAAACAAAACAAAATGGTATATACAAAATCTCATACCAACCTTAGAAGTAAGGATTGAGATGGATCCCATTGACCGAGATCAGTAGAACTTCACCATCCAGCTTTGAAAGATTGAAAGCGTAGGCTTGCTTGCATCAGGTGATGATATACAGGCCACCCCAGATTGCATCAAACCTAGTGTGGCCTCCAAGCTTGGCTCTGTCAGCATCCCATTTTAAAAAAAAATCTCTCTTTGAAAATTTGATCTTTAGCCTTCTTGTCAAAGTATTTCTTGGTTTGTCTTTGGTGTTCTTCCAATGTAACCATGGCTGATTGTCTAAGTTCTTCTAATTTAGTTAACTCATCCATCCTTATAGATCTAACATCTTCACCTTCTAATTCCAACTGCTAGGCCAACTCTAATGAAGGAAGTTCTAAAGACAACAGTAGCCTAGCCTCTTTTCCATACACAAGAACAAAAGGAGAATTACCAATGGCTCTTTTGTAGGTGATCCTTGTTGCAAGTATACAGTCCTAACCAGTGTTTTTATTGATGTCAACATGTTTGTGTTGTCATTGGTGTCAACAATGTCTTCTGAGATTGTTGTTTGTTGATTGATTGAGTTGTCATGTTAAAGTATTTTTCTCCACATTTCCTCTGTATTCAAGACCAGAGTATGAGATTTGGATATGATTTAAAGAAGTGTTTGAAGATCAAGAATTTGGTGGTTTGAATCACTGCGTAGCAAAATGGTGCAAGAGAACTTTCTCTACAATAGAGGATCATATTTTCTTTTGTTGTTTCATAAGGATCTAAGCCATATCATATTGTAAAAAGGATCAATTTCGTCCCATTGATGTAATTAGGCAAGGAAAACATGTGGTTTTGCTTGTTTAAGGAGTAAGACCAATGGCTAACTGATTTGAATATCAGTTTGCACGGTTGGAGGGAAATAATTGTTGTCTCTACATCTCTTCTAAAGGCAAGCTGTATGCAACTCAGGAGAGAAGTGTGTGATGCAACGAAGACTTGATGAATGAGTAATAAGAGTTTTCTGGGTGTGATATATATACTAGTTTTGTCTGTGTGTTCTTTGTATTTGATATCTCTATTAAGATAGTGTGCATCCATGACATAAACTAGATATTATCTGGTAGTTCTTAGTGTTCCCGTAGTGTGCAGACTGTGTAATATTAGTATTTCCACAGAGGCTAGTTTGTAACCTAGGGGTTAGGGTTTGATTCATAAATGAAGATCCTTTCCTCTGTCCACTGAGGTCCTGTGTAGAATTAGTGTGATGGGGAAAGATACTTAAGTTTGTTGTTTTCTACATTCTCACCTAGGAATCTAGAGAACTCAGCCGGATTCGATTAGGCATCTCCATGTGACTAGTCGGGAAATCGATGAGAAGTGATCAGGTGTTGTTTGGGATCAGATTGTTTTAAGAAGTTGAAGGCTTTCGGTCAAATCCATTGTTCTGTCGAAGGGTTTTTGGTATCGGGTCGTCATAGAGTACCTTGGAGTCCATCGGCATAACACAAAGCGTCAGGATAGTTTTTTAAAGACCTTCCGATAGACGATTTCTACCCGATGAGTAGGCATCGGTGACAAACGGCCCGCATCTTGCCAAAGACTGGTATGGTGTCAAAGACACATACAGTTGTGTGTTTGGAAAGCCTATTGAGACGGTGGACCCCATGCATTGCATAGTGAAATGTATGCATCAACGTGACCAGAGGCATCAGGTCGAGGAAATTACATTGGGCCGACGGTAAAAGGTTTCACCGATCAGGGTGACTATTGCGAAGTATCACCGATGAAGAGTATCGGCGTAAGGAACATCGTCGGGAGAAGACTCGGAAGTCTCAACAAAAGGTAGGGTCACACCGACGGACAACCTATCGGAGAGAAATTCAAGAGTCCCACCGACGGAGGAGAGATAGTTGATCGATGTGAGTTGTGGCTTCGGCGAACGAGAAGAAAGCTACGCCGATAAGAAATGTCTGGCCGATGATCCGTATTCATCGGAGTGGGGTGTCATTGGAAGGCAAGATCAGAGTCTGAGCGAAGAGGAAAGTCTACCCGATGAGGGCGATTAACCATTGAGGTTAAGTCATTGAAAGCCGCGGACATCGGGAGGAGTAAAGTGGTCAGTAAGAAGAAAAGGGAGAGGTCCGATAGTGATATGTTTGGCCGATAGAGGAAACATCGCCAAGACATAGATTGGTCTGGCTGATCACAGTTGTTGATCCTTTCGCTGCACACTCTGCATCAAATTGGTATCAAAGCCAATATACTGAATCAAAGCCATGTATGTCAGACGAAGAGTTGGAGATAGAGACAGAGGCTAGCACAATGCCTCCCAAGTCGATGAGCAAAGCAGCCATCCAGAAGATGGTAGAAGAGATGCTCGAAGAGAGACTAAAGTAAGAAAGATCCAAAGAGAAGAATGGAAGCACTTCTGAGTCAGAGGAGGACGAAGAAGAAGAAACAGGAGAGAATCCTCAAGGAGAAGGTATGTCTGCTGATCAAAAAGCATTCCTGAACGCACTCAAGGGTCATGGAGATGGTGGTGATCCGAAAATGGATGTTCCCATGTTCAATGGGAAACTAGATGGAGATACTCTTGTGGACTAGATTGAATCCATAAGTAATTACTTTGACTTCAAGGAATACAGTGACAACAAGAAATTAAAGTTTGCAAAAACTAGATTGAGAGGTTCTGCATTAGTTTGGTGGAACTACACACAATGTGAAAGGGAGAAGGTTGGAAAGAGTCCAATCACAAAATGGAGTAGAATGGTGGCCATGCTGAGAAACAAGTTCTTGCCATGTGACTATGATTTGCAGACCATCAAAAAATTTAATCATCATAGACAGAAAGATATGGACGTGGCTACATACACTAAAGGATTCCACAGATTGAGTATGAGAGCCAATCACAGGGAGGAGGAGAAAGAGATGGTGGCCAGATATCTTGATGATCTAAGATATAATAGACAAGACGAATTCAGTATGGTGGTTCCCAAGACAGTGGATGAATGTTTCCAATTGGCCTCTAGGGCAGAGGATAAACTGAAAAGGAGAGGTGATCAAAATAACAGAGGAAGAGGTGGCAGAAACAATAGAGGAAGAGGTAATTTTGGTAGAGGAAAACCAACAAAAAGTGAAAACTCAAGTCAGCAAGAATCATGTTCTGATACAGAACAGAAAGGTGGTGTTTCAGAGGTTGGAGAAGACCTAATGGCAGAGGCAAAGGTGGTGGTATAGGCAGAGGACCTGGATTCTTCACTGGAAGATGCTACAACTGCAATCAAGTAGGCCATACTACAAGTAAGTGCCCTGAGAAGGCATCTAGCTCTCATGATGGTGGGAGAAGGAACCAGCTATTGAAGGATGATGATTGTCAGAGTGTAAACTCATCAATTGGTAGTGCTGCACCAGTACTTGAAGGAGAGAGTATGATGATTAAGAGAACCCTAGTGAAGATGCCATTGAAGCAAGAGCCTCCATAAAGGAAGAATCTCTTCAGAACCCAAGGAGTAGCATATGGTAAGCTCTATAAAAATCATTGTTGATTCAGGTTCTACTGAAAATGTAGTGTCTGCTGAAATGGTAGAAAAATGTAAACTGAAAAGATTGCCCCATATTAATCCTCATAAAATATCTTGGTTGAATAAGAATCAGAACTATATGGTGGAAGAACAAACTTAGGTAGAGTTTGAACTAGGTGATTATAGGGATAAGGTGCTATGTGAAATTATTCCTATGGATGCTTGTCACCTTCTTCTTGGATGACCTTGGCAGTATGATGTGAAGGCACAACATTATGGTGAAAAGAACACATATATGATCACCAAAAATGGTAAAAAGTTTTAGATGGATCCCTTACCAGAGCAGGTTGGAGATAAGAGTAGTGACAACAGTGTCATGTTAGTTAGTGGCAAAAAGTTCCTACAACTCCTGAAGGAGGAGGATACCCAAGGGTATGCCCTAATGATGAAGCCTGGAGATGTATCAAGCAGCAAGGCAAGAAGCAGAAGGAGATTCCATTGGAAGTGCAACAATTATTAGATAGATACCAAGGTCTTGTGGTAGAGGATACACCTGATTCTTTGCCACCTATGTGGGACATAAGTCATCAAATTGACTTGATTCCTGGCACCACATTACCCAACAAGGCTGCCTACAAGTTGACACCACAGCAGAATGAAGAGGTAGGTAGACAGCTTCAAGAACTCTTGGAGAAAGGTTTGATTAGGAAAAGTCTCAGTCCATGTGTAGTCCCTAGTGTACTTGCTCCTAAGAAGGATGGAAAGTGAAGATTATGTACAGACTCAAGGGCTATTAATAAGATCACCATAAGGTATAGATTTCCTATGCCAAGAATTGAAGATCTGTTGGACTATCTTGGTGGTTCATGCTACTATTCGAAGATTGATTTGAAATCTGGTTATCACCAGATCAGAATAAGGCAGGGAGATGAGTGGAAGACTGCTTTCAAGACTAATGAGGGTCTTTATGAATGGCTTGTTATGCCATTTGGTCTTAGCAATGCTCCAAGTACATTTATGCACTTGATGAATGAGGTATTAGTTGAATTCATTGGTAAATTTGTTATTGTTTATCTTGATGACATACTAATCTTCAGCAGGACAAAAGAAGAGCATATGAAGCATGTTGGCCAGGTGTTGGAGAAGCTACATGAGCACAAGTTGATGATCAACTTAGACAAGTGTGAGTTCATGAAAATAGAACTTGTATACCTTGGATTTGTAATTTCTAATGGCTGTTTGAAGATGGATCCCTCTAAGGTTGAGGCTATTCTAAATTGGCCTACTCCTAAGACAGTTGGAGAAGTAAGAAGTTTCCATGGATTGGCAACTTTTTACAGGAAGTTTATCAGAGGTTTTAGTCACATTAGTGCTCCCATCCTCAACACCATCAAGGGTGAAGTCAAATGTAGATTCCAATGGACAAAGGAAGCCGATGTTGGCTTTGAGTTGTTGAAAACAAAGGTAGCTGAGTTACCTACTTTAGTACTTCCTGATTTTGATAAGGTGTTTGTTGTTCAGTGCGATGCAAGCAAGCAAGCTATTGGGGCTGTTCTTAGCCAAGAAGGACATCCTGTGGCATTCTTCTCAGAGAAGCTGAATGAAGCCAAACAGAGATATTCTACCTATGACCTAGAGCTCTATGCAATGGTGCAAGCTCTGAAAAAATGGAGACATTATTTACTGCCAAAAGAATTCATTGTTTTCATTGACAACCATGCTCTTAGTTTCCTAAATAGTCAAGAAAAATTGAACCATAGGCATGTTAAGTGGGTGGAACAGTTACAAGTTTATACCTTCACAATTAAGCACAAAAAGGGTGTTTCTAATAAAGTGGCTGATGCTTTGAGTAGGAGGTTGCTCATTGTTCAGGAAATTCAGTTAGAAAGCATGGGTATTGACTATTTGAAGGAATTGTACAAAGAGGATTCATATTTCAAAGAGGCTTATGATGTTTGTGTGAACTTGGCTAACACATTCCATGGTGCATATTCAGATTTTGTATTACAAGAAGGTCTTTTGTTTAAGGGCAATTTGTTGTGTATTCCTAAGTGTTCCATGAGGGACAATATCATTAAGGAAAAGCATAATGGTTCTTTGGGAGGACATTTTAGCTTAGACAAAACACTGGAACAAGTTACAAGGTTCTATTTCTGGCCAAAGGTGCAATCTGATGTGAGAAGGTATGTTGCTAGTTGTGCAATTTGTCAAAGGGACAAGGGTGTGTCTTCAAATGCAGGACTATACCAACCCCTTCCTATTCCCAATAGGCCTTGGGAAAGTATAAGTATGGATTTTGTACTTGGGTTACCTAGAACAGTCAGAGGGGTGGATAGTGTGTTTGTTATTGTTGATAGGTTCAGCAAGATGGCTCATTTTGTACCCTATAAATGCACGAATGATGCATCTCATATTGCAGGTCTATTTTTCAGAGAGGTAGTAAGAATACATGGTTTACCATTGTCAATTGTAACAGACAGAGATTCAAAGTTTGTAGGTCACTTCTGGAGGACCTTGTGGAGAAAGTTGGGCACACAGTTGTCCTTTTCATCAGCCTACCATCCACAAACTGATGGCCAAACTGAAGTAGTTAATAGGTCCCTTGGAAACCTTCTATGATGCCTTACAAAACAGCATGGTTTGGCATGGGATTTACTTATCAGTCAGGCTGAATATGCCTATAATGTTTTAGTGAACAGGAGTACTGGTAAAAGTCCTTTTGCAGTAGTTTATGGTTTTCACCCAAGGAGGCCACTTGACTGAAGGATCTCCAAGGATGGGATAAAAGGAGTGCTCTAGGTGAAGATTTTGCTGCCTCCATGAAAATAGTCCATGATCAAGTCAAGTTGCAATTGGAAAAAAATAGTCACAAAGTACAAAGAAAGGGTAGATTTGAAGAAAAGAGAGGTGCAGTTCAAAGTTGGAGATTTAGTTATGATATTTCTGAGGAAAGAAAGGTTACCAAAAGGACAACCAACTAAACTCTTGATGAAGAAGATTGGGCCATGCAAAATAGTGCATAAATTCAGTCCAAATGCATATGAGATTGAGTTACCATCTGGTCTTGGTATCTCTCCTATTTTTAATGTTTGTGATCTTTATCCTTTTAGACCTCCATTGCATGGTGAAAGTGGATCAGATGTGGTGGATGCAGATGCTGATTGGATCAAGGATTTGCCTCCAAGCAAACCCTTGCAGTTGGAATGTATTCTAGATTCCAAAATTGTCAAAAAGACTAGGAAAGGTGTCTACAAAGACTACTTGGTGAAATGGAAGGATCTTTCTGATTCAGAGGCCACTTGGATGACTGAGGAAGATATTCTGAAGCATGGGAAGACACTTCAACAATTGGCAACTCAAGGGACTTGAGTTTTTCCTACTAGGGGAGTATGGTGTAGGAGCACTTTCTCTATAGAAGAGGATCATATTTTCTTTTGTTGTTTCATAAGGCTCTAAGCCATATCATATTGTAATAAGGATCAATTTGGTCCCATTGATGTAATTAGGCAAGGAAAACATGTGGTTTTGCTTGTTTGAGGAGTAAGACCAACGGCTAACTGATTTGAATATCAATTTGCACAGTTGGAGGGAAATAACTGTTGTCTCTACATCTTTTCTAGAGGCAAGTTGTATGCAACACAGGAGAGAAGTGTGCGATGCAGCGAAGACTTGATGAATGAATAATAAGAGTTTTCTGTGTGTGATACATATACTGGTTTTATCTGTGTGTTCTTTGTATTTGATATCTCTGTTAAGAAAGTGTGCATCCATGACCTAAACTAGATATTATCTGGTAGTTCTTAGTGTTCCCGTAGTGTGCAGACGGTGTAATATTAGTATTTCCACAGAGGCTGGTTTGTAACCTAGGGGTTAGGGTTTGATTCATAAATGAAAATCCTTTCCTCTGTCCACTGAGGTCCTGTGTAGAATTAGTGTGATGGGGGAAAGATACTTAAGTTTGTTGTTTTCTACATTCTCACCCAGGAATCCAGAGAACTCAGTCAGATTCGACTAGGCATCTCCATGTGACTAGTCGAGAAATTGATGAGAAGTGATCAGGTGTTGTTTGGGATCAGATTATTTTAAGAAGTTGAAGGCTTTCAGTCAAATCCATTGTTCTGTCAAAAGGTTTTTGGTATCAGGTCGTCACAGAGTACCTTGGAGTCCATCGACGTAACACAGAGCATTGGGATAGTTTTTTGAAGACCTTCCAATAGACGATTTCTACCCGATGAGTAGGCATCGGTGACAAACGGCTCGTATCTTACCGAAGATTGGTGTGGTGTCGAAGACACATACAGTTGCATGTTCGGAAAGCCTATTGAGATGATGGACCCCATGCATTGCATAGTGAAATGTATGCATCGATGTGACCAAAGGCATCAGGCTGAGGAAATTACATTGGGCCAATGGTAGAACGTTTCACCGATCAGGGTGATTATTGCGAAGTATTACCGATGAAGAGTATCGGTGTAAGGAACATCGTCGGGAGAAGACTCAGAAGTCTCAATGAAAGGTAGGGTCACACTGACGGACAACCTATCGGAGAGAAATTCGAGAGTCCCACCGACAGAGGAGAGATAGTTGATTGGCGTGAGTTGTGGCTTTAGCGAACGAGAAGAAAGCTATGCTGATAAGAAATGTCTAGCCAACAGTCCATATTCATTGGAGTGGGGTGAGTCATCAAAAGGAAAGATTAGAGTCTGAGCAAAGAGGAAAGTCTACCCGACAAGGGCGATTAACCGTTGAGGTTAAGTCATTGAAAGCTACAGATATCAGGAGGAGTAAAGTGGTCAGTAACAAGAAAAGGGAGAGGTCCGATAGTGATATGTTTGGCCGATAGAGGAAACATCGCCAAGACATAGATCGGGTCTGGCCGATCACAATTGTTGATCCTTTCGCTGCACACTCTGCATCACAAAAGTTCTATTCACCAGTTTGAAGACTATGTCTGATAGTGTTTGCAGTGTGATAGGGAGAAAGTATTTTGCTCTGCATTCCTCTGCAGGTTGGAGTTTAGTCTTGCAATTTTGGACTTAATCTTATAAGGTCCTTAGCTATCTTCATTCTAAAGGTTTTGTGATTTGGTTCTCTGAAAAGCAAGTTACTGATTAGCAGAGTTTGACAGTGTCTGATGAGAAGCAGTCTGTGATGTGTCTCCAAGTGATATTTGTTATCTTCAAGTGAGATCTATTATGGTTGGATTTGATGGATCCCAAGTGATTATATTTTATTCATGGATGCCTCCAGAATGTGTTAAAGGCATGTACTTGATCCGCAAGCTACAATGAAGTCCTTGGAAGCATGTATCCAAACGTTCTTGATGTGTGCACTAGTTGTGAATGACCTGGTTAGTTACACTTGTTGCGGAAATGAATCGTGGATTGAAGAAGTGTGTCCAAGCATGTGAAGATGTATTTGGGTCCAAGATAAGCCACAAAGTGTACATCCTTCATTCATATGCTCCGCAAGTTTGTTTAGGTCTAGTCCTAATTTGATTTATGTATATATGTCGACCTTGGAGATAGTTCCAATGGTTGTAGAATGTAATGCTAACCTTGATGTACATTCCAAGGTTGATGATGTGTATACATATATGTAATGAATTCATAAGTGATGTGAAAGGATGTGAAGATGCGAAGATAAGGTGTGTGAAAAAGCAGAGCAGAGCAAAGCAGAAATATTATGCTTCAATGGAACTAAACTTAGGAATGGTGTAGATGCTACTATATCAGTTCATCCTGGCAGTGAGCCAACCCCTAGCAGTGAGCCACCCTTTGGCAATAAACCTTTCATTTGAGCAATGAACCTCTTTTGTTATTCAGTATTGTTACTACATTATATTGTGAGCTAAAACTCACTGTGGTTTTCCCCTGTTTAGGGTTTTCCACGTAAAAATCTAGTGTTCATGTGTGTATGGTGTTGATGTGTTTATGTTTTGATTTTGTTGTTCATGTTTAATCTTCATAACAGAATAAGGAATTAAAGTAGCTAAATGTGGAAGTGATTTTTCTTAAAGAAGTTAAAAGTTTTTGATACAACTAATTCACGCCCCTCTTAGTTGTCTTGTGCCCTTTCAACAATTGGTATCAGATCCAAGTTCCTTGGAAGAAAGCCTAACATCTTAAGGTAGATCTGAGATGGCACACAAGAAAGACATTCCTTGGTTTGATGGATCTGACTATGCATACTGGAAGGTACGAATGCAAAGCTATCTTATTTCTATCGGTTATAATGTTTGGACAATGGTTAAAGATAAATACATAGAACCTGAGTATGGTTCAAAAACTGATGAAGAGATTAAGGATTATGAGACTAACCACAAAGTTAAAAATGCTCTGTTAAATGCTTTGTCTAACACTGAAATGGTGAAAGTTGTGGATCTAAAGACTGCTCATGAGATCTAGGACAAATTGAAAAACATTTATGAAGTGATGCATTTGTTAGGAAGGCTAAGTTGCAGAATTTACAAACCACATATGAAACCATGTGAATGTCTGAAGATGATAACATAACAAATTACATACAGAAGATTGATGAATTTATCAGCAGCATCAAGGGTCTTGGTGGAATGTTAGAAGATGAAGATGTTGTGGATAAAATACTCAGAACTCTTCCAAAATCTTATAGTCATGAGGTATCTGCCATTGAAGAATTGATTGATTCAGGCAAACTTTCAAAAGATCAATTGCTTGGTAAACTAACTACCTTTGAGATAAGAGAATTTGGTACTACTGATGATCCTGTGAAAACTGAGACTGCTTTCAAGGCCAAGGAAGAAAAGATTGCTAGATTAGAGAAGTATGCTCTTGGAATCAGATGAAGAAGATTTTGTAGAACTTAAGGCAAAATTTGCAAGCAGAATAAAAAGAGGCAACAGAGAAAGTTCAAAGGTAAGTTACCCTTCAAATGTTTCAATTGTGGTAAAATCATTCACTATGCTTCAAGATGTCATGACAAATCTTTGAAAATCAATGAAAGTAAAGGAAAGATGGTAAGGAAGAGTTACTATGTTAGAGATGATGATGGTGTAACTGATGATGGCAATAGTAGTGAATGCTTATTTATTGCACTTAGAGAAGAACATGTTTCTGCTAATATTGCAAGCTGTGTGAAGGAAGGAAGTCCAAGAGAGTTATCTGCATTTCATGCTGAAAAGGAAGATGAATGGATGATTGACAGCGGATGTTCAAACCACATGATAGGAGACAAGAGTAAGTTTGTCAAGTTTGAAAAATATGATGGAGGACTTGTTAGGTTTGTTGATGATGTAGTTGGTAAGGTTTGTGGAAAGGGATTTATTACTTTTGATGGAAAGCATAATACAAATGATGTTCTTTATGTCAAGGGCCTAAAGCATAATCTTCTAAGTGTTGGACAAATGTGTGACAAAGGGTATAATCTTGTGTTCAAGGAAAATGAGTGTAAGATAAAGATTAGCTTTGGAACCTTAATTGTAGTTGGTAAGAAGACTCATGGTAATGTTTATCATTTGAAAGATACTAAAAACTGATGTTTGTTGGCTAAGATAGATGAAAGTTGGCTATGGCATAGGAGAATGTGTCACATTAACTTTAATAATCTAGTGGGAATAAGCAATGTTCAAGTTGTAAGAGACATGCCTAAGATTGTGAAACCTGCCAGTATTATATGCAAAGAATGTCAGTTTGGGAAGATGACAAAGACTACCTTCAAGAGCAAAGAACAATCCTCTACTAGCTTGCTGGAGTTGGTGCATACAAACCTGTGTGGTCCTACAAGAACAAGAAGTCTACAAGGTGAAAGGTATTGTATGCTTCTTATTGATGATTTTTCAAGAATGACTTGGGTTAGTTTCCTTAGAGAAAAAGCAAAAGCATTAGATAAGTTCAAATCATTCAAAGCTATGGTTGAAAATGAGTTGGATTTGAGAATCAAGTGCTTAAGGTCTAATAGAGGTGGTGAGTTTACTTCAAGTGAGTTCAATGCTTTTTGTGAAGAACATGGAATAAAGAGACATTTATTTGCCCCCCGGACTCCTCAACAAAATGGAGTGGTTGAAAGAAAGAATAGAATTGTTCAAGAATGTGCCAAAGAAATGATCAAGGAAGTAGACCTACCAGAAGTGTACTAGAAAGAAGCAATACATACCGTTGTCTACATTCAAAATACAATACAAATCAGAGCAAAAGAAACAAAGACACCTTATGAGCTGTGGTATGGTAGAACTCCTACTATCAAATAATTCACAGTTTTTGGAAGAAAATGCTACATTAGAAGAGATGAGGAATTATGAAAGTTTGATGCCAGATGTGATGAAGGCATATTCCTTGGGTACTCTACTAAGAGCAAGGCTTATCTATGCTATAACAAAAGATTGAGAAAGATCATTGAAAGTGCAAATGTGAAAGTAGATGAAGATATTCAACTAGATGAATATGAGTCAGATGGATCCACTGATACAGAAAAAGTTGAAAAAGGCAAAGAAAAGGAAGTTTAGACTAAACTGCAAGATGCTCTAGAGGAAGAAGAAATTTAAGACGAAGCTCTAGTAAACATTCCCAAAACTCCCAGGTATGTGCAAAGAGATCATTCTAAAGATCAAATTATTGGTGACAAAAGGAAAGGTGTGATGACAAGAAGTAGGACTGCAGAGAACAAGTAACTACGTTCAAAAGTGGAACCTAAAACAGTAAATGAAGCTTGCAATGATGAGAACTAGGTTAAGGCAATGGAAGAAGAATTACAGCAAACTAAGAAAAACAAGACTTGAGAACTTGTCCTTAGACCTGTAAATAAGAATGTGATTGGAACAAAGTGAGTTTTCTAGAACAAACTGAATGAAGTTGGAGTTGTGAGAAACAAGGCAAGACTTGTGTGTAAAGGCTACTCACAAGTGGAAGGAATAGACTATGAGGAGACCTTTTGCTCCGATGGAAAGATTGGAAGCTATCAGACTATTTTTGGCATTTGCAGCACATGAAAATTTCAAGGTATACCAGATGGATGTGAAGTCTACCTTCTTGAATTGTGAGTTAGAAGAAGAAGTCTACATAGAGCAACCGGATGGGTTCCAGCTATCAGACAAACCAAACATGGTATGTAAGTTGAATAAGGCTCTGTGTGGATTGAAGAAAGCTCCTAGAGCTTGGTATGCAAGACTAGATAAGTACCTGTTGCAGCAAGGTTTCAGTAAAGGGTCCACAGATAGTAAGTTGTAAACCAAGATAAGTGGAGATCAAATTCTAATTGTTGAAGTCTATGTTGATGATATTATATTTGGTGGAAATGGAGGTATGTGTAAGATATTTTCAGATGAGATGCAAAAAGAATTTGAGATGTCTATGTGTGGTGAAATGAACTTCTTCCTTGGATTGCAAATCAATTAAACTGATAAAGGCATTTTCATATCTCAATCCAAGTATGTTAAAGAATTGTTGAATAAGTTTGGAATGGAGGATTCTAAACTGGTATGTACTCCTATGATTAATGGTTGCAAGTTGAGAAAGAGTGATGAGTCTCCTAAGGCTGATCAAAGCAAGTATAGATCTATGATTGGAGGACTACTTTATCTAACTGCTACCAGATCAGATATCATGCATGCAGTATGTCTTGTCGATAGATTTCAATCAGATCCCAGAGAATCACATGTGGTTGTAAAAAGGATATTCAGATACTTAAAGGGCACTCCAGATCATGGCTTGTGGTACCCTAAGAACAATGACTTTTCTTTAAGTGCCTATATAGATGCAGATTGGCTGGATGTGTTGATAACAGGAAAAGCACAAGTGGAGGTGCATTCTTTCTTGGAGATAGGGCAGTGTCCCGGCATAGCAAGAAACAAGAATTAGTTTCATTATCTACTGCAGAGGCAGAGTATATTGTTGCAGCATCATGTTGTACTCAGGTGTTGTGGATGAAATAGACCTTGAAGGGTATCAAAATTGAGTATGATGAACCAATCCATATTCTTTGTGATAACACAAGTGTTATAAATATTTCAAAGAATCCAGTGATGCATTCAAAGACAAAACATATTTCAATCAAGTATCACTTTTTGAGGGAGAAAGTTGCAGAAAATCAAGTGAAGCTGGAATATGTACCTACAAAAGATCAAGTTGCTGATATATTCACTAAGGCTCTTCCAAAGGATACATTTGAGTATCTCAGGGAGAAGTTAGGGGTTGTTTCCCCTCCTTCATTGAACTAGATGCATAAGGAGATACATCAGTCCAGTATGCCTCAAAGTACATTTCTTCTTTTTGGACTGATGTTGGAAGCTACCTCTCAGGGGGAGCAGGTAGAAGTTTGAAATGATTAATACAAATAGGGGGAGTTAGATTGATCAGAGTAGTAGTATGCAAGTATGTGTAGTAGAAGAGTGTGATACCCTTTTCCATTGATGTCAAAGGGGGAGAGATCATGTGAAAAACTCAGAAGGAGAAAAAATTCAAATGTATAAAAAGAAAGTGGGAGTTCTGATGCAGAGTTGTGTCTTGATGGAGGAACATGCTTTTCACATCATATGTTGCCATCAATGACAAAGGGGGAGATTGTTGCAAGTATGTGCTAACTAGTGTTGTCATTGATGTCAATATGTTTGTGTTGTCATTAGTGTCAACGGTGTCTTCTGAGATTGTTGTTTATTAATTGATTGAGTTCTCATGTTAAAGTAATTTGCTCCGCATTTCCTCTATATTGAAGACTAGAGTATAAGATTTGGATATGATTTAAAGAAGTGTTTAAAGATGCTAAATCTAGAATTTGGTAGTTTAGATCATCGTGTAGCAAAAGTTCTATTCACCTATTTGAAGACTATGTCTGACAGTGTTTGCAATGTGACAGGGAGAAAGTATTTTGCTCCGCATTCCTCCACAAGTTAGAGTTTAGTCTTGTGGTTCTAGACTTAATCTTATAAGGTCCTTAGCTATCTTCATGCCAAAGGTTTTGTGATTTGGTGCTTCGAAAAGCAAGTTACTAATTAGCAGAGTTTGACAGTGTCTGATGAGAAGCAATCTGTGATGTCTCTCCAAGTGATATTTGTTATCTTCAAGTGAGATCTATTGCGGTTGGATTTGATGGATCCCAAGTGATTATATTTTGTTCATGGATGTCTCTAGAATGTGTTAAAGGCATGTACTTGATCCGCAAGCTACAATGAAGTCCTTGGAAGCATGTATCCAAATGTTCTTGATGTGTGCACTAGTTGTGAATGACCTAGTTAGTTACACTTGTTGCAAAGGTGAATCATGGATTGAAGAAGCGTGTCCAAGCATGTGAAGATGTATTTGGGTCCAAGATAAGCCACGAAGTGTTTTACCTTCATTCATATGCTCCGCAAGTTTGTTTAGGTCTAGTCCTAATTTGATTTATGTATGTATGCAGACCTTGGAGATAGTTCCAATGGTTGTAGAATGTTATGCCGATCTTGATGTACATTCCAAGGTTGATGATGTGTATAAATATATGTAATGAATTCCTAAGTGATGTTAAAGGATGTGAATATGCAAAGATAAGGTGTGTGAAAAAGCATAATAGAGTAGAGTAGAAATATTGTGCTTCAATGGAGCTGAACTCAGGCATGGTGTAGATGCTACTATATCAGTTCTTCTTGAGAGTGAGCCAACCCTGGCAGTGAGCCACCCCTGGCAATGAGCCTTTCATTTGGGCAGTGAGCCCTGGGCAGTGAGTCCTTTGGCAGTGAGCCTCTTTTGTTATTCAGTATTGTTACTATATTATATTGTGAGCTAACACTCACCATGGTTTTTCCCTGTTCAAGGTTTTCCACGTAAACATCTGTTGTTCATGTTTAATCTTCATAACAGAATAAGGAATTAAAGTAGGTGAATGTGGAATTGATTTTTCTTAAAGAAGCTAAATGTTTTTGATACAATTGATTCACCCCTCCTCTCAGTTGTCTTGTGCCCTTTCAACAATCCTATCAACCCAAAGAGCCAATCTAATTTTAATATACCACTGCCTCTGATTTGTTTCCATTGTTCTCTTCAGGATTCTGATCAAGTTCTTATTAGTAGACTCAGCTAAACCATTACCTTGGGGGTAATAGTTATAAGAAGTATTCAAAAACACATTATATATTTTAAAGCCCAATCATCTATCCTAAAAC
The DNA here is from genome assembly GCA_027924645.1 of Cunninghamia lanceolata. Taxonomy (NCBI): domain Eukaryota; kingdom Viridiplantae; phylum Streptophyta; class Pinopsida; order Cupressales; family Cupressaceae; genus Cunninghamia; species Cunninghamia lanceolata. Next base: position 1,494,892 of record BSBN01000031.1, read on the forward strand.
CAGTGAAAGCTCTTGCATTATCATAAATGATACAATGGGGAGCCCCAAACCTTGTCATGATTTCTTCTAAGAAATCCATGATTGTTGATTGTGTAGCCTATTTGAGTGGGACAGCTTCAACCCACCTGGTGAAGTAGTCCGTTGTAGTTAGAATCCACTTGTGGTCAGCATTGGACATAGGATGTAGGCCTTACTGTGAAAAAGGTTGATCTATCTAGATGGGGTGAATTTGAAGGGCTTTTAATCTCTCCTTTCCAACAACAAGAGCACACTCTTTACATTTTCTTACCCATACATGGGCATCATTAAACAATGTGGGTCAAAAATAACCTACCCTCATTATCTTTATTATTGTATCGCTTGCAAAGAAGTGACCTTCAACTAGGCCTACATGAAATTCACTGAGTAATCTGTCAATCTGATTTTCTTCAATGCATCTCAGCAAAACTCCATCAAAATTCCTTTTAAATAGAATTCCATCCACCAGAGCATACAAGATGGACTGCAACCTAAAGTGTCTTCTCTTAGCTCTATCCAATCCATAAGGACACTCTCCAGTGGATAGGAACCTTTCCATGTCTGTTGTCCAAGAACTTACAGTTGTTGGCTCTGTTATAGGTTCCACCTCATTCAAGAGATAGGATGAGTTCACCTCACCCACTGTAGTTTGAGCTAACTACTAACATAATCCCTTGCCTCTAATCAGCTTAGTGGATTTGATAGTAACATCATATTCCAGGATCCTCGTAACCCATCTCACTCTCTTCTCACTAATTTCTATTTTCATTATGTAGTCTCTTACACTAGGATGAGAAACCAATACTTTAATTTGGTTATTTTCTATCATATATCTAAATTTTTTAATGCTCTTACAATGGAAAAAACCTATTTTTCCATGGGACTATACCTGACTTCATAATCCTTCAATGTTTGACTGAAAAATACTAGTGGCTACTCCATACCTTGGTCATTTTGTTGCATCAAAACAACAACAATGTTTATTTCTCCTCCATGAGCATAAAGGACAAAATCCTTCTCATAGTTAGGGTTCATGAGGATAGGGGCTTGAGTAATTTTTTCTTTTATCTTCTTAAAACCATCCTTCTCCTCCTTGGTCCACCTAAAAATAACATCCTTTTTTAGCATTAGGGTCATTAGTTTGACTAAACCAGCACAGTTAGGGATGAATTTTCTAACAAAATTAATCTGACCTAGAAATGACTACAGATCTTTTTTATGAGCAGGTAGGGGAAGAGAAAGAAGAGCTAAAGTTCTTTCTAGATCTATGGAGATCCCATCCTTGGACAACAAATGGCCTAGAAATTTTCCCTGAGAAACAACAAAAATACATTTTTTGGGTTCAATGACACCCCAAACTCCCTGCACCTTTCGAAAACTTTCTCCAGATGCTCCATGTGATTTTATCCTCTCTTAGATAAGACTGTAATATCATCCAAATAGATTATGATGAATTTTTCATGAAGCCCCTAAATACAATGTCCATTGCCCTCTGAAAGGTGGCACCAGTATTGGAGAGCCCAAATGACATTTTTGCATACGCCATGGTTCCCCACCTAGTGGTGAAAGTTGTCTTAAACCTGCCCTCTTCCCTTACAAAAATTTGGTTATAAGTAGAAAAACCATCGAGTAATGAGAATATTTCTGCCCCCACTACAGTCTATAAGATTTGGTCCATGGACGGTAGAGGGTAATGATCTTTCAAGGAAGCTCGATTCAAATCATGGAAGTCTACACACAGCCTTATCTCTTTGTTCTCTTCTTCACTGGCACTAAATTAGCCACCCAAGTGGAATACTTGATGGGAAAAATAATTCTAGCATGAATGAGCTTTGTAAGCTCTTTCCTCATCAAAGGCTCGATTTTGGAGTTTATAGGTTGTTGTCTTTAGCAAACAGGTTTGGCATGTTGGTTTTTAGGATAGACAACTAAGAGGGGGGGTGAATCAGTTGTCACCAAAATTTCTATTTTTAAACACTTAAATCCTTCTTATATTTCTATAGCATAATAATGATTCAATCATGGAAGCACAATGCAATAACCCAAGAGCATAAACACATTAACACATATGACACCAAGATTTTAACATGGAAAACCCGATTAAGGGAAAAACCACAGGGTGACTAACCCAAGATTGTATTCTCTGTTAAAAGAATAAGAAGAACAAAAATGGCACTTGCCAATTAGGGATCACTGCCCGAGCACACTGCTCACAAGAGGCCCACTGCCTACAGGAGACACATTGTCTACAGAATAATATAAATATTACATACTTGAACTGGAGATTAGCATCTTCACCATGCTTGAGACAGTTCCATTTAAGCTCAACACTTCTGCTCTGCCTTTCGCTCTTTTCCTCTCTACTACTTTTTCATCTCAACCAAGGATACTTTGAAATGACTTCACAAATCTTATTTATACAAGACATCAACTTTCAGATAATCATCAAAGTCAGCACAATACATACTTTATTTTATTATAGAGCAATTACACAAATACAACTTGACTTATTACAAAAGACTTCATGCGTATCACCACACTGTCGGCCACACATATCTGGGACTTCAATCTTCTTTGAGGAACATGCCATGCTTCACAGAACATCTTCAAGATCATCTGCAAGATGTGTAAAACATCTGGTCGGCCAAGATTAGGAAGAACACCATCACCCGAAAGTAAATCTTCAATTACGAGCTCAATCTTCAATGCAGACTGCCAACACGAACTGGACACAACCTAGAGACCCTCACAAGCTTGCCTAAATCACCAAGAACATCCACACCACTTCTGCTTACTGAAATCATTCACATCTCCATCTGGAACCTCAAGAACATAGTTTGTCATCACTATCTCATTAGAATAAATGATTGCGGACCTCCAGACCACGAACCAATTAAGTTGTCAATTCACATTAGCTTCCTAAACATGCCACCAGATCCGCAGAACAAGATATTGCATTTCTGGATCTTACCAGACCTATTTGTGTCACTCTGTCACCTTTCAACAGCTACCAGAGCTAGTTTTACTCATATGGCCATAACTTCTCCAAATCTTCATGTGGATCTCTCAAATCTTGACTAGATCATCTTTAGACACATATCTACAAATCCTTTGAAGCGCATTCTCTGATCTTCATCTAGATGGGATCTTCACTTCATAGAGCTCCATTGTCTTCATTGTTCTTCTATGTTTCTAATAAGACTAATTTTCTCAAAATCCTCAGCACACAGCTCATCCAATCCTTGACATCAATGCAACAGGAGTATGTTAACATTAATGACAACACCAGTTAGGCCCATACTTGCAACATGGCATTTGGATGGCATGTTGAGCAACATTTGGGTCAAAACCCTTCAGATCCTCATAATTCCATGCAAAAACATCAATGTATTTCTGAGAAAGGTGAATAAAATTTTGTTGTTCATCATCACGACATACCTTTCCCAACAATAAATCTTTGTCTTGGGCGATCGCAATATTTTGATAGTCCTCCTTTTTGAGTGTGATGTTCTTCTTCTCACCCTTGAATTCATCATCATGACTAAAAATAGTCTCAAGAATGATTAATCCCTTTGGTAATTTGTTTGATTTCAGTTGCATAATCTGATCGCCATACCCCTCTTGCAGTTTTGACTGCGCACTTGATGAGAACTCAACTTCATTTTGTATGAAGTTTACAATATGCTCATTGTTGTCAAATGCCTGGCAGTTCATACCATTATCAGGAACTGAGGGTCTAACCACTATTTTGACATGTTGATCAGGGCCTTGAAAGAGGTTTGTGGGGGGGAAACCGAGCACCAACTATTGCCAATTGGTTTGCCTCAACATTTAATTTCCTTGGGAGCACATGTAGGTTGGAAGCATCAAAACTCTCAAACAAACCCCAAACTCTATGTCTATAAGCTCTCAAAAGTTGGTTTTTCGTTGCACATCTCTCCCTGGCCTAGTTGACCACCAGCTCAGTGTCTCCAAAGATCTCTAGATGTTTAATTTTCTTCTTTTCATCTAGTGACAAGCCATGGACCAATGCTTCATACTCTATGACATTATTTGTGTAGGAAAAATGTAGCCTGTGAGCAAAATGTAGCTTCTTACCAGTCAAAGAGATCAGTAATACCCCTGCACCAGCTCCATTTCTGACCTTTGCACCATCAAAGAACATTGTCCATGGGTCATTAGAATCATCTGGTTTTAGTATAGAAGGGACGGAGCAACTTACCTCATGAACCATGTAGGTGCACAGTCCAGTCATCTCAGTGGTGTCATAGGGATCAAAATTAAAATGGTCTTTTGGCCACTCATCAAGAAAAAGGTATGGGGTTTGAAGGGGTGAAGACACTACCTCAAGAGATCTTGAATCGTTCACTTCATTACCCTGAATCATGCAATTAGGGTTCACCAAGCTATGGTCATAATTCTCCACATGATAACTCGAAATAGGTTCATCCTTAATCGTGAATCTTATGTCATATCTCATCCTTAGAAGCATGTGAGACTAATCAGAAGAAAGGTAGCCACCCACTTTAGCCGTAAAATCTCTTAACAAGCAAATTGTGAAGAATGGAGGAAAATCAATGATTGAAATATCTTGACTAATAGTCAAGTTTGGGCAAGCATGCAAGGTCAAATCAAGTCCTTTGAACACTCCAAGAGTACTAATAAAAGTATCGTCCAGCTGCAATACACTTGATGAAACCGGGGTATACCTAATGCCTAATGCCTAATGCATCTGTTGTCTTATTTGGCATGACTGAAATACTGGTGTTGATGTTGGTTTTAGCACGCAACAACATAGATGAAATACTAGGTATTTCACCTCTCTTGAAAAGTATCCTATCTTAGATAAGACTACTCCAAGGTTTATACAGCTAGGTCTTAGCATGCAGGAATGACTTCAGTGGAATGTTTTAGCTGTACCAACAAGGGGACTTACATGCAACTAATAGGATTTATAAACTATTACAGCAAAGTGTGCAAGCTGCCCTATGATATCTTTAGCAGATTTGGAATATGATTGTTGCTCAGAAATCTAAATCTAATAACTGTTTATAAAGAAAATTCAAAAGGATAAGGGTTTAGAAATAAATG